>JAQPPZ010003583.1:0-2400000 GCA_028583015.1 Wollemia nobilis
CAACCAAAGTAGGTGAATCAAGTGTATTCCAATCCACCTCACCAAGATTTTGTGGGGATGATTAGTATTATCACAAGAAACCAATGATACTCAAACCAACCCACACCTAATGTGAGTCCTAACAATTTTCATTTGACATCACATACAACTCCTCAACTCAATCCGATTACACCTATCCCACCTTGACCAGTGCTCATAATAAGAAATAGAATTACCCAAAGTCTAAGAATGACATTAGCTAGACTCTCCATATACGAGCTGATACAACAATCAAAGCCACATCGAGAAGCTCTAATGGATATCTTGCAAGTGATCAAATTGGAACCACAAGATCACAATGCTTTTGCTAATTTTGTATGGCAAATACAAAATTACAACAAGCATGCAATAAATTTTCATGACCATCATATCAATATTATACCTATTGACATACTGGATCTTCCACTCCATATCAATGCTAGTATAGATTGGATCCCTTAAAAGCATTTCTTGATCGACATAGGATCCTCCATAAATATCATCACCACATTCAACCTTTAGTACCTCAAACTTCCACCATCCCACATCAAATATCTACATTCACCCTTTGGGCATTCAATAATGTGTTGTGTTCTACCATAGGGATACTAGTTCTTCCTATTCAAGTCAAACTAAAAATATTTCACAAACTCTTCCATGTTCTAAAGGGGCTATGCAATATAATTTGCTACTTGGTCAGCCCTGGATATGAGACATGAAATGTGTACCTTTAATCTTACATAAACACATTAAATACATACATGAAGGTCAAGTGCATTGTGTCCCTACAAAATTAGAACCATTTAAATTTTGTAATATGGTCTTGTATCTCAATGAATATTTTTTACCATCAATGCATCTAGAGGTCCAACCCAATCCATCCACCACTCATCAAAATACTCCACCTAGATCTTCTACGTCTTATTAGAGTAAAAATCATCATCAAAAGACATGGAAATCCCTTCTCATGCATTAGATATTCCCACAAGAAATCCTGAGAAGGAACCTAAACCATATCCTCCATTAGCGCCAACCCATGCATCCACATCCTAATCACCAAATCCACCTATCGCACCTTTGATATCAATCATTTCCATAATGCCCATTCACATCTCCCATACAAATGTAGAATCTTCACCCTCAACATATACCCCATCACAACCCACATCCACCTCATTATCACCCAACCCTTCTCAAGTATGTCTAGCCCAAGATTTGGGAAGTATATAGTACAGGATATCACATTCACTCCCCTTATTGAGATAGTTCAAGATATAGGTTGATTCTCCTGTCTTGTTGGTATCCATTGGCGCTAAAGTTCTCCTAGGACATCCATTGAATCAAACAAATTTTTTCTATGGGAGATATGATCTTATCTTAAATACACCCCATAGGATGGAAGAGGATGAATAACCCTTTCAATCCAACATTGAATACATGTCAATTTATCCTTTGCACTACAATATTTTCAACACCATCATTGGAAAGAAAATAGCTTAGGTCAGTATGATAAAGGTATTCGTACCCCTCTAGAGCCCCAATATTAGCTACCTATGGATAATTCAAGCTAGGCTACTCCATACGTATGTTGATGAACTCCTTTCCAATTCTCTCCAGTGCCTAACTCTAGGCTATGGAAGGGATATCAATCCTAACAAATATGTTGATTTAGGTTATAATCATTTGCTCAATGACCACATCCAAATTGCTACGATAATCACAAAGCCTCTTGATATTTTTGATGAAGAGTTTAAAGGAAATTGGGAGCTTGAAAATGATTGAATAGAGTTTAAATAAGAAGAGAAATTTGAAAAATACTAGGATGAAAGAGATGATGAATCTTACCAAGAGTATGAAGTAGTTTTTATTGCTTTAGCTAGCTCGAAGGATGAATTAGTTGCCATCGAACCCATCACTGATCTAGACAAATTTTATCTTCACATTCCATAGTTACTATCATCCCTTATGCATCATCTTCTTCCACCTGGGGACTCCATTGCTCACACTCCTCCTAGGCCATACCCTATCATTCCACCACCATCGCAACCACCCTCAGTACAGTTGTGTCCACCCATATTCGATCGATGTTTTCCACCAAAGAATGGATATTATCCACTAACCATCAATATGATCTCCATTGATCTCACCACACCATTTTACTACCTAGGTGACCCTTCAAAACCTTTGAATATCAATCTTGAGGCTATTTATTTTGATCATATTGCTTCCTCGCCATCATCGAAAGAGTTCCTACCTTACAAGGAAAAGTTACAACCATTTAATTTCTCCTTAGGTCCATCTGAAGATGTTTGTCAAGCTGAGGTTGAGCCTAATGATATATTTTATTTTCTAAATCCATATGATGATATTCATATGATCCCTAAACTTCACAAATTAGAGAAGGAATCCCACATGTTAGTGAAAGAAACAATTGACGTTGATATTAGTACTAATTCTAAAAATCCTTACGTTGTCAAATTAGGACAAAGTTTATCAACTATAAAATGGAATGATTTTACAACGTTCCTAACAAGATATAAGAAATTTTTTTGCTTGGTCTTACAAAGATATATCATATATTGATCTAACCTTGGTTTTTCACAACTTAACGCTTGATCCAAAGATCAAAATGATCAAGAAAAAACTCCATAAATGCACCCAACAATCATCTTAATGGTAAAATATGAGTTAAAAAATTGTTGGATGCAAGATTCATCCAACCTATTGATTACCCTGATTGGATTTCCAATATGGCCCCTATAGGGAAACCGAATGGGGGGATTTGCATATGCACCAATTTTTGTGATCTAAACAAAGTGAGTCCTAAATATGAATTCCCACTCCTGAAAATTGATGCGCTCATTGACGCAATGAAAAGTCATGAAATGCTTTCCCTTATAGATGGTTTTTTGGGTTACAATCAAATATAGGTCAACCCTAAAGATCAACCCAAAAAAAAATTACCATACCATGGGGGACCTTGTGTTACAAAGTCATGCCCTTCAGACTTAAAAATGTTGGTGCTACTTATCAATGAGCACTTACATCTTTAATGATTACATGCACAAGATTTTGGAAGACTATATGGATGATCTTCTAGCAAAATATTTACTGCATCATGACCAACCTCGATGTGTTAAAAAGTCTTTGACCACCTCTTGAGCATAATGTATGATTAAATCCTAAAAAGTGTATTTTTGGAGTAACTTTCAAAAAAATTAGGTTACATTGTGTCTAAACAAGGCATTGAAGTAGATCCAAACAAGGATGAAAGCCATCTTGGAAATGCCTCCCCCAACTAGCCTTAAGAAACCATACAACTTATAGGGAAATATTCAATCTATTAAGCACTTCATAACACAGCTTTTAGATCAATGTTATTCGCTAAATCATCTTCTACACAAGGGGATCGACTTTGATTGGAATTAAGAATACCAAAAGGTATTCAAGGACATTAAACAATACTTGGCCTCTCTGCCAGTATTAGCTCCTCCAAGACCAGGTGTACCATTCTTGTTGTACATTGTGGCCATTAACTTAACTTAGGGACTATGTTGGCCCAAAAGAATGAGGTAAACAAAGAACATGCCATCTATTACCTTAGCTCCACACTGGTCAGTTACAAGCTCAAATATGCTTATGTTGAGAAGATCTATTAAAAGAATGAGGTAAAAAAAAAATAGACCATATATTACCTTAGTTGCACCTTGGTGAGTTACAAGCTCAAATATGCTTATGTTGAGAAGATATGTTTAGCGGTGGTTTTTGCCACCAAGAAACTCTGATATTACATGTTAAATCAAACTATGTATGCCATTTCAAAAGAAAACCCTTTATGGTATATGATGAATATCATTTATCACAATAGTTATACCATAAAGTGGATCATGCTTTTGATAAAGCTTGACCTTCAATTTATGAGTCAAAAGTCTATTAAAGGTCTAGTCATCATTGATCAGCTAGCAGAAGATCCTCTCCTCAATGATAAGACACTAAACATAGAACTTCCTGATGATGCAATATTTGCATTGTTAGACTCGTGAGAACCTGAAGAACCAAAAATACAGCTGATATAATGTTATTCCTTGATGGTTCAAAATGTGAGCAAGGGATTGGTGTAGAAATCATGTTTTTCATGCCACAAGGGGTTCCTATTCCCCTTTCATTTAAACTTGATTTTCTCTACACCAATAATAATACCGAATTTGAAGCCCTCCTGTTGGGTCTTCAAATGGCTCTCACCATGAACACAAAAAAACTAAACATCTTTGGTGACTCTTTTTATCAATGCAAGTGTCCAATCTTGAAATCCTACAAAAAGCTTGTGTATAAATTACTAATTAAATTTGAATGGTATGACATTGACAAAATCATGCATATAAGAGAACAAGAAAGATTTTATAGCTATGGTACCTTATTGTTGCATTTGATTTCCCCCAAAGTATCTGAATTCAAAACCCGTCCTTAGGAGGGTCCTCCTCACTCTTGGCATTATTGTGTCTACAACTCGCCTGGTCTAACATACATGAGATTGCAACTTTGCTCCCATATTTTGTGCCTCTGTGAGCGCTTTCCTTGGAGCCATCTTGGTAGCACAATATTATGTTCTTTCTGGAATTCACAACAAAAACCCAAGAGTATCATTGTTGCGGGCCAAACACAGGTTAAATTTGATCCTATTTTGTCACTGCCCATTCATTTAAATTGTCAGACCAGGGAGCACGTAAACTTTAGAAGTGTCTCAGACAAGATCATTTACAATACCTACTTCTGAGATGAGTCCGGCTAATTCTACCATTGGGGGGTTTAAAAGAACATCATTCATTCATCCACACCACAATAATTTACGTATGAATAATCAGATCTTTGGAAATTAAATATTCATACGTGCATAATTAAATAGACATAAAAATAATTCTACTACAACAATGAAAATAACAGTACAAAAAGCAAACCTATTAAAGCAGGAAACTGATCTAGGAAAGCACAAGTAAAAGGGAAGGAATACTAGCTTGGAGTGGGCCCAAGCTCCAACAACAGCTGAACACGCGATTAGGAACTCTCAAACTTTATTATAATTGCAAGATAATTACAATACTTCTATCTCCTCAGAATAATCAATAAATTCTGGATGTCTATCAGAGAGGTCTGTGTGTGTTTATATAGCACACACACAGATCTTCTGTTACAATGAAGTTACAACAGTAGTTCAGTCCAGACTAAACTGGGACAGTCTGGTAACCGCAATCGACATCTGCTAAAAATAGTCATCATTCCTAACGGTGGCGCGTTCACTAATTGGTTCGAGTTGCTTGAGTTGGATCATGCTTCACCCGACGTAGGTAAGACATCCTCGTCCATTGGTGCAGCTCCCCAGGATTGTCTCGTGTGACGTGGAACTAGAACTGCACCGGTCAACACTGCCCACACAGCTCATTTGGTCAACTGGTGAAATATGGAGGCGCCTTCTCTATGAGGAAGGTGCCTTCCTCAAATGCTTTGGCAGGCGCCTTCTTCATGTGGAAGGCGCCTACTGGTTTGAGCGCCTTATTCATGCGGAAGGTGCCTTGCCTTATGGGGGTGCCTTCCTTATGAGGAAGGCACCTAGGTATGTCGGGCGCCTTCTTTATACGAAAGGCGCCTACCTTCTCTTGGTGCCTTCCTTGAAGAGGAAGGCGCCTAACCACCATGCCTTGATCCTAGGAGAAACAGAGTGCCAAGTCCATGAAGGACCTCGACTGATCCAAATCTGTCAAAACCAACTAAATTTCCACACAAACACACTAAAACACACAAATTAGATAACACACACAATTCTATTAAATAATTACATAATAATTCATGAAAGTACACAGTTCCTATTATATTGCTGCATAATAATCAATAAAACCCATACAAAATATGAGCATTTCTGGGGCTCATCATCCCCCCATGCCTAACATATGCCACGCCCTCATGGCATCAAAACTGCAAGTAGCCCTTCATACTCCTCATCGTCATCATTTTCTAGTAGTCCTGGCTATACTTGTGGCCTATAATCACTTTTGTTGTGGACCAACATCGAGGTGCGGTCTTTCTTTTCTAATGTGGAACTGTGGTGTTAAGTAGTTAGCTTCTATTGTATACCTATGCTTAATATCCTGACTTTGTATGTTTGGGTTTTCCATACCGAATGTCACTGGATGTGGCATAGCTAATGTGGCTCATGCTTCCTAGAATTCAACATCCATAGCCTGCCATAGGTCAGCATCCTGGGGTCTGAAAACTGCAAGAGGGATGTCAAAATTGTCCCTCCTATGATGAACCACCTGAGCCTTATGTAATCGGGCTGCTTTAGGGGTAAGCCCTACATTTTCTTTTGCAATGGTAGCGACCTCTAATTCAGGCCCGAACACCCCCCACCTCTCCAAGTATTTTCGCATTTTAGAGGGGCGTCCTCGTGATGATCCATAAATTTCCCAGAATTGATCGTCATCCATTGGATTGATGTAGATACCAGGTTCTCCCTTGACCTTCATAGCAGATTTCCTGGCCTCCTTTGCTACTGCCATTTCTTCACTCAACTATTTGAACCTCTTTTGCCTTTCCATGAATGGTTGCATATCCTCATCCCATTCATCCTCGATCGGCTCGATGAAGGTCACCTTAGCCTTCTTTCAAGTCATCTTGGGCCCTTTTGCCTTGGCCCCAATAGAAAGTGTGGTGGCTTGAATAGGGGGTTTCTCCTCCCTACCGATGGGTGTCTTTTCATCATGAGGGGCTTGTTCTGCTGACCCCGGAGTTGTCCCTCCTTTCTATGGTTGCTCTGGTGTTGACCCAGTAGGTCCCTCGGCCCATCCTTCCTCAGGTCTGGGGGATTCCTCCTTAACCCCTGATTTTGGTTGCGGTTGCTAGTCCATACTTGGTTCTGTGTCACTTAGCTCAATAATAGGGGGCTCCATTGGGCTCCCTCTCCCATCAATTTTGAAAATAGAGGAGTTCTCCCCTACCTCTGGGCTACCTTGTCGAGCATCCGACCGAAATTCCCCTGAAGAGAATACTCACTCTAATGAAGTGGGGGAATTCATTGGGACCTCCATCGCCTAATCAATTTGGGTGGATGCATCCCTCTTCTCTACCTCCTTGGCCCAAAATCATTGATTCTCATCCTGCAACTACTGGACCAGCTGCTCAAGCTGAGCTATCATTTTTGCTTGCTGCTCCAATTCTTCCCTATGCATCGCCTGGAAATCCTCAAAAAATTTTGGGCCATCCAACAATCAGTTTGCCATTCTAGGGCTTCCTCTAGGGCTGCGTCAACATGTTGGTTAATGCCCTCAGAGGTCCCTACACCTTGCGGGCTTTGGCATGTTAATTCCTAGAGGGTCTGGGCTACGAGACCAACCTCCAGGTCTTCCTCTTCCTCCTCTGATGATAGGAGCAGATGTCGTAGGCGCCTCCTCCTAGGAACCGGTTCAGTCTACCATAATTCGGTTTCATCACTAGCAAACTGTGCCCCTTCCTCCATAAAATTGGGCAATGGTGATTGCCCTCTCTCTTCAACCTCCTCCATGGGGTCTTCACCACATTGCCCTGACTCGATGGCAGAATCTATTCTTTCTCCCTAGCTACCATCTCCTTCTACACTCGAGCCTCCCTTTTGTGCTTCTGCATGGCGAACCAGTGTTGTTATCAGCCCATGGTGGGCCAAAGTGGAAGGTGCACCTCTCTGATATCGAGTCGCCTCATCCTTTAGGGCATTCGCTAGGTAGAAGGGCACATTAATTTTCCTCCCATGCACCAGGTGGTCTAAAAACTGCACATGATTGGCGTGCAAGTGGGAATATTTCCTTGTGCATGTGAAGAATCGAGCAATCTGCTTGAACATCTTCCACAAATTCATTGGAAGTCCACTTTTTGGTAGCCCTTCCTTCTCTATCTGCACATTGTTCCCCTCCAGTAGTAGTTCGATGCACTGTTTCAACATGTCACCCTTGTATGTGCTCTTGCCCATGAGAGGTAGGTCGGTCACCTAGGAGATGTATTCTGGTGTGACCGGAATCTCTCTTCCATGCACTTGGGTTGTGTCACCTCTCAAGGAGGTAGCAAATTCCTTGGTTGCCTCTATATCCTAGTTCTGGCTGACCAGGGTGTAGTAATCAAGCCACCCTTCAGCTTCGAACTGGGTTCTGACCGCCCCCTGATCCCTTCCGTGTCACCTAGCTCATTCTTCTTGACGGCATGGTTCTTCGAGCATCCTCCCATGGCGCCTACCACAACTGCATCCACTATTTTTTTGCCCTAGTTTTCTTAGGAAGGTGCCTTCTTATACAGAAGGCACCTACCCCTAGCATTTAATCTTGGGGGTTGATAGGGTACGCCTCTCGAGGCACGATGTTTTGGACATGATTTTTATGGCGAACTATTTTTTGAAACTGCATAGTTTATGAAAATTTATATAAAAAATTAATTTTAATTATGCACGTACCTAATTGGATGCTTTGCACATCATGAAAAATAGTTATTCATCGATCTGTGACACGGAGGATGCATATTTTGGATGTACTTATTATGTTGGACTTGTTGCTACGTTGTTCAAGGTTTGATGTCGAAGATAGAGTTGTGGATTGGCTCAAAGAATGTCGACCCATCATCCTTGGGGTGTGTGAGAAGATCCTACCTCGTAACTCCACAAGATTTTTGGTTGGGGTGGATTTCCATCACGTGGGATGATGGTGGTAATCTTGTGTTGCCCACTCATGTGTTGATCTCGCTTGAATCGAGGTGCATGTTATACCAAAGCATCGATTGTACACGGAAGGTGCTTTCAATGGATGGTACCTTCATGATACGGAAGTGCCTTGAATGAATGGTGCCTTCCTGATGTGGAAGGTGCTTTGAATGAATGATGCCTTCCTGATGTGGAAGGCGCTTTGAATGGATGATGCCTTCTGATGGAAGGCACTTTGAATGGATGGTGCCTTCCTAATGCGAAGCTTTAAGCACCTTTTTATCAAATCTTTGAATGGATTGCACCTTCCTAATGCGGAAGGTGCCTTCATTTTTTTTAGGAAGAACGATGGGCGCCTTCTTTATGAGGAAGGTGCTTACTTCTCCTTCTTCATGAGGAAGGCACCTCCTTTTTTTTGGGCGCCTTATTTATAAGGAAGGTACCTTATTTCTATTGGGCGCCTTCTTTATAAGGAAGGCGCCTTATTTCATTTGGGTGCCTTCTTCATGCGGAAGGTGCCTTGCCTCTGCTTGGTACCTTTTTCACGATGGAAAACGTCCACCTTAGTTAGGTGCCTTCTTCGAGGAGGGAGGCATCATTCCTTAAGTGGAGAGTCTTCTTTGAAGATGAAGGCATTTTGCAAGGCATTTCTTTTAGCAGCCATATCGTGATCGTCCGTGCAAGGGTGATCAAGCCTCCTCAGACTTACTTCATGTTGCCCCAACATCTTCCTGTCAGGCTTGGCACATGATTTTTTCCCTGGAGGAGAGTTTGTTGCCTTCATCCAAGCTTGGATAGATGTTGCTTCTAAACTACGTGCGTAGGTGTTAGGATGTTGAGCCGGTTCAGGCCTAGTTTCCTAGATACCTATTTTTCATGCTATCAAGCCCTTCACCTACAAAAAGTAAACAAAAAGAAAAGAAAATATAGGTAGTTAGATGCAATCCGTGCCTGTTAGGCCCTAGCCTCAGGATGCCTGTAGCTTGCATGTGGGCGTCATCCCTACAAAACACATCGTAAGAAATAAATAAACCTAAACTAACTAATTTTTGTGGACACCTCCGTGTCCACCGTATTATTGCTGAGAGTTTTGTCCAGACTTACAGGGATGGGGTCTCCCCCATGCCTACTCTGGATTCCACTAGTAAATTCTTGGACGTGTTGTAGGGCCACAGTCGGTGGCCATTAACTGTCAACATAGTGTTGCTATCGTCAATGGTCCTGACGTGCACAACACCATTTTTGATAAGTTCTACCACCTCATACGGTCCCATCCATCTCTGCATTAATTTTCCCTTCCATTCCTGGAACCTAGAATCGTACAACAACACCCATTCTCCCTCCTAGAACTGCTTCAGCTTAATGTGATGATCATGCCACTACTTTCTTTGCTTTTGTATGATCTTCGTTCTTTGTAAAGCATCCATTCGGATTTCGTCTAGCTGATTCAGCTGTCGAACTCTTTCTTTTTGGGCTTCTTCCAAGCTCAGATTTAATTCTAAAGTAGTTCTCAACGTCTTGATTTCAAACTCGATGGGCATCATTGCATTCTTCCCATAGACCAACTGGAAGGGTGTGAAGCCTGTGGTCGATTTCCACGTGGTGTTATACGCCCATACTACCTTCGATAATCGTGCAGCCCAATATTTTCTATGTTGTTGCACATGGTTTTTGTCAGGATGTTCTCAATATCTCTGTTCGTCACTTCCACTTGCCCATTTTCCTGTGGATGGTAGGGTGTAGTCTTATTGTGTCGAATCCTATATTGCTTCATCAATTCTTCGATCAACTTGGAGGTGAATTGAGGCCCCTGGTCTATTGTAATCTCTCTGGGGACCCCGAATCATGTAAAAATATGAGCAAATAAGAATTCAACGACTGTTCCCTCCTTCGAATCCCTCAATGCTTGAACTTCAACCCACTTGGTGACGTAGTCTGTACAGACTAAAATGAATCTTCTCCCTACTGAAGGTGGATTTATTGGCCCCACAAAATCCATGCCCCACTTATCGAAGGGCTCTAGGTGCACTTGAGGTTGAAGGGGCATTTCATCCCGATGAGTCGGTCTACCCATTCTTTGGCATTCGTCGCACTTGTTGGTGTAGGCGGCTGCATATTTAAATAGAGTGGGCCAAAAGTACCCAACTTGTAGGATTTTATAGGCAGTCCTTTTCCCTGCAAAGTGTCCTCCACATGGTTCATCGTGACAAGCTTTGAGTATCTCTAAAAACTCTTGTTCTGTAGTGCACCTCCTCATAATCTGATCACGTCCCATTTTAAATAGGAGGCCATCAACCCATAGAAAGGAGGCGCTCTTCTCTATCACTGCCTACTTTTCTCATGAAGAAAGAGCAGGTGAAGTTCTTCCGGTGGCTAAATAGTTGGCTATGTCTGCATACCACGATGTTTGTTCACTGATGGTGAACAGATGTTCATCCAAAAATTGGTCTTCCACTACTGCATGGTCTGCTGGTATTAATCTGGATAGGAAATCTGCTACTACGTTGTCTTTTCCAGGTTTGTCAACTATTGTTATATCGAATTCCTACAGTAGTAGAAGCCATCTGATAACTCTTCCACCAATAGCCGGTTTTCTCATTAAATACCTGATGGCTGCGTGGTCCGTATGGATGAACACCTGGTATCCGATGATATAATGGTAGAATTTATTGATGGCATGCACAACCACAAGAAATTATTTCTCCATCATTGTATAGTTGACCTTGGCCCCTGCTAAGTTTTTGCTGACGTAGTAGATGGCATAAAATTCCTCGCCATCCTTCTGCTCGAGGACTGCTCCAATCGCATTGTTGGATGCATCACAATAGATATGGAATGGTATGGCCCAATTTGGTCCCCTTAAAATAGGTGTAGATATCAACTTTTCTTTGAGCGACTGAAATGCTCTTTCGTAGTCTTCCATCCAGTTAAACTCCACATCTTTAGACAACAGAGTGTGCAGTGGTTTTGCAATCTTACTAAAGTTGGTGATAAATCACTGGTAATACCCAATAGATCCGAGAAAACTTCTCACCTCTCACTGCATTCTAGGGCTGGGTAGGTCCTTGATGACCTCGATATTTCTTTTGTCAACTTTTATTCCTTCCACGGAGAGATGGTGTCCCAATACGATGCCTTCTCGCATCATCATAAAGCACTTTTTGTTACTGAGGGACAAATTATTTTCCTCACTTCTTTTGAGCACTCTTTCCAAGTTCGTCATTGCTTCATCAAAGGTTTCTCCATAAATGGTGAAGTCATCCATGTACACTTCGACCGCTTCCCCTATCATGTCTGAAAATATGCTAAGCACCACCCTTTGAAAGGTGGTTGGTGCATTGCATAACCCGAAAGGCAACACCCGATAAGCAAACGTCCCCCATGGGTAGGTGAACATTGTTTTATCCTGATCTTCTTCTCCGATCTGGATCTGGTTGTATCCACTGAATCCATCCAGGAAGGAGAAGTACTTTCACCCAAAAAGTGTATCCAAGACCTGATCGATGAATGGGAGTGGGAAGTGATCCTTTTTGGTCGCTTTGTTCAACGCCCTATAGTCCACACAAATCCGCCACTTCCCATTCTTCTTGGGGACCACCACAAGCGATGACACCCATTCACTATCAAAAATTGGATAGATGAATCCGGAAGACAAGAGTTTTTGTAGCTCCACCTTGACAATGTCTTTCATTGTCGGATTCATTCTTCTCTGTGGCTGCCTACTTGGAGTCACCTATTCTTCGAGGTATATTCGATGGGTACAAATTTTTGGGCTGATACCTTTCATATCCGAGTAGTCCCATGCAAACGCCCATTGGTGTTTTACCAGGAGCTCTTTTACTTTTGTTAGCTATGTGGGGGTCAACCCACTGCTGATGTTTAACGTCCTTCCAGGCTCAATGTTTATTTTTTGAATGTGGTGGTCTTGGGCATCGGCCAATGGTGACTCAAGCGTTGTGATGGAAGATTCTCCTTGGAGGAATCCCATGATAGCACCATCTTCATCCTCATCCTCCGCCAATTCATCTAATGCCATCACCGGTTGGATTATGGATAGCTCATTGTCTCCATGCTTGGTCAACGTGGGCTCTCCCAATGAATCCATGGACTACGCAGGGGGTGAAATCATCAATATTTTGATGTTTTGTCCATTGGAGATAGTCATTAGCCCATCACGATAGCTGATGTAAGCATCGGCTGTCGCCAGCCATGGCCTCCCCAAGATAAGCGGGTAGCCACCCAACCTTGTTTTGGACTATAAAACCAGGAAGTTGGTCGAATATTCCTATGCGTCAACCATCACTATTACATCTTTGAGCATTCCTTTTTATGCTACGGTTGATCGATCGACCAGTTGCAGCACTGTTGTGGTGGGTCTTAGGTTAGTGAGCTACAACTTCTGCATGGTCTCCTGCGGCATCATGTTGATGGCTGCACCGAGATCGACTAACGTGTTGGCCAAGGAATGTCCCTCAATTTTTACAATCAACACCAGGCTGCCTGGGTCTACGTATTTAGGATGACATGCATTCCCCATCATTAAATCTACCAACTTACCCATGACATTGATAGTCTGGGTTACTTTCCATCCTGGATTTCTTAAGCACATCTCCTTTATCACCTTGGTATATATTGGGACGTCTCGGATAGCTTGAAAGAGTGGAATTGTTACTGTAATATTTTTCAAGCTGGAAAGAATATCAAACTTTGGTTGCGTTAGTTTCTTCTATTCTTGCAACCGGTTAGGAAATGGAGCCTTTGTTCTCTCAGCCACTTCTTCTTCCACCTCTTCTATAAGAGGTGTTTCTCCTACATCTACCTCCTCTTCTATCAGTGGAGGTGTCCCTACTCCTAGTTGTCTACCTAATCTAAGCTGAATAGGATTGCAACTAATATGGTACATCGGATACATCTCACCTTCTACATTGTATGCTAGGCTGGTTTACTTTATTGTTTGGATTCATCGTCGGTTGTGTAGGTAACTGCGTAGGTCTCACAAGAGGTAAGGCTGGTAGGTTTTTCTGGGGGTGAGTTGGCGCTACGTTCTATGGAGCTGGATTCCATGGAGTATGGCTCCTCCACTACTGCCTAGAATATTGATATGGCATCCAGGGCTGTTGGTTCAGGAATGTTGCTCCTGGGGGCGCGTTGGACCAAGGCGATGGCCCCCACCACCCCATGTTAGGTGGTTGAGGCTGGCCTTGTGGCATGTATGGTCCTCCCCTGTATGATGGCATTCCTATTGGCATATTCCCCATAGGGGGTTGTGGCCAATTCCTTCGATTGCCTACAAAATAGGCTTCAGTGACATCAACATCCTCTTTGATACTGGGCAATTGTGGGCATAATCGAGTCTTATGATTTAGTTTGCAGACCGTGCATACTCTGACTTTGTTCTCTGGGCATGCATTCTTTGCATGCTTCCCTCTGCATTTCGGGTAGAAATAGGCCAATGTTGCTTTGTTTTCTTGCTTTTTTTCTCCAATAGCAACGTGTCCATTTGCAATGCCAGAGATGAAAGCATTTCGCTTTTCAAATCTTCTAGCATGTTGCCTATCTCTATTTTTGTGACCGAAGTAGTTGCTTTCATGGTTCTAGAAGTGGTCTTGCCTCTCCTTCTTGAGTAGTTCCGACATAATTATTGGATATCTTCCATAGCGTGCTGGTAGACGTCACCTCCAAAAATCATATTGAGAGCCTCTAATGATTCATTGTTAAGTCCTCTCAAAAAGATGCTTTTAAGAGACTTGTCAGCTAGCTTCGCGTGAGGAGATCATTGAAGATTGAAATTGAATCTCTCCTAGTATTCCTCCAGAGATTCATCTTCCTTCTACATCATGTTTAGGACCTCTTCTCTGGAGTCTCTTGCTCTCCCGAAGTCTTGATATTGCTCTAAAAAGAGCCTCTTCATTTGATCCCATGTAGCAATGTGTTTATCTCCCAGACCGATGAACCATCGCAGAGCTGCATCATCTAATGTGGAAGGAAAGAGCTTCAGCTTCTACGTATCAGATTTGTAATCCACAGACCTGCACAAAACATCAAACTTGAATAGAAACAAGTCAGGGTCTTCGGTTGGGTATCCTCTGAAGGTAGGAAGGTGAGCAGGGGATATGTTCTTCATTTTGGTTTCTCCTACTCCTTCCTCTATCGAGAAACTAAATCCAGATGAAGTCTCTTCTTCGGCCATTCTTTCATGATATGTGGTCTCTAATGTAGTTTCTATGGCCTCACGATCATTCAAAACTTTTTGGGTCAGGGCTTTGAAGTCGGCTGGTGTTATCATCCGATCCTCTACAACTTTCCACAATAGGGCTTCCTCTGAGGGTGTCCTCTTAAACAATGGGTTTACAATGGTTTGTTCTTCCCCAGGTTGGTGGGATGAGGAGGCACTTTGCACAAGGTGAGGATTCTCACTCCAGTGGACTGCTGGCGATGATTCGGGTGAATCTAATTCAAATTCGGAGTGTTCGGCTGACTCAGATTTTTGTGGACTTTGTTTTATGAAATGACCGTCAGGTCCTCTCTTCCTCAAGGGACTCATACAAAGTTAGATGGAAGTTTTTTGGGTATTGCAATTAATCTAGTAGAGGCGCTTCCCCAGAAATGGTGCCAAAATGTTGCGGGCCAAACACAAGTTAAATTTGATCCTATTTTGTCACTGCCCATTCATTTAAATTGTCAGACCAGGGAGCACGTAAACTTTAGAAGTGTCTCAAACAAGATCATTTACAATACCTACTTATGAGATGAGTCCAGCTAATTCTACCATTGGGGGGTTTAAAATAACATCATTCATTCATCCACACCACAATAATTTACGTATGAATAATCAGATCTTTGGAAATTAAATATTCATACGTGCATAATTAAATAGACATAAAAATAATTCTACTACAACAATGAAAATAATAGTACAAAAAGCAAACCTATTAAAGTAGGAAACTGATCTAGGAAAGCACAAGTAAAAGGGAAGGAATACTAGCTTGGAGTGGGCCCAAGCTCCAATAGCTCCCTTCTAGCTGAACACGTGATTAGGAACTCTCGAACTTTATTATAATTGCAAGATAATTACAATACTTCTATCTCCTCAGAATGATCAATAAATTTTGGATGTCTATCAGAGAGGTCTGTGTGTGTTTATATAGCACACACATAGATCTTCTATTACAATGAAGTTACAACAGTAGTTCAGTCTAGACTAAACTGGGATAGTCTAGTAACCGCAATCGGCATCTGCTAAAAATAGTCATCATTCCTAACGATGGCACATTCACTGATTGGTTCGAGTTGCTTGAGCTGGATCATGCTTCACCTGACGTAGGTAAGACGTCCTCGTCCATTGGTGCAGCTCCCTAAGATTGTCTCATGTGACGTGGAACTAGAACTACACTGGTCAACACTACCCACACCGCTCATTTGGTCAACTAGTGAAATATGGAGGCACCTTCTCTATGAGGAAGGTGCCTTCCTCAAATGCTTTGGTAGGCACCTTCTTTATGCGGAAGGCACATACTGATGTTGAGCACCTTCTTCATGTGGAAGGCGCCTACTGGTTTGAACGCCTTCTTCATGCGGAAGGCGCCTTGCCTTATGGGGGCGCCTTCCTTATGAGGAAGGTGCCTAGGTATGTCGAGTGCCTTCTTTATACGGAAGGCGCCTACCTTCTCTTGGTGCCTTCCTTGAAGAGGAAGGCGCCTAACCACCATGCCTTGATCCTGGGAGAAATAGAGTGCCAGGTCCATGAAGGACCTCGACTGATCCAAATCTGTCAAAACCAACTAAATTTCCACACAAACACACTAAAACACACAAATTAGATAACACACACAATTCTATTAAATAATTACATAATAATTCATGAAAGTACACAGTTCCTATTATATTGTCGCATAATAATCAATAAAACCCATACAAAATATGAGCATTTTTGGGGCTCATCAATCGTTTCACTCTTTACTTATCTATGGACGCAATTAGCTACTGAATGAACATCGTGTGTGTTTTTTGCTTATTTTATTTCCTAGAGCGCATGTATCCTCCACCATTAATATAGTTGCTATGCAATCTACCCGTTGGCATACTTTCTAACTTTCGCTCATTCCTCTCAATGGCTCAATGGTGGTATTCTAAATTTTCATTGGTCAAAAATTCAAACTACACTACCACCTCACTACGTCTCTTTAGTTACTCTTTCATTCAAGCACGAGTTCATTAGCATTGAATATGGGATCTTTCTTTCCTCTCCACGTGGCATGATCACAAAACTATTGCTTGCATTCACCTTGGTTTTGAAATTGGTGAATCGAAGATATACTTGAATTTACTGACACTTAATAAATTCCATGCACGGGTTACCACCTTGGTTTCGTTCTGCTACGTTTTAGCTTCAAAAATCCTTGGATTGGAGACACCTTTACTCTTCATGTCACTTGGTGCTTTTCTTCACGTGGAAAACAATGCTTGCACCATTCCCCTAGAACTTCAATGCATTTGGGTGAGGATTGGAAACACTCACCGTTCTGCTACAATTGATATGTATTTGAGTGCAGAATGTAACCTCTTGATTTCTTTGTCGAAACTTAGCCATTTTTTTGCAAATATTTTTTTCAATAATTTTGCACAAATTGCCAAAAGAAAATAAATACAAAGTTTAGAAAGAGATGGAAATAATAATACAATGTATAGACATATGTTATAATAAGCTCATAGTTTACACATAGTAGAGCTTGAGATGAAAACCATTTACTGGAATTGACTGCATGTTCCCCTCGGGATCTTCAAGCTAGAACACATTGGACTCCTTGGCCTTTACTATTTTGAAATGGCCATCCTAGAAAGAATAAAACTTTTCATGCTTGCTCATATTTGCTCTATCAACATTCCACCTGAGAATTGCATCTCCAACCTGGAATTTTTTGAATCTGGATTTCTTATCAAACCATGCCTTGATATTAGAGGAATACTTTTGAAAATTATCATATGCTTGAGCTCTATTCTCTTCCAATTGCAGTAAGTGAATCAGCCTGGTTTCTACTAGATTTTCCTCTGATTCTTCCTCTGTATTGACAAGCTTAAGTGTTGGAATCTCCAAATGGATGGGTAACACTGCCTCTTTTCTATATACTAGTGCCTAAGAGGAAATCTTAATGGACTTATTTATAGTAATCCTATCAACCCATAGAGCTTGTTCCAACAACATATGCCAACTTCTTTTATTTCCTTCAAGTGATTTCCTCAAAATCCTTAACAAGTTTTTATTGGTAGATTCTACAATTCCATTACCCTATGGATAATAATTTGAAGTATTTTTAAGAGTAATGTCATACTTGCTGGAAAACTCAATATACTTGGCTCCTATGAAAGCTAGGTCGTTGTCACTCACCAAGGCTTCTGGAACTCCAAACCTTAAAATCAAATTTTCCATAAAATTTATCACATCTTGATCTGATTTCTTGGTAGGAATAGCCTCTACCCATATGGTAAGATAATATCTGGTAGTTAGAATGAAATTATGCTCTATTGAGGAATTGGGGTTGATGACCCCTATGAAGTCCAGTCCCCATTGTTGAAAAGGTTCTTCAACTTGTATGGGCTTGAGGGGGAATGGAGAATTTCTTATCCTTCCAACATATTTTTGACATTTGTCATAGGCCCTAGTGACCCTAAAATTATCAATAAATATAGTAGGCCTATAATAGCCTTCTTATGATTTTCAAAGCTATAACCCTACCTGAGCTATGTCCACCAGCTGGTCCTCCATGGAACTCTTCAATGACCCTCTTTTATTGATCATATTTTAAGCATTTTAGAAGAAATCCATCCAAATTTATTTTGTACAGACCTTCTGGTAGTAATACATATTTTAAAGCATGAATCTTTTATCTCCTCCTTTGGGATGAATTTATATTAGGTGGCATACTCCGGTTGGGAAATATTTGATCATTTGGTCTACCCAAACAGAGTCTACATTTTGTATTACTTCCATTTGATCTTCTTCTATTGTCTGACAAGTTGTTACTTCTACTAATGTTGCAGCCTCTATTAGTCCTTGGAATAGGGCTCTACCTGTTACCAACTTGGTGGGATGTATCTCTATATCATACTCTTGGATTTTAGTAATCCAACCAGCTCTTTTATCTCCTAGTTCACCCTGTAGGATAAAACTTCTTATATTTGGATGAACCACATACACCAGGGTCTTACTCTGTACCAAGTACTGCCTAAACTTCTTTAGTGACTTCATCATAGCAAATACTTGTCTTTAAATGAATTTGCACTTGATCTGGTAGTCATGGAGTGTTTGGCTCCAAAATAATACATGATGCTCTTCACCTTGATCATCGTTTTGAGTAAGCACTGAGGCATAACTTTATTCATCTCCATAGGCATAAAACATAAAATCTTTACTAAAATATGAATTCATCAACACTAGGGTTGTTGCGATGGACTATTTGATAATCTCAAAATCTTGTTTCCTAACTTCATTCCACTTGAACTCAGCATTCTTCTTTAGTAACTCAGATATAGGCCTGACTTTTTATGCAAAGTCAAAAATGAATTTCCTAACAAAATTGATTTGGCCCAGAAAAGATTGCAAATTCTTCTTTTTTGTAGGTAATGAAAGAGCAATAATAGATATTATTATATCTTGATCTATAGCCATACCTTCTTTTGAGACCACATGACCTAGCAGCTTTCCTTTGTGAACTGCAAAGAATATTTTTTAGGATTGAATGAAATCCAAAATTCTTTGTATTTTTGAAAAACCTACTCTAGGTGTGATAGGTGATCTTGCTTATCATGGGAAAACACAGTCATGTCATCCAATTAAATCAGAATGACTTTGTTGATCAGTTCTCCAAATGTATAATTCATGGCTCTTTGAAATGTGGCTCCCGCATTGGACAACCCAAAAGGTATTCTCTGGTAGGCAAATGTGCCCCACTTTGTGGTGAATGTTGTTTTATATTGATCTTCATATTTCATCCAAATATGATTGTATCCAGAGTAACCATCTAGTAATGAGAACCTCTCTGCCCCCTGCCACTATCTGTAAGATCTGATCAATCTTTGGGAGGGAATAGTGATCCTTAAGGGATGCTCGGTTAAGATTTCTAAAATCTACACACAAATGAATATCCCCATTATTTTTCCTCATGGGTACCAAGTTGGCTACCTAGGTTGAATGTTTTATTGGGTATATGATCTTAGCCTTTAATAACTTTAATAGCTCCTCTCTCATAATGGCTTTTATCCTTGGATTTATATGCCTTTTCTTCTGCCTAAAAGGCTTTGCATCAGGCTCTAGCTCAATAGTATGTTGGATAACCTTCTTGTCATATACCTTGAGGTCTTCATATGACCAAGCCACAATATCTTGGTATTTTAAGATTAAAGCTTTTATATCTTCTGCTTCCTCTAGTGAACATTTAATCCCAACATTGAGCTTCTTTTCAATACCTACTTCAACTTCTTTATAAATTTTTCACTGACTTTCATAGTTCTGGTCTTTTTCCTTTCCTCATTGTCAAATAAGCTCTCTAGGGTGACAAATCCTTTGGGAATGTGATTTTTCCTTAGTTGAATGATGCCTTATTGATCAATTTCTTCTAGATTTTCTTCTTGGAAAGTAGAGAGACTTGCTTCTCTTACCAGAAAGTCAATTATCTGCTCATCACTTTCAAAAACATGCCATAAAATCTACTTGTTTGGTACTACAGGTCTAAAAATAATTTTGATTCCTTTGGATTTCTTGATTCCATAGTCTACATAAGGGTTGAAGTTAGCTCCCTTTTCTACTAAGGAATCTGCCAGAGTATTCTTTTCTCTAGGAAGAAAACTTAAATTCAGGGTATAAAAAAATTTCGTCAGATCCCATACCCTATTTTTGTAAGCTTTTAGGTAATGGTGTTTACTGTTGCACCTATTTCTTACTTGATGGACTATTAACTCATAATTACCATATATGTTTAAAATATTAATACCCATGCTTTCTTCTTGTATCAATATGAGACATAGGGCCTCATATTCTACAACATTATTAGTACATGACCATGTTAGTCTGTAGGTAAAATTCTTTGTCCCTTCTGATTGGGACTATAAAACCACACCATTTCCTGCACCATTTATGCATTTAGCACCATCAAATTGCATGATCCATGTTTCTTTTTCTCTCAGAGACTAATTGGAAGGGATTTTCTTCTCTAACTTAGTTGAGATACTATATGTTCCTATACCAATTCCAAATTGACTATAATCTTCTCTGAAAGGCAACTCATCCTCAATATCTAACTCTTCAATATTTTCCACCAGATCAAATTCTTCTAGGGGAGTAATATTACACATGTCTTCCTCAATATTTTCAATGTGATAAGCTATTGGTTTTTTAGGTGTTATCCTTATTCTCTTTCCTTTGAAAGGAATTACCATGCTAGAATAATCTATGTACATACATCCACCTAGTTTTGCAGTAAATTCCCTTGAAAGACATAATCTAAAGTAGGGTTCTAGGTCAACCACAACTATTTCTTGTACTACGGTTACCTCAAGGGCTCTATGCAGCCTCATTAAAACATCCTTAATGACTCCAACTATCTTAACAGGTGTCCCATCCAATTTTAATACTCCAAGACAAGATCAGGTATACTCCATATCCATTTCTTCATATACTACTTTAGGCATAACTATAGTTGATGCTCCTGAACCTATCATACAATTTCGGACTATCCAACCTTCCATCCTCAAGGATATATATGAAGGAGGGGGTGTATTATTTAAAATCATTGGGTATATTTCTTTCTTTTTTGATGGTATACTAAGGATTATAGTGGACTTCTTATCTTGCAAATACTTTTTGAGGGAAGCCTTAAGCAGATCTATCTGACCAGGAATGAACAGAGTGTCATACAAACTGTCTTTTGATGGAATATTTTTCATCTCTTCAATAATGTTATACTTAGAATTAGTCAGGGTAGGTCTTTACAGTCTTCTTTCTAGCTCATTGTATCTTCTTTTGTATTGTTGAGTGGCTTCTATTATTTATATTTTATTTATAGAGGGGAATCTAAGGCTTTATTGAGCCTCATATTCAGATCTCATTCGGTCTCCTTTAGTTTCCTTTTCCAACCTCTTAGGAAGATTTTTTGTCTTCTCTTTACCTTTAGCTTGAGGGATGGGGAAAATATCACTACTTTGAGGAAGGGGATCAATTCTTTTTTGAGAAGGGACTTGGAATTGCCACATATTTTAGGGATCTACTTGCAAGGATTTCTTTCCAAACCTTGTCATAATAGCAATTGGGTTGTCTTCATCCAACTCTTTACCAACCATGATTTGAAAGGTTGCCATAACATATTAACTCCCATTTTTTTATTCCTTTCATTTTGATTCATAGCTTGTTGAACATGGTGTTGGTACATAACACAAGACTATGATTCATGGGGATCATTGCATACCAGACACCAGACATTTGCAAGAGTAGTATTTGAAGAACATTCTGGCTCCTCATATGCTATATTCATCCTAACCCCAATATTATTACTAGGATCGGGTCTCTGATATTTGTTTACATATGGAAATATCCTTTGTTGTGACCTTTCTTGGTCTCTCATTTCCATTGAATTAATTCTTTTACTCAAAGTTTTCAGAGTATTTTGTATATCAAGAATAGCAGAAAACTCCTAAGCAGGTTGAGAAGGAAGGGGAGGGAAATGAGTTATAGAGGATAATGGCTTTAGTTGAGGGAATGCATTCATTAGCAGGGCAAGAGATGATAAAGAAACGGGATCCATGTAAGAGGGGTTTGTAGATTGACCTTGGCCATTAGTATCTTTTGAGTTATAATACAGCATAATTTTGGGGGTAGTCTTCTCACATTAATTAGGATATTTTTAGTATGAACTGCTACATTATAAACTTGGGGGAAGGTTTCTACTCCAGATTGTTGTGTTTGTAAGCCTAGCTCTGATCCAAGGGCTCTAATATAATGCATATAGGCTAAACATACAATTGATATAGTTGTGGGAGGTATTCTCTTCCATGTTCTACTAAATCTCAAATTAAAATCTGAGATAGTTTCTTGTTGAGATTTTTGCATGGATGTAAATTGGTTAAGCAGGTAGAAAGGACCAAAAAAATCATTAAATTCTTCTATAAATGTCTCAACTAATGCTTTTCATAAAGCGATAGTGCTATATTCCAGAGTTCTAAACCAATGTAATATCTTTTCTCTGAAAGACATGGCTAGAATTCTTACAATAATATCCTCCTCTTTTATGTTATGAATTACTACCAGATTTAAAATATCCTAACAATGCTCATAAGATATCTTCCCCGATCCATCATAGGTGGGGATAGCTTTGGATACAGCCTGGGGTATGACATTCATTTGGGCTAATCTCAGGACACTAGTTGTGTTCCAGTTGGGGTACTTCTGTAATGGTTTATTAGGAGCCATATTTTGTACCATATTTCTAAATGTAGATCTTGTTGGAGGGACTGTTGGATTAACTGCAGGATTTTCCTCAGGAAGCTCTTCTTCTGAGAGGAAATATTGATTTAAACTTTGGGTAATAGCAGACCCTCTATAAGGTAATTCACAATAGAAATAGGAGTTAGGGTTATTCCTTTTGAAAGACCTGGTATACATGAAAGGACATTGGTCTATAGGGATAATTATTTTTTTGGGTTTAAGAACCAGGGAGTCACTAGGTGAATTTGCTATTCTCCATGTATAAGGTCAAGACAATTCACCAAATCTTGATTCCCCTGAGTTGAGATAATTAATAACTCGTATGATGGATTTTCATGTTCCTTATGAACTGGTCCCATCGGGCGTGCCAAAAACTATTGGGCACTGAATTGCATCAAGTTTTACTCAATACTATGGTTGTTTATCTTCCTACTTTCTATCCAGGCTTGCACCCGATAGCTACAGCTCAACACTCAACATTGGATGGACCAAAATAGAGTTTTCGATCCAACCTCCAAAGAAGATTGGTTCCTTGTCAACTTAAATAGGATGTTGACACAATTATGCTCACTTGGGATTTTAAGATTAGGGTAAGAAAATGTTAGGGTTAGAGAGATGTAAACAATAGTGGATGGATAGGCTAACAGCATTGCACTACAGCAAAAATCTCCAAAAAAATAATTTAAAGATACATTACTCGTATCAACCTTATCCTAAATTAAATGTACTTTCATTCATTAAAGAACAGCAGAGAAATATTGTACAAAGCAATTTTAATATCTAATTAGTGATAATCCAAATAACAAAATTTACCAATATCTAGGATTTATAGAAATGCACTCCCTAACAATAAAGATCAAACTCAGAAGTAGATTTCAATTACCCTAGCAACTAGTAATCCATTAATTTGGCATAAACTAACCATTCAAGTATTCACAAAAATACAACTAAAGAATTTGAACCTCTAATATTGAAATATGAAGACACAAAATTTGAGGTAAATATCAATGTAATTCTCCTTTCATTAGACCTTTGGAATATTTATATTAGCACATGCAAACACACTAGAGCCGACCCTTAGAAATGAGGGTTCGACCTCTATTTATAGTTTTGCAAAATTAAAATAACAAGGAACATTACAAAGACAAAATTTTGATAGATCAGCAGAGAGTTCTTGCTGGTATTCTCTTACTGGTTCATCCTTTGAGAAATTCGTTGCAAGTGGACCACCATGGTAGCTCGAACTATGTATAATTTACTAGTCATTCAGTGCTAGCTGGAGTTCTAGCCGTTGGAGATCACATATCCATCATCGATATTTCTTGGAAGTCTTCTACCATCGTCGATATGCAACCATATTTGGTCCTATCTTCTTGAAACCCTCGATGCTTTAGCTTCCTCCTCTAACTGATTATTGTAACTCTGATAAAAAATACTTTTATATACTTCAGATTCCTTAGCAAAATCTCCATTGTTGATCTCCCCCATCGTATGGCTATGATTTAATATGATATAATCTTGATATAATAGTAGGGAAGAACACAACACCATTTTGTTTTTAAAAATTGATGACATCATCATTTATACCTTAGAAACTGTGGAACGCCAATATGGCATTAAAATGCTTTGAAAGTGAATCGGGATGAAATTCGCTCCTTATCCTCTCTTTTCCTTCTTTGGAAATGAAGCATTCACCAATCCACACAAAAAAGTTGATGATGTCATATCTCTTTTGAAACTTTTGTGGGTTCCATTTTGGACTAAGCAAGTGCATTGACCTGCGATCACCATTTTGGACTCACTACAACGTAAAGCGACTCTTCCTCCATTCCTTACTATTCTCAGAATAAAACATTGCTTATCGCCATTTTAAAAGGAAGTTAGTCAAAAACGTCCTTCGTCATGAATCTGCATCTACTATACTTAGCTTTCTATCTTTTGTCACCATTCTGGGAAAAAATGTCCACTGCGCTCTCCAGAATCGAGCTCTCCAACACTTAGTTGCTTAAAAAATATCAAATAATATGAAGTGATCGCCAATTCACACTTATTTTATGCTGATGTCATCCTTCTTCAAAAAATTTTATGAATTCGAGATGCGTCGCCAGTCCGGAGCCAAGAACAAAAGAAACCTTACGAAATCATTCCAAGTGCAAAAATTTACCAAGTGTTGGGCAGACTCATGGCATTTGTTGCAGATCCGCTCCAAAATACACTGCAAAGTGTGCGGATTGAGAACTGCATGACTTAGGTAAATTTTTTGAAATTTTCCTATGTGGCCATTTTGGGCCTACAGGTCATTTTAGGTCTATTCAACAAGGATGTCCTATTGCTCCCTCTTTATATGTGCTTGTTGCTAAAGCCTTCAACTATATTTTAGCTAATCAAGCTTCTACAAGTATTATTAAAGGAATTGCTCTTTTGAATGATTAGGGACAACTTATTAATGATCACTTTGCTTATGAATCATTTCTTACTATAAGGTAAGAGGAACAAACTTTTTTTGTGTGGAGCTTACTATGTCAAGGCCTTTCCTTGGGGGAACATTTGAAGCACCTTGGAATTCCTAATTCTAAATGTCCTTTTTGTGGTGTACCCAAGTCTTGTACTCATCTCTTTTGGAATTGTAAAAGATCTAGATAAAATTGGAAATGGGTTCTTTTCTTTTTTTCCATTTACAGCTGCAAGAGTTTCTTGGTCCCAAGATTTTCTTGGGGACTCTTTTACTTTGTCTCTCCGAATTTTTGAAGTGTGGTATATTTTCAGGATTAGCCTGCTCTTCCATATTTGGAAGGCTTGTAACAAATTGTTTTTAAACAGTATACACCTTCTGTCATATTTACTCATGCTGACAAATTAGAATTTTTTAATGTGTGACTACAGATATGTACTCAAGCCAACAAAGTTGTAATGCAGTTGGATCACCTGCAAGTTCTTCTGGTGCACTAGGCCAATGCTCCGTGTACAATCAACCGGATCCCCTAGAGCGCTCTTACGAGTATTTTCAATCTCGCTCTCACCATCGGTCTCCATCATATACAATAAGTGCTTTCACAGAGAGGCATTGGTCCTAGCCCTCGCCAATCAAGAAGTGACCTAATATTGACATTGCTTGTTCATCCTACCAGGTTGGAGGTGGGATGATGTTCAACCAGTTTCACCTGGGTCAGTTGTTGGTTGGAGCGACACAGGTACTGAAGGCCTTAATCACGATGCAGAGGGGTGGATTCTCATCCCATAATCACTAGCATTTTATGCAAGACAACACGCCAGGGCACATTACTCCATATGATATGCTTTCTTTGATGTAATGATCATCAATAATCATGATTGGTAAAATTTTGTTTTGTTAAGACTTTGTTTCCTAACTTTTCTCAATAAAAATTAATTTAATTCACCATAAATTATGTTAACGCACCCACTTTTTTTATTATAAAACTTTTATTTTAATTCAATATAAATTTATTTTTTCCATTAAAAAACTAAATACTTCATCACTATTAAACTCAACCTAATAAAGTCAAATTCGAATGTTCCAATACTACAAATCTAAAACTTCGCATCGTTATTCCTCTAAAAAAAAAATCAAACTATAAAAATCTTAATTTAATAAGAAAATATTTTTAATTTAATAAGAAAAAATTCAAACAATGAAAATCTTAATTTAATAAGAAAAAATTCAAACAATGAAAATCTTAACCCTATACAATATTTACTTTTTTTTTTTTGCCTAGTGAATTCTGCAGCGACAAAGGATTTATTATTTTATTTTTAGTGTTTTCATGACATCTTAAAAGATTTTTTAAGAACCTATTATCCCTAACATGAGCGCTTCATAATCATCTCATCAATAATACAATTATATTTAAACATTTTTAAATTAAAAAACATTAACAACAGCTGCACTATTATATTTTTAGAGACATTGAAATCTTCATTCATTTAACTTTAAGAAGAAAAACAAATCTCAGTGAAGACCTTAGTATAATGCAATACTTATTAATAATAAAATCGCGTGACACTGCATATCACACTTATGTTCTAAAATAACATGAGATTTGTTGAACACAAATTTATATATATTTGTAAATTTATTCAAATGCCATGCTCTTTACAAGCCATCCTTCGGTACTAGGCCCGGATTTATTATTAGCATAGGGCTTATTAATTTCATTTTGTACCAATATTTATTATTAGCATAGGGCTTATTTATTTCATCTTGTACCAATACGTTCAAACTGATTCAGCATTCTTCAGTCCAGCAACATCTGCAACATCTACTATCAAGAGCCATAGATAGTCCACAGCAAAAGCACTTATTAGCAATCTCAGCACAATGATTATGTTTAGCTTTATAGCTTTGATTGAGGAGAACTCATCTGATCGATTCACAACTGATGGTGATGGTGATAATGAGGAGGATAAGACATCAACATCTGCAACCTGTCCACTATTATGTGGAATTGCATTTGTTGAAATAAAAAGAACTATGAAGGCTAAACAAAAGGCTTGGGTTTCCATTGGTGTGCACGATGGAAGTGAACCCTGACAAGAAATGATAGAGGCAGCCTGTATATTAAGATAAGCCAAAGAGAAAAGATACAAGCAAAAAGATAAACTGGAAAGAGGTAAATATTTAAAAAAAAATTAAGGTCTATGTTAAAATATCAAGGTATCTCATGCTACAAGAACTAGGTGGCTCATGCAAAAAGATTATATATATTGTTGAGCATTGTATAACATCGATAGTACCTCAGAAACCTGCAACACAACACAGATATATTGGATAGCAAGGTCAACGAGAATAAAAGAGAAATATTGACAGAGGATTTCACAGAGTGTTAGTATCTACCATAGGAGTCGAACTGTGAAACAGTGAAGTCAAACAGCGAGCAAAGTTACATTGGCAAGCGTTGAGTTGGAAGAGCCAAGCAGGAATATATTGCAATGTTGAAAGAGACAAGCAGGAACGTATTGCAATGTTGAAGAGCCAAGCCAGAATGCACCGTAACGTTGAAAGTCTAAATTTATAAAGCAGACAGTATTGTTGATTAGTGCCATAGCCAAATGCAAGGGATAGCATTGAAACAGTAACGCCTGAGCGTTACAGCAGAAAGGTAATGAGCAACGTCTTAACGCTTATGTGAAAGCCGTCGCCAACCGAGAACGTTCAAATGCAGCTGAAAGTTATAACATCTCACAGCAAAGTGAAACGTTTACATGTGGTACAGCAAAGTGAAACGTTTATATGTTTACATGTGGCACCTGAGAAGGAATATAAGCCAGGCATTAAAGCAAACATGAAGGGTTTTGAAGTGTGCAATCAGAACAACAACAAAGAACGCGCGCATAAAGCATTTCATTTGCAAGGTCGGTGATATTTAGGGTTTGCTAAAAGCTATTTTAATATTTGGTTAGGCTAAACAAAGTTTTTTTTTTATACGCACACCCATTTGCTACCACTCACACATACCCATAGTTGGATTGGAACCTGAAACCAGCCGGTAAACCGTTGCTACATCCCCAAGCCTTCACCACTAGGCCACCCCCACTGCGGCTACAAAGTTTTATTTGAGGTTATTTATATTCAGAGATATAAGTTGAGGTTTTTTTTTTAGTTTTTAAAGTGTTTGGAGTGTTAAGAAATTAAGTTTGTGTTTTTTTTAAAGGTTTTTAAGTTTTTAAAAGTCTTTTTTGAGTGATAAGAAATTTTAAGTTTTTTAAATTTTTTTTTAAAGATCAGAAGTAATAAGGATTTTGTTTGATTTTGAAAGTTTTAATGGTTTTTATAATAAAAAAAAAAATTGGAATGATAAGTTTATTTGAAGTTTTTTAAAGATTTTATTTTTGAGTTCTAATTTTGAAAAATAAGAAAAGTTGAAAATTAAAATATTGAGTTTTTGCAAATTTAAATATTTGAGAGGTAAAAGGTTTTCAACTTCAAAACTTAGGAAAAATATAAATTTGCAAAATTTATTATTAGTTTTTAATATTAGGTAGACATAAGGATTTCTACTTCTTAGGAATAAAATTAGAAACTTGAAATTAATTAAACATAGCAGTTATAAGATCTTCTACTACTAAAGGTACAAATATGGATAAGTTATCAAGAGGAAATTTTCATCATAGAAGGAATTTTCAAAATAAAAAACCATATTTTATAAAAGGGAAAGTTCAAAAATAAAATATATTTAATGGGAAACATCATACTTTTGAAAACTCTTGTCAAAGATGCAAGATAGTATAAGTGAATCTAATCAAATAGAAAAAGATATGTGGTATATTAGATTCAAAAGCTACTCATCAAATGATTGGTAACTTGTAATGGTTTGAGTGTCTAGAACTCAAGGATAATTTTTATTTAAAGATAAGTGGTAGTGTAACACCTAGTATACCATTTTTAGACTTTGTACTAGATGATGTGATGTATGTTCCAGGATTATCAACCAATATCATTATAGTTACTAAATTGGTTAAACGTGGGAGATGAACTGAATTCAAATGTATAAATTATTACAATAAATGCATCATCAAGAATCAAAATACAATAGAGACTACAGGATCAATCAAAAATAGAATATATACTCTAGATTCAATTGGTTTTATCTCAAGAGCTTATTTTATCTCAAGATGAAATTATTGATCATTTGCGTGATGAGAGTGTTCTAAAAAGAGGACTCCCATCCTCTTTCATAAGCTTCTCCCCACTAGAAATAGGAGTATCATCCGCCTTGTAGTCTAGAAGTAAATATTTCTTCAACATGTCTTGGGAATACTTGGCTTGGCATATGAATATCTCATATTCCCTTTATTGTACTTCCATGGCAAGAAAGTATTTTAGTTTTTCAAGATCATACATCTCAAAATCACTTTTCATTCTCTCCTTGAAGTCTTTCATCATAGCTTTGGAAGTTCCTATAAAAATGAGATCATCAACATAAAGGAAAACATAAAACATGTTAGTGTTAACAATTTTCATGTAAAAATTCAATTTATTTATTGCTCCTTTCAAAGCTATTTTTATAGAACCATCCATCTATCTTTGAGTACCAAGATCTTGGAGCTTGCTTCAGTCCATAAAGTACCTTTTTCAACTTGTATACCCAAAGCTCTTTATCCTTTATTTCATAGCCTTATAGCTACTCCACATATACCTCTTATTCAATATCACCATTCAATAATGCACTCTTGACATCCATTTGGTGAACTTTCCATCCTTACTAAGCATCAACTAAAAGCATCAACCTAATAGTATCTTAGCAAGCGAAAGGAGCAAAGGTCTCCTTATAGTCTACACCATATGTTTATGAATACCCTTTTGCTACTAGTCTAGCTTTGTGTTTGTCTATTATTCCATCACTATAGAATTTGGTCTTGTAGATCCATTTTGTACCAATGATATCCATGTCATTAGTAGGCTGAATGCAACTCCATGTTTCATTTCTCTCAATGGACTTCATATTAACATTCATGGCCTCAATCCATTCTTTCTTTTATCTAGCTTCTACATAGTTCCTAGGTTCACTAGAAATGCAAGATAAAACATAGTAAATCATTTCATCTTCAATATCTTGAATATTATTACATGATTGATTTTGAAGTCTTTTTTGTTGGATATTTTGAGTCCCTAATCTAAAATTTGTCATTGATGTCAAAAGAACCTATGTAAGTAAGCACTATAATTTTTCTCCACAAAGAGCTTCATGATAAGCAAATGTTTTGATCAAAGTTTCAAGAAGGGATGCATGGCATTTGGTCCCAAAAGGAGCTTCAAGGGAAGCTTGTCAAAAGGTTTTTATTAAAACCAAAGAAGGCAAGGAAATGTTTTATTTAAAACTATGGATGGCAGATTTGAAATGGGTTTTTCTTAAAACCCAATTTGGCTTTTCGTTTCATCGAAAAATGTGCTCTGGTGATTGAGATATTTAATTTTAAAGGTTTAGTTTAAATTTTAATTTATTTAAAATTTAAATTTAAATTTTAAAATTAAATAAAAGAGTTTTCCGGCCATGTCCGTCGACGTCATATATTTTATCATGAAAAGGTTCAAATATTTAAAGGGTTTATTTTATCAACCAAGTAGGTGATAAGAAATATTATTCGTATTTGATTATCCCCTACTTCGCAATCGTTGATTCCCACCTTCTGATTTCGTTTGCGCATTGCACGTGGAACAAGCGAGCAAGTTTCAAGACATAGGTGGAGAGGATGAAAATATAAGTCTCAAAGGCTTAAAGCCTCCACGTGGGAGGCCTAGACCACACGGTGGGCATAGAGTGCGCTAAGGCGCACGACAAGGAGAAACAAGGGGTCAAAACCACCCAAAGCCATTTTGCAAGGTATGCCATAATTCGATCGTCGAAATTTTCGAGTGCATGAAATGTTTCAAATTTGCTAAGGTTGTGTTAAGCGTCAATTTTCATGGAGAGTATAGTGGATTTAATTTTTTGCATATGGCTAAGGTTTGATATTTGATTAATGTGGGATATTGCCTAAGAAGGCTTTGTGGTTATTATTTTTTAAGTGCAAAAGTGTTGAAAGGAAGGATATAAAATATTTGAGTTATTTTATGGTATAAGTGGTTTTTGGAGTGACAAGATTATGCAATGTTTTGATTTATTTTATTTTATGGTAAAAGTGGTTTTAGGAGTGATAAGGAAGTTGTGCATCAATTCTTTAGAAGGTTTTTAAATTAAAAAATTTTGGTGAATATTATTGTGAAGTGGAGTAATGTTGATTATTTTGTGATCTTCTAACCCTTGTGAGGATTGGCAAAAGAATATTGTGATTGTGGCAGATTTCTAAAGAGGCTTCTTCATCTTCATAAAAGGTATGGGCACATTCTCCTATTGATTGCTTATGGTGGTTGATTATAAAATACCTTTGGAGATTGATTGTGGTTTACTTTTCGAAAGTGATTGGTTAAATTCTTCAAAGTTTTCTGGTTTGAGAGTTGTGATTAAACCTTTTTTTATAAGCATTGTTGTTGAAGCCAATTGGTTATGCAAAGAACTTGAACTTGAATTCGAGAAGAACATGAGTATCATTGTTATGTGATATTTGTGGTTGAGCATTGTTGGAAACATCTTAAGTTGGTTGATATATGCTTGGACTAGGGTCTGTGAGAAAGGTTTGTTCCTTGAGGTGTTTGGTTGAGTAGAGTTGTTTGAGCCTATTCAAGTGGATGCATGTGGTTGTTCAAGTTCCATGAAATAAACTATTCTATATTCTGGATTTGAGTTGATATTGAGATTTGAGAATAGAACATATTGAGTCTCTAACAATTATCTTTATGCTTCTATGAGATTGATTTGAGTTGTGATTAAGCATTGAGTATAGAACATATTGAGTCTCTAACAATTCTCTTTATTATTCTATGAGATTGGACAGGTTTTATGTGAGCTTGTTAAGAAGATTTGAGACAAGTCTTTGAGAAGACTTATGGACTGATTTTGAGTAAGCTTCTGTGGAATATTACTATGAAGATTTGAGCAAGTCCTAGAGAGAACTTATTAAGCAAATTTAGACAAGTTTTGAGTGAGCTTGTTGAGAAAATTTGGACAAGTTCTAAGTGAGCTTGTTGAGCAGATTTGAGCAGGTACTGTGTGGACCTGTTAAGCATATTTGAGCATGTTATGTATGGATCTATTGAGCAAATTTGAGTAGGTTCTGTGTGGACATGTTGAGCAGATTTGAGTAGGTTTTGTGTGGACCTATTGAGCACATTTGAATAGGTTTTTTGTGGACCTATTTAGCATAATTATACTAGACCGAATGTACTGTGTTTAGTGCAAGAGATTGAGTAGGTTTGTGCTATACCGATTGGACTATGTTTAGTACAGTATTGAGATAGAGCTTTGGAGGTGACAAAGTACAGAGGACAGAGTCTCAGTGGATAGAGATCCAATAACCATAACAATTAAAGACAGATCTGAGTGAGGAGTTTTCAAGTGGAGAGAGATCCACCAATCAGTGTAGCAGAGAGACAGAGTCTTCTAAAAAATCACTAGCCATAGTAGAAGGGGAAAGAGTTCTCCTATGGAAGATATCCATGAACTTGATATTAGGGGATCAGCATCTCCTTTGGATAGAGGTCCATAAACATTGTAATTGGGAAGGATTCCCAAAAGATATTGATTGAGAAAATTTTAGTAAAATATTTTCTCTATGGAGTAGCCCACATTGGGTGAACCACATAAATTGTGGTGTCTCTATTGTGTATGGTGTTTTGTGCATTACTTTAATTACTGTTATTGATACTTCTATCTATACACTATATAATATTGAATTGAAAGAAAAAGTAAAAAGTGGTCTTATACTATTCACCCCCCTATCAGTATAATCTTGTGTTCTTCAATTGGTATCAGAGTGGGTTCCTTCAGAATAGTTTGACAGCTTGAAGGAAAAGTGGTCTAAGAACACAATGGATCAAAAGGATCAAAGAGATAGACCCTTCAATAATGTAGTACCTAGATTTTAATGGAAGTGAATTCTTATATTGGTGTATTTTGATGAGATTTTACCTTATGTCACTTGGAAATGAAGTTTGGGATGTAGTGGAACTTGGATACAATTCAGTAGTAAATCCTCCTATAGATAAGGAAGGTAAGCTTCTAATGATTGCAAACTCAAGAGCCATGAATGTAATTATAAGAGGATTGTGTATATCAGAATCTATGAAGGTTATGGATTGTAAAAAAACAAAATAAATATGGGAACTTCTGCATAAAATATATGAAGGTGATAAAGGAGTCAGAATGGCTAAGATCAGAAATCTCAAAGGAGAATTTGAGAACCTAAGAATGAAGGATGATGAAAACATTTGTGACTATCTCAGTAATATTTATGAACTTGTACATGAGATGAAAGGTCTGGGAATGAAGGTTGATGAATCTGATGCTTGTGATAATATCTTGAGAACTCTTCCAAAAAGGTATAGTTAAAAGGTTTCTGCTATAGAAACATCAATTGATAGTGATTATTTGACAAGGAATTCTTTGCTTGGCATACTTACTACTTTTGAGATAAGAACAAAATATCCTATTCCTCCAAAAGAAGTTGCTTTCAAAGTAGACAAAAATAAAAGGGGAAAGAAGATAGAATCGAGCAGTAGTGATGAAGAAGAAAATTATGGCAAAAGAGATAGAGATTCTAAAAGACCCATAGATCTAAGATGTATCAAATTTTTCAATTGTGGAAAGTATGAACACTATGCAATAGAATGCAAAGAGCCAAAAGAAGAAAAATAGGATCACAGATATAGGGAATCAGAAAGACACAGGTACCAAAATAAAATCAAGGATGGACAAAGAAGGCAAGGAAAGAAGTTCTTCAATAGACAAAAGAGAAGCTACTATGCAAAAAATGGAAGTAAGTACTCAATTGATAGTGATGCTAGTTTTTCAAACAATGATAGAGATGAAGTCCTATTTATTGTTAAATAGAAAGATCCAGTTAAGAAAAGGACTCCAGTTATTCTCAAGTATTTTAGATGTGGTAAATTTGGACATCTTGAAGATAATTGCACTAGGGATGGTTATAGTTTCAATGATGATGATTTTGAAGATGCACTTGAAAGACCAGATAATCCTATAGAAGACAAGCCAAAATTAAGTAATGATATGAACAAAGGTAAACAAATAGAGGAATATTCAGCAGATAATGGCTATGATCTCAAGGGAGAACTTATCTATGCCCTTGACATAGTAAAGAAGGTTATAAATAAACACTCTAAGCTTGAAAATCAGTTTCAATAATGTGATGAAGAAATATTATTTCTCATAGAGGATTTATAAAAATCAAAGTCTAAGGCAAGCAAGTTCAATGATAAGTTAGAAGCAAAGATTTTGGAATGTGAGAAGTTAGCACAAGAAGTGGCTACTCTAAAATAATATTTAAAAGACTCCAATATCAAGATGAAGAGTTTCACAAATAGCTCTAATAACGTGGATAATTTCATCTATGGATAGCAGTGAACATCATTTTCAACAGGTCTTGGCTTTGGAAATGCTCAAAAAAAATAGGATAAAAAATCTACTTCAAGTCTTGATGAAGAAGAAACTTCAGAAGAAGAATCATCAAAAGAAGATAATTTAAGTATAAGTGGGACATCAAAGGATGAGTTGGACCAACAAGAGTTTAACAAATAGAAGAACAATGCACAAAGAAGATACAGATTGAAAAACAATCAGAACAGAAGACCAATAAGGTCAAGACAAGGAGGCTTCAATGTAATATGTTATTCATGTCATAGGTTTGGACACATGGCTTCACAGTGCAAGACTCATGAAAGACAAGTATATATAAAAGAACATATTTTCCAAGGTTATTTCTACTCATGCAATGGTTTTGGTCATAATGCAATGAATTGCAGGATTAAAGATAGAAGAGGATGTGGCTTCACTAGGAGAAATCTTAAGACAGTTGCACATCCAAGGAATAATAACATTAAGTGTTATAAGTACAATAATTATGGTCACATAGCAAGATGGTGTAGAGAAAATATTACAAAAATAGGTATGAATAGGGATAGAAATATGAACAGGAATATAAATATGAACAAGAACAAGAAGATGAATAGGAATAGAGACTCAAAAAAGAATAAAGACTCAAAAAATAAAGAGAACAAGAACAAGAACAGGAACATGGATGAGAACAAGAATGGGAACAGGAACATAAGTGACGACAGGAACAGGGATGATGACTTGGAAAGGAACAGTGAGAGGATTTAGAAGACTCACAGAAGAAGAGATAAATATAAAGGTATAGATCTATGCTTTCAGGGAGTATAAATACTCCCACTCGAGAATTAACCACCTCATGTGGGGGTGGGGGAGGGGCTAAGCTAAGAGGCTTATTCTTAGCCCCAAGTCCCAAAGGTGACCCTTTTCCATTTATGTTAAAGGGGGAGAGATTTATGTATTAGGGAGAGATTTGGTATAAGGAGACATTTGATATTTGAGAGAGCATTGATTCAGGGGGAGCAAAAAATAAGTTCAGGTTTCAGTAAAAGGATATGGGTTGCCATCAATGACAAAGGGGGAGATTGTTGGACATTTTGAGTCCCTAAGCTAAAAGTTGTCATTGATGTTAAAATGACCTATGTAAGTAAGCACTATGATTTTTCTCCACAAAGAGATTCATGAGAAGCAAATGTTTTGATCAAAGGTTCAAGAAGGGATGCATGGAATTTGGTTCCAAAATGAGCTTCAAGGGAAGCTTAGCAAAAGGTTTTTATGAAAACCAAGGAAGGCAAGGAAAAGTTTTATATTAAACTATAGATGGAAGATTTGAAATGGGTTTTTCTTAAAACCCAAGTTGAATTTTTGTTTCATCGAAAAAGGTTCCGTGGTGATTGAGATATTTAATTTTAAAGGTTTAGTTTAAATTTTAATTTATATAAAATTTTAATTTTAATTTTAATATTAAATAAAAGATTTTTCTTGCCATGTCCACCGATATCATATATTTTATCATGCAAAGGTTCGAATATTTAAAGGGGTTGATTTTATCATCCAATTAGGTGACAAGAAATATTATTCGTATTCGATTATACACTCCTTCACAATCGTTGATTACCCCCTTTTGATTTCGTTTGCACACTGCACATGGAACAAGGGAGCAAGTTTCAAGACATAGGTGGATAGGATGGAAATATAAGTCTCAAAGGCTTAAATCCTCCATGTGGGAGGCCTGGCCCCCACGGTGTGCGAAGAGTGCGCTAAGGCGCACGATGAGGAGGAATGGGGGGTCAAAACCACCCAAAGCCATTTTGCAAGGTATATGCTATAATTAGATCGTCAAAATTTTTTGGTGCATGAAATATTTTGAATTTGCTAAGGTTGTGTTAAGCATCGATTTTCACGGAGAGTATAGTGGATTTAATTTTTTGCATATGGCTAAGGTTTGATATTTGATTAATGTGGGATATTGCCTAAGAAGGCTTTGTGATTATTTTTTAAGTGCAAAAGTGATGAAAGGAAGGATATAAAATATTTGAGTTATTTTATGGTATAAGTGGTTTTTGGAGTGACAAGGTTATGCAATGTTTTGATTTATTTTATTTTATGGTACAAGTGGTTTTAGGAGTGATAAGGAAGTTGTGCATCAATTCTTAAGAAGATTTTTTAATTAAAAACCTTGGTGAATATTATTGTGAAGTGGAGTAATGTTGATTATTTTGTGATCTTCTAACCCTTGTGAGGATTGGCAAAAGAATATTGTGATTGTGGTAGATTTCCAAAGAGGCTTCTTCATCTTCATAAAAGGTATGGGCACATTCTTCTATTGATTGATTATGGTGGTTGATTATAAAATACCTTTGGAGTGAAAAGGATTGATTGTGGTTTCCTTTTTGAAAGTGATTGGTTAAATGCTTCAAATTTTTATGGTTTGAGAGTTGTGATTAAACCTTGTTTTATAAGCATTTTTTTAAGTCAATTGGTTATGCAAATAAATTGAACTTGAGTTAGAGATGAACATGAGTATCATTGTTATGTGAGATTTGTGGTTGAGCATTGTTGGAAATATTTTGAGTTGGTTGATACATGCTTGTACTAGGTTCTGTGAGAAAGGGTTGTTCCTTGAGGTTTTTGGTTGAGTATAGTTGTTTGAGCCTAGTCAAGTGGATAAATGTGGTTGTTCAAGTTCCATGAAACAAACTATTCTATATTTTGGATTTGAGTTGAGATTAAGATTTGAGAATAGAACATATTGATTCTCTAACAATTATCTTTATGATTCTATGAGATTGATTTGAGTTGTGATTAAGCATTGAGTATAGAACATATTCAGTCTCTAACAATTCTCTTTATGATTCTATGAGATTGGACAAGTTCTGTGTGAGATTTTTAAGTAGATTTGAGATAAGTCTTTGAGAAGGCTTGTGGAGTGATTTTAAGTAAGCTTTTGTGGAATCTTACTATGCATATTTGAGCAAGTCCTACAAAGGACTTATTAATCAAATTTGGACAAGTTCTGAGTGAGCTTGTTGAGCAGGTTTGGACAAGTTATGAGTGAGCTTGTTGAGAAAATTTGAGCAGGTTCTGTGTGGACATGTTGAGCAAAGCTGAAAAGGTTTTGTGTGGACCTATTGAGTAAATTTGAGCAAGTTCTATGTGGACCTGTTGAGCATATTTGAGCAGGTTTTGTGTGGACCGGTTGAGTAGATTTGAGTAGGTTCTATGTGGACCTATTGAGAAAAATTGTACTAGATTGAACATACTGTATTTAGTTCAAAAGATTGAGTAGAGTTGTGCTAGACTGATTGGACTGTGTTTAGTATAGTATTTAGATAGAGCTTTGGAGGTGACAGACTACAGAGGATAGGTCTCAGTGGATAGATATCCAGCAGCCAAGACAATTGAAGAAAGATTTGAGTGAGGAGTCTTCAAGTAGAGAAAGATCCACCAATCAGTGCAACAGAGAGACAGATTCTTCTGAAGAAATAGAAAGTATGCTAACATCCCCCTTTATTACATTATTTGGGTAATGTAATAACTAATAGCTATACTAGACTACTAACATCCCCTTACATTATTTTTCCCGTCCTTCGCTGCTACCCGCTTCCCGAGCCTCCTCTGCTACAGTTAGAAATTTTTTATAACAAAATAACAATTGCGCAAGGAGAAAAATGAAGAAATAGAAAGTACGCTAACATCTTCGAGAAGATCACTAGCCAAAGCATAAGGGGAAAGAGTTCTCCTGTGTAATAGATCCATGAACTTGAGATTAGGGGATCAGCATCTCCTTTAGACAGAGGTCCATAAACATTGTAATTGGGAAGGATTCCCAAAATAAATTGATTGAGAAATTTTTAGTAAAATATTTTCTCCGTGGAGTAGCCCACATTGGGTTAACCACGTAAATTATGGTTTCTCTATTGTGTATGGTGTTTTGTACATTACTTTGATTACTGTTATTGATACTTCTATCTATACGCTGCATAATATTGAATTGAAAGAAAAAGTAAAAAGTGGTCTTATATTGTTCACCCCCCCTCTCAGTATAAGCTTATGTTCTTCAATTGGTATCAGAGCGGGTTTCTTTATAAGAGTTTGACAGCTTGAAGTAAAAGTTGTCTAATAACATAATGGATCAAAAGGATCAAAGAGAAGGACCCTTCAATAATGCAGTACTAGTATTTGATGGAAGTGAATTCTTATATTGGTGTATGCTAATGATATTTTACCTGATGGCACTTGGAAATGAAGTTTGGGATGTAGTGGAAATTGGATATAATTCAGCAGTCAATTCTCCTACAGATAAGGAAGGTAAGCTTCTAATGCATAGAAACTCAAAATCCTGAATTCAATTATAAAAGGATTGCATAGATCAAAATCTATGAAGATTATGGATTGTAAAACAACAAAATAAATGTGGGAACTTCTGTATGAAATATATGAAGGAGATAAAGGAGTCAGAATGGCTAAGATGAAAAATCTCAAAGGAAAATTTGAGAACTTAAGAATGAAGGATGATGAAAACATTTGTGACTATCTCAATAATATTGATGAACTTGTACATGAGATGAAAGGTCTAGGAATGAAGGTTGATGAATCTTATGCTTGTGATAAGATCTTGAGAACTCTTCCAAAAATGTACAATGAAAAGGTTTATGCTATAGAAACATCAATTGATAGTGATTCTTTGACAAGGAATTATTTGCTTGGCATGCTTACTACTTTTGAGATAAGAACAAAAGATCTTATTCCTCCGAAATAAGATACTTTTAAAGTAGACAAAAATAAAAGGGGAAAGAAGATAGAATCGAGCAGTGAATCATCCAGTGATGAAGAAGAAAATTATGGCAAAAGAGATAGAGATTCCATAAGACTCATAGATCTAAGATCTATCAAATGTTTCAATTGTGGAAAGTATGGACACTATGCAACAGAATGCAAAGATCCAAAAGGAAACAATGATGAAGAAAAATAGGATCACAAATACAAGGAACAAAAAAGACACAGGTACCAAAATAAAAGCAAAGATGGACAAAGCAGGCAAGAAAATAGGTTCTTCAAGATACAAAAGAGAAGCTACTATGCAGAAAATGCAAGTACTCAATTGATAGTGATGCTAGTTTTTCAGACAATGATAAATATAAAGTCCTATTTATGGTTAAATATAAAGATCCGGTTAAGAAAAGGAATCCAGTTATTCTCAAGTGTTTTAGATGTGGTAAATTTGGATATCTTGAACAATATTGCACTAGGGATGGTTATAGTTTCAGTGATGATGATTTTGAAGATGCACTTGAAAGACCAGATGATAATCTTCTAATGGCTTTTAATATAAAGAATATGATCCTATAGAAGACAAGCCAAAAGAAAGTAATGATATGAACAAAGGTAAACAAATAGAAGAATATTCAGCAGAGAATGGCTATGGTCTCAAGGGAGAACTTATTTATGCCCTTGACACAGTAAATAAGGTTATAAAGCAACACTCTAAGCTTGAAAATTTGTTTCAAGAATGTGATGAAGAAATATTATTGCTCATAGAGGATTTATAAAAATCAAAGGCAAAGTCAAGCAAGTTCAAGGATAAGTTAGAAGCAAATATTTTGGAATGTGAGAAGTTAGAACAAGAAGTGGCTACCCTAAAAGAAGATTTAAAGGACTCCAAGATCAAGATGAAGAGTTTCACAAATAGCTCTAAGAACTTGGATAAGTTCATCTATGGATAGCAGCGAACATCATGTTCAACAGGTCTTGGCTTTGAAAAATCTCAAAAGAAATAGGAAAAAGAATCTACTTCAAGTCTTGATGAAGAAGAAACTGATGACAAATGGAGTCCGAGAATATTATGATTTATTATTACCTTAGACTATAGAGATTCTAGGTTTAAATAGGAGATAAAATAGAACATTAAACAAGATAGTAGCAAATAACGCTAACTTACTAACAACTAACTATGTAGTCAAATTGACTATGACTAACCTAGGATATTTAGATAAATATCCAAAAGGTAAACAGTAAATAGTAAAAGGTAACTAACCTAGTAGTAAAAGTAAATACTCTTTTACCTAGTGGAGTAAATGGTAAATATCCCAACTAATGGAATATTACTCTAACATCCCCCCTTATTACATTATTTGGGTAATACATACATATCCCTCTATACAACAATATTTGGGTGAAGTATATAACTGCCCCAATACAGTGAAGAAGATGTTGATCTACTGGTTCTTTGCTCTGTCACAGTTCTCTGGCTGCTCCTAAGCAAAAAGTGGGTTATTCCTCACTTTTTCTTCACACCAACAAATGTCCTTATGGTAATCACATCATCCAACCGAATTGCATGGGTAACTAGCCACTGCAATCGCTAGGTGTAGTAGAATAGATCACTTCATACAAGGTTCATTCATTTACAATATTAATTTGCAAAAGATAAGGTAGCTAAGGTGTCGGTCGCTGCCAAAAATGCACCCTTATAAGTTCCCCCCTTCTTGTTGCAAAACATAGTGTAATCGATTTCTGAAGGAAGTGTGACTAAGGTGTCGGTCAAAGCCGAAAATGCACCCTTATAAGTCATCTTCCCAATTTACAAAAATCAGTGAAAAAAAATGGATATCCCCCCTCAATTGCAAGAAGTGTGCAACTCAAGAGTGTTGTGAAGGATTTTTACAAATATTGCCTCCTAGGCAATTTTTACATCACAAAAAGTCGCTCCTCTTGTTACAAGTACTTCAAACACCTAGAATTTGCTATTTATGAAGCCTAAAAGAGGTACAAGCACCCCTTATTGCAAGGTCTTCAAACAAAAAACTTATGCTATTTATGAAGCCTAAAAGAGGAGAAAGAGAATATGGTGTTTTTGCCCAAGGGACACATGTGTTCTCCCTCTACAAAACTGTTTTAGCAATGAGCACTCCTTGTGCTATCTTTGAACCAGAAATAGAATCAGTATGAGACACTTCACTAGAAATATGGCTTCTGTGATGTGCCTTTGCCATTTTAGTTTTGCTTATTTTGAAACCAACACTGAATGGTGTCATGGTTTTCATTTTTACAATTTGTGCAAAACTATGCTTTCTAGGCAATTTGATCAAAAAAGTTCACCAATTTGTCCTTTCTTATTGTAAGTACTTCAAGCATGATTGCTATTATGAAGTCTAAAAGAAAAGTTTTAATGTGGATGACTTGGAATTTTTTGATTGCCTTTACAAGTTTTATTTCCCTCTTATCAAAATCGATGTTTGAAGGAAGAAAGGAATTATCCCCCCTTAGTGCAAAGGATTGCAACTTTTAAGGTTCCTTATTTTCAAAAAACTTGTTCTTTCTTTTGATTACCCTAAAAGAGTACCAAAATATAATTCACTCAAATAGATATTTAATGGCACCTGCCTTAACTCCCTTCAAGAAGGATGAAAAGTTTGAGGAAATTAAGCCAAACAAATAAGAGTGAATTAGGGGTTTTGTTGATTTAGGAGAGAATATCAAGTAATTTTGGCTTTAAATATGTGCAAGGATTTACACAAATTTGTGAAATTTTGGGGTTTAGTGTGTTCTTGATTCTATGACTTATAATTGCAAAAGAAATAATGCAATAATCAAACAAGAATGCCCACAAAATTCTTATCACCTAGGTGTCGGATGCTACCGAAAATGCACCTAATTTTCCAATAAAGGTGTCGAGTAAAATCAAAAATGCACCTTTTTAATTTTTGCAACAAAATGTGTGTTTTGTGTTGTGCAAAAAATGATATTTTTATGTCTCCTACTTTGTTTTCCAATTTTGCAAAAGAAGTACAATGTTGTCTTCTCCCTCGAATTTTGCAAAATTAACAATTTTGAGCACTCCTTCCAAGACAAGTCGACACACGACCCGCATTTAGAAGGCTTCCAGAACTAGTCGACACACGACCTAGTTTTTATGGGCCTAAGGCTTTAAATTCTTCTCAATTTTGCAAAAGGAAAGTGCAATTTTATGTCTTATATCCCCCTCTTGGAGAAAAACAAATGCACTCTTTGTCTATGAATTTTACAAAAAAAATTCAGTCTCCTTGTTGTCTAATTTGCAAAAAAAATTCAAGTTTGATCCTTTCTTGTATGAGAAATTAACAAGGTGGAGAAGAGGTTTTATGGCTTTCTAATTTGCAAGAAAAATAAGTGCTCTTCTATGTCTTATATCCCCTCTTGGAGAAAACAAAAGCTCCTTTTGATTTGTTTGCAAAAAATAGATCCTTAATTCTCTATTTTAATGCAAAATTTTAATAAATCTAATCATTATTTAATTAATAATAAAATTTAATTTTGTAAAAAATCAATGTAATTTTAAAAAACAATTGATTTTAGACAAAAGATATTAAATTATTAAATAAAATCATTAAAAATAAATAAAATTACAAAAAAATAGAAAAATAAATTTACCTTTCAATTTATGCCACGGGCACCTTTTGGCAAAATGGGTTTATTGCCTCGATGGGAGTCAAACTCCCAACCTCCCGTCGAACAATGCCTTAGCACTGGCCCCTCCGCCGATCGGGCTAGCTGGCCCGACGTGAAGGGAAGGGAAGGATATTCCCTTTCCCTTCACTCCTCGCACAGGCGAGGAAAACTATGGGATTTATCCCACATCGCCCACGTAGGTGATTTGAGGGGTATAAAAGGGCTTTAAAACCCTTAGAATATTGACTGCTTTCGGGCAGTCACCCCGCCCTCTTTTTGGTTGCCGCCACATGGTGCAGCTAGGTCGAGTCAGGTGGCACGTGGCAGTTCACCATGTGTCACCCACGTGTCAGGTCCGATGACATGTGGCTTGTCCGCCACGTGTCGCGTCCGTCTTCGTCATGTTGTCATACAGTGGCTGTCCGCCACTTGTTCGATCTCATCTGGGTGTCCTGTCGAGTGGTTGTGCCATGTTTTTGGTCCAATGGTTGTCTGCCACGTGTCCATCAGTGGTTGTTCGCCATGTGTCCGATCGAGTCAGCACCTCGAGGTGTGTGCCTGGGTCCAGTCGACGTCTATCCATGTGTCCCTAAGGATGCATTCCAGGTCCAATCAGTGTCATTCCACGTGTCCCTCAGGATGCGTTCCAGGGCCTATTGACGTCAATCCACGTTTAGGTGTCAGTCAGGGATTGGAGGGTCGCCTGCCCTCTCAGATCTTGATTTTTGTCAATCCACGAGAAGAGGGAGGGCGCTCCTACCCTCTCGGCTCTCCTGAGAGTGTGCCACATGTCCTGCGAGGCCTACGTGGCACTACGGCCCCTAGGGGCTGACACAAAAAGTTGAGGTTGAAAAACCTCAGCTTGTTGACTACGACCGGTCTAGGGGTTCACAGGCGTTGTGCTCGGCTTGTCTGCCAGGTCGGCTGACGCGTCCGTAGGCCCTGTGGTCGTGACAGCCAGTCTGCCGATCGACAACGATGGCCAGTCTACGGATCGACGGGCGACTGTGTCAGCAGATCTTGCTCCTCGATATCTATGCATCTATGGGTTGCTTGAGCTCGAATCTCGAGCTACAGGCCACGACATCAGTAGATCTCGCTCCTCAGGATCTGAGCATATCTCGCTCCTTGAGATCTAAGCCTTTGTGGGCCCTCGAAATCCTATGCTAGCCTTAGTGCAATAGGAAGCGTGCCATATCGAACAGCACTTCGAGAACCGTGCCTAGACCAACTCCTACGAGATGTACCAGGTAGAACCCAGCGAATGATACCAATGATGACAAATGGAGTCCGAGAATAATATGATTTATCATTACCTTAGACTATAGAGAGTCTAGGTTTAAATAGGAGATAAAATAGAACATTAAACAAGATAGTAGCAAATAACGCTAACTTACTAACAACTAACTACGTAGTCAAATTGACTACGACTAACCTAGGATATTTAGATAAATATCCAAAAGGTAAACAATAAATAGTAAAAGGTAACTAACCTAGTAGTAAAAGTAAATACTCTTTTACCTAGTGGAGTAAATGGTAAATATCCCAACTAATGGAATATTACTCTAACGAAACTTTAGAAGAAGATACATCAAAAGAAGACATGAAGGAGTATAAGCAAACATGAAGAGTTTTGAAGTGTTCAATCAGAAAAACAACAAAGAATGCGTGCATGAAGCATTTCATTTACAAGGTCGGTGATATTTAGGGTTTGCTAAAAGCTATTTTAATATTTGGTTCACAACTTAGGCTAAACAAAGTTTTATTTCAGGTTATTTATATTCAGAGACATTAGTTGAGGTTTTTTTTTAAGGTTTTTATGTTTTTAAAGTTTTTGGAGTGTTAAGAAATTAAGTTTGTGTTTTTTTTAAAGGTTTTTAAGTTTTTACAAGTTTTTTTTTTAGTGATGAGAAATTTAAGTTTTATAAAAAAAAATTAAGATTAGAAGTAATAAGGATTTTGTTTGTGTACAAAAAAAAATAAGGATTTTCTTTGATTTTGAAAGTTTTAATAGCTTTTATAAAAAAAAAGTTTGGAGTGATAAGTTTATTTGAAGTTTTTTAAAGATTTTATTTTTGAAGAAGAATTAAAGTTGAAAATTAAAATATTGAGCTTTTGCAAATTTGAATATTTGAGAGGTAAAAGGTTTTCAACTTCAAAACTTGGGAAAAATATAAATTTGTAAAATTTATTATTAGTTTCTAATATTAGATAGACATAAGGAATTTTCAAAATAAAAAACCATATTTTATAAAAGGTAAAGTTCAAAAACAAAATATTTTTAATGGGAAACATCATACTTTTCAAAACTCTTGTCAAATATGTAAGATAGTATCAAGTGAATCTAATCAAACAGAAAAAGATATGTGGTATAGAGATTCAAGAGCTACTCATAAAATGATTGGTAATTTGTAATGGTTTGAGTGTCTAGAAGTCAAGGATAATTTTTATTTAAAGATTACAAATGATAAGAGATATCTAGTTCATGGAAGTGGTAGTGTAACACCTAGTATACCATTTTTAGACTTTGTACTAGAGGATGTTATGTATGTTTCAGGATTATCAACCAATATCATTATAGTTACTAAATTGGTTAAATGTGGGAGATCAACTGAATTCAAATGTATAAATAATTACAATAAATGCATCATCAAGAATCAAAATACAATAGAGACTACAGGATCAATCAAAAATAGAATATATGCTCTAGATTCAATTGGTTTTATCTCAAGATCTTATTTTATCTCAAGATGAAATTATTGATAATTTACCTGATAAGAGTGTTCTAAAAGTTAAAATACATGAAATTGGGTTCAACATCCTTTCTATTAATGCAAGAATTAGGTGAATCCAAAGTTCAAGATGATGCAACAAATACAAGAAAAGCAGAAGATCATATGCATTGTAATGTCACTTGAAGATTAAAGATAAATATGAAGACAATGATTGAAGACTAAAGTCTTCAATAAGAAAAGAATGTAATACAGGGGGGTGTTGGAGTATATTACATTATTTGGTACATGCTAATATACCCCCTTGGTATCTTCGTGGTAAATTTGTAAATAATATTTTAGAGTGTGGGCTATATTTTCTCTTTATTTAAGTGTGGATGTGTAAAAAATGCGCAAGTGTCATGTAAAGTTATAATGTGTAGGAAATACGCAAGTGTCATATGAGTTAGTGTGCAAGTGTAGGTTGAGTCTATGTGCACAAGTGTCTTATATATAAGAGTGTAAATATGTAATGTAAAGATGTGCACAAGTATATTAGATTATAGTATGCAATTTATAGAAGTGTAAAAGTCATGTTTAGGTGTGCATATGTTATAGAGTTAAGTGTTCATCAAGTATGCAATTGGCAAGTAGATAAACCAAGAGTCATGAGACTTGGCATATGGAAAAGAATAGTCAAGTATTCAAATATTCACACTACTATGACTATATTATGGAGATAATACTCCATAAGTAAGAAATACAATCACAACGCATATAGTCACAATCATTACTTTTGTAAGAGAAAGAGAAAGAATAAATATTGCATACATATTGAGCAATTAATATTGTAGGTCGTTCTTCGTGCATAGTACACGAATGATTCAAGCTATTTAAATTTATATTGCAAGATATTATTTACTGTTATTTGATTTATTATAAGCCTTCATATACATATTAATTTTCTCATATTATTATCTTGACCTTATTATATTGTGACTGTATTAAATTCAATCATGTGATATTTATGGTAATATTAAGGCTTAAAAAATCATCACCAATCTAATATAGATTGATTTATTAACTAATTCGAGACTTGAAATAAAAATGTTTATCTTATTATCAATTATTTGGAACATAGAACTAATTTAATAAACAATAATTGTGGGTGATTCTTGTATTATTATCTTTACCTTATTATATTGTGACTATATTAAATTCAACCATGTGATATTTATGGTAATATCAAGGCTTAAAAAACCATCATTGATCTAATATATATTGATTTATTAACTAATTATAGACTTGAAATAAAAACATCTATATTCTTAGCAATTATTTGAAACATAAAAATAATTTAATAAACAATAATTATGGGTGATTTTTGACATCACCCTCAACAATCCTCCCTTTAATATCAAAGGAAGAAATATCCAACATTTTTTTGAGTCTACCATGAGTCCCCTGCAGTAGCCCCTTTGTAAGTATATTATTAACATGATCCTCACTCTTAACATAATGACAAAATATGTATCATGTACCAAGTCTCTAACAAAATGATGCTTCAACTCTATGTGTTTGGTCATTGCATGGAAAACTAGATTTTTGGACAATTGTATTACCCCAATATTATCACAAAATATTTTTGTAGGATCATGTTGAGTCTCATCATAATCATTTAATATTCTTATTTGGAAAATCCCTTGTGTATAAGTTGAAGTAAGGGCTGCATATTTGGATTTTGTGGAAGAAAAAGCCACTATAATTTACTTCTTGGATGTCCAAGAAACCAAACCACTTCCCAAGGTGAAACAATGTCCTATAGTGGATTTTTTATCATCAATAGAACCTTCCCAATATGAATCAACATACCCAACCAACCTTTAAGTGCTTGTTGATCTAAATTGTATTCCATGATCAAAGGTTCCCTTCATATATCTAATGATTTGTTTTATATCTTGCATATGCCTTTGACTTGGCAAGCTCATAAACTAGGAAACTAGTGAAACCACATAGGTAATATTGGGTCTTGTGGATGTAAGGTACATCAATCCACCCACCATACTTTTGAAAGTATTATCATTAAAAAGAGGACTCCCATCCTATTTCATAAGCTTCTCCCCACTACAAATAGGAGTATCAACCATCTTGTAGTCTAGAAGTAAAAATTTCTTCAACATGTCTTGGGTATACTTGGCTTGGCATATGAAGATCTCATCTTCCCTCAAAGATATAAATTATAATATACGTCTATCTATCTTTTAGATATGATATTTTCATATGCTTCTTTTTCCAGGTTGCTTTTTTATGCCACCAGTCATTCCCTTGGCAGAGAGGGAACTATCATTCTTTTGGCAGTTATGTGGAAATATAATTTTGTATCATGGGGTGTGGACCCCTCCAATCACGTAGTTTGGGGTTTGCTTAAGGTTTGTGGGTTGTATTATGGTATTATTAATGTTTATACCTATAATGAAGCTTGGGAACGATGTAGCCTCTAGTGATGGTGTGTTTTTTATTTACCACCTGTTGTTTGGGTTATGTGTAGAGATTTTAATATGATTGCAAAGCCTACAAACAAGATAGGATAACTTCCCATGCAATAGACTACTAAGGAAAGAGAGACCTGGTACTTCATAAAAAATAATTTGAGTTTTTCAAACCCCAATTCTTGTTTTTCTCCCCAATATTTTCTTGAAAATTTGTGGTATACATGGTCCAATTTCTAGGTTGGCCATGCAATAATTTTGAGAAGGCTGGATAGAGACATGCTTTCAGATCATGTGCAGTTTTTCTTTCATATGAGAAATTCTTTAGCTCCATTTGTGGAAATCATTCCTGGTACCACTACTTTCAACCATTCACCAATCATGTTTAATATGTTGATGAAATCCCTACCTTAGAGACACTACAAGTCACAATTGTTTTTAGTACTTCCTTTCTTCAGTACCATTTCATGGTCTTTCATATCCACAGAGTTTGGAATCTAGTTCCTAGACCTACTAGAGAGTTGGGTTGGATAGAATGGTAGAATGATGCCATTTTTTGTACAACTATCTTGCTCCATACTTTGGGGAAAAGGGTGGTGCAGTTTAGAAGATATTCCAAAGTTGTTCTTCATGATGAGCTTACCAAAGCTTCTCTCAGGCATGAGGCATGTCTGTTTAATCCTAAAATTCAGTCTCATGTTGTCCAGATGAGGTATGAAATTAAACTAGCTAAACTTTATGAGGCTTTGGGAGCTTGAATTAAAGCATGTCTTCATTGGCTTAAAGTTGGTGATAGAGTCACCAAAGAATTTTTTCAAAGAATTCACCATCCCAAGCAAGCTACTCAATTCAAGGTCATTCAAGACAATGGAATAAGGCTTACCTCTCTTCTTGAGATGATTGATGCTTTTTCAAGCAATATGCTAATGTTTTTTCCCTCAAGATTATTTCCCTAAGTGGGAGTAAGCACTAGCAGCTTGTATGGCAATTGTATCCATTAAGGTTTCAAAGTCTCAAAAATTAGGGTGTTATAAACTACTCTTCCTTAATGATCTAGAGGGTGCATTGTCTCAAATGGCAAATGATAAAGCACCAGGTCTTGATGGTTTTCCTTGTGATTTCTACAAGGATCTTTGGGAATTAGTTGGTCCTTATCTGCACAAATTTTTGGAATATGTAATGCAACATTGTGTAAATTATTCTTAGACTAAAATATAAAGTCTAAAGAATAATATTTGAATTAGAAAATAATTCTATTTTATGTAAAAATATTCCCACCCAATTAATAAATAAAATAAGGGTGCTAGGAATATTTAATTTGTGGAAAAAAAGTTATTTCTCCTTTTCTAGCAAATATTAAAAAGTAACCAATCACTTTTTAATATTTGATAGATGCCACTTGTCACACATCTCAAGATAAGATTGTGATAAGATTAGGGTAATTTTAGGATTGTAGTAGAAAAGCTTCTCTTTAAATAGGGGTGTTGTCTACTACATCTTGTCATATATCATGTATATTGTTGCATAACATTGAAGCATTCTTGTATTGTTGAATCATTGAGTAATATAGTGAGCTTCATAGTGGATGTTTTCCTTCTTCATTTGAAGTAGGGTTTTACCACTTAATATTGGTGTTGTGGGTTTTCCTCTTTTGTGTGTGATTGATCTTGTGGAGACTTTGCTTGTCTCGCATTTGGTATCAGAGCAGTTGGGATCTTCATCAAGTGTCTTCAATCCTTTGAGGTGAAAAACCCATTAAGGTATATTTTTTTGTTTTAATGCATGCATTTGATATTTGGGTATTTTATGCATTTGATATTTGGGTAAACTTATTTTGCAAATCTGCCATTAGGGTTTATAGATTTATTGTGTTTTTTTTATCTAGTTGTTAGATCTTTTACAAATGGTGTTTTCATTTTAAATCTATAAATTTTTGGCATTGAGCTTTTTTTGGAAGGGTTTTGGAGCCAAACGGACCCCATGGTTGCATCCGGAAGGCCCAAAAACCCTATTTCCATATATTATTTGCCCTATTTTGGTGAAAAATAAATCTGAGGCAAATTTTTTTATTTGGGGGCCAAATGGCCCCCCACCTATTTTGCTGTATAGTTTGAATTTTTTTTTATTATTCTGTTTTTTAATAAAAAAATAGTCATTTAATAAAAAACAATCATTTAATAAAAAAACAGTCATTTTTTTTTATTATTCTATTTTTTAATAAATAAAAAAATAGTCATTTAATAAAAAAAACAATCATTTATTATTCTGTTTTTTAATAAAAAAATAGTCATTTATATTTTTTTAAGACCTAATAGTCATTTTTTTTTGCATAAATTGAAATGCATTTTTTATTATTGTATAATGCAACTAGAATCCTTCTATGCAATTTTTGGCAAATTTTTAGTCAATTTGTCAAATAATTTAGACCTTATAGTCATTTTTTTCTCACATTAACAATGGTTGTTTGTGAGTTTGCTTATTTTGCAAGGTTATCCAAGTATGTTTTGGAGTATACAAAGCAATTTCGGATCAACTTTTTCACTCTCTTCCCCCTATTTTTATTAATTTCTTCTAATCTCTCTCAAGCATTTGCTTGAAGCATAATGTAAATTAATGTAACTTGTATCTCTCATAATGAAATTAAAATAGAATGAAAGTGAGAGAGAGAAAGAGAGAGAGTGTATTTGTCTTTTGCCTATTTTGCATCTCAACTAATCTAACTACTAACTTACTAACTTGCTACTAAACAATCTACTAACCAACTAACTTGCAATTCACTAATTTTCATATTAATCAAGAACGTTAAAAATGAATCAACTTACTAACCACAACTTTAGTATTTGATTAAAATTTACTTAATCTTGCAACACATTTTATATTTGCTAAACACCTATTGAATCCAAAAGAATACGCTCTATCGATAGCAAGTCCTTTTCGGGTCCTTGTACCCGTACCCTTTTGGGTAGCTTGGTTGACCTTGGGTGAGATGAATTGGCAATTCATTAGGCTATAGCAAAACCTTAAAATTAACACTAACTTACTAACTTATTGACTATCTAACATTTAACAAATGTTTTATGGTTCAATTCAAGTTAGTTTATTTTTTTGCAAGATGATTGTTATGGTTAGTTACCTTCTTATTCCAAGTTAATCTATTGCAAGTTGATCTTGGTTTATTTTTTTTATTCAATTGCAATATGGTTATAGTTGTTTATTGCAATATGATTATAGTAGTTTATGATGATGTTGATTATATTTCATGATGATGCTTATCTCTCTTGATGATGTTTAATTTTTATTATCTTTCATGATGTTTATCTTTCATGATTGAAAAGTAGATTACTTGAAAGTTATGTTTTATATATATATATATATATATATATATATATATATATATATATAAGTATGTTTATCTACTTTCTTATTGCATCATTTATTTCCTTTGTCAATGCATCTTATGTTTTGATTATGTTCACTCTCTAGAATGGCTGCTCATGGAATCTCCTTCACACCTAATCACATCCTTGATGGATCAAATTTTAGAATATGGGAACCATGGATGAGGGTTGAATTTCAAACAAGAAATTTACGGCCCATTGTGAATGGATATGAATTAATCCCAACCCAGGCAAGGGCACTTGAGACATACAACAACAAGAGTCGTCTTGCACTTTTCATGATTATCAATAGTGTGAGTGATGAGATATTGCTCACTATAATCCATTGTGAGCATGCTAAAGATGCATGGGATTTGCTAAAACAAGTCCATTTAGGGTCCAACACATCAAGTAAATTCACTTTATTGTCCAAAATTCTTAGCACTATGCAAGGTGAAGAAGAAAGTACCTTGATCTTCCTCTCAAAGATGAAATAAATGAGAACTCAACTATTGGCTTGTAATTGTGATTGGATAAGTTAGAAGCTCTTAAGCTTTATCATTTTGAGGAACTTTTCAAGCAAGTTCAAGAATTTTATCACCATTATTGAGACTAGGCTAGAGTAAGAAGAGTATGGCATTCCTCTCAACACTCTTTCACAATTATTGATTCAACATGAAGAGTCTCTTAATAGAGACAAAGTGAATGGTCAAGTTGTCAAGGAGAAGAATGTTGCCTTGAGTGCCACTAAGGCTTCCTTCAAGAAGAAATACAAGGGAAGGAAAAATCAAAATTTCCAACCCAACAAGCCTAGAGTTGATTTCACTTGCAACTTTTGTGGCAAGAAAGGCCACAAGGAACAAAATTGTTTCAAGAAGAAGAATATTGCAGAAAAGAAAGAGCAAGAAAAGGCTAAGGGACAAGGACCTAAGAAATGTTTTGGCAAGGAAAAGAAAAATAATAACAATGTAAAGCAAAATTCTAATAAAAATGCCTTTGTTTGTGCCCTCTACTCCATTGACTCATCTACTTCTAATGAATGGGTGTTAGATTTTGGATGCACTAACCATATGTGTTTTGAAAAGGATAAGTTTGTGGACTTTCATAAGCACTCTTCAGATTCAGTTTTCATTGGTAATAATACTAGACTTCAAGTACAAGGTGTTGGCAATGTTGTAATTGAAGGTAAATTACTTGATAATGTCCTATATGTGCCTAACCTTAGGAGAAATTAAATTTCAGTTTTGCAAGTTTCTAGAAGTGGTCACAATATTAAGTTCAATGCAACTTCATGGAGCATTAGGAAATGCATGCTACCAACCATTACAGGTTATGTGAAGAATAATATTTATGTGTTAGGTGATGCTCCTCCTAAAGTGTGTTTAGCAACTAATGTTTCTCCTAGTAGCAAGCTTTGTAACTTAATGTTAAGCCATACAAACTATCAAAATATTCAAATGATGAAGTCCAAAAATTTGGTTAAAGGCTTGCCTAACATTTCACCTATTCATGGTTTGTGTGAAACATGCATCTTAGGCAATATGAACAAACAAAATTTTGCAAAGGACAAGTCAACAAGGGCTACACAAATTCTTCAACTCATTCATACGGATATTATGGGTCCATTACATGTTAGATCACTTGGTGGTGCATCCTATATTCTCACCTTTATAGATGATTATTCAAGAATGATCTTTGGGTATCTACTTAAGAATAAATCAGATTGTTTTGAGACATTTAAGGAGTTCAAATATTTGGTAGAAAATAAAAATGGAGCAAATATAAAAATTATTAGAAGTGATAATGGAGGGGAGTACAATAGCAATGATTTCAATAAGTTTTGTTCTTCTCATGGGATAAAAAGGCAGTTTGCTTTTCCATACACTCCTCAACAAAATGGTCTTGCAAAGAGGAAAAATAGGACAATCATGGAGATGGTAAGATGCATGCTTGGTGACCACTTACCTCAATTTCTTTGGGGTGAAGCAGCCAGTACAGAAATATACATTCTTAACAGGCGTTCTTCAAAATTATTTTATGGGAAGACTCCTTATGAGGTTTGGAATGGTAAGAAGCCGAATTTGTCACACTTAAGAGTGTTTGGATGTGATGCATTTTCATATATTCCTTCAAAAAAGAGGAAGAAATTGGGCAAAAAGTATCAAAAATGCATCTTTGTTGGCTATGATGCAGAACATAGGGGCTACAGGTTATACTCACCTTCTTCACGCATTGTATTTGTTTTAAGAGATGTCAAATTTAATGAATACCTTCTTGAGTTAGAAAAGGGTGGGCCTTGTGTCAAAAGGACCAAGTGGTTGGATCATTCTAGGGGTCCTAAAGAGCAAAATTTAGCTAGCTAAAGGATAACTAAAAGTATGACCCTTAACATGTCTCTTCTAGCTAAGATAGATAATGATCATGAGCCTACTTCTTACCAAGAAGCTTCACAACACTCTTTTTGGGTTGATGCCATGAAGGTTGAGATGGATTCTCTTCTAAAGAATAAAACTTGGGATCTAGTGCCTTATCCTAATAAGAGAAATGTTATTGGGAACAAGTGGGTCTATAGAATCAAGTACAATTCTAATGGAGAGATAGAAAAGTATAAGTCTAGATTGGTTTCTAAGGGTTATGCTCAAAAAAGTGGTATTTACTATGATGAAACATTTGCACCAGTTGCCAAAATGCCCACCATCGGCTTCTCATTGCTATTGTTGCTGCTGAAGGTTGGTAAATTTTTTAGCTTGATGTGAAAAGTGCCTTTCTAAATGGTGATTTGGATGTGGATATCTACATGAGTCAACCACAAGTATTTTTGTACAAGGTAAGGAAACACTTATGTGTAAACTAAATAAAACCTTGTACGATCTGAAGCAAGCACCTAGAGCATGGTACATGAAGATTTTAGGTTACTTCTTGTCTCTTGGTTTTGATAAATGTTATTCAGATACAGATATCTATGTGCTTAGGAATGATAACTTGGTTATTTTAATTGCTCTATTTGTTGATGACCTTGTTATGACTAGAAATGAGAATGAGGTCATTTTTTATTTCATCTCCAAATTAAAGTCAGAGTATGAAATGATTGACCTTGGTCTTATACACTACTATCTTCGCATGCAATTTTATCAGCATGAGGATTGTACCTTTTTTATTCAATCTAAGTATATTGAAGATCTTCTTAAGAGGTTTGATTTGGATGATGGTAATCCTACTTCCATTCCTATTTCTACAGGGGTTAAGTTGGAAGTACATAATCTCAGTTGGCTGATGCTATATTGTATAGGCAGCTCATTGGTAGTCTTCTTTATGTTACCATCACAAGGCTAGATATTGCTTTTACAGTTGGTATAATGGTTAGGTTCATGCAGAAATCTTATATTGAGCACTTATAAGTTACCAAAAAGATTATGAAGTACCTTTTAGGTACTAGAGATTTAGCACTCAAGTATTCTAGGCTTCCTTCCTTTGCTCTTTTTGGCTATGTTGATTCTGATTTTTGAGGGGATAGAATAGACAAAAAGTCTACCACAGCATATGTTTTTAGTATTGGGTCTGCAGCTATCTCTTGGTCTTCCAAGAAGCAAGATACAATTGCTCTTTCTACAATGGAATCAAAGTATAAGGCTATGACAGCAGTTGCATAGGAAACGGTTTGGCTTCGTACCCTCATGAAGAAAATTGGCTTTGAGAAATTTGGTCCTTCACGTTTGCTCTCCGATAATCAATCAGCTATTACCTTGGCTAAAAGTCTTGTAATGCATCAAAGGACAAAGCATGTTGAAATCCAAGCCCACTTTATCAGAGAGAAGGTATTGGATGGGACTATTCACTTGGAGTATTGCCCATCATCTTCTAATTTTGTTGATTTGTTCACCAAACCTCTTCCCAAGGAGCATTTTTGTAAGTTGAGGGACTCACTTGGTTTGGTGAAGTTGTCCTCAAGGGGGAATGAAGTGTAGTTACACTTGTGTGATGACAACTTCATCCTTATGAGGTATTTTGTGCTATATATATGAGTTGATATTTGGTGGTATAATTGATTTTTTCATCTCTTTTGAACATGGTACTTTCTTTTTTGCCTTGTGCAACTTTTGTACATGTTACTTTGTAGATGGCATTGTGCAATTATGGTATATGATGCAATTGCTTTATGTGAATCTTTTACATGGTACTTTCTTGTTGCATTGTGCAACCTTGTACATGTTTTTATGTAGTTGGAATTATGCAATTGGTTTATCATGGCACTTTCTTGTTAGCATTTATGCTACTTTTGTACATGATATTTTATGGTTGGCTTTATACAACCAGTGTGCACACTTTATTATTTTCATATACCTTATGCAACTCTTGTACATGGTTTTTTTTTGTTAGCCTTGTGATACTTTTGTACATGGTACTTTAGAGTCTACATTATCATGGTACTCCTTGTTTGCTTTATGCAATTTTTGTACATGATATTTTTTGATCAACTATATAGCACATGACTATAAGTATGGCTTGGCATCTTTTTGTGATGACTTATAGTTCACTATTTGTTAGATCAGTTTTATTATCATATTTGGATATTCATATATGTTGTGGTGAATATATTTATGATGATGTATCTAACTGATCTTATGTTGAGCTACTTGTAGCTTGCAGGTACTTCTGTTTGGGGTTTTGCAGACTTACTAAAGACACCCTTGTGATGGATGGCTTTGTAAGTTTCTTGTATCTGAAGCTACTTCGTTGGGGGCTTGCAGTCTCATTTTGGCCCATTTTGTATTGGTTCCTTATTGTAGACCATTCTTGGTCATAGAAGCTCATTGTAACTATATTACTCATTTGATTCTCATCCCCATTTGTATCTTTAGGGGGAGAATGTTTCTTTGTTTCATAATTCCTTTCCCCAATATTGCATTAATGGGGAGTGTTGGAATATGTAATGCAACATTGTGTAAATTATTCTTAGACTAAAATATAAAGTCTAAAGAATAATATTTGAATTATAAAATAATTCTATTTTATGTAAAAATATTCCCACCCAATTAATAAATAAAATAAGGGTGCTAGGAATATTTAATTTGTTGGAAAACGTTATTTCTCATTTTCTAGCAAATATTAAAAAGTAACCAATAACTTTTTAATATTTGATAAATGCCACTTGTCACATCTCAATATAATATTGTGATAATATTAGGGTAATTTTAGGGTTGCAGTAGAAAAGCTTCTCTTTAAATAGTGGTGTTGTCTACTACATCTTGTCATATATCATGTTGATGCATATTGTTGCATAAAATTGAAGCATTCTTATATTGTTGAATCATTGAGTAATATAGTGAGCTTCATAGTGGATGTTTCCCTTCTTCATTTTAAGTAGGGTTTTACCACTTAATATTGGTATTGTGGGTTTTCCTCTTTTGTGTGTGATTCATCTTGTGGAGCATTCTTCAATCTTGGGGAGACTTTGCTTGTCTCACATAAATTTTATCTGGAGGCTCTTCGAGTAGGCTCTTTGGGAGCAATTATTAATAGTGACAATATCAAACTCATACTCAAGTAACAGGATCTAGATTTGATCACTAATTAAAGTTATATTACTTTGTTTAATGTTAGTTACAAGATCATTATCAAATATTTGGCTCTTTACCTTATGCCTCTTCTTCCTTTGATAGTCATATTAGAGTAAACTAGCTTTATTCAAGGAAGGTACATCCTCGATAATGTTTTGGTTGTCTAAAAGGATATGAAATGGGTCTGGATGTCAAACCATAACATGATTTTTATTAAGATTGACTTTCATAAGACTTATGAATGCATTGAATAGAGATTCATTCTTGCTATGCTCAAAGCTTTAGGATTCGATCCAGTTTTCATTCAGACTATTACTATGCTATTCAGATATGCTTTGGCTATTCTTAATATGAACACTTCATAGTCTAAATTAGCGGGTCATTTTATGTCTATTCGACAAGGATGTCCTATTACTCCCTCTTTATATGTTCTTCTTGTTGAAGCCTTCGACTATCTTTTACCTGCTCAAGATTTTGTAAGTCTTATTAAAATAATTGCTCTTCTAAATGATCAGGGATAACTTATTAATGATCACTTTTCTTATGACTCCTTCTTACTATAAGGGAAGAGGAGCAACCTATTTCTAATGATCTATTTTATTTGAACATCTTTTGCACAACCTTTAGTTCTAGCATACAATGGAAGAAGACCTCCTTCTTCAGATAATATCCCTTGCCTATGTTGTCTTGGCTTCAAGGGTATTATTCGAATTGGATCCCTCCTCAAGAATTTTTTATGTTTCTTGGTATTTGCCTTTCAAGGTTACCCTGCTCAACTTTGATATTATGTGCTTCAAAGAGTTGAAAAGAAACTTGATTTTTTTCTTACTAAAAAGCTATCATTAGCAGGTAAATTTCATATTTGCTCTAAAGTTTTAGCTACCACTCATGTATACTATTCCTCTTGTTGAATTCCTTCATAGTCTTTCTATAGGAAGCTTGAGAAACTCCTTCAAGATTTCATTTGGAATAATTCTTCTGAAACAAAGGGATTTCATAGACTTATCTGGGATATTTGTTGTCTTCTAAAAGAATTTGGTAGAATGGGTCTATTGGACTATAGACAGTTTAGTATTTCTCTGTGTGCGAAGTGGGTGGTCAGGGCTCTGAGGGGAGCTGAAGCTTGGAAATTTTTGGTTCAACATTTTATTTTCTTTGGTCTTTCTTTAAATCGTATAGCATGGAGAGGATTGGATTTTTCCTCTCTCATTGTTGCTTCAATTTTTGTTAATATTTTTGGCTCCTTTGTTATTAAAAGTATATGATAAACCTGGAAGTAACTCACTCCTTGGATCTACTAAAAATTATATGGCTTACGTAAAGGCTTATCCATTAATTCTATGAATATTTGATGGTCCCCTGTGTTTCTTCATCAAGGTTTTTCCTTAGCTCAGGTGCAATGGATTCATGCTTAGCGATTTTTTAAAAAGGGTATTGTTACAATAGCTGATTTATTTTCTCGTCAAACTAGGGATTGGATCCCATGGAATGAGTTCAAATGCACCTTCAGATTGAATGATGCGAATAAAGATACTTATGATGTTATTATTGCTCTCAACCCTTTTTATATGTTGCACAATATTGGTGTGTGCTTGCAGTGTTCTTAGTGATCATACTAGAGATGCAAGGTTATGCATAGTGGTTATTATCGCTAAATTGGCTAAAATTAGGAATTTTGAAATTTGAAATTGGCTAATATTTGGGACCCTTGACTAGGCCTATTTGCCAAAAATTTATGGGTGCAAATTTTTTGGGTCGATTCGGCCCAATTTTATAATAACTTGACTATTTTAAGTTTGAATTTCCAACATTACCCCTAATAATAGTGATTCTTCTACATGCATTTGGACACAATTCACCTAGATTTTGAAATTGATTCACCATTTTTTTATAAATACATTTTGGGGTCGATCCCTTATGCATAACCTTGTTAGGATCCTGCTATAAAATAAACTCAAATAACACACTCTCACACAATTGCTTGGAAATAAACTCACATAAACATCATATTAATATTTAGAACAAATTACACATTATAACATAAATTTGCATAAAGGAATAATCTCACAACAAGATAGAATCGCAAGCCTCTTCGACGGGGCAACCTCCTTCAACACTTCATTAATTTGCAAAAATATGAATACATTAGTGCCTTTTCGGGTATTTAAAGAGTTCCTTTCCATGGTTGGCTTACATGGAAAATGCCACCTGGATTACATGCATAATGCCACACGAATTACATGCATAGTGCCACTCAAATTACATGCACAATGCCACTCGAATTACATGCACAAGGCCACCTTGCATAACCTATCTACCATGTGTTACATAAAAAGGGTGCCATTTGTCATAGGCACTATATAAGCTAAAACTTATAACATTACAAAATATTAATCATGGGTACTACCCACGTTATTTAGGAATTATTACATCATAGAAGTTATTACGTTACGGGTTAGGATGGGATCCTAACATGTTCTTCCCCTTGAAGAAGTTTTGTCCTCAAAGTTGAAATGAGGAAATCATTGCTGGAGTTGGTGGAGAGATTCCCATGTAGCATCTTCAGGTTGAAGCCCATGCCACTGGACCAGGATCTCTATAATTATATGGTTGTGAAGAGTGCGATTCTATTGATCCAACAACTGCTCAGGTTAAAGTAATATGGAGCCTTCTTCATCCAATTCAGGAAGTGTGGATTGAACTTGTACCTGTGTGCCCACAACTTTCATGAGAGCGAAAACATGAAAAACCGAATGAAGCTTGGAAGTAGGTGGGAGCACCAATTTGTAAGTTGTGGGGCCAATCCTTTGTAGAACCTGGTACGTGCCATAGAATTTTGCAACAAGCTTCTGGCACCTGCAAAGTTGTAGGGATGATTGTTTTTACGGCTGCAAGCGAAGAAAGACCATATCACCTACATCAAAAATACACTCAGAATGATGATGATCAGCCTGTTTGTGCATTCAATTCTAGGCCAGGTTGAAATTATGCTTAAGTTGGCGAAGGACCTTGGTGTGTTGACTCAGAGTGTTGTCGATGGCCTAGACCTTGGAGTTGCCTGGAATGTAAGAGGAAGGCGTAGGTGGGAGGCACCCATAGACTACTTCAAATGGTGTGAGTTTGTTTGTGGTATGATAAGAAGTGTTGTACCACCATTCGACCAAGGATAGCCATTTGGCCCATTGAGTGGGATGATCTGAGACAAAGCAGCGAAGGTAGGTTTCCAAGCATTTATTAAAAACTTCTATTTGACCATCCGTTTACGGATGGTAGGCTAAACTCATTTTGAGCTGAGTCCCCTACAACTTAAAAAACTCTTGCCAAAAATGACTAGTGAATGTGGGATCACGATCAGATACAATGGAGGTGGGCATGCCATGAAGGCGAAATATGGAGTCAAGAAAAATTTGTGCAACAATGGATGTTGTATAAGGATGGGCAAGGGCACAAAAGTGATCATATTTTGAAATGTGGTCCACTACCATGAAAATAACTGACTTGCCTCCAGATTTAGGGAGCCCTTCTATAAAGTCCATGGAAATTTCGGTCCAAACCTGATTCGGGATATGCAATGGCTAAAGAGTTCCCGAAGAGTGCACTGTTTTGCCTTTCATCCTTTGACATGTGTCACAGGTAGCAAAAAAAGAGTGGATGTCTCGTTTCATACCTTTCCAAAATAAGGTGCGCTTGAGTCGCTCATATGTTTTAAGGAACCCTGAATGGCTTACAGAGGTAGTGGCATGCAATTCCTTCATGAGGAGCTCTCGAAGTGGGGAATTATGAGGTAGAACTAGGCATTGATGGTAGCGTAGATCATGGCCATTCTAATTATATCTTGGTGTAGAATCTGGATCATCCATTAGTGAGGCTATCAAAGCTTGCAAATCTGCATCCTGATGTGCTTCTTGACGCAAGGAATCAATCCATTGGGGAAGTGGTGTTGATATGGCACACAACATACTTACGGTCTCCATTTGGTGAGAAAGAGCATCAACCACAATATTATCCTTTCCATTTTTGTAGGTGATATCATAATCATAGCCCATGAGTTTAGACACCCACTTTTGTTGGTCAAGCATGGCAACTCTTTGTTCCAAAAAATATTTGAGACTTTGATGGTCAATTTTGATGGAGAAGTGATGCCCAATGAGGTAAGGTCGCCAATGTGTGACTACATGCAATATGGCTAATATTTCCTTAGCATATGTGGATTTCCCTATATTATGATCAGAGAGTGCCTTGCTAGTAAAAGCCACAGGTCGTCCTTCTTGCATCAATACTGCCCCGATACCACGACCAGAAGCATCACTTTCAATGACAAATGGTTTAGAGAAATTTGGCATGGCTAAGATGGGAGTGGTGGTCATAGCATGCTTGAGTTTAATGAAGGCTTGTTCAGCAGGCCCTGTCCAAGTGAAGGAATATTTTTTCAACATGGAGGTGAGGGGGGCAGCTATCTTCCCATAATTGCAGATAAATTTACGATAATAGCATGTAAGCCCTAAAAATCCTTGAAGTCCCTTGAGGGTGAGAGGTTTCGGCCACTCTTGAACTATTTGTATATTCTTAAGGTCAACCTTGACGCCATCCTATGAGACAATGTGTCCCAGATACTCTACTTCAATAAGGCCAAAGAAACACTTGGACCTTTTGGCAAAAAGGTTATGGGTGATCAACAGCTATAAATTTTGATCCACATGATTGAGGTGCTCTTCCCATGTGTGGTTGTAAATCAAGATGTCATCTAGGAACACAAGGATGAACTTTCACAGAAAGAGCCAGAAGATGTTGTTCATAAGACTTTGGAATATAGAAGGAGCATTTGTGAGACCAAATGGCATTACCAAGAATTCATAATGACCTTCATGAGTGTGAAAGGTAGTTTTGGGGATGTCCTCATCCTTGAGCCGGATCTGATGGTAGCCAGAGTGGAGATCAAGCTTGGTGAAATACATGGTCTCATGTAGTTCATCGAGTATTTCATCAACCACTAGAATAGAAAATTTATCCTTGATTGTAGTCTTGTTGAGTTCCCGATAGTCAATACATAGGCACCATGAGCCATCTTTCTTGGGAACAAGTAGGACAGGTGGGGAGTAGGGGCTAGTACTAGGTCGGATGACACCAGCCTTGAGTAATTCCTATACCAATTTTTCCAATTCTTATTTCATGGCATGAGGGTACCTATATGGCCTGATATTTGGTGGTGCACTACCCGGGAGTAATGGGATAGCATGGTCATGAGAGCGATGCGGTGGTAGTGTAGTTGGTTCTACAAAGACAGCATCATGTTTGTGTAGAACTAGTTGCAAGTCTGATGGAATTTTGGCCATTAGTGAAGTGGTTGGTTGGATGGAGAAGAGTTGTGCAATGACCCCAAGTTTTGATTTCTTTAGCACTTTCTCCATACGATTGGAACTTGTAGATTAAAAATACAACGCCAAACAGAAATAAAACCACAATAATGGAATACAGGAAAGTTGCACAAAACAAACAATTTTTATTAATCAGTGGAGTTTAAAAACTCCTTTTGAGTACAACAGGGCCTGTAACCCTTTTTGTGATACACAAATTACGGTTTGTGCTAGGGTTCTCCGAAACCCTAGTTGGCATAAAGTGGTGGTGTTTTCGAAGACGTATCCTTAATCCCAACAAAGTGAGTGGGTTTTGTTGTATCCTTTGGCTCGGACCACTCCAGCTTAAACAGTTGCTATCAACACACCAGATCTGCCATTAAAATCCTGCACACATTAACACTATCAAGGAGTTAGAAATTAATAAGAGGGCTCCACTGTGTGAGCCCTCAGAAACAATTTAAAACCCTAGAAAAATAGAATGCGGGAGTTCAACAACAGATTAATAAAAGAAAAGAAGTTACTTGCTTTAAACTGATTTATACCTATTCTCTGTTAACGCGGCTAGACCAGGCGGCATCTGGAAGTAATGTGGCTGTCAAATCGGCTGCAGAAGGCGCCCTGGTGCACTCGTTGAACGCCCGCGTGCTTCTGGATCAAGGTTTCAGACGTCGGTCTGAGTCTGTGGCTGCGGGTAAACGCCCGTGGGCACTTGTGACAAGAATGGGGAATTCTGCAGAGTACTGCAGAAGAGATGGCGACGAAGTTGGCGACGGATGCGGCGATGGATGCGACGAAAAGGGGCGGCGATGGATGGCTGAAGAGATAGATGAAATAGAAGAGATAGGTCCAAAAGATAGCAAAGATAGCAAAGATAGCAGAAGAAGATAGGGTTTGAGCCATCAAGGTGACTCAATTTATAATCTACTCTTAGGGCACACTTTAGGGTTTTAACGACACTTTGAACGTGTGGCTAAGATTAAAGTGGATCCAAGGGTAGAGAATAAATCTAGGTTGTGAAACGGATTAAGAAGGATGGACGGATGAGATTAAATGAAAGATGGACGGCTTAGATTAAATCACTTAAACTATATTATATATATATATTAAAATATATTAAAATATTAAAATATATATATAAATATTAATTTAAATAAATTTGGGGATGAAAAATGGCGGGAAAGGTGAAATTGGGCCAAATAATGGCGGGAAAGTGTGGATTTGGGCCAAATAATGGCGGGAAGGATGGATGATTGACATGTGGCTGACAGGAAGGTATAGATGACTTACAAGTGGCTGGATTTTGGTGTCTACAGATGCCCCTTTTTGAGCTGCTTTGTGTGAAGACACAATGCAGCACAAAAACTTAAGACACCTGAAAAGCTGGATCCGACGCAACTCTCTCTCAAGACTAAAGCACAACTTTGAAGACCAAAGAATAAAAGAATATTTAAAATTTTATCAGCTTACCCCCTCAATTGGCGAGCGAGAATGGTTCTCACAAGCCAATTGGAAGAAATTCGGAAGAAAATGAACCGTTTTTGCCCCAACGGTGAAAAAAAGGGGTTGGTGTATGAACCATCTGTTTATGTCCCAACAAGGAAAGGGGTTGGTGTACAAACCAGAAAAGAATATGATTGAAGACGATATGAGTGATGTGAAAGATGAACCGTTTTATGCCCCAACGGTTATAAAGGGATTTTTGCCAAATTGTAAGTTCCATGATCATGTAAGATGAATTCCATTATAGGAAAATTAGAAATTGATAACGGATGCCCCAACTCCTGTGTGTGAATCCGTACTGTTGATGAAATTGCCTTGTTGGCGCCATTGATATGCAGAGATGAAAGATGCATGAAAGAGTCCGGAACTCAGAGATGCTCCTAGTGAATGTATGGATAATTCCTCGGGTCGGAACCAATCAACCTAGGTAGCCTCAATCTCTAGCAAGACTCAAAATAATGATGATATTAAATGTTGTCCATGTTTAAGGCCCCATGAACTAGGCCATCAATGACAAATGTTGAGCAAATTAATCTTGGTATGAGGTCACTTGAAAAGTAGAATACCCAAAATTGATTTCCAATTTTCAAACAATAAAATAATTGATGATGATAAATGGTAAGTGTCCTTATGGTGGTTTAATCCTCTTACCGAATTGCATGGATTCAAATCGTTGCAATCGCCAAGGTGATAGAATATACCACTAGATACGAGGTTTACTTTAATTTGATTTGGCAAAAATATGCATGATGAAAGAAGAATGAATGAAATTGACGATAGATCAGAAGAATTGATGAATGTGGTTAATTTTGTGAAGGTTTTGAATATTTTTAACCCAATTTGTAAAACAATGATGAATGATGCGCTTTTTGAGCGAAATGACAAAATTTGTGTCCAAAACTGTTGTAACCTTCACAAAATGTTTTATTATGATAAGAAGAATGGATGAATGCAATTTGATGAAATTTGGAGGAGGTAAGCTTCAATTTTGTAAGTTTTGTTCCTTTATTCAATACTGACACCAAACGTCGGTCTGCATTTGTGGTTGGCAGAGACGCCCGTCGGTGTTTAGGCGCTCTGCAGATGCAGGACTGCGTCTGAATGTGCCATGAAATGCCCCATTGCATTTCAGGGTGCCAAAACCAGCTATTTAAACAGTTTCAGAGAGAATTTCGCTCATTTGTGCGTTCGAGCTTGAGAGAAGTGCGTATGAGGGAGTGGAGTGAAGTGGAGTGAAAGGTTGTGTGGGAGAGTGAAGCACGGGGAGCTATGGCGGAGATGGGAGCGGACGCGCCAGTGCAGCCAGTGAGGTATTTGTTCATTTAAGCAAGTACTTATTATGTGTTTTTTTTTTTTTGGAAAAATTTGTAACAAATTTTTGTTTTGTTGTTTTGCAGCTTAGGGTGTTAGAGGCACGACACCGATTCTCCCCTATCATTCCGGGGATGAGGAGGTCGTTGTCCAGGAGGTGGGAGATATTGGAGGCGGTGGGGCTAGCGGAGGCAGCCGGTTGGAGGTAGTTCGGGAGGATGAGGGGTACCTCTTTTGATGGTTAGCTTAGTGCTTAGATGCACTCTTTATGAGCCTTGGTGCTCTATTGTATATTGTAGCCTTTTGGCATTCATTGTACGAGTTTGACCTTTATACATATATATATATACATGGCTTTTATTTATTTGGTGTTTTACTCTCTTTTGTGTGAATGCCTATGTTTTTGTGATGCATGTTTTTATATGTTTTAATGTTTTTGATGCATATGTGATGGAATGGAATGCAAACTTATAGATGATTAATGCGAGACTAAGTAAATGAAATATGCACTAAGAAGCACTCATACTTTTAGATAGTTAGATTTAGCGAATTGTTATCATAATTGTTTAATCAGGGGCACCGAACTTGGTGGCTTGTGAATGGATGACGTATGGAATGACATGAATATGGAAGAAGATATGGAGGGTGATATGGAGGTTGATATGGAGGAAGACTGTTTTACAAAGACTCAAACATGCTAGTGGTATCAAACAAACTTACTAATCCTGCCTAATTCAACTAGGACCAAATGTGTGTGCATGCGAGTTCATTAACCAAATCGGAAGCATGGTAGTGACTCTAGGCAATCAAAAACCTGTGTGTGTGCAAGTGTGTTCATTAACCTCATCTTGCATAAATTAGGTAACCCTGTTATGGAGAAGACCCCGAAGCTAGTTTGTCCGTATGAGCATTCGGAGGTCTCTTTTTGAGGAGAGACATGTCGCCACGCAATGAGTATACTCCACTTTGCCAGTCAAGCGTCTATAGCCCCGGTGAAGGTTAACTCCATAGTCCATGTTGTTTTTGACCTTTGTAAGCCTTGGGGATGACTACCTATCCGTCCGATTGGACAAGTAGTACGATCCTTACAACTTATTTGGGATCGGTGGTGTGTGAAAAATGTTCATTTCCTTAGAGCTTTGGGGAATCGGATTCTCAACCGAAGTATGATGAGAATTTTACCCTATCCTTACTACTCTGTTTATATTTATATTTTGTGATTGCTTGTGATAGTGGTAAGAACCACTGTTTTATGGACTATGTTTGCATGATAGGACAAACGAGGATTACCCTTTTCACTTCAAGGCACAACCCAAGGATGGTGTTATCTCTCTTTGACACAAGATGTTTTTAAGATGTGAAAATGTGATAGGTTCAAGACCGCTTTTGAAATCATTTCCCAATACTCAAGATTTTATTTAGTGTAATTTGTGATATGGCCCTAGAGAACTTTGACATGCATTTCAAAGTTTGCTTAAAACACTAGGAATGGGTGAGTGGTTGAAAACATTTTGGCAATGTAAATATGTGCAAATGGAAAATGGGTGTACGAATGACAATTCGGTTTGATGGATTTTATGAAGGTGCCCCTGATTAAGGCAACATGACTTTTGCTTGACCAAATTTTATATCCAAAAGATAGAATGGTCTCTAACATGATATGCAACTATGGCTGAAAATGAAATGTTATGGTTTTCAATGAGATGTATGCACATGAAATGCAATGTTTTTGAATGAGATGTATGCAACTAACAATGAAATGCAAATTCTTTTTATTTTATTTGTTTTTTTTTTTTTTTTTTTTGTTGTACAAGCCATGTATATATGTACATATAAAATTCAAACTATGCGTAGAATGCCCTCAAGTGTATAACATTAAGTGGTTCGGGTTCTTCCTCTCCCTCTAAAGTGGCAAGTCTATAAGTTCCATTACCCACTCTTTCAGTGACCATATATGGACCTAACCAATTAGCCGTGAATTTATCTCGAAGATGCGGCAATGCATTGGTGTTTTGTTGATTCTCTTTAAGGACAAGATCTCCTACTTGAAATTCTCTTAGATGAACTTTGGCATTGTAAGCACGTTTCAATCGGTCTTGATAAACTCGCAAATGCTCTAAAGCATTGATTCATTTTTCATCTATGAGTGTGAGTTGATCAAGACGTGCTTGTCTAGCAATATCATCATCGATAAATTCCTGCAAAGAAATTCGCAAGGAAGGGATCTCGACGAGGCGGAGCTAAGGCGGGGAGACGCTAAGTACTGCTTGATGTCATCAAAGGCTTTATGACACTCATCTGTCCATGAAAATTGTACCCCCTTTTGTAGTAGGTGGCAAAATGGCCTACATTTATCAGAAAGTTGTGCAATAAAGCGACGGATTGAATTAATCTTTCCTTGTAAACTACGCAACTCCTTCAAATTAGTTGGGGGACACATTTCCATAATGGCTTTGACCTTGTTTGGGTCCACCTCAATACCTCGTTTAGAGATAATAAAACCTAGGAGTTTGCCGGAGGTAACACCAAAGACACATTTCTTAGGCTTATCCGGATCATATGGATTATGGAGCGGGGTGAATAAGTCTTCGAAATTCATTGTCGACTTATGGAAGAAAGGATGGGCGGAATGGAAGGGAAAACCGGTGAAGACCTCGGAAGACACGAGATGCAAAACAACATAGTTTTTCAGTTTTTTTTTTTTTTTTTTGTAGTGGTGAAAACCACTATTTTAGTATATACATATAATACAGGTTTGGATTATGGCTTATGGATGTGGCGGAGGGGGTGGTTCACCTCGTTCTTGTGGAAGAAGCAAGCGAAAGATGGCTTCTTGGAGAGGGAACAATTGGAGATAAAACTCGTCTTGTTCAGTGAGGGTAACAATTGGCGCCGACTCTTCTTCAGATTCATCACCATTTGACATGACGTCAAATTCTTCATAGGCTTCATCTTCGGATTCGTCGGGGTGGAGGATTTCTTCTTCTGAATTAAGATTAATGCTTTGAAAAGCTCGTTCAAAAGAAGAAAGGGATGGAAGTGGTTGGTAGCCCAGACCAAAACGCTCAGTGGGTCTTTGATATGGCATATCGATGCGTTCAGTTACCCCTTGCTCGTATCGACCTAGGCCAAATTGCTGCCAATTATGTCCGTGGAAATAGCGAGAGGGAAAACCCTCCATCCTTTCGATATTGGCGGGGACTGGATGCTTAGGTTCTAGTATGGTGGTAGGACTAGAAGATGACTCTATTCCCCCATATACAAAATTAATGGAATTTGGCATAGAACCCATGTTATAAACCGATCCAATGGATAAATGTTGGTCATGTGGACGACCAAAATCTTTAACTGTTTGCACATTGAACGGTGTGATGTGGACATCTTGAATGGCATACTCACCAATACCTGCATCGGTGAGATGGACCTTGACTTGGGAGGGAGATAGACTAGATGATGGAATAGAAGAATGTGGGATAGAAGAATTGGAAGGATTTGGTTGGGTTGATGCTTCACTAACTTGTGAAACATCGGCTGGTGATGGTTGGGAAGATGGAGGAATAATAGGTGATGTTGAAGAAGGTGTAGAAGAATGGGGTAATGACGTGGAAAGAGATGATTGGTCATGGCCACATGTGCATGTGGTCAGTGATGAAGAAGAAGGAAGATTAGGAGATGAAGAAAGTGGTGAATGAGATGGAATAGCGGAAGAGGAAGATGGTTGCGATATGATGGGTAGCTCCTCGGGAATGGGAGCTTTAGAAGAAGATGGTATAGAAGAAGTAGATGGGGTCAAGAAAAGATGAGTGGATGGCAACACAATCTCATAAGGATTTGAGACATAGTTGCAATGTTTGAAGGGTTCAATGTCAGCGGGTACACAATGAACTTGTCCCTCATATACATACTTGAGACATTGATGCGGTATAGAAGGGACACATCTCATCTCCCTAAGCCAAGGCCGTCCAAGCAATACATTGTATGCCATGGACCCTTCCAAGATGTGAAACAAGGTATGCAAAGTTCGGGCCCCTACCTCAATGGGCAAGATAACCGTGCCAACCGTGGAAGATAAAGCATCATTGAATGCTTTAAGAGTAAAAGTCGACTTTGTGATAAGGGATGGCGACGACTTTAGATGACTCAACGCCGATGTTGTAATGATATTGATTGAGGAACCGGTGTCAATTAAGACTCTCTTGAATGGCTTGTGATCGATCTTGGCCATGATATGCGGTGGAGGATCTATACTTTACGTTGACATAGGTTTGATTTCAAAATCATAGAAAGTGATGGAGGGCTCCATGCATGTTTGAATACTCCCCACAAAGTTGTTGAAGGCATTAGTATCTTGAGTTTGAAGCTCGATTGACTTTAATATTTCCATTAATGCCTCTCTATGCGGGGAGATTGTTGAATGAGGTCATAGATCGATAACTTGGAGAAGCCATTTTTAAAGCTGGTAGTTAACCGGCTACTCAATGACATGATGGGTCGTTGGCGTTGAGTAGAATGATTTAGCGGTTGTTGAGAAGTACTAGCACGTCGTTGGGTCACTGTTACCGAGGTGGAGTGGGGGTTTGTACAGGTGGTTGTGGTTCGGCCTGATTTGGTTGGTTCGCCCTTTGACCCCGGGTTACTACGTTAATAGTACCCACAAAACCTTGGTATTGTTGTACATGGTTGACTTGATTAGGAGGAGTTACCAGAGTTACTCCCCACGAAGTTGTTGGAGCTTCCTCCCGATGTGGAAGGGGTGTTTGAAATATACCAAGATTTTGATTTTGTTGGGCTAAGGGGCTATCCAATTTAATGGCTCCAATCTCAATAAGATCTTGGATCACATGTTTGAAATCTGTACAATTATTGATATCGTGCCCATTTTGCCTATGATAAGGACAAAATAGGTACTCCTTGTAATACTTTCCCCTTCTAGATGGTTCTAAAGGTTTGAACTCAGGTAAAGTTAACTGATTTGTGCTATATAACTTGTTGAATATGACCGCATATGGTTCATCTAAAGGTGTGAACTGTCGCTTGGGACGATTGTTTTGCCAAGGTCGAGTTTCCATGGTTGGCTCAGTATTGTGAGTTGGTTGAGGAGGGGCGGGTACCGCATGATAAGCAATTGGTTGCGGTTGACTTTGCATTACTTGTTGTTGTTGAGCCATTACGGGCTGGCTCGCCACCACTTGATTAACTTGGTTAACATTTGAGGTTGTACTAGCTTGTGCTTGTTTGTTTTGGCCATAATTATTATTTCGTTGTTGGCCCTTTTGTTGCCATTCTTTTCTACGGGGTTTTAAAACACCCTCTTGGACTTTAATGTCTTCTATGATACTTGCTTGGGCCAAAGCCTCTTCAAAAGTCCTGTATTGTTGTAATTGGAGTAACCAAGAGATAGGTTTTAGACAACTTTGGGTGAACATTTTGGTTAACTCCTCCATTGGTAGGGAGAATGGCAGTTTATTAATGATAGCCCTCCAACGGTTTCCAAAGTCATAAACAGTCTCATCGTCATGTTGCTTGAGCTTGTATAAGTCGGACAATGAGACTTTCCTTTGTACATTTAGGGAGAATCGTTCTAAAAATAGATTAATCAATTGCTCGTAAGCATAAATGCTATGGTGAGCTAAATGATTGTACCATTGTACAACATCTCCCCCTAATGTATGAGGAAAAGTTCTGAGCATAAGAGCATCATTATTTTGGATTCTAAAGCGAGCATGCATGAATGAGCTCACATGTTCATGAGGATCCTCAGTTCCTCGAAATTTGTCAAACTTCGGTAATGTGAAATCTATCGGATATGGTGGTGAAGGTACCGAAGGATGAATTGGTTGATTGATCAACGACCTTAGCGTAGGTTTATGACTAGATGAGCCAGGCATGTTGAGCATAAGGTTGTCAATCTGTTGTTGCATAGCATGGAGTCGAGAATCTTCATGAAAATTTTGATTCGTTTGATGATTATGATGATGCAATGGAGGAGTGGAAAAATGATGAGATGGGATGAAATTGCCTGGATTAGGCGGTGTGGAATGGACAGGTTGTTGGTATGGATGATACCGGAAAGAAGGTGATTGGGGTGGATGATGAGCTGGACTGGGTTGGGAGAAAGGTGGGGTAGGAATGGACACCACCGAAGATTGGGGTACCCAGGTGGGGCTTGAGCTAAGAAAAGCTGGCTGGGTAGAAATTGGTTGGGGTGTAGGATTTACTACGACGGGTGGTTGAGCATTTTGTTGCTTGTTGTTGCTTGAAGCAACTTGTCGAGGTACTCCCTAACCTTATTAATCTCTAACCCAAGGGAGGTGGGATGATTGGATGAAGGTGGAGGGCGAGCTGCCATGGTAGTCACGGAGACTGCATAGCAGGGGCAATGAAGGTGGCTGAAGTAGGCGGTACCTGGGAAGAAATAGTAGATTGTGCCCCAGGTAGGGTGAAACCATAAATGGTTTGGGAAGAAGAGGGTTGAAATTGGTCATGGCTAGAGGAGGTTCCACCAGCCTCATAGAGAGAATTGGTGTACACCGGGGTAAATGGAGGAGAAAGTGGTCGGGAAGACACTACATTTGTCTCCAAAGGAGGACAATTGAGCATCTGGGAAGATGTTGGAGATGAAGCCGGATGAACAGATACCACATTAGCCTCAAAAAAAGGGTTAGTGTAGACCTGAGTGAAACCGGCGGGTATGGTTGATGCAATATCCTGTTGAAAAATAGAATCTTGCATAGGGGAATCTTGGATTGGCTCAAGGACATAACCGGTGCCATCTCTTAAGTGAGTTTGCACTTGGGCCATATCAATGTGGGTAATATGACGGGAATTGTCTTCCTCCATGGGCATGGCCATGCGATAGACGGTAGAAGGACGTGAAAGACACACGGGGCGAACACCGCTGAAATTCACTAGGATAAGTGGTCATGTTGGTGGTGGGGATGTTATGTGAATTATTCATTTGATTATTTAGATTTAACATTTTAGATTGATTCCTTGTTAAGACCATAAAGCAATAAATCTAAACAAATTCAGAAAAGAAGAATGCAAAACTGGAATGATAAATTTACACTAAAGAAATTATCAGAAAACAGTCACAACCTAGGTTTCAACCAATATGTCTTACCTGCGGTTAATTAATTATTTTTTGATCTTAATCTGCAGTAAATTTTAAGTGTCCGGTTTATGAGTTTTGCATGTGATCTAATCTTGAATTATTCACAAAAAAGGTAAAAACTATGGCTAGGAAAGGACAACGAGATTCTTACTGGTGATGAAATCCAGCAAGTTTGCTCGGGGGTGACCTATGGTGTCTAAGGCAGAAGTTTAATGGATGGAGATGAATTCCACCGTCACTAAACTTCAAGCAATACCTAGTGATGAAATCCAGGATATTACTTGTTTTAAATGCAATATGAAATGCGGTGAATTTTATTTTAAGTGTTTTTAGTTGTCTAATGTATACATACAAAGCTATAAATCAAAAGTTCTAATGATCTAAGCAAGAGGCTACGAAAACATGCCATTTCCTCCGAAGAAGTGGAGTACACCGTTTAAAACCCCCGCCTACCAATGATATCGAGATATCAAAGGAGCAACCGGAAGGTTCGTCCACTTCTCTGCTCGGAATCACCCAATGGCGGGAGTACTATTGACATCCAATCAATAGTCCTACTTAGATAACTAAAACAGGATAATTCGTAGCTATTCTAATATGCGGCTAGGTATGCAAATTTTTTTTTTTATGCAAGCAACAATCAATAATGCAATGCAAAAAAATGTAACTAAAAATAACTATTCTTTTCCAGTTACTTAGTTTTTGTTCATTTTAAAGCAATGATCCGAAAAAGAAACAGAATACGAGAAAAACCAAAAACGTAAAAAGTACAGCACTTACTTGGAAGCCTACGCTTTTTGTAAAACGCCTTCAAACGCCCAAGGGAGTCTGCACGAGCTGAAACGCACCTCTGCGTTTCGTATTGGACTTCCAGACGCCGCTCTGCGTCTGCTGCGTTTTTGCAAACTCAGAAACCCTAGTTCGTCTGTAACAATGAATTTCATGATTTTGGAACCTGCAAAATAAAACAAAAATAGGAATAGATCAGTAAAGCAAGTATTAAAAACATGAAACCCTAGGGGGTCCCACCGTGATCGCCATTTGTAGATTAAAAATACAACGCCAAACAGAAATAAAACCACAATAATGGAATACAGGAAAGTTGCACAAAACAAACAATTTTTATTAATCAGTGGAGTTTAAAAACTCCTTTTGAGTACAACAGGGCCTGTAACCCTTTTTGTGATACACAAATTACAGTTTGTGCTAGGGTTCTCCGAAACCCTAGCTGGCATAAAGTGGTGGCATTTTCGAAGACGTATCCTTAATCCCAACAAAGTGAGTGGGTTTTGTTGTATCCTTTGGCTCGGACCACTCCAGCTTAAACAGCTGCTATCAACACACCAGATCTGCCATTAAAATCCTGCACACATTAACACTATCAAGGAGTTAGAAATTAATAAGAGGGCTCCACTGTGTGAGCCCTCAGAAACAATTTAAAACCCTAGAAAAATAGAATGCAGGAGTTCAACAACAGATTAATAAAAGAAAAGAAGTTACTTGCTTTAAGCTGATTTATACATGTTCTCTGTTAACGCGGCTAGACCAGGCGGCACCTGGAAGTAATGTGGCTATCAAATCGGCTGCAGAAGGCGCCCTGGTGCACTCGTTGAACGCCCGCGTGCTTCTGGATCAAGGTTTCAGACGTCGGTCTGAGTACGTGGCTGCGGGTAAACGCCCGTGGGCACTTGTGACAAGAATGGGGAATTCTGCGAGTATTGCAGAAGAGATGGCGGCGAAGTTGGCGACGGATGCGGCGATGGATGCGACGAAAAGGATGCGGCGATGGATGGCTGAAGAGATAGATGAAATAGAAGAGATAGGTCCAAAAGATAGCAAAGATAGCAAAGATAGCCAAGATAGAAGTAGGGTTTGAGCCATCAAGGTGGCTCTATTTATAATCTACTCTTAGGGCACACTTTAGGGTTTTAACGACACTTTGAACGTGTGGCTAAGATTAAAGTGGATCCAAGGGTAGAGAATAAATCTAGGTTGTGAAACGGATTAAGATGGATGGACGGATGAGATTAAATGAAAGATGGACGGCTTAGATTAAATCACTTAAACTATATTTATATATATATATTTAAAATATATTAAAATATTAAAATATATATATAAATATTAATTTAAATAAATTTGGGGATGAAAAATGGCGGGAAAGGTGAAATTGGGCCAAATAATGGCGGGAAAGTGTGGATTTGGGCCAAATAATGGCGGGAAAGATGGATGATTGACATGTGGCTGACAGGAAGGTATAGATGACTTGCAAGTGGCTGGATTTTGGTGTCTACAGAACTAATGAGGTGAGGTGTTCCTGCAGGTGAGCCCTTGAGTAAGTGTGTTTGTCCATTTTGGAAGAATTGCATCCAGAGTTTTGCAAAGTTCTAACTTATAGTGCCCAACGTACTCAACCATTGATATCCCAAAACCATATCACATCCTCCCAAGTGGAGGGCAAACATGTCCTGCTTGAGTTCATAGTCCCCTATCCTGATCTTGACATTGCAGCATTTTCCTTTACAAGGTAATGTTCTCGCATTGGCTACCATGACTTTGAATGAATTACAAGTGTGGATATAGCAATTTGCTTGCTTAGCAACTCTAGGATCAATGAAGTTGTGTGTCTTGCATGAATCAATAAGGATGGTAAGACATTGGCCCTTGAAAAATCCCATAACTTTTATGGTTTGTGGAGTGGTAATACTTGCAAGATCATGGACTGAAATCTCTGCCTCAGACCCCTATGTATCTTCTTCCTATGGAGAAGGTGTTTCAGGGGGGTCCTCATCCTCATCACTCTGGTCAGTGTTAGCAGGTTTCTCAACATCTATCAAGAACAGTATTTTGTTTGCACACTTATGTCCTTTAAAAAAAAATTCATCACAATTATAACATAAGCCTTGGGCAGGACGTGCATCCATCTCCTCTGTATTCATTCGCTTGGGTGTAGTAGGTTTACTATCCACTAAATTTTGGGCACAAAAAGGAAATGAAGGTCGATTTGGAGAAAACCGTGGGGGGCGCCTTTGGTTTGAGATTTTAGATTCATCCATATGGGTCAAACTAATAGCTTCCATCATGGAATGTGGTTTCAACATCTTTACTTCAGCTTGGAGATCCCATTTTAACCCACTAATAAAACAACTCGTGAAGAACCCCTCCATCAATCCTCTTGTCTTATTGGCCAATTTTTCAAATTGAGTTTGGTAATCACGGACTGAGGATGTTTGTTGTAGTTTGGTCAAGGCCCCTGTGAAGTCCTCATACTCACTAGGCCTAAAGAAGGTCAGTATTTGGGACTCAAATTCCTCCTAAGAGATATTTGGGTTGGAATTACGTAACCACTGGAACTAGTGTAGAGCCTCAAATTCCAAATTGAAGGAAGCCATCTGAACTCGATGATATATGGGAACATTATGAAGTCTAAAAAATTGATCAACCCTACATAACCGCCCATCAACATCCATCCCATTAAATCAAGGGAAGTCCAATTTTGGCATTTTAATGGATGGGTCATAGTCATTCCTTGCAATTTTTTTAGCCTGGTGTTCTATTTTGAGTGGTCCCTTATGTAACTTGCTACCCATATTTATTAGTGTGTCTTCTAAGCAAGCGCTAGTGGCCTCATGATCTAGACGAAGACCTTGGACCTCTTACCTAATGGATAAAATTGCCAAGTTCAAATTTTCAATGGCTTTGGTTAAGGAGTCCATCTGTTCTAGCTCTTTTTGATGTCCCCGGGTACCCTAGGCCATTCTGGAACCTTTTGTGACCAGTTACTAAAATTAGAATTGGGTTTCAGGACTTACTATTTTTAGTAAGTGTCCAAAAAAGTGCTTGTATGCTATATATCAAAATGATCAGTTCGAAGAGGTGGTCACAATGAGCTATATCCCACAACACTACTTTTGGGTACAACGAGTATTTTTTTTTTTATATATATCATGTTTTATCGAGTCTCACTGTGTTTACAGTTTTTGATTTTGAGCTACCATGCAAAATTTGGGTATTGGAGCACTATCTATAATTGGTCTCTGGTCACTCGCTCACTTTTTTGCTCAGCCTGGACAGTCTCTCTGACACTACTTACCTCACCAGTCTGAATATTCTTTGTATTCTGTAGGTTACTGTTATGATAGTTCTGTTCTGATACTAAAAACTATAGTCTCTTACCTGACTATGCTGACCTGACTGACCTTATTGTTATTGCCATTGTAAATTTGACTGTTATTCTCCAGAATGTCAACTTAACTGTCACCCTCATATTTTATCCCGAATCCATGCAATGTATGTTATTTTTTTTGGTAGAGGATTCCTTTCTTATATGCTCACTTTTGGGAATTTGGAATGCAGGATTACAACAGGGAGTTTTGATTTGTGATTTTGTTGCAGGTTGAAGTTTTAACAAAACCAGGGTATGCTAAGTAAAGGAGTATGTAACACCCATAGACCCTCTTATATACCGCAGTGACGAACAATAGTGCTCGGACCAATATTTTAGGACACTACCCAAGGAGGATTCCACACATACCCTCGAGCACGCTATCTACCTCTTTGACAGTACGGGAGGGTAATCATCTAGGATGTTGTGTCCCATAGACTATGTATGATACAAGGTCAAGAAGCTTTCTACTGGATAAAATTTTGTTAACCCTAAAATGGTATCCCGATACACCCGAATATGCATGGGAGCTCAAGTTCGTACGTGAGTTCTGTCTAAGGCCTGGGTATTGGATCCTGATCGCCCCTCACTTTACTGTATGTTGTATGGGCTATCTAGCTTAGCCAATAACGATAGATCCTTTGTGATATTTTAAAACCCCCGACACAGGGTTTCTACCTACTCAACTAAAAAGGACTAATTTTTTTTTTTGATAATAAAAAAAAATACACAAAAATAATAGAGGATTATACATAACAGGAAAGAATTGTTACTGTTGCAATAGAACTTGTCCCTAGAAAGTGTTCTGATACCACTTGTTAGGATCCTGCTATAAAATAAACTCAAATAACACTCTCACACAATTGCTTGGAAATAAACTCACATAAACATCATATTAATATTCAGAACAAATTACACATTATAACATAAATTTGCATAAAGAAACAATCTCACAACAAGATAGAATCGCAGGCCTCTTCGAGGGGGCAACCTCCTTCAACACTTCATTAATTTGCAAAAATATGAATACATTGGTGCCTTCTCGGGTATTTAAAGAGTTTCCTTCCATGGTTGGCTTACATGCAAAATGCCACCTGGATTACATGCATAATGCCACCCAAATTACATGCATAGTGCCACTCGAATTACATGCACAATGCCACTCGAATTACATGCACAAGGCCACCTTACATAACCTATCTACCATGTGTTACATAAAAAGGGTGTCATTTGTCATAGGCACTATATAAGCTAAAACTTATAACATTACAAAATATTAATCATGGGTACTACCCATGTTATTTAAGAATTATTACATCATAGAAGTTATTACATTAAGGGTTAGGATGGGATCCTAACATGTCCTTCCCCTTGAAGAAGCTTTGTCCTCAAAGTTGAATGGGTTCTTTTCTTTTTTTCCCCATTTATAGTTGTAAGAGTTTCTTGGCCTCAAGCTCTTCTTTGGGACTCTTTTACTTTGTATCTCCCATTTTTTAAAGTGTGGTAATTTTTCAGGATTAGCTTACTCTTTCATATTTGGAAGGCTCGTAATAGAATTATTTTTAAATAGTATACACATTCTGTCACATTTACTCATGTTGATAAATTAAAAGTTTTTAATGACATGTGGCTACAAATATGTACTCAAGCCAATAAAGTTATAATAGAGTTGGATCACCTACAAGTTTTTCTCGTGCATTGGGACAATGCTTCGTGTACAGTCAATCGGATCCCCCTAGAGTGCTCTTCTTAGGAGTGTTTTCGATCCCGCTCTCACCATAGGTTTCAATCATATGCAATAAGTGCTTTTGCAAAGAGGTACTGGTCCTAGCCCTCGCCAATCAGGTTGTGGTCTAATATTGACATTGCTTGTTCATCCTACCAGGTTGGGGGATGGGATGATGTTCAACCAGTTTCATTTGGGTCAATTGTTGGTTGGATCGATACAGGTACTAAAGGCCTTAATTACGATGTAGAGTGGTGGATTCCCATCCCATAATCACTAACAGTTTATGCAAGACAACACACCAAGTCACATTATTCCATACGATATGTTTTCTTTTATGTAATGATCATCAATGATCATGGTACAATATGCTTTCTTTGATGTAATGATCATCAATGACCATGATACAATATGCTTTCTTTGATGTAATGATCATCAATAATTATGATTAGTAAACTTTTGATTTATTGGCAACTTTGTTTCCTAACCCTTGTCACTGAAGGTTAGTTTGATTCTCTGTTAACCCACCCATTTTTTTATTATAAAGCTTTTATTTTAATTTATTATAAATTTATTTTTTCCTATTTATTAAAAAAATATAAAAACTAAATACTTATCACTATTAACTTAACATAATAAAATCAAATTAGAATGTTCCAATACTACTAATCTAAAACTTCGCATCTTTATTCCTTAAGAAAAAATTCAAACTATAAAAATCTTAATTTAATAAGAAAAAATTCAAACTATGAAAATCTTAACCCTATACAAATTTTTACAATTTTTTTTTTTCCTAGTGAATTGTGCTGCGACAAAGGATTTATTATTTTATTTTTATTATTACTAGTGGTGTTTTCATGACATCTTAAAAGAATTTTTAAGAACCTATTATCCCTAACATGAGCGCTTCATAATCATCTCATCAATAATACAATTATATTTAAACATTTTAAATATTTTTAAATTAAAAAATTAACAACAGCTGCACTATTATATTTTTAGAGACATTGAAATCTTCATTCAATTAACTTTAAGAAAAATAAATCTCAGTGAAGACATTAGTATAATGCAATACTTATTAATGATAAAATCATGTGACACTGCATATCACACTTATGTCCTAAAATAACATGAGATATGTTGAACACAAATTTATATATATTTGTAAATTTATTCAAATGCCATGCCCTTTACAATCCATCCTTCAGTACTAGACCCAGATTTATTATTAGCATAGGGCTTATTTATTTTATTTTGTACCAATATGTTCAAACTGTTTCAGCATTCTTCAATCAAGAAACATATGCAACAACTACTAGAAAAAGACACAGATAATGCACAGCAATAGTAGCTCCTAGCAATCTCATTACAATGATTATGTTTAGCTTTGATTGAGGAGAACTCATATGATCGATTCATAGCTGATTGTGATGGTGATAATGAGGAGGATAAGACATCAACATCTGCAACCTGTCCACTATTATGTGATAATGAGGATTATAAAACATCAACATCAAGATCTTGGAGCTTGCTTCAGCCCATATAGGATCTTTTTTAACTTGCATACCCAAAGCTCTTTACCCTTTATTTCATAATATTATAGCTACTCCACATATACCTCTTCTTCAATGTCATCATTCAAGAATACACTCTTGACATCCATTTGGTGAACTTTCCATCCTTACTAACTAGCAACTAAAAGCATCAATCTAATAGTATCTTGGCAAGCCAAAGGAGAAAAGGTCTCCTTATAGTCTACATCACATATTTGTGAATACTCTTTTGCTATTAGTCTAGCTTTATATTTATCTATTATTCCATCACTATAGAATTTGGTCTTGTAGATCCATTTTTTACCAATGATACCCATGTAATTATTAGGTAGAATGTGACTCCATGTCTCATTTCTCTCAATGGACTCCATATTAACATTCAAGGCCTCAATCTATTCTTTACTTTTACTAGCTTCTACATAGTTCCTAGGTTCACTAGAAATGCAAGATAAGACATAGTAAGTCATTTCATCTTCAATATTAATACCTAATTTAGTTTGAGGTTTTGTTGTTCTTGTATGATAATTTTGATTCAACATCTAACTGGCTAGATGTGGAAGCAACAATCTCTTGTTTTGTACTTGGGTTGAAGTTGGTGGTAAACTAGTCTCTCAGGAAGAACTAGTATTGTTACCATTAACACTAGGAACTTGTGGAGGATCTTGATTGACTTTCATTTCTCCATTAAAATGTTCCCCCTTTCACTAATAACCTTTGCACTCGTCTTCTTATGATCATAAAACACATCATTCTCAAAAAGAATTACAATCCCTAGAAACAACATTTTTTATACTAACAGGATTGAAAATTTGTAAGCCTTACTACCATTACTATAACCTATAAAAATGTGAGGCTCACTCTTAGGATCTAATTATTTTCTTTTAGCATCATCAACTTAAAAAATACTAAAAAAACCAATTATTTTATGATGAATTCTTACCATACCATGCTTCATAGGGTATCTTATTTTTCACTACAATTGTGGGACTTCTATTCAAGATGTAGATTATCGTTTGCATTGCTTCGGCCTAAAACTTCATCTTCAGCTTCTTGCTCTCCAACATGGTTCTTGATAACTCCATTATGGTCATTTTCTTCCTCTTTGAAATACCATTTTTTTGTGGTGTGTAGGGAGCAGTAAAATACCTTTTATTCCATGCAAAGAGAAAAAATGTAGAAATTTCTATGAATAAAATTATCCATCTCTATTAGTTCTTAACACCTTAGTATAACAACCTTATTTCTTTTCAACGAATTTCTTGAAGGTCTTTAAGGCTGAGAATGCCCTATATTTGGTATTCAAGAAGAAAATCTGCATTAGTTGGGCAGCATCATGAATAAAGGAAATAAAATATAAATTATTACCTACGCTAGGACAGGACATAGGCCCACACAAATCTAAATGTACCAATTCTAATTTCTTGGTAGGTCTCCCTTTGTTGGTTAGATTTATCTATGTTTTTTTCTAATTATAAATGCCTTGCATGCTTCCTTCAATCTGGATTCAATCCTTGAAATACCATCAACCATCTTGTTATTAAAAAGAACATACAAACTTCTAAAATTTAAGTGATCATATCTAGAGTGCCACAACGTGCTTAAATCTTGAATGGTAGAAAAGCAATATTTCTGATTTAACATATTTATTCTCAATGAAAATATTCTATTATTTGATCTAATAGACTTTACAATCAATTTTTTACCTTGTTTTTTATCATATTTTAAACATTTTGCATTGTCAAAAAGTAGCTTGAGTCCTTTCTCTACGAGTTATTCAAAACTCATGAGATTGCACTTCATGCTTAGAGCCAAATAAATGTTGCTGATATCACCCTCCCCATAACTTTTGGTGATAGGTATACTTAATTTTCCTTATACATGAATCACCTTCTCATCTCCTTAGTGAACTTGGCTATTTAATGAACCATCTAGCTTGTAAAACAATCCTTAAAAATGAAATGTGGTTAGAATATCCTGAATCAAGAAACAACATATATTTTTTATCATCCAAACCTGAATTACATGAAAGAGAATAATTAATTTGACCATCATTATCCTCACCTTAGTAGGCCTTTTTATCACCCCCATCTTGGTTCAAATTTGCTTAGTTTTTAGTTGCTAGTTTCCTATAGTATTTTATCATGGAACCTGGTTTCTTACAATAATAACAAGTGATGACCTTCTTACCTTTCCTCTTTGAATTTGATTATTTTTTCCCTTTGATAAAAAATACATCCTAATTTTATGGCTTTGCATTTGGTTTCAAAACCCATACTTTGGTCTCTAGTGCATGATTCAAGTCAATTGAGTAAATTTTTATTTTAATTTCATTGGACAATAAAAACCCACTAACTCTTCAACCTTAATTTGGTCCATATCTTTACACTCCTCAAGTGTAACAAAAATATGGAGCCACTTTTTGGATAGGGATCTCAAAATATTTTTTATTATTACAGTATATATATTATTTTTTTGAATTTACATGGTGGAATCGGTAGCCATCATAAATCTAGGTAGGTTGTCTAGCTTTTATGGCCACCACAGTATATTGTCCACCCCAAAAGCTACCATATAGTTCTTTGCATAATCTTCCCCTATAACCACCATGCCACAATCATTTAAACCTTTTGTTGAGCAAGGTGCAGCAACAGTATTGTCATTGTTGTCAACACAGTCAAATAGATTTGGTGTTTCAGTGGACAAGAAGTTCAAAAGCTATTCAGATGCAGAAGACAGGAGTTCAAAGGTTATTCAGAGTATGGACAGTGAGTTTCCAAGAAGACCAAAGTAGCCCATTTACAAAATATCAAAGAAAAAAACAAGTAAGAAAAGTGTCGCGATATCGCGACATATATAGCAAGCAGGAAAACTGTCATGATTTCACGACATGTTGAAAGAGAGAGAAGAAGCAATAAAAATTGTCGCGATTTCGTGACATGTTGGCATAGAAAAATGCAAGTGGAAAAACTGTCACGATTTCGCGACATGTTGGAAGAGAGAGAAGAAGCAGGAAAAAATGTCATGATTTTGCGACATGTTGGCAGAGAAAAAGGCAAGTGGAAAAACTGTCACGATTTCGCGACATGTTGGCAGAGAAAAAGGCAAGTGGAAAAATTGTCACGATTTCGCGACATATTGGCAGAGAAAAAGGCAAGTGGAAAAAGCGTCGCGATTTCGCGACATGTTGCGAGAGAAAAAGGCAAGTGGAAAAAGCTGTCACGATTTCGTGACATGTTGGCAGAGAAAAAGGCAAGTGGAAAAACTGTCACGATTTCGTGACATGTTGGCAGTGAAAAAGGCAAGTGGAAAAACTGTCACGATTTCGTGACATGTTGGAAGAAAAAGAGAAAGCAAGAAGAAGTGTCACGATTTCGCGACAAGTTCAAAGAAAGAGAACAAGTTTGAAAAGTGTCACGATTTTGCGACATGTCGCAGTTTTGCGACTAAAATAGGAGAGAGAAAGTGAGTTGGAAAAGTGTCATGATTTTGTGACATGTCGCATTTTCATGACTCGAAAAGCGCAGGAAGGAAGAGAAAGAAAAAGTGTCACGATTTCATGACATGTCGCATTTTCACGACTCGGAAAGCGCAGGAAGGAAGAGAAAGAAAAAGTGTCACGATTTCGTGACATGTCACATTTTCATGACTTGAAAAGTGCAGGAAGGCAAAGAAGGAAAAGTGTCACGATTTTGCGACATGTCGCATTTTCACGACTTGAAGAGAGCAGGAAGGCAGAGAAGGAAAAGTGTCGTGATTTCGCAACATGTCGCATTTTCACGACTTGAAGAGAGCAGGAAGGTAGAGAAGGAAAAGTGTCATGATTTTGTGACATGTCGCATTTTCATGACTTGAAGAAAGCAGGAAGGCAAAGAAGGAAAAGTGTCACGATTTCGCGACATGTCACATTTTTGCGACAAACGAAAGAGAGGAAGCATACGGAGGCAGAAGTGTCACGATTTCATGACAAAAGCAGTGAAGAAGACTTCGAAGGCAAAAGTGTCACGATTTCGCGACAAAAGCAAAGAAGCTAAGTACAAAAGCAAAAGTGTCGTGATATCATGACAAAAGCAGAGATGAAGTGTACGGAGGTGAAAGTGTCACGATATCGTGACATGTAGCATTTTCGTGGTCTGATACAAGGAGAAATAGGAGAGAGAAAATAGTGTCATGATTTCGCGACATGTTGTATTTTTGCAGGCCAAAGCAAAGAGAAAGAGGAGAGAGAAAATAGTGTCGCGATATCACGACATGTTGTATTTTTGTGGGCCAAAGCAAAGAGAAAGAGGAGAGAGAAAATAGTGTCACAATATCGTGACATGTATTTTTGCTGGTCAAAGCTAAGAGAAAGAGCATGGAGAAAAAGTGTCACGATATCACGACATGTTGTATTTTCATGGGTCAAAGCTAAGAGAAAGAGCAAGGAGAAAAAGTGTCATGATATCGCGACATGTTGTATTCTCACGATTAAGTTGAAGCCGATGAAGATTGATGAACAGCCAACTAAAATTAGGGTTTACAAATGTCATGAAAATCGACTAAGATGAGGATTTACAGTCGACTAAGATTAGGGTTTTCATCTCAAACATTCTGTTATAAAAGGGGGGCTATTTGGAGATTTCAAGTGTTGTCGATGTGCATGAAGTTTGGTCGCAGAGCGTAGAGTGCAAGTCGTATCGAATCGTGCTAAGTGCAAAATTTGCAAAGGAAGCAGATTGCGCAAAAGGGAGAAGATGATCGTTCGACTATGATGCAGTAGATTGTGTGAAGTAATTTCACAGAGAGAGCAGAGTGCGTAGAGATTGCTAAGGTGAAGCAGACTTGTCAGGATCTTGTAAGAGTGGAGGTATCATTCTGTTAATCTTCTAGATTCATAATTCAAGTCCAGGTTGTAGCTTGGCATTATGGGTTGGTGATCCTTCCAGTAGGTGTTGGTAAATCAGGGGTTGGTGCTCCTTTCTGTTGGTGCAGATAAATAAGGGGTCGGTGCTCCTTCCAGGTGGGTCTTGGTAAAGTGATTGTAAAGTTGTTGCTTTACAAAGGCTGGATTTGGATGGTAGTCCAAGCAGTCATTCTTGAGGAGTAGCCACATTGGTGAACCTCATTAAACCTTGTGTTGTGTGATGCTCTTCTGTTATTCTTGCTGTATCTTGTTATAAGTTTTAATTGCTTCTATTTTAAGAGCTATAAATTCAAGATTAAAAGAGCTACACTGATTCACCCCCCCTCTCAGTGTCATTGTAAGTCTAACACCTTTTACGCTGCTGAAAGCTCCAAGAAAGGGATAAGAATTCAGTCTAGTGCGGTCTAATATTTGAACCTTGTACCTCTGCCCCCTTACGAGGTTTGTTCAAAATTGTTAGAGTATATTACATTATTTGGTACATGCTAATGTACCACCTTGGGTACATAACTAGAGTAGGAGTTTACCTTAGAATAAGGTTTGAGTAGTTATTTCATGCAATGTAATAAATGCACAAGTGTTAGAATGTGTAATGATGTACATGTACATGTATTCCATATGTACATGAGTCATAGGATAGGTAGTTGAAGATTCATGGGACAAGGGATATATCTCCCTATATATATGCCTTTGATATTGAGAGAGAGAGATATATAGTATAGTGAGTTTAGTAGGTACAATGTAGATCCTTTATTATTTATGGAGTGTTCATGTCCTCCATTATATTACATTGTACTATTTTTGTGAGCTTTCATTATGATTCAAGTCAATTGAGTAAATTTTTATTTTATTTTCATGGGACAATAAAAATCCACTAACTCTTCAACCTTAATTTGGTCCATATCTTTACACTCCTCAAGTGTAACGAAAATATGGAGCCACTTTTTGTATAGGGATCTCAAAATATTTTTTATTGTTATAGTAATATATATTATTTTTTTGAATTTACATGGTGGAATCGGTAGCCGTCATGAATCTGAGTAGGTTGTCTAGATTTTATGGCCACCATAGTATTGTGTTGTCCACCCAAAAGCTACCATACAGTTCTTCGCATAATCTGCCCCTATAACCACCATGCCACAATCATTTTAAACCTTTTACATCATTGAAAGCACCAAAAAAGAGATAAGCATTCAGTATAGCAAGGTCTGAGATTCAAACCTTGGACCTCTACCCCCTTACGAGGTTTGGTCGAAATTGTTAGAGTATATTACATTATTTGGTACATGCTAATGTACCACCTTGGGTACATAACTAGAGTAGGATTTTACCTTAGAATAAGGTTTGAGTAGTTATTCCATGCAATGTAATAAATGCACAAGTGTTAGAATGTGTAATTATGTACATGTACATGTAGTCCATATGTACATGAGTCATAGGATAGGTAGTTGAAGAGTCATGAGCCAAGGGACATATCTCCCTATATATATGCCTTTGATATTAAGAGAGAGATATATAGTATAGTGAGTTTAGTAGGTACAATGTAGATACTTTATTATTTATGGAGTGTTCATGTCCTCCATTATATTACATTGTACTATTTTTGTGAGCTTTCATTATGATTCAAGTCAATTGAGTAAATTTTTATTTTATTTTCATGGGACAATAAAAATCCACTAACTCTTCAACCTTAATTTGGTCCATATCTTTACACTCCTCAAGTGTAACGAAAATATGGAGCCACTTTTTGGATAGGGATCTCAAAATATTTTTATTGTTACAGTATATATAGATATTATTTTTTTGAATTTACATGGTGGAATCGGTAGCTGTCATGAATCTGGGTAGGTTGTCTAGATTTTATGGCCACCATAGTATTCTGTGTTGTCCACCCCAAAAGTTTCCATATAGTTCTTCGCATAATATGCCCCTATAACCACCATGCCACAATAATTTTAAACCTTTTATGCTACTGAAAGCACCAAGAAATGGATAAGCATTCAGTCTAGCGAGGTTCGATATTTGAATCTTGGACCTCTTCCCCCTTACGAGGTTTGGTCGAATTTGTTAGAGTATATTACATTATTTGGTACATGCTAATGTACTACCTTGGGTACATAACTAGATTATGAGTTTACCTTAGAATAAGGTTTGAGTAGTTATTCCATGCAATGTAATAAATGCACATGTTAGAATGTGTAATTATGTACATGTACATGTAGTCCACATGTACATGAGTCATAGGATAGGTAGTTGAAGAGTCATGGGCCAAGGGACATATCTCCCTATATATATGCCTTTGACATAGAGAGAGATATAAAGTATAGTGAGTTTAGTAGGTACAATGTAGATCATGTATTATTTATGGAGTGTTCATGTCCTCCATTATATTACATTGTACTATTTTTGTGATCTTTCATTAATGGCATATTTCTGAGATATTGTAAAAGTCTCTCATATACTTTTCTTGCATATTATAGTTCTATTATCATATAGTTATCAATGCTTGCTAATTTTACATCTTGTAGTTGCATTTATTTTTATATATATCATCAAAATCTAACAGTGGTATCAAAGCACATGGTAGATTGATAGGAATTAGGGAGATCCACAAGAGAGATAGAGAGGAGATAAGAAATATTATTTTCAAAAAATTTAAAAATTATATTTGAATAGAGTCTTTCCATAGAGTCACAAAAAAAACTTGTGAAGACTAGGACTCAACATTGATTCCAATAGATTGACAAATCAACTAGTGAAGATTCATTATCTTTAGATTTAAATATTTATCATTTTTAGTTTCTAACACTTTCTTGTAGAAAAAAAAAATTAAATAAAGTTGGGGATCTTCCTACAAGAAAGCTAGGAAAATATCTTCTTTGGAATCAATCAAGTACCTAAAGCAATAAGTATAAAACTGAAGATCTGGGAGGCCTTAAAGAAAATATCACATTGCAAGAGTTGTCGACCTACAGATTACAGAAGAGAGAAAAAGGCCAAAGAAATCTTACTATAGATTGAAGGAAGTGGAGACTCTAGAAAATATTCAAGGAGAAGATTGGAGATTGGATATATCCATTAAAGATTGGAGAGTGAAGGAAGGAGATAACAACTCAAGAAGCTTGTTAGAGTATATTATATCCTAAGTTGTTACTAGGATAATTTGTGTGGCTGAGATCAACTCAGTTAGTTATGATCCAATGGATCAGATTGTACGCAATTGCTTTTTTAAGCTCTTTTTCATTGAATAATATCAAGTTATTTTATTTTCTAACATGGTATCAGAGCAGGCTTTCCCTACCCTGTGAACTTGAGGGAGGATTTCCCTCATGGAAATCCCCCCTCTCTTTTTTCCTCCCTATTATTATTTCCAAAATCAAGGGAGTATGCTCTCCATATTTTGATGGATCAAAAACCAGATGGTTAAAAAGAAAAAAATCTGTAGTTTTAGGAGGTTTTTTATTTTTTTATTTTTTGTGGATTTGCAATCTTATTTATAGATATTCAATGTCTAAAATCATGGCGTACTAGTCTTTTCTAATATTAATAAGGAGCCCTAGTTTGGGTGCTTGATAATGGTGTTGTTGCTCAAGCTGCACTTGATGTATTTACAGAAGAACCTCTAGATCATAGTGGAGGCAATCAGATCTAAAGCTGGATTTTTTTTTTATTCTAGATAAGAAGAAATGGGCTCAAATTTTTTCTCTATCGATTGCAAGTACAATGGATGCTCATTCAGCACCCTTCAGCATCCTCGCACGATGTCAATACTCGCTAAAATATCATTGAAGTAAAATCTATATTTTGGTGGTGCATTTGTGGAGATGTCGATCTCGAGGATGCAATTAGCGTGAGTATTTTTTTGGTATTATGGAAATGCAAGGAAAACACGGTGCTCCACTACTCTTGGCACAAACATGGCATCCATTTTTTTTATCTAATTTTTTGCATACAATGTTGCAGTCGTTATTTGTGTTGTTAAAAATGTTTATCAGCTATGGTGGAGGTCCTGATGTTGCTAGTAGATCTTATGATTTGTAGTATGTTGGACCACCTTCACCTCCTAATTTGCAAAGCCTAAAATATTTTGTGAAACAAGGTGATGTTTCTATGCAAAAATTAATTTTGAAGATTTAACATAGTTCGAGCATGAAATATCAGTATAGTGTTTTTTTGTTCAGTGTGGACGTCTAATGGTAAATCACTAGAATCAAGATATCCTCGATGCTCAAATATGACACCCCATAATCTACGTATTTTTTCTTTCAGCAATGGTCAAAGCTGAGGAGGAGCATGACCATGGCGGTGCTATCAAAAATTTTGATGGGGTGGTTGGGGTTGTATGATTCGATTATTAGGAATGAATGTGGGGATGCCAAATCAATATGATAACCAGTTGATTATTTGTATGTATCGGTACTGTCCACCTCTTGATGTTGATGACAATTGTCAAGAATATTGAAAACTAAACTGGAACCCGATCTTGTACTTACGATGTTCCACCAATTTATATCGCATGAAATCACTGCTGATGTCTCAGATTCTTTCACCATTCAAATCCCAATACCATTGTGTGTTTTCATTTTCTTCCATGGAGCTTGGTGGCGGGTGTCATCACAAAGCCATTTCAGCATGTATTTTTATTGTTGCTAACTATTTTTATTGATGTCACTGTTCATTTGATGGGCTCATGAGCTGGAGTAAAGGAGCGATTTCAATAGAGTATTTTTTATTGCATTTTGTTTCCTCTGCCAGTTCATGACTAACTCGGTGATATTGGTGCATGTGGAGAAATATTTGATTTGTGTTGTACTTAGGGCAAGTGTATGAGACTCCACCATTTGTTGCAATTAATTTTTAGTTAACTCATGGATTGATTGATTAATCGATCAAGATACGCATCATGGATAAATTTGGCTTTAATGGTGATAGAGAGGTCTACTAGCGATACAGGTTCCCTAGACAAATTCGACGCGTAGAGGAGCTCGAGTAGAGCATGTGGAGTCATAGATCCTAATTTATCAGTGAATGGCATATAATGACTAGTGGATATTTTTTACCTGTTGACGATCCAAAATTAGTATATTCACCATCAACGCTTGTGGAAGAGGGTGGTATTGCCTCCCACGATGGGTATTAACCCCATCATTTACATCTTTGATGGGTGTAGCATAAATGGGTGGCTCATCAATATTTTGAAAAAGATGCATGGCCCCAAGCCTTTAAAATAACAACACAGTTGAACATCTAACTTTGCAATGGAAAATCGTTTGGGTGTTTTGGAAGGCAGCACCCACTTTTTTTATATTTTCTTTCATAAAATCAAAGGTCTTTGTGGGTGCTAAGGAGGACGAGAACTTGGTGTTATTTTTGCCTTGAAACCTAATATTTTTGCTACTTTGTCTCATTAAATCCATGTGTCATTCATTATTATTAACTTTGTTATGGAGTACGTGAAGGGAGGGGAGTTGTTCTAGAATGATGTCGTGATGGGTAGCTCAAGAGAAGACTTCAATCCCACTCATGCTCTATTTCCAGGCTTCGATGATGTGGATGCGATCTTGATGATTGTGCATCCATGCTAAAATTGATGTTAGTCATAGGTAGCTATGGGTTTGCAGGTGAAATTCGGTTATGGCTATGCACCTTAAATGACACATTGTCAAGACACTCGGTTGGCATGATCATATCTCATCGAGCTTGATAACGTGTGCCTCTGGTGAAATCGTAGGAGCTTTCCATAGGTGATACTGTGGATGGTGATTCCCATGTTTTGGATGGGATTCATTATCGAGGGTTTCATTCTCATGACGATTCACAATCCAATTTTGTTGGTTGCAGTGGGGGCTCTGTTTGTCGCGATGGTGTTACTTATACCATGGAACTCTTACTGGGGAAGAGGACCATCCAACTTTCATGGCCTACACATATATGGTCACTTTTTAAAAAATATTTTATTTTTAGGGAATATATTTCTATAGGGGTAATTTTTAATGTTTTTTCTTTTAATATTTAAAGTGGGAAGAGGGACCACTTAAATATTTTTCATTTTAAAGTAAAAATTTTAAAGGGATACAAATGTTCTTTTTTCCACGTGGAAGTGGATGGCCCATTTAAAATTCCCCTGCAAGGGAAATGAAAATGTTGTTTTAAAAATGTATTTCGCCATTCCAGAATATTTCTTTGTGAGGAAAATAAGAAGACTATTATTTTACCTACTATGGAGGCCAAATAGACACCCGATTATAGGGGTGTTTATAGTCATCAAAAAGATTTTTTTTAGCTGGACAAGATGGTGTTGTCCATTTTCAATATTGAAATTGTTTTTCATAGTTTTTATGGCTTGAAGATTGTTGTATCATGGAGTGCAATCTTGATTGAACCCAACACTCTCATGGCATTGTATGTGATCCTAGTATCTAGTCACCTTCTCTATAGCACCTAGAAGATGTAGTGACTGGTTACCCATGCATTCTGGTAGGATGAGGAGGTCACCATAAGGACACATTCAACATCTACATTGGTGCCCTTTAATTTTTATTCCCTTGTTTTGTTGTTTGTCCACTAGTTTTGGACCTTGTTATCAGTAATTTTTTTCATATAGGTGGAAACCAAATATTTATGCTTGTGGAGTCATTTTGGACTAACCTTGCGATTCTTGTGGTTCTTTCTCCATCCTATCTTCTCATTCTAATTTTTTGAGACACTTTGGTTTTAGGATTTTTCTTTAGTGACTCATTTTCATGGTTCATAGCCTTGTTCATTGTCACAAGCACCAGTTTGGGAGTAAGATTTTATTTAGTTTGACGACGAGATTTCTCTAATTTTTTAGAAATTGACATCTTCCTCTCCATCCTCCTTCCACATCTTCCTTCTTCTTTCTCTTCTGAAATTGGTTTTTTCATCATCTCTCTATCAGATATTATGGATATATTTTGTACATGATTACCTTATCAAGCCTTGTTGCCGAGACTCATATCTATGGATATACCACTTGTTTGGTTTTGTTATTTTTCACTACCTCCTAGTACCACTTAAGGGGGGTGTTAGAGATATCCTAGTACCACTTAAGGGGGGGTGTTAGAGATATCCTAGTACCACTTAAGGGGGTGTTAGAGTATATTATATCCTAAGTTATTACTAGGATAATTTGTGTGGTTGAGATCAACTCAGTTAGTTATGATCCAATGGATCATATTGTAACCATTTGCTATTTAAACAAGGTCTTTGTCATCGAATAATATCAAGTTATCTTATTTTCCAACAAAGTTGAAAAGACCCATAGAAGGTCCCATTGAAGAACTTCAAGATTTGGAATATTGAGAAGGACTAGGAAAGGTATTCTAGATTCCAAAAGCATCATATTTAAGATATAAATGAATATCTCATTAAATTCTTGATAATAATACTAGAGGAGCTACAAAATATGAGGACCCAAGATAATAGGTCTCTAGGAAGTATTGGAAAGAGAAAGAAGAAGAATGTTAGGAAAGCCTCATTGGAAATTTTAGAGAAGGCCATTGAAGGATATTTGGAGAAGTCCATTAGATGAGATTTGAAGAGAACTCATTGGAGTAGATTGCTAGCAAAAATACTTCTTAATAGAGAATAATTTGGGACAATTATCACCATCCAACAACAAGCCCAAAAGGAGAAATATTTGACAAGGAGTTTAAAAAATTTAAAAGAATAATAGTGAAGACCTTAAGATATTTATATTCTTGATAAGAAGGCCACTAGATAGGCCAATGTCGAAGTCAAAATTTGACAAGGAGGGTGAAGGAGAAAGGAGCTAGAAGAAACCATCAAACTTGAGAAGTTTGGATATTTCCTTTGAAGGAATTGAAGGCTGATTTGGAGAAATGATATTGGTGGTTTTACAAAAAAAAATTGAATGTCTCTAGGAGATAAGTCTCAGTTGCGATTTGGATGAGTTTCCTACCAAATTTGAGAGATTCAAGGACATAATTTTGGAGGAGAAATTGATTTCATTACAATATAAAATTTTATATTTAATTACAGCACGAAGGCATTAAAAAGGGTAGCATAAATAGCTACTAAGTTTCAAATTTTGAGGAAGCATTCTGAAGGAGAGTTAAAGCCACCAAACTACATTTTAGGGCAGCAAGTTAGAGGAGTCTCAAAGCTGCAATTGGTGAGTTAAAGAGCTATTTTGGGCAGCAAAGAAAGAGTTGTGATTTCATCTAACACTGAGTAACAATTAGGTGATCCAAATCACCAAGAAATTCATCATCAAATAGAGATCAAAAGGTATGCAACTTTGGTGCAAAAAGAGTTCATTATTTAAACATTAATAGTTATCTTATTATTAAGTTTATTTAAGCACCAAATTAGAGTTTTAAAGTTGCAAAAGGAAGGCTTCAAGTTTAAAGTCTTCAAGGGTGCAAAAGATAGTTTTTTATAAGGGATTAAAACCTGCACAAAAGAAAGAGAAGTTAGATATATTACAAAGGAAAAAAATATCTACTTCCTACTATCTACTTGAAAGCAAAGGTGATAGTTAAAAGTACAGGGGGCAAGCATTTGAAAGGCACAAGCTTGTGTCTCTAGAAGCTACCAAGAGCAGCAAGTCTTAGTGAAGAGAAACCACCAAGAGAAAGAGCAAAATCCAATTGATATAGACTAGAAGGCTAGTTACAAAAGGAGATTAAATAGGTCTCAAAATTTTAGTGCTATAAAGGTACTTTACCTTAGTCTATAACAGATTTATTTCCAACTTATAAAGCACCATATTAGTCTTTCTAAAGTAGCAAAAATAAATACAATAATTGAAGTGTCTTAAGATATTAAAGAGGTATAAAAATTGTATTCGTTGGTGTTAGATTTATCAAGTCTAAAAGAAGAAGCCATGGAGTACAAGAAAAAAGGGCTCAAGACTATCGTATTCAAGATGTCTAAAGATACCAAATAGGTAATCTAAAACCCAAGAACATAGCGCTCACATTAGACCAAAACCTATAGCAATAAAAGAAATAAAAATATAAAGCAAATACAGCAAGGTTAAAGGTGTAAACTATCAAGCAAGTATAGCAAGGCTAAAAGTATAAATAGTGAAGAAAATAATGCAAACAACAAGGTATTACCCAAGAAAAATGGGTTTGAATATCGATAAAAATAGCCACCAAGGAAAGGAGTGTTAAATAATCGCTATAGGAGGAGCCACCATCACTAAGGAGAATTCATTGTAGGAGAGGAGCCACCGTCATACATTGAATATCAAGATGCATGCATTAGTTGCGAAAAAATAACAAACAACTTGCAAAGAGTTGGCAAGTGTGTTATATAAAAATAAGAGAACGTTGAACACTAAGGATAGGTTACATTCATGAGAAGAAGTCACCACTTGACACAAAATAATAGCATCAACAGTTCTAATAAATGTCTCAAATGAGCGCTAAATGAGCAAGTAGGGAATATAACACTCATAAACCTACATGCATCCAAAGTAACACCTACAAAGATAGTGCAATATTCAAGGTAACACCTGCACACCTAATAGATAAGAGAATAATTTGAAGGTTGAAGTAACACATACATGGGAGTAAGAAATATTTACACCACCTAACAAGAATGTATACATTCTAAGGCAATGTAAGTGCCACTTGGCATACATTTCAAAGGAGTACAAGAGGTATTAATAGCCCCACATAGGAAGAGTGTGTATATCTAGCTTACATAGAGGTCAAAGTGCATTGAAGGGAGTAAAATACCATCATAAGAGAGCACCATTCAAAGTAGAGCATTGAATGCTCACTATCATGTTGTGAAGACAAAAGAAATACAATGCTCCAAAGCTTGGAAAGTGAAGACAAGATTAAAGCCAATCAACACGCAACATTAGAAAGGTATATTTACATTGATTTTAATATTTGCTTTCATTAAAGTGCAAAAGGAGATATAAGGTGCATTATATCTAAGGTTAAGCTTATATTGCATTGGATAAATTACAACCTTAGTAGAATTAGAAAGAAAATCAAAACAAGGAGTTTATATCCTTAAGTGATATTTCAAAAGTGCATTAGTTGAAATATAAATATCATAATATTTACAAATAATTAAAATAGGAGATATAAGGTTTTCTACCTTGGAAAATTAAAGCATTATTCTTTTGCAAATATTATCATTTTCTAAATTTCCAAATTAGGGAGATATAAGGAGTACTACATCAAACTTTAGATTATTGGAATTTAGAAAATTAAACCATTGAAAATTAAGGATAAAAGAAGCAAAAACATTGATTTCTTAGAAGTTGGAATTTATTATTTATACTTGTCTCTTATACAAATTAAAGGGACAAAAGGAATCCAACTATAGAGAACTTCATCAAATTCAAAATTGCAAATTTCAATAGGGAGAAATAAGGTGAAATAGGAGTTGATTATTATATTATCATTGTCTTCAAAACATTAGGGATTCAACTCAAAAGGAAATATAAATAAAGCTAAGTAATTTATCAAGACCATAGCATACTCTAATCACTTGGGAGATATAAGGGATTCTAAAAAACCTAATATTTGAAAAGGTTTTATCAAGTTAGTTCACATACTCTAAACTAGGGAGTAAAATTTCTATCAAAAGTATTCTCAAAATACCAAAGAGCTAGAAGAATTCCATTGATTAATCATATACTACAAGATTTGAAGAATTAAAAGTTAGAATTTGGTCATATACTCAAATTCAACTTAGAATTCAGATAGGGAGATACAAGGTCTACAAGTGACAATAGTCTATTAAAACTAAGGAGGAAGAAATATGTCTACTACAAAGAATACAATGAATAATGATATGGACAACACCATCAGAAAGGAAAGGGCAAGTGTTATAAAAATTGGAATCAAGAATTTACTTATAAATTCTGAAGGAAATTTAGACCTTACTTCAAAAGTGATTCATAGTGAAGCTTTAAAAGAAAACTTTGAAACTCTAGAATATTATCTACATGCTAGAATCACTAAAGCAATTGATAATGAAAAGAATGATATTCAAATTCCTTTAGACATTGGTAGCATATTATATATGGCATTACTTATATTCAAATGTTACAAAGATGAGAATGTAGAACAAAAAGGATTGATTGAATCACTTAAAGAGAAAACAACAATAGATGAATCCTTCTTAGAGAAGATATTTCAATCCTCATGCAGTATTGATACTTCAAGTTCTACTAACTCAAGATCTTATCATGATGCCTTAAGTGATTGTTCAGAAGCCTTTGTACTAAATAAGAATAGTGATAAGAAGGACAAAGGCAAAGAGGAAATACTTTTGCAGGAATCAGGTGATAGTACAACCACTCATGAAAGCACAAAAACTGACTCCAAAGACAAGGATAAAGAAGAAGAAGAAAAGGAACCAGATCAAGGAGGCATACAATGCAAAGTAAATTAAATACAATACAAAGAACCTAACCAAGCCAAAAGAATATTTGAAATATGAAGACCATATTGAATACTAAAGTCTTCAATACCCAAATAATATAATACATGGGGCTATTAGAGTATATTACATTATTTGGTACATGCTAATGTACCACCTTGGGTATATAACTAGAGTAGGAGCTTACCTTAGAGTAAGGTTTGAGTACTATTCCATGCAATGTAATAAATGCACAAGTGTTAGAATATGTAATGATGTAAATGTGCATGTAGTCCACATGTACATGAGTCATAGGATAGGTAGTTGAAGAGTCATGGGCCAAGGGACATATCTCCTATATATATGCCCTTGACATAGAGAGATATAGTATAGGGATTTTAGTAGTTACAATGTAGATCCTTTATTATTTATGGAGTGTTCATGTCCTCCATTATATTACATTATACTATTTTCATGAGCTTTCATTAATGGCATATTTTTTAGTTATTGCAGAAGTATCTCATATAATTTTCCTGCATATTATAGTGTCATTATCATATAGTTTTTTATTACTTGCTTATTTTACATCTTGTGGTTGCATTTCCTTTAATATATCATCAAAATCTAACACTTACTACTAATCTATCTTCTATGACTTCACCAAACACTCTCATTATATATACTATGTCATTCATTCTAATACAATAGTCTCCAATATTCTCATCATCATGCATTTTCATATTTTCAAAAATTATTCTTAATATTGAGATCCTTGATATGATGTATCCAAGTTTGCCTATACCTCATGGTAATTCTTACAACCAGCTATCCTTGGATATATTACACTCTGCAAGTAGAAGAAAGCTTGAGCAACATTATTTTCTTCATCTTCCAATGTCTTCTTTTGGTCTTGAGGAAGAACATTCCAATCAATAGGAGGAGTATATGATTGAACTATACTTTTCCAAACTCTCTTTAATACAAATATCCTCTTCAATTGATCTCTCTACTACTCAATTTTTTCTCCTTTGAATGTAGGTATATTTAAGGATGTACTATTTGTTGCCATGATAGCAAATGCATAGCCACACCCTCTATTACCATAGCTTCACCTTCAAATATTGAAATCACACTAATAACTCTACTCTGATACCAAATCTAAATTCTAGTGGTGGAGAGATCCAAAAAACTAGTAATAAAACAATTTTGGTCTAAGATAAAATGAACACTAATGGAGCATGGAAAACAATAAAAATGGTCTAGGAGTGTTTAGTGATTAATATAAACCAGTTTTTAATACCAAATAATTAAATATCCTTAGCCAAAATATCAAATATCAGTAACCTATGTTTTCGATCCCAAAAATTAAAGATAGATCTAGAATTGAATAAACAATACATACAAAAGACTTCAAATTTCTCTACAATAGTGCATCCCAATTGTATGCTTTAAAAATTTTGTTCCTTATTCTTAAAATTATTCTAATTATAATAAAAATAATGATCAATTATTCTTGATCACTCAAACTCCTAAAATAACTCAAGAATTCTAAAAACTAGCTCTAGTCATGGTCACCTTGCATGGTGCCTCTTCAATTAACTATGCCTAATTTTTGAGATATTTTTGCATGTGTTAAATTTAGAAATTAATTTCATTTATAAATCACTTAACTGGTCTTGATTTGAGGCACTCTCTTCATGAATATAATTTACCTAAAAATTAATTTCCAATTGGTTTTATTTTCTAGGAATCAATCTAAAACTTAACTTTAACTTAACCTGACTATCCAATATGATCTAAATTTATTATTAACTAATTCTAGACTTGAAATCATAACATATATCTCCTAATAAATTATTTAAAACATAAAATTAATTTAATAAGCATTAACTATGGGTGATTTTTACATCACCCTCAATAGCAAGAAGTGGCTTGTTAAAATAGAAGGAAGTAGAATCTATGCAATTTTTACTTCATATAAACCCGGGAGACTAAGATCTAGAAATTTTTGTTTTCTAGTGCTTTGCTTCCATTAGATCTTAAAAATTACATCTAATGGCATATACATTTATTCAATAAATCCCAAAAATTGTTAATGGACTATGAATTAGGTCTGTAGCTCCTCAATTGCATATTTAAGAGGTGTGACCTTTTTTCTAGTAAAAAATACCCTATCTACACCTCTCAACATAGAATGTGAGAGTGTTAGGAGATAGCTAGCTTATATTGAGGTGGAGAACCTATTTAGGTAATAAGCTAAGTAGAGCTATAAAATTTCCTTTAGGGTTTGGATTTTTGAGGCTTAGAAGTCTCTTTGTTGATAATTGTTACTCATGGAGGACCAACAACTACTTGTTCTTGCACCTTATCTGTAGGCTTTATATCTAGCATGGTTGTTGTCATAGCTACTAGCTTGGATTGTGGAAACTTAGAATCCTTTGCTAGTTTTTTATGCCCTTCAATAGTTGTCCAACCACCATCATTGGGTTGAAGGAGGATCACACTAGTTAGCTTAGGCAAGAGAGGACAATCCTTGATCTTATGATTAGACACTTGGCATCAAAAGTAGGTAATTAGAAAGTTGCTAATAAATAATAGAGTCACCAAACTAAATATCAATGGAGTCCTTAAGGTTCTTTTCTAGGTCCACTTCTACATAGAATCTTTTCTAAGGATGCTCATAAAAAAAAAATTATCTAGTTCAACCAAGATAACACCCAGTTACATCGCTATGCAGTTCAATAAGGGCTAGACATGGAAGGAAAGGCTCTAAAATTCAACCATACTAGGACCTTGATGGTATACTTTTCTAGATCTAAAAAATATTGAAACCACAAGGTTAAACTAGTAGGGAATGCCTCATTAACCAAGGCCCATGTTCGTAAATTGGCATACATCAAGTCTACAAAACAAATAGAAAATAACCGTTAATTAGGTCTTATATTAACTCAATTTTGACTCCATAAAAAGCCCAAGTAGAGTTAACAAAAGCCCATATGGTGGCCTCATTGGTGTTGTGACCTACAAATGTTTCTATTAGAGTAAAAGACTCTAGATACTTGCATGGGTTGTTGAATTTTGATAGAGGTAAAACTCAATCAGGAGAAGAGACTCCTAAGCCATTCTCAATATAAATTTCTTAGTTGTAGACACCAAATCCTATCCATTTGTTGTGTGTATATATATATATATATTATTTCCTAGTCGCTAGCCAAACCCTAACCCTAGCTTGCCATTTGGTAATGCTAGCTCACCACTTCCAAACCCTAACCCTAACCTTCCAAAAGGTTATAAAACTTGATTCACTTTTGTGAATGGGTGATGAAAAAAAAAAGGAATAAAAAGGAAGAGAGCCAAAAATTTATGATGACACTTACCAAAATCATGAGTAATCCTAATCGAAGTCTGGAGATCAAGATATCGAAGTCCCAAATCAATTTGCATCAATTTTACAACTCAGATCTAAACATGGTAGGTCACTTACATAGTTCCAAATGAGGATCTATATCTGCAGAGATACAGGACTACATTTAGCTAATCCCCAAATAGACCCCACATCTTCTCAGTGATATTTTTCAGCACTAGAAGACACAAATAAAATCAAGTATCAGTAAGGTAGTTTTGATTTCATTGTTTATTTTTTATGCATTTCATTTTACAGTTTGCAAATATTAGGGTTTTAGTTTTGGTAGTTTTCTTTCATCCATATCAATAGGTGCTACTGACCCCGTGTGTTTGTAAATTTATGTGTGCAGGTTATAGGTCATTGTATGTTTTTATAACAATCGATGGTCAGCAAGGATAGTTGAAGCCCATCCACAAATTGATTGTAGCAGGATATTCGAGACACCCATTTCTAGTTTGAGTTGCCCAAGAGGATTTCCACCATTATTTGGGCCTATTGTAATCTAAAACAAGCATTCTTTTGTAACCCCTACAAATACGGGGTAAATATTGTAAAAAGAGGATATCAAGGCTCCCAAATTTAATACAAAGTTTATATTATTCATTGCAAACACTTGTTTTAGCATTTTATTATTTGGGTGCATTTCTTTTGCTTACAAAATGGTGATCATGGTGGGACCCCCAAAGGGTTCTATTTTGAATCTACCTTGCTATATCTGATTTACTAATTTATATTTGTTTTGTTATAGGTTTTTGGAGCCGCATTGCATGAAGAGTCAAAAAATTGATTTGGTATTTTTGGAGCTCGTTCAGGTTTATTCTGAGCCTGAGATGATACAAAAATACATCTAGGAGACCTGAGTAGATGTCCCTCTAAGTCTATGATTCTGATTAGATGTCCCTCTACATCTAAGATCCTGAATATATGTGGCACTATATTTGGAGAGCTAGTAGGAAAAACTGAAAGGCTTCCAGATAAGCCATTTCTGAAACCTTGGCTCAATTTTTTACTTTTGTAAAAATATAAAATAATATGGCATTTTAGGGCATTTCTTTATCTTTTTAAGTTGCAAAAATCATATTAGTTGCATCTAGGGGTAAATTTGCATTCTAGAGAGCATATTAGGTCACATTAGGGTTTTGGATCTACCCTATTTTATTTTTAACACATAGTTAGAGACATAAATCTATGTTTGGTTAACTCCAAACATGGCTCTACGTCTTTATAGATGCAACTCTGCATTTTCTCAATCCTAGATGCACCTCTACATCTAGATTTGTGTTTTTGAATCATCCTAGGGGCTATGTGGGGCTTGTTTGTTGCATTTAAGTTAGGGTTTTATTTTTTTTACCTTTATATCTACTTTTGTGTGTTTATTGATTGTATTTGTAGGCAATAAAGTTGAATTGCATGGTAGAATTACATATTAGGACAATTTTATAATTTGTTTTTATAAAACCCTAGAAACTAAAATTGAAACATCACTCACTTTACACATATCACCATTTTGCACCTTTGCATGACAAGTGTGAGGAAAACCTTCTAAAAGAGTTGTATTTCATCACCAACCATCAAAGAGCCCTAGAATAAGCCATAGCTAGTATGATAGTTTCTTGGATTTCATCACCAAGAAATTGGTTATTCTTGAGGTTAGCTCAGGGTAATCAAGGTTAGATGCCCTTCAATTCCCAAGGCTTAATAATTTATGGAATCATAGCTATCGTTTATGCCCAAGCTCACATGAGGGTGAAGCAAAAGCTTATATGGGTCGATATATCATTTATAGACACCAATTTAACGTGGTTCACCCAATGTGGGCTACTCCACGGAGAAAATATTTCACTAAAATTTTCTCAATCAATCTCTTGGGAATCCTTTCCCTATTACAATGTTTATGGACCTCTGTCCAAAGGAGACACCAATCCCCTAATCAAGTTCATGGATCTCTATCCATAGGAGAACTCTTTTCTCCTTAGCTCTGACTAGTGATCTTCTAGAAGAACTATTGCCCCCACTACTCTGGCTAATGGATCTCTATCCACTGAAGACACCTATCCTCACTGCCCTGGCTAATGGATCTCTATCCACTGGAGACTATCGTCCTCTATACTCTATCACCTTCAAAGCTCTATCTCAAATCTGCACTAAACATAGTCCTTCGGTCTAGCACAAATCTGCTCAATCTTTGTCTGGTTGGTCGGCAAACCTATCCTCAAATCTGCACCAAACTCTATCCTCAAATCTATACTAAACATAGTCCTTCGATCTAGCACAAATCTATCCTCAATATCTATCCTCTGATCTGCACTAAACATAGTCCTTCGGTCTAGCACAAATATGTCCTCAATATATATCCTATGATCTACACTAAACATAGTCCTTCGATCTAGCACAAATCTATCCTCAATATCTATCCTCAAGCCTTAACACAAAGCTTGATCCAATCACAAATCAACACTGCTAGATCTGCCCCAAACCTTAACTCAAGGTTTGAACAAATCAATCAATCAATTCTGCTCACAAGTCTTCTCAAAGACTTATCTCAAATCTACCTTGTAAGCTTCCACAAAAGCTCACACTAATCTATCCACAAGTCCTCTCTAGAACTTGTCCAAATCTGCTCAACAAGTCCTCACTAGAACTTGCCCAAATCTGCTCAACAAGTCCTCACTAGAACTTGTCCAACTCTACTTCATAGAAACATAAAGAGAATTTTTAGAGACTCAATATGCTTTCTATCCACAACAATGCTCAATCACTTTCAATCACTTTTTTTACCACATAAACATAAAGAGAATTTTTAGAGACTCAATATGCTTCACATTCACCACAATGCTCAATTACTTTCAATCACTCTTTTTACCATAGAAACATATAGAGAATTGTTAGAGACTCAATATGCTTCACATTCACCACAATGCTCAATTACTTTCAATCACTCTTTTTACCACAAAAACATATAGAGAATTGTTAGAGACTCAATATGTTTCACACTCACCAACACTCAACCTCTTTCTCAAATCAATTCAGAATATAGAATAATTTGTTTCATAGAACTTGAACTATCACTTCAACACATCCACTTGACTAGGCTCAACCAACTCTACTCAACCAATCACTCAATGAATTAACCTTTGCTTACAAACCCTAGTCCAAGCATATGAACACTCACTCAAATATTTCCAACAATGCTTATCAATCAATCTCACATAACAATGATACTCATGATCTTTGCAAACCCTAGTTCAAGTTCCTCACTCAACTAAGTGCTTCAACAACAATGCTAATCTCACATAACAATGATACTCATGATCTTTGCAAACCCTAGTTCAAGTTCACTCAACTTAATCACTTCAACAACAATGCTTATAAAACAAGGTTTTATCAACAACTCTTTATTCTAGAAAACCTTGAAGCATTAATTCAAAACACACTCAACAATGCTTACCAAACAATCCTTTTCACTCCAACTTTGCATTCACAACATTCAAAAATCACTCACTAGGAAGATGTGCCCATACCTTTTGTTTGATGTAAAAGTGCCCTTGGAAAACCTGTCTCAATCACAATTTTCTTCTTTCCAATTTCAATGGTTAAATGACAAAATATCACTTCAACACTTTCTCAAAATATTCCTTAGACACAAAAATAATCAAAGCTCAATTATGCCTTATTGCTCCCTTTTGAAAATAACATCCATCAAATCATACATGAAAAATAATCATTTTGATACACCTTATAATCTCCAACTTAAAATAATATCCAACACCACAAAACCTCAAACAATCTTCCTAAAACACCTTACTACCCTTTTCAAACACTAAAGCAAATAACACCCAAAAATTTATTTTGCATCAACCTTATAACTCCCCTTACAACCTTACAAACCAAATAAAATATGCAAAAATTAATTTTTAATACCTCAACTAACTCCTCCAAAAATTTTGGTGCTCAACTAATGCATACCTTCGTTTTTCTCCCCAAAAGGGTTTCGGCGTGATTCGAACCACCGTCTCCCCAAGCGCCAAGTGCCTTAGCACTTTGGAGCCCACCGCGTGGGCTATAGGCGCCCACGTGAAGGGAGGAAGGCTTCCTTCCTATTAACCCTTCGTGCATCGTTGACTTCACACGAAAACCACAAAGCAATCCTCTTTGATGCAGCATGATTCGCACAAGCTCGCATTAATCAATTTAATTCGAAGGCATAAGGTAAGTTTGGCTAAGGTGGGGTAGTCCCTCTTTTATACACGTTTGGTTGATTTTGCTCCCACGTCGGTGCTAAGAATTCGAATTCAAAATTCAAATTTTAATTCAATAACCCACCTTAGGGTTATTTAAAATTAATATAAATTAACTTATAATTAATATTAAAATTAATTAATAATTAATTTAAATAACTTATAAGTTAAGTAAATTAATTAATAAATTAATTTATAATAAAAATTATATTAATTAATTTATAATTAATTTAAACTTCCTTGTATAATATTATAAAGAATTATTATAATATTATTCACTTGGGCTTCTTCTTTGCACTTTGGACCACATCTGACTGCCTGGAACCGGGTCTTTGATTAACTAAAAATGGACTATCCTTTTGCACTTATTGGAGAACCTGAAACTGATGTTGCCCACTGAAACTACCACTGATTGGTGTTGAAGGCTTGACATCAATGACCACTCACTCTTGACATCAATGACAACTCATCTACTCAAAATGTCCAACAATCTCCCCCTTTGTCATTGATGGCAACCCAAATTCTTTTTACCAAAACTTGACCTTTTTCCTGTTCTGCTCCCCTTGGGAAATTGCTCCCCCTGACTCAATGCTCTCTTCTTAAACCAAATCTCTCCCCCTTACTCAAATCTCTCCCCCTTTGACATCAATGGCAAAGGGTCACCTTTGGGGCTCGGGGCTAAGAATGAGTTTCTTAGCTTAGCCCCTCCCCCACCTCCTCTTGAGGTGGTTAATTCTGGGGTGGGAGTATTTCTACTCCCAGCAAGCACTGGTCTTTACCTTTGTCCTCTTTCCTTCTCATCTGATCCTTATGATTCCTTTGACTATTCCTGTTCATGTCCATGTTCCTATTCCTATTCATGTCCATATTCCTATTCTTGTTCATGTCCATATTCCTATTCCTATTCCTGTTCCTATTCCTGTTCCTATTCATGCTTGATTTTGGAATGTCTGCTCTACACCACTTTGTTGTATGTCCATCATTATTGCACTTATAACACTTAATGTTATTATTCCTTGGAGGTGCAAATATCTTGGGATTTCTCCTAGTGAAGCCATCTCTGTTCCTGTCATGTACCTTGCAATTCATTGCCTTGTGACCAAACTGATTACATGAGTAGCAATACCCATGGAAAAGCTACCTGTTTCTGAAGTTCCCATACTCCTGTCTTTCATGTGTCCTGCACTGTGAAGCCATGTGCCCAAATCTATGACATGAGAAACATCATCCATTGAAATTTCCTTGCCTTGACCTCATTGGTCTCTTAGTCTCTTTTACCCTATGTTGGTTCCTGTTCCATCTGTTTCTTCTTTGTGCATTGTTCCTTTCCTTGTTGAACTTTCTGTTGTCCAACTCATCCTCAGAAGTCTCACTTTCTCTTACACTATCTTCTTCTATTTCTTCTTCTAAAGTTTCTTCTTCTTCAGAACTTGAGGTTGACTCTTTTTCTTGTTTCTTTTGAGCCTATTCAAAACCAAGACCTATTTTATTTGTTGACCTTCTTTGTACCTTGATCATCTTATCTACAATATTTGAGCTCTTTCCAAACTTGTGTAGCTTGTCCTTGGACTTTTCTAATTCTTCCCTTAGTAGAGCTACTTCTTGTTCTAACCTTTCACATTCTAAGACCTTTGCTTCTAGCTTATCCTTGAACTTCTTTGTCTTAGCCATTGACTTGTTTAGATCCTCTATAAGCTTTCCTCTCTCTTCATCACATTCTTGAAACTGAATCTCAAGTTGGGAGTTTTGCTTTCTTACCTTCTTTAAGGTTTTAAGAGCATAAATAAGCTCTCCCTCAAGATCAACTCCTTTTTCTGATTCTTCCTCTATTTGTTTGCCTTTGATAACATCTTCATTCTTTTTTGACTTGTCTTCTATAGGATCACCTTCTTCTTCTTCTTCTAGTGCCATTAGAATATTCTCTTCTGGTCCTTCAAGTGCATCCTCATATTCATCATCACTAAAACTGAAACCATTCCTTGTACAACTATCTTCAAGATGTCCAAAATTACCACATCTAAAACACTTGAGAATTATTGGTGACCTTTTCTTAACTTCTTCTTTTTCCTCAATCAGAAATAGAACTTCATATTTATCATTACTTGAAGAACTAGCATCACTATCACTTGAGTACTTACTTGCCTTGTCTGCATAGTAACTCCTCTTTTATCTTTGAAAGAACTTCTTTCCTTGTTTGCCTTGTCCATCCTTACCTTTCTTTTGGTACTTGTATCTTTTTGATTCCCTGTTCCTGTGATCCTATTTTTCTTCATCATTGTTATTTTTAGCTTCTTGACAATCAGTTGCATAGTGACCATACTTTCCACAATTGAAACATCTAATAGATTTTGCATCTTTAAATCTTCTTGAATCCTTATTCCTTCTGCCATAATTAGCTTCTTCATCACTGGATGACTCATTGCTTGAATATGACTTTTTGCCCTTTGTCTTCTTAGTAGCTTTGAATGTTGCTTCCTTCTAGATATTAGGTTCCTCTTTTGTTCTTAACTCAAAAGTTGTAAGAATACCAAGTAACATATCTCTTGTCAAAGAATCACCATATTTTGATTCTTCTATAGAAGAAATATTTTCACTAAATATTTTTGGAAGAGATCTTAAGACTTTATCACAAACATCTGATTCTTCAACATTAAGTCCAAGTCCTTGCATGGCATTAACAACCTCATCTACCCGAAGTAGATAAGTACTAATGTTTTCCTCATCCTTCATTCTTAATTCTTCAAATTGTCCTTTGAGATTTTGTATCTTTGCCTTTTTGACACTTTTATCTCCTTCATATATGCTTTGCAACTTATCCCAAATTCCTTTTGCATCTTTACAATGCATAACTTTTATGGATTTTGTTCTATGCAAACCTCTCAAAATTGCATTCATTGCTTTTGAATTGTAATGTTGTAGAAGCTTACCTTCCTTATCTATAGGTGGATCAACTGGTGGTATGTATCCATTTTCAACTGCTTCCCAAATTTCATTGCCAAGTGCCATCAGGTGAATCTTCATTCTCATACTCCAAAATATATAATCACTTCCATCAAATATTGGTGTTGAATTATCCGAGGACACATTCTTAGAATCCATTGTGTTCTTGAAAGCTTTTCCTTCAAGTTGTTAAACTCTTTCGAAGGAACCCGCTCTGATACCAATTGAAGAACACAAGCTTATACTGAGAGGGGGGTGAACAATATAAGACCACTTTTTACTTTTCTTTCCCAATCAATATTATGCAATGTATAGATAGCAATATCAACATCAATAATCAAAGCAATGCACAAATCACCATACACAATAGAGACACCAATTTAACGTGGTTCACCCAATGTGGGCTACTCCACGGAGAAAATATTTCACTAAAATTTTCTCAATCAATCTCTTGGGAATCCTTTCCCTATTACAATGTTTATGGACCTCTGTCCAAAGGAGACACCAATCCCCTAATCAAGTTCATGGATATCTATCCATAGGAGAACTCTTTTCTCCTTAGCTCTAACTAGTGATCTTCTAGAAGAACTGCTTCCCCCACTGCTCTGGCTAATGGATCTCTATCCACTGAAGACACCTGTCCTCACTACCCTAGCTAATGGATCTCTATCCACTAGAGACTGTCATCCTCTATACTCTATCACCTTCAAAGCTCTATCTCAAATCTGCACTAAACATAGTCCTTCGATCTAGCACAAATTTGCTCAATCTTTGTCTCTGGTCTAGCATAAACCTATCCTCAAATATGCACCAAAATCTATCCTCAAATCTATACTAAACATAGTCCTTCGGTCTAGCACAAATCTATCCTCAATCTCTATCCTCTGATCTGCACTAAACATAGTCCTTCGATCTAGCACAAATCTATCCTCAATCTCTATCCTCTGATCTGCACTAAACATAGTCCTTTGGTCTAGCACAAATCTATCCTCAATCTCTATCCTCAAGCCTTAACACAAAGCTTGATCCAATCACAAATCAACACTGCTAGATCTGCCCCAAACCTTAACTCAAGGTTTGAACAAATCAATCAATCAATTCTGCTCACAAGTCTTCTCAAAGACTTATCTCAAATCTGCCTTGTAAGCTTCCACAAAATCTCACACTAATCTGTCCACAAGTCCTCTCTAGAACTTGTCCAAATCTGCTCAACAAGTCCTCACTAGAACTTGCCCAACTCTGCTCAACAAGTCCTCACTAGAACTTGTCCAATCTCATAGAAACATAAAGATAATTATTAGAGACTCAATATGCTTCACATTCATCACAATGCTCAATCACTAGAACTTGTCCAATCTCACGAAATATAAAGAGAATTGTTAGAGACTCAATATGCTTCACATTCACCACAATGCTCAATCACTTTCAATCACTCTTTTTACCACAGAAACATATAGAGAATTGTTAGAGACTCAATATGCTTCACATTCACCACAATGCTCAATTACTTTCAATCACTCTTTTTACCATAGAAACATATAGAGAATTTTTAGAGACTCAATATGTTTCACACTCACCAACACTCAACCTCTTTCTCAAATCAATTTAGAATATAGAATAATTTATTTCATAGAACTTGAACTATCACTTCAACACATCCACTTGACTAGGCTCAACCAACTCTACTCAACCAATCACTCAATGAATTAACCTTTGCTTACAAACCCTAGTCCAAGCACCCCCCATTTCTTCTTTCCAATTTCAATGGTTAAATGACAAAATATCATTTCAACACTTTCTTAAAATATTCCATAGACAAAAATAATCAAATCTCAATTATGCCTTATTGCTCCCTTTTGAAAATAACATCCATCAAATCATACATGAAAAATAATCATTTTGATACACCTTATAATCTCCAACTTAAAATAATATCCAACACCACAAAACCTCAAACAATCTTCCTAAAACACCTTACTACCCTTTTCAAACACTAAAGCAAATAACACCAAAAATTTATTTTGCATCAACCTTATAACTCCCCTTACAACCTTACAAACCAAATAAAATATGCAAAAATTAATTTTTAATACCTCAACTAACTCCAAAAATTTTGGCGCTCAACTAATGCATACCTTTGTTTTTCTTCCCAAAAGGGTTTCGACATGATTCGAACCGCCGTCTCCCCAAGCACCAAGCGCCTTAGCGCTTTGGAGCCCACCGCATGGGCTATAGGTGCCCACGTGAAGGGAGGAAGGCTTCCTTCCTATTATCCCTTCGTGCATCGTTGACTTCACACGAAAACCACAAAGCAATCCTCTTTGATGCAACACGATTCGCACAAGCTTGCATTAATCAATTTAATTCGAAGGCATAAGGTAAGTTTGGCTAAGGTGGGGTAGTCCCTCTTTTATACACGTTTGGTTTATTTTGCTCCCACGTCGGTGCTAAGAATTCTAATTCGAATTTTAATTCAATAACCCACCTTAGGGTTATTTAAAATTAATAAAAATTAACTTATAATTAATATTAAAATTAATTAATAATTAATTTAAATAACTTATAAGTTAAGTAAATTAATTTATAATTAATTTAAACTTCCCTGTATAATATTATAAATAATTATTATAATATTATTCATCTGGGCTTCTTCTTTGCACTTTGGACCACATCTGACTACCTGGAACCGGGTCTTTGATTAACTGAAAATAGACTATCCTTTTGCACTTATTGGAGAACCTGAAACTGATGCTGCCCATTGAAACTACCACTGACTGGTGTTGAAGGCTTGACATCAATGACCACTCACTCTTGACATCAATGACAACTCATCTACTCAAAATATCCAACATGTTCATGATTCATCCTTCGTTAGAGGGGTGGGTGTGAACACACATTTTTAGATTAATTCCACCATCCACCTTGCATAGTTTTCTAGGCCTAGGGTTTACATAAAACACAAAAAAAATTAAAAATAAAAATAAAAAAGAAAGGAAAATAAAATTCAAAACAAAACATTGCAAATTTTGAAAACTCTTGTTTGCTTGGTGTGATTGTTTGCTTGGTTCATAGTGTAGATCTCACATCTTGGCACACACATACCTTGCACACTCATTGTTCCTCTATCTTATGGTATTGATTCAAATTCAAGCAAGAGCTATGAGCCAATTACTTGTAAGCCAACCACCTACACCCATGGAGCACTTCACTCAAACTTCCCATCCCCCAATCACTTTTATGGTTGGCCAAGTCAATGTGTCATAGACTATGTATCTTGACTTGTTTGTTGGACCCTCTCACCTAGCATCCACCTCAAACATGATGTAGAGGGTGGTCCACACTTCTATCCCTAAGACCTGTCACATTGAACCATCCACACCATCCGATAATCAAATTACATACATAGATTTTGATGCCCTCAAAACCTATATTATTAGGAACCTAGATGGTTCCTACTCAGTTTGATAAATATTAAATAGGTAAAGTAAAATAATTTATGAATCACCTTTTATGAAATTGCTTTTTCAATTGGTGGTAACCCTACCAAATGCTCACAAGGAGTAATAATTAAATATGTTCTTTGATGATATTTTGGATCATCTTCATTATCCTAATATACCTAGCTAAAAGGTATGAAAAAGTGAAGGGATGTGTCCCTTTAGAAATATAATATAATATAATATAATTAGTAAGCTATGTTTAGGAGGGTCCTAACATGCCACCCTCCTTAAAAGGAGCTTTGTCCTCAAAGCTCGTAGCGCAAACCTTCATCCTCTGTTTTGCTAGTAGTATGTGCTCATGTTCTTGCACTATTTTAATATCATTGTTCCTCAAGCAAGGATATTGGGAAGGTGGAAGTGTTGGTGGCTTTGTCATGGCTTGGAGAGAAAATAAATGGGTAACCCTTGCCTTTCCTCCTCTAGGAACAACTTTCTCCATGCGATGAGAACTTGCTAGTAGAGAAGGGCCGGATTTTATCCCTTTAAGCGTATAGGTGTGATCCTTTTGTGTGAACTTCATCCATAAATCGTCAAGGTGCCATTGAATTATGTCGAGCGTTCATAGCCATTGCACACCTAAAACAATATCACAACCGCCTAATGGAATTGCATACATGTCAAGTTTGACGGTGTAATTGCCCAAGGTGAGCTTAATATTACGACATTTCCCATTACAAGTGATTCTTTCCCCATTACCGATCATGATTTCAAAAGTATTACAAGGATGGATAAAGTAGTTGGTTTGTTTTGCCATATGTGGGTCGATGAGATTATGTGTACTTCTAGAGTCAATAAGCACAATAAGATTTTGTTGTTTAAAGGAACCAAAAACTTTCATCGTTTGGGGGGATGAATTTTTGATGAGGGCATTGAAGGAAATTTCTAACGGACCTTGAGGGTTATTGTCAGGCATATCTTCCACTAGTTCGACCTCAATTTCCTCTTCCTTTGGTGTTGATTGACAAGGAATAGTTGTATCCAGAATATAAATTTGGGGTGTACTACATGTATGATTTAGGATTAATTTCTCATCACAATGAAAACAAAGGCCTTTTGCTCTTCTTTCCTTCATTTCTTCAGAGATAATGTGTTTAATTGGCATGTCTTAGTTAGTTTTGATTGGTAGAAGTATTTTGTGAATCTTTTGTAGATATGTTTCTGATTCAACGGTGGTTATTGAGTTTTTCTTCGACTAATTTGACCAATCCAATATTTTGGATCATGGTCGTGGGGTTAAACATTTGTACCTCTAGCCAGATCTCTTCCTTTAATATTTTGATGAAATAATCATGAAAAATTAGGCATCTAGCCCTATTGTACGATTTACCAATCTCTCAAATTTTGCTTAATATTCATGTATCAACATGGTTTGACATAGTTTTGTGAGGGCTCTAGTGAAATTTTTGAGCTTGCTAGGGCCAAATCGTACTAATAGGTTTTGTGTAAAGTTTTACCATGTAGGTGTGTTTTTTATTTTCTTGAACCACTAGTACCATTGGATAGCCTCATTATCTAAGTGAAAAGATACAATATACACTTTTTGTGTTTTAGGGATTTGATTTAAAGAAAAATATTTCTTTGCTCGATAGATCCAGTTAGTGGGATCACCACCTTCAAATTTTGGAAAGTCCAATTTGGTAGTCCTGGGTAGAATGGATGTTTGGGGCCTTCCTACCATTTTTTGGTGTGTTGGTCCTCTAGTAGTTTGGTTTGTTTGTGTTGATCCTCTCGTAGTTTGAACCAGTGCCATATCCTGATTAACGGTGTCCATTTTTAAATCGATTGCTAATATCCTTTGCTCTAGTTCCTATCTTGTAGCAATGCTCTCCTCTTTGCATTAGCAAAGTTCCTAGTAAATTTTCTCTAGAGTGATATCTTACGATCTCCTTCCTTCTGCCATGGTGGATGTTTTTCAAAATTTTGTGTTTCACCTTGTCCAATTCAGCAAAAAAAATTCAAAATTTGCAAAAATTTAATTGTCAAAAATTGATGATATCTTGTTGGCAATATTTTGTTGAGTTTCAAGTTTGTTTGACAACTTTTATTTGTGTGAAAAAAAAAATTGGTGTCGACTATATTTGGAGACACTCCGCGGTAGGGTCGAGTGTTAACTAATGTGGCACGAGGGATGCTGCCAAGGTCAAAGTAGGATAGTATGAGAAGGGACAGACCACAATAGCATTAGGTAGCATGCGGTAAGGAAAGACTAGCAGAAGTAGGAGGTACAATATGTGAGACGAGGAGACCAATAGTAGGTGAAATGCAGTAAGGAAGGACCACGGTAGTAGCAGGTGGCCCGAGATGCGAGGCAACCAAGGCAAGTGCCTGCACGGCATAAGGAACGAGGTGAGGTGAGATTAAGCAGGCAATGGCCAGCATGAGGTGGCACAGAGGAGCAGGCAGCACGCATCGAAGTACGGTGACACAAGGGATCAGTGTGGGTGTGTGACTACTGCAAGGTAGTCACAATAACTATTTGTGCCAAGTTCCTTTTAAACCCAAAGTGTACACCCACACACCCAATGTGGGATAAATGACCACAAAAATTAAAAAATTTATTGTTCACCATTTTTCTTTCGTCAGCGGTCGGATAGATAAAACCTTAGGTTTTATTATTTTGTTCTTTAAATTTTTTTCCCGTCAGAACTTTGGATATCGCTAGAAAAATTGTAGTGCGACATTTTAAAAAAAAAATAACTGATTTTGTCATTTTAATCAAATTTCTCGTCGCCAATCACCGTTTAAGGTCTGATGATGTGTGTATTTGAAATCTGGACTGAATTTTAGGTGGAATTATTTTCACACCTAAGAGGTTTTTGACGTTCTTTGTTCTTATGCTATGAGAACGTAATCCTTTCTTTTAGAGACAACAGCATTTCAGAAACAACAGCGGTTGCGAGAATGCCCTCGACGTTATTTGGACGCAGCGGCTAATCTAAGGGAAAAAAATTATTATGGCAGCGGAGGGTGAGCTTATTATTTTTTTAGGATTTGATCTAGATGTTAGGAACCTGGATGGTTCCTACTCAGTTTGATAAATATTAAATAGGTAATGTAAAATAATTTATGAATCATATTTTATGAAATCGCCTTTTCAATTGGTGGTAACCCTACCAAATGCTCACAAGGAGTAATAATTAAATATATTCTTCGATGATCTTTTGGATCATCTTCATTATCCTAATATACCTAGCTAAAAGGTATGAAAAGTGAAGGGATGTGTCCCTTTAGAAATTTAATATAATATAATATAATTAATAAGATATGTTTAGGAGCGTCCTAACATCTATGAGCTTGGCCTTCCCATATTTACCATCTCTTACCATTCCACTCTAACCTACTCCTACCTTTTAGTAGGAACTCACCCATTTGCACCCTAACAGCACTATCCATGTCTTCATTAACCCCTATTTGAAGCCACATCCCGAAACCAAAACCCGCCATCATCATCCAACCCATACATCTCAATTCCATCCATCCACACCACCATATGTTCTAACTCGTTTTATGAAGCACAAGTCAATGTTGCTTCACAAATTTCAATCTCCATTCCACCTACATCATTACCACCTGTTAATCCCATTCTGCATAATATTCCTCATTTAGTTGCAATACCCTTCACAACTTACCCCCCACTTACATAAACACATTTTGCTACCATGCATCATGTGAAAACCTCTACCCCCATGTGACCATACAACCTACATCAATGATTAATATACAATAAGCTTTGCAACATTTGCAGATAGTGATTGTAGATAATACTAGTCAAAGTAGTCATCCCACTTCACAACAACAATCATAGGTGGTAAGTTTTAATCATACACACACAACTAATAAAAACATCTTCTTCACCCAAGATTCATCCTAGGTGTTGATACCACCCATAATAGTTATACCCACTCATCCATTTCATGAAACCTATAACACTTCATCATCTCAACACACCATCATCCCCCCATCTCCACATCAACCATCTCCACATCATCAACAATAATAATTTCATAATCATAACCAAAATAACGTCCATCAATATCAAATACCAACCAACATTAACCCATTATCCAATCAAAACTTCATTCCATCAAATTCAACCAACTTACACACAACAAGCAAATCAAGGCTTTCAACCACCCTTGGAAGACCCTAAGTTTCAATTTTTGTAGAACCAGATTGACAACTTGGTCATGAAAACTCCTAGAATGTTATATTATAAACCCAATCTATAGTAGTTGGTCAATCAACCAATTCATCCTTCGGTACCATTACCACATTACCCTGCAAATTTCACACTACCAAATTTTAGCAAATTCAAAGGGGATGAGGACCCTCAAGAGCATGTAGATGCATTCATCCATGTGTGCTTTAGAATACAAGAGAATGATCCTTTAATGCTCTAAACCTTCTCTTAGATATTTGGAGGAGATACCCTAGAATGGTACAACCATTTACTGCACCATAGTGTTTACACATTTGAGAAATTAGCAGACCAGTTTCTAGAGTAGTTCTCTCTGTAATGAAATATGCAATAATTGAATATTGATATCGGATGTAGATTACATATATTTCCAAGGTGGTTAAGTGGTTTACGAACCACATTGAGTGGTTGCACCAACTACCAAATTGGAGAGCGCTAACCGTGCGCTACTTTTATGATGCATGAAAATAATGTAATACCCCCTAGTATATGCTAACATCCCCCCTTATTACATTATTGGCAACTGCAAAGAGCATTGCGAAATAGTTCAAATTTGACACGTGCAAGTGCCTTGGTGAAGATATCTGCAACTTGCTCATCAGTGGGAATGTATTGGAGTTGTATATGATGCTTTGGAACTTCATCTCGAATGAAATGACATCTAGTGTCAATGTGTTTGGTGCGATCATGAAAGATTGGATTCTTGACAAGATTCAAAACACCTTGATTGTCGCAAAACAAATGAAGTGGAAGGTTCTTTGGAAGGCCCATGTTTGTAAGAATGTGACTTAACCATATTATCTCGCAGATTGCTCCACTAGCTGCGCGATATTCTGCCTCTGTAGAAGAGATAGCAACCACCTGCTGCTTCTTACTATGCCAAGAGACAGGACCAGATCCAAGATGAAAAATGTATCCAGAAGTTGACTTTCGATCATCAATGGATCCAGCATAGTCGGAGTCCGTGTATCCTTGTAGATAGAACTTGTTATTCATTTTGTATTCCAAGCCAAAATCTGTTGTACCACGGACATAATGAAGAACTCTTTTTGCTGCTTTCCAATGGCTCACCTTTGGGTCCTGCATGAACCGTGAAAGATAACCCACAACAAAACTGAGATCTGGCCTGGTATTGGTTAGATATATGAGACTCCCAATCAATTGACGATAGAGAGTGCCATCTACCTGTGGAGATTGATCATATCGAGATAGCTTAAGTCCAGCTTCCATTGGAGTAGCTTTAGACTTACAGTCAGTCATGCGATATTTATCAATCAATGTCTTGGCATATTTCTTTTGGGTAACTCTGATATGATGTTTCTTTTGAGTCACTTCTAAACCAAGACAATAGTGAAGAAGTCCTAGATCTGTCATTTCAAAAGATGTGTTTAGATCATTTTTCACTGTATCAATCATACTCTCTGAACTACCTGTTATGATCAGATCATCTACATATAGCACCAAAATCACTATGTCAGAACCATTGTTCTTTATATAGAGATTCACATCTGATGGACTTCTTTGGAATCCATGTTGCATTAGGTGACTATCAATTTTGATGTACCAAGCTCGAGGAGCTTGTTTCAGCCCATACAAGGATTTGATCAACTTACAAACTTTCTGTTCTTGCCCTTCAACAACAAATCCTTCTGGTTGGATCATGTACACTTCTTCTTGTAGGTCACCATTCAAGAAAGCACTTTTTACATCCATCTGATGTAACTTCCACCCAAACTGAGCTGCCATGGCACAAAGTACTCGAATGGTAGTCATTTTTGTAGTAGGGGCAAAAGTCTCTTCATAATCTATGCCTTCTTTCTGAGCATAGCCCTTTGCAACAAGATGGGCTTTATGCTTATCAATAGTACCATCTGCCTTATACTTCACTTTGAATACCCACTTGCAGCCAATGGGCTTCTTTCTTGAAGGCAGATTTACTAGCTTCCATGTATGATTTTTCATGAGAGATGTATGTTCTGCTTCCATAGCAGCCTTCCACTGAGGCTTACTAAGTGCATCCTGAACTGTTGTGGGTTCATTTTCATCCAATGCTGTCAAATAAACCCTCTCATCCTCCATATCCATTTCCCTATCTTCCGTTGCATCCACAGATAGTTCATCAAACTATTGGCAAAGCTCATCAACTTCTGAAGTTGATGCCTCTGCTCTCTTCTGTTGAGTCATACTATGAGTACAAGGTCGATCTAGAGTTAGATCTGGAAGTGATGTCAACTTGGAATCTCTCAATGTATTGGTATACCATTTTGGAATCTTGTTCTGAGGAGGTGAAGTCTCTTTCTTAGGCTCATCTTCCTCAAGGTATACAACTGTAGAGGTGTTATTTGATGTGAAAGCTTCGTCAAATACCACATCTCTACTTATATGTGTCTTCTTGGTTATAGGATCTATCAATCGATATCCCTTTGAATGCTCATCATAACCAAGAAAGATACATTGTAGGGTCTTCTCATCTAACTTCTTCCTTTTCTATTTTGGTATGTGCATGAATGCCTTACATCCAAAAACCCTTAGATGAGAAATGGAGGGTTTCTTACCACTCCATGCTTCTTGTGGAGTTTTACCCTGTAGAGCTCTTGTGGGTGCTCTATTCAGGAGGTATGATGTTGTGTTTACTGCTTCTGCCCAATACTGATCCTCAAGATGTGCTCCCTTTAGCATACATCGAACCATTTCCATAATGGAACGATTTCTCCTCTCTGCAACTCCATTTTGTTGGGGAGTATAGGTTGTAGTCAGTTGTCTCTTAATCCCATGTTCTTTCAGAAATGATGAAAATTCTTTGGAAGTATATTCCCCCCTCGATCTGAGCAGAGGGTTTTGATGAAACATCCTGACTCCTTCTCAACAAGCTTCTTGAATTGTTGAAAGTACAAAAATGCCTCTGATTTCAATTGAAGAAAGAAAACCCACATCTTTCATGAGTAATCATCAACAAACAATTGAAAATACTTCTTTCCACCATAGCTGGTTGGCATAGGACCACACAGATCGGTGTGTACCAACTCCAAAGGTTTCTTAGCTCTGGAAGAGCTAGCTTCAAAAGGTACCCGATGTTGCTTCCCTGCTAAGCAATCCGAGCAAACTGGCAAGATGGATGAAAGGTGGGGAAGTCCTCTCACCATCTCATATTTGCTCAATTCGAGCAAATATCCTGAACTTAGATGCCCATATCTCTTATGCCACAGAGAAGTAGCCTCCTTTGTAGTTGCAGCCAGAGCAACATGAGGCATTGAAATGGCATCTAAAATGAACAAGCCATGCTTGTATGATCCGGTTGCTACATGTTTACCTTTTCGGGTTATAAAACATCTCTTCTTGCCTTTCACAACTCGGAACACAACATCCATATTTTGATCCAACATCTGAGGAACAGACAATAGATTATTGGCTAATCCAGGAACATAGAGGACCTTCTCTATCTGACATCTACCATCTGGAAGAGTAACAGAAACATCCCCTTCACCCTTCACTTGGTAGACTTGATTGTCAACAATTGTTACTGGCTTACCTTCTTTCTCCTCAAATGTCTCAAACCATGATTTATCGCCAGTCATGTGCTTACTAGCTCCTGAATCAATATACCATACAACATCTATCTAGGGAGATGAAGTATGGGTCATGAGCACCTTGTGTGCTCTTTCAGAGTCTGAGTCTGAGTCGAACCCTACAGAATCTGAGTCTGAGTTGGATTCAGCATAAGCAACATGCCCCTTAGGTTGCTTATTCTTTTTCTATGGTTTGTGTTTCTCTTTGCCCTTTTTCTTATGAGGTTGGTCATTCTGTTGCTTGTTCTTAAACCAACACCTATTGGTGTCATGGTTATTCATATCACAAATCTTGCAATATTGTTTGTCCTTCTACTGATATTGTTTCCCTTTTCCCTTTGAGGAAGAACCCCCTTTTTGAAACTGACCTTGTTTCTTACCCCTTTGTTGGGTGTAGAGGGCATTATCTGGCACTTCATCCTTCTGAAACTGATTTGCCTCCTCAGTTTGAAGCAAATTTACCAACTCCACAAAAGATACTTGTCTACCAGAAACATTGAGAGAAGTGATCAACATCTTGTAGGACTCTGGCAATGCTCTCAAGATGACAGAGGTCAAGAGAGTATCATCCACTGGTTTTCCCATAGCATTTAATTTGGCTTTCAATTCTGCCACTCTGCAAAGGAATAGGTCAACTGTCTCCCCAGAGTTCATACTGAGGGTATGTAGTTGAGTTTGAAGGTGTAGAATAGTGGACTGATTCTTTCCTTCATACATAGTAATCAAAGCATCCCAAGCTTCCTTACTGGTTTTGGCATCACAGATATGAGGTTGGACCTCATCTGTAGTAGCAAGAAGGATAAACATGAGACCTCTTTTGTCCTTCTTATCAAAAGCTTCTTGATCTATTCCTACTATTTGAGGGCGTTTTGTAGTGCCAGTCACTACATCCCATAAATCTTCCACCTGAAGAATGGCACGCATCTTTGTCTTCCATGGAACAAAGTTAGAACCTTTCAACAACTATGAATCTGAGAGATATTTATGAACAATGGCCATTGTGAAGGTTCCTTATATCACCAATTGGTCTCCCTTTCTTTATACCTACCAGACCTTTATACCGAAACTACTCTATATATACCCGCCCTTACGTGAGGGAGACTATAAGTATATATGAGCAGCACGATACATGGAACTTAGGCGATACTGAAAGGGCATCGTGTTGTTTATGACACCTACCATAGAAGGTCTATTCCTCATGCGTGGGGCGTAACTTCCCCTAAACACTTTGGAAAGACCTTCGTCAGGATTTACGCCTAACAACAATCACGATGTGGGTATGAAATGAAGTGAATATCAAAACTGGTTTGCCTTATTTCTCCCCGATGATTGATAGAGAACAAGCTCAGACGTCGTTGTTGCAGCTATATTAGGCGTTAGATACAATAGTCCAAGCACGACAACATCACCTGTAAGTGTGGACCAGAGGTATCGTATATACCGAACGTTGTTGTGCAATAAATTGCACAAATAGGTGTATAAATTTGGGGTCTTTTCTTTTGCTTTATTTGTGTGATTGTTAATGCAAGAAAACAGGAAATTTAAATGCAAAAACAATCACAAATGCCCACAAATTTAACTACTTGAGGTGTCGGTTTCCACCGAAAATGCACCTATTACAATGCCATTTTTTTCACTTTTTCCACAATTTTTTTCCCCCTTTGTCTTAGAATTTTGCAAGAAATAAATATGTATGATATCCCCCCTTTTTGTTGCAAAATAAACAATGGGAAAAAAAAAATTGAGCCTTTCAAATTCCAAAAAAACTACTTATCCCTCCAAAAAAAAACTTTGAAAGGAAGGAAGCTTAGTATGGAAGAATACCTCAAAAAAAAATCTGCAACTCCTGTTGAATGGTGCCAGAAAAAACACTCCTGTAGGACAAGAAAAAACAACTTTTCGGGGCCCAAAAAATGTCGTTACACAAAAATTGCAAAAAAATTGTAAAAAATGCAACAAAAAAAATTGACAAGAAAATATTGTTGGGCGTTAATTTTTCCTGGGCATCAATTTGTATTGTTGGTTGTCAATGTCTCGGGCATCAACTCCACGCGCAAGGTGTCAAACATGCCACAGGACGTCAAAACTGTGCAATGAGCATCAAAAAATAGTAGGGCGTCAATTTGCAACAGGAGGTAGTAGTAAAAAATAGGTGTTTCGGCCTCCACGAGACTCGAACCATGGACCTCATCCACACAACTGGGCACACAGAACCAAGTGCGCTATTGAGGGCACTGGGAGGAAGAAGCCAGCACCTTGGCTTTATTCCTTTGGTGCCTGTAGATTGTTAAAAAAAATATGTGGGATTAGTCCCACATGCATCCCACGAATGCATTTATGGCCTTCAAAAACTAGAAGGCACATATAAAACATAACTACCTTCGGGAATTTATTCTCCCATCATTTTTTTGCCTTGTGAAGCCTCGAACCAAATTCCATATCACTGCCATGTTCGGTCCAGTCAACCCTTCACTGCCACATCCAATCTAGTCAACCCTTCACTGTCACGTCTGGTCTAGTCAGGGTCTAGTGGTCGAGTCTATTTTTTTAGGGTCGATGTCCAATATCTATGTTCAGGTGACTGTGTTTTGGTCTACGTCCAGGTGGCTATGTTCTGGTCTGTGTTCAGTTAGAGGTCCAATATCTACGTCTAGTCTAAGAATCGCCTAGAGTCGTATGCATCTAGTCCAATAATCGTCTAGCATTGGAACGATTAGTAATCGCCTTCACCAACGTCCGCCAAGCACCCAAGCTCTGATACCATGTAATAAAATACGCAATAATTGAATATTGATATCGGATGTAGATTAAATACATTTCCAAGGTGGTTAAGTGGTTTACGAACCACATTGGATGGTTGCACCAACTACCAAATTGGAAAGCGCTAACTAAGCTCTATTTTACTATGCCCAACAATAATGAAATATAATATATGTCTAACACTATCTAAATGCTAGAAAGAAAACCACATTGATCGGCCTATTCAACTTATTTCAATTTGAATATGAGTCGGTCTATGATTATGGAAATTATTAGAGGGCAGTTATCACCAAGTCGCCATTCTTCCTCCCTATGGTGAAACTTACAAGAATGTTCACAAGGAGTTATTTTAAACACATCTCCTTGTTACTACAATTGCAACAATATAGAGCATTCGAAGAAGCTCTCACCCAATACCGATTCATCAAATAAATCAAGATACATGAGAGTAATATAAAGTTTAAAATAAAGAATAGCAAAATAAGAATCAAAGGGGAAACCATCAAAACTAGCCAAAAGTAGGTCAAGTGAATCAAGTGGTCTTGAGTCAACCTCAAAAACAAACACAACAACCTCAATTCCAACTTCAAAAACCCCCACAAAAACAACTACAACAACCAATATATCAAGCAGATGCACCCCCACAACAGTTGCAAAACCAAGCTCCACCTATAGATAATCATCAACATCGATAGTATACTCGACCAGCTTGCAACTACACCCCATTACCTAAGCCACTCACCAATATTTTCCAATGGTTGTATGAGGTACAAATTATTAAACTACCATAAATTAAACCTAAAGACCCTACAAAATGTGGTAGAAACTTTAAGGAGTATCAATACTACACCTTTCATCATCATAAAGGTCATGATATTAGTAGTTGTTATTCATTCAAATATATAGTCCAAGATATGATATACAAAGGAACTATTAATATTGATAAGTATTTGGCACAACAAAATTAGAACCTTGGTATTTACCAAACACATCTTCCTCATCATGAGGAAACACAACAAACAATAAGGGCATCAACTTCTACAAAATACCCTAACCAAGTCAACCATATACACAATGCGCAACAATACCAAGGTTTTGTGGGTTTTATCCACATAGTCACCTGAGGTCAAAGAAATACCAATATAACACAACAAAAAAATGAACCAACACCAGTGGTACTCCCTCCTATGATACCATCACCCGTCATGCCTCTACAACCGAATCACACCCATCCACCAACTACAATTCATCTCCAAAACCAACCACCAAGACCAACCATCACCCTAAGGAGTCGATTAACACGTAGCCTAAAGTTAGCCTCATCTAAACTATTAATATATGAACTCATACAATAATATCCCCCATATTTTGAAGCATTTATGGATATCCTAAAATATATTGAAGTTCAAACACAATATTTCAATGCTTTCATGAATTTTATGGGGAACATATAGTCATGCATGGAACCATCGATTAAATTTTATGATTTTGATATCAAAACCATACTAGGTGATATGCATGATTCTCTACTTCACATAATAGCCCATATTGATAATAATATATTTAAATGAGTGCTAGTTGACATCATCTCTTCTATCAACGTCATCACCATCCCAACACTTTAACACCTTAACCTTCCACCTTCACACATTGCCAACTCAACTTTCACCTTGTGAGGCTTTAATGATGCTTTATGTTTGATAGTTGGAATGGTTTTCATCCCCATTAGGGTGGGGTTCAAGATGATTCACACATTTTTCCACATCCTAGTGGGGGGCATGCAATATAACATACTCCTTAGGTGACCTTGGATTAGAGAAATAAATAGTGTACTCTCTACCTTACATCAATGGTTGAAATATGTACATGAACAAATCCATTGTATACCCATACAAGTACTGCAAGTTCATTTTAAATCCATATGCACCATCTATATCATCCACCCATTTATCCATCACTACCCAATCAACCCAATGCTAGAACACATCATCAAAAGCACCCATCCCAAAGGATCTTCCCATAGATGATCATCCACCCACATCCCAAATCATTCACCCAAATCATGCCTTTACATCAACCTCATATCATTTTCCAATAGCATCGAATTGTTCTACAAATTAAGCCATGCCTTCATCAAATCACATATCATCACATCAACCAAATAATCAACTTGTTACCCCTATAACTATCACACATGGGGGGTAAGCCTCCATATCACATATTCAACCACCCAATATGAGTCAACCAACACTCATCATCACCCCACCTTGTCTTGAGCCTTAACTTATTAGCCACACCACTTAGCCAAATACTTCTCCACGTCCACCAGTTGAACCACAAGTTTCTATTGAAGCCTCCACCTCGGCACCTGCATCATCCATATCAGCACCCACACAAGTTACAGTCCATCTCTTCAATCTATACATAGTTTAGAATTTCACAATAAACCCATATAGCATAGAGACTATTAGAGACTATGATCTCCCATGCAACCCACATTTAGTTATAGGTGTAGTATATAACATGGTTTCAACTTCAAACATGATTAATTTTATTTATGGAGGAGTATATTATCCATCCGATCTACCTCCTCCCAATGAACTCCAACAAGTTTTTACCAATATTGAAAAACTATCCAATTAAGATTTCTCGATGCGATATTTTTGATGGGTTAACTGGTAGGAATATGGCTTAGGATGACACAAACAAGGTATTTGCAATATCATTGAACCTCATTGTTGAGATGTGCATGATTTCTTTGGCTTAGGATATAGGTTACTCTCCACCACCTCCTTCGAGTAAGCATTTCAACAACTCACTATAGGTCTCAAAGAGGATGGTGAGGAGGATGAATATAGCGATGATAGTGAGGATGAATACATAGACCTTGAGTTCATGCCTCTTTTATACAAGGCTTTTCCAAAAATACAAACACAGGTTGCCATGATAGACTCCATTTTTTATGATGACTTTGAGGAAGACTTCAATGAGGAATATAACGTACTCTCAATCGTCTCTGATAGTTTTGAAGAAAATTCGCTCTCCATTGTACCCTTCACTGATGAAGATGAGTTTTACCTTTGAATGTTTACCATCTATCGACCCATATTTCACTTGCTTCTTTCAAGGGAGTGATTCAAGCCAACTATTGATCCATCACCACCACCTTAGCCACATCAGTGACATCAAGTTAATCCACCAATCCTAGGTTAGCTACTCTCTCAAGAGCAGGAATGAGAAAATCCACATTCCACATCATAGCTACCCCTTTTCCACCAAGTTAACATGATTTCTATTGACTCGATACACCCCTCCACAATCCATACAATTTGGTAAAACCAATTCCTATTGACATAAGCTTCATCGACATGGATCAGATCTCATCACCCCTATCCATTTTTGAATTCATTATTTTAGATAAATTGTTAAGATCTTCTACCACTTACATTTATTTCCAGCATTCCCCTTCAATCTTTTCTTATTTTATATTTCATGTTGAAATGAAAGAGACTTGCATAGTTACCAGCATAGCCGACAGTGAACCCAAATAATAAGGTAAACCAGCTAGCATACCAAGTAGAGGGAGAGATGTATCCTATGTACAATATTAGTTGTAATCCCATTCAACTTAGGCCAGGTAGACAACTAGGAGTAGAAGAACCTCTTATGGTAGAATAGGAGGAAAACATAGAGGAACTCCCTCTTATAGAAGAGGTGGAGGAAGAAAAAGTAGTTGAGAATATAGAGGCTTCATTCCCTAAACGATTGCAAGAATAGAGGAAACCAACACAACTAAAGTTTGATATCCTTTCTAGCTTGAGGAATCTGATAGTTACTATTCCACTCTTCCAAGCTATCCGGGATGTTCTAATATACACCAAGGTGATAAGGAAACTTTGTTTGAGAAAACCTTGATGGAAAGCAACCCAGACCATCAATGTCATTGGGAAGTTGGCCAACTTGATGATGGGGAATGTGTGCCATCCCAAGTACGTAGACCCAGACAGTCTAGTTTTAATTATAAAAATAGGAGGGCATTTACTGACTAACACATTAGTCGATCTTGGTGCAGCCATCAATGTGATGCTACAGGAGACCATGCAGAAGCTAAAACTCTCCAATTTGAAGCCCACCAAGATGGTACTACAACTGTTCGATAGGTAAATAGTAGCATCAGAAGGAATGCTCGAGGACATCATTGTGATATTCGATGCATGGAAGTATCCAACGGACTTCCTGGTTCTACAATCAAAATCAGGACTGGGTGGTGTTGAGAATCAACACACCCCCACTGAAAAAAATGAAATTCCATCCTTTGAAATTTTTTGGCTTTCATTTTGCAGTAAGGACCCTCTTGAGTTTTTCGGGTTTTAAATTCCAAATTTTGCTTGCCTCCTTCAAGTTTTGCATTTATCAAAATATCTAAGTAGGCTTGCATAGGGCATTGTTTTCAATTTAAAAAACTTTTGAAAGTTTGTATGTAAATGTATTAATTCATGTTAATGCATTTTCTCTTAATCCCTGATGAATTCTAAAGTTCCGTTTGCAGATTCGGGTACCCTTTGGCCTTGTTTAGATCCTTATTTAGATCCTTGCAAAGTTTCATCAAATTCTAGGCACTTTGAGTTTTGTCATTTTTCTGCACCAAAAGAGCCCAAGATAGATAAGTGTCGCAAAATCGCGACGTCACAATTTCGCGAAATCGTGACGTCGCGAAATCATGACACAAAGGCAAGAGAGGGCCCAAGACAGTTAGGTGTCGCGAAATCGTGACACGACAATGCAAAAAGTGCCAAGGTCCCGAAAGTGTTGCGAAATCGTGACACAAATGCAAGAAAGTGCCAAGGTCCCGAAGGTGTCACGAAATCGTGACATCGTGAAATCGTGACACAAATGCAAGGAAATGCTAAGGTCTCGAAGGTGTCGTGATTTTTCGACGTCGCGAAATCATGACACGGCAATGCAAAAAGCTGCTAAGGTCCTGAAGGTGTCGCGAAATCGTGACGTCGCGATTTCGCGATGTCGCGAAATCGTGACACAAATGCAAGGAAGCGCTAAGGTCCCGAAGGTGTCACGAAATTGCGACACAAATGCAAGGAAGCTGCTAAGGTCCTGAAGGTGTCGCGAAATCATGACACAAATGCAAGGAAGCGCTAAGGTCCCGAAGGTGTCATGAAATCGCGATGTCGCAATTTCGTGACACAAATGCAAGGAAATGCTAAGGTCCCGAAGGTGTCGTGAAATCGCGACACAAATGCAAAGAAGTGCCAAGGTCCCAAAGGTGTCGCGAAATCGCGACACAAAGCAGAAGAAGTGCCCAGTCAGGGGAATGTCACGGTTTTGCGGCCAAGAAGGAAAGTGAAGGGCAACTTGAGGAAGCGTCGTGTTTTCGCGACACGTGTCAAATAAATAAAGCCGACATGTAATGAACATTAAGGTTTTAATTTAATGATTTCAAAATACTAATCCTTGTTTTTTTTTTGCAGGAAGCGAGCTGGCAGTTGTGTACTAGCGGAAGTAATGGCAAGAAAGACAAGGATAAGCGCAAAGCAGCAAAAGGAGCAGTACTTATTATGGACTTTATATTTTAATACTGTAAAAGAGGAAGCGATTGGCAGTCGTGTACTAGCGGAAGTAATGGCAAGAAAGACAAGGATAAGCGCAAAGCAGCAAAAGGAGCAGTACTTATTATGGAATTTATATTTTAATACTGTAAAAGAGGCAAATATCGACGGGTTGTTCCCATTTCAGTGTTTATTTTATTACTCCCAGGAAAGTCCGCTTTATATTTTAAAATGCTGGCAGAGCATGTATTTCGCAAATTATCCCTCTTTTCCAGTACTTATGTTATGGGCTTTATATTTTAATACTGTAAAAGAGGCAAATATCGACAGGTTGTTCCCCATTTCAGTGTTTATTTTATTACTCCCAAGAAAAGTCAGTTTTATAATTTAAAATCCTGCAGAGAGGCAAGTCCTCTATAAATGTGAATGTATACCTCGAAACACAGGGGGGAAACTTGGAATAAGAGCCATTTTAGCAATTTCATGCAAAAAAAAAAAAGATCTTGTGAGAATGCTTTGTTCTGGACCTGGAGTTGATGTCACATCATTTTTTTTGGGATAGCGTGGCCAGGAGCCTAATCTGTCTCGAATTGCGATAAGTGCATTTTCTCATGTTTTTCATCCCGCAAAAGTTTTATTTATTTTATGTTGTAAATCTATGATACCAAGATCGGATGCATTACTAGGCTTCATTCCGTTTGATGTATGCTAGGGAAAATTAAAAGATTTAAGGTTAGGGTTTGTCTCTGATTGCTCTATCCTCACTGCGTGAGCTAAGCTGCTGGTGAGAGATATCAGTTGACACAGACTTCCTTTCTGTTTTATGATTTTCCTCCAGATCTGTTTCTTTCTGTCTTATGCTCTTAGTAGAAGGTGGTCTTAGAAAGCTAGATACCTTCCTCTTTGATTGAGCCTTATTGCGAAGCTAAACAGTGTAACTGAGATTGGTGTTTTGATTCTGCAACTAAGTTAAATAAGCTTCTCTTTCTCGCCCTACCTTACTCTCTCTGTTTTTCCTATTAAATGATCCACCCTTTTATTTTCTTTAAAATTTGTCTTCTCATTTAATCTGCTGAAACACAAAGAGTCAGATCAAACAATTAATTGCAAAATCTGATTGCCCACCAAGATAACTATCAACTCCGAAAAACAATACTGAACCAAGTCCAGGACCCGTTGTAAGGTAATAGACAGTCCACTTGAAACTATTTCGGAAGCGAAAAAGAGTGAATAGACATTTGACCCAACTCTGTAACTCACACCTTGGATATCCAGCAAGATCCTAAAGTGAGTGGGATTTATTCCCTTATAAGTGTTATCGGTATTTTATGCTCATTCTTCACAGGGTGTGTATAAAAGTCGAACCAACATTTAAAAATTGGTGCTAGAAGGAGGGCACTGAACTCTATTCAGTATTGTAAGTTGTTTGTGCAGAGTCTAGTATTTTATCTTTTGAATCCTTTTCCCTCCTCGTTAGCTTTTTTTTAACTTTGTTGTTTGAGTTTTTGCCTAAAACAGCGGAACTCAACACCAACATTTAAAAACTGGTGCTAGAAGGAGGGCCAAATTCTGTTCAGTATCTGTTGAGGTCTGTAGGTTTATTGTCTAAGGCTGGATTCCACCCACAGAGTAACAAGGTCCCACTCCAGAGCCGAAGAGCCCCTTGTGCCAGAGTTAGAAACCCCAAAGAGAAACAGCCTCAGAAAGGCAAAGTCTTTTACCGAAATAGCTTCGTCACCACTTGTAACTGCTCCAGATACAATTGAAAATATTACTATTGATCCAGTAGTAATGGCAAACTGGTTGGGTTCCACTGCTTTGAACATCCCTGGGGCAGCCCATGATTTACCCAGAAACCCCGAAAGGTATCTTCCTACCTACAAACATGATGGAATTAGAACCACAGAAGAGCACTTAGTGGCTTTTAAAAATGCTTTGAAGTTGTTAAATGTACAACATGAAGATGTAGCTTGTAGATTATTCCCTTTCACTCTCCAAGAAGGAGCATATGACTGGTTTTTGAATCTCATTAATGATTCCATTACTAGTTGGGATGATCTGGAAAAGGTTTTTGTATCATAATTTGGTGAAGTGATTGACCCGAGTATATTATATCAGCAGTTCTCTAGCATAAAAAAGGAAATCAATGAGACTGCTAGATCTTTTAATGTTAGGTTTCAAAAGGCTTATGGTAGATTGACGAGTCATTATGTGCCCACTGCAAATCTAGCATTGGAAATTTACAAGAATTCCCTAGATTCGGTGACCTCTATTTTCTTGAAAAGAGATGCTAATATTACCAACCTAATAGAAGCTTATAAAGAAGCCTTGGTTCTTGAGAAACAACTGGGACCTCAACCTTTGAATGCTCATCAAATCCCTTTTGTTACACAAAATACCCCCATTCTGAACCCCATCCCACTTCAAACGATGCCTCCAAAATGCCAAAATACACCAGTAGTAAATCCATTGGCTATAACACACACCGAACAAATACAGAATGTTGAAAAGGAATCTGATAAAATGAGAGTTGAAGAAGTCTCAAAGATGGTCCAAAAATTGGCCAATGACTTTTTGAGTTTCAAAAGGCAAGTGTCTAAAGGAGAAAACTCAAACAGATTTCCTTATCAGCAGAATAGATTCACTAGACCGCCGTACGAACCTAACAAGGATTATAAAGGTAAAGGGCACGATGTGAATATCTATGATTTGGCTTTGCCCAACTGGTGCAGGATACACGAAACATCTCAGCACGGAGAATTGGATTGTTTGGAGTTATGTAATGCCTTTGAAGCTCTGACTGGCGAGTTAGTTTGTCCTGAGAATCAAAGAAATGTTGACAGTCCAAGTACATCCAAACATAGTGCAGCTATGGTATTAGATTCATTTACTTTTCCAGATGAGTCAAAAAATGTTGCAGAGATGCCTATGGATGAAGTACAGGCTTTTCAACAATATAGAAGGGACAACTACAATCTCAAAAATAGAAATCTAGAGCCGAATACTACATCTACACCTCCATAAAACTCCCATAATGTGCCCCCAGATCCATCTCCAAGTAATGACCCACCTCCACCCAGGGGAGGAGATCCAAGAATACTAGATAGGTTTGTTGCTCCACTCAATAAAGGATACAATATAGTGGAGGATATGAAGAAAATCAAGGCTAACATTACTCTTCATGAGCTGGCCCAAATTATTGAACAAAGGAATAATTTGATGAAGACATACTCTGAGCCCACTGCCAAACCTTTGGAAAAATGGAAAAGGATAGCAAATGCAAACCTAGTCATGTATAAAGAAAAAATTGAAGTTTTGCCTTTCCTGTTAATTGTCCGTATATTTGGGAAAAACTTACACAATTGTCTGGTAGATTCTGGTGCTTCAGCCAATGTCATGCCTTTGGCCATCTGTCAACAGTTGGGTTTAACCCCTACAAACTCTGAGAGAAGAGTTATTCAATTAGATAAATCCGAGGTTAAAGTGGTAGGTGAACTCCAAAATATACACATCCAGCTAGCATCTGAGCCAAGAGCACAACACAGAATCGACATTCAGGTGGTAGATATTCCTGTAGGATATGGAATGCTTCTGAGCAGGGATTGGTCAAAATATTTGAATGGGTACTTGGCGACTGATTTTTCACATATGTTGCCCTGGAGGGGTGTTGCGAATCAATTGAGAATAGAAAGAGAACCTAGATATAAACTCATGATTACTAAATATAATGCCAAAAATGAGACTGTTAATTTCTCTGATGTGGATATCGAAGTTTATAATCTAACAACTACACCGAGAGAGAAACCTGTTAAAGCTCATCCTGATCATGGTAATGAGGTTTGGATGCTCCATGTTGATGGAGCCAAGTCCAAACAAGGTTCCGGTACAGGGCAGTTCTTAAAGGGCCTAAAGATCAGACATATTTTGTGTCTTATCATTTGCAGTTTCCTTGCATGAATAATCTGGCAGAGTATGAAGCATTAGTGCTAGGTTTGAAATTTGCTTTAGATAAGGGTGTGAAGAATATCCAAGTTTTTACAGACTCAGAGTTGGTGGCCAATCAGATTAGAGGCAAATTTTAGTGCAAGGCGTCTTATCTGAAAAGGTATAAATATCGAGCATGGGATCTCATGGAGAATTTTGATGCTTTTAATCTAACACGCATTCCCAGAGAAGAGAATTCCCTTGCAGATGTTTTAGCTTCATCAGCCGCAAATCTGAAGCCATTAGAGGAGGTCAAATGGAAGAAATTTTCAATTGAATTAATCCCTTGTCCCTCAGTTCCAGATAACATAGATAATTTTCAAGTTTTTTCTGATGACCAGCAAATTATAAAATTTTTACAGAGTACCAACGCATTCGAAAGTGCTATAATGGATGATGGTCAAAGGGATACTATGCTGGAACAGTTCAATGACAAAAAAGGGATAATGAGGTTGAAAGATAATAGAATCCCGAGAGGTATGGTAGAACTTGAGCGGCTGTTTGATCTTGACAGAATCAAACAAAAGGTGAGTTTTGAGAATTCTATTGGTGTGGCAGGCAGTGAGACTGAGAAACTGAATGTCAAAACTGAAGAGGATCCCAGGCACCTTAATTTGGCTAAAATCTATGACCCTGAGATAAAGAGAAATATGATTGAATTCCTTCACAGGTCCAAAGATGTTATGGCCTGGTCCTATAAAGACCTAAAGGTTTTTGATCCAAAAGTTTACACTCATGTAATACCTTTAAAAGAGTTTTGCAAACCTTTTGGCAAAAACAGAGGCATGTCAATGCTCTGCTAGAGCCCCTCATCTAGAAGGAGGTAGAAAAATTATTGAGTGCCGCCATTATTTTTCCCGTTAGGCATTCTACTTGGGTGGCCAATTTGGTACCGATCAGAAAGAAAAATGGAGAGATCCGCTTGTGTGTGGATTTTAGGAACCTGAACAAGGCCTCAGAAAAGGATAATTATCCTCTGCCTTCCATGGATGATGTGCTACAAATTGTAAATGGTTCGAAAATGATGTCTTTCCTAGACGGTTTCTCAGGGTATAATCAGATATTAGTTGAAAAGGAAGACAGGATGAAAACTGCCTTCACAACTAAGTGGGGAACTTTTGCCTACAAAAGAATGTCGTTCGGATTGATCAATGTCAGAGCTACTTTTCAACGTGCAATGGATCATGCTTTCAAGGGCCTCATGTGCAAGTGCATTGTTGTTTACATGGATGACTTGACAGTTTTCTCTAAATCCCGGTTTGACCATGTAAAACACTTGGAATCTGTCTTCAACAAATGCAGAGAATTTGGCATTTCTTTAAATCCAAAGAAGTGTGTCTTTGGTGTAACTGAAGGAAAACTCCTTGGACACCTAATCACCAAAGATGGCATTTTTGTAGACCCTGAAAGAGTTGAAGCCATATCAGGGATACCCTTTCCCAATTCTAAGAAAGAGTTGAGATCATTCTTTGGAAAAATTAACTTTGTCAGGAAATTCATCTCTAGTTTTGCAGAAATAGTCAAGCCGCTGAATGACATGCTAAAGGAGACTGCAAATATTGCCTGGACAATGAAAGCCAAAGTAGCATTTCAAGAGATCAAATCTACCATCCAATAAGCTCCAGTGCTGGTAAGCCCAGATTTTAGTACAGATTTTTACCTATACTCTTTTGCTTCGGAACACACACTTGCAGCAGTTCTAACACAACGGAGAGAAACCGAGGAGCACCCAATTGCATTCAAAAGTACCAACCTAAAGGGTGCTGAGCTAAAATAATCCCGCTTGGACAAGCAAGCCTATGCCTTGGTGAGAGCAGTCAAGCAATTCAGGCATTACATACTGAGGAGCAAGGTCAATGCTATAGTTCCTGATCCAGCGGTCAAATATCTACTAAGCCAAGGCGAATTGGGTGAGCTAAGAGGTAATTGGGTAACGAGACTACAGGAGTATGACTTGGAGATCAGGCCTGCAAAATTAATCAAAGGACTGGGTCTGTCCAGACATATTGCTGAGATACCTGTAGAGGGAGAAATTAATCAACTGGATTTTGGGTCCGATGATTGGTATGGAGATGTCATTCATTTGTTGAGATTTGGGACTTGTCCACCTCACCTGAACAGAACTCAAAGAAGAGCACTAAAGTTGAAGTTTGCACATTTTCTACTCAGAGGAGGTAACTGTTGAGAAGCAACACACCCCCCACTAAAAAATGAGAGTCCATCCTTAGAAAACCTCAAGCTTCCCATTTTGCAGCAGGGACCCTCTTGATAATTTTCAGGTTCAAATCCAAATTTGCTTGCCTCCTTGATTAAGTTGTCCTTTTCCTTGCATTCTGGTTTTGTTGCCTTTCAGATTTCATTTTGTGCATGCTAGAGTCCTTCATGGGCAAAGAAAACCTTGCACCGATGCAAAAGAATGCAGAAAACAGATAGAAAATTTCATGAAAATCCAAAACTTTCCCTTTTCGGCAAAGCCGCGAAATCGCGACACTTCCATTTATGGAAATGTCGCGAAATCGCGACAGGAAAATAGAAAACCCGCCAAGTCAGTTTTGCGTCGCGATATCGCGACATTTCCATTTTTGGAAAGCGTCGCAAAATCGCTACCGGCCAGAGGAGAGAGAAGAAAGTTGTACGGAAAGGAGCGATTTCGCGACATGTCGCATTATCGCGGTAGGAGAGAGAAATGGGCTGCAGGAGTGAAAATCGACTAAGTCGCAAATGTGTCACAAAATCATGGTCAACGCGGTCAACGCATGCAGCTACGGGAACTGTCGCGATATCGCGACGTGTTCTATTTTCGCGGGTTGTTGATGGAAAAACGCTTAAGTACAAAAAGTGCAGCGCGTCGCTAACATGTTTCAAAATCGCGCTGCAGGTTGGCCGAAGGGGAGCCTGAGTTTAAAAGTTGCAGCGATTCGCTGCATATTGGTCAAGAAGGCACTCCAAAGTAAAACTTGCAGCGATGCGCTACACGTCGCATTTTCGCGACGCGGGCGGTTCAAAGGCTTGAGGGTTAAAGGGTTGCAGCGACGCGCTGCAAGTTTTAAAGTTGCAAAGGCGCAAGACATTGATTGAGGAGAAGGTAAAGCGTCTAAGTGTTCAAAGTGGCAGCGATGCGCTGCAATGTTGCAAAGTCGCGGGTGTTGGTTGCAAAAAAGGACTAAATACAAATGTTGCAGCGATGTGCTGCATGGCTAGTGCAAAGAAAGTCTAAGGGGCAAAAACTGCAGCGATGCGCTGCACCTTTTGAAAGGGTCTTCCAAAGCAAAGGAATGTGGCATCTTCGCGATAAAAGTCCGCGATTGGTACGGAGAAGAGAGAAGGTAGCGAAATCGCTACCTATAGCAAAATCGTGGTCATTTTGATTTAAAAGACAAAGACATGAAAGTTGCAGCGACTCGCTGCACTTTCAATGATAGAACCAGCCAAGATGGAGACGTCACGAAATCATGATAGTTGGGAGGCAGAACTTCAAAGGGAGCCACCATGTCGCGATTTCGTGACATGATGAGAAGAAAGTTGCCAAATTGAAAGACATAATGGAAAATCGGCCAAGGGCCAGAAGGAAGCAAAGAGGAGAAATCAAATTTGCATGAAATCGACTAAGGCAAGATGCATGTCGCGAAATCGTGACATGCTTGAAAAGAGTTGTACGACAGCTAGCAAGAGGCACGATTTCGTGACATGTCACGAAATCGTGACATGTCACGTTTTCACGATGAAAGAAAGGAGAGAGAAACATGCTGGCGGACATGTCGCGAAATCGTGACATGTCGCATTTTCGTGACCTGCACAGAAAGTTGACCAGAATGCTTGCAGCTGTAAACAGACACGTGTCACGATTCTGTGATACGTGTCAAGACACGTATCAGATGAAACAGAGGCCGACATGCAAGAAAGATTAGGATTTTAATCTGTTTTAATGTTAAAGTGTTGATTTAATGTTTATTAAATTGCTAATATAATCTTTTTGTCTTTCATGCAGGAATCCATCTGTCACTTGCGGGATAGCGGGAAAATGGCCATAAGGACAAAGTCAAATGCAATTTAATTAAAGGCGGCCATGTTGAAAAGGAAGGTGCCGAGAGTTGATGTTTCATTCCAGTATTTACAGATCTGTCCACAAATGACTAAGCAAATCGCGTATTTTACCGGTGAAGGCATTCAATGAGGATTTATGGCAGAGTTAATAGCAGGCAGATATTTTCAACTCCGGGATAGATTTGCAGAGATGGAATAGCGGAGAAGTGGTGACTCATCCGGCTCACCAACGAAATTAATGAAGGCATTTATTTGCAGCTATGCGGGTGAATGCAAGCCGCATTTGATTCTATCTTCTCCATTTATGACAACTGACCGCCTCGATTTGCGTAATGGTTAGGTTTTATCCAGTCTTTGTTTTAAAATGGCTTTTATTGTAAAACCCGGTCCTAGGGTTTAAGATGATAAGATTTGCAGTTAAGAAAAGATATTTTCTGTAAAGATCAGGATCTGTCCTGAGTCTATAAATACAACTGCAAAATGTAATCGCAGGAGGCGGAGACTTAGAAATAAAAGGCTTATAAGCAATTTCTTGCAAATTTTGTGAAATCCTTTGTTTTCTGGACTGGGAGTTGATGTGCTTTTGCTGTTTTCTGTGGTAGCATGGCCAGGAGCCTAATATTTTACAGATCTGTGATAAGTGTATCTTCTTCTGTTATCCGTTCCATTAAAGTTTGTTAGATATATGCTGTAAATCTGCCATTATCAAGTTTAAATATGTTGTTAGGCTTCAGTTGTTCCATTGTTTGCTTGGGAAATTATAGATTTCAGGTGTAAGCTTGTTCTAATTGCTCTGTCTTCACTGTGTGAGCTAGGCTACCGGTGAAAGATATCAGTTTTAACCAGCTTCTCTTCGGTTTATAATTTTCTGTTAGACCTGTTCCATTTTGCCTTGTGCTCTTGGTTGAAAGTGATCTTAGAAATCTGGACGCTTTCCTCTTTGATTTGTTCTGTTGTGAAGCTGATAGTATAGATGAAATTGACAGTTTAAGTTTTACAGTTGAAGTCTGATAAGCTTCCCTTTCTGCCTTACCCTACCCTCTCTTTGTTTTCCATGAATGATCCATTTTTACTTTCTTTATTTGTCTTTTATTTGAATCGCTGACCCATGAGAGCTAGATCAAGAATCAAGTTAAATCCGATTGTTAACAAGTAACAACTTCTCGCAACTATCGAACAAGTTCAAGAACCCCTGTAAGGTAACAGACAGTCCATATTGAAATCTATTCCAGAAGCGGAAAAGAGTGAATAGACATTCGACCCGACTCTGTAACTCACACCTTGGATAACCAGCTAGATCCTAAAGTGAGTGGGATTCATCCCGTGGGTGTTACCGGTGTTTATGCTCATTCTTCACGGGGTGTGTATGAAAGCCGGACCAACATTTAATTGGCGCTAGAAGGAGGGCCCGAGAACATCTGTTCTTAGTGCACTTGAGTTGGGAAATCCGACTGTATGTGGTGCTTGACAAATACTGTATTTTATCCAGAGTCTGGCATTTTAACATTTAAAAGTGGCTCAGTTTTATAAATTGTCAGTACAGTTTTTGTAAGTTGTCAGTGCAGTGTTTTAAATTGCCAAATACAGAACCTGTTGAGAACTCGCAAAGTTATAAGTGCTTGTGAAAACTGGATTCTACATACAGGGTAACAAGGTCCCACCCCGTAGCCGGAGAGCTCCTTGTTCCCGAATTAGAAACTCCGAGAAGAAGTAGCCACAGAAGGGCCACATCTCTATCACAGACAGTTTTATCACCATTGATAGTCACTCCAACCAGAGCTCAGAATATTCCTGTCAATCCATTAGCTATGGCAAATTGGTTGGGCTCCACAACTTTGAACATTCCGGGTATAGCCCATGACCTGCCCAGAAATCCAGAAAGATATCTCCCCAGGTACAAACATGATGGGACAAGAACCGCAGAAGAACACTTGGTTGCATTCAAGAATGCACTGAAGTTATTAAATGTACAACATGAAGATGTTGCCTGTAGACTCTTCCCGTTCACTCTCCAGGAGGGAGCATATGACTGGTTTTTAAACCTCACCAATGATTCTATCACCAACTGGAATGATTTAGAGAAAGTTTTTGTGTCACAGCTTGGGGAAGTGATAGACCCCAAGTATTTTATATCAGCAGCTTTCTAGCATCAAAAGGGAATTAAGTGAATCTATCGGATCCTATAATGTCGATTCCGTAAAGCCTATGGTAGACTTACTGGGTATTATGTACCTAATGCTGACTTGGCATTAGAGATTTTTAGAAATTCCCTGGATCCCATGACCTCTGTCTTCTTGAAGAGAGATGCCACTGTTACCAATTTGACAGAAGCCTACAAAGAAGCTTTGATTCTGGAAAGACAGTTGGGACCCCAACCTTTAAATGCTCAAAAAGTTCCTCTGATCACACAAGCTGCTCCTGTGTTTAATCCCATTCCACATCAGATGATGCCGCCAGATCTGTCGGACTCTACCATCAAGCAAGTCCATCAACTCGCTGCACCCGTTGAGAATGTATAGAACCCAATGAAAGAGGCTGACAATGCAAGGATTGAAGAAGTCTCAAAGATTGTTCGGAAGCCGGCCAATGATTTTCTCGAGTTTTAAAAGGCAAACTTCTACTGGTGACAATCCCAACAGATACTCATATCAGCCAAACAGATTTAACAGGCCCCCATATGAACCTAATAAAGATTACAAGGGTAAAACTCATGATGTGAACATCTGTGATTTAGCTCTGCCCAACTGGTGCAGAATACATGCCACTTCTCAGCATGGGGAGTTGGACTGTCTGGAATTTTGCAATGCATTTGAAGCCTTGTCCGGTGATCCGATCTCCCCGAAAATCAAAGAACCGCCGATGGCCCAAGTTCATCCGGCCACAAGTGCAGCCATGGTCCTGGATTCCTTTTCTTTCCCGGATGAATCTGAGAATGTAGTTGAAATGCCTATAGATGAAGTACAGGCTTTCCAGCAGTACAGAAGAGATAACTACAACCTGAGAAACAGGAATCCGGAGCCCAACACTACATCAACTCCTCCGGATAACTCTCACAATGTTCCTCCGGACCCCTCTCCAAGCAATAATCCACCTCCACCAAAGGGAGGGGCTCAAAGAGTACCAGATGTTGTTGTTCCTCCACTTAACAAAGGATATAACATAGTGGAGGATATGAAAAATATTAAGGCCAACATTACTCTGCATGAGCTGGCACAGATTTCAGAGCAGAGAGACAACCTGATAAAGACATACTCTGGCCCTGCTGCTAAACCTGTAGACAAGGGAAAGAAAATAGCAAATGCCAATCTAGCCATGTACAAAGAAAAAACTGAAGTTCCCCCCTTTTTACTGACTGTCAAAATTTTTGGGAAGAACTTACATAATTGTTTGGTAGATTCAGGTGCATCTGCTAATGTTATGCCACTGGCCATTTGTCGACAGTTGGGACTGACCCCAATGAAGTCTGAAAGGAGAGTTGTCCAATTGGACAAGTCAGAAGTTAAAGTTGTTGGAGAGCTTCAAAATATTCACATACAATTAGCATCTGAGCCAAGGGCTCAACATAAAATTGAAATCCAGGTTGTGGATATCCCAGTGGGATATGGGATGCTGTTGAGTAGGGATTGGTCTAGGTCCTTGAATGGATATCTGGCAACATATTTTTCACACATGTGGTTGCCATGGAAAGGAGTGGCAAATCAATTGCGGGTTGACAGAGAACCCAGGTACAAGCACACCATTACAGAGTACAATGCAGCAAATGAGACTGTCAATGTTGCAGAGGTAGACATTGGAGTCTACAATTTAACAACTGGGCAGAGTAACAAGTTTAATAAAGCTCATCCTGTACATACTAATGAAGTTTGGACACTTCATGTGGATGGAGCAAGATGTAAGCAGGGTTCTGGAACAGGGGCAGTCCTCAAAGGGCCTCAAAGTCAGACATTTTTTATGTCTTACCGCCTGCAGGTCCCATGTACTAATAATTTAGCAGAGTATGAAGCTCTGATTTTAGGTTTAAAGTTTGCTTTGGATAAAAATGTGAAAAACATTCAAGTTTTCACTGATTCAGAATTAGTGGCAAGTCAAGTCAGGGGTAAATTCCAGTGTAAAGCCTCCTATTTGAAGGGATACAAACACAGGGCCTGGGATCTTGTAGAAGGCTTTGATGCATTCAATCCGACACACATACCCAGGGAACAAAATTCACATGTTGATGTCCTGGCATCTTCAGCTGCAAGTTTAAAGCCATTAGAAGATTTTAAGTGGGATAAGTTCTCAATTGAGTTAGTCCCCTGTCCTTCAGTTCCAAACAATATAGACAACTTTCAAGTTTTCTCAGATGATCAACAGATTGTAAACTTTTTGCAGGGTACTAACACCTTTGAGAATGCTATAATTGATGAAGGCCAAAGAGACACCCTGCTGGAACAGCTGGATGATGACAGAGGAATAATGAGGTTGAAGGACAACGAGGATCCCAAAAGGAATGGTGGAGCTAGAAAGGCTATTTGATGTTGACAAGATCAGGCAAAGGGTGAATTTTGAGGATTTTGTAGCTCCCACAGACAATGGGACTGAAGACCCGAACATAGGCACCGAGGAGGATCCAAAGAACATCAAGTTGGCAAAGGACTGTGATCCAAAAATAAAGAAAAGTCTGGTTGATTTTCTGCACAGGTCCAAGGATGTAATGGCTTGGTCATACAAATATTTAAAGGTATTTGACCCAAAAGTTTACACTCACATCATACCTTTGAAAGAATTTTGCAAGCCTTTCAGACGTAAACAGAGGCATGTTAATGCTCTGTTAGAACCCCTAATCCAAACGGAAGTGGAAAAGCTCTTGAGTGCAGCAATTATTTTTCCCATCAGGCATTCTACCTGGGTGGCCAATCTGGTGCCAGTCAGGAAGAAAAATGGGGAGATCCGCCTGTGTGTGGATTTTAGGAATTTAAACAAGGCTTCTGAAAAGGACAACTATCCCCTGCCTTCTATGGATGAAGTCTTGCAAATTGTTAATGGGTCAGAGATGATGTCTTTCCTGGATGGCTTCTCAGGGTACAACCAGATTTTGGTTGAGAAGGAAGATAGAATGAAGACTGCTTTTACAACTAAGTGGGGGACTTTTGCTTACAAAAGGATGCCATTTGGGTTAATAAATGCTGGAGCAACATTTCAAAGAGCAATGGATCATGCCTTCAAAGGGCTTATGGGCAAATGCATTGTAGTTTACATGGATGATCTAACAGTCTTCTCCAAATCCAGATTTGACCATGTAAAGCACTTAGAGTCTGTGTTTAACAAGTGCAGGGAGTTTGGCATTTCCTTGAATCCAAAGAAGTGCATTTTTGGTGTAACAGAAGGCAAATTGCTGGGACACTTGGTCACAAAAGATGGCATTTCTATGGATCCAGGCAGAGTTGAAGCCATATCTGGCATACCATTTCCCAACTCCAAGAAAGAGTTGAGGTCATTCTTCGGAAAGATTAACTTTGTCAGAAAGTTTATCTCAAGCTTTGCAGAGATAGTTAAGCCAATGAATGACATGTTAAAGCAGACTGCCTAGATTGTTTGGACCCCAGAAGCTAAGACTGCCTTCCAAGAAATCAAGACAGCCATTAAACAGGCACCAGTTCTGGTAAGCCCAGACTTCAGTGCAGATTTTTATCTGTACACCTTCTCTTCTGAACATACACTTGCTGCAGTTCTGACCCAACGGAGAGAAACTGGGGAACATCCAATTGCTTTTAAGAGCACCAATTTGAAGGGAGCTGAGCTGAAATATTCCCGTTTAGACAAACAAGCTTATGCTTTGGTAAAAGCAGTGAAACAGTTCAGACACTATATACTGAGGAGCAAAATTCATGCCATAGTGCCAGACCCAGCTGTTAAATACCTTCTAAGTCAGAATGAGTTGGGTGAACTGAGGGGAAATTGGGTCACAAGGTTGCAAGAGTATGACTTGGAGATTAGGCCTGCAAAACTGATCAGGGGGCTTGGTTTGTCCAGACACATTGCTGAAGTGCCTCTACGGGAAGAAGTTAATCAGTTAAATTCTGAATCTGATGATTGGTATGGAGATATCATTCATCTGCTACAGTTTGGAATTTGCCCATCCCATTTGAACATAACTCAAAGGAGAGCATTAAAGTTAAAAGCTGCTCATTATCTCCTCAAGGCAGGTACTCTGTACAGGGAGAATTATGCTGGCATTTTCCTAAGATGCATTTCTCCCAGCGAAGTCAGTGAAGTCATGGCTAGTTTTCATGAAAAACTAGGGGTAGGGCATCCATCAAGATCTGCCACTGCACATAAAATACTAAGAGCAGGCTATTATTGGCCTACACTTTTTAAAGATGCACATCAGCATGTCAGAACCTGCCATCAGTGCCAGACATTTGCAGCCAAAGAGGCCAACCGGGCCCTGCCATTGCAACCTGTTGTGATCAGTAAACCTTTCATGCAATGGGGGCTTGATTTTGTGGGAGTCATTAACCCGAATTCTTCAGCAGGGCATAAATATGTTCTGACAGCTACTGACTATTGCACAAGGTGGGTTGAAGCAGCAGCCACCACAAGAAGTACAACCCAGGAAGTGATTGATTTTCTTGAATCAAATGTCATAACTAGATTTGGGGTTCCCCTGAATTTGGTCTGTGATAATGGGCCAGCCTTTCAATCATTGGAGTTTGCAGATTGGGCATACCAGATGGGGATAGTTATCAGATTCTCATCCAACTACTATCCCCAAGGCAATGGACTGGCTGAGTCAACAAACAAGAATTTAATGAATGCCATCAAGAAGTCTACAGCAGATAAACCCAGGCAATGGCATACATTGTTGAAATATGCACTGTGGGCTGACAGGATAAAACATAAGGTTGCTCTTAAGACTTCTCCCTTTGCTTTGTTGTATGGTACCCAGCCAATTGTTCCCATCTCTCTCAAGCTGCCTACCTACCAATTTGCCTTAGATTATTTTGAGGATCATGATGATGCTGAAGCCCGTGTTTTAGATCTCACTAACTTGCAGGATGAAAGACTCCAAGCCCTGGAGCACTTCAGTAGACATCAAGAAACTGTCAAAAGGTGGTTTGACAAGAGGGCCAAAGTGAAAGCTTTCAGACTGGCAGACTTGGTGCTCCTGTGGGACAAGGCTCATGAGAAGAAGGGTAAGCATACAAAGTTGCAGCCACTGTGGATAGGCCCCTACCAAATTGCTGAGATATTGGGTAACAATGCATTCCGTTTACAAGATCTGGATGGTAATTTTCTGGACCTCCCTGTTAATGGTCAATACTTGAAACATTATTTCTCGGCTGTTCCATCCAATCTATCATTTGAATGAGTCATAAAGAAGTTGTAACATATGTATACATTGTAAGTAAGCTTTGAAGTTTTTCAGTTTTATTTCTAAGTCTGTGCAGTTTTATTTTTGTTTTGTTCTTGAGGCCTGTCTCTGTCCTTGGAGGTCTGTCCAAAGTTCTTCAACTTTTGAAATCTGTCCTTTAACCTTTGCCTGAGCAATCAATGAAAAGTCAGCCTGCTAAAAAAAAAAAAAAAAAAATTGTTTTATTCCTAGCTGATCAATCCAGTCTCCACCCATTGTTTATAATTCTAATTGAGATAGTCTGCTTAAATTGAATAGTGGAACTATTTTGTTAGTCAGGACAACGGTAGAGAGGTGATTGGATCTTGTGTCTTGCTTGCCACAGTTGTTTTAATGATAGAAAAACTGCTATGCTGTTTAGTTGGAGGAACTCCCGGGGAATCCAAGAAAAGCTGGTTATAAGAGGGGACTATGGTTCATGCAATTATTTGGGTATCCACAGAGGCTATCAGTGCCTAGACTGAAACAGTTCCAGATTGATCAAATGATAAAAGAAAATTGTGATTTCTTTAAAGCCTTTCAGATATTGATGCATTTCAAAAATAAGAGAGATATAAAAAAAAAAAGAGTTATATGAGAGAGAGGCAGCCAGATTCCAAAAGTTATTTTTCTTTTACCAAGTTGCAGATTCTACCTTACAGTTGTAAATTTGGGTCGTGTAAATCTAAAGGGTAACTCTGTCTAGGCTGTAAAAGGCTAAACTAGTAAACAGAGCTCTACTCGGTTTCCCCTTTTACAATCTAGAAAAGCTGATCAGTCCAAAGTTCATCATTCAATCCAATCATCCTTGAAGAAAGTTTTATACCCTTTGTAATTGCACATCAGAAATCTTCCTTGAAGTAATTCAGCCTAGTATGTCCTTGGGAAATTTTAACAGCTAGCAGTTAGCAGTCAATTTATTGTGAAGAATGTCTGTGGCAAGGCATGATGCATGGTCTTTTTGTTTTGAAACCAGAGTCCTGGGTTCTAAAATAATGCTACTATTTTACCCGCAGATATCGCCATTTGTTGAGAAGCAACACACCCCCCACTGAAAAATGAGAGTCCATCCTTAGAAAACCTCAAGCTTCCCATTTTGCAGCAGGGACCCTCTTGATAATTTTCAGGTTCAAATCCAAATTTGCTTGCCTCCTTGATTAAGTTGTCCTTTTCCTTGCATTCTGGTTTTGTTGCCTTTCAGATTTCATTTTGTGCATGCTAGAGTCCTTCATGGGCAAAGAAAACCTTGCACCGATGCAAAAGAATGCAGAAAACAGATAGAAAATTTCATGAAAATCCAAAACTTTCCCTTTTCGGCAAAGCCGCGAAATCGCGACACTTCCATTTATGGAAATGTCACGAAATCGCGACAGAAAATAGAAAACCCGCCAAGTCAGTTTTGCGTCGCGATATCGCGACATTTCCATTTTTGGAAAGCGTCGCAAAATCGCTACCGGCCAGAGGAGAGAGAAGAAAGTTGTACGAAAAGGAGCGATTTCGCGACATGTCACGAAATCGTGACATGTCGCATTATCGCGGTAGGAGAGAGAAATGGGCTGCAGGAGTGAAAATCGACTAAGTCGCAAATGTGTCGCAAAATCACGGTCAACGCGGTCAACGCATGCAGCTACGGGAACTGTCGCGATATCGCGACGTGTTCTATTTTCGCGGGTTGTTGATGGAAAAACGCTTAAGTACAAAAAGTGCAGCGCGTCGCTAACATGTTTCAAAATCGCGTTGCAGGTTGGCCGAAGGGGAGCCTGAGTTTAAAAGTTGCAGCGATTCGCTGCATATTGGTCAAGAAGGCACTCCAAAGTAAAACTTGCAGCGATGCGCTACACGTCGCATTTTCGCGACGGGCGGTTCAAAGGCTTGAGGGTTAAAGGGTTGCAGCGACGCGCTGCAAGTTTTAAAGTTGCAAAGGCGCAAGACATTGATTGAGGAGAAGGTAAAGCGTCTAAGTGTTCAAAGTGGCAGCGATGCGCTGCAATGTTGCAAAGTCGCGGGTGTTGGTTGCAAAAAAGGACTAAATACAAATGTTGCAGCGATGTGCTGCATGGCTAGTGCAAAGAAAGTCTAAGGGGCAAAAACTGCAGCGATGCGCTGCACCTTTTGAAAGGGTCTTCCAAAGCAAAGGAATGTGGCATCTTCGCGATAAAAGTCCGCGATTGGTACGGAGAAGAGAGAAGGTAGCGAAATCGCTACCTATAGCAAAATCGCGGTCATTTTGATTTAAAAGACAAAGACATGAAAGTTGCAGCGACTCGCTGCACTTTCAATGATAGAACCAGCCAAGATGGAGACGTCGCGAAATCGCGATAGTTGGGAGGCAGAACTTCAAAGGGAGCCACCATGTCGCGATTTCGTGACATGATGAGAAGAAAGTTGCCAAATTGAAAGACATAATGGAAAATCGGCCAAGGGCCAGAAGGAAGCAAAGAGGAGAAATCAAATTTGCATGAAATCGACTAAGGCAAGATGCATGTCGCGAAATCGCGACATGCTTGAAAAGAGTTGTACGGCAGCTAGCAAGAGGCACGATTTCGTGACATGTCACGAAATCGTGACATGTCACGTTTTCGCGGTGAAAGAAAGGAGAGAGAAACATGCTGGCGGACATGTCGTGAAATCGTGACATGTCGCATTTTCGCGACCTGCACAGAAAGTTGACCAGAATGCTTGCAGCTGTAAACAGACACGTGTCACGATTCTGTGATACGTGTCAAGACACGTATCAGATGAAACAGAGGCCGACATGCAAGAAAGATTAGGATTTTAATCTGTTTTAATGTTAAAGTGTTGATTTAATGTTTATTAAATTGCTAATATAATCTTTTTGTCTTTCATGCAGGAATCCATCTGTCACTTGCGGGATAGCGGGAAAATGGCCATAAGGACAAAGTCAAATGCAATTTAATTAAAGGCGGCCATGTTGAAAAGGAAGGTGCCGAGAGTTGATGTTTCATTCCAGTATTTACAGATCTGTCCACAAATGACTAAGCAACTGCCAGATTTTACCGGTGAAGGCATTCAATGAGGATTTATGGCAGAGTTAATAGCAGGCAGATATTTTCAACTCCGGGATAGATTTGCAGAGATGGAATAGCGGAGAAGTGGTGACTCATCCGGCTCACCAACGAAATTAATGAAGGCATTTATTTGCAGTTGCGGGTGAATGCAAGCTGCATTTGATTCTATCTTCTCCATTTATGACAGCTGACCGCCCTGATTTGCAGAAGGGTTAGGTTTTATCCAGTCTTTGTTTTAAAATGGCTTTTATTGTAAAACCCGGTCCTAGGGTTTAAGATGATAAGATTTGCAGTTAAGAAAAGATATTTTCTGTAAAGATCAGGATCTGTCCTGAGTCTATAAATACAACTGCAAAATGTAATCGCGGGAGGCGGAGACTTAGAAATAAAAGGCTTATAAGCAATTTCTTGCAAATTTTGTGAAATCCTTTGTTTTCTGGACTGGGAGTTGATGTGCTTTTGCTGTTTTCTGTGGTAGCATGGCCAGGAGCCTAATATTTTACAGATCTGTGATAAGTGTATCTTCTTCTGTTATCCGTTCCATTAAAGTTTGTTAGATATATGTTGTAAATCTGCCATTATCAAGTTTAAATATGCTGTTAGGCTTCAGTTGTTCCATTGTTTGCTTGGGAAATTACAGATTTCAGGTGTAAGCTTGTTCTAATTGCTCTGTCTTCACTGTGTGAGCTAGGCTACCGGTGAAAGATATCAGTTTTAACCAGCTTCTCTTCGGTTTATAATTTTTTGTTAGACCTGTTCCATTTTGCCTTGTGCTCTTGGTTGAAAGTGATCTTAGAAATCTGGACGCTTTCCTCTTTGATTTGTTCTGTTGTGAAGCTGATAGTATAGATGAAATTGACAGTTTAAGTTTTACAGTTTAAAGTTTGATAAACTTCCCTTTCTGCCTTACCCTACCCTCTCTTTGCTTACCGTGAATGATCCATTTTTACTTTCTTTATTTGTCTTTTATTTGAATCTGCTGACCCATGAGAGCTAGATCAAGAATCAAGTTAAATCTGATTGTTAACAAGTAACAACTTCTGCAACTACTGAACAAGTTCAAGAACCCCCTGTAAGGTAACAGATAGTCCATATTGAAATCTATTCCAGAAGCGGAAAAGAGTGAATAGACATTCGACCCGACTCTGTAACTCACACCTTGGATAACCAGCTAGATCCTAAAGTGAGTGGGATTCATCCCGTGGGTGTTACCGGTGTTTATGCTCATTCTTCACGGGGTGTGTATGAAAGCCGGACCAACGAGAACTTGTATAGGGAAAACTATGCTGGCATATTCTTAAGATGCATTTCTCAGAGTGAAGTGAATGAGGTGATGTCTAGTTTTCATGAGAAAGTAGGAGCAGGGCATTCTTCAGGTTCTGCTACTGCACACAAGATACTGAGAGTGGGCTATTATTGGCCTACGTTGTTTAAAGATGCACATCAGCACGTAATAACTTGCCATTAGTGTCAGACTTTTCTATCCAAGCAAGCAAATCGAGCTTTACCATTGTAACCTATTATAATAAACAAACCGTTTACGCAATGGGGACTCGACTTTGTAGGTGTGATAAACCCGAGTTCATCAGTAGGGCATAAGTATGTGTTAACAGCCACTGATTACTGTACAAGATGGGTTGAAGCAGAAGCCACTATGAGGAGTACAGCCCATGAGGTGATCGGTTTTCTGGAATCAAATATCATAACCAGGTTTGGAGTTCCTTTGAACTTTGTGTGTGACAACGGACCAACTTTTCAGTCATTTGAGTTTGCAGAGTGGGCATACCGTGAAATGGATAGTCATCAAATTTTCATCCAACTATTATCCCCAAGGTAATGGACTCGGTTGAGTCCACAAACAAAAATTTGATGAATGCCATCAAGAAATCTACTGCAGACAAACCTAGATAGTGGCACACATTACTGAAATATGCACTCTGGGCTGACAGGATAAGACATAAAGTGGCTCTTAAAACTTCTTCGTTTGCCTTGTTGTATGGCATTCAGCCCATTGTTCCAATTTCTTTGAAATTACCCACTTATCAATGAGGATCAAGCAGATGCAGAGGCTCGTATTTTGGATTTAACTAATGTGCAGGATGAACGACTTCAAGCCCTGGAACATTTCAGTCGGCACCAAGAAACAGTCAAACGCTGGTTTGACAAAAGAGCCAAAGTGAAGGCCTTCAGACTCACAGACCTGGTGCTTCTATGGGACAAAGCCCATGGAAAGAAAGGTAAACATACAAAGTTTCAGCCACTATGGATAGGGCCATACCAAATTGTCGAGATCCTAGGTAATAATGCTTTCCGTCTATAGGACCTTGAGGGTAATTTTTTGAACCTTCCTGTTAATGGCCAATACTTAAAGCATTATTTCTCAGCAGTCCCATCCGGTACATCATTTGAATAAATCACAAAGACGTTGTAACATGTGTATATATTGTAAATAATCTTTGAAGTAGTTTGTTTTTATTTTATTTTAGCTTTGAAGTAGTTTTATTTTATTTTATTTTGTTTATCCTTTGGGGTCTATACAAAGTAGTTTTATTTTATTTTATTTTGTTTATCCTTTGGGGTCTGTACAAAGTAATTTGTTTTTATTTTATTTTGGTTTGTTTTTAAAGTTCTGTGTTTATCCTTTGGGGTCTGTACAAATTTCTTTTACCTTTTAAATTTTTGTTTTTTTTTAAGTTTTGCCTGGGCAGTAAAGAAAGAAATCAGTCTTTAAAAAAAAAAAAAAAATTGTTTTTATTCTGAGTTCAAAATCCCGTGTTCATTTTATTTTATTCTAATTGAGAGATAGTCTTCTTAAACTGAACAGTGGAACTATTTTGTTATTCAGAACAACAGTAGAAATATGATTGGATTTTGTGTCTTGCTTGCCACAATTATTTTAATTATAAAAAAAAACTGCTATACTGTTTGGCTGGAGGAACTCCCAGGGAATCCAAGAAAAGTTGATCATAAGAGGGGACTCTGACTCATGAAATTGTTTGAGTATCCATAGAGGCTATCAATACCCAGGCTAAAGCAGTTCCAGATCGATGAAATATATAAAAAAAAAAAAATTGTTTTTTAGTAAGGCTTTTCAGACTTCGATATATTTCAAAGGAGAGAGAGAAGGTGAAAGTTGAGCAAGACAACATAAACTGGCACTCTGTTATTTCCCATACAAAAAAAAAAAAAAAAATTGATAGATGGAGGCAGCCAAGACTCCTGGAGGATACATCTCAAATGGGTTCACCAAGCTATATATGCCACCTCACAGTTGTGAATCAGGGTCGTGTAAATCTAAAGAGTAACTCTGTCGGGGCTGTAAAAGGCTAAACTAGTAAACAGAGCTCTACTCGATTTCCCCTTTCACAATCTAGAAAAGCTGATCAATCCAGAGTGCAACATTCGAAGGCCCAATCATTCTTGAAGAAATTTTTATACGCTTATAATTGCACATCGAAAATCTTCCTTAAGTGATTCAACCTAGTATGTCCTTGGGAAATTTTAACAACTATTAGGTAGTAGTTAATTTATTTTGAAGAATATTTGTGGCAAGGCATGGTACATAGTCTAAATTGTTTTGAAACTAGAGTCCTATATTCTAAAATAGTGCTACTATTTTACCCGCAGATATCACCATTTGTTGAGAAGCAACACACCCCCACTGAAAAAAATGAAATTCCATCCTTTGAAAATTTTTGGCTTTCATTTTGCAGTAAGGACCCTCTTGAGTTTTTCGGGTTTTAAATTCCAAATTTTTCTTGCCTCCTTCAAGTTTTGCATTTATCAAAATATCTAAGTAGGCTTGCATAGGGCATTGTTTTCAATTTAAAAAACTTTTGAAAGTTTGTATGTAAATGTATTAATTCATGTTAATGCATTTTCTCTTAATCCCTGATGAATTCTAAAGTTCCGTTTGCAGATTCGGGTACCCTTTGGCCTTTTTTAGATCCTTGCAAAGTTTCATCAAATTCTAGGCACTTTGAGTTTTGTCATTTTTCTGCACCAAAAGAGCCCAAGACAGATAGGTGTCGTGAAATCGTGACGTCGCGATTTCACGACGTCGCGAAATTGTGACACAAAGGCAAGAGAGGGCCCAAGACAGTTAGGTGTCATGAAATTGCAACACGACAATGCAAAAAGTGCCAAGGTCCCGAAAGTGTCGCGAAATCGCAACACAAATGCAAGAAAGTGCCAAGGTCCCGAAGGTGTCGTGAAATCGCGACACAAATGCAAGGAAATGCTAAGGTCCCAAAGGTGTTGCGAAATCGCGACACGGCAATGCAAAAAGCTGCTAAGGTCCCGAAGGTGTCGCAAAATCGTGACGTTGCGATTTTGCGACGTCGCAAAATCGTGACACAAATGCAAGGAAGCGCTAAGGTCCCGAAGGTGTTGCGAAATCGCGATGTCGCGATTTCGTGACGTCGCAAAATCATGACACAAATGCAAGGAAGCTGCTAAGGTCTCGAAGGTGTCGCGAAATCGTGACACAAATGCAAAGAAGCGCTAAGGTCCCGAAGGTGTCGCGAAATCGCGACGTCGTAATTTCACGACACAAATGCAAGGAAATTCTAAGGTCTCGAAGGTGTCGCGAAATCGTGACATAAATGCAAAGAAGTGCCAAGGTCCCGAAGGTGTCATGAAATTGTGACACAAAGCAGAAAAAGTGCCCAGTCAGGGGAATGTCACGATTTCGCGACATGTCGCGGTTTCGCGACCAAGAAGGAAAGTGAAGGGCAACTTGAGGAAGCGTCGCGTTTTCGTGACACGTGTCAAATAAATAAAGCCGACATGTAATGAACATTAAGGTTTTAATTTAATGATTTCAAAATACTAATCCTTGTTTGTTTTTTGTAGGAAGCGAGCTGGCAGTTGTGTACTAGCGAAAGTAATGGCAAGAAAGACAAGGATAAGCGCAAAGCAGCAAAAGGAGCAGTACTTATTATGGACTTTATATTTTAATACTGTAAAAGAGGAAGCGAGCTGGCAGTCGTGTACTAGCGAAAGTAATGGCAAGAAAGACAAGGATAAGCGCAAAGCAGCAAAAGGAGCAGTACTTATTATGGACTTTATATTTTAATACTGTAAAAGAGGCAAATATCGGCGGGTTGTTCCCATTTCAGTGTTTATTTTATTACTCCCAGGAAAGTCCGCTTTATATTTTAAAATGTTGCAGACATATAGATTTCGGCGGATTATCCCTCTTTTATAGTACTTATGTTATGGGCTTTATATTTTAATACTATACAAGAGAAAAATATCGGCAGAGTTGTTTCCCATTTCAGTGTTTATTTTATTACTCCCAAGAAAAGTCAGTTTTATAATTTAAAATCCTGTAGAGAGGCAAGTCCTCTATAAATGTGAATGTATACCTCGAAACACACGAGGGAGAAAAACTTGGAATAAAAGCCATTTTAGCAATTTCATGCAAAAAAAAAAATATCTTGTGAGAATGCTTTGTTCTAGACCTGGAGTTGATGTCACATCATTTTTTTGGGATAGCGTGGCCAGGAGCCTAATCTATCTCGAATTGCGATAAGTGCATTTTCTCATGTTTTTCATCCCGTAAAAGTTTTATTTATTTTATGTTGTAAATCTATGATACCAAGATCGGATGCATTACTAGGCTTCATTCCATTTGATGTATGCTAGGTAAAATTAAAAGATTTAAGGTTAGGGTTTGTCTCTGATTGCTCTATCCTCACTGCGTGAGCTAAGCTGCTGGTGAGAGATATCAGTTGACACAGACTTCCTTTTTGTTTTATGATTTTCCTCCAGATTTGTTTCTTTCTGTCTTATGCTCTTAGTAGAAGGTGGTCTTAGAAAGCTAGATACCTTCCTCTTTGATTGAGCCTTATTGCGAAGCTAAACAGTGTAACTGAGATTGGTGTTTTGATTCTCGCAACTAAGTTAAATAAGCTTCTCTTTTCTGCCCTACCTTACTCTCTCTGGTTTTTCCTGTTAAATGATCCACCCTTTTTTTTTTTTTTTAATTTGTCTTCTCATTTAATCTACTGAAACACAAAGATTCAGATCAAACAATTAATTGCAAAATCCGATTGCCCACCAAGATAACTATCAACTCCAAAAAACAATACTGAACCAAGTCCAGGACCCGTTGTAAGGTAACAGACAGTCCACTTGAAACTATTCCGAAAGCGAAAAAGAGTGAATAGACATTTGACCCAACTCTGTAACTCACACCTTGGATATCCAGCAAGATCCTAAAGTAAGTGGTATTTATTCCCTTATAAGTGTTATCGGTATTTTATGCTCATTCTTCACAGGGTGTGTATAAAATTCGAACCAACAGTGGTTACCCACTCATCTTAGGGAGGTCATGGCTAGCAATAGTCGATGTATACATTAGCTGCTACAATGGACTGATGACCATCTCAAATGGTCAGAATATTAAAATATTGATGATCTCTCTCCCTACATAGTCATGGTTATGTTGGGTGAACCCACGTGGGACAATCAGAAGGATGGGTCATTGTCCATGCTCCAGCCAGTAATGGCATTGAAAGAGTTGGAGGCAGCTGATGAAGACGATGTCATTACAAGATTCCTCTAGGGAGAGTCCTCCCTTATAATTTCTAAATCACCCTTGGTCGGTGCTTAGGATCATCATACCAGGAAAATCAAAATTGAATTGGATAGAACATTGAACGTCAGTAGTGAGTTGACACCCACACAACTGACAGAGCTAAAATAACTCTTAACCAAGCATCAACAAGCATTTGCCTAGGATTACTCAAATATGAAAGAAATCAGCCTAGAAATATGCACCCATTGAATCTACCTCGAAGAGCAGATGACTCCAGTTAGACAGCCGTAGAAGAGGATGAACCTCGCCATGAAGGAAATTGTCAAAGCTGAGTTGTAGAAGCTCTTGTTAGTAGGGTTCATCTACCCAATATTTGATAGCGAATGGGTATCACCACTTGTGATGGTCCCCAAGAAAAATGGGAAATTGTGAATCTATGTTGATTATAGATCATTGAATAAGGTGACCAAGAAGGATCACTTCTCGCTTCCCTTAATTGATCAGGTATTAGATACGTTTTCTGGAAGGAAATACTTCTCCTTTCTAGATAGAATCAGCAGATACAACCAAATTTAGATCAGATAGAATGACCAAGATAAGACAATTTTTACCTATCCATGGGGAACATTTACCTACAGAGTGCTACCCTTTGGGTTATGCAATGCACCAGCCACATTTTAGAGGATGGTGTTAAGCATATTCTCAGATATGATGGGGGAAGCAATTGAAGAGTATATGGACGACTTCACCATTTATGATGAAAACTTCGAAGAGGCAATGACGAACTTAGAACAAGTTCTCCAGAGATGTGAGGAGAACAACTTATCTCTCAGCAATGAAAAGTGCTTTATGATGATGCGCAAGGGCATATGCTAGGACACCACCTCTCAACAGAGGAAATTAAAGTTGATAAAAATAAAATAGAGGTCATCAAGGACCTACCCAGCTCCAAAACACAGAGGGAAGTAAGAATTTTTCTTAGCTCTGCTAGGTACTATAGGTGATTTATCACCAACTTTAGTAAAATTACCAAACCACTGCACACCTTGCTATCGAAAGACGTGGAATTTATCTGGATGGAAGACTGCAAACAAGCCTTTCAAACACTGAAGGAGAAGCTAATTTTTTCCCCAGTCCTACGGGGCCCAAATTGCGCAGTCTTGTTTCATATTTACTGTGACACATCCAATAATGCAATTGGAGCGGTCCTCAGGCAGAAATATGGCGAGGAATTCTACACCATCTCCTATGTCAGCAAGAACTTAGCAGGTACAGATCTCAACTACACAATGACAAAAAATAAATTCCTTGCAGTTATGCACGCCATCAATAAATTTCACCACTATATCACTAGCTATAAGGTATTCATCCATACAGACCACGCAGCCATTCGGTACTTAATGAGTAAACCAATGATCAGTGGTAGGATTATCAGATGGCTCTTTGGAGTTCGACATCACAATCGTAGACAATCCCAGGAAGGATAACGTAGTCATAGACTTCCTATCCAGACTGATACCAACATATCACGTAGTGGTGGAAGACTAGTTCCCAGATGAACATTTTTTTGTCATCAGCGAACAGATGTTATGGTACGTAGACATCATCAACTATCTAGCCACCAATAGAACATCCCCTACTCTTTCATCATGAGAGAAGCAGGCGGTAACAAAAAAAAGTACCTATTTTTTATGGGTTGATGGCCTCCTATTTAAAATAGGGCCTGATCAAATCGTAAGGAGGTGCATAGCAGAGCACGAGTTTGCAGAGATACTTAAATACTATCATGGCGAGTCATGCAAAGGAAACTTTGCAGGAAGGAGGACTACATATAAAGTCCTACATATTGGGTATTTTTGACCCACATTGTTCAAAGACACAGCCACAAACGCTAGCAAGTGTGACAAGTGCCATAGAATGGGTAGGCTGACCCACAAGGATGAAATACCCCTTCAACCTCACATGCACATAGATCCCTTTGACAAATGGGATATGGATTTCATAGGACCAATCAATCCATCTTCGATCGAAAAGAGATACATTCTGGTCTGCACAAACTACGTCACTACATGGATCGAGGTCTAGGCACTAAGGGACTCTAAGGAGGGAATGGTGGCAAAATTCCTATTTGCCTACATTTTCATGAGGTTCAGGGTGCCTAAGGAAATTACAATGGACCAAGGACCCTAGTTTACCTTCAAATTAATTTGGGAATTGATGAAGTAATATAGGGTCTGCCATAACAAGACCACCCTCTACCATCTGCAGGCAAATGGATAGGTGGAAGTAACCAACAGGGAGATAGATAATATTCTAACAAAAATTGTGCAACAGCACCGAAAGTACTGGATTGCAAGGTTACCGGAGGCAGTGTGGGTATACAATACAACATGAAAATAAACTATCGGCTTTACACCATTCTGACTAGTATACAAGAAGGATGTGATGATGCCCATCGAATTTGATATTAAAACACTTAGAAAGATAGTGGAACTGGACCTGAGCCTAGACGAAGCATAGAAGGAATGGATTTGGCAACTGAATCAGCTAGATGAATGTCGAATGGATGCCCTACAAAGAATAGAAATCATCCAAAGGCAAAGAAAACAATGGCATGACCATCATATTAAGACAAAATAGTTCAAGGAAGGAGACTGGGTATTATTATATGATTCTAGGTTCTAGGAACGAAAAGGGAAGTTGATGCAAAGGTGGATGGGACCATATAAGGTGGTGGAGCTAATCGAAAATGGTGATGTGTGTGTTAAAATAATTGATGACAGCAACACCATTCTCACAGTTAATGGCCATCAATTACGCCCATACCACACATTCAAAAATTTAATGGTGGAGCCCAGAACAGGCATGGGGGAAACCCCATCCAATAAAAATTGCCAACTTCTCAACAACACGGTGGACACAAAGGCATCCACCAAAAACTTAGTTTTAGTTTCTTATTTTTGTGTGTTGCAGGTATGGTGCCTGCATGCAAGTTGCAGCCATCTTGAGAGCCAGGGCCTAACAGGCACAGATTGCACTGGACCTGCATATTTTCATAATTTCTAGTTTATGGTGTGTTTTGCAGGGACAATGCCCGTATGTAAGCTGCAGGCATCTTGAGAGCCAGGGCCTAATAGGAACGAAATGCATTTAACTACATTTTCTTTTTTTTCTTTTTATTTTTGCAGGGGAAGGCCTAATTGTATGAACAATAGGCATCTTGGGTAACAAGGCCTATACGGACTCAGCATCCATGAACCTGCACATTCTATAAGTTAGTTCTGATCCAAGCATAGACGTAGGCACCAATTACTCACAAAGAAAAAATTATGGACCCCCGTACTTGGATGAAGCAGACGCCAACATAGCACGAGAAGAATTTTAGAAGGCTTGATCAACCTCACATCAACGAACACGTCAGTTGTTGCTAACTTTTCAATGGTGGGAGAACGCTTTACCATAGAAGAGAGGTGCCTTCCTCTGCCATAAATGTGCCTTACTCCGGTGCCTTACTCCAAAAGAGAGGCGCCTTACTCCAAAAGGGAGACGTCTTACTCCGACACCTTACTCTATAAGAGGCACCTTACTCCAAAATGGAGGTGCCTTACTCTAAAAGTAGGTGCCTACTCCGGAGGAGAGGCACCTTTATCCAAAGGGAGACACCTTACTATCAAAAGTAGGTGCCTTACTCCGGAGGAGAGGCACCTTTATCCAAAGGGAGACACCTTACTATCAAAAGTAGGTGCCTTACTCCAAAGTAGGTGATGCAGGAGCATCCGGTGGCAAAAGAGCAATCTTGTATCAACGAAAAATTTCTAAGTGTTCGCCTTGATGTCGCGATATCGCGACAGAGAAAAACGTCACGATATCGCGACATGTCGCATTTTTGCGACTCAGGAAGGAGAGAGAAGGCATGGAGCAAAAATGTCGCAATTTCACGACATGTCGCGAAATCACGATCGAAAGAAGACAAGAAGGGCCAGAGAAGAAAATGTCACGATTTCGCGACATGTCGCGAAATCGCGACCGAAGGAGTAGAAAGAAAGCAAGGAAGGAAATTGTCGTGATATCACGACATGTCACATTTTCATGACCCAAAACAAAGAGAGAGAAAGCAGAGCAAAGCTGTCGTGATATCGCGACATGTCACGATTTTGCGACCCAAGAGGCGAGGAGAAGGCAGAAAGGAAAGATGTCGCGATATCGCGACATGTCACGATTTCATGACCAAAAAGGGGAAAGAAGAACCGAAAGGGAAAGATGTCGTGATATCGTGACATGTCGCATTTTCATGACAAAAGGACGAAAGAAGGCGCAAGGGAGAAGTGTTGCGATATCGCGACATGTCGCATTTTCGCAACAAAAGGGCGAAAGAAGGCGCTAAGGAGAAAAGGTGTCACGATATCGTGACATGTTGCATTTTCGCGACAAAAGTACGAAAGAAGGTGCAAGGGAGGAGAAGTGTTGCGATATCGCGACATGTCGCATTTTTGTGACAAAAGGACGAAAGAAGGCGCAAAGGAGAAGTGTCGCGATATCGCGACATGTCGCATTTTCGCGACCAAAGGACGAGAGGAGGCGCAAGAGAGAAAAGTGTCACGATATCGCGACATGTCACATTTTCGCGACCAGGAGATGATGGGAGGCGCAAGAGAGAAAAGTGTCGCATTTTCGCGACTCGAGAAAGGCAGGAAGGCCAAAAAGCAAAAGTGTCGCGATTTCGTGACATGTCGCATTTTTGCAACTCAAGAAAGGCAAGAAGGCAGGAAAGCAAAAGTGTCGCGATATCGCAACATGTCGCATTTTTGCGACTCGAGAAAGGCAGGAAGGCAGGAAAGCAAAAGTGTCGCGATATCGCGACATGTCGCATTTTCGCGACTCAAAGAGGGCAAGAAGGCGGGGAAGCCGAAAGTGTCGTGATATCACGACATGTCGCATTTTCGCGACTCGAAGGAGGCTGGAAGACAGGGAAGCCGAAAGTGTCGCGATATCACGACATGTTGCATTTTCATGACTCGAAGGAGGCTGGAAGACAGAGAAGCCGAAAGTGTCGCGATATTGTGACATGTTGCATTTTTGTGACTCGAAGAAGGCTGGAAGGCAGGGAAGCTGAAAGTGTCATGATATCGCAACATGTCGCGTTTTCGCTACCAAACAGAAGGAAAGAAAAGGCAGGCGGTTATAGGGGCCGTTATTGAGGAAATGATCGAGCGGTAGGTATACCGAATGTCATCATGGGTTGATAGGCGGACAGAGTCTATAGTGGTAGCACTGGACAAGCACATGGCACCAAGGTGCAGTGAAAGCAGATGAAGATCAAGAGTCGAAAAGAAAGACGTTTCGAAATCCAAGCCAACGTAGAGGCACGGGAAATGAAACAAAGCGTCATAAAAGGGAGACGGAAGCGATGGCATGCACAAGGGGTTGGAAACAGCGAAGACAGAGTTGCAGACGTGAAGGCAAGAGTGCCATTCTGGACCTGTCTGAGCTGTTTTCTTCCAGGGTCGAAAAACTGCCAAAACAGTGTTGCAGACGTGAAGGCAAGAGTGCCATCCTAGACCTGTTGAGGCTATTTTTCTTCCAAAGTTGGAATTACAGTAAGGTGATAGGGTCAAAAAAATGGCAGAGACAGAGTTGCAGACGAGAAGGCAAGAGGGCCTTTCTGAACCTGTGAAGGCTGTGTTTTTCTTCCAGAGTTGAAATGTTGTAATGTATTAGAAAATTCTTCCTAGGGAAGATGCTGTAATGTAAGAGAAAAGAAAATATAAACTGCCTTTCAGGATAAAGGAGTTTATTTGGCAGACTACTGCCATTGTTGTAAGTTTTTCCAAGTTCAATGAATGAGGATTTTAAGAATCTGTTGTGAGCTATTTTGGCTCCCTGTGAGAGTTTGTGAGTTTGGGGTGAGCGATTTTCGAGTCCCCATCAGGTGGTATCAGAGCAGAAGTTCCTGAGCGTGTAAACAGATCACCGAAAGTGAGGCAGTTTGCACCAGGATCTGTGGAAGAGCTTAGATTTCCTGAGTATGTGTAAATAGATCGTCGAAAGTGAGGCAGTTTGCACCAAGATCTATGGAAGAGCTTAAAGCTCCTGAGTATGTGTAAACAGATCATCGAAAGTGAGACAGTTTGCACCAGGATCTGTGTAAGAGCTTAGAGTTCCTGAGTATATGTAAATAGATCGTCGAAAGTGAGGCAATTTGCACCAAGATCTGTGGAAGAGCTTAGAGTTCCTGAGTATATGTAAACAGATCATCGAAAGTGAGGCAGTTTGCACCAGGATATGTGGAAGAGCTTAGAGTTCTTGAGTATGTGTAAACAGATCGCCGAAAGTGAGGCAGTTTGCACTAGGATCTGTGGAAGAACTTAGAGTTCCTAAGTATGTGTAAACAGATCACCGAAAGTGAGGTAGTTTGCACCAGGATATGTGGAAGAGCGTAGGTCCCTGAGTGTGTGAGCAGATCACCGAAGGTGAGGCAGTTTGCACCAGGATCTATGAAAAGGTTGTGAGAAGAGAGTGAGGAAGAATACCTCCATGAAGAAGTCATGGTGGTGGGAGAAATGTGGTACCTAAAGAAGATTTCAAAGCTTTGCAGAGGCAAGTGCAAGCCCTGCAAGAGGAGTTGCGAAGAGGGATTGAGCCGAGGAGAAAAGAGCCATGCTAAGGTTGAAGATTTTGGCAAGATTGGAGATGTTGAAAAATAAGGTGACAGAACAGTACAGAAGTAAAGGTCACTTCTCAATCCACCCTAATTGTCTGATGCAGGAGCATCCGGTGGCAAAAGAGCAATCTTACATCAACGAAAAATTTCTAAGTGTTCGCCTTGATGTCGCGATATTGCGATAGAGAAAAGCGTCGTGATATCATGACATGTCACATTTTCGTGACTCCAGGAAGAAGACAGAAGGCACGGAGCAAAAATGTCACGATTTCATGACATGTCACGAAATCGCGATCGAAAGAAGACAGGAAGGGCCAGAGAAGAAAATGTCACGATTTCGTGACATGTCGCGAAATTGCGATCGAAGGAGCAGAAAGAAAGCAAGGAAGGAAACTGTCGCGATATCGCAACATGTCGCGTTTTTGCGACCCAAACCAGAGAGAGAGAAAGTAGAGCAAAGTTGTCACGATATCGTGACATGTCACGATTTCATGACCCAAGAGGCGAGGAGAAGATAGAAAGGAAAGATGTCACAATATCGCGACATGTCACGATTTTGCGACCAAAAATGGGAAAGAAGAACCGAAAGGGAAAGATGTCGCAATATCACGACATGTCTCATTTTCGCGACAAAAGGATGAAAGAAGGCGCAAGGGAGAAGTGTCGCGACATGTCGCATTTTCGCGACAAAAGGGCGAAAGAAGGCGCTAAGGAGAAAAGGTGTCGCGATATCGCGACATGTCGCATTTTCGTGATAAAAGGACGAAAGAAGGCGCAAGGGAGGAGAAGTGTTGCGATATCGCAACATGTCGCATTTTTGCGACAAAATGATGAAAGAAGGCGCAAAGGAGAAGTGTCGCGATATCGTGACATGTCGCATTTTCGTGACCAAAGGACGAGAGGAGGCGCAAGAGAGAAAAGTGTCGCGATATCGCGACATGTCGCATTTTCGCGACCAAAAGACGATGGGAGGCGCAAGAGAGAAAAGTGTCACATTTTCACGACTCGAGAAAGGCAGGAATTCCAAAAAGCAAAAGTTTCATGATTTCATGACATGTCACATTTTTGCGACTCGAGAAAGGCAGGAAGGCAGGAAAGCAAAAGTGTCGCGATATTGCGACATGTCGCATTTTTCGTGACTTGAGAAAGGCAGGAAGGCAGGAAAGCAAAAGTGTCGCGATATCGCGACATGTCACATTTTCGTGACTCGAAGAGGGCAGGAAGGCGGAGAAGCCAAAAATGTCGCGATATCGCAACATGTCGCATTTTCGCGACTCGAAGAAGGCAGGAAGGCAGGGAAGCTGAAAGTGTCGCGATATCGCAACATGTCGTATTTTCGCAACTCGAAGGAGGCTGGAAGACAGGGAAGCCGAAAGTGTCGCGGTATCGTGACATGTCACATTTTGGTGACTCGAAGAAGGCTAGAAGGCAAGGAAGCTGAAAGTGTCACGATATCGTGACATGTCGCGTTTTCGTAACCAAACAGAAGGAAAGAAAAGGCAGGCGGTTATAGGGGCCGTTACTGAGGAAATGATCGAGCGGTAGGTCTACCGAACGTCATCATGGGTTGACAGGCGGACAAAGTCTACAGTGGTAGCATTGGACAAGCACGTGGCACCAAGGTGCAATGAAAGCAGACGAAGATCAAGAGTCGAAAAGAAAGACATTTCAAAAGCCAAGCCAACGCAGAGGCACGAGAAATGAAACGAAGCGTCAGAAAAGGGAGACGGAGAGTCATGCCAGAGATTTTAAAAGGGGAAGCGATGGCATGCACAAGGGGTTGGAAACGGTGGAGACAGAGTTGCAGACGTGAAGGCAAGAGTGCCATTCTAGACCTGTCCGAGCTGTTTTCTTCTAGGGTCAAAAAACTACCGAAACAGTGTTGCAGACGTGAAGGCAAGAGTGCCATCCTGGACCTGTTGAGGCTATTTTTCTTCCAGAGTTGGAATTATAGTAAGGTGATAGGGTCAAAAAAATGGTAGAGACAGAGTTGCAGATGAGAAGGCAAGAGGGCCTTTCTGAACCTGTGAAGGCTGTGTTTTTCTTCCAGAGTTGAAATGTTGTAATGTATTAGAAAATTCTTCCTGGGGAAGATGCTATAATGTAAGAGAAAAGAAAATATAAACTGCCTTTCAGGATAAAGGAGTTTATTTGACAGACTGCTGCCATTGTTGTAAGTTTTTCCAAGTTCAATGAATGAGGATTTTAAGAATCTGTTGTGAGCTATTTTGGCTCCCTGTGAGAGTTTGTGAGTTTGGGGTGAGCGATTTTTGAGTCCCCATCAGTAGGCATGTCAATCGATGGAGGCGTTTGACTACAGTTGAAAAGCCTAAAAAAATGAGGTACCTCGATGTTATAGGGCATTAAAAAAATGTGTGTTCAAGTAGGCACCTTACTCTAGCACCTTACTCTGGTGCCTTACTCCATAGGTAGGTGCCTTACTCTAAAGGTAGGCACCTTACTCCGGAGGTGCCTGACATTTCTTCAAAAAAAAGTGTGTTCAAGTAGGCACCTTACTCTGGCACCTTACTCCAATGCCTTACTCCAGTGCCTTACTCCAATGTCTTACTCCAGTGCCTTACTCTGGTGCCTTACTCCAACGTTGTACTCTGACACCTTACTCTAGCGCATTACTCAATTAGTTATCAAGCAGACGCCTTACTCTGGTGTCTTACTCAAGCAGGTGCCTTACTCTAGCGCCTTACTCAAGCATGTGCTAAGAAGGCACCTTACTCAAGTAGGTGCATTGATTAAATCAAAAGCACATGCACAACTTGGCGGTATGTGGAGCGGTTGAAGCCAACATCATCACCTCACGTGATGGAAATCCGAAGGTACCTAAAAATATTTCGAAATCATTAGGTAGGATTTCTGCACGTCCTAAGGCCAACTATCAAAGGAAATATGCATCCCAATCTGAACCAATAGGATCCACCACATTTTCAGCATGAAACATCAAGCGAACCAGAATTGTAGTAACCAAGGTGACGTAATCAGCACATGGGAAATACACTATCACCATTACCATGGATTACCAAATTGGCATACTCCACAAAGCACGAAATGACCAATCAGGTATGCGCATGATTTTTTAAATATATACGTAATTTTTCATAAGATATGCTTCTCTAAAAATAATGTCGATGCAAGAATTGAATTGGCCCCTCATGCCTAATACGTCATGCTGAAAATCAATTCGGGTGGCGTACCCTGTCAATCCCAATGCAGAAGCAATTTCTATATTAGGCGCCTGAATCTATAAGAAGGCATCTTACTATGAATAAAGCATCAACCCAGTCGAAAATCTCGTGATTTGTGGGTATGGGTGGTTTTATCCCATGGTATTGTACCCACAGTATTCTAATATCACATTGTGGTTTAGGGTTGTAAGTGTTTCCTTTATATTGATTGTAATGTCCCATTACGGGCAAGGAGTGAATAAAAATATCAAAGGAGGTGTGGCTCTTGTTTGCTGGAGTAGCCTATATTCGATGAACCAGGGTAAATCTCATGTGTTCTATGTGCATGATTTATTGTGAGTTATTGTTTTCTTCTGAGTTATTTGTTTCTATATTAATTATTCTGGAATAAGTTTGGGTAAAACTCTTCATCATCAGCATCCCCCTCACTAGAGAATGCACATACAAGGATGGCGCGATGATCCAATGCACATAATTGTTGCTCAGATAGAGGAATATTTGACTCAACCATGGAGGGCTCCCAAAGCAAGGACTTTTGATGCACTTGAGTAAGTTCTTTGAACAGGTTGTGAGATACTTCACATGCACAAGGAAGTACTCGCACCTGAACGTGAACCACATGCAGTTCCTAAACCACCTGGTGCATGGGTGAGAAATTATTATGTCATTCTATCTGGCACGTGCCTTGAAGGATGAGGTATTGTGATACAAGAGATGAGCGATCTCTGCCCTAGCCCATCACAAGCTAATTACAGCCCTAATACGACACGTTGAAGAACACAAGGGGGCTCGTCGACAGTAGGGACCGAACATTCTAGTGCATAGGATCAAGCAGCGGCTGAAGTAGGGTAGGAGTTCGAATTACGAGAAGTGGTCGAAGAAGTAGGGGTCGAACATTTCAATGCGCAAGAATAGGTAGCGGTCGAAGCAAGGCACGAGGTCGAATTGTAGGTAATGGCCGAAGAAGAAGGGAGACAACCCCAAACCTCATTGGATGTTGTAGAATAAGGGTATATTCCTTTTCATGATTATAAAAAGGATAGTTTAGAGTCCTCTAGTATTGAACTTATAGCTTGTCGAATGGAACGCATACGTGGTCGAAGATGACTGTGGTGACTAATTTTGTCAAGCAAGGAAGAAGAAGAAGACACAAAGGTTGGATTCACGGTCTAAACTTGTAAATTTTGGTCGCTCGTAGTCCACAAGACCCAAAGTCTTTAGCAGGCCTGCAATAGTAGCCCGAGGTACCGATGGAAGAGGACCGCACTGGGCAAAGTGAGAACTTCACGATGCAGGCACTATTTGACGAAGTCAAGGAGATGACTACAAGGAATATTCAAAGGTAGGAGGCCATCGTCACCCAAATATAGCAACTGATTTAGTAGCTCAGGGCAGAAAATCAGTAGTTGTAGGCCAGGGCGATTGAAAGATGAGATGCCTCTACCCAAACAGATTGGGTAATTGAGGTGCCCACGAACTCTCCAAACTCGCCAGAGAGGGTAATCTCATCTGGGATGGTTAGGTCAAACGCCCGAAATGAAGAAGTAGAAGCAAGAGAGGGTTCGTGTACCTCTGACAAAGTAACTATAGAGGAATAGGGGAATTTTGTTTTTCAAACAAAAACCCCTGTAATCAACATTGACGATGATGAGGAGCATTCAGGGCAGAGCCAGGGGTAGGGCCCTGAACCCGATGCCAAGAAGAACTCTCACAAGCACCAGGTACCCAAAATTGAGGGACCAATACCTGAAGAACTAGAAGAATAGTCGTTGGATGACCACGAAATAGGGAAGACAGCTACGGGGGAATTAAGACCAGAAGGGCAGATTCTCGGATGCTCTAACAGGGAAACATCTCCCGTTGGAAAGGAATATATCCCCACATAAACTATCGCAATACTAGAGAGGCAAAAGGGGAAGGCACCTCAGACATCGTAGAAGAGGGCCAAGAAAAAGGCTAGAGTTATGTTCGCCGAACCAAACCTCCAGTCGAACGAAGAATGGGCAAAAGGCATGTAGGCCTTTACTAAGAAAAAAGAAATATTTGAAAAACTCCGTGAAGAGTTTGAGGAAACAAAGGTAGCTAGAAAAGTCATTGAGAAGGTCAAAAGAGGGCCTAGCATCTGTGTAACCCCTGCTATGGATGATCAATTCTGGGAGATATATGGTTCATCATAGGACCAACCCTCCAAAATGAGGAAATGGTTAGAAAGATGGGGAGTATTCAGACCAGATGTGGAAGCGACAGCAATTGCAGAAGAAAATGTTGATCTCACCCTTGAAGAGATTCACCTATACAATGCTAGCGTGGTCACATGAAGAGGGCGACTCTGATATTCCACTCATAGAATTATGCCCTCAACATGCTGACTTATGGCAGGAAGCAAATGTAACATTCTAGAGAGGAGAAACGACTATGATCATGGCACCTAGCATAGGCACTAGATCGAGTAGGACAAGAAGGCGTAGCCAGTGCAACAGGAAACTAGCACAGCCAAAGGACAAAGGCCAACCTAACACATTCGAAAGCCAGCGTAGCCGGAGGTCAGCACAGCCCAAAAATACCCCGCAGTAAACCAGTGTCCCTCAGCGAAAATGAAAACCTCAAAATGAAAAGAAATCCAAGGTCATCAGTAAGAAAAGGAAATAGGAAGATGCGACATACGGGAAGGAGGCAAGTACCTGTTTCTAATGCCATGAGGGCGTGGCACATATTAGGCATGAGAGGATGATGAGCATCAGATATGCTCATATTTTTGTACGAGTACCAATGGTTTTTGCACGAAAATATAGTATGAGTTGTATATTTTTATGAATCATTATGTATTTATTTAATGAAATTATGTGCATTATCTAATTTGTGTGTGAAGTGTGTTTTGTGTAGTTATTCATTGATTTTATCATTTTTTGCTCAGTCGAGGTCCTACATGGACCTAACACGCTTCTGCTTCATTGGTCTAAGGTATATTAAATAAGGCACCTTACTCAAGTAGGCGCCAAGCAGATACCTTACTCAAGTAGGTGCCAAGTCGGCGCCTTACTCAAGTAGGCGTCAAGCAGGTGCCTTACTCAAATAGGCACCAAGGAGGTGCCTTACTCAAGTAGGCGCCTTACACAACGATTATGCGCATTGACCAAACGGTTGTAGAAGGACCCCGTTGACCATAGTTCCACATCATGTAGTCTATCTGTGGGAAACCGCTGAACAAATGAGTTGTCCCAGCCAAAGTGAATGAACATGTAACCACTCAAGGAAGCAAAACCCAAACAGCGCAGAGATCATCCTATAGCCAAGAAAAGACAAAAATCTATTTATCGTGCGCTTGTTACAGTAGCTAAACTATTCCAGTTTAGACTGTAACTAGGTCACCTGTTGTAACAGAACTGTAACAAGAAGTCTTGTGTGTGTTATATAAACACACAAACTTCTCTAAAACATGGAGGCAATATTTCAGAGAACAGTATCACATGTAATATTGCATTGCACTATCAATAAAATCTCGAGAGTTCCTTCATTAGCATATTATCTTTGTGATTTACCGGATGGGATCTGCTGGAGCCTGGGCCCACTCCAAGCCAGTATTCCTCCCCTAATTTTCTCATTGCTTTCTTAGATTTAATTATGCAATATGGTGTGTTTATTTCCTAGACTAGTTTCCTTGCTTTAGCGTGGTGTACCTTTTATTTACGCAAGTGTGTTTACCGCTTTCAGTGTGGTGTGTTTACTTTCACGTAATTTATTTATGCATAATTTTTATTGGTACGGATAAATCAATTGCTATTTTATAAACCCTCCAATGATAGTCTAGCAAACTCATATCAGAAGTGGTAGTGTGAGTAGTCTTAACCGTGGCACTTCAAAAGTCTAGGAGCTCCCTGATTTGACAATTTAAATGTCAGGGCTGTGACATATAGGATAAAATTAACCAGTGTTTTACCCCCAACAAAGACAATTGTTAGACAAAATTATTTCATAAGAGCAAGGAGGATTTATGAAAGAGAGATAGATTCTAGATGAGATCATAGCAGCTCATGAACTTATGCATTCAACAACTTCAATAAAAGCGAGTAATTCTCTTAAAACTTAGTATGAGTAAAGCCTATGATAGGGTTAAATGGGATTTTCTTTTTACAGTATTAGAAAAGTTTGGTTTTGAGAAGAAATGGGTCATATGCATTAAAGCTTCTATCTCTATAATTTCATATTCAATGTTGGTCAATGGGTTAGTAACATAATATTTTAAATCCAAGATAAGTCTAAGATAGGAAGATCCTCTATCACCATATATGTTCATTATAATGGCAAAGGTTTTGGGTAGGAACTTGAAGAAGGCTAAAAAATATGGACTTAAGGCTAGTAATAGCATCAACAACATCGCCCATCAACCATTTGTAGATGTTACAACCCTTTTTGGAAGGGCAAGGATAAACGAGGCCAGAGATTTGAATAACTTATAAAAGAAATATAAAAAAGCATCAAGGAAAAAGTTAATAGGACAAAATCCAAAATTTACTTCCTAAACATTTTAGCTAAAATCAAAACAAGAATTTGCAAGTTACTTCAAATGGAGGAGGCAAATTTGCCAGTAACTTATCTGAGGATGCCCTTATTTGAGGGGAGAATGAGGATAGAATTATGAAATCTATTTATAAATAAAGTTAAAAATAAACTACTAGAATGGAAAGGTAGATGGTTATTGTTAGCAGGAAAAGTGCAGCTAATTAAGTCAGTCTTACAAGTCATTCCAACATATTATGTCATTATTTACTATGCCAAAATCAATAGAAAAAATTTTAATCTCTATTATGCGATCCTTTTTGTGGTCAGGTTTACATGATAAAAAGAAATCTCCTTTGGTGAAATGGAGCAAGGTGTGTGATGATAAAACTAGGGGAGGTATTCGTTTAAGAGTTCTTACAAATACAAACTTAGCTTTTAGGGGAAAAGCAATCTAGAGATTGTACAAAGATAGTCAAAGACAATGGGCAAGAATACTTATTATATTGTTGAGCCTAATGACCTAATCTTAATATTTATTGCACTCTCTCTACCAAATGGTTTTGCACTTTGGAATGGTTTAAAAAAATCTATTTGATCTAGTGATTGAAGGTTTAAGATGGGTGGTGGGAACTAGAGAAAAAAAATTATTTGGATGGACACTTGGTGTGATAAAAGACCACTCAATCTAGATCTTATTTGAAACCTTGGATGAGATTAATTCAAGACAAATATGGTGATAGGGTTTTAAACATTTTGTACAAGGATCAAGAAGGAAGATACAATGGAAAGAAGATTTTTCTACTAGTATACAAGATATTGATGTTAGGAGGTAGTTAAGTAGAAAGATAACAATTATGATTATTTCGAGGGGAGCCAAGGATAAATTGATTTGGGAGTTGAATAGCTCAAGAGAATACACAATAAGAAGTGGATATAATATAAAGCACCAATAAAATAGGAATATCATAAGAATATGGAGAGATATTTGGAATAGCCCAAGCATTCCTAAAGTTAAAATGTTTGTTTGGCTAGTAGGTCATAGAAGAATTGTATCGTGGGATAACTTTATAAAAAGGGATGTTCATGGCCCCTCTCAATGTGTTCTTTGTAAAAAGGAGGAGAGTATAAACCATCTCTTGAGACATTGCTCAATAGTCTAGAAACTATGGTAATGGATTCTTAATATGTTTGGATTCTTAATATGTTTCATGAATAGCATAATTGAAGAGTGGTTAACGCAATGGCAAAGCACTTTTAAAAGTGAAGCTTTACATACAATCTAGGATATATCAAAAGATACAATACTTTGGACTGTATGGCTAGAAAGGAATAGAAAAATATTTAAAGGAAAGAAAAGCAGTTTAGAGGTAATGAAAAGGAATATATGTTTAACCATAGAAAAGTCTAATCCAACCCTATCAACTCACCAAGTCCCTAATCTGGAAGCAAAGAACCTTGGTAGGTGGAGTTAAGTCATCAAATGGAATTATGATGTTGGGTACAGGATAAACAAAAATAAGGCAAAGAATATAAAGTGGAAACCACTAGATGTGGAGTTGGTCAACTTAAATTTTGATGGAACATCTAAAGGATCCAAGACCGGCAAAAGGAGGAATAACTAGAAATAATAGAGGAGAGATTTTCTCATTACACTTTCAATAGTGGATTTAAGACAAATAATGAAGTTGAAGCTTGGAAGGCTTTAAAAGGGTTAGAAATATGTAGACAAATGAAATGGAACAGACGATGGATGGAAGGTGATTCACTTATAGTAATAAATGCAATTTTGAGGAAAGCAAAGGCTCCATGGAACATACAAGATAATTGTGGAAATTCAAGATCTTGCTAAAGAGTTTAAAGAAATCAGGTTTACACATAAATTAAGGGAAGGAAACAAATGTGCGGATAGACTAGCCAATTGAGGGTTTTTAATTGAGGATCTTGAAGTTAAATTCCCTTTTTTATGGTTAGAGGAAGTAATAAGTTAGCAAGTTGACAAAAAATGTTGACTTTGAGAATCAAATAATGATTAATATTTACTTTAATGTTTTCCATTGGTAATATCTGCTTTATTTTATAACATTAATGTGTTTTCATATAAAGTATTTATTATAATTTATGTGGTTGCACTTGTGTTTCAGGAAGGAAACTAGCAATCCAGATTTGGTAAAGTGGCCTATGATAGTGCAATGTTTTGGAAATATTACATAGATAGTAGAGGTGAATTTTTGGTATTGTGAAGGTTGCAATAGGAAAATGTCATGAAGGATGCTAAATTCTGAAATATTAATGTTATTATTCACACAAAAAATTAAAAAGATTCAAAAAAATGAAAATCAAGAATTCAGACATTTTATGTAAAATGATATAAGTTTCTAGCTATAACATCTCAATTGAGATGAGAAGGGAATCTATTTGTAAACTCTCAAGCTCTAAAGAAGAGAATTATAAATTATCCAAGGTGGGGGACCTGAGTACAACCCCTTGTTATCTAGAAAATAATTTATAAAAATTATGATAACTATACATACACTATTTAATAGGTTTCAAATATAGATCTATAAATTTATATTTTTTATTAATTAATCTTATATCATTTGATACATTATGTTCTTTACATTTTTAAATAATTTATTTTAAAATTTTAAATTATATATAATTATCTTATTTTAAAAGGTTTTTTTTTTTTTTTTTTATACTTAAATGTTATTTTTTTTTTTAACTTTTGTGTGGACATTATCAAAATTGGGCAATTTTCAACTGCAACTATCATCACTCACAAATCTAAGAGAGTGATAGGACTAAATCTAAGAAAGTGACGTCCTATTGGAAACATTTAGGACTAGCCAATAGTTATGAGATGAATGTGTTATGGACTCACTTTTATACTTTCATGTTGTTTGTAGTTAATATAATAACAAGTTAATAAATTTGACAAAATATGGTTGCAAAGCAAATAGGATAAGACTACAAATTTTTGGCAGAGTGGTGGTGAACAGGTAGGGTTTGAGTCCCTGGGCACTTGACAGTGCCTCTGATGGTCTCAGGTGCCCCTGTACGTGCATAACATCTCAAAATAAATAAATAAAAATAATAATGCTAATTTAGAGTTTGTAGTATAAAAACAGTGGCCAACCTTTAGGCCATGATGAATAGTATGAATTTGAAATTTAAATTTTAGATTAAATAATTTATCCATTTAAATGCAATTGCAGTCATTTAGCTTTTGCAACCAAAAAAATGATTCATCACTGGCCACATTGAACTTATCTCTTGTCATTGCTTATTGTGTCTCAATTAGAGAGATTTTACTTGAGCATTCTTGAGAATCGACATCTGTTAAGCTTGCTGCTGGTTGATGACTGTCTTAAGCAGTTATTACGACAAAATAGCAGACAAATTGAATGCAATATGCTAATAAAACAAATCAAAATGGTGTTCTTGATGATTGAAGGACTAATGTAGACTGTAGCCTGTTAAAAATCTACCATGTGAATATATTTTTCGTAACCCTAAAGAGGCTACAGCAAGGCTGAAGGAGCTGCTTAGTTACACAACCATATTTGGGTTCTTAACCGATCATTATGTATGATGTCTAACAGCTTAGTAATTGTTGTGTTTGTTTTTCAATTAAAGTTTAAAAGATATAAGTTATTTATGATGAGTTTCTAAGAGAAATAAGAAACTAAGATTTAAAAACAGTAACACAACACAACTAAACACAATGGATACCAAAAGTGATAGACATGGCTATATGTCCCAACTATTTTTCTCACTTTTGTTTGAGAAATGATGCATGATTTTATTATCATATTTAGCAGGGAATTGAATTTTAGAATGTGTAAAATGAATGTCTTCATAATTTTATGTTTTCAATGGCATGAACTCACCTGTTCTAAATAAGGCCTCTGCACTCTTAAATAGAAGTGAATCTTTATTACTACATCTTCAGTTACATTATAATCAGCTTAATTCGGTACCTAATGAAATTTAAAGTGGAAGGCAGGATAATCCCTATGCACCATATCTAGCATTTATGTTTTCTTGATATTGTGATTTTTATTGAGTGCTTAAACATATTATTGAACTTTGATGGACTCTGCAGTGGAAGGTAGCTCAGTCCCAGTTGTTTGATTTCTCTACAATTCTAGCAACCTCCTTTGTATTTAGGCAATTTTCAGGGATGGGTGAGGAGCACGACAATCCCAAATGTACCATGTTAAGCATTTGCCTCATGATGTCCTTAGATGAGGCACGTTTCATAGAAAAATGAGTAGCAACTTGTTTGAGTTAAATGCTATCTGTGGCATCCGTAAGAACCCACTTTGTTAAATGAGTTTTCTCTGAAAACATGTTGGATGTTGGAATCCTTCTCTGGATATCATTTTCAGAACAGCTATTCCCATAATTGTACAAAGCTCTTTTGCTGTACTCCTGAATGCATATTCTACAAAACACTGAACGTCTGCCGGGGATTATATCAAATCCAATATAACTGAAGAAGTAGTGTTAATATGGACTATAGCAATAGCTGCAAGCTTATTGCAGTGGTAAGGGCTTTGACCTCTTTTTGAGAGGTCCAAGGTTCATACCCCATTTAGTATGAGGGGACCAGGACCCCTCATAAAAACCTGTGTAAACTCGTTGAAAAAAAATCTGCAAGCTTTTTGCAGTGGTAAGGACTTTGGCCTCTCTTTGGGAGGTCCAAGGTTCAAAACCCTACTCAGTATGAGGGGACCAGGACCCCTCATAAAAACACTCAATATGAGAGAACTGGACCCCTCATAAAAACCTGTGTAAACTCATTGAAAAAAATATGGATTACATCTTTCAAGCAAATTTGGCAAAACAAAACCTTAGAAGATGATACCTTTCAAGCAAATTTGGCAAAACAAAACCTCAGGTCTAAGGGTGCTTGACGGTGCACTCCAATGAGCCCAAGTGAGCACCTCATTAAAACAATAAACATAAGAGAACTGTGTCCAAAATCAGGTAACCATAACCCTAGCTGTTGCCTTAGGTTGGAGGTGCTAAAACCACAGCTCATGTCTTCATATTTCAGAATTCTGAAAAAGCGTGTAGTCTGCAATTTCTGCTGCTTCAAACTTCATATCAAGCAGAATGTTGGAAAGTTTAAGATAGAACATAAATTGGCTGCAAACACTCGTCATGAAAACACTTTGGTCCCTTAGCCACCTCAAATGCATTCCTTATGCACATTTCGCAGTTGAATGTCTACTCTTGAATATGCCAGCCCAGATTTGTCTAGGCATCATGTCCATGGACCAAAGCCAAGGCCCTCGCCTTGGAGGTGAAACAATACCCCAACAGTCCAAGGAAAGGCTGTTATTCAATACAATGCTGTCGGAAAAGTTGTCTTTAAATCTCTTGACGGCTAGTGCAGGGATGACTAAAGATGGGAAAAATAAGAAATCTTTTTGGCAAAATTGCCACATGTCTACTATGTATGAACGTTATATTGCTTGAAACTAAAACATTTTCAAAACACAAAATTTTCTAATAATTTCTTCAGATCATTCTTTGTAATATGTATTACACAAAATTCGTCCGCACTACTTTTTTATTTAAACAGAAGATTATTTGTGAATTTTACAACATAGGCTCAAAAACAATCAACCACAACCGTTAGCTATTTTTCCAACTCAATAGGTATCTTTATTTCATATAAATGTAGCATCGTTGTTTATTTAGTTCCTATATTTCCCCAACTGATATGTTTTAAACATTAAACCTGCGGTTGTTTTGACTAGGCTATCAGGGCTCATTGTCTGTATTTCTCCTTTTAGGAACAAGCTCTGCTGCAGAAGCGTCCATAACTAAACTTTTCTTCCCCCCTGTAAATATAACTGTACACCAAGGCTGCTAGAAGAATTACCGCTAAAGCGAAGGCACGCACCATAATTCCGAACTTGAACATTTCGGGAAGCCGCCAGAGGAAGGAGCTGCTGATTGCAGGCACTGCCTGCCCACGATTGGCCCGCATAAACCAGGGTTTCCTAAAAAAGAACTGCCTGAGAGATTGCGAAACACGCCGCGTTCTGGTATAGGACCAGACAGATGGTTGTAAGAGACATTAACAAAGTGAAGGTTTGCCATATCAGCCAGGTAATCTGGTATGTGACCAGATAAATTATTACAAGATAAGTCCAAGTCACTAATATTGACAAGAGAGCACAGGGATTTAGGAATTTCTTCGTTAAATTGGTTGTTGGAAAGTTTAAGTGCTTGAAGCTGCACGCAGTTTCCAAGGCTCCCGGGAATGTTACCCTGTAGCATGTTGTAGGCGAGGGTCAGATCTTGAAGACTTGTACAATTAGAAAGGGATTCGGGTATTGTTCCCGTCAGTTGATTGTGTTCCAAATGCAGTTCTTGGAGTCCTCTCAGATGACCTAAAATGAAAAAGAAAAGGATTAGGATTTATGGGACATCCAAATTTCACATAAAATGTAACCCAAAGAAAGCATGACCCAAAATGAAAAAGAAAAGGTTCAGGACAAAAAAATTACATATAAAATGTACCAACCAAAAAAACAAGACTCATAATCTTCAGATTGTCTGCAGCGTTGGAGTTATCTAAGTTATTAAATATCGTCCGTTTAGGCTCCTTGGCTTCCTGGAAGGCAAGCTCAACAGATTGTAAATGTTATTACTTTCTTCGTCTTTAGTTGGGTATTTTAATCTTACTTCTAGAATTTGTATGGCTAAGGCAGGGGTCCCATACAGTGCAGGTTATAGGATCTATAATTGTGGAGCATGGATTTCATAGGATAACAATCATCTGGTAATAGGAAAGATTAAAACCTCTTTTAAAATTGTAAAGCATCATAAAAGGACCAGAAAAGCTTTAGTGGATGGTTAAGAGGGGGGCTGAAGGATTAAAGCACCTGGAGAGACATTTTTAGGGCCAGGTGACATCTAATATCTGGTCCAAGGTTCTCCATTTCCTCTACAATTCCACAAAATTGTCTTAATTTTAATATCGAATAAAGAATTTTAATGACATGGAACCAAAATTTTGCTAAACCAGTTATGACACCTGCTTAAAATTTCAAAAGTTCCCGTGGCAGAGAGTTTTTCTTCCTATAACTACTTTTCATAACATACCTAGTTGTGGAGGTATTGGCCCACTGAGCTGATTTAGATGGAGATCGAGAAAGCACAAAGCTGAGCAGTTGCCCAGCTCCGCAGGGATGCTTCCACTTAAATAATTGGTCGAAGCTCGAAATTCCTCAAGGGATCTCCATCGGCCATACTCGGCTGGAACACTTCCGGTTAAGGAATTATTCCTCACCCGCATAATCTGGACATTTGTAAGATTACCAAGCTCCGGTGGAAGAGAGCCTGTGAGATAGTTATACGACAGGCTGAAACCGGTCAAGCGAGAGAGCCGTCCCAGAGATGGTGGAATTGTACCAGTTAGCGAGTTGTTGTAGATTGCGAGGAGTTGGAGGGACGATATGTTCCCGAGCTCAGGAGGAATAGGTCCCCACAATTTACTGCTGACGAGCCAGAGCTGTTCCAAGTATGGCATTCGCCCCAGCAGTGGAGATATCGGCCCGCTTACATCGTTGTAGCCGATCCTCAATTCCCGAAGCTCTGTGAGATTGGAGAAGAGGGATTCAGGGATCACACCCGAGAGACCCGTCTCCTCTAAACAAAGGTTTTCAAGTCTTGTGAGAAGGCCGATCTCTTGGGGGATGGCACCAGTCATCATGTAGTTAAGGCACAGGTCCAGAAGGACCAGGTTGGTGCAGTTGGCGATCGACTTGGGAATTGGGCCTAGCAAGCTGTTCTGGCGGAAGTTAAGCTGTTCCAGATTTGAGAGCATCGACAGAGATGGAGGGACGGCGCCGGTGAGATCGTTGAAAGAGAGGTCGAGGATCCTGAGTGCAGTGCAGTTGAAGAGGGAATTGGGGAGATTGCCTGTGAGAGCGTTGCCGCACAGCGAAAGGGCGGAGAGAGTGGCGCATTGGGTGAATGCAGAGGAGGGAATGGGGCCTGTGAGGTTATTGGAGGAGAGGTTGAGGGTGGTGAGACTTCTGAAGAGGGAGATTTGTGGGGGCAGTGAACCAGCGATGCCCTTGCTTTGCAGATTGAGGGCTACCACGCTCTGGGCGGAGGGATCGCAGGTGACACCCGTCCAATTGCAAAACTTATAGGGGTCCGACCAATCAGCGATGGGAAAGCGAGAGAAGGTCTGCTTGAATGCCAGCAGAGAGTCTGCATCCTTTGGAATGAAGTTCCCATGGACCGCTGCTGCCGATAGTGAAAAAAGCGACACTGCCAATACAAAACAAGCCATGAACTGTATGGGGGCATAACAAAAAGACAGACTTGTGGATATCCATTAGCCTTTTGCCTGGGGAATTTAAGGGTCCCCCTATTGCCTGGTTATGAACGGGGTTGCAAGTTAGAAAGGATAGGCCAAACAACACAACTGTCCCTAAATCAATGGGATAACCCATATAAACCGCGGGTCGACCTTGACCCTTGTAATTTTTTTTAGTAAAGATAATTGTGTTTTGATAATAATATTTTTTATAAAAAAATTCCTCTAATATCTATTTATACCTTTATTTGTTTCCAACATACAAGAGCTAAATTACTTTAGCTTTGTGCAACAATGGGCTTCCTTTGCGAGGAGGACACATGGATAGTCAAAGTCACATACTCCCATTTATAAGGGGATTAACACTGATCTTCCTTTCCAACAAGAACATATGAATAGTCAAAGTTAATGAGATAGGTTTGTTGGTAATATATGAATAATCAAATGGATATTCAAAGATAGGTTTGTTGGTAATATATGAATAATCAAATGGATTGTTGGTAATATATATAAATAATTAAATGGATAGTCAAAATTAATAAGATAAGTTTATTAATAATGTATGAATAATAAATGAATAGTCAAAATTAATAAGATAAATTTATTAGTAATAAGTTTCTTAGTAACTTTTAAGTGTTTATCGGTAAATCTGTTAATAACGTTGGTGTTGATTTCCCTTCACCCAAATTTCCTAAAAAAACAATGCTTCATGGATAGTTAAAGTCACGTACGGATTAACAATTATCTTCCTCTGGTCCGTGGGTTTAGTGGATTGATAAGTTGAGCGTCACGGGCAGTAGCCCGACTCGACTCTTCTGCGTGTTGCACCCGACCGATGACAATGATCTGTAGGATCTCTTTCCTACTTGTTCGGCGGTCCCTTTCATGCGAGTTGCACTCATAATTACTGAAAATTTGTGATTGTAACCCAAAAAAACAATAATCTTCCTCTCCAAGAACCCATGGATAGTCAAAGTCATATAGTCCCATTTAGAGTGGGATAAATACAATGTTTTTAATATTTATAAGTTTAAAAACAAGAAATTTATAAGAGACTATGTTAGTAATGTTAAAATTTATTTAAAAAATAAAAAGTTTTATTTTAATTGTATTATATTATCATAGGTTAGTTGAACCCCGTCAATTACACTCACAGTTACTAAACTAATATAGATATAAAGGATATATATATAAAAATATCGAGAGTTATCAATCTTGAGGATGTTCATGTATTTATACAATATTTTATTAAACAGTTGCAACCATTGGTTAGTCGGTTGTTTTAGTTTAAATATTTTAAATATTTGCAACGGTTGATTAGTCGGTTGTTTTAGTTTAAATATTTTAAATGTTTTTGTTAATGTCGATTTTTTTAATAAAAAAAAAAATTGTTTACGACATGACATGTATGACCTATTTACCTCTCACCCCTGTTTGTCATTGTAGGACATGTATGACCTATTTACCTTCCACCTTTGTCTGTCATTGTAGGACATGTATGACCTCTTTACCTCTCACCCCTGTCTGCCATTGTAAGAACGCTTCTCAACGTAAAAATTATGATTGTAACCAATTCATCTATGTAACAAAAAAAACAATTATCTTCTTCTCCAAGGACACATGGATAGTCAAAGTCATATAGTCCCATTTAGAGTGGGATAAATGAAATGTTTTTAATATTTATAAGTTTAAAAACAAAAAAATTATAAGAGAACTATGGTTACTAATGTTAAAATTTATTTTAAAAAATAAAAAATTTTATTTTAATTGTATTATATTATCATATGTTAGTTGTATGAATTATTATATAAAATAGTTGTATTATAATAAGTTAGTTATTTAAGAATTTTATTTTTCTTTTTTTTGGTAGGATTTAAATTTTGGTGTTTTATTATTGAGCTAATGTCATTGGAAAAAATTGAGATAAAAGCAGGGTTTTTACAAGGGGTTTTGGTCCTTCATATGGGTCTCTTGAATGGAAACCCAAAGACATAGATTGAACAATTTTAAGTTTAAAATGCGGGTTTTTGTCAGGGATCCGAGTCTCTTCGTATTGAGGTTTGAATATGGGTCTTTTGAATGAAAATCCAAAGACATACCACTATGATATTCTTTATGAGAAAAAAATTTAAGTTAAAATGTAGGTTTTACGAGGGGTCTCGATCTCCTCGTACTAGGGTTTGAATTTGGGTCTTTTGAATGAAAATCTAAAGACATACTACTACAGTGTCCTTTGTGGAAATTAAATTTTGAATTTAAAATGTGGGTTTTATAAGAGGTTTAGATCTTCTAGTATCAGGATTTGGATTTTATTAATGAAAACCCAAAAACATACCATTACAATATCTTGCACAAAACAACTTTAAAATTTAATTTAATTATTTTTGTTTATATAATATTTTTTTATTTTTAATTTAAATAGCAATCCCTTATATTATTCTTTTTTATTGGAACCAACGATTATATTAGATAAAAGAGGTTATAATAAAAAAAGAGTTAGAGAGATCACAAGTCGGGGCCCAAGGCCACCCACACAATCAAAACTCCAAACAAGGCACCAAAACCAAAGTTCGAGAACAACCAGAGAAACCAGAATACAAGGCTCGAGGCCAAATACAAAACCAACCCTTAAAAGGGTGAACAAACAACATAACTAAGCACAAGGAGCCACTCTCAAAGGAGGAGGAGGATCATTCTTTGGTCCAAAAGAGCCCAAACCATGAGGATTATCTGCAAGTAGATCGATAGACCAAGAGTTATCAGGAGCAACAATGTTCATCAAAGGAACCATAATACCCCAACCAGGGGGAGTAGAATTGATCAAAGTTGAAGGCAATAAAGGAGCAAAATGAGCAAGAGTAGGAGGAGAAGTAATCGATCGAGGAGATGGGCTAGGGCTCCAACTAGTACCATGATCAGTTGAGCAATGCACATGACTCCAACCATGCTATGGAGAGCATGAATGCAAATGATGCCTAATCTAAGATCTAGGAAGAGATCGAGCCCTATTGTGGAGATCGATCCCTATTATGGAGATCGAGCCCTATTGTGAGCATTGGCACCTAAGACTGGAGAATGTTTCCCCCTTGACCTACAACGTTGAGGCCTTAGAAATTTGAGGGATCTTGAGGTGAAGGGAGGTCAGGTAGAACCTTATTGATAATGCACGGAGCCTCGCGCCAATACTCGATAAGATTCATCAAATACACCAAATTATGCACCACCTTAGAAGTCTGCCAATGGATTTGAATGGTAACAGTAGAAAGCACCGTAATATTTTCATTTATAGAAAACTTTAAAGACATCACATCTCCATAATAGATAGCATCATTCCTAGCTTTCCATGGCTGAAACAAAATAATCACATGAAATAAATTCCATATATTAACAATATAAGCAAGCCAACAACTATTATCACCAAAAAAATCATCTGCCATCTGAAGAACTCAAGAAGAAAATGTTTAAACAACAAGTGAATCCAAGCCAAGGTAGATTGAGCACAAGGGCAGAACTAAAACATATGCTTAAATATTTCAAAATGAACACAAGCAGGACAGATTAGGAAGACCAACCCTACTTAGCCTCTCTCCCATAAGAAGCCCTTGATAAATAAGAGACCAAAGAAAAAAGGTGATCTTAGGTTCAAGATTAGAATTCCAGATATGGTTCAAACAAGCAATCAAAGTATAGGAGGTAGAGTGAGTCTGCCATCTCTCATTAAGCTTGTCAATACCAAAGGAAAAAGGACTAAGAAGTTGATAAAGTAAGGAAGAAGAGAAGTTCTTAAAAGGAGTATCTACATTCCAACACTAATACCTCCACCAAGCACTTGGGAGCTGAAGGCCAAGCTTGTGTAGCATGACATCATACATAAGCTCCTAGATCTTAAGAATAGAAAGAAGATCCAAGTTTTGAATATTAAATTTATGCTTAAGGTCGGGCCAAGGAATCCAATCTCGAGAATATGCTAAATCTTTAATAAAGAAAATGCCTTTGTGAAATAGCCTCAAAGCTTTAACCCCTGGCATATCCGTAAGAAGAACCAAAGAGTTAGACAAAATAGGAGACCACCAAATATTCTAAGAATTGAACGAAATACCATTACGAAAACCATCACCAATCTAGCAAAGATGAGGTTTCACCGCCTTAAAATTCGACTAAATAATTTTAACAACAAAGGAACCCAAAGTCTTAACTAGGGTAAAAGTAATGATAATAGTGTGAAGGCCGGTATTAGCCCAAGCTTTACACCCATAAGAAAACCCTAAAGAGATACAATAGAAAATTAAGAACCTTACAAGCTTCAGTGCCTTTAATATCTTTAACCATCCACTTAGTGAAGAACATAAGCCTATAATGAGAGGGGGGTGAACAATATAAGATAAAAAATTTACTTTTCAATCCAAATGATAACAACAATAATATCAAAGCAATAAATAATGTACACATCATCACACACATGAGAGACATGATTTAACATGGTTCACCCAATGTGGGTTACATCCACGGAGAAAATATTTCTTATAAATTTTCTCAATGAATCTCTTGGGAACCAAATCCCTATTACAATGTTTATGGACCTTTGTCCAAAGGAGACACCAATCCCCTATGCTCAAATTCATGGATCTCTATCCATAAGAGACCTTTGTTCCCACTACTTTGATTTGTGGACCTCTATCCATAGGAGAGCCCTATCCCCTTTGTGTTGGTTGGCTTCCAAAGCATGTTCTCAACTCTGCTTAACTCTGATCAATTATTATCACAACTCTGATCAAAACTGCTCATTAATCTGATCAAATCTTCTCAACTGCTTGTACTGATCTGTCTCATACTTGCTCACAAATCTACCTCAAACCTGCTCACAAGACTTCTTCAAATTTGTCTAGAACTGCTCACAAGTCCTCTCCCAAAGAGACCTGCTCAAACAACTCACAATTCTACTCTAGTCTGCTTACTATCTTTGCTTAATTCTGCTCTAACACATGCTCAAAATTTGCTCATAACACTTGCTTGAACATAATACTTCAAACACATTCTACCAAGAAATGTTATGCAATATAATTCCACCATATGTTCTTTTAAAACAAAATACATAATTGCTTTACAAAACTTGCTCATCCACATTCAATAAATTCAAATCAATGCTTCAAAAACCATTCAGACAACAAATGCACATTCTGTTTCACAAACCCTAGCTCAAATATTTCTAACAATGCATACCAATCAACCCTTTTAACTCCACCTAAAAACTACTTTCTCAAAACAACCACCTAGATAAAAAGTTGAACCACCATACCTCAAAATGTTTGATGAAGATGTGTCCTCAAATACATGTCTCAAAAATAATATCTTTTGCAACTTCAAAATGATTAGCACAACACCTTTTCATATATTGGAAACCCTTCTCAAAATGTATGCACAATTATGTTCCAAACCAATGCTCTATAACTCTCTTGGTTTCTCAAAATAAAACATCAAATTATAAACCAAACCCTTCAATACTAATGCAAGTATTACAAACAATAAAATAACATCATACACCTTTTATCTCCCACTTCAATATTTCAACAAACACAAACACAAATTGATTAACCACTAATTACACCTTATTACTCCATACAATAATACTTCAAAAATTAATTGCAATTTCCCTTATTATTTTCTTCTAAAATAATGGCCAAAATAAGAAATTATCTCCCTTATAACTGCCTAAGTCCAATAGTGCACACAATAATCAAACACAACTTAGGCCCTTAATAACTCAACCTTAGTCACTAAAAAAAATTATTTCACTTACCACAACTGCCGCAGGTGGGAATCGACCACAAAACCTCCTGCTTACCAACGCGCTAGCACCGCTTGGGTTGTCGCTAGGCCAACCACCCACACAAAACCAAAGATGCACGTTTTATAATTTAAAGCCTTTGCCAAACCTCCTTGTTGATAAAACAAACAAAAACTATCACCGTCGAGTTTTGACCCTAAGACTTGTTGTCTGCCCTATGCCTTAGCACTGCCTAGACTACCGCTAGGCCAACCTCCCGCTTGAGAACGAACTCCCACAATGAGCTCTTTATTCAATAGTCCAATATCCCTTTTTAAATTTCATTTATTATTTTCTTTTTCTCACGAACGCACATGAGGGGAAATCGAACACTATTGCTTTTTAAAATTATTTCCTTAGTGCATAAATTTAATCCATATTAATATAGATTTTACCCCACTTTCTTGACATCAACGCTTTATAAGTTTTATTTGAAACCTTCAAAAATGTTGGCACCAAAACCCATATTTGGGTTTAAATTATAATATAAAATATTGTAATAAAATTTTTATTATTTAAACCTTTGAATTTAAACTTTTGTCCTTAATATTATAATATTATTTCTTTTTAAGCCTTAGTCACTTGCTTTCTTCATGGTCTTAAACTAGGGCCTTCAACCTTTTAACCAAACACTTAGAGCTTTGTCCCAAACCTCTTTGGCTTATAATATTTAAAGTAAATATTATAACCTTTTCTTTTTATCATGCCAAGCTATCATTGACATCAATGACAACCAATGTACTTAATATTTCCAAAAATCTCCCCCTTTGTCATTGATGGCAACCCTTCTAAAACAAATCCTTTTACAACCACTGGATTCCAAAACTGTTCCCCTTGAGAAGCTACTCCCCTTGATTGAATGCTCTCCCGCTTACTCAAATCTCTCCCGCTTTGATATCAATGGCAAAGGGACTCCTTTGGGGCTAAAGATAAGACTCTTAGCTCAGCCCCCCTCCCCACCTCCTCTCCTTGAGGTGGTTAAGTTTGGGATGGGAGTAAGACTACTCCCAAATTTCCTCTAAGATACTCAAAAGTTTCCTTTGGAAGTGGCTTAGTAAATATGTGCGCAATATATTCCTTTGTAGTAACATATTCCAATTTGACTTGCTTATCCGTCACTTGTTCTCTCAAAAAATGATACTTGATTGGAATGTGCTTGGTCCTTGAATGCATCACTAGATTCTTTGAAATGTTTATGGCACTTGTATTATCACATAGTATGGAGATGGGATGATCATGCTCTATTTTAAAATATTTTAAAGTTTACTTCATCCATAACACTTGTGTACAATAAGCAACTGTTGCAATGTACTCTACCTCTACCGTGGATAAGGATATCGATGTTTGTTTATTGCTTAGCCAAGAGACTAAACGATCTCCAAGAAAGAATGCTCTTCCACTTGTGTTTTTACTATCATTAATATTGTCTATGCATCTATATATTGTGAGAGTGAAGTTATTACTTATGGGATACCAAAGTCCAAAATCCATAGTTATTACTTCTGAGAATTCTCTTTCTTTGCCAGTACATGTGTTTCCTTTGGCATTGCTTGAAATCTTACCACTAGTCCCATTGCCTGCATTATATTTGGTCTTGTAGTTGTGACATATAGCAAGCTACCAATCATAGATATATACAACGTTTGATTTGCCTCAGGAGATTCATCATCTTTACTCAACTTGCATCTTGTAACCATGGGGGTACTCACTGGTTTGCAATATTCCAATTTGAATTTCTTCAACATTTCTTTTATATACTTGGTTTGTGAGAGAAGTACACCCTTTCTGATTGTGAAATTTGTAGTCCAAGGAAGAAGGACAACTCACCAAGCATTGACATTTCAAATTCATTTTGCATACTCTTTGCAAATTTCTGACACATCTTATCATTACTGCCTCCAAAAATGATATCATCCACATAGGCAACCACAATCAATAAGTCAATTTCCTTCATTTTTTATGTATAATTTTATATCATCTATTTCTTTTTTGAAACTTTGTTCTTGAAAATACTTATCCAACCTTGAATACTAAGATCTAGGAGCTTACTTTAGTCCATAAAGAGATCTCTTTAATTTGCATACATAATTTTCTTATTAGTTTGGTTGAACCCCTCAGGTTGCTCAATATAGACCTCTTCTTCCAAGAAGCCATTGAGGAAAGTTGATTTTACATCCATTTGATATACTTTGAAATTTTTTGAAACTTGAGAAAGCTAAAAATATCTTTATGGCCTCAATTCATGCAACAAGAGCAAATGATTCATCAAAATCAATCCATTCAACCTGTACATAGCCTTTGCATACTGACCATCTTCATTTAAATTATTTTTGTAAACCCATTTAGTGCCAATTATATTATTGTCTTTTGATCGTGGGACAAGTTCCCAAATCTCACTTTTTTCTATTTGATCCAACTCCTCATCCATTGCCTTGACCCAAAATTTATCTTCTCTTACCTCATTAAAATCCTTGGGCTCAATTTTAGATAGCAAGAAAATATTTGCATGTTCACCTATTCCTATTATCTTCCTCCTTGTTTGTCTTTCTTGGGAATCAGGTAATCATTGGACAGGTAACAATGGGAAAAATAAAGCTCTACAGGAATAGGGTTGCTACCACAATTTCTTTGAGGGCAATTTTAAAACTAAAAAAAAATTAATTCTTGCATGAATCTTGGAGGAAATTTTTTCCCATTTCTTCTTATAAATATCTTCTTTCTTATTGTAAAGGATCAAAAAGCTAGACATACACATGCCTAGTATTTGACCTCATATAGTTATTTCCTTCATTTAGCATGTATGGAGTACATCCATTATATATATGAGAAGTGATTATTTCTCCTTCTATCCTAGTTCTTATGTAGGTGTTTGGTGCAACTTGTATTTAGGGAAAGCATATTCCTTATGCACTATCAGCTATGATGTATGTTTTCATTCAACCCACCCTAATGCAAGGATACTTAGACCTTTGGCACATTGCCTCCTTAGAGTAGTTTACTTTTCCTGTTATTTGTTGTTAGTCATTTACTACTTTTTTCTCTAACCCTTTTTCCTAGAAAGAACTTGATAGACTAGGCTAGCTTAGAAATGCAGTGGTGCATTAGAAATCACATCCAAACAAGGACTCAACTTTGATAAGAAACCTTAGAGGTTATCTAAGGGAGTAGTGTCCGATGCTCCCTATATTTTCTAGGACTGACACTCCATGCATGGCAAGGGCATTGAATGCATCTAGTAAAGTTGCATTATGGCTGGTCATGGTTCCCAGAGTACAAGGACTAGATCTAGTCCCTAATAGTTAAAATTGGCATGCTCGATGGGACTCAAACTTAAATGACCATGCTAAGTTTTTGATGAAGGCCTTAATTTCATACTATTTGAGCATTGTGAGCATTGACCTAGTAGCTCCCTTGGTCAAAAAAACAACTAAATTCAATGGCTCCATTGGAAACAACCTCAAAATTTATCATATAATAGTACAAATGAAGTATTTCCAAATAGACATCCTAGTGGAAGTCTCTATTCATAAACTCGTTGAAGTAGAATGAAGTAGTACTACTCAAATTGCAACCTTGCACAAATCAAAATATGGCGGTATAGCTAAACTTCATGAGAATTATTACAAGGAATGATTGAGTCCCCTTGGTTCCCCCTACCCCACTAGGCATCTTGGATCCAATCGCTATGACATATTTGAATTCCTTACTTGCATTCATTGAAGAAGATGCAATCACACCAATAGAACATATGCATCATATGGTGTCTTTATGTAGTGCACAACATGGCTACATAAAATGTAGTGTCGAGGTTTCTGGTGGTATATTTCAAAGATAAAGCATAGGAATGGTACATATAATTTCTCTAATATTTAATAGTAGGTTGGAACTAGTTGACCACCTAGCTAGTGGATAGATTTGGAGAGAAGGTAGATGGAGTGTCCCTATTAGAACACCTAATGAATATCAAGAGGGCTCCCATGGAGGCAATGGAAAATTTAAATACCTAATTCCACAAGACTTGGTATAGAATCCTGGATGATATCAAACCACCCCAAGTATGACACACATTTTCTATCTCAAGCCCTTCCATTTAGATATTGCCACGATGATTTAAATTTTGGGAGGAAACTCCTTACCATCAGCCTACTAGATAGTTATGTAGGTAGAAAATGACATCATCTAGATAGGTAGGTTACCTCCAATACCCCCAATGCCTTTAATTCCCATCCTATGTTCTCATCACCACTAGTCTAGTAACCCACCATATCCCACCTTGCATATCCCATAGATCTAGTGATGACTTTTGAATCCTTAATATTAATATAAACTCATAGGATAAATTTCATAGGATCAAATATTCGATAGTCGCAATATAGTAAGATCACGATAATAAATATAAACAAAATAATATGAGCAAACTAATATATATATAAAGTCTTATAATATATCAAATTACATTAATTTATATGCAAAAATATGAATATAAATAGATTGAATCATACATGTACAAAGCATGTAGCACAACTTACAATATTAGTTGCTCAAAATCTATGTAATCTTTATTACTCCTCTTTCTCTGACAAATGTATCACAAAACTCTAGTACAATAATGATAATTATGCTTGCTATGCTCGCTATGTTTGCTATGTTCCTCCATGGAGTAATATATAACCATTGTAGAATGACTCTTTGTCTACTTGACTATTCATTTCCTTATGCCAAGTCTCATGACTCTTGGCTTCTCTACTTGACACTTGCATACACATGACTCTATCTTGTATGCACACCTAGACATGACTCTTCACTTAGCACACTCTAATATAAATACACTTGTGCACATATACTCACATTACACTTGCACACTTACTCACATGACACTTGTGCATTTCCTGCACATACACACTTACATAACACTTGTGCATTTCCTGCACATTATTACATTATATAAAATATTACTCACACTCTAATCTAAGACTCAACCCTAGTCTAATATTTACAATATGTACCATGAAGGTACCATGGGGGTACATTAGCATGTACCAAATAATGTAATATACTCCAACATCTAGTTCCTCCATTTTTTCATTTCGTTCAACCCCAATTTTCCCACTTAATTCTAAAATAGATGAGATGAGGAGGAAAGTATAGGCACTTCTTGAGGATTTTCTCATCTTGAGATGATAGCAAATTGGCTAGAGGTTCCCATATTTATAACCCTATGGCTTCACCCTTGGTACTTGAATCAAGAACATCTTGTCAAAAACCACTAACTAGTTTTAGGGGCTTATCTTGGTCATCAACCCAGGAAAGGTTTTCGGTCTTTGGTAGAGACACAAAGAGAAGGATCACCTATTATACTAGTCTAATTTTGATCAACTTACTCCTACACTATCCATACCCTAATGATCAAACCATAAAATTAAGTTTTAGTCACATGGGAGGAAAAGGAGATGTATACAACAAACAATTGGACCTACCAATAGTTTCTCAAAGGGTACTAAAGTCAACTAGACTTCAAAAAGAAAACCAAACCCAAAGTTGTTGAATATTTCTAGGTAAGTGGAGTGATAGAATTAAAATTATCCTCCACCATCTCAAGCATTTTGGGTCTGCAACTACTAAATTTCTTAGTGAACATTGATGATAACAACCAAGGCCTCCTGAAAACTTTCAAGCCAATAGAGGAGGAGCCTAAATCTCGAATTCAATCAAAATTCCTATCAAAAAGGATCTAAAGAAAACCCTAGAAAAATAGGGAGAGTGTGAGGTATATTTGGTTGAAAATTAAATCAAAACCCTTATGCCTAACTCTAATATGCAAGAGTAAGCTATTCTAGAGTCGCCTAATTAACCATATGCTTTTCACCTCTACCCTACCAAAAGCGATGATGGGTGTGCTCAAATCAGCTCTACAACTAGCCAAATAGGAGGTGGGGCAACTAGAAAAATATCCTAACCTAGTGATCAACCTCCCAATACCACTTCAAGTCTATCTTCCTAGAAAATCTAACTCAAAATCAAAAGATTATCAAAAGAATATTAAAACCAACACAGTCCTCTAGAATGTAGCATGTTCTGAACATGGAGAGAAGCTACCAAATGACCTAGCTACTAGAAGCTACTTGATGAAGAAAAGGGTGTAGAATTAGCTTAGAGAAAAAGCAAACCCAAGCTACATGAAGAGATATTAGGTTACCAAAGTTTAGGACTGTGGTTCTAACAAGACCTTTGATTATATCGGTATGGGATAGGCACCCAAAGCAAATGTCAAACCATTGATCCTTTGGACCCTTGTACATAATATATATATATATATATATAGTTGTTTTAAGATATGAGTGAGTTCAAACCCACTACAAATTATTCTAAAATATACATGCTTTAAAAATAAGTTCAATGAAGTCAAGGTATGCACACCATCCTTCTTAGGATTATTAATAATGAATGTCATTTGATCAAAAGAAGAATGACCACCATAATTAGGCATAAGGATGCATGAAGGATGATTATGTCCCCCACTATCTAAAAATAATGGAAAGATTCTTTCTATACCCACCTATCATCAAAAGATCAACAAAAGGGGGAATGAACCTTGAGAGTCATCCATAATATGTATGAATGTTATATTGCTTTGAGACTAAACCATTTTCAAAACACAAAATTTTCTAATAATTTCTTCAGATAATTCTTTGTAATATGTATTACACAAAATTCGTCTACTTATGAACTTTGCACTAATTTTTTATTATAACAAAAAATTATCTGTGAATTTTACAGCATATGCTCAAGAACAATCAACCACAACCATTAGCTATTTTTCCAACTCAATAGGTATCTTTATTTCATATAAATGTAGCATTATTTTTTATTTAGTTCCTATTTTTCCCCAACTGATATGTTTTAAAAATTAAACCTGTGGTTGTTTTGTCTAGGTTATCAGGGCTCATTGTCTATTTTTCTCCTTTTAGGAACAAGCTCTGCTGCAGAAGCATCCATAACTAAACTTTATCTTCCCCCTGCAAATATAACTATACACCAATATTGCTAGAAGAATCACTACTTAAGCAAAGGCACGCACAATAATTCCGCACTTGAATAGTTCGAAAAGCCACCAAAGGAAGGAGTTGCTGATTGCAGACACTACCTACCCACGATTGGGTCGCATAAACTAGTGTTTCCTAAAAAATAACTACCCAAGAGATTGCAGAACACACCATGTTTTGGTATACGACCAGACAGATGGTTGTAAGAGATATTAAAAAGTGAAGTTTTGCCATATCAGCTAGGTAATCTGGTATTTGACCAGATAAATTATTGCAAGATAAGTCTAAGTCGCTAATATTGATAAGAGAGCACAGGGATTTGGGAATTTCTTCATTAAATTGGTTGTTGGAAAGTTTGAGTTCTTGAAGTTGCACGTAGTTTCCAAGGCTCTTGGGAATGTTAACATATAGCATGTTGTTAGTAAGGGTCAGATCTTGAAGACTTGTACAATTAGATAGGGATTCAGGTATTGTTCTCACCAGTTGATTGTGCTCCAAATGCAATTGTTGAAGTCCTCTCAGATGACCTGCAATGAAAAAGAAAAGGATTAGTTGTGGCCTCATCTCCCAGGTCAAATCCCAACTTCTAAAGACTCTTGAATACCTTTCTGTTGTGGCCCCAAACCTTTATCTATATATCCCATGCTAGATAGGATTTTCTTGGAAATCAGGTAATAATTGGACAGGTAACAATGGGAAAAATAAAGCTCTACAAGAATAGGGTTGCTACCACAGTTTCTTTGAGGGCAATTTTAAAACTAAAAAAAATTAATTCTTGCATGAATCTTGGAGGAAATTTTTTCCCATTTCTTCTTATAAATATATTCTTTCTTATTGTAAAGGATCAAAAAGCTAGACATACACATGCCTAGTATTTGACCTCGTATGGTGATTTCCTTCATTCTCTTTTGCATCATGGATTGGCTTGAGCCTTGAGTCATCTAATTTTATTAGTTTTGACCCTATTTCTTTAGCATGTATGGAGTACATCCATTATATATATGAGAAGTGATTATTTCTCCTTCTATCCTAGTTCTTATGTAGGTGTTTGGTGCAACTTGTATTTAGGGAAAGCATATTCCTTATGCACTATCAACTATGATGTATGTGTTTATTCAACCCACCCTAATGCAAGGAGACTTAGACCTTTGGCACATTTCTTCCTTAGAGTAGTTTACTTTTCCTGTTATTTGTTGTTAGTCATTTACTACTTTTTCCTCTAACCCTTTTTCCTAGAAAGAACTTGATAGACTAGGCTAGCTTAGAAATACAACGGTGCATTAGAAATCACATCCAAACAAGGACTCAACTTTGATAATCTAAGGGAGTAGTGTCTCATGCTCTCTATATTTCCTAGGACTGGCACTCCATGCATGGCAAGGGCATTGAATGCATCTAGTAAAGTTGCATTATGGGTGGTCATGGTTCCCAGAGTACAAGGACTAGATCTAGTCCCTAATAGTTCAAATTGGTATGCTCGATGGGACTCAAACTTAAATGATCATGCTAATATTTTGATGAATGCCTTAGTCCCGTACTATTTGAGCATTGACCTAGTAGCTCCCTTGGTCAAATAATCAACTAAATTCAATGGCTCCATTGGGAACAACCTCAAAATTTGCCATATAAGTATTTGCAAATAGACATCCTAGTGGAAGTCTTTATTCATCAGCTCGTTGAAGTAGAATGAAGTAGTACTATTCAAATTGCAACCTCACACAAATCAAAAGATGACTGTATAGCTAAAATTCATGAGAATTATTGCATGGAATAATTGAGTCCCCTTAGTTCCCCCTACTCCACTAGGCATCTTGGATTTAATCCCTATGACATATTTGAATTTCTTGCTTGTATTCATTCAATAATATGCAATCACACCAATAGAACATCTACATCATATGGTAAATCTTTATGTAGTGCACAACATGGCTACATAAAATGTAGTGTTGAGGTTTCTGGTGGCATATTTCAAAGACAAAGCATAGGAAAGGTACATATCATTTCTCTCATATTCAATAGGAGGTTGGAACCAATTGACCACCTAGCTAGTGGATAGATTTGGAGAGAAGGTAGATGGAGTGTCCCTATTGGGACACGTAATGAATATCAAGAGGGCTCCCATGGAGGCAATGAAAAATTTCAATACCTGATTCCACAAGACTTGGTACAGAATCCTATATGATATCAAGCCACCCCAAGTATGACACTCATTTTCAATATCAAGTCCTTCCATTTAGATATTGCCATGATGCTATAAATTTAGGGAGGAAAATCCTTACCATCAGCCTACTAGATAGTTATTTAGGCATAAAATGGCCTCATATAGATAGGTAGGTTGCCTCCAAGACCCCCAATGCCTTTAATTTACCATCCTATGTTCCCATCACCAATATTCTAGTAACCCACCATCTCCCACCTCGCATCTCCCATAGATCTAGTGATGACTTTTGAATCCTTAATATTAATATAAACGCATAGGATAAATTTCATAGGATCAAATATTAGATAGTCACAATATAGTAAGATCAAGAAAATGAATGTAAACATAATAATATGAGCAAACTAATATGTATATCAAGTCTTATAATATATCAACTAACATTCATTAATATGTAAAAATATGAATGTAAATAGCCTGAATCATACATGTACAAAGAATGTAGCACAACTTACAATATTATTTGCTCAAAATGTATGTAATCTTTATTACTCCTCTCTCTCTTACAAATGTATCACAAAAATCTAGTACAATAATGATAACTATGCTTGCTATGTTCGCTATGTTTGCTATTTTTGCTATGTTCCTCCATGGAGTAATATATAACCATTGTAGAATGACTCTTTGTCTACTTGACCATTCCTTTCCTTATGCCAAGTCTCATGACTCTTGGCTTCTCTACTTGACACTTGCATACACATGACTCTATCTTGTATGCACACCTAGACATGACTCTTTACTTATCACACTCTAATATAAAGATATTTGTGCATATATACTCACATTACACTTGCACACTTGAATAACACTTGTGCATTTTCTGCACATACACACTTACATAACACTTGTGCATTTCTTGCACATTATTACATTACATAAAATATTACTCACACTAATCTAAGACTCAACCCTAGTTTAATACTTACAAGATGTACCATGAAGGTACCATGGGGGTACATTAGCATGTACCAAATAATGTAATATACTCCAACATCTAGTTCCCCCCTTTTTCATTCCATTCAACCCCATTTTCCCCACCTAAATCCAAAATTGACAAGATGAGGAGGAAAGTATAGATACTTTTTGAGGATTTTCTCATCTTGAGAAGATAGCAAAGTGACTAGAGGTTCCCATATTTATAACCCTAGGGCTTCACGCTTGGTACTTGAATCAAGAACATCTGGTCATAAATCACCAACTAGTTTTAGGGGCTTATCTTGGTCATCAACCTAGGAAAGGATTTCAATCTTTGGTAGAGATACAAAGAGAAGGATCACCTATGATACTAGTCTAATGTCAATCAACTTACTCCTACACAATCCACATCCTAATGATCAAACCATAAAATTAAGTTTTAGTCACATGGGAGGAAAAGGAGATGTAAACAAACAATTGGACCTACCAATAGTTGCTCAAAGGGTACTAAAGTCAACTAGACTTCAAAAGGAAAACCAAACCCAAAGTTTTTGAATGTTTCTAGGGAAGTGGAGTGATAGAATTAAAAGGATCTTCCACCATCTCAAGCATTTTGGGTTTGCAACTACTAAATTTCTTAGTGAACATCAATAATAACAACCAAGGCCTCCTAAAAAAAATCAAGCCAATAGATGAGGAGCCTAAATCTCGACTTCAATCAAAATTCCTACCACAAAGGATCTAAAGAAAACCCTAGAAAAATAGGGAGAGCGTAAGGTAGATTTGGCTAAAAATTAAATCAAAACCCTTCTCCCTAACTTTAATATGCAAGGGTAAGCTATTATAGAGTTTCCTAATTAACCCTATGCTTGTCACCTCTACCTTACCAAAAGCGATGGTGGGTGTGCTCAAATCAGCCCTACAACTAGCCAAATAGGAGGTTGGGCAACTAGAAAAAGGTCCTAACCTAGTGATCAACCTCCCAATACCACTTCAAGGCTATCTTCCTAGGAACTCTAACCCAAAATTAAAAGACTATCAAAAGAAGATTAAAGCCAACATAGTCCTCTGGAATGTAGCATGTTATGAACATGAGGAGAAACTACCAGATGACCTGGCTACTAGAAGCTACTTGATAAAGGAAAGAGTGTAGAATTAGCTTAGAGGCAAAGCAAACCCAAGCTACATCAAGAGATATTAGGTTATCAAAGTTTGGGACTCTGGTTCTAGCAAGACCTTTGATTATATTGATATGGGATAGGCACCAAGAGCAAATATCAAACCATTTATCCTCTAGAACCTTGTACATAATATATATTTATATTTATATGTATATAAATAATGTGTTTATCTAGTTGTTTTAGGATAGGCGTGAGTTCAAACCCACTACAAGTTATTTGAAAATATACATGCTTTAAGGATAAGTTCAATAAGGTCAAGATATGCACACCATCCTTCTTAAGATTATTAATAATGAATGTCATTTGAACAAAAGAAGAATGGCCACCATAATTAGCCATAAGGAGGCATGAAGGACGATTATGTTCCCACTATCTAAAAATAAGGGAAAGATTATTCCTATACCCACCTATCATCAAAAGATCAACAAAAGGGAAAATGAACCTTGAGAACCATCCATAATAAGTATGAACTTGATATTGCTTTGAGACTAAACTATTTTCAAAACACAAAAATTTGTAATATTTTTTTCAAATCATTTGATGTAATATGTATTACACAAAATTAGTTTACTTATAAACTCTGCACTACTTTTTTATTTCAACAAAAAATTATTTCTGAATTTGACAAGAACAATCAACCACAACCATCAACTATTTTTCCAACTCAATAGATATCTTTATTTCATATAAATGTAGTATCACCAATACACCACAGGCTGCTAGAAGAATCACCACTAAAGGAAAGGTACGCACCATAATTCCGAACTTGAACATTTCGGGAAACTACTAGAAGGAGCTGCTGGTGATTGCGGGCACTGCCTACCCACGATTGGGCCGCATAAACCAGGGTTTCCTAAAAAAGAACTGCCCGAGAGATTGCGGAATGCGCCGCGTTCTGGTATACTACCCGACAGATGGTTGTAAGAGACATTAAAAAAGTGAAGTTTTGCCATATCAGCCAGGTAATCTGGTATCTGACCAGATAAATTATTGCAAGATAAGTCTAAGTCACTAATATTGACAAGAGAGCGCAGGGATTTAGGAATTTCTTCATTAAATTGGTTGTTGGAAAGTTTGAGTGCTTGAAGCTGCAAGCAGTTTCCAAGGCTCCCGGGAATGTTACCATGTAGCATGTTGTTAGCGAGGGTCAGATCTTGAAGACTTGTACAATTAGACAGCGATTCGGGTATTGTTCCCGTAAGTTGATTGTTCTCCAAATGCAGTTCTTGGAGTCCTCTCAGATGACCTAAAATGAAAAAGAAGAGGATTAGGATTAATGGGACATCCAAATTTCACATAAATGTAACCCAAAGGAAGCATGACCCAAAATGAAAAAGAAAAGGTCCAGGATTTAAAGGACATTCAAATTACATATAAAATGTACCAACAAAAAAAACAAGACTCATAATCTTCAGATTGTCTGCAGCGTTAGAGTTATCCAAGTTATTAAATATCGTCCGTTTAGCTCCTTGGCTTCCTGGAAGGCAAGCTCAACAGATTGTGAATGTTGTTACTTTCTTCGTCTTTAGTTGGGTATTTTAATCCTACTTCTAGAATTTGTATGGTTAAGGCAGGGGTCCCATACAGTGCAGGTTTTAGGATCTAAAATTGTGGAGCATGGATTTCATAGGATAACAATCACCTGGTTATAGGAAAGATTAAAATCTGTTTTTAAATCGTAAAGCATCATAAAAGGACCAGAAAAGCCTTAGTGGATGGTTAAGAGGGGGACTGAAGGATTAAAGCAACTGGAGAGACATTTTTAGGGCCAGGTGACATCTAATATCTGGTCCAAGGTTCTCCATTTCCTTTACAATTCCACAGAATTGTCTTAATTTTAATATAGAATAAAAAAAATTTAATGACATGGAACCAAAATTTTGCTAAACCAGTTATGACACCTGCTTAAAATTTGAAAAGTTCCCGTGGCTTGAGGCCCCTGCCTTGGATACAAAAGCATGGAGAGTTTATCGTCCCGTGGCATGAGGACCACTGAGCTGATTTAGATGGAGATCGAGAAATAACAAAGCTGAGCAGTTGCCCAGCTCCGCAGGGATGCTTCCACTTAAATAATTGGTCGAAGCTCGAAATTCCTCAACGGATCTCCATCGGCCATACTCTGCTGGAACACTTCCGGTTAAGGGATTATTTCTCACCCGCATAATCTGGACATTTGTAAGATTACCAAGCTCCGGGGGAAGAGAGCCTGTGAGATAGTTATACGACAGGCTGAAACCGGTCAGGCGAGAGAGCCGTCCCAGAGATGGTGGAATTGTACCAGTTAGCGAGTTGTTGTAGATTGCGAGGAGTTGGAGGGACGATATGTTCCCGAGCTCAAGAGGAATAGGTCCCCACAATTTACTGCTGACGAGCCAGAGCTGCTCCAAGTATGGCATTCGCCCCAGCAGTGGAGATATCGGCCCGCTTACATCGTTGTAGCCGATCTTCAATTCCCGGAGCTCTGTGAGATTGGAGAAGAGGGATTCTGGAATCACACCCGAGAGACCTGTCTCCTCTAAACAAAGGTTTTCAAGTCTTGTGAGTGTTAGAGTAAATCACTATATAAAATATATTTATATAAAAAAGCAATTATAGTGTTTCAAACTTTAACGGCAGAATTAAAGAAAAATTAGACAAACACACACAGAAGAAGAGACAACGATTTTAACGTGGTTCACCCAATGCAGGTTACATCCACCGAGAATTTTCAGTCCTTCCTTTCTCAATCCAAGCAATAGAGGGTTACAACCTACAACAAACATCTGCTGTAATTTCCTCTCTATATTTCCAAGGAATCAACACAATAATTTTCTTTGTCATAGTCTTCTTTGTTTTTCCTCACAACTATATATAAGAAAAAAACAGAAAAAACAAACTGTTTTTCTTAATACATTCCAAGATTAACATTGAGTTCCCAACATCTAATTTTGGGATAAAAACAAAAAAACTTTCCCTGGTTGTCCTGTTGTAAATCCGGAAACTTTCTCTGGTAGACTAACAGACTGTAAATCTGAAACTTTCCCCGCCCGTCCCGCAGTAAATCCGGAAACTTTCTCTCGTTTAGCCACCTCATAATTAGGCTCCATTTCTAACAATCTCCCACTTGGAGACTAATTCCATTGCACCATATCGCAATCAAGGACTGAAAAATTCTCATCATGGCCTCTCATTCCTTAAGGCCAATCGAAGTTGAGCAAAAGCTCAACTTTTCTCTTGACACCTCTTTTGTAAGCATATCGACAGGATTTTGTGATGTGTGAACCTTCCCTAATTTCAAAGATCCATCTTCCACTACCGATCTAATGAAATGATACCTGAGTTTGATGTGTTTAGTTTTTGAATGGAATGCTGAATTCTTTGCAAGGTGTATAGCACTCTGGCTATCACTCCACAACCTATTATCCTCTTGCTTCTTCCCCAGTTCTTCCATTAGTCTTTGCAACCAAACCATCTCTTTGCTTGCTTCTGTAGTAGCAACATATTCAGCTTCGATGGTTGAAAGGGCAACTACGTGTTGGAGTTTAGAAATCCAACTAACCGCTCCTCCTCCTATAGTAAATATGTAGCCGTAGTGCTCCTTCCACCATCAAGATCACCCGCCATATCGGAATCTACAAAACCTTTCAAGCATATATTAGAGCCTCCAAAATTCAAAAAATAATTTGAAGTTCCTCTCAAGTACCTGCGTATCCATTTTACCGCTTGCCAATGTCCTTTTCCTGGATTACTCATAAATCTACTCACTACTCCCACTGCATGGGCAATATCTCGGTCTTGTACAAACCATTGCATACATCAAACTTCCAATCGCTGATGCATAGGGAACCTTAGCCATATGCTCTTGTTCCTTTTGTGTCTTGGGACACAAATCTTTGGTGAGTTTGAAATGCTTTGCCAATGGAGTAGCAACATACTTTGCATTGTTCATGTTGAATCTCTTAAGCACTTTTTCAATGTATTTTGCTTGTGATAATTTCAGAGTGTGACTCTCCTTGTCTCTTGTTATTCTCATACCAAGGATTTTTTTGGCTTCTCCCAAATCCTTCATGGCAAAGGATTTAGCCAACTTCTTCTTGAGCATGTTTATATCTTGCATATTTGTTCCTGCAACTAACATGTCATCCACATACAATAGCAAAATAACATAGTTACCATTTCCAGTTTGCTTAAAATATACACAGTGATCACTTTGACATCTTTCAAACCTTTGATTAGCCATGAACTTATCAAATTTTAAATACCACTGTCTAGGAGCTTGTTTTAACCCATACAAGCTTTTTTTCAGTTTACATACCCAATCCTCTTTACCTTTCACCCGAAAGCCTTCTCGGTTGGTGCATATAAATTTCCTCCTCCAAATCACCATGAAGAAATGTCGTCTTCACATCCAATTGCTCAGAAACAAATTTTCTATAGCTACAAGACTCAAAATAGCTCTAATAGAGGTCATTTTTACAACTGGAGAAAAAATCTCATCAAAATCAATACTTTTTTCTGAGCAAATCCCTTGACCACTAGTCTTGCTTTGTATCTCTTATGCCCTTCATTCTCCTCTTTAATCTCGTACACCCATTTATTGGTCAAAGCTCTTTTACCTTTGGGTAGCTCAACCAAATCCCAAGTTTGGTTGTGAAATAAAGATTCCATTTCTTCATTCATTGCAAGCTCCCACTTATTCCTGGTATCCATTTGTAATGCTTCCTGAAAACATTCTGGCTCACCAGCATTAGTATACAAAACATAATCAAAGAAACGTTGAGGAATTTTACTTATCCTGGTAGAACGTCTAACAACACTTTCTGGAGATTGAGGTGCTTGTTGTTGCTGCTGAAAATTTTGATCTTCTACCACCTTTGGAGTTACCTTTTCTATGTATCCATCAAGGTCTATGTATTCAAGCATTTTCCTCTTTTTGTTTCTTTCCCGCAACCGATCTTTATACAAGTTTTTTTCATTAAATATGACATCCCTACTTCTAATGACTTTTTGGTTATCACAATCCCATAATCTGTAACCCAAGCCATCAATACCGTAACCAATAAAATAGCACTTTTGGGCCTTAGCATCTAACTTATTTCTGTTCTCTTTTTCTATATGCATAAAAGCCTCACATCCAAATACCTTAAGGAAAGAATAATTTACTGGTTTACCTGTCCAAAGCTCTTTCGGAATTCCTCCATCCAAGGCACTAGACGGTCCTCTATTAATCAAATATACTGCAGTATCAACAAGATGAGCCCATAAAAATAATGGTAAGCTCCGCATGTATTCTCATGCTCCTAGCACGCTCCATGATGGTTCTATTCATTCTTTCAGCAACCCCATTTTCTTGAGGTGTTCTTGGAACTACCTTGATTCTTCTAATTCCATTTTTAGAACAAAACACATCAAATTCTCTATTGCAATATTCTCCACCATTATCCGACTTTAGACACTTTAACCTTTTTCCAGTTTCATTTTCAACTAATGCTTTCCAATTCTTAAAGGTATTAAAAACATCACTTTTATTCTTAATGCAATATATCCATGTTTTCCTTGTTGCATCATCAATAAAAAGTACATAGTAAGAGGAACCTCCAAGAGAAGTTACCTGAGCCGGGCCCCAAACATCCGAGTGCACAAGCTCCAATTTCTCTTTCTTCCTTTCCTTGCCATCCTTGAGAAATCTAACTCTCTTTGCTTTACCATAAACACAATCCTCACGGAATTCCAAATCAATCTCTTTTAACTTAGGCAATAACTTTCTTGAATGTAAAATTTCCATACCTTTTCCACTCATATGGCCAAGTCTTTGGTGCCACAAAGATGCACTCTCACTCGTAGAAACTAAATTCATGGAGCAATGAGAAAAATCGATGAAGTAAATAAAGAGTACCCAACAATTTACCTCTAGCTACTATCAATGAACCTTTAGTAACTTTCCAAGCATTTTCTCCGAATGCAACCGTGTATCCTTCACCATCAAGCTTACTTGCCGATATTAGATTTCTCTTTAAATCTGGTATGTGTCTCACCTCTTTAAGAGCCCATTGACATCCATTTGGGGATTTAATCAAAATCTTTCCAATACCCATGATTTTACATGGTTGGTCATTTCCCAATAGAACCTCGTCCATAATCTCCGAAACATAATCTATGAAGTATTCCTTATGTGAGGTAGCATGGAATGAAGCACCACTATCAATTACCCAATAATCACTATTTCTATCAAGAGATAAGATTAAAGCATCTTGTAGAATTTGTCCAAGTAATATTGGCTTCGAAGTGTTACCAGTATTATCATTACCTTTATTTCCATCACCCTTTCTTTGCCAACAAATCCTTCTTGAGATGACCCTTTTTGCCACAAGTGCCAACACCGTAGCTTTCCTTTTCCACGTGATTTGGATCTGCCTTTGGATTTTCCACGATGTGAACTCTTGCCTCTTTCTCTTCCTCTTCCTCTATTCTCAATAGTTAAGGCGGTGCTAGATGATTCTTCTGTGGTTTTTCTTCTCATGTCCTCACTGAGTATCACACCAACCACATCATCAAATTCTAATTTATTTGAACTCGAAGCAAAGTTACTTACCGCCATTACCAAATTGTTTCAACTTTCCGGAAGAGAGCATAAGATTAATAAGGCCCTAAGCTCATCATCAAAATCCAATCCTACTCGAATGCAATTGATTAGTGACAAGTATTAAATTCATTTAAATGATCATGCACAGATCCTCCTTCACTCATTTTCATGTTAAATAACCTTTTCATTAAGAATACCTTATTTGATGTCGATGGTTTCTCATACATCTTGGCCAACTTATCCATGACTCCCTTGGTAGTCTTTTCATCAGAGATGTTGAAGGCTACAGTGGCTCCCAAGCACGACCTCACAAGTACCCAATGCCTTTCTATCAAGGAGACTCCACTCCTCATCAGACATAGATGAAGGTCTCTCTGTTTCCCCCTCAAGAGGTAAGTAAAGATCCTTCTGGTACAAGTAATCCTCCATTTGCATCTTCCAGAATTGAAAATTTTGGCCATTGAATTTTTGAACTCTAAACCTCCCTTCTTCCGCCATTGCTCCCACTTGATCCAGAAATTCTCCTTCTGTCAAGTGCACCCAACAAAACAACCGCTCTGATACCACTTGTTAGAGTAAATCACTATATAAAATATATTTATATAAAAAAGCAATTATAGTGTTTCAAACTTTAACGGCAGAATTAAAGAAAAATTAGACAAACACACACAGAAGAAGAGAACGATTTTAACGTGGGTTACATCCACCGAGAATTTTCAGTCCTTCCTTTCTCAATCCAAGCAATAGAGGGTTACAACCTACAGCAAACATCTGCTGTAATTTCCTCTCTATATTTCCAAGGAATCAACACAGTAATTTTCTTTGTCATAGTCTTCTTTGTTTTTCCTCACAACTATATATAAGAAAAAAACAAAAAAAACAAACTGCTTTTCTTAATACATTCCAAGATTAATATTGAGTTCCCAACATCTAATTTTGGGATAAAAACAAAAAAACTTTCCCTGGTTGTCCTGTTGTAAATCCGGAAACTTTCTCTGGTAGACTAAAAGATTGTACATCTGGAAACTTTCCCTGCCCGTCCTGCAGTAAATCCAGAAACTTTCTCTGTTTAGCCTCCTCATAATTAGGCTCCATTCCTAACAAGTGAGAAGGCCGATCTCTTGGGGGACGGCACCGGTCATCATGTAGTTAAGGCACAGGTCCAGAAGGACCAGGTTTGTGCAGTTGGCGATCGACTTAGGAATTGGGCCTAGCAAGTTGTTCTGGCGGAAGTTAAGCTGTTCCAGATTTGAGAGCATCGACAGAGATGGAGGGACGGCGCCGACGAGATCGTTGAAAGAGAGGTCGAGGATTTTGAGTGCAGTGCAGTTGAAGAGGGAATTGGGGAGATTGTCTGTGAGAGCGTTGCGGCCCAGCGAAAGGGCGGAGAGAGTGGCGCATTGGGTGAATGCAGAGGAGGGAATGGGGCCTGTGAGGTTATTGGAGGAGAGGTTGAGGGTGGTGAGACTTCTGAAGAGGGAGATTTTGGGGGGCAGTGAACCAGCGATGCCCTTGCTTTGCAGATTGAGGGCTACCACGCTCTGGGCGGAGGGATCGCAGGTGACACCCGTCCAATTGCAAAACTTAGATGGGTCCGACCAATCAGCGATGGGAAAGCGAGCGAAGGTATGCTTGAACGCCAGCAGAGAGTCTGCATCCTTTGGAATAAAGTTCCCATGGACCGCTGCCGAGAGTGAAATAAGCGACACGGCCAACACAAGACAAGCCATGAACTGTATGCGGGCATAACATAAAAAAAAAAGACTTGTGGATATCCATTAGCCTTTTGCCTGGGGAATTTACGGGTCCCCACTATTGCCTGGTCATGAACGAGGTTGCAAGTTAGAAAGGATAGGCCAAACAACACAACTAATTAATGCAAGAAAAAATGGGATGACCCATATAAACCGCGGGTCGACCTTGTAATTTTTTTCAGTAAAGATAATTTAACCATAAAAAATTTTAAATCGTGGTATGTTTTTGATAATAATAATCTTAATAAAAAATTTCCCTATATTATCTATTTACCTTTATTTTTCCAAAATGCAAGAGCTAAATTACTTTAGCTTTGTCCATCAATGGGCTTCCTTTGCAAGGGGGACACATGGATAGTCAAAGTCACATACTCCCATTTATAAGGGGATTAACAATGATCTTCCTTTCCAACAAGAACACATGGATAGTCAAAGTCACAGGATTAACAATAAAATAGGTTTATGTTTATCCCAATTGAGATGTGTTGATTTTCCTTCACTCAAATTTTCTTTAAAAAAAATAATGATCTCCCTCTCCAATTCCTAAGTCTTACCGTCAACTGCACCAACTTGGTCTTGCTGGACATGTGCCTTAACTATATGATGACCGATGCCATCCTACAAGAGATCGACGTTCTCACAAGACTTGAAAACCTTTGTTTAGAGGAGACAGTCTCTCGGGTGTGATCCCTGAATCCCTCTTCTCCAATCTCATAGAGCTCCGAAAATTGAGGATTGGTTATAACAATGTAAGCGGTTTGATATCTCCACTGCCACAGAAAGATTCTCTTAACATTACAAGTCTTCCTCTGTCTGTTAGATTTGTCCAACTCTTGAACAAATCAATCCTCTGCATACAAGCCTTCTCAAAGACTTGCCAAATCTGTCCTCAGGTTCTTCTCATAGAACCAATGCACCTCTGTCCTCAAGTTCTCACGATAGAACTATCAAACTCGACTCACAAGTCCTCTCGCTAGGACCTGTCCAAATCTGCTCACAAGTCCCCACCGAAACTCGTCCAAAACCGCTCATAAATCCCCACCGAAACCTGTCCAAAACTGCTCACAAGTCTCCACCAAAACTCGTCCAAAACTCGCTCACAAATCCACACCGGAACTCTGTCCAAAACCGCTCACAAGTCCCATCTGAACCTATCCAAAAACTCAGCAAGCTCACCAAGAAAAACTTTCTTAGTAGGAAATCACAAAGTGAATTGTTAGAGACCCAATGTGATTTTTCAAACTCATATAAGCATAAAGAGAATTTTTAGAGACTTAATATGTTCTATACTCAAATCCCAATCTCAAAACTCAACTCAAATCAACTCAGCTCAATCTCAATCTCAAATCTGAAAACTCAACTCAATATCCGAAATGGATAGGATAGAATGCTTTCTTTCAAGAACATGAAACCCCAACAATTGCCAACTATGCAAAGAATCACATAACAATGATACTCATGTTCTTTTCACCATCAATTAGGGTTTCAACAACAATGCTCATCAAACAAGGTTTAGTCAACCAACACCATTCAACTCAACATCAACCTTGAAGCATTCAACCAATCATCACAAGAAAAGGAAACAAGTAGAAATCCTTTTCCCTCTAAAGATATTTGAACAAAACAACCACCAACACAATATCACCAAATGCAAAGAATAACTTGCTCAAATCAACTCAATGGAGTAAGCCCAATATCATGAATCAAGTAAAGCAATAACTTGATCAAACAACCTCTATGGAAGCAACTCAACCATCAAACTCAAAACAGCCAACCAAGGGTTCCACCAACTCAATGCAAGTAGCTAGACTCACAAATATAAACCCTAGTTCACAAAGCTTCCACTAACTCAAACCAAAAATTATGCATTCACAAAAAACTCTCCTTAAGGATAACAATGCATAAGTAGTCTTCAACAAACCAGAAAATAGGATTTACACCTAGCCAAAGGATACCTAGTAGAATACCTTTTCACTCCAACCTTATTTCAGAAAACATACACCAATCATACTCATAAGAAGAATGTGCCCATACCTTATTGGAGTAGAAGATAATTGAACCTTCAAGCTATCAACACACACAACTCTCAAACTTCCAACCAAGTTAGGGTTAGAATAAAAAGAAATGCGCAATAATATAAACTTCCTTTATTACACCTTTTAGCTCCACTTCTTTAAACACAACCACCATAACATGCCAATAAATCAACAATCACAGACTCACACCTTATACCTCCATTTTTAATTTTAGCATAGCAAAGAATAATCTTAAAAATACATCCAAAGAAATATGCCCTTATTTCTCCTAAGCTTTTATTCAATGCTAATCACAAAAGCCAAAACTCAAAATTTAATCACACCTTATAAATCGCTGTCCAAGAAACTTCGAATTTCGTGGCATAAAGACGTTTTAATAAAAACGTGTGTTACTCTAGCAAAGAACCCCCACGAGACTTGAAACGGCAACCTCCGCCAATGCAGCGCCCAACAGCAGCCTTCGCTGCCACTAGCCCACGCGGGCTACGAAGTTCACAAGTGAACTTCCCTCCACTTCACCCTCGAAAAAACTCTCGAAGACTTTTCAACCGCACGTGCTTCTAAGTCTTCCTTCGATCGCAGCGAATACAGAGCACAAACACCGCAAATTGCATTCGGGGAATTTTGAATTAATTAGCCTTCCAACCTTAGGAGTTGGAGAATAAATAGTCTCTTCGAAGACACCTTGACGTCGGCGAAAATAAAGACCATTTATTAATTAAATAATTAATTAATTAAAACCTTGAAGGGTTTTTAAATAATAATTAAATAAATAATAAAGAGAACCTCCATTGATTTTAATAAAAACCATTTAACTTGGTTTTAATAAAAACCCTATCCAACTTGGTTTTAATAAAAACCGGTTTGGTTTTAATGAAAAACCCTTGCCAATGGAATCTCTCTGGATTCTCTTAAAAAGATTCTCTTGGAATCTTCCACCTTTGAAGCCAACACATCCTCTTACCATTAATGCCATTTCCTTTTGACATCAATGATAACTCATAGACAAGAAGCTAGAATCTCAAACCCAAAATTGCCAACTATTATCACAAAAAAATCATCTGCCATCTAAAGAACTCAGGATGAAAAGGTTTAAACAATGAGTGAATCCAAGCCCAAGTAGATTGAGCACGAGGGCAAAACCAAAACAGATGCTTAAATGTTTCAAAATGACCACAAGAAGGACACTTAGGATTAGGAAGACCAACCCTATTGAGCCTCTCTCCCATAGGAAGACCTTGATAAATAAGAGACCAGAGAAAAAAGGTGATCTTAGGTTCAAGATTAGAATGCCAGATACGGTTCAAATGAGCAATCCAAGTATAGGAGGTAGAGTGAGTCTGCCATCTCTCATTAAGCTTGTCAATACCAAAGGAAAAAGGACTAAGAAGCTGATAAAGCAAGGAAGAAGAGTAGTTCTTGAAAGGAGTATCTACATTCCAATGCCAATCCCTCCACCAGGCACTCGAGGGCTGAAGGTCGAGCTTATGCAGCATGACATCAAGCATAAGCTCCTGGATCTTAAGAATAGAAGGAAGATCCAAGTTTTGAAGATTAAATTTATGCTTGAGGTCAGGCCAAGGAATCCAATCCCAAGAATGCACTAAATATTTAATAAAGCAAATGCCTTTGTGAAATAGCCTCAAAGCTTTAACCCCTGGCATATCAACAAGAAGAACCGAAGAGTTAGACAAAATAGGAGACCACCAGATATTCTGAGAATTGAATGAAATACCATTATGAAAACCATCACCAATCCAACGAAGATGAGGTTTCACCACCTCAAAAGCCCACCAAATACTTTTAACAACAAAGGAACCCTGAATCTTAACCAGGGTAGAAGTAATGATAAGAGTGTGAAGGCCAATATTAGCCCAAGATTTATGCCCATAAGGCAACCCTGAAGAGATACAATGGTGAATTAAAACCTTCTAGGCTTCAAGGCCTTCAATAGCTTTAACCACCCACTTAGCACACAAAGAAATGCTTTACCTGTAGATGTCAATGATACCCATCCCACCCTTATTAGTAGGCATGCAACAAATATCCCAAGCAACCCGATGAAAACCACGCAAATTCTTCCCCTTGGCCCAAATAAAATCCCTAAGGATTATGGCCAACTTATTATAAGAATTCTTAGAAGGGGCCCAATAGGAGGAATAGTAAACATGGGTGGCAGCAAGAATCTTAGTGCAAACCTAAAATTTACTAGCAAGAGAAAGGGGATGCGAGGCCCAATAGGAAATCTTCTTTTCAATTCTATCAATAACATATTGCCAGAGTTCGAAGGGCGAGCAGTCAAAAGCAAAGGGAATTCCTAAGAACTTAAAATGCTCACCCCTCTGAAGCCAATGCCACGAGAAATGTCTAAGCCAAGTAGGCAGAGTAGAAGAAGCAAGGCAAAAACAAAGAGACTTAGACCATTGGATGTTGGAACCAGAGGCCTTACAGAAAGTGTCTAGACAAGCCAAAGTAGTTGAAATAGAAACCTCATCCTCACTAATAGTGAGAAAAGAATCATCTGCAAAATACCCATTAATAAGTTGAGTGGACATATCAGGCAAAATAATACCTTTGATCAACCCCTTAGATGCTTTATTGGCAAGAAGATAACCAACAAAAAGGATAGCCCTAGAGAATAGAACAAAATAAACCAAAATCCTTTGACTTATGCCCATTAATAGTAAGATAGGTCGAAGCATCAACAAACAACATATTGATGACCTTAATAAAAAAGGGCCCAAACCCGAGAGCTTTGAGCATGGTAAGAATAAAAGGCCACTCAATACGATCATAAGCTTTCTCAAAGTCAAGCTTAAGGAAAAGCAACTTTTGGCCAGAGACATGCACCCATTCTAAACCTTCCTAAACAACAATAAGATTATCCAAGATATAACACCCTTTAATGAAACCCATCTACTCGGTCTGATAATCATAGGAAGAATATTTTAAATACGAAGAGCTAAAGCCTTGACCAAGATCTTATAAGAAATATTAAGTAGAGTAATAGGTCTCCAACTGGTGATAAGCTCAGGATTGCCCACTTTGGGAATGAACTTAATGTTTCCATGATTGATAATACTACCCAGAGAGTTATTGGCTAACACTTCATTATAGACATTGAGCAGATCAGGCCTAGTAAACTTCCAAGTGGCTTTATAAAACTCATAGGGAAAGCCATCAAGACCAGGGGACTTATCATCCGACATAGTCATAAGAGCATTATGAAGCTCAACAAGTGAAAGAGGAGCCTCACACAGATGCCTATTATAAGCAGACAACTTAGCAGGAACAACATCAAGACACTGCTAGAGCACCATCTGATATTCTAGAGAATCTTGTTGCACTTGAAAGATAAGCTTATAATGATCCACAAAGGTCGATGCGATATCAAGAAGAGAAGTCAACCTATCATGAGAGACTTGAATAGCCTTGATCTAGATTCTGGCTTGCCTAGAATGAAGAGATTTGAAAAAGGCTTTGGATGGGCGATCACCCACCCTCAACCAATGCAGACAAGCCCGAAGCTGAGTCCCCTTGGCTTCATGTCATTCATGGAGCATAAGTTGGTGGTAAAAACCAACAACCCTAGCTTGCAACTATCAATCATACAAATCATTTTCCAACAAAGATAAATTTTGTTGATACTCCTTCATGATAGCCAGATGAGCACACTTTTTGACATGTACCACCTGTTTGCCAAAATATCGCATGAAAGAGGTAGTACGAACAATCACCTCATTCCACCAAGAAATCCAACTAATAGAATGAGGAGGTCGAGGTAATAAATTCTAGATTCTCTCAATCATAAAAATCATGCTAGGGTGTTGTAATAAAGAAGTATTTAAATAGAATTGATTGCATAAAAAATTGAATTGGAGCCACTCCACTCAATATGGAAGGAAATCGAGAAATGATCTGATAACAAGAATTGATCCCAGATCATCACAATATTATTATTGGTGATGGAGAAGGAAAAAATTGTTGCTCTGACATCATAACTCGATCAAGGCGCTTATAGACTCTATCATTACCAACATGAAAATTGGACCACATGAACCAAGGTGGAGGCGTGCATTTGCATCGACAAAAAAGGGGATAAAAAAGACCCCATCTACACTTAAGAAAAACCAGGCCTCACCCCCACGCTCAACCATATTAAAGTCACCATAAATAAGCCAATACACCATTGGCAAGTGATCAACCAAGTACCACCAAAGGGCAGAACGACTGGGCCCATCATTAGGCGCATAAATGTTGGCAATGCCCAAGGTGTTCCCATTAATATTCAATAGAATCTAGATCACATGATGAGAGGGATCCTCACCAAACCCTAGCAGACAATCCTCAAATTTGGAGGAGATTGAGATAGAAGCACCACCTCGACCATCTTCATGGTGAGTAGTGAAGTGCACAAATGATCTTGCAATACAACTGAGAGAAACATCTAACAAAAAACCAAAGATTTTAACTTCTTGTAAGCAAATAATATCAACATGGCCAATACTTTGCAAAGTAGATTTAACAAAAAAATCTTGAGGACTCTATAAGTCCCCAAACATTCCACGAAAGGAAATTCATGGAGGAAGAATATCCAAGGAGCCATCTCCCAAAGGACTACCCGCATTGTCAACCAACATCAAGAAACTATTAAATAGAGAGGTCTGAGAAGGGTGAAATAGATCACCAACAGTCGAAGGATGACGCTTAGCCTCCTGACCTCCCCTCGATGATGATGAGCCATCCTGAGATGGACTACGTGAATGCCTGGAGGGTGGAGGTACTATCTATGATTTCCCTTCCTCTGAGGTGGATTTACGCTCTAGAGGTTTCTCAATAGGAGGAGCCTGAGGAGCCGAGATAGGATGCACGAGAACAATAGGAGGTTGAGATGGCAGTTGTATAACCCTATCTCTGCTAGAAAGCATCGATTTAGGGTTGGTCACCCCCTCTTATTAGAGATCGTGATCCAATCACCCTCAATAGAGGGTTTGGTAGGTGCAGGCGCAATAAGAGGAGCAAGGGCAACCATCGAAGGTTTTTGAGCAACCAGTAGATAGTCCTTGATACGATGCGAAGTAGATTGACATCGAAAGCAAGTATTAGGTAAGTTAAAGTAAATATTTTTTTGCATAAAATACTCTGTACCAACCTGAATGTCCATAAATTCTTTGAGATCCTATGCAAGGTCAACCTCAACACAGATTCTCTTATTGGGTCGTGTCGAGAAAAATATTCTTCTTCCTGATAGATCACTCAACCAATGGGTTTGACAATATCAACAATAAACACCCATAAGGGTAGCGGAAGACCAGGGAGTTCAAGCCAAACCAGGACTTTCAAGGCAACTTGTTCCAAAACTCAAAAAGGAGTCCAAGGAGAAAGGACCATCAAAGTATTGCAAACAAACCAACAACTAGACTTAGCAACCATAGTTTGCACTTGCGAGGGTTCTTTAAAGGAAAGAAAAAAAAACTTTGGTAAGATTGTGGATACCCGCAACCACTTTTTTTTTAATTTATTTGTGGAAAACATCCCAAAAGGGATGCCACTTTCGGTAAGACCCAAGGAGGCAGGGGTATCCATTCCGCCAAAAATGCCCAAGACTCGGACCTGGCCTACCACCTTTGACATACTCAAGGAGCAAACAAACACACAAAACCAATTTAAAAATAAGTAAATAACAACAAAAATAATAAAATAAAATAAAAAACATGCTCCTTGAGTGTGTCAAAAACAAAAGCACAACCAAACACGCACAATAAGATAAAAGAAACCACAACACAAACCACATAGAAAAACACAAGAACCACATAACAAAACACAAACAAGACAAAAACAATAGAACACTACAAAGACATAACCCAAAAAAAACATGAAAAATAAACACAACCAAAACCTAAAAAATTAAAAAATAAAATAAAAATAAAAATAAAAAACAACCAACAATAGACAATAAACAAAAACAAAAAACATAGAAAACACTCACACATAAAAACACGAAATAACACAAACAAAGAGAAACCCAAGAACAAGAACGAAAAAAACACAAGAACAATAACAAAAAACAAAAAAAAACAAAACAACAAAAACACAAGAACAACAAAAAACAACACAAAGAACACAAAAACAAAACAAAATAAAAAAACCCACCCACCTTAAAAAACTAAACAAAAAAAACAAAAAAGAAAAAGAAATAAAAAATGAACAAAACAATGACCTATCTAGACCAGAAGACTATTAAGGCAAGAATCAACAGAGGAAACAAAATAAAGAATAGAATGAGCTAGGGAACTAAAAAAAACTGAATGAACCAAAGAGAAGCAAAAAAAAAAAACAAGAAGAAACTAGGTACCTTCGAACTGGAGCCATCCAAAGAAATGATAGAAAGAAGAGCTTCCCTAATTTGTGAAGCCCACCATCTAGGAAGGTGGCCATAACAAGTAATATCACCTTTGTCCAAAGCCCAATTAGCTAAAGCATCAAGCACTCTTGTTTTGATCTCTAACCACATGATTGTAATCAACTTTCAAAAATCCCATCCGGATTAACCGAATCTTCTCAATAATTCTTTTTATTCTCCAATCCACCTTATGATTCTTAGAAGGATTCTTCAAGAGATTAATCATAAGTTGAGAGTCAGACTCAACTAACACCTTTTCCCATCCAACCTTAGTAGCCTCCTGAAGGCCTCTCGAGGATACCATACCCCTCAGCAAGGTTATTGGAAAGAATACCCAAATTCTCAACAAAAGTAAAAACCAGGGAGCCATCTGAAAGTCTACCAATTCCTCCCACACTCGGCTTTTCCAGGGTTCCCTCTAGAGGCTCCATCAGTATTGACTTTTCCAAAATCCTTAGGAGGAGGTTGCCAATTTCTATTCCTATCCATCTTACTAATACTCACATTCCCTTTAAGTTGGTTGCCCTTAGAAGGTTTAATCTTCAATCTTTGCATCACTTGATCCCATCTTTGGTGGGAGTTTTGGGGGTGATTAAGGAGATGATGGACTGATTCAACTAAGTTGGCTATGGTCTTTTGCCAAATATAGTGAATATCCTTCCTATCTTGATTAAAAATTTGGTTGTTCCTTTCATTCCAAATATTCCAAAGAAGAATGGTAGAACCCATCCAAACTAACTCGCCTAATAAAATGATCAACACCCTCTTGATTAGGCCAATCCCTCCAAAGTTGTTCAAAAGTAAAAAAATTGGACCACTGTAAGCCAAGTAAAGTGGCCATTCTCCTCCACAGCTCGGAGGCTAAAGTACACTCAATAAAAATATGGTTGATATTTTCTACATTCTCTTCACACATTTCACATCTAAAAGGGCCATGAAAACCACGCTTCATAAGTTGCTCACAAGTAAGCACCCTACGATGCAATAAAAGCCAATTAAAGAACCTCACCTTAGGCCAGAGATTTTGAGCCCACAATCGAGAAAATATGTCAGAAGAATGGTTGGGATTATTATGGCATAAGGTCAAATAACCTTGAGCAACTGAATACTCACCCTTAGTAGTGTTGTTCCATCCAAAACAATCATTTTCATGGGACCAAGAGAGGGATCTCATATGAAGGATGCCTTGGATATCTTGTCTTTGCCTTTCTGGGATTTGAATAGGCCAGTCCTCAATAGGGATCCAATATCTACCAACCTTTGAATTACCAAGTATGGTACCGACGAGTAATTAGCCACCTTTATCCAATTAGCTCGGTGAAGCTCCTCCATCCAAGGCCTCCAATCGGGAAACCGAGTTATCAAAGGCTTGTGACCATCCCAAGAATCTATCCAAAAATTTGCATGTTGACCATTATGAATGATCCAAAATAATTTTTTCTTTATCAAATCCTCACCAGTCTTAAGAACTGCTAAAATGGGAGAACCTTTGGTAGGAAGTTGATAGCGAACAAGGTCTTCAGGACTTTTGTTCTCAACATATTTAGCACGAAGATTATTGGCCCAAAGAGCATTGGGGTTATGCAACATCCTCCAATATAATTTAGCAGCTAAAGCTTTGTTGTTATTAATTGAAGACCGTAATCCTAACCCCCCTTCACTCTTAGGAAGACATAAAGTATCCCATTTCACCAAGGCCCATTTTCTTTTCTCCTTAGTACCACTCCAAAGGAAACGATGACTGATTTGATCCAATTCTCGAAGAACAGCCTTTGGGATATTCAAAACGGAAGAAACATAAATAGGAATAGCTTGAAGGACTGATTTTACCAAGGTGATTCTACCCCAGAAGAAAGCCACTTGTTGGTCCACTTTCCAATTTTCTTCTTGACTTTGTCCAACAACCAATTCCAATCTTTATTTTTTTGCCTTTGAATATTTATGGGAATACCTAAATAAGTGATTGGAAGAGAGGTCTTCTTATATCTTAGTTTATCCAAGACCATGGATTCCTGTCTAGCGAAGCAGATGAAAGAAAATAACTTTAGATTTGTCTTCATTGATCAACCGCCCAGTAGCCTTAGAAAACAGCTAATGATTTGCTTAATATTAGAAGCTTCCTTAACTCTAGCTTTACCTAAAAGAGTAGAGTCATCCACAAATTGAAGATGAGAGATAGGTCTAGCTCCATGAGCAATGGTAACTCCCTCAAGGGTTTTTTTTTCCCTCTTTTTGGTTATAGTCCTACCCAAGCATTCAAGCAAGAATGATGAATAAATAAGGGGATAGCGGGTCACCTTGCCTAATACCTCTGGAAGCTGGGAAAGACTGAGAAGGCCTGCCATTGATAAGAACTAAGTAGGAAACTAAAGAGATACATCCCATAATCCAATCCATCCAATCCTTAGAGAAACCAAATTGCCTCAAAACTTTGATAAGGAAGTGCCAATCCACTCTGTCATAAGCTTTGGATAAGTCTAACCGAATGAACATGGAAGGAGAATTTTGCATATCCATGGAATGGATGGCTTCCTGAGCAAGAACTATCTCATCTACTATTTGACGTCCTTCCACATAACCCCCTTGCTCTGGGGAAATAATCTTATGCAAAAGAGGCTTCAACCTTTCTCGCCATGATTTTAGTAATGATTTTGAGAAGAACATTACATAAAGCAATAGGTCTAAAAGCTGAGATATGATCAACCTCTTGAGCTTTTGGAACAAGAGTAATATAAGTTTTATTGATAACCTTCAAAATTTCTTTGGCTTTCCTGGCTTCTTCCACCACCTCTAATAAATCAACATGAAGGATATCCCATAACTCTTGGTAGAACTCAATAGGAAAACCATCAGGACCTGGGGTTTTTCCTTTTTGCATTTTAAAAACTACTTGTTGAAGCTCATTGATAGTAACGAGAGCGAGTCAAAATAGAGTTCTCCTCAGAAGTGATAAGAGAAGGGATTGCTTGAAGAACATTATATTGTGAAGCTGAGTCAAGGGGAGTAGCAGCAAAAATATTGGAAAAGTAATCAACAACAATAGAGTTCATGCCATCCCAAGTATAAACAACATCTCCGTAATCTGATTTTAAGGAAGAAATAAAGTTGTGAGATCTTCGAGCTAGAAGAGATTTGTGGAAGAAATTTGTGTTTCGATCTCCTTCTTTGAGCCATTGAATTCTAGATTTTTGCTTCCATAAGATTTCTTCTCTTTTTTCCCATTCCTCTAACAGAGTTGTGAGTTTAATTTCATCTCGCACTTCTCTTCTCGATGAGGCCATCTAAACGGATTTTCTTATTCAAATTTTCAAGATGAGCAATAACTTCATGTTTTTTTTTATGAACATCCCCAAACTCTTTCCAGTTCCAAGTCTTGATTTTGGATTTAATGTATTGCAGTCTTTTGGCAAAATGAAACATCTTAGTCCCATGCCTAGGTTTACCTTCCTTCCACCATTGTTGCACATGAGGTCTGAAGGAAATGTCTCTAAGCCACATTAATTGAAAATGAAAAGGAGAGAAACTCACATTGGTTTTCCACATTTCCACCATGATCGGCCAATGATCCGAACCAACATTATTAAGAGTCTTCACTTTAGGAATGTGACCATGGATTAAGAAATTTTTAGAGAGCAAAAACCTATCCAATCTCTCCATTATACAAGCTAAGCCTTGCCTTCGTTAGACCAAGTCATAAGGCCATTATCTCGGTTGGATATCCACAAGATGGAGGTTTGCAATATATTCGCTCATGAGGTCAGGTCTTTTGTCCAAATTTCTATTTCCCCCTTTTCTCATCCAGAGAGAGGATGGTATTGAAATCTCCTCCGATCAAGATCCAAGCTTTAGGAAAATGAGAGATAATATGAGTAATATCCTTCCACTGTCTTCTTTTTTCCTCCAAAGAAGTCGGAGCATAAATAGTAATGCAGAGCATAATCTGGTTGGAATGTCTACTTTGAATAGCTATAGCCAACAAACCCCAACTGCCAACCATATGGTGAATAACTACCTCTTTTGGATCCCAAAGACAAGCAATGCCACCCGAAGTCCCTTGGGAACCGAGGGAAACCACTTTTCCAGCTGGCCAAATTTTACTGGCAATTAAGTCCATATCCTCCATTGACATCTTTGTTTCTTGAAGGAAAACAAGATGTGGATGATTTACTTGAATCATTCTTCTAATTTCATTTTGTTTTGAAAGACTCCCTTTGAGTCCTCTAATATTCCAAGTGATGATCTTCATTAATACCAGGGCTAAAAAATTTGGGAAGGGCATTAATCTTACCTTCCTCTACAAGCTTTTCACCTTCTTTTACCATATGATATTGATTGGTCTTGCGACCTACTTTTTGATTAGAATCCATCTTCAATTTTTTTTCCCTGTTTCTTGACTTATTCCAATTGAATCCGAGATGGCTTCTAACCTTGAAGAATGCTCGTACACAGCCAAAATTTTACTAGATGGTTCAACGGAGTCTATATTGGGACCTGCATTATTTGAAGTTTTGACATTTGAAATATTGTTTTTCTTGTGTAAATTTTCTCCTTTTTTTTTCTGTTGAAAACCTTTGATTTGTTGGTTTGTCTCTGGAGTTCTTCCCTTCATATTTAAATTGTGTTTCTAAGATTTCAGTTTCCATTATTTCCTCTTCCTCACTTGGGACATCATTTGTGGAAAGGATTTCAAACATATTAGCAGATGACTTTGATTGATCCTTCATAACTGGTTTTTTCTGAGTGTTCTTCTTCTTAGGTATTTGGAAACCTGCTGAGTTTATATCTTCTTTCTTTTGATCAGGAATTTTATTTGGGCAAGCACTGGCCAAATGACCATATTCATGGCAAATTCTACAACGAAAAGGAATGTTCTCATAGTCCACTACTTGCTCCCAAGTGTCTTCCCCAAATTGTAATGTGATCTTTTTAGGTAGGGGTTTGTCAAAATCCATTAAAACACAAATCCGAGCATAAATAATATGTTCAAAATTTTGAGTACAATCAGCAGTCATCATAAAAGTTCCTAAAGAGTTTCCAATTGAAGAAAAAATAGTAGGATTCCAAAATTCAATAGGGAGGCCAAAGAGTCTAACCCACACGGGAGCTATAGAAGGCATCTCTTCTTCGGCTTTAAATTTAGTATGCCGAGGCTTCATGAAAAGCCCCTGCCCTTCCAAAAAACCAAGGACCCCCTTGAAAAGTTTTCTCTCTATCTTCATTATTAGCAAATAAAACAAGAAAATAACCATTTGGATAAATAGAGATTTGTAACTCACCTTTAGTTTTCCAGCTTTTTGCAGCCCATACTTTGAAAGCAGATAGACTCGAACGAAAACCCACGAACCGACAAATTAGTCCTCTTTTTTCCAAATCTTCAATGCCAGTCCGAATGTTACCCATATCAAGCTTAACAATAGGAGTTCCATCAGCTGCTTTAAGACATCCCGACTCCGTTTTCCCGGGATCAATCTTAGGCATTCTTAGAGGTTTATGGGAAGCCCTAATATTGATATTAGCATTGGGCCGAGGCTGTCCACCATGAAGGGCATCCCTAAAATTCATTTTTGGGACTAAGTCTTCGAAATTCTTACCCTTGATAGGGGTTTTCATGGTAGAATTATTTTGTGGGTGCACCTTAGCACCGGATTCACTTGAGATATGAGCCATTTTTTGATCAACTGCTTGAAACTTGTTTCGTGATCTCTTTAATCCTTGCCCTAGACGCCGTGGAAAGGTATGGTTTTCACTTTTCTTTTGTGCAGCAAATTGGAAGCCATTGTCACTCAAGTTCACAGTATGATCTATTGAAAGACAAATTTCTAACCCATCTTGTATCCCCTGCAACATTTCCTGCTAAAATATTGAGCATAAACCACAAAAATATTGGCCGCTAGGGCCCGAAGGCCCTAAAAACCAACCTCTGGAGCTGCTTGCACTCAACCCGAATGAAACCCTCGCATAGCCGCTTGCCAAATATGTCGTTCACACATAGGGATGCGCTAGGATCTGTGTTGCTCCAAATGATATGAAAATTGGTGGAGACGTTCTAGGGTTTTTCAGGCATCTACCCTCAAAATTTTAGCTCAATCCGAGTCCGGATGAGTGAGATATGGCCGAAACGAGTTTGATAGTTTGGGTAGTCCTGTAAAAAATGTCTCCAAGAGCTTTCTAATTTTTTGGATACTCGCAACCACAATGACATGAGCTTTCCAATGAATTTTAAGCCAATTTTGAAGATATTCTTGTGGTGGGATTTGACCAACAAAATAAGCAATAAGACAGTGATTCTCATACCATTTTACAACTAGAGAAATAGCATCAAGAGAGAGTACAACATCTGGAGAAGACTCATTACCTCATCCACTACTTTCAAAATAAAATTTCAAGCTTGCTTCGGTGCCATGAAGACCACTATCTATAACAACCATTACATCTATAGATGGCGAGGCCATAAAAAGGAGATTAGCTGCCTAACTGGAGGTAATAATAATATCCAATACCAAAGTAGCCAATTTTACGAATGGTGGTAGAACCAAACCCTAATCACCTCCAAACCCTCCAAATTTTATATAATATTGATTTTTTGTTACAATTGTTTTTTTTTTAAACAATGTTAATATTTATTAACAATATAAGAAAATTTTGAGATAACATGATATATCCAATGGTTATGAACCTTAAAATAATTAAAATAACAATACCTTCCTTTTTCAAGGGCAACAAGTAGATAGTGAAGGTCACATATGTTGTAACATACCTTCTTAATTATATACCTTTTTCTATACACCAACCATACTAGATTTGAAAAAGGTTTTGTATGGTATTATATACTAGTCAACATAAAAATAAAAGGCCAAATTTTAGGATTAGAAGACTTAAAAGGTTTTTTTAGGCTATTAGTGGTATGAGTGATGTCATAAAGGTGTGAAGTATGGAATAGTAGAATATCAAAATCAAAATAGAGGTAAATACATGTGATTGCAAAATAAAATAAATTGAAAGAGCTTGTTCCATATGAATTTAAAACAATTATCTATTTTATAATTACAATTGTTATAGTATATCTTTTAGAATATATGTTTAGACATCTAATTTTGAACATGTCATAAAATATAAAAAACTTGTCAACATTTACTTCATCTAGACAATCAAGCATCTTAACCAAATCAAACATCTAAGGACCAAACTTAGGGTCATTTTATGCTCTAAAGCAAAATCATCATACCTAAGGCGGTACCACCGATGGTATTACTAATAAGTTGATAGCATTTTTGTCAAATGTTTAAATTTCCTCTTTTCCTACCTACTCAACCTAACAATGATCATTTTAGCATAGCATGGATGTCCTTACCATCACCGATGCTCATGATGTCAATTCTATTAACTATTAGAATACAAATAAGGAAAGGTAGATACTTGACAGTTGTCAACTACCCCCCTAAATTTGGACTTGACATCCTAATCATATTTTCCATCTTACAACACCAATCACCTAATGTGATTGACATTAAAGATCTCCAAACATTCCCCATTTGACTTCCATCCAGTGTACCCCCCTTGCATGTCAACCTTCTATCCATATTTCCCTTAATCTTGTTGCCTCTCTAGATGTAGCTTGCCACCACTAAAACTTATCAATTGTGGAAGATTCTCCAAGGGAGGTATGGATTTTATAAATCCAAACTTAGGGTTCTCAATTTGACAACCTTCCAAGCTAAGGAAACCCACCTAAGTTTTGGAATTAATCCATCCTCTAGCACAATAAAACACTATCAAATTGTTCATTCACTTACATCGCAACATTGCATATTGAAATTTTGTGCATCTAAAGTTTGAACTAGTGGAGATGAAGTGTTTTCCTTTTGACTATTGGCTTTTCTTGAAGGCTAATTTATATGTTGTATGAAAGGTGGAGCTCTTGAGTTTTTCTACGACTACATTGGCAAAGGCACTTAAGGTAGATTCTTTGTCAAATCAACATACCTTTGGCTCCCTAACCCACCTCTATTTTTTATAGTATTTTATCATTTTGCATTTAGATTAATTCTAGTTTGCATCCTTGATTATCTTTAGACTATCTTATTTGTAGTCATATTTGTATCTCAACAATATTTTCTCATCATAATCAATATATCCACACCCTTTTGGGCAAAATCCCATAGTCTACAGCGGGTTTCCAAATTTGGGAGCCCACATTTTCCTCATAGATAGGTGAAAGCTTTACAAAACTATAGTATCAATAGTGCTACTATGTTTTAGTCCTATTACTACAAAGACTATAAACTTTACATTTAGCCCATCTAATTATAAACATCAAAATATTTATCTAGATTTACAAGCATCCTCAGTGCTACTGCTTAGTTGCAGTGCTTTGCTATCTATGTAACAAATAGTATTTCTAGATTTTTATTTTTAATGTTTCCTTGTGAATAGGGGTATAATTCCAACTAAGAGAGTGACAACCCTCTATTGGATTAAGAAAATACCTCTACATCTAAATATATTTTCATTATCTATTTTGTAGATATCTATGGAAAGTATAACACAAATAAAAGCATCATCATTTGTCAGAAGCACCAATGGTGCTTTTGTAATAGGTAGCACTATTGTCACAGGGTAAAATTAGGTTATATTATCTCTTTTAGTTATTTTCTTAGTCTAGCCTTAATATTTTGTTTAAGCTATTGTTTGTTATGTGCTTATTTCTATTTTTTGTATTTTAATAGTTATTAAAGAAAAGGAAAAGAAATAAAAAAGTATAATCACATTGTCTTAGGGGACCATTAATTTGGCATTTATCATTTCTCTAGTTAACTCATAGATCAGTCTTGCATCATCATTAAAAATCTAAATCACATATAACAAACTTGGTTGAGTATATTACTTTCTTCATTAAACCCTTTCTTTAATTAAAAATATATTGTATTTCATAATTCAAAAATAAAAATATATATAGGCACTAGACCTATCTTTTATATATTGTTTTATTACATTTATAGTTATATAATGTTAAATTAAAGAAAGGTAGATAATAAGAATATCCTAGGAAGTTTTCAAACTTAAAACACAAAAACATAGACTCTTAAGAAACTTTTCCTATCCTCGAAGTGAGACATCATGGACTTGACACTAGACATGGATAAGGAATCCAACATGCCCATCCCCATCTACCTGACAAAGAAACTTTACCTATCCTCGAAGTGAGACATCATGGACTTGACACTAGACATGGATAAGGAATCCAACATGCCCATCCCCCTCTACCTGACAAAGGCTATACATAATTTTTCCATCTCACATTTTTGTGAATCCAACATGAAATTATGGATCCAACTAGAACTGTTTGATGAAAAATGAATTTATGCCTTGTAGGTCAAATTCATGATCTCATTTGGATTTCAAAGTGATCGGGCCTCTTTTTGCAAAAGGTTGGCTAAGTATTTCCAAAAACTTCAAGGTTACATAGAACCAAAATTCTCAAAATCGATATTACGTTAGCGATAATGTCAACACAAAGCTTATTCCACCTGGGAATGTATAAATCCTAGCGCTCAAATCCATTATGTACAAGACTAGGCACCTTTGGAAAGTAACATCAACACAATCATGTCAAATCATGGGATCGCATAGGCTCAATGCATGAAATTGAGATTGCACAAGAGTCAAAACTCAAGACAACTACTACACAAAATTGAGCACCTCTTAGTGATAATGATAGCATGATGTCACTTAGTTTTGGTAACGTGTAAAGTTCATTATGCAAAACTACGATTGCATGAAACCAAGATCATAATAATACTTGATACCAAAGGCACAATGCATAAAATCAATTTGCACAAAGCTGCAATTATTTTAACAAAGACATAAGTGTTAGGAAGAAGACATTGGTACTGCATAAGCAAGGCATCCCTATAGACAACAAATTTTAACACATTTCAAAGTTCCCTGCACCCCCAACTCATCAAATTTCACCCCTCATCAGCCCACCTTTTTTCTCACGCTGCCAAAGTTGTTTGCTAACCGAATTTTATCTTTTCCTTCATTTTTAGCGAATACGTGCTTGCAAAAATTCCATGCGTGGATTCATTGAAAATTGGAAAACATTTAATTTATTGGATATTGTTGGAGGTTGTTTTGATTTGGTCCAAATTTGGTTCAATCCTACAATTTTCGTGAATTCGTGCTTAGAAAAATATCAGTTGTGGATTCGCTCAAAATGGCAAATTGCCAAGTTTGGTTAAAAAAATACTAACTACATTCCTAATTACGCAACTCCTAATTTTTTTGAATGTTATAAAACCAAAATTCCACCCCTCAATCAAGGTTAATGGTCATTTTGTATTTTTTAGCTATCTTTCTTGCAAGTCTAGGATCGACCTTGGAGCTTGAACCTACTTTGCAAACATTGTTGCTTCGACTATTAGCAGTCAATCAACATAATATTCATCATGAGAATTTTTATTTTTGCAACCATCTTTGCATAGAATTTCATTTTGCATTTGCATTTTTACCTTTAACAACTTTTTCATGAATCCGCACCACTAGACAAGGATTCGTGTCATGGATTCGCTTCCAGGTGCAGATTTGCACTATCATAGATTTGGGGGCAATTTCTTGTTCCCGATTCATCCCTACATCTTGGCATATTATGTATTGATCATTTTGCACTTTACAACACTCATTTCTACATTGTTCAACTACTTTCTTTTAGTTTGTATCAGTTTTCAAGCAAGTTTACAATTTCTATTTTTATTTGTGGTTGGTTAAAGAGACCAAGGGTATTTGACTGCTATGCTACCAAGATTCATTACATAGTGGCCTAAGCAAATATTCCAACACTAATTGCAATTTTTAGTGTCTCTATCCGATTGATTACAGGTTTTTCTTAAATTCCTGTCTGCTAACACAGATTCATGATGCGGATTTGTTCCAGACACAGATTCGTGATGTGAATTCTCTTCAAATGTGGATTCGCTCCACTCAAAAATTTGATTCAGGTAGGCATCTAAATATGATCAATTTCAAATTTATTTTATTTTTTCTCTATTTGTTTGCATCTATTTCATATATATATTAGTTGGAAAACATAAAAAAAAAAAAAAAAGGGAATGTAATTGCATTGCATTTAGCTTAGAAGAATATTGTTTATTGTGCTCTGTCTTCAAGAAAATTAAAATTGCATACAATTCAGGTCTAGTTGCATTATGTCTTAAACATAGGTGCTTGTTAAAGAAAGAACCCATCAAATATTTTACATTGCATAGACGTAGAAACAGTCTTTAAATGTTTCTTGGTGAACCCACCCAATTTATTGACAATCACCAAAGGAGGTACGACACCAGGTACCCCTCACATCGAGGTGTGGACCCTTGATTTCCCATCCCCCTTTGAGGCACGGATCCATTAGCCTGAAGGAAAGGGGTGCAAATTTTTGGTCCTCTTTCTTTGGTGAACCCAACGTGAATCACCACCTTTTTCTTTTATTTTATTTATAAAAAAAAAAAAAACTCTAAACAAGATCACTAAAATTTTGTTTGATTAGATTAGAAAATATAAAAAGAAAATTTTAAAATTTGTTCAATTCACATTTTATTTTTATAACATCCCTAAAAAGAACAACATTTGATGTTTTATTCCACGACTGAGGCTCGTGATAGGATGTCATTTCGGTGGTGGGAAATCCACATTAAATGTCCTGTGAGGTAAAGTTGGTCCGATACAATGAGAATACACAGTGAAGGGGGTTGGCCATACCCACGAACCTTAAAAAGATATTATCCTTTTGCCTGTGCTTGGAAAATTGAAAACCTTCTAATCAAGATTAAAATTTAGTTGGTCCAACAATCGTCATAGTTGTGTAATAAAGCATGTATTTCTCTTCAGAGGGTATATCGTTGACCACAACGAAATGGGTGAGGATTGGTAGGACTTGGGCTTCATGATGGCTTGGATTTCATCACCAAGTGTTTGTATGCGGGCATCCAGGTGAAGGCCTTAATTTAAGACAAGTTAACTATACCTCTCCAACTTTTTTCCACAAATTTATTATTAGAGTAAAAAGAAAAAAAAGAGAGAGAAGTAAATGGTGGATAATTGCATTAGAGAGTACATTCATAGACCTTAGAAAAACATTTCTAGAATAGGAAGTCAATATTCTTTACAGACAAGACAAAGATCTACCTTGGAAATAGTGGGGTCAATTATGGGAAAGCCTTGATATTATTAAGAGAAGGTCAAAAGAGCTAAGTAAAATTAAGAGGATCAACATAGCTAAGGCCTTAGGTGCGAACTACCATTCACCCTACTTTGACATCAAGAGAAGTTGTGAACATTGGTTGGCAGATAAAAGGGCAAGTGTCCACTCAATAATATATCCTTGGGAGAGTTACTTTGAAGATTCCCTCACTATCCATAAGTTTTTGGCAGACATAGAAAGCAAAGAGGTGACTTTGGAATATAATAGAAGATACAACAAAGCACCTAGAGCTGTATTTTTCAGAGAATTGTGCCACGATCTACAATTTGAGAATGCTAGCACTATTCAAGGGCAATTCTTTGTTATCCAATTGGTTACTCTTCTAAAAAGGGATTTTACATTTGAAGAAGACCACTACATGACCCTAGAACAATTGTAACCAATTAACAATATCCATAAACTATTCAAAGAGGATTTAGTTATGCATTCTAGCTTATTTTTGAAAACCAAGAGCTTCAAAAATTTATAATTTGATCTAGGAGGCTAAAAAAAAATCAAATTTTCAAAAGAAAACAAAAAAGAAATATTGGAGGAGGATTTAGTGAGAGATCCAACTTCATCACCATTGTTGGAAGTTTCTTTGATTCTAGGGTATAAAGGCTTTCCTATGAAACACCAATTGCTTCATGAATTTGTCTACCGTGCAGGAAACCAAACCACTTAATAGATATAGAAGCAGAGAAGAAATTTTAATTTCTTGATGCAATTAATTTTACTATGATTTTGTACATATAGTTAAATTAAAAAAAGTGGCATGAAATCATCAAAGAATGAAGGATTGTACTTTTTTAGAATAATAGCAATAAGGGTAGATTTGAAGACTGCATTTACCCTTCTTGTTTGCCTAGACTCCACAACCTTGAATAGGTCAGACTCCAAAAGGTTATAGAGTTGAGAAATAATTCCATAGTCCACTTGTCAAGTCTTGGACTCTTATCTTTTTGGAAGGAGGTTAAAACAACTTTGAGATCCTCCTTTGATACTTCCTTAATCAAGTCACCATTGGAATCCTTGTCTATAAATATGGGAAAGAGAGAAGCTAATTTTACTATCTCAACTATATTGACTTGACCAATCCTTATATAGATGACCAAAATACCTTACTACCATGTCTATTATTCCTTTAAAGGAGGAGACTTTAGTTCCATCTTGTCCTTGTAGCTCCTAAATTATATTTTATTGTTTTTTGTGATTTGTGCAGCTATGAAAATTTTTGGTGTTATCATCCTCATTTGCAATCCAGAGTGCTTTACTTTTGATTCCCCACCACACTTCTCTTGATGCCAACAATCTTCTCTTCCCTTGTTCCAAATTTTTATAATCAAGCCTTATTTCCTCATCTAATTCTTTTTCAAAGTCACCTGCTAGAAACACTATAAGCTCCTCCTCAATCTCCCTTAGTTTTTGCTCATCCATTAGTTTCTTTTTATAGGCCCACTAAACCATTGTTGCCTTAACCCTTTTTAGATTTGCTACAAATTGAATACTAGGATCAAACTTCACCCATTCTAATTTGACTAGAGTTACAAAATTATCCTCGTTTAGCCATCCAAAATTGAATTTAAAAGGACAATGTGGTTTTTTTCTCTTCTTTTGCTCTAAGAAGCATGATGGGTGAGTGATCAGTCTCCTCCAACTTCAACCTAAGACTTCAATCTATAAGTGTCATTCATCAAACTCTCTGATACTAAGAATATATCTAGTTTATTAGAAATTCTATCAACTTTGTCCTCATGTTTCTCCAAGTTAGGACAAAATTTATAGGTGTCAAGTCTACCAACCCCTTGGCTTCAAATTTTTGGATGAAGTAATTAGCTAGTGGATCATTTCTAGCAACAACATCCCATACTTCACTCCTAGAAAGAGTTAAGTTTAAATCACCTCCTAAAATTAAATTATTAGCTTCTAAAAAAAAATTGATCCATAAGCTTATCTCAATACTACATCTTGTATTTATAGCGGCCATAAATGCTCACCATTGTCACTATTTTATCGAGCTCCATTGAAAATAATTCAATCCCTACTCCAAAGTTAAGCAATTAAAATTTGATTTGCCTTCCACCTTGTGGCCACTCCTTTCAAGGCCCCTTGTAGACATGGAAAATTGACCCACCCAAGTGAGTCATTTTTCCTAGAACCTTAGAGAGACCCTCCAACTTGCCCAAATGCAAGTTTGGGCCTCTCTTCTCCCCTCTTCCTCTCTTTTTTCCTAGTTTTTCTAAAATCGTGATCGACCCTTACGGGGCACAATTTTGGCAAGTTAGGGTTTTCTCTTAGAAAACCCAACTTTCGAGCCAACTTCTTTAAGGTCGGTCCTCCCTTAAGGTTTTCCCACCCATTTGTGTTTCAAATCCCTTATAAATAGAGGGTTTTGGATCTCCTTTTTACCCTAATCATAACTAGCATTACAATTAGCAAGCTAAGAGGTTAATCATGAATTCTTTTGCAAGTTTTTCGCATGCTCTTCAAGTGATCTTTGGCAAGTTTCTTCTGGTGTTATTCTATTGCATTGTTGATTTGCTACCCTTGGTGGACAAGTGTTGGAGCCTTGAGGAGGATTCAACCATCTTGTGGAGGTCTTCATCCTTTTGTCTACCTCTTTCACTACCACCAGGTTGTTTTGTACATTTTATCATTCCTAGATTATTAATTGCATTCTTGTTTTTGCTCATTTTGCATTGATCTATTGTTTTCGTTGATCTATTGCGAAATCATGCCCCGTATTTACAGGGCACGATTTTGGTAGAGCCGAGATCGCGGACACCCCGTATAGGGCGTGATTTTGGTTGCGTCAAGTCTGGGGGCAAGATTCGCTCCCAAACCCTAGGTCTGTGTTTGCATGTTGCATTTAGGACATAATACTATTGTTTACATTCTATTTTTTGCATTGTTCTATTTCATTGCATTATGTTTATCCATTTCCAAAAAATGTCAACATTCACTCTTGATTTCTAAAGGTCAACTAAAAGGACCTAGGGGGCTTGACTGCTGCGCTCCCAAGCTCTGCTACACAGCGGCCTAAGCAGGCCCCCTAACGTTGATCATATTTTCTAGGGTTTTGTGTAAGACTATTTTTGTAGGTTGAAGTTGTGGGATATTTCTAGACGCAAGATAAAGCTTGGATCAAACACCGGTTCAAGTAAGTGCCCTAGTAGATCTCTAGGTTGTTTGTTGATTGCTTTTGTTCATTTCTATTCAAACCTAGGATATAAATAAAAGGAAAAGTATTTGATCACATTCCTTTTAGGCATTCGAAAGAATAAGAGCATATAGTGTGCATCTAGGGTTTAGTCTTTTTTGTGATTTTTCACTTGTGCCCTTGCTCAAAGAAAAATAATTTTATTTCTTGCAACTTAGGGTTAGAGATCATTGAATCAAAGAATCATACTAGGGTTAGACATTGTTTTCTTACATCTTGTGTGTCTTGCATCACTCTTTTATTTGCATAGTTTAGTTTATAGAGGCTAGACATAGGTGATTGCTTAATTGAACACATTAAACATTTCCACCCTAGACTTGGAGTGAGTCCTAAAACTATTCCTGGTGAACCCTTTTCCTTGTCCATCGAGTGTAGAGAATATAACAGCCACCACGATCACCTCGGCTCCCAATGGATCCAGTCGAGAATCATACATGATGCATAGTTTTCCCCTCTACATATTTGGTGAACCCGACGTGAAAACACATCTTAGTGGCCAAATTAGGAAGCCTCTTCCTTTGCTTTTCTCTTGAAAATTTTAAACAAGACCACTAATTTTATTTGTTTAGAATAGAAAAAATTTAAAAACATCTTAAGAATATTCTTGTGTGTCTTTCTTTAGTTTTCTCCTCTATCCTTTCCCTTCTCCTAATGGCTCCATTCCTTAGGAGTCACAATTCCTCAAGAAGATGATTAGGTTGATAGAGAGAATCCTAACCTTGATGCAAAAGACCAAGAACATGTTGAAATTGATACTAACTATGATCCCTTTGAGGGGCCTAATGGTGGCTTCACTTTTACATCATTTGATCATGTTTGGGGTTTCATGAAACACCATAGGGTGGCTTTGCTCAAAGCTATGGAGCAGGAAGCTCAACTCAAAAGGGGTGAGACTCCTCCTCCAACCATTTCTCCTAGAAATGTTCATGATAACCCTTTGTTTGAATCTTCACATCATGTTAATCCTTCTCATCAACCAACATATGCTACTACTATGACCACCAATGTTGGAAGGGTTCTACAAGTCCCTCCAACTAGTAGTGCATATCAAGATTATGTTCAATTTCCTCCTCATTCTGCTCATCTCAACATTCATGCTTTTGTTCCACCAAATGTTAGTTATCCTCCACAACAAGATACCACATATCACAACCCATACCATAATAGTGTCAATGCCTCCAACATAGGCCAAGTTCCCTTTCAACAACCTACCTATACCCCTCCCCTAGGGAACCTAGGGGTATTGCACAACAACAATATTGAGATGCAAAGTTTAACTAATGTGGTGAAACAATTGGTTTCAAGAGTGGATATGATTCAACCTCCTAGTTTCACCTACAACTATAGAGAAATGTGCAATCAACCCTTAGACCCTATTGTTACCTCTAGGCCCTACCCTAAGCATTTTCCAATGTTAGTTTTACCTATCTATAAGGGAACAAAAGATCCAATTGAGCATTTAAGAATGTTTAGGACAACATGCCATGATATCATATATGATGACATGTTGTTACTAAAGACATTCCCTAAGAGCCTTGGTGGTATGGCATTAGAGTGGTATTATCAATTGCCCAATCATTCTTTGAGGAATTTTGAAGAGACAACTGAATTGTTTGTTCAACAATTTGGAGCTTATGTTGAAAAGAATGTGACTATGAAAGATGTCTATATGTTAAAACAAGGCAAAGATGAAAGTTTTTTAGAATTTCTATCTCGTTGGAGGAGTCTAGTTGGATGCTTGAGATATACCTTACCTCCTCGAGACATGCTTGAGATATTTATTGGGAATTTACAAGAACAAATATCTTATGCATTGGAAATGACAACTATCACATCTTTTGACCAAGCAATAGATCTAGCAAGAAGGGTAGAGCAAGCCCTTATTAGAAGAGGTCAGCTTAAAGTAAAAGAGGATAGGACCACTAAAACACAGTATAAGAATAAGCATGTGGTTGGTGATGGGGTAACAGATAGTAGGCCTATTAATAGTGTTGTTAACACCCTACAAAATATGGTGCTTAGCCAACCTCAAAAACCCCCACAAAGGAATTTCACAAGACTCAACATACCTATGACAATGGTCCTAAAGTAGCTTCTGGAAGCTAACATGATTGAGTTACCACCTATAAGGCAACCTGATACCACAACTAATTGGTATAAAGTTGGTCAACACTGTGAGTACCATAGGGTAGAGGGGCACTTGAAAAACTCTTGTAAGAGGTTGAAACATGTGGTTCAAGACTTAATTGATGAAGGTCACCTTGTTATAGAGGGTCCTCAACCCAATCCTCCAACAAAAAATCAACCTCCTACACAACAAGCACCCACAACAAATCAAGACATGGGGATCTTCCAAGATCCCCTACCTAAGCATGGGTAACAAGCAGCTAATCAAGTGTCATATCGAAATGTGCCCCCTCCCTATGATAATATGGTTGGTATGATAGCAACAACCATAAGGCAACAAGCACGGATTCAATCGACTCAACGATCTCAGTAGGAGATGAGTTCTTCATCCAACCCACCTTCAAAACCTCCCTTAGTTTTGAAGAATACCCAAAAAAGGAGCACAAGGGTAGAAAACCCACCTTTAGTGTTGAAGCCACAACCTAAAGTCTCCTTTGATATTCAACAATAATTAGCTAGTACCCCAGCTAAGATCTCCCTCTTAGAGCTTTTACAAACTTCTCCTATTCATAGGGAAGCCCTATTGGAGCTCCTAAGACAACAATTTGTTCCTTCAGACATTTCTCCTAGTGTTGTGGTTAATGTTGTAGGTTCTCTTGGGATACATCACATCACATTTTTGAATGATGATATGCCTTCCTCAAACTTACAAGGGGATTCCTCCCTCTACATCACAACATTCATTGGGGAAATATTTGTCAAGAGAATCTTGATTGACAATGGTTCTTCCCTTAATTTATGTACTTATCAAATTTTCCAAAATTTTGGATTAAAAGAGGAAGACTTAACTAAATTCAACATTATCATTAAAGCTTTCAACAATGAGTCCCAAGAGGCTTGTAGCATTATATCTCTCCCCATTAGGGTCGGACCTAAGATCTTAGATACCTTGTTCTATGTGGTGTCTTGCCCTACATATTTTAATCTTCTTCTTGGATGCCCTTGGATTCATGCGATGAGGGTTGTCCCTTCCACTCTTCATCAATGTTTGAAGTTCAAATTTAAGAATCAACTTGTCACTATTCTAGGTGATCCTCATCCATTTGAATATTGTTCAATGGTTGAGCAAGCTCAATCTAGTCTCAATTTATGCCCATCAGTTTCCTCATCTCACATAACTAAACAACTTGAAAATCTTAAAGTGAGTGAGGAACCAATAATCAATGTTTCATCATAGGATCAAGTTAATCCATTTCTTCAAGAGCCTCTTCTAGATCTTGCCAAGCTACCACCTTCACCAAGGACTATGGGTTTACCTTATAAGAAGGGTGAAGTTGTACACATTGGCATGTGTACCTTTATCTTCGTAGGTACAACCTTCGAAGAAAATATCTATGGTAGCAACCTCTATCCTGTAGAGCATTCTTTTACCCATTGTTACTTATCCAATGATTACCCACTCCCCAAACAGATCCTATCTAGCATGGGATATATAGGTAAAGGTTTGGGGCCCCAACAGAGAGGTATTCAAGAGCCTTTGGATGTTGAGATTTGGCCTAGGAGATGTGGCATAGGTTACATACCCAATAAAAACCAACCTTTACCATTTGATAATGATGATCACCTTATTACTTATGTTGAATATTTAGATCATCAAGGCTTGGAGTGGAGTGATGAGGATGAGGGTCCCCCTTATCCCTCAGACATCTTATTTTGCAATATGGTAACTTTGGTGCATCCTAAGCTAGATGTGACCCCAAAGGAGTATGCTAAAGGGGATACCCCTTGTGATATGAATCATATGGATATCCTTCGAAGTAGCTCTTCATTTGATGGGTCTATCCCTTGTTTTGCACATGTCGAGTCTTCTTGTTCTCAAGAGGACCCTATTCCTCTATCTCATAGAGACCTTGCAAAGTTGGGGATCTCTCCCCTTTCATCAAAAAGGATGGCACAGTCTGAGTTTTCCATTGACTTTCATGCAATGAATCCTAGAGAACATGTTGTGGATGATCCTCTTTGTGATGATAATCATGAAGGTATCCTCCATAATAGCCCTTTCTTTGATGGGTCAGTTCCTTGCACTATCATCTTATTTGTTAAAATAGGTGGCACAATCAAAATTTGTGTCGACTTTAAGAACTTAAAACACACTAAATATATATATATATATATATATATATTATATATATATATATTATATATATATATTATATATATATGTATATATATATGTATATATATATATATTATATATATATTATATATATATATATATAATACTATGCATGACTTTACATTTTCATCTATTTTAGTTCACATATTGCATCCGGTTTGCTTGATTCATATTGCATGACTGCCTATCATATCTTGCATGTTTTGCCTGACATTTTATTCCACTTGCATTTTTCTTGTCATATAATTGCATTATTGCTTGTTCATATTTGCATGACTACTTGATCATATAGATTCTTAGGGATTTTGTGACAATGGCAAGTGATGACACCTAGTTAGGTCATAGCTCACATGCATTGCACTCACACTAGGACTCTGATGCCTAGTGAATCCCCAACCTAGGGCCCATATTCATGATTTTTCATCATTGCATTTGCCCATCCCATATTATCTTCTTTCTTCTTCTCTTATCTCCCTTGACCTTGAAAGTTTGCATTGCTTCTATCTCTTTAAGTCAAGGGATATAATTCTTCTTCTTGGTATATCCTTGTCCTTTGCATGTTTTCCTTTCTTCCTTTCATCAAGACAAGGATATATGTTCTTCTATCTACTCATTCTTTGCTTTCATACTTTTTTCCTCCTTGATTTTTGATGGCTAAGTGGTCCTCGTGGGATAGGGTAGATACCGCATGAATATCATATATGGTGTTCATATGACCACTGACTATCTTACGCACACTACTTAACCATTAAAACTTCAAGGTGAATGCACACACTCACCTATTTTTTTGCTCTATTTTGCTTTGTCCATACACCTTTTTGCATACACCATACCCCTATCAGGTAGTACTCACTTTGGTACATCATTCACTCAATTCTTCACCCCATACAGGATTAGCTTCATGGCCACATGTGAGGGGTAACCTCCATCTCGATCATTTGTGAGCATACATCCTAGCGGGTATCTCTTTCTCTCTGATCATCTTAGCGAGTACTACACCCATAGTGGGTACCACTCCATGCTTGACCATCTCTTGTGAGCATAACACCCTTATGGGATCGCTTCATGGCCACACATGAGGGGTAGCCTCCATCTCGATCATTTGTGAGCATACATCCCTGTAGGGTTCCGCTCCACTCTTTTCTTTTGCTTGATCTATGTTGTTTGGTCACACTGATCTAGGTACGGTCTACGTTGACTCAAACACCATACTTCAAGCCCCCTACTCTTTTTTGAACATTTTCCTTCTTCCTTTCTTCTTCTTATTTGTTCTCTTCTTCTTCTTCTTCTTCTTCTTCTTCTCTCTTTTTTTCGAAATCGTACCTCATCTATACAGGTCATGATTTTGCTATGTGTCGATATAGTAGTCCATATTTATGGGGTACAATTTTAGCTAGAGAAGTGTTTTCCCTTGTTTTTCTTTCTTCTTTCTCTCTTTTCTTCTTTCTCTTCTTCCATCCATGCATTTCATACCTCACATCCACTTCATTGCATTCATACATTTGCATTTTAGGTTAGTTCATTTCATAGTTAGATTATATTTTATTCATTCATGCATAACTAAATGTAACAAAACATAAAATATATAATACATCCACACATAAACACACACATTTCACAAAAGCAACATGATATTAATCAAAGTCAGAGTAGTGAGGTACATAGGTCTACCCGATCGATGTACCACAATCTAAACTCAACACACTCAACCCTCCCTAGGGATGCATGCCGCACTCAAAATTAGCATGTCACTCTGATCCTATCCCTAGCTCTAGGAGCGTGTCTCCTCTGCTCTATCCATCGAAGGTGGTCTCGGTGGGGGTATGTTCATGGATCGTGAGATCATTCATGATTTGGATCGATATCAGTTTGATTTCTAAAGGGATGAAGATGGTGGCACTCGCTTATCTACTGGAAATATCTAGAAGTACAACGTTTGGTAGAAGGTTATCCTCTACATGGCAATATCCAACCTCTCTCCTACCCTCTATAGCTCCACCTATAGTAGGTAGATCCCCTCACCTTATTGTCTATTGGTCATAATCACCATCCCCTTTACCTGAGCTCACTACCACTCTTGGTCTAACCAGCTCACCTCCCTCTTGAGGTGATCTGCCTTCACCCATGCCACGTCTCGCTCGATCTTCAATGTGCCCAAGGCACTCTGTAGACCCTTAATCCTCTTGGCCCTATCCTCTCAAAGTAGGTCCATCTCCCTCTATAGGGTCACTATCAGAGCCTACAGTGCCTTTGTTCTTCTCCTTGGGTTCCCTTAATCCATAGCCCCACTTAGTCAGATAGATACTAATGTAGAGGTCTCTTCGATCGCTCTGCTTGGCCTTGCCCTAGCCATCATGGGGACAAATATTGCTACTCTCGCCTCCTCAATACCAGTAGTAGCGGTGGTTGTTGCCACTATATCTACTTGGACTTGGGCCTATAGTTGTTGTGGGGCCCCTTGGCCCTACCCTTAATTCTCTATGGATCATCAAGTGCCTCTCATAGTGTGAGTTGCATTCGTCAGCCTATAATATGGTGCCTCTACACTAGCACTAGTGGGGAGATCCTCAAGGGCATGATACCCCTATACCATCTTCAGTACTAGAGAGCCACCCAACATCATCCACCCTTAGATCCACATAGAGTGGGTCATCCAGGTCCTCCTTCACCCATATCCCCACATCAGGATCCCCTCTAACTCCCGATGGGTCCCTTCATACCTGCTTGTACCAGTAGTATCCTAAGTTTAGGATCTCTAGAAGATACCAAACTACCGCTAGACTCGATCAAATCGAAAGAGCTCCAACTCCCCCTTCTCCATAGAGACCCACCTAATCCTCCTAACCCTAGCTAACTCCTCTACATCCTCTATCCACCCAAGGTGTAGATGCCATGGTCACCATATGATCTTGTGCTCTCATAGCTCATCTATCACCCGCCTCCCTAGTGGCAGGATACCAACGTATGTCCTCTAGACTCGCTCGTAGCTCCTGGTCCATCTATATGCTATTAGTTGCTCTAGGTTGGGCAATGGCCCTAGAAGTGCATATGGTTTTGCACTACTATGTGCTTCCAACACCACACATAGAGCAAGGTCGTACAAACCATCCCTATATGTTATTTGTACACAACATTGTACAATGTCCTATATAATCAAGTTAGCACATATGAACCCCATATGAAACTAACCCTCTCATCATGCATGTCTACCAATAACCCCACAAATATCCATGGAAGGTTTTTCTAACTCATGTGGCATACCAAAAACCTTGCCACTATCCCATAGAGCATGGTCATCAAAGCATCAACCCTATAGCACCCTACTAGCTCATCGACTAGGATCGAGCTCTCTCGCACCTGGTGGGCCCAACCTCTAAACAATATCTATAGTGTGGCCCACTGTCCTCATGCTCTATAAACTACTCTCCCCTTGATGGGGATGCGTAAGATGCACCACACATCCTCTAGTGTGACCATCATCTCCCCTATCGATAATCGAAAGGTCAATAATTCTAGATACCATCTCTCCATCAATGTTGTAAGGAGCGCTCGATCTGCCTCCACCTAGGGAATCTCTACCAGGTGATGTAGCCCCACTACCTCTAGGGTACCCCACTCTACCTATGAGAGGCCATCTAGCTCCACCTCCAAGGAGCTCGATCACCACTCGTGACTCTCTAGTACATCATGTTGCATCCAAAAATAAAAATAAAATTTTAAATTAGTTCAACATGCATAATCAATCAAACTTACAAAATTTAAATCTTTACTTTCTAGTCTAGCTGGTTTCCTCTCTTCTCTCTCTCTTTTCCTTGGTTTTTCTTCCTGGTTTGTTTTTTTCTTTGTTCTCTCTCTACGAAATCGTGCCCCTCTAGTTTTGGGCGTGATTTCATCCTTCTCTTTTTGTCGAAATTGCGTTGGGGTTGTGTGCGGTGATTCTAGAGAAAAACAAAAAAATTGCTAAAAAGGGAACTAAAATCTAACCTAACCTAATCTAGAGGGAGGATTTTAGCCCTTACCCATGCTCGCTTCTCTACTACGCTGGCCTCACCCCTCGCAATAGCTGAATGGTGTACGGGTAGCACCATTTTCTACTTTTCTCCATAGCCCTTTTCTTCTTCTTTGCATGATGAAAATGAATTAGGGTTTTCACCCCTTTTGCCATTTTATTCTTCTTTTTCATCTCTTTTTCTCTCCTTTCTATTTTCATTGTTTTTGCTCTCTCTTCTTCTGCGTCTGCCATTTCGAGTTTCATTAGGAATTTTACATTCCTTTTAAAACTCGAGGGGGCACCTTGGCCTGAGAGGCATTAATATCCCTAATGCCTCGATTTGCATGTAAAAATATGAAAGTGTCCGAAATGATATCTTTTTGCACCATCCCTTTCTTCTAAACTAGCTACCCCTTTTTTTTTTGTTGTTCTTCACCCGTAGGTGTCTACATATTTCTTTGATGCATTTATTAGGCCATAAATGCATCAAAGAAGGGGAGAAAATGTAGACATGGAAAATTGACCCACCCAAGTGAGTCATTTTCCCTAGAACCTTAGAGAGACCCTCCAACTTGCCCAAATGCAAGTTTGGGCCTCTCTTCTCCCCTCTTCCCTCTTTTTTTCCTAGTTTTTCCGAAATCGTGGTCGGCCCTTACGGGGCGTGATTTCGGTAAGTTAGGGTTTTCTCTTAGAAAACCCAACTTTCGAGCTGACTTCTTTAAGGTTGGTCCTCCCTTAGGGTTTTCCCACCCATTTGTGTTTCAAATCCCTTATAAATAGAGGGTTTTGGATCTCCTTTTTAACTGCAATCATAACTAGCATTACAATTAGCAATCTAAGAGGTTAATCATAAATTCTTTTGCAAGTTTTTCACATGCTCTTCAATTGATCTTTGGCAAGTTTCTTATGGTGTTCTTTTTTTGCATTATTGATTCGCTACCCTTGGTGGACAAGTGTTGGAGCCTTGAGGAGGAGTCAACCATCTTATGGAGGTCTTCATCCTTTTGTCTGCCTCTTTCGCTACCACCAGGTTGTTTTGTACATTTTATCATTCCTAGATTATTAATTGCATTCTTGTTTTTTCTCATTTTGCATCGATCTACTATTTTCATTGATCTATTGTGAAATCATACCTTGTATTTACAGGGTATGATTTTTACAGAGTCAAGATCATGGATGCCCCATATAGGGCATAATTTTGACTACGTTAAGTCTAGGGGCAAGATTCACTCCCAAACCCTAGGTCTGTGTTTGCATGTTGCATTTAGGACATAATATTATTGTTTACATTCTATTTTTTGCATTGTTCTATTTCATTGCATTCTATTTATCCATTTCTAAAAAAGGTCAACATTCACTCTTGATTTCTAAAGGTCAACTAAAAGGACCTAGGGGGCTTGATTATTGCGCTCCCAAGCTCTACTACACAGCGGCCTAAGTAGGCCCCCTAATGTTGATCATATTTTCTAGGGTTTTTGTAAGACTATCCTTTGCAGGTTGAAGCTATGGGAAATTTCTAGACACAAGATAAAGCTTGGATCAAACATCGGTTCAAGTAAGTGCCCTAGTAGATATCTAGATTGTTTTTTGATTGCTTTTATTCATTTCTATTCAAACCTAGGATATAAATAAAAGGAAAAACATTTGATCACATTTCTTTTAGGCATTCGAAAGAATAAGAGCATATAGTGTGCATCTAGGGTTTAGTCTTATCTATGCATTTCACTTGTGCCCTTGCTCAAAGAAAAATAATTTCATTTATTGCAACTTAGGGTTAGATATCATTGAATCAAAGAATCATACTAGGGTTAGACATTGTTTTCTTGCATCTTGTGTGTCTTGCATCACTCTTTTATTTTGCATAGTTTAGTTTATAGAGGCCAAACATAGGTGATTTCTTAATTGAACACATTAAAAATTTCCACCCGAACTTGGAGTGAGTCCTAAAATCATTCTTGGTGAACCCATTTCCTTTGTCCATCGAGTGTAGAGAATATAATAGCCATCGCGGTCACCTCAGCTCCCAATGAATCCAATCAAGAATTGTATGCGGTGCACAGTTTTCCCCCTTTACACATCTACTACATCAAGGGCTAAGAAATCCCATCCTTTAAGCAATTTACTAAGATCTTCCATCACTTTTATAACTAACCCTTTTGTCTCTTGAATTAGGAAAATCTTTGGATTATGAATTTCTACCAACCTACATAGAGAAGCTTTTTTTACTGAGTTTCCCATCCACTAGTTATTAAAGAAAATTATTTTCATTGATTAAATACGTCCAGAATCATCCCTGTTCTAAGGATCCCCTTTAAGGATGATTGCTTGCCTTGCTGAACTTCACATAGGCTTTTCTTCTTTGCCGATGAAGTAAAATATCTTCTACCCCTCCTACTAATAAGATTTTCTGCCCTCACATATTTATTGAGGCCTCTCCCAAATCCTTCTTCCCTCAGTTATATTCTTCCTTTAAGGGATTTGAGGGGATACCTATGGGTTTCTAGGGAAACAGAACCTTCCTAACCACAAGCAAAAACAAATGGAGAAGCAAATTTAAAGTGACTTACCTGTGAAGTGTCACTGAAAAACTTACCAGAGTCTAAACCAAGGTCTGAATCTACTTCCTGTAAGATAGAATAATTTAAGGGCCCTCCCTGCCCCTCAACTACACCCTTACCTTATTCTAGGGGAAACTTTATTTTACAAACTGGTAAATCTAACCATTGGTTAGTTGAAGGACTCAAAAGAGAATTACTTGTAATCCCATATGAGAAATGATATTTGGCAATAGTTTTGCTTTGAAAGCTTATAATTGGGTCTAGAAGCATGGCAACCAACTTTTTCTTTGAGATTTTTAGCCTTCGATATGAGATAATTCTGAATCCATCACTTGATTTGGCATAAAAAGTTTTATCTCCACCTTCTCTACATCTTCTATTTTTCCCCTAATTCTTTAGCTTGTGCTCCTTATGCATTGATTCGATAATATAATCAATTTTTAAGTCATGTGCCTAAAGGGAAAATTGCATCTCATTCTCACACTTAAAGACCCCTTTGTCTTCCTTACGATGTCAAACCTTCCTTGAAAAATAAGAGAAAAATCCCTTGCAATATGCCCATAACTATGACAATGCACACACCTAAAAGGTATACCAATATAGTCCATGATGTGTACTTGTGTGTCCTTTATTGTACTTCAATACAATTACCCCCAGTAATTTGTCTCTCTTGTCCACATCAACAAGAATCCTGGACATTGTCCTCAAGCATGAGGATTGATACCTCTTATCCACCTCCAAGAAAGAACTAATGTAGTTGCCTATTGCTTGGAAAACATATCTAGACCAAAATTCTAATGGAAACCCTAGTAACTTTACCCTATTAATATGAGTAGGTATTTGAGTGGTCCTAGGGTCAAAACAAAGATTCCCAATTTGAAAATTAACAAAGTTGACCCCAAAACCATTTCTCTAAAAAAAAAATTGCCACATCTTCCTTAGTCCTAAACTAAAACAACAACCACCCTCTTACCAAAAGTAAAAAACTAGGCACATATCAAATGACTTCCATCCATTCCCTGGCCAACCAATTTGCCAAGGATTTTTCAAAAATTGCATGCCCATAGAACCTCCCAATAAGCATTTTCTTTGATATTTCAATGACTTTCCTCTTTTTCATATCTCCTAGGACTAATTTTTCTCGGTTACTCTTCCTTTGAATGCACTTGGTTGCATTTTTATGTGCTTACAAGGGATTCTTCTTGGAGTTTTCTCCTTCCAAATTCTTTTATTATCCCTTGTAGCCCTGATCAAAGAGTTGTGGCCTATTTTGACCTTGCTCTAAAGACAACATATCCAAATTATCACTCATGTCCAAGAGTTGCATGTCATGTAACATCATTATAAACTCGGGCCCATTCCTGAACTCTTTGCAAGGAGACTTCCCTCTTTTGTACTTCTAATATCAAATATGGAGACCCCCTCACAAGGATCCTTCAAATAGTCCACTATTTCATGATATTGTTCCAAAAAAACCTTAAACCTTCCTTATCTCTCATGATCATGCATTCTCCTTAGAGCCTCAAGGTCGGGGTAATATCCATTAGAGTTTACATTAGCAAACCTAACAACGATAGAGAAATTTCCATTGTCTTTATCACCCTCCACTTCCTCACCACGGTTGTAGTCTTGTCAAAAAACTCTAAAAATGTTTCCTCTTACCCCATGTCTTTAGAACCTTAGGTTTACGATACATGTCATGTAGTGATGACTCCATACTCAATGGCCATAACCCTAGTCTATTCTTCTCAACTTCCCCCTTATTCTTTTACATTGATCTTACCAACAAACCCTCTACAAATACCTCCTTCAAATTGTAGAGGGGAAAACTATGCATTGTGTACGATTCTCGACTAGATCCATTGGAAACCGAGGTGACCACGATGGTTGTTATATTCTCTACACTTCATGGACAAGAGAAAGGGTTCACCATGAATGATTTTAGAACTCACTCCAAGTCTGAGGTGGAAGTGTTTAATGTGTCAATTAAGCAATCTCTTATGTTTAGCCTTTTTAAACTAAATAATGCAATTAAAAGAGCAATGCAAGACACACAATATGCAAGAAAACAATATCTAACCCTAATATGATTCTTTGATTAAATTATTTCTAACCCTAGATTGCAATAAATAAAATTGTTTTCCTTTGAGCAAGGGCACAAGTGAAATGCATAGACAAAAATAAACCCTAGATACACACTATATGCTCTTATTCTTTCAAATGCCTAAAATATGATCAAATACTTTTCCTTTTATTTATATTCTAGGTTTGAACATAAATGAACAAAAGCAATCAATAAACAACCTAGATATCTACTAAGGTACTTACTTGAACCGATGTTTGATCCAAGATTTATCTTGTCCATAAACATCCCATAGCTTCAACCTACAAAAATAGCTTTACAAAACCCTAGAAAATATGATTAGTGTTAGGGGTCTGCTTAGATCATTGTGTATTAGAGCTTAGGAGCATAGTAGTCAAGCCCCCTAGGTCCTTTTAGTTGGCCTTTAGAAATCAAAAGTGAATGTTGACCCTTTTTGGAAATGGATACGCAAAATACGATGAAACAGAATGATGCAAAAAATAGAATGTAAATAACAGTATTATGTCCTAAATACAACATGTAAACATAAATCTAGGGTTTGGGATCGAATCTTGCCCCAAGACTTGACACGACTAAAATTGCGTCATGTATGGGGCATTCGCGATCTTGGCTCTACCAAAATCACACCTCGTAAATACAGGGCATGAATTCGCGATAGGTCAAAGAAAATAGCATATCAATGCAAAATGAGTGAAAATAAGAATGTAGTTAATAATCTAGAAAGGGTAAAATGCATGAAATAACCTAGTGGTTGTTGGAGAATATTACATTATTTGGTACATGTCTAGATTAGGATTTACTTTATGCAATGGAATAAATGCACAAGAATGTGCAATGATGTAAATGTGCATGTTGTCCACATGTACATGAGTCCTTTAGAATAGGAAGAACAAGTGTCCTAGTTAGGTATGCATGTGTACACATGTCTATCATGCATAGGAAGATGAAGAGTCATAGGAAGAGTGAAGGCCAAGAAACACCATATGAAGAGTCACATTCCATCCTATATATGGATGTGCAATTGTAATAGAGGAGTATCACAAAGGGAAGATCAAGAGATGGGACATCACCCATGGAGCAATGGAAGGTGATGTAATATGATGTATTTGAGGTCTTTTATTCAATAAGAGTTTATTGTATTTTTTAGCATTTGCCATTAGCAATATTGGAGTTATTTCATATTCTGAATATAAGCTTATTTGCTTAGCATTATTATTTCCTTCATATTGAGTTGAGTATTATTGATTTAGTGGCCATATTATTGAGTGGTTATTCATCAAAAGCTAATAGTGGTATCGGAGCCATGGTAGATCTAGCCATAATAGGTCTAGATAGGAATTGAGAGAGCCACTAGAAACTATTCTAGTTTTTCATCATTCAACACCATTGCTGCATTTTTGCAAACCAGACGTGCCTTTGGACCTACCCCTTGCAAAAGTTGTTGGCTTTGAGATTGTTTGATAGAAGTTATTATATAGATTGGAAGGAAGGAAATTTCTACTGGTTAAGAAGAGACCAGTAAAGATAAAGGAAATTACCTCTAGAAAGAGAAACCAGAGAAGATAAAGGAAATTACCTCTAGAAAGAGAAACCAGAGAAGATAAAGAAAATTACCTCTGGAAAGAGAATCCAGAGAAGATAAAAGAAAATTACCTCTAGAAAAGAAAACCAGAGAAGATAGCATTTCTCACTAGGTTGAAAGAAAACCAGTGAAAGTTAAATATTTACCTATTCCAAGAGCAAAATCGAAATAGAAGAAAATTTACAGGTCTTGAAGACAGACCTTGATATTGAAGATTTAGAGACCCTTAGAAGAGGTCCTATTGATAAATTTGATTGATTGAAAGAATATAGATTCCAGATTATTGATTGGCTAGAATATTTCCACAAGGTTGAAGGAACACCTGTGAAGACTAGGATTCAACATTGATTTGATTCCACTAGTTATAGCTAGTGAAGATTATTATTTCTGGAACTTTGAATATATTATTGTTGCTCAAGTTCTATTGCAAAAAATAGACATTGAAGGAGGTCCAAGAAGAAGGCCCCAATTGAATATTGAGAAGAACCAAGGAGAGGTTCTCATTGCAAGACTATTGATTGAAGAGACCCTAAGAGAGGTCATATTGAAGAACTTCCAATATTGGAAGATTGAATATTGAAGGACTATTGAAAGTCCTATTGCAGATTGAAGCAATAGATTGAATATTGAAGGACTATTGAAAGTCCTATTCATTGCATATTGAAAGCTAGTAGATTGAAGATTGAAGATAGAAGGACTATTGAAAGTCCTATTGCAGATTGAAGCAATGAATTGAAGACTGAATATTTGAAGATTGAAGAAGGACTACTGAAAGTCCTATTGCAGATTTTGGAGATCCAGAAAGAGATCTCATTGAAGAATTTCCCATAGTGGAAAATTGAAGAAACCAAGGTAAGGTTTCATTGAAAATAGATTTGAATGCTACAAAATTAGAAGACCCAAAAAGGGGGAAAGAAATTTGGAAGAGGAAAAGGGGGAAAAGCCTTATTGAAAATAATTTGAAGCAACTATCATTGAAGGAGATTTGAAGTAGAGTTCATGGTAGAAGATTGCAAGCAAAAAGAGTACCTGACCAAAAGAAATTGGGACAATTGTCGCCATCCGACAACAAGCCCACAAGGAAAAGGATTTGGCAAGAAGTTTGTCAAATTTGAAGAAGATTTTGAAGAACTCAAGACATTCAGATTCTTGAGAGAGAAGACAGAGATAGAGGTCATATTTGAAGATAGAATTCAGAAAGAAGTCAGAAGAAAGCAAGAATATTGCAAAAGCCATAATTTTGAGAAATTTGAAGATAGCCACACAAGTTTTGTAGGCTAATTTGTAAAAGCACAAGTTGTTGATTTTTAGAAGAAAAGTTGAAAGGACAAAGGACTGCAAAATATAGAAGCAAAAAGTTGCAGATTAGAAAATCTTTGGAGAAGCTTTCAAGGAAGATTTGGACAGCCAACTAAGAGAAGGCTTGATAGCAAAGAGAGCAGCAAATTTGAAGGTTAGTAAACTTCATCAAATCAGATTTTGTGAACAAAAATTAGAAGGTTTTAAGCTGCATTTTTGGGCAGCATTGTAAGAGCAAAATTAGCTGCATTTTAAAGAAGCTTTGGGAAATATTTGAGATAGCTTTGGATAGAAAAGCATAAGGATTAGTAGCAGCACCTACGAAGGAGGTTGATTGCAGATTTGGAGTGCATTTGGACAACATTTGAAGCTGTAAAAATCAAAGTTAGAAAGCACTTGTTTGAAGGAGAAGAAAGCACCTGTTTAGAGGAAAAGAAAGCAAGCTTTGAGGCAGCCATTATTGCTGCAAATTGAAGGATCTACTAACAGCAAATTGAAGGGTGAAAATCCAGAAAATACAAGACAATAAGCTACGAAGGAAGAAGCTACAAAAAGGTGTGTAAAATTGATGCCATATAGATTACTATTGCATAATTTTTAAAGGAGTTTATTAAGAGTTTTAAAGCATCATATTTTGGAGCCATTTAGAGCTAGCCAAGAAGAATATTTTAAGGTGTCATTAAGATAATAAAGGAAACTATTTCACACCATTGATTTTATAGAAAAATTGCATATTATAACAACAAAATTACAAGTTTAATTGGAGTGATAAGAAGTTGATTATATGTTGTTTTTTAATAGAAGAAAAATCAGATTTGCTTAACATTTATTAGTGGGATAAATTTACTCTTATTAGTTGAGAAATTTACCAGATTATTACAGCATTAAATTGAGTTTATAAAAGGAGTTATAAGTGTTAGTATATGCTGATTTGTGAGTAAATTTGAAAGAAAATTATCCTACTTTAGTGTGGAAGAAAATTCTTAAAAATTATAACAATTTTTGAAGAGTAAAAGCAGATTTTGAAAAGGAAAAGAGTTTCAAAATCTGAGCAGATTTTAGGTGTTTAAAAACACCGGATACATATTAGTGAGTGGTATAGACAACCACCAAAGAAGTGGTGAAAACCACCACCATACATTGCACCATTTGGCAGCAGATTACAGGGGGGCAAGTTCTTCATCATATGTCCACCCACTTGCAGGAAAAAGCACCAACAAAAGAGCATAAGGAGAAGAAGCCATTAGGCTCAAGTTTTGGCCAGCCCAAGAAGGTAGAGAACATCATCCACAACCTATAAAAAAGACATTACAACAAGGCAGATTACAAAATACAAGGTGCACTATCAAAGGAAAAAGATAGAAATATCAAATTGCCATAGTGATTACCATAGGGCCACCATTGAAGCATACAAGAAGGTCTTTGGTTGAAGCCATCCATGAGAAAGTCCACCATCATCCAAAGGAAGGAGAAACTCCAGCAAGAATACATTTTCAAGAAGCTAGAATACGTTTTACAAGGAGCAAGAATAAGTTTGGGAAGAGCAAAGGCATTCAAAAGCCTTACAATCCATACGTTTGGAAAAAGAGTGCATGCACAAAGAGTTGATTACACTTGTCTCTTCCAAAAGAAGGGAATATCTCCACTTGGCACTAAATATAGAAGTTGGTGCATAAGGTTGAACGTAACTCTTCATGAGAAAAGAGCACTCAAACATTCAAACATTCTTCATTATTATCCAAGCACTCAAGAAGACTGTGTAACTCCCAAGTTGCAAGAAAGAAAGTGACAAGTGTCCACTTTATTCTATTCATGAATGTTAGCACCACCAAGAAAGGAAGATAAGGAGTCAAATAACATCTACACCACGTGGCACACATCCAAAGAAAGGTGAAGCGCTCATATAGTCATAGAGATATTAATATAGCAGTTTTTCTAGTGCCTTACATAGCAAATGCAAGAGGAGAAGCATTAAAGAAGGTCAAAGCATCTTTGAAGAGTCATACAAAGCATTCCAAGCAAGTTTGACCAAAGATAAAAGCGCCCAAAAAGACCACCAAGGAGTGCCTAAATATTTGAGGTATTTACCATAGCATTTTACCATATATTAAAGTTTTATATTGATAGGAGGAATAAGAAGGGAATATATTCTAAGGTCAAAGTTTATTAAAAGTAAAAGTGGAGTGATAAGCATTTTTATAACCTTAGAAAATCAAATTATTATTTTGAAGCCTATAATTATATTTTTGAAGAGCATTTTCTAGAATTTGAAGGTTATATTGGAGTTTTGTAAAATTGCATACCATAGTTTACAAAACCAATTAAATATTTGTAAAATTATTAAGGTTGGAGAAATAAGGATTCTACATCAAAATAGAATTACAAAATATTGCAAATATTATTTTCAAAATTTCTAAATTTCTAATTTTGGAGGTATAAGGATTTCTACATCAAAAATAGTATATGAAATTTAGAATTAAATATTTTATTCATAAATTTGGGAGATAAAAGGAATCCTACATATTGAAAAGATTGCATTGGATAGATTAATCTCTAAGTTCAAAATTATTAGAGATTTGAAGATTTATAAAGGTTGTTGATTAATATTAAAAATTGTATTAGGGAGATACAAGGGTTTCTACACAACATATAATTGAAAGAACAATATTTGAAACGTGAGAAATATTATCCTTAGCTTATAACTCAAAACTAAGGAAACTTTGAAGGGTGATTGTTACTTGATAAATTAAATTAAGGAGTCACAAGGATGTCTACTTCAAAGAACACATTAAATAATGATATGGAAAATGAGATTAGAAAAGGAGCAAAGAAAATGCCAATATGGCTCAGAAATATGCTTGATTCAATGGATAATAATATAGAAAGTATGATTGACAATTCAAATAAGTCAATAGATAATAATAGAGAAAGTATGATTAGAAGAGAAGAACCAATATGGTTTAGAAAGACTTTAGAGGAAACAAAAATTGATTTAGACTCTATAAGAGCATCATCTAAAGTAGAGTGTTCAATTACTGAAATTCAGGAAGGGAAAACATCTTACAAAATATTTAGAAAAGAAAAATTGATCAATTGTGTTGTGAACCAAATAATGAAGAATCAAAGAATGGAGATGATGAAACAAAAGTTCCTATACATAAAAACAAAGGATAATATGATTCTAAGAACGAAGGAAAAGGATAAATTCTTATACAAGAATTTGATGACTATGAAAGAGCTCAAGAAACCTGTAATCGTGAAGCTACACAGACTGAAATATGCTAACTATTCATTTGATCAAGTATACAGAAAGGTAGCAGATTGGAGAAGGCAAAAAATACTACATTAGCAATTACTTTAGCATCAATACAATCAACCTCAGTTACAATACAAAGAAGAAAATCAAAAGGGGCACTTAGCCCAAGAGATACAGGAACTAGAAGATACTACAGAAGAACATGAAGCCAAAGCATTTTCAGCAAATATAGTATTTTATGAAAATACTAATCAGGATACAAACATGAAGCAAGACAAAGAATGCAAAGAAGAAGAAGACAGGTTCAAGAAAGAAGATGAAGATCCATATTGAAGACTAAAGTCTTCAATAACCAAATAATGTAATACAGGGGGTGTTGGAGAATATTACATTATTTGGTACATGTCTAGATTAGGATTTACTTTATGCAATGGAATAAATGCACAAGAATGTGCAATGATGTAAATGTGCATGTTGTCCACATGTACATGAGTCCTTTAGAATAGGAAGAACAAGTGTCCTAGTTAGGTATGCATGTGTACACATGTCTATCATGCATAGGAAGATGAAGAGTCATAGGAAGAGTGAAGGCCAAGAAACACCATATGAAGAGTCACATTCCATCCTATATATGGATGTGCAATTGTAATAGAAGTATCACAAAGGGAAGATCAGGAGATGGGACATCACCCATGGAGCAATGGAAGGTGATGTAATATGATGTATTTGAGGTCTTTTATTCAATAAGAGTTTATTGTATTTTTCAGCATTTGCCATTAGCAATATTGGAGTTATTTCATATTCTGAATATAAGCTTATTTGCTTAGCATTATTATTTCCTTCATATTGAGTTGAGTATTATTGATTTAGTGGCCATATTATTGAGTGGTTATTCATTAAAAGCTAACAAGTGGTAGTGAAAGAGGTAGACAAAAGGATGAAGACCTCCACAAGATGGTTGACTCCTCCTCAAGGCTTCAACACTTGTCCACCAAGGGCAGCAAATAAACAATGTAGTAGAATAACACCAGAAGACACTTGCCAAAGAGCTTACGATTTTTCTCTTAACTTGCTAGGTATAATGCTTATTATTACTTGTCTCTTGGGTGAAAAGGAGATCTAAAACCCTCTATTTATAAGGTATTTGTGTTAGGGTAAAATGAGGTAGTATATTGCATTATACTACATTAGTTAGATTATTACATCTACTTTGACTATTTACCATGTAGATATTTATTGTTAAAAATATCTAATGGTTAACCTAGGTAAATTCCTAAATATCCTAGGTTAGTTGTTAGTTGTTGGCGCTTATTCTTCTAAGCGCGTAGGTTAGCGATATTTCAGGTTAGATATTAATTTAATATCTATCCTATGTTTTGTAACCTATATAAACCTAGTGCATTTCTATGCTATGGTTAATTGATTAAGGTTATTATATTTTGTTAATACATATTTGTTAGCACTTACCTTTTTCATAACATTGGCATCAGAGCCATTCCGCTAGAGAGGCCCGCAGCACTTCGTGGCATGCTACCCGAGGAGGTGGCCCGCAGGTCAACCAGCACGCCTTACGAGGCATCCCGTAGTCTGGATACGACATGTTTTTCGAGGCAGCCCGTAGGCTGATCGGCTCGCTTCTCGAGGCATGTCGATTTGTTGACGTGGCAACATGCGACCCGAGGTAGTCCGATCTGTTGACATGGTGGCTCGCTTCTCGAGGTGGTCTGATCTGTTGACGTGGCGACACGCGACCTGAGGCAGTCTGATCTGTTGACGATGTGGTGACACGTGGCCCGAGGCAGTCCAATCTGTTGACGTGGCACTTCGGCACGGGTCCCTAGGCGGTCTGATCTGTTGACGTGGCACTCCTGCACGTGGCCCAAAGCGGTCCGCTGATGTGGCACTCCTACGCGCGGCACGTGGCAAAAGGTTCGTTGAAGCCTGTCGATTGCCCGCAGGCAATCAAAGCCTACTGGGCGTGTTTGTTTTTTTTTAAAAGGTTGATTGCGCCCGCAGGGCGCATGTGGGATAAATCCCATGAACTTTAAAAAAAAAAAAAAAATTCGGCCCGATTGTGCTTGATAAGCACAAGGCCAACCTTGGCTGACGGATCAGCCAAGGTAGCCCGACTGGCAAAGCAGCCAGTGCTAGGGCCGAAACCCGCGGGGTCGGGAGATCCATCCCCAGCGGCACCAAAATTTTTTTTGGTGTTTTCTCATCGCGGGAGGGAATAAAGGGAAGGTTTTCCCTTCCCTTCCCGTCGGGCGGCATAGCCCGACTAGCAGGAGCGCCAGTCAGACGATTTACGCCCACGGGGTCGCGGGTCGATCCCCAACGGGGATCCTTCTTTTTCTTGCGTTTTTACGCCACGTGAGGGACAAAGGGAAGGTTTTCCCTTCCCTTCCCGTCGGGCGGCGTAGACCGACTGGCAGGAGTGCCAGTCGGTCGGTTTCTCGCCGCGGGATCGCAGGATCGATCCCCAGCCGCGGACAGGTAAGGTAATTTTTTTTTATTATTTTTTTTGCATTTTTTTTAATTTCTTTTTAGTTTTTTAATTAATAAATTAATCATTTCTGTTAATTAAATCATTTTTTTTTCAAAATTAAGTGATTTTTTATCAGAATTTTTTTTATTAATTAAATTATACTAAATTAAGTTAAATTTTTGCATTGAAATAATAAAATAAAAAAAAAAAGAGGCAAAAGCTTTTGTGTTGTTTTCTCCTAATCAAACAGAGGGAGACAAGAGACAATCATTGAAACAAATTTCTTTTGCAGCTTTGAGACTTCTAATAATTTTTTAAATTCTCCAAAATTTTCTAATCAATTGTTTTGAGAGAACAAATTTTTGTCTCATGAAGAAAAAGCTTTGGATCACAAAAGCCCTTCGTCGTCTAAGAGTTATTCGAAAGAGGAACGAACTTAGACGCCGCACGACAAGATCTCATTTTCGTCATATGCTTAGAGAGCATAGAAGGAGCTTACCCCGTTTCAATACTTACACCGATCCTTGGAAGGGTTTGGATCGTAGTTATGGTCCCATGAGGATTAGAGAACCCTTTAATCCCGATGCACCTCCTATTTTTGAGTATTGAATAATTACGGGAGATAGAAAACCAAGTCGTGTGTCGATCGAGTTCTGGATGGTCTTTCAAATGCTTGTCGTGTGTCGACTTGTCTTGAAAGATATGCTCTAAATTCTACATTTTGTAAACATTAAGGGGGGATAGAATTTTTTTTAGAATTCTATAGTTTGCAAAATTGTAAAGAAAAAGGGGGGCTATTTTCAGTTTAAAGAAAGGTGCATTCTCGATTTTACTCGACACCTTCTCTTCAAAATTGCTTGTACTAGGTGCATTTTCGGTGGAATCCGACACCTAGAGTGATACAAATTTGGGTGCTCTTATGTTTTTTTTATTATTGCACTAAAAACATTTTTTTTTGCAATTACAAGGTCAAAAATAAAACATTACAAGGAGCCTTTCACAAAAACCCAAACTTCACTCAACAACCATGCTAAATTTTGCATAGGTTCACACAAGTAATTACTCCCCATCAAAAGGTCAAAAATTTCAATCACCTTGATAAGACTCTCTTTTGTTTGGCTTAAATAAACCTCAAATTTTTTCATCCTTCTTACAAAGGTGTTAAAAGCAGGTGCCATTAAATATCTTAGAGAGCAAAAATCAAAAGTTTGACACACCTTCCCTTGTTTCATTTGCTCTATTTTGTTTGGCTCAATATTCCTCCAACTTTTCATCCCTTGGTAAGGGTGTTAAGGCAGGTGCCATTAAATATCTTATAGAAAGCAAATTGAAACAACTTCTCTATACCTTTTCTTAGGGTATAGTGCAAGATAGCCTCATATTAGTCCTCTCAAAATTTGAAACCTAAACCATGGCCATGATACACAAGTATCTCACCGAGAGCCAACCGCTCAAAGGTTCAAATTACTCAAACATGGAAGACTAAGATGAAGGCTATCTTAATTGTAGAGGAATTGTGGTCCCTAGTGGATGGAAGTGTCACTAGACCTCAATCCCTTGGACAAGATCAAAGAGACTTTGATAAGAAGGATAAGAAACTTTCCTTAATGATCTTGCTTGCTATTACTGATGATATCCAACCTCATATCGGTGAAGCTACGACTGGTAAGGCAGCTTGGGATGCCTTAAGTACCATTTTTGAGGGCAAGAATCAATCAACGATTCTTAACCTTCAAACACAACTTCATACATTACATATGAAATCAGGAGAAACAGTAGAGCTATTCCTCTGCAGAGTCACAGAATTAAAAACAAAGCCGCAATCCTTAGGAGAAAAATTGGAAGACCAAGTCTTGAACTCAATCATTTTGAGAGCTCTTCCTGACTCCTACATAATGTTGATCACCTCCTTACAAGTTTTTGGTAGGACAATAACTTTTGTCGAGTTGGTAAATATGCTTCAAACAGAAGAGGCTACCCAACTCCAGAGAGATGAGGCATCTAACAATGCCCTTTTCTCACAACGACAAGGTGGTAAGAAAAAGTGGAATCAACGTAAGGGTTCTTCTTCTAGACAAGACAAGGGTAAAGCCAAAGAGGTTCCGAAGAAGAAACAACATTGTAAAATTTGTGACACAGACACTCATGAAACCAAACGATGTTGGTTTAAGAACAAACCGCCCAATGAACAAAGAAATAAGAAGGGCAAAGGCAAACCTAAGAACCAGAACAAACAACAACAAGGTCACATAGCAGCTGAAGATTCTAGTTCAGATTCTGAACGAGCACACAAAGTGCTCATGACCCATATAGATTCCTCCCACAAGGATTCTTTGTGGTACATAGATTCAGGCGCTAGTAAACATATGACTGGCGATAAATCATGGTTTGCTACCTTTGAAGCTCGAGAAGGTAGACCGGTCACCATTGCTGATGATCAGACCTATAGAGTTCAGGGCGAAGGCAGTGTTTCAGTCTCCCTTCCAGATGGAGAATGTAATATTGAAAAAGTTCTTTATGTTCCAGGATTAAAAAATAATCTCTTGTCGGGTTCCACAAATCCTGGACAATAACATGAATGTCAATTTTACTGTGGACAAAGACAAGAAACGTTGCTTCATCACCAAAAAGGGAAAACCGATAGCAACATGCTCATACAAACATGGTTTGTTTGTCTTAGATGCACTTACCTCCACCCATACTGCACTCGCAGTAACCACAAAGGAGGCCACTTCTCTTTGGCATAAGAGATTTGGGCATTTGAGTTCAGGATATTTACTAGAGCTGAGTAAATATCAAATGGTGAAAGGACTTCCTCCCCTTTCATCTATTTTGCCAGTGTGCTCTGATTGCTTGTCGTGCAAGCAACATAGAGTACCTTTTGAACCTAGCTCTTTTCGAGCTAAAGAACCTTTGGAGTTGGTTCACACAGATTTGTGTGGTCCTATGTCTACAAGTTGTGGAGGAAAACGGTATTTTCAATTGTTTGTTGACGATCATTCACGCAAAATGTGGGTCTTCTTCTTGCAGTTGAAGTCTGAAGCATTTTCCTATTTTCAACAGTTTAAAACTCTTGTTGAGAAGGAATCAGGATGCTTTATTAAGACCCTCCGTTCAGATCGAGGGGGGGAATACACATCAAAAGAATTTTCCTCATTCTTACAGACACATGGGATAAAAAGACAGTTAACAACAGCCTACACTCCTCAATCCAATGGGGTTGCTGAGAGAAGAAATCGGTCCATAATGGAAATGGTTCGATGTATGCTTAAGGGGGCCAACCTTGAGCAAACTTACTGGGGTCGAAGCTGTTCAAACTGCGGTATATCTTCCGAATAGGGCTCCCACAAGGGCACTTGAAGGTATGACTCCTCGAGAATCATGGAGTGGTAGGAAACCCTCCATAACTCATCTAAGGGTATTTGGGTGTAAGGCATTTATGCATATACCTAAGGAGAAAAGAAAGAAATTAGATGAGAAATCTCTACCTTGTATATTTCTTGGTTATGATGAATTTTCAAAAGGCTATCGTTTGATAGACCCATTTACCAAGAAGATATATATAAGTAGAGATGTAGTGTTTGATGAAGCTTTCACATCCAACACTACATCAGTATACCTAGATGATGAGGAGGAACATCAACCTCCTTCTTCACAACAGAAAAAGCCACCCAAATGGTATACAAGCACATTGAAAGACTCTAAACTCACTTCCCCACCAGATCTTACTCTCAATCGTCCAAAGACAAGAAGCATGTCACAGAAAGACAAGGGTAAAGCATCCACTTCAGTTGATGATCTTTGTGCAGATTTTCAAGACCTTTCTGTAGATAGAGAGTTACCAAGGGAAGATGAGATGGAGATAGATGAGGAGAGGGTTTACTTATCAGCATGTGATGAGAATGAACCTTCTACAGTTGATGAAGCACTTAGACTACCTCAGTGGAAGGCAGCTATGGATGCAGAATATAACTCCCTCATTAAGAATAAAACATGGAAGCTAGTGGATTTGCCTAAAGGTAAGAAACCCATAGGTTGCAAATGGGTCTACAAAATAAAATATAAGGCAGATGGCACTATAGATAAGCATAAAGCCCATCTTGTGGCAAAGGGCTATGCTCAAAAGGAAGGACTTGACTATGAGGAAACCTTTGCTCCTACAACAAAGGATGACCACCATTCGAGTACTTTGTGCTATGGCAAGACAAGCTCGGATGGAAGTTACATCAGATGGATGTAAAAAGTGCCTTTCTTAATGGTGACTTAAAAGAAGAAGTATACATGACTCAACCTCCTGGATTTGCAGAGGAAGGCCATGAGCAACATGTTTGCAAATTGGTAAAATCATTATACGGGCTAAAACAAGCCCCAAGAGCATGGTACATAAAAATGGATAGTCACCTACTGCAACATGGATTTAAGAGAAGTCCATCTTGATGCAAATATCTATATCAAGAACACAGGTTCTGAGATAGTGATTCTTGTGTTATATGTAGATGATCCGATCATCACTGGCAATTCAGAGAATTTGATTAAAGCCGTGAAGGATGACTTGAAAGAGTCATTTGATATGACAGACCTAGGACTTCTCCACTACTGTCTTGGCCTTGAAATAGAACAGAAAAAGAATCATCTAAGGGTGACACAGAAAAAGTATGCTAAGACTTTAGTAGAAAAATATCGTATGACTGATTGTAAACCCAAAGCAACACCGATGGAATCAGGGTTACAGTTATCACGATATGAAGACTCACCACAGGTAGATGGAACACTTTACAGACAAATGATTGGAAGCCTCATCTATCTGACTAATACTAGACCAGATATTACTTTTGCTGTAAACTATCTTTCTCGGTTCATGCAAGAACCAAAGGTCTCCCATTGGAAAGCAGCTAAAAGAGTCTTACACTACATTCAAGGTAGTGCAGATTATGGTCTAGAGTATAAGAAGAATAACTCATTCTTCTTACAGAGTTACACTGACTCTGACTATGCTGGCTCCATAGATGACATAAAATCAACCTCAGAGCTATGTTTTTCATCTTGGATCCGGTCCTCGTCTCATGGCATAGTAAAAAGCAACAAGGTGTTGCTTTATCTTCAACTGAGGCAGAATATCACGCTACATGTGGATCCATGTGTGAAGCGGTATGGCTAAGTCGCATCTTGGCTACCATGGGCCTACCAAAGAATCTTCCTATTCACATGTTTTGTGACAACTCGAGTGTTTTGAACTTGGTCAAGAATCCAAGACATCATGAACGAACTAAGCATATTGATACAGATTGTCATTTCATTCGTGATGAAGTTCCTAAACACAGAATTCAGCTCCAACACATTCCCACCGACGAACAGGTTGCGTACATTTTTACAAAGGCACTTGGACGTGTCAAATTTCAACTGTTTCGGAGTAAACTTTGTATATCAAAGTAATGTAATAAAGGGGGGATGTTAGGGTAAAATGAGGTAGTATATTGCATTATACTACATTAGTTAGATTATTACATCTACTTTGACTATTTACCATGTAGATATTTATTGTTAAAAATATCTAATGGTTAACCTAGGTAAATTTCCAGGTTAGTTGTTAGTTGTTGGCGCTTATTCTTCTAAGCACGTAGGTTAGCGATATTTCAGGTTAGATATTAATTTAATATCTATCCTATGTTTTGTAACCTATATAAACCTAGTGCATTTCTATGCTATGGTTAATTTGATTAAGGTTCTTATATTTTGTTAATCAATATTTGTTAGCACTTACCTTTTTCATAACAATTTGAAACACAAATGGGTAGAAAAACCCTAAGGGAGGACCGACCATTAAGAATTCAGCTCGAAAGTTGGGTTTCTAAGAGAAACCCTAACTTGTTGAAATCATGCCCTGTAAGGGCCGATCACGATTTTGGAAAAACTAGAAAAAAAGAGGGGAAGAGAGGAGAAGAGAGGTCCAAACTTGCATTTGGGCAAGTTGGAGGGTCTCTCTAAGGTTCTAGGGAAAATGACTCACTTGGGTGGGTCAATTTTTCATGTCTACATTTTGCCCCCTCTTTGATGCATTTATGGCCTAATAAATGCATCAAAGAAAGATGTAGACACCTACGGGCGAAGAACAACAAACATAAAAGGGGTAGTTGGTTTAGAAGAAAGGGATGGTGCAAAAATGGTGTCATTTTAGACACTTTTATATTTTTGCATGTAAATCAAGGCATTAGGGACATTAATGCCTCTCAGGCTAGGGTGCCCCCTTGAGTTTCGAAAGGAATGTAAAATTCCTAATGAAACTCAAAATGGCAGATGTAGAAGAAGAGAGAGAAAAAATAGTGAAATGGAATGAAGAGAAAAAGAGAAAAAAAATAAGAATAAAAGGGCAAAAGGGGTGAAAACCCTAATTCATTTTCACCACGCAAAGAAGAAGAAAAAGGCTCTAGAGAAAAGGAGAAAATGGTGCTACCCGTACATTGTTCAACTATGGGGTGAGGCTGACATAGCAGAGGAGTAAGCATGGGTAAGGGCTAAAATCCTCCCTCTAGATTAGGTTAGGTTAGATTTTAGTTCCTTTTTTAGCAATTTTTTTTGTTTTCTCCAGAATCATTGCATATGACCCCAACACGATTTTGGGGTCTGACTGTGGTTTCAGTTGGTTCGTTGCAGTGACTAAAATCATGCCCCAAGATTATGGGGTATGATTTCATGAAATCACACCCTAGGACTATGGGATATGATTTCTCAAAATCATGTCATACGAGCAAGGGATGCAATTTTGATGAAAGGAGAAGGATAAAATCATGCTCGAAACCAGAGGGGCACGATTTCATAGAGAGAAAGAACAAAAGAAAAAATAAACATGAAAGAAAAATCAAGGAAAAGAGAGAGAGAAGAGAGGAAACCAACTAGACTAGACAAGCAAATATTTAAATTTTGCAAGCTTTGATTGATTATGCATGTTGAACTAATTTAAAATTTTATTTTTGTTTTTGGATGCAACATGATGTACTAGAGAGTCATGAGTGGCGACTGAGCTCCTTGGAGGTGGAGCTAGAGGGCCTCTCACAGGTAGAGTAAGGTACCTTAGAGGTAGTGGGGCTACATCACCTAGTAGAGATGCCCTAGGTTGAGGTAGATCGAGCGCTACTTACAACGTTGGCGAAGAGATGGTATTCGAAATCATCGACCTTTCAATTATTGATAGGAGATATGATGGTCACACTAGAGGATGTGTGGTGCATCTTGCGCATCCCCATCAAGGGGAGAGTAGTTTATAAGGCATGAGGGTAGCAGGCCATTTTGTAGAGATTATCTAGAGGTTAGGCCCACCAGGTCTGAGAGAGAGAGATCTCAATCGATGAGCTGGTAAGGTGCTACAGGGTTGATGCTTTGATGATCATGCTCTGTGGGATGATGGTGGGGTTGTTGGTATGCCACATGAGTCAATAATATCTACCATGGGCATTGGGGGATAGTGGCAGACATGAGTGATCAAGGAGTGAGATTTGCATGGGGCCTAAATGTGTTGGTCGGATTATACAAGACATTGTCTAATGTCATGTATAAACGACATACAAGGATGGTTTGTACGACCTTGCTCTAGGTGTGGTGCTGGGAGCACATAATAGTGTGAAGATCGTATGCACTTCTAGGGCCATTGCCCAATCCAAAGCGATCGATAGCATGTAGATGGGCCAAGAGCTACAAGTGAGTCTAAAGAACATATGCTAGTATCCTACCACTAGAGAGGCAGGTGATAGATGAGTTGTAGGAGCACATGATTATATGGTGACCACAATATCTACACCTTGGGTGGAAAAAGGATGTAGAGGAGCTATCTAGGATGAGGAGGATTATGTGGATCTCTATGAAGAGAGGAGAGTTGGAGATATTCAAGTTTGATCGAGTCTAGCGGTAGTTCAGTATCTTCTAGGGGATCCCAAACTTAGGAGACTACTGGTATAGGTAGGTACGGAGGGACCCATAAAGAGTCGAAGAGGATCTCGATGTGGGGAGATGGGCAAAGAAGGACTTGGATGATCCACTCTATGTGGATCTAGGGGTGGATAACATTGGGGTGGCTCTTGGATATCAAAGATAGTATAGGGATATTTTACCCCTAAGGATCTCCCTACTAGTTTCTATGTAGAGATGCCATATTATGGGTTGAAAAAAGCAACTAGCATTGCGAGATACCACTTGATGGTCCATGAAGCGATAGGGACAAGACCAAGAGGCCCCACAATAGAGATAGACATGGGTTCGAGTAGAGATAGTGGCAACAACCACCACCACTACTAGGATTTGGGAGGCAGGAGCAATAGGAGTTACCCCCATGACAATCAGAGTAGGGCCAAGCAAAGTGGTCAAAGAGGCCTTTATATTAACAGTAGCTAGCTCGAGCGGGACCGCAGGTTAGGAGGATCCAAGGAGAGGGACTGAGGCATTACAGGCTTAGATAACAACCCTATAAAGGGATATGGACCTACTTCAAGAGGATAGGGCTAAGAGGATCGAGGGTCTACGATATGCCTTGGGCATACTAAAAACTGAGTGGGACATGACACAAGTGAAGGTAGATCACCTTAGGGGAAAAGTGAGTCGGTTAGACTAGGAACGACAATGCGCTCAAGCGAAGGGGATGGTTGTTGTGGCCAACAACCAATAGGGTGAGGGTGTCTGCCTACTACAATTAGAGCTATAGAGGGTAGAAGAGGTTGGAGGTGGTCGTGTAGAAGGTGATCTTCTACCAAACGATGTACTTCCAGGTAGTTTCAGTAGAGCAGTGAGTGCCACCGCCTTCATCCCTTCAGACATCAAGTTAATCTCGATCCAGATCATGGATGGTCTCATAATCCATGAACATACCCCCACCAAGACCACCTCCAATGGGCAGAGCAGAGGAGACAGGCTCCTAGAGCTAGGGATAGGATCAGGGTGACATGCCAATTTTGAGTGTGGCATGCATCCCTAGGGAGGGTCGAGTGTGTCGGGTTTGGATTGTGGCACACCGACCGAGCAGACCTATGTACCTCACTACTTTGACTTCTAGTAATATCATGTTGCTTTTGTGAAATGTGTGTGCTTATGTGTTTATGTTTTTATATATGTTTTTATGTTTTTAATTATGCATGAATGAACACAACATAATCTAACTATGGAATGAACTAACCTAAAATGCAAATGTATGGATGCAATGAAGTGGATGTGAGGCATGAAATGCATGGATGGAAGAAGAGAAAGAAGAAAAGAGGGAAAGAAGAAAGAAAAATAAGGAAAAACACCTCTCTAGCCAAAATCGTGTCCCATAAATATGGATCATGATATCGGCACAGAGCAAAATTGTGACCCGTATGGATGAGGTGCAATTTTGAAAAAAAGGAGAAGAAGAAGAAGAAGAAGATAAAGGAAGAAGAAGAAAGAGGAAGAAGCAAAAGGTCAACAAAGGAGAAGGGAGCTTGAAGTATGGTGTTTGAGTCAGTGTAGATCGTACCTAGATCAGTGTGACCAAACAACATAAATCAAGCAAAAGAAAAGAGTGGAGCAAAACCTTGTAGGGATGTATGCTCACAAATGATTGAGATGGAGGTTACCCCTCGTGTGTGGCCATGAAGCTATCCTGAAAGGGTGTTATGCTCACAAAAGATGATGGTCAAGCATGGAGTGGTACCCACTATGGGTGTAGTGCTCACTAAGATGGCTAGAGAGAAAGAGATACCCACTAGGATGTATGCTCACAAATGATCAAGATGGAGGCTACCCCTCGTATGTGGCCATGAAGCTATCCTATATGGGGTGTGTTATGTGTGAATGATGTACCAAAGTGAGTACTACCCGATAGGGGTGTGGTGTGTGCAAGAAGGTGTATGGACAAAGCAAAATGGAGTAAAACAAGAGGTGAGTGTGTGCATCCACCTTGAAGTTTCAATGGTTAAGTAGTGTGCATAAGATAGTCAGTGGTCATGTGAACACCATATATAATATTCACACGGTATCTACCCTATCCCATGAGGACCACTTAGCCATAAAAAAATCAAGGAGGAAAAAGTGTGGAAGCAAATAATGAGAAGATAGAGGAAGAATGTATATCCTTGTCTTGATGAAAGGAAGAAAGGAAAACATGCAAAGGATAAGGATATACAAAAGAAGAACTATATCCCTTGACTTGGAGAGAAATTGATGATCATTTTAAAACTTTCAAGGTCAAGGGATATAAGAGAAGAAGAAGAAGAGAAGAAGGGATGGGTGAATGCAATGATGAAGATGCATGGAGAATGGGCCCTAGGTTGGGGATTCACTAGGCATCAGAGCCCTAGTGTGAGTGCAATGCATGTGAGCTATGACCTAACTAGGTGTCATCACTTGCCATTATCATAAAATCCTCAAGAATCTATATGATCAAGTAGTCATGCAAGTATGAACAAGCAACAATGCAATTGTATGACAAGCAAAATGCAAGTGGAATAGAATGTCAGGAAAAACATGCAAGATATGATAGGCAATCATGCAATATGAATCAAGCAAACCAGATGCAATATGTGAACTAAACTAGATGAAAATGCAAAGTCATGCATAGTATTATTTGTTTTTTTTATTTTTTATTTTATTTTTATTTTTTAAATTAATATTTTAAGTTCTTAAAGTCGGCACAAATTCTGATTGTGTTACCTATTTTAACAAAAAGGATGGTAGTGCAAGGAACTGATCCATCAAAGAAAGGGCTATTATGGAGGATACCTTCATGATTCTCATCACAAAGAGGATCATCCATAACATATTCTTCGAGAGTTGTTGCATGAAAGTCATGGAAAACTTGGATTATGCCATCCTTTTTGATGAAAGGGAGAGAGATTCCCAACTTTGCAAGGTCTCTATGAGATAGAGGAATAGGGTCCTCTTGAGAACAAGAAGACTCGACATGCACAACACAAGGGACAGACCCATCAAAGGAGGAGCTACTCTAGAGGATATCCTTATGATTCATATCACAAGGGGTATCCCCTTTAGCATACTCCTTTGGGGTCACACCTAGCTCAGGATGCACCAAAGTTACCATATTGCAAAATAAGATATTTGAGGGATAAGGGGGACCCTCATCCTCATCACTCCACTCCAAGCTTTGATGATCTAAATATTCAACATAAGTAATAAGGTGATCATCATTATCAAATGGTAAAGGCTAGTTTTTATTGGGTATGTAACCTATGCCACATCTCCTAGGCCAAATCTCAACATCCAAAGGCTCTTGAATACCTCTTTGTTGTGGCCCCAAACCTTTACCTATATATCCCATGCTAGAGAGGATCTGCTTGGGGAGTGGGTAATCATTGGATAAGTAACAATGGGCAAAAGAATGCTCTACAAGATAGAGGTTGCTACCATGGATATTTTCTTCGAAGGTTGTACCTATGAAGATAAAGGTACACATGCCAATGTGTACAACTTCACCCTTCTTACGAGGTAAACCCATAGTCCTTGGGGAAGGTGGTAGCTTGGCAAGATCTAGAAGAGGCTCTTGAAGAAATGGATTAACTTGATCCCATGATGAAACATTGATTATTGGTTCCTCACTCACTTTTAGATTTTCAAGTTGTTTAGTTATGTGAGATGAGGAAATTGATGGGCATAAATTGAGATCAGATTGAGCTTGCTCAACCATCGAACAATATTCAAATGGATGAGGGTCACCCAAAATAGTGACAAGTTGATTCTTAAGTTCGAACTTCAGACATTGATGAAGAGTGGAAGGGACAACCCTCATTGCATGAATCCAAGGGCATCCGAGAAGAAGATTAAAAGATGTAGGGCAAGACACCACATAGAACAAGGTATCTAAGATCTTAGGTCCAACCCTAATGGGGAGAGATACAACGCCGCAAGCCTCTTGGGACTCATTGTTGAAAGCTTTGATGATGATGTCGGATTTAGTTAAGTCTTCCTCTTTTAATCCAAAATTTTGGAAGAATTGATAAGTGCATAAATTAAGGGAAGAACCATTGTCAATCAAGATTCGCTTAACAAAAGTTTCCCTAATAAATGCATTGATGTAGAGGGAGGAATCCCCTCATAAGTTTGAGGAAGGCATATCGTTGTTTGAAAATGTGATGTGATGTATCCCAAGAGAACTTACAACATTAGCTATAGCACTAGGAGAAATATCTGGAGGAACAGATTGTTGTCTTAGAAGCTCCAACAAGGCTTCCCTATGAATAGGAGAAGTTTGTAAAAGCTCTAAGAGAGAGATCTTGGTTGGGGTACTAGCTAATTATTGTTGAATGTCAAAGGAGACTTTAGGTTGTGGCTTCAACACTAAAGGTGGGTTTTCTACCCTTGTGCTCCTTTTTTGGGTATTCTTCAAAACTAAGGTGGGTTGGATGAAGAACTCATCTCCTACTGAGATTGTTGAGTCGGTTGAATATATGCTTGTTACCTTGTAGTTATTGCTATCATACCAACCATATTATCATAGGGAGGGGGCACATTTTGATATGACACTTGATTAGTTACCTACTAACCATGCTTAGGGAGGGGATCTTGGAAGATCCCCATGTCTTGATTAGTTGTGGGTGCTTGTTGAGTAGGAGGTTGATTGTTTGTTGGAGGATTGGGTTGAGAACCTTCTATAACAAGGTGTCCTTCATCAATTAAGTCTTGAACCACATGTTTCAACCTCTTACAAGAGTTTGTCAAATGCCCCTCTACCCTATGGTACTCATAATGTTGACCAACTTTATACCAATTAGTTGTGGTATCAGGTTGCCTTATAGGTGGTAACTCAATCATGTTAGCTTCCAAAAGTTGTTTTAGGACCACTATCATAGGTATGTTGAGTCTTGTGAAATTCCTTTGTGGGGGTTTTTGAGGTTGGCTAAGCACCATCTTTTGTAGGGTGTTAACAACACTATTAACAAGCCTACTATCCATTACCCCATCACCAACCACATGCTTGTTCTTATACTATATTTTAGTGGTCCTATCTTCTTTTACTTTAAGCTAACCTCTTCTGATAAGGGCTTGCTCTACCCTTCTTGCTAGATCTATTGCTTGGTCAAAATATGTGATAGTTGTTGTTTCCAATGCATAAGATATTTGTTCTTGTAAATTCCCAATAAATATCTCAAGCATGTCTCGAGGAGGTAAGGTATATCTCAAGCATCCAACTAGACTCCTCCAACGAGATAAAAATTCTGAAAAACTTTCATCTTTACCTTGTTTTAACATATAGACATCTTTCATAGTCACATTATTTTCAACATAAGCCCCAAATTGTTGAACAAACATTTCAGCTGTCTCTTCAAAATTCCTCAAAGAATGATTGGGTAGTTGATAATACCACTCTAATGCCATACCACCAAGGCTCTTAGGGAATGTCTTTAGTAACAACATGTCATCATATATGATATCATGGCATGTTGTCCTAAACATTCTTAAATGCTCAATTGGATCTTTTATTCCCTTATAGATAGGCAAAACCGACATTGGAAAATGCTTAGGGTAGGGCCTAGAGGCAACAATAGGGTCTAAGGGTTGATTGCACATTTCTCTATAATTGTAGGTGAAACTAGGAGGTTGAATCATATCCACTCTTGAAACCAATTGTTTCACCACATTAGTTAAACTTTGCATCTCAGGATTATTGTTGTGCAATACCCCTAGGTTCCCTAGGGGAGGGGTATAGGTAGGTTATTGAAAGGGAACTTGGCCTATGTTGGAGGTATTGACATTATTATGGTATGGGTTATGATATGTGGTATCTTGTTATGGAGGATAACTAACATTTGGTGGAACAGAAGCATGAATGTTGAGATGAGCAGAATGAGGAGGAAATTGAACATAATCTTGATATGCACTACTAGTTGGAGGGACTTGTAGAACCCTTCCAACATTGGTGGTTATAGTAGTAGCATATGTTGGTTTATGAGAAGGATTACCATGATGTGAAGATTCAAACAAGGGGTTATCATGAATATTTCTAGGAGAGATGGTTGGAGGGAGGAGTCTCACCTCTTTTGAGTTGAGCTTCCTACTCCATAGCTTTGAGCAAAGCCTCCTTATGGCGTTTCATGAAACCCCAAACATGATCAAATGATGTAAAAGTGAAGCTACCATTAGGCCCCTCAAGGGGATCATAGTTAGTATCAATTTCAACATGTTCTTGCTCTTCTACATCAAGGTTAGGATTCTCTCTATCAACATGATCATCTTCTTGAGGAATTTGATCAGATTCTAGATGCCTTCACTAAATCCTAAGGAATGGAGCCATTAGGAGAAGTGAAAGGATAGAGGAGAAAACTAAGGAAAGACACACAAGAAGATTCTTAAGATGTTTTTAAATATTTTATATTCTAAAAAAACAAAATTAGTGGTCTTATTTAAAAGTTTTCAAGAGAAAAGCAAAGGAAGAGGCTTCCTAACTTGGCCACTAAGACGTGTGGTTCACGTCGGGTTCACCAAATATGTAGAGGGGGAAAATTATGCACTATGTATGATTCTTGATTGGATCCCTTGGGAGTCGAGGTGATCACGAGGGGTGTGTTATATTCTCTACACTCGGTGGACAAGGGAAAGGGTTCACTAGGAATGGTTTTAGGACTCGCTCCAAGTTTGGGGTGGAAGTGTTTAATGTGTTCAATTAAACAATCACCTATGTTTAGCCTCTATAAACTAAACTATGCAAATAAAAGAGTGATGCAAGACACACAAGATGCAAGAAAACAATATCTAACCCTAATATGATTCTTTGATTCAATGATATCTAACCCTAAGTTGCAATAAATGAAATTATTTTCCTTTGAGCAAGGGCACAAGTGAAATGCACAAACAAGACTAAACCCTAGATGCACACTATATGCTCTTATTCTTTCAAATGCCTAAAATATGATCAAATGCTTTTCCTTTTATTTATATTCTAGGTTTGAACATAAATGAACAAAGCAATAATCAAACCTAAAGATCTACTAAGGTACACTTACTTGAACTAGTGTTTGATCCAAGCTTTATCTTGTGTCCAGAAATATCCCACAACTTCAACCTACAAAAATAGCTTTACAAAACCCTAGAAAATATGATCAATGTTAGGGGGCCTGCTTAGGCCATTGTGTAGCAGAGCTTGGGAGCGTAGCAATCAAGCCCCCTAGGTCCTTTTAGTTGACCTTTAGAAATCAAGAGTGAATGTTGACCCTTTTTGGAAATGGACAAACAGAATGCAATGAAATAGAACAGTGCAAAAAATAGAATGTAAACAATAATATTATGTCCTAAATGCAACATGTAAACATAGACCTAGGGTTTGGGAGTGAATCTTACCCCCATATTTGATGCAGCCAAAATCGTGCCCTATACGGGGCATTCATGATCTTGGCTCTACCAAAATCGTGCCCTATAAATACGGGGTACGATTTCATGATAGGTCAAAGAAAACAATAGATCAATGCAAAATGAGCAAAAATAAGAATGCAATTAATAATCTAGAAATGACAAAATGCACGAAACAACCTGGTGGTAGCAAAAGAGGTAGACAAAAGGATGAAGACCTCCACAAGATGGTTGAATCCTCCTCAAGGCTCCAACACTTGTCCACCAAGGGTAACAAATCAACAATGCAATAGAATAACACCAGAAGAAACTTGCCAAAGAGCTTGTGATATTTCTCTTAACTTGCTAGGTAGAATGCTTGTTATTGCTTATCTCTTGGTGAAAAGGAGATCCAAAACCCTCTATTTATAAGGGATTTGAAACAAAAATGGGTGGGAAAACCCTAAGGGAGGACCAACCTTAAAGAAGTCGGCTTGAAAGTTGGGTTTTCTAAGAGAAAACCCTAACTTGCCAAAATCGTGCCCCGTAAGGGCCAACCGCGATTTTGGAAAAACTAGGAAAAAAAGAGAAAAGAGGGGAGAAGAGAGGTCCAAACTTGCATTTGGGCAAGTTGGAGGGTCTCTCTAAGGTTCTAGGGAAAATGACTCTTTTGACGTTGGGCCATGTCAAGTGAAACCAATGTCACGTAGACTGCCCTTACAACACCTATAGGGATTTGAGCACCATTTATCTGAAGGTCTTCAGAAACTTCAGATAAATGGTCCAATGTCAAGTGAAACCAATGTCACGTAGACTGCCCTTACAAAAACTAGAAAAAAAAGAGGGGAAAAAGGGAGAAGAAAGGTCCAAACTTGCACTTGGGCAAGTTGGAGGGTCTCTCTAAGGTTCTAGGGAAAATGACTCACTTGGGTGGGTCAATTTTTTGTGTCTACACAAACCCTCTATTGAGTTGTTATATCTTGTTGGTGATACAACCTGAAACCAAGGGTTATGTGAAGGATTTGACAGGTGTGATGGTAGATGTAGCATTGATACATCCTTCTCCTTGTCCTCTTTGTATTCCCTTGAACCTTTCTTCATTGTCGAAGTTGAAACCCTAGGCACCTCTAACATCCATCTGCATCTTTTGCAACATCCCGTATTGTTTTTTAGGCAAAAGTGATTTTTTTTTAATATATTTAAAAATATTTAATTTTCTTGCAAATTGTTGAAGGCCCTCTTCTAGCATAGATTGTTCTTCTACATTCCATTCATGAGCAAGCCATGGGTTGTGTTTCAAGGCTTGCAAATTCCTAGTGTTGCTCTCCATCCGTATTTCCATGAAATCCTAATTTGCATAGACTATCGCCTACTTGAATGACAAGTACTGTGAAGTTTTAACAAATTGTAAACTTATTCTTCTTTAATGGTTACCCAAAATTTTGTATTAAAAAAAATACCCCAAACACAACTCCAAAAATAACTTTTACTTTCATTTAGAAAAGTAAACACTAGAGAAAAAGTACATATAAAGACATCCATAGCTTTCCACAAACCAAAATTTTTACAGAATCTCTAGAACACTTGAATGTTCTAAAGTTGATCTAGTAGATGGTTGAATTTGAATGCTTGACCTCCATGTGCATTGCAACCCAACAAACCCTTCCAAGGCCTTACAACCTTCCTCCACCACAAAACCCTAACTTGCATAGTCTACTACCTATCCAACCAACCAGATCTATAAAGTTATTGTATCCTTCAGATCTAAAAGTGATTGATCTTGCTTTTGCCCTCGACGATGCACCCCTCTCCTCACTTGCTTCAAAAAATCCATCGCCTGACTTAGAAGAAATTTATCACGTGCCTCCTTGCACTAAGGTTTAATCTCCCCTGCCTTCTTCAAAAAATCCATCGCTTACTTAAGAAAATTGCTATGTTACCTTGAATAAAAAATTGCTATGTTACCTTGAATAAAATATATAATTAATCCTCCACAAATAAAACATACCTCAAAACAATGAGATGGGATTGAACCTTGAATAAAAAATAAAAAGATGTTACCAATTCCTTATATTTTTTTTTTTTTGGTATATAGAAGCAATGGTTACAATCACGATTTTTAGTAACTACCAACACAACTGGTAGGGTTCAAACTATCTACGAAGGCTCCCAGGACTTCCACCGTCTCGGTACATGGTAACCCGGCGTGAGATGGGGACCGCCGGACGCACAGGGGTTGCACCGTCGTCATCAATCTGGCGCACCACTCAGAGGAATTTGTGCATGGGCAAGCCCGTGGGATTGGAACCTAGGTCTCCTCTCGGTAAGCGCCCCAACTTACCAATCCACCTAGACCCACGGACTTACCAATTCCTTATATAACCAACAACAATTTTTATATATATTAATAAAAAAAATCCTTCCAAACAAATACATAGAATATAAGCAAGGTATATCTCGGCCGACCACAAGCTGAATGAGATCCCGAAAAAGCGGTAAATGGTACCCTCCATCCTTATAAAGTTCAAATGATTTAAATGATTTACTACTTAGAAACAAAATTAATCCACTGGGCTCAATGAAATTGTCAGCCGAAACTGCAAGAAGATCGATCTTGGCGTGATTGAGACTGATCATAATTACGGAAGCGACTTCCCACTTCCGCACGCTCTGTTAAAAGAACGTTTATTAAAGGTATTGTCTCAAGGGAGACGTAAAACTAAAGTTTAATTTTAAGAAATGGAAGAAGTGGAAAACGTATGGAGGGAGGCTGCAATGGCTGCCACTCCCGTTCTTCAGCCCAATTTTCAACCGAAATCGGTATCACAGGCGCAACTCCAAAAGCTTCAGGTGATTTCAAGATTCCTTTCCCTTCATGCTTTCTCAATCACTTAACAATGACAATAATTATCATTATTATTTTTCCTTCTTTCGTTTATTTTAATTTTTAAGGAGCACAAAAATGTCAAGCCACTGAAATTGATGGGAAGGGCTTTAAGTGATGATGACTAAAGGAAAACGCTGCTCGATTCTCTAACCCTAGGTAAACAGATAAATTAGGGCAAACTAAGAGAGTTAAATGCATATGATCATCACAGAATGGTGGCCAAACACTATGTCAGAAGTATATTTTTGGGACTGAAAGTTGCCGTCGTTGAGAAAGTGTGTTTATTCTTTTTGGGTTTGGTTTTAATTTTTCTATTTTTTTAAAAAGTGAATATTGTACTTTCCTGCATGCGTCTATGCTAAACATTTTAACAATCAAGATACTCGAACATAATGATTTTTGATTTTGAGCTGGTAAGGCTTAGGCTGAAAGTGCAGTCTGCGTGTAATAAAGATGCCCATTTTTTAACCCCTACTTGTGGAGATATTTTCCCGGAGGGGACATATTTTGGACGGAGTATTTTGAGTCATTCACAACGACTCAACTTTCATTTCCTTGACTGGTTAACTTGACGGTTAACACACCAGAGGATACTTACAGGCAAGGTCACAACTTTCAAATGGAATATTTCATTAGGTGGGTCTTAAATTCGGTGTATATGAAAAAATTCAATAGATTTGAAAAAACAGTAAATTCAAGAATTAAAGTACAATAATATAAACCAATTTTATAGGAATTCCGTAAAAACGTATTAATAAACTTGTTAATAATACTGGTTCTTACTTTTACTAATTAACATCACTGTTGCTGATTACAAACTTACTCTGAAGTCAATAAGCTATTCGTGGCTTCAGCCACATGTTGAAAAACCCCAAAAATAAAATACCCTTTTTTTTAGCATGAGGGGATTTATCCATCCAGCGTTTGCAGGGTGAAAATGATACTCTTTTTGAATATTGCGAAACTCTGCACGTGGCCAGCAACACTTCAGTAGTGTTCTCTTTTCCTTTTTTACTTGCTTCTCTAACAAAATCTACAACCACAGGAATGGACGGCATGCTGTTGTGTTTAACGGCCTCCCATCCTTCCATACACTGGGCGAGCATAGAAAGCACGATGAGGTACCAAAAAATATAGTATCAAGCAATTTTTTAAAGTCCTCTGTTCTACAGGCAATAACTTCCCTTTTTTTCCCTGTTCTAATATGATGGCTTTATAGTATGGTAAAAACAACTATTTTCAGAAAAAACGACCGTATTTGGTAACCATGCTTACAAGAGTGAAGCAGTGGGTTGAAGCTAGTGAAAGATTAATCTTTATTTCAAGGGCTTCCACCCAGTAACCCCAACTTCCAAGAGGACCCCATCCAGTGTAACTCTGTGGCTTGAGAGCACCAAACCATGGAGTTTCCTCTACAATCAACCTGTTTAGCTTGCTATCCCATTTACTACTTATTTAATTTTTTGTTTATATACTAAATTTCTATCTGTGTTTAGAGACATTCCAAAGATGTAAATGCTAACTTGCTCTATCTTGACGATTTAAGAAAAAAATTGCTATTTCTTTTTTCTGTTGTGTGTATTCTGTTTTCATATGCTTTAATCTGTTATGTGTTGTAGTCTATAAGATGTCAGGCATTCTAAAATGGTTGTTTGATAGATTACAACTATGGAATTCATATACAAATTGGAGTAGTTTTGTATTTGTTTGCTTTGTGTATAAGCATATTCTTACTAACTAGTTGTTTAGGAATGGAATTAGTTGTATAAAAAGGGTAAGGTGATAGACAGAAATAACATATTCTAGAATGATGCATTTGTTAGAAATGCAGATTGGCTGTGATCAACCTTTGCATTGATGTCTGAGTACCCACTCTGCTGCTTTCCAATGATACGCCTTTGGTTCTTGCATGAATTGTGAAAGATAGCTAACAACCTAGGGGATGTATGGTCCGGTGTATGTCGGATGAATGAGACTCCCAATCAACTGGTGATAAAGAGTTCCATTCACTGGTGGAGATGGATTGTTTTGGGACAGTTGCAACTTTGTCTCCATTGGATGGTTTGCAATCTGTCATCCGAAACTTCTCAAGCAATGTCTAGGCATGCTTCATTTGTTACATGAACACATGGTTCTCAGCATAGTAGAGAAATTTGAACTTGGCGTGGACCCGGCAAGGCCAAATTTTGACTTGGACTTGGCAAAAACTAAGACCAAAGAAAATGCAAATTTTCATTGGAAAAAGTATTTTTTTGTGCATATCACAATTAATTAACAATATAGAAATCCAAATTAATAATGTAAGTGATACAACCTTAAAATACACATGAAAGCGACAAAACTGAAAACACACATCAATTAGAGAAATTTTAACACCACATACTATTCTTGTATTGATTATCATATATTAGGTACAAAATGTGTCAAAATGCCTTAGTAGGATCTCACTACAACAGTCAACTAATATATCTAGTGTCTAGCAATGCCATTGCCCTTTGTTCTATTTGAAGCTCTAGTCCTCTCTCCTGTGCTCGTGCATCTTCCTCTGCCATACTTTTAGAATCATCCATTGAAAAGAAAGGCTCTTGTTGCTCCTCCTCTGGCTCTGTGTCCCATTTAGATGATGGGTCAATCTCATCTATAGCAATGGCTTTCATAATTTGATCCCGCATTTTTTTTGTGGTGGAGGCAAAGGTTGTAATGAACAAATACAAGCTCATTCAACGTTTGCTGTGTGAGTCTATTGTGATTCTTGGATAGAATGTGCTCAAACATACTCCTATTGTGCTCACAACCTGAAGTGCTGCATGGTTGACATAAAATTTTGATGGCGAAGTGTTGAAGATTGGGCGTATAGGCACTAAAGTCCTTCCACCATAAATCTAGAAAATGTCAAGAAAAAAGAAATCTTGTAATTTATGTAAAATTGTAAATTGAGATTATTTTTGAAAACAAAATCAAAAGACGAAATCAATAATAATTCAATTCATATGGGTTACCTGGCCTCTGAGTTGCCCTTCCCCAAATGCATTGTGGGGTTATGAAAAGGCAGCCCTCACATTTATTGTAATCTTGCAACTCATCCTATATCATATTGCAGGTGTTCTCATCTGGCACCATCCGAGTAAGGCATTGCTGAAGGCCCCACATCACCTCATAGACAACCTCAACTGAATCATCATAAAAGAATTTGGGGTTGAGGTAGTAGCCCATTGCCAGTAGTGGGCGATGGAGCTAAGAAGTCCATTGTCGGCCAATCAGTTCCCAAATGGGATTGTGTTTGGGCTCGAAATAATTATAAAATGAGGCAATTGCCTCTTTGGCCCTATCTATGGCCTCATATATGTATCCCATTGGTGATTTTTCTCCATAAACAAGAAGAACCCTCACCAAAGGCTCTAACACCAGAAGTCAAATAAGAGATTTTAGTTATTGTTAGCAACTCAGCTATTTGAAATTTGGATAACAATTCAGAATTTGCAAATGGAAAAATTAAAAAAGGAAAACAAAGAACTTAGTCTTGTACCTTGATTGCCTCATTCATAGTTGTCCAAAAGGGCTCCTCCAACTCATAATCGTACACCTGCTAGCCCTCATTGGAGAATCGATATCTATCAACATCTTCTCCATACCACTCCTCACTCACAAACATCCTATTCAATGCCCCCTTTGCATCAAAGAGGCACTGTAATGTGATGAAGTTCGTGGCGAATTGTGCAACTCCAACTCGCACAAGCTCCCTTCCATTAGTGAACTACGTCATCAACTGGAGAACCCATGTATGGTTGTAAATGAAATTTTTAATACATTTGGCCTTATTTACAACCTCAGATACCTAGGGTAATTTACTAATTTCCCAATGTCTTTGAGAAGCAAATTGAGACAACGGGTTGCACATGGTGTCCAAAAAATTGTGGGGAATCTCTCCTCCAAAATACTTCTAGCTTGCACATACGCTGCTACGTTGTCCGTGATAACTTGGACAACATTCTCCTCCCCTACCTCCAACACAACCTTCTCCAGCAACCTAGCAAGCATTTCGACACTCTTAACTTGTGCTGATGCATCCACTGATTTGAGGAACACAATTCCTCCTGTAGAAGCAACCAAAAAATTACTTAATGTTCTATTCTTCTCATTGGTCCACGCATCTGACATGATTGGGCAACCCTTTTTTCTCCATATCTTGCACTGCTCTTTAACCAAAAACTGGATATCCTCCATGGATTCCTAAAGGAGAGGGCCCTTAAAATCATCATATGTGGGTAGCTTAATTCTTGGGTCGCAAATTGTGAAGGCATCAACCATTTCATTCCAATATGGAGACCTTACCATATTAAAGGGAATGTTGAAAAAATACCAAAAGCTTGCACAAGCCTTCCTCGCTGCCTTGTGCGTCTCTTGATTCCATGCAGTCGTACCCGGAAGTGTGGGCTATGACCGTGGCGTGGAATGTTCCATGAAAAATGACACCTGTCCCCCTCCTTGGGTGTGCCATTGATGGACTCAATCCACTATGGCGTTGCTTAAAACAACTAACAACGCTGCAACTACCCTCTATAGGAGATCGAGAAGGAGTAGCACCCATTGCTTCGCTTGTTTTTCATTTTAGCTCTTTATTTTCTGCATAATTTGTTAGGAGGGCATAATTAATGGACTCAATCCACTGTGGCGTTGCTAAAAACAGCTAACAACGCTGCAGCTACCCTCTATAGGAGATCGAGAAGGAGTAGCAGCCATTGCTTCGCTTGTTTTTCATTTTAGTTTTTTCTTTTCTTCATAATTTGTTAGGAGGGTATTGCATTCCCTCATTACTTTAGGTTCCACTTTTTCACATAGCTTGACATCATGCCCAACTAACTTTACCAAGTCGTATCTAAGGTAGTATATGCCTCCACGTATTTTTTCATCACAAAAGTTATAATAAAACTCCCCTTTCTTCAAACCATCCCTCGCATACTTCCAAGCTTGGTCTCTTTTTCTCGTCATTTATTTCAATGTGGCTGCACATGGAAACAATAATCAAGTACTTAGAAACTTAAGAAAAGAAAAGAAAAGAAAGCCCTAGGGTTTAAGCATAGACAACTAAAACTTTGTTTTTTTCACCTTAAATGTAATTGTTGGGTGATTGTTAAATTCTTGAAAAGTAGGAAAAATTTAGGTTTAGGATGCAAATGAGTGTTTTTGGGGTCTAATTTCACGTTCTCTCTATTCCCTTTGCAAGTGGAAACAACAAAAATGAGGCCAATTTGGGGAGAGGAATTTTTTTATGCCGTTTTTTGTGTTTTTGCCGTTGCAACTGAGTTTTTTTCTTGGACTTGTGAGTTTAAAAAAACTCGCAAGTCCAAAAATTAAACTTGCAAGTCCAAAAAAACTTGTTGAGCTGGTCAAAAAATCAGGGTGGGCTGACTTGGGTGCAGACTTGGTGAGTTTTTGAAAAAATCGCCAAGTTTCATAACTATGATTCTCAATTTACCACACCTCCAAGCCAAGACAATAGGGTGTAAGCCCAAGTTCAGTCATGTTGAACAACCGCGTCTATGCTCTATTGGTCTCTTCAATTAGCTTCACTAAACTCCCTAGTGATGACCAAGTCAATGACATACACAATTATGATACAACCTCTCTTCCTTGTCTTTTGAAGTAAATTTTTTGATCATAAGGATTGCGACGGAGACCATGTCGTAGAAGATGCTTATTGTCTTCACATACCAGGCTTTGGAAGCTTGCTTTAGCCCATAGAGAGATTTGACGAGCTTGTCTACTTTCTTCTCTTGACTAGGTATGACAAATCCCTAAGGCTGTGTCATATAGACTTCTTCCTTGAGGTTACCATTGAGAAATACACTTGTCACGTCCATTTGATGCATCTTCCAACCAAATTACACAACCATTCAAATGGTCTTGATCTTTGCTGTTGGTGCAAATTTTTTATCATAATCATTCCTTCCTTTTGTGCATAGCCCTTTGTAACAAACCTTGTTTTGTATTTGTTGATGCTTCCATCAGCTTTGCATTTTGTCTTGATGGTTTCTTTCCAAGTGGAAGATCAACAAGTTGTCACGTCTTGTTCTTCATTTGTGCTTCATATTTGACGTTGATGGCATTCTTCCACTCCTTTGATGCAAGAGCTTCGTGAATTATTTAGGATTTGTATGTTTGCACCATTGTGCTCATTAGGGCTAGGTTGACCTTGTTTCAAACTTTGCTTCGAGTCCTTGTCCTTGAACTAGATGTGTTTGGAACATCATCTAAGTTCACATCACCATTTGTGCTGAGATACCACTTGGGTATGTGAGTGATACTCAAAGTGGATGGTCTTGGGTCATCAACTTAGTCAACTCCAGTAGGATTATCTCCATCATCTTCATCCAAATCAATATCCTCTTATCTCAGAGGCTCCATCATCATCATCATCATCAAAAATAAAAACAACAGGTGCTTTTTTAACAATGCGTGGCTTAGAAGAAGGGGTACACTCATTCTTCTCATCAAACATTCTGAGCTAATATGCAACTTCTTGGTGTAAGGGTACATGAGATGATATCCCTTTGACTGACAACTATTTTCAATGAAGATATCGCTTGGATTTCTTGTCCAATTTCATCTGCTTCTACTTGAGGATGTGCATGAATGCAATGCATCCAAACACACGGACATTTGACATGATGGGTTTGATAACTATCCATACCTCTTCAGGTGTGACACCATTCAATGGAAGTGTGGGTGCATGATTCAAAAAGTAGACCGCAATACGAACAACTTATGCCCAAAATTTGGGTTCCAAATTGGCATTGCTCAACATGTATCGCACTATCTCTTCAATAGTACGATTTGGCCTCTTTGTAGCTCCATTTTGTTGAGGCATGGAGGCAGTCGTCAAATGTCGTTTGATGCCATGCTACTTTAGGAAAACAAAAATTCATTATTAGTGTACTCCCTTTGATTTGAGAGGAAAACAAGAATGGGACTACCAACAATGGTTTCCACATGAGCTTTGAACTCCTAGAAATAGTGGAAGGCTTCATCCTTCGTCTTCAGACAATACACCCACATTTGTCATGTATGATCATCAACGACCAATTGAAAATGACAATAATCACTAAAACTCAAATCCATGGGTTCACACAAATTGATATGCACTAGGTCGAGTGGACTAGCCGCTTTGCGACTGCTTGAGCCAAATGGAGCTTGATTCTGTTTTTCTGGCCAAACAACTCATACAAAGATCATGAGGCTTCGTCAAAGACAAAAATCCATCTACCGTATTCTTGATTGAGGAGTGATTTTAGGTGGCCAAAATTTAGATGTCCAAATTGCTTGTGCCATAGTGCAACTTCATCCTCCTTGGTTGGCAATGCTTGGTTGTCTCGCATTACAACCGCAAGCTGAAACATCTTGCCTATGGCAATAGCATGAACAATGATTATTGAACCTTTGGATTGTTCTCGAATGAGACAAAGTTTCTTTGCACATGTTTTAAGAAATTCAACTCTCAAATTGTGATCAAGCAACTAATTCACAGAGAGTAAGTTCTTTATGAGGCCAGTTATGTAAAGAACTTGAGTCAGGTGATAGGTATGAACTCTAAGATGCAAACAAACATCATTGATACCAACAACTGTGCATGTTGAATTTTCGCCAAGAGTAACCTACCCACAATAAGACTAATTGTCATTCCTTTTGGCCTATCATGTGTTTGGTAGCTCTTGAATCAACATTAGATTTTAAAACAACATAAGGAGATTGAACGAAATAGACATAGTCTTGTCCTTCTATGTCAAAATCGACGTCCTCTGCTAGATTGCCATGTTGGCATTGTAGAAACGAGCATTCAATTGTATTGAACATAATGTGCAATATATATTACAATGTGGAGCGGAGAGGTGGTTGAATAACCAACCAACCTAACCAACTTCCCTAACCAAATATGCTGCGCTCTAACATAATAATATGCCGCTCTCTAACATAATGTAATAAACATTATGCTATGCTAACATCTCCCCTTAGTATGTTAAACAATATCCCAATGATGGAATATTCTCTAACACCCCCCTTATTCCATTATTAGGGATAACATAGAGAAACCCCCCTTAATGTTGAAGGAGAGAAAATGAAAGATGTGTGTGTGCTGGTTCTATCGTTGGCATTGGTTCTGACTCATGGCTCTGGCTCTGGCTCTAAGGTTGCTGCTGGAATAGAATCTCTGGGTCTATCTCTGGATCCGCCTGCGGATTTGCCTTTGGATCTTCCTGTAGGTCTGCCTCTGGATCATTGTCACTAGGCCTGCCTTTAGGTCTGTCGCTGGGTCATTGCCTCTGGGACTGCCACTTGGTCTGTCACTGGATCTACCTCTTGGTCTACCATAGGTTTTATCTTTTCTGTAGAAGCCAAACAACATTTCTTTCATCATGGTCCATTGTGTGAGATCTGTCCATCCACAATCAATATGAACCTTGTTGGCCATTTTCACTTTGTACCAACAATTTGAAGAGGAGTGATTTGTACATCCACATGAGTCACAAGGATGTAGTTTCCAACACCTAGTTGCTACATGTCCTGTTCTTCCACAATGACTGCAACAATGCTTTGTAGGAGTTGAAGGAGATTTAGGTTTTCCAAACATGGTTTTACTGGTACTTGCTTGTCCAGAATAGCCAAGGCCTTCATTCTTTGGCCTGACTGTTGGCATTATAGGAGTTTTAATGCCTTGTCCATGTTTACCTAATCTTTCACCATTGAATCCCATTTTCTTCATCAGTTTGGATCCAATGCCTTTGGTGTGTTTTTCAAAACACCCAAGTTCATCTTCATTAATGCATTTAACAATATGGCATTTGTCACTGTTGATGAGATTTTGGAGCTCATTTTGAAGAGGTTCAGTTTTTAAGTCATTCGTGTCGCAAGCAAAATCTGCTCTTATGACGAGATCACCTGTGCTACAACTGATATCTGCCCTTGTAGGCAGAAGGTTGCCTGTATTACAACAAGCATTGGTCACAATGGGCTTTTGGTCACTTGGTCTACAAAAAGCATTCACCATCATGGGCTGAAGATCACTTGTGTCACAAGAAGCATCGACCATTAGAATCATGACCTCTGATTCCTCACTGATGTCCCTTTTCTTTTGATGTTGGGCCATGTCAAGTGAAACCAATGTCATGTAGACTGCCCTTACAACACCTATAGGGATTTGAGCACCATTTATCTGAAGGTCTTCAGAAACTTCAGAACCTCTGAGAATGGATTTTACACCACTGCGTAGTGTAAGATATTTTCTATCTTCAAAAAAATCCATTCCTTCTCATCCTGTTGGAAAGTAAGAATCTTTAACTGATTTTGCAACATCATCAGTTGGTTTTGTGACATTTTTCTTCTTTGATCTGCCCATTTTTAAGGTGTCGGTCTCTGCCGAAAATGCACCTTTTACAATAGAATTTTGCAAGAAGTTTGACTAAGGTGTCGATGCACCCTTACAAGTCTTCCCCCCCTTGTTGCAAAATTTTCTGGTATGGAGAAAAAAAATCTTCCCCCCCTTAGGGTTGCAAAATAAACAAGGATGAAAAATTGAGATATACCCTTTCAATGTCGCAAAAGAAAAACTAAGTGCAAATATTGCTTTCTTATCTCTCCATGGCACAAAAAAATGCACTTGTTCTTGGTTTTAGTTACAAAACAAATGGTTCTTTCTTGCTATCTTGGTGTGCAAAAACCAAATGTGTTCTTTGCAAAAAAAATATTTTGTTTTTAGGACCCTTTCAAGGTTCAAAAAACTAAGTGCAATTTGGAACTTTACTTGCTTATCTCTCCAAAAACTTGTTTAAAAAAAATATGCCACTAGCTAAATAGGAAAAACCTTAAAATACCTCTTTTGAGAGCTTATTCCTCCTAATGTTGTGCTTCTGTGGATTTTGGGGCAGAAAAATAGGTCTCCTTGGGCAAAAATTGCCAAAAAATTGCTCTTGTGGGCAAAAATTGCCAAAAAATTGCTCTTGTGGGCAAAAATTACCAAAAAATTACTTGTGTGAGCAAAAATTGCCAAAAAATGCTTTTGTGGGCAAAAATTGCCAAAAAATGCTTTTGTGGGGAGGCGGCGGGGTTGGAACCGTCGACCTTCGTCTCCCAAGCGCCTAACAGCTGACCGCCGGACCAACTCTACTAGGTGGGCAGGTGAGAAGACAGAGGCACTACGTGCCTTTGATAGGCCTCGAGAAGAATCAAACACCAAAAAAAATATTCTTCTCGTGTGGAACTCCGTGGGATTTGACCCCACAACCTGCCGGTGACAAGTCTTATCGCAACCAAACCAGCCAGTTTGGCTACTGCAGCCGACGAGGAGATGGTGTAAGCAATACACCTATATTGCACGCAATATTTAAAAAAAAATATTAACGGTGGCCTTCGCATAAGCCAGTGCATTTAAAGTTTAAAATGTTTTTTTTTTAAAACCTTATACCTCCATACACGGCCAATACCACCTATTACCATGCGAATCTACTGCATCAGCGTCCGATCTTCTGCATCCGCGTCACAGATTTTGCTGCATCCTTGTCACGGAAATCGACTCCACACGCTTGCGCTGTTATGGGAAATCCGCTGCGTCAGATTGCTGTATGGTCTCACGTACCAGACAAAATATTTATGGCGAAACAACTTCAAAACATTTTATTGGACACCGCCTTGGTGAGCAGGTCGAGAACTCCACTCGGACCGTTTGACGCACGTTAAGTTTTAATTTTTTTTTTAAAAACTTTTGAAGATCAGATCCATGGAAGACGTGTAACAACGAACTAGGTCTGCCAACGTAGTCGGAGGGGTTCTCCATTCACTGTGTCTGTCTGGGCGTGTCAGAAACATTGAGGGTTTTCTATTCACCTTTTGAAAACATGCTCTGCAAACTGTGAGACAAAAACTCCTTACACCAGGCGTCATGTCACGTTCACGGAAACAACGATGGCGTCATGTCACGTTCACGGAAACAACAATGGCGTCATGTCACGTTCACGGAAACAACAATGGCGTCCTTTGATTGTGGAGTGTTGCAGGTTATGGAGTGAATGATTCAACCACATTGCCCATAACAAAACAATCACATTGCCCAAATCGTAATAGCTCTGATACCATGTAGAAACGAGCATTCAATTGTATTTTGAATATAATGTGCAATATATATTACAATGTGGAGCGGAGAGGTGGTTGAATAACCAACCAACCTAACCAACTTCCCTAATCAAATATGCTGCGCTCTAACATAATAATATGCTGCTCTCTAACATAATGTAATAAACATTATGCTATGCTAACATCTCCCCTTAGTATGTTAAACAATATCCCAATGATGGAATATTCTCTAACAGGCATTGTGGTGCATCTTCTTTTGCCAAGGAGAACCCTTTTGCTTGCCTTCTGATTAATTCTTGTGTTGGTTCTTGAAAGAACCTTGTGAGACCAGGCCGTACTTGCACTCTTGAAGTACATGACCAAGTTTCCCACAAATGAAACATGTGAAGTTGGAACGTGCGTAATTCGTTTGTACTTGGAAGTGTTGCTGATTTTTCCCTTTGCCTTTTTGCTGGTTTTGGTGCTTGTTGGGGGTATGCCATCTTTCTTTGACTTCATTGGCTTCTTTCCTTTTTGATGCGTGACTAGAGTAGGCTTGTCTTAAGTCTTTGCCTCTCGAATTGCTGCCTCCTGTTGAAGCAGATTCATAGGAGTCTCAAAAGTGGGACTATGATTGGTCATATTCGAATTTGTTACCAAAATGTTGAACGCAGGTGGCAATGCTTGCAACACTATTGGAATGAGCACATCATCACTGATGGTTTTGTCTATTTCCTGTAGCGAGGCTCAAAATTCAACAATTCGTTGTAGAAAGCCATCTAACTTCTCATCGCTCTTCATCTTCAAGCAATGCAATTGGCATTGTAGGTGTAGAATTTGGTTTTGGTTCTTGGATTCGAACACTGTATTGAATTCATCCCATGTGTCCTTTGTGGTTATTGTGTCACAAATGTACGAGTGAATCCCATCAGTCATGACGAACATTATGAGCAATTAGGGGCTCTTTGGTCACCTTTATCAAACTTTCTTTGTTCGTCGAGGTCAACGAGATGCCTTTGCACAGTGCTAGACACCACTCCCCACCCCACATTTCTTCGAATTCAAGGTGAATCTTCAACTTCATCTTCCATGCAGAATAGTCGTCACCTTCAGTAGTTGAGAACCGGGCAACAACATCTTTGGAGCATTAATAACCATGGTAAATCTTCACAACACAAGAAAATTTCACGTCTGCTAGAACGGGCTTGGAAAGAGCTTTTCAACAAGTATATATATGCCTATACTCTAAAAAAAATAGATGCCTCAAATTGTGAGAAAATGTCAAGGTCTCGTCAGGCAAAAAATCAAGTATGGGAGATTGATGTCAATTTCTTTCCAAACAACATCACCAACAAATATTTTAGTCGAAGTTTCAATAGTCAAAAATTAAGGTGGGCAATGAATTCTCCATCTGCTTGCTGTGCATAAACAATGTCAAGTTAATAGTTTTAAGAAGAAATGAATGTCCTTTCACCAAGCATGTGGGATAATCAAAATATGCTTTCAAACAAATGTGCGTGCGCTATGGTTGGATGATGACATTAGCCTTAGTCAAATGTCTAATCAGAGAATAATCTTCTCCGTTGGAGTTGTGATTGAATGGCTACCGTTGCAAACAAATTAGGGTTTGAATTTGAATTGTTTTCAAAATGGATGGCGCCCTTCTCTTTGAACGAGCAATGCCTTGTACTGTCACATCCGACAAATGTCCAGAGGTGGCTCAATAATAGATGGATGACGCAACACCTCCTCTAATATCGATTAGCACTTCACAACCTCTGGTGATAACATACATCACAAAGCTGTCATGTCTTTGTTTTAACAGCGTTACGTCCATGGGCTTATAATTTCTTGTGTGCCACAATGTCAAGGACGTCTTCAACATAATTCAATGGTGCCCCACATCAGGAACAATGCCACAACGTCTCTTGAATAGGACACTCGTTTGCATGCTCCAAATTGGATGGTGTTTTTTTTTTGACAATGTGTTATTAAGAAGCGAATGGTGCCCTTCTCAGCATGGGATGATACCTACTCAAGCAATAAACGTCCTTTAACATGTAACTTTGGCTACATAGTTTCCTGCATGTGAAAATAACAACAACAAACTCCCTTTATGTCCCAAGCATGCACACGTCTTCAACTAGTATGCTTTCATGATAACACCTTATTGCCATGTTCAATCACGACATCTCACATCTCGGTGCACAACTTCATATGACCCTCATCAATAGATGGCCCTTTAGTCTTTTAGGAGGATGTTGGATATATTGACGACCTTCTAGAAATGACCTCAATCGGCCTGGTCAAGGTATCAAACAATCTAATCAATATTTGATAACCCAGTCAATGCGTTATACCATAGACGACCTTTTTAACTCCAGACAGTCCTTTCGATGATGTTACACGACGCTATCTAGATTCTAGACAACACATGTAATTGGATGACGAGTCTTTGCTTTAAGACAACTTCATTAACTTGAAACAACCCTTCTAATGCAAGATACGACTAATTTATTCACAAGACGACTTGTGCTAATGTATGACAGCCCGGTTATCTCTCCTTCGGATGATAGATCTCTTCAAATGGCCTCTTTCGTAATTCAAAGACGATCCATCTTTAGGGACGGCCTGTAGTCTAATTCTAGATGGCTTTTGCGTGGCGTGAGACAGCACAGTCTTTATCCAGACAACCCATGAAATGCTTAAGATGGTCTGATGATACGTCAAGCGACCTTGCATGTGCATGAGACTCCCTCTTTAATGTTCTCAGATGGCTTTCCAACTTTAGACATTGGCAAGATCAAACGACCTTTTCGGAGTTTAAAAAAAATGCTTTCAAACCTGCAAAATCAAACAAGAAAAATGCAAGAAGCACACTGAATGTCTTCTACTGCATTTGCATCAGCAGGAATCCTCCTTGCTCGAACTCAGCAAATGCTTGCATCTGCAACTTCTGGATTGGCTATGGCAGCATGCACAAACTTCATGAGGTTTCTCTGCTTGGCAGCACTGGTTCACCTTTGCAATGTCGAAGCTTTGATACCAGATGTTAGAAACACAGATTGGCTGCGATCGACCATTGCATTGATGTGATAGATAAATTTATATAAGCATATGATCAAGAACAGAGAGGACAAGAGTTACAACAGAATTATGCAACTACCCGTAACCTTCGCAACTATTTACATGAATGTCATCAGGACGCAATATTCATAACAGCATTCCAAGGAACAATCAGAAGTTTTCCAATCCGAAGTTTTCCATCTTCATATATTAATATAAAATCTCCATTGCAATTTGAAGGGAGTTGTGATGGATGTATTCTATGTAATCCTGGATGGCATTCATCACCACTAGGTGAATAAATTTCAACTCTTGTATCATTTGAGGCAGTCTGTCCTTTAGTTATCCCTTAACAAATGCAGCCTGTCTTCCAATAGTTCCCTCATAAAAAAGCTCAAGCAGAGATGATTAATGTATGCCAAGAAAACTTGGTAGGTGATCGTCTAAGTAATAGTATCTGCTTTCAAATTATGATATAAATAATTGAAAGATGAAGTGGTTTCCAGTCTACTTCCAATGAGGGATGCTTACAAGTTTATCTCTGGAAATGTGATCTGCTCTGGTCTAAATTCGGTTTCACCAAAGACATTATTGTTATTATTATTATTATTATTTTAATTGGTTATATGGATTGAGATAAACCCATCCGTGTTACATCATGACTGTGTTACTGCAGTATTTCAACGAATCACATTATCATGATCTTGTAGTAAACCATATTATCATGATACCAATGGGAATTGATCACCAGTGGGCTCTTTGTGAGCCAAACATTATCACCAGTCTAACTTCAAGCCCACGAGCTTACTGTGGATAATTTTATAATTTATTTACAAAGCACAGTGATTTCTCTGCATGATATGTGGTTGACAAAGTTCAGTCTGTGCCTATTTATGTTAAATGTCGTTGAGGTTATGCAATTCTACCTTACAAGGTGGATGCATTTGGCCAAACAGGAAACTCTCTTCCTTTAATACAGGTTTAATTGTATGTATTGTCTCTTCCTTTTGGTGTCAAGGGTGTTCAGTAAACTCTCCATATACAAGTGATAGATAGAAAATGTTTATCATCTTTTCTGATTGTCTATTCTGTCTATTTTCAGGAATTGCGCAGAAGACGCTTACAAATTAAAAAGAATTCTTCAAACTTTAAAATGATGAAAGGTGAAAACAAGTCAGCAATTATATGGAACTGTCTGCTTATTGGGTTAACAGCATGTTTTTTAAGAAGCTAACTTTTAATGTTGATGTTGAAATCAATGTGAATTCTGACTACAATCATTTGCTTAAGGAAAGTCACATGGAGATAGGACCAATATGGCCAGTGAATTCAGTACTAAGAAAGATATTATCCAGACAGAACAAAAAAAAAGTGTCGTTCAAGAGAAATCCTGCCAATGCACTAACAATGAGGATGTCAATACAATAAGCAAGGTAAAGGATTGGAGCTTCTTGTTTGAGAATATGTATTTGGGAGAGAAAGAGTGAATCCATTGAGTGCAGACCAAACAGGTGGAAGGAAAGTATATTTGCCTTTTTTAATTTTCACTAGTTTTCCTTACATGTTGCAATATGTTTTACCAGTCACAGAAACAGGATGTACCATTCCCATGGAAGAAGCGGCAGAAGCTACACTGGGGGTATGTGTTTCATCACTCTCTAAAGCTAGGGATAAACTACATCATATGATGAATGATTCATGTCACTGGATTAGTAACTTTGGAAGTTTACTCTTTACTTGTATGCTTGGAGATAAAATTTCAGAAGTATGTTTTTGGTTAATATGTATGCGTGTTCAAGCAGTGGGCCCTAGAATGCTTAATCTCTGTTCCTTTGCTGCCCTGTTTATTTTTCGTTGTAAGTGATTGAGTTTTTTTGAACTTGGTTTACTTCACAACATGCTAAATGCTTTTTCACAATCATTTTCATGCAGTCCAACTTCAATATAACTGTGCTCTAATTTATATATTTTCTATTTGATTGCCAAGTTTCAAACTCCAAAATGAATATGACTTGTTTGCAATGTGATATTTATCTTAATTTCAGACATATAAACATAGTTAGCAGCTTTGGCTAAAACCAGCCTCTTGGGGCCAACTAAATATGTTCAGTTCGGTTCAGCTATTTTTTAAGAATAATTTCATGTCTTATAGCAGCAATTAGAAGGGGGGGAACCCTACATAGATACTAAGTCATTTTTTGTGGCTTGAGACTCCTTGAACCCTAAACTACTGGTCAAAACCAATGAAATTGTTCCTTTCATGACCTGCACGGCTGCCATTGAGACGACAACTTGACATATTGAGGAAGAAGTGCAAATGTTGTCAAGCTGAGACACTTTTCATGCCTATTCTTCATGGTATAATGTTTTAACACTATATGTATGTGTCCTTCCAAACCAACCCAAATCTCTGAAGTCTTTCCTCAATCTGTTTGGATGGAACTTTCTGAAACCTGGTATGTTTGCCTCTAACACCTTGCTGTTGCTCGAATGTCAAGTCCATAGTAATCGGATAGCAAGTTCAAATAGTATGCAAGGCTTTGAGAACTGTTTCATTTATCTATGGTTCGATATGAGCATAGAAAAGTTGTTTGACTTTTAAAGGTGGGAATCCTTTGGATCCATCCTCTTGATGCGAAATCTTTGAACATTCCACTGAGACATTTCTATTGTTGGGTTTCTGAGGTTGCATTTAATTCTCAAGGTATTCTAACATTTTTTTTTAAGTGCCAAGGTTCAATTCTTGCCATGCGATATGTGCAAGTGCCAAAGTGTTATTGTATTAAGACCACTATGTGATCAGATGGCATGAGCTGAATGGGTAAAATTCCTTCGACTTTTAAAGAGGAGACCCAAGATCGAATCTTGCCAAATGATATATGCATAATTGCCAAACTGTTGTAATGCCATTATGCGGTCATAATATAATACTAGTGGGGCCTGTTTCAATTGCATATGACCAAAAAAAAAAAAACCCTTATGTGGTCTCGCCATGATGTAACATGCATGGGTCCATTTCAATCCCACACAACTAATTAGGAAAAAAAAATTGAAATGGGTGATACTTCTTACTGCACAATTATGACTTTCTGGCATAGTTGATGCTTCTCTTAGTTGGAGACTTCTAGCAGCTGCTTGTTGCTCAACTGTTACATCAAACCCATGGTCATCATCCTGCGGATGAAATAGTGAGTCACTATGACTTCAGAAAGCTAGTTAGTTTACCTATGGCCCCTTCCACATTCTTTGATAAGAGCATGCATAGACATAAGCTTGATTGGTAAAGATTGCAAATGGCCTTTGACCTTTCAGATTATACTTCCTATGTACATACTTGAATCTTCATACGCACAGTAATATATTGTTTGCATATTTACAATTTCTTCATTCGAAGATGATAATTATCCTCATGACTCTGCTATTGATCATTTGGGAAGGATATTGGTTACTGAGGTTGCATGTTCCCTCATGATCCATGACATATCTGAAGCTGAAAATAATCCTTGTTGAATTCCCTAATAGTTGGGAAAATCCAAGTCATATGTTCTTACAGTCCTAACCCTGGATCACAGTCTGTGTGTGGTCATGATCTATTTTTGGGTCATGAATTTTGAAGTGAAATTCTAGGTGCCCTTAGATTCTTAGGAACACAACAGAAGAAAGGTTCATGAGGTAAACCTGAAGTGGTTGATTCCAGGGCTTGGAAAACTTGTGTTTGGGCTTTTTGATTGAGAATTGACATCTTATGAGAAGTGTAAAAGATATACCCCACACACGTGGGGTGGAAATGAAGCTATTTTTATATGTGGCTTAAAACCATATGGAACAATTATCATGTTTAATTTGGGACTTGAAGTTTGAGACATACAAGTAACATGCTAGAACAAGACTTACTAGTGGTTGAATTTATTTTGGAAAGGACATCTGAAATTTGGTGATTGACAGCTATCAGCTAGGGAATATCCGGAGTTAAATTTTAAAGATCCAAACAAGGGGAGCCTATAAATAGGTGAACAAATGAGAAAACATAGTGATCTTTGGGCCATCTAATCTAGATCTTTGGTGAAAACCAAATAGGAAGAAAATGGAAGTCAAGTGATCTCACATTTGGTTATGACCTAAGTTGCTTGAAACTTGGAGAGGGTATAGTTTTTGAGATGAAACACTATAGAAAGCAAAAATGACAAAGAAAATGCCTAATTTAAATTTGTAAGAAATGAATACTGTTAAAATTGATGGACAAAATTGAATTAGAAAGATCAGAAATGGATGAAAAACACATTTATTTATTAAATCCCATTAGAATGTAGTCAACCTTTATAGATAAGGCTATACCTTTCATGCGAAACTAAACTACATGGGATACAGTATAAGCTTAGCTCTTAATCTTAAAAGTCATCAAAATCAACACCAAAACTGGAAGAAGACTGATCTCTTGTGGCTTAATGTACGACACAGATTTTCATCATCCTCAAGATCAGGTATAGCTATGGAAATAGCAAGTCAGGAGTTTTAGGATCCACTTCCCAATCTTTTGTTTTCCCTTGCATATGCTTCTTTTTTGTGAGATACAAGACAATATTAGAATGCAGAAAACTAGATTATCTGCCTTTCCTGAGCCCAACTTGTTTTGCTTAACCGAGTGATCCTATATGTGCTTGAATTCATTGTTATTTCTAAAGATCTTGCCGCTGTTTATCCCAACCTATCATTATTTCAACATACTATTTATTTTGTTCTGTTTTTCTTCATCCTAAAGCCTTTTTCTTTTTGGTAGTAACTTGATTCTTAGTAAAATGGGTCATATGTGTCCCATGTGGGCCTCAATGTAATACCCATGCAACCTTGTAAGAACCTCAAATCTGGACTTACTTTTAGTTCAAAAAGCCAAGAAATGTTGGAAACGCCCTTGAAAATGTTGAATACATCTCTTAAAAATGCATATAAAGGTGAAAAGGCAAGATGCTGAGTTTCCAAGATTTTGCAAGGAGTTCCCTGCAACATAGGTCACAACCTTCATGCTATCTATCAAAAAAAGTGCTACTAATGGATTTTTGATGGTGATAGGAGGAGTTCTTGACATAGATGGAAACCTTCGGCTCGACAGAAACTTGGCAAAGCAAATTTTGGAGGGTACTTGGCAACTTGGAAAAAAATCGGCAAGAAAACAAAATCAAAGAAAATAATTAAATTCATAAAAAATTTATATTTAAAAACAAAATTAGAGAGCCAAGAAGTTAACTTTTTAGTAGTTTTTCATAATAAGTGTACAACGCAATTTGTGATACTAAATGATTATCGAAGACCAACAAAAGTATAACATAGACAAGTAGCTTTGAACTGCTTTTTGCATTCCCTTCCTTTCCCTCAAACTGGATGCTTGGACAGAAACTTGAAAAGGTGGCTGAGGCTCCTTAGGTACATCTTACTCTAATATTGCGCCTTCTATTGCTTGCCTCATAAAATCTGCAATTTCCTCCTTAGTGAATATAGGATCCACATCTTCGGCAAGCCAATCTGCAAGTGTGTCCATATCATCCAAGTCAATTGACTTCATATGATTCAATCTCCTCTACTTGTTTGATGTGAAACAAGGATTGTACTACACAAAGATGAGGTCATTGAAGCGCTGTTGGATCAACCTGTTGCGCTTCTTGTAGTGTATGGTTGCACTTACACCCAAAAGTGCTACGAGGCTGCCTTACAATTTGGATTGCTATCTTTTGAAGATTTGGTGTTCTAACACCATAAGCTTCCCATAATTAATCTGCCAAAAAGAACGTTTATAAATTATAAATTTTTATATTTGTAAAATGTAAGTAAAGTTAGATCAAATGGCATGAGCTCAACTAGTTAAATTCCTCGAATTTCAAGGAGACCCAGCTTCGAATCTTGCCAAGTGATACATGCATAATTGCCATGCTGTTATAATACCACTATGGGATCATGATGTAATAAGGGTAACAGCTGTTTCAATCCCATATGACTAACTAAAAAAAAAATTGTAAGTTAAAAAAAAATTTAGGAGTTTAAAACTTTAGGCTGGCCACAAGGCTGTCCTTGACCGAATACAAAAATCAGATTCAAAAATTCTCCCCTTAGCTTGTTTCTGGGCCTACAACTCGGTGGGGATTAGGAATCTTTCTTCAGGGTTAACTATAATCTTCCCAATGTAGGTCTAGAAGCCATCCATGACCTCTTCATTATGGATAAAACTGGGACTGAAATGGAATTTGGGGTTCAAGGATTTTCCTGCTGCATGTTAAGGTTAATGAAGTTGCCTCAGCCATAGCCTATCAATAATTTGTCAAATAGGATACAATTTTTAATGGTCTCTTTTGCTCTATCTATGGCTTCATACAAATATCCTATTGGCAATTTAGCTCCATCTATAAGGTGAAGAGCCTTGACCAAAGGTTTCGTCACCTGAAGTTGAACAGTGAAAAGTTAATTGTAATAAATAAATTTAATTATAAACTACAAATTCAGATTTTTAAATACAGATAAAAAATGAAAATAAAAATTCAGATTCTAGAAAGGCAAATAATTTTATAAAAACATAAAATTAAATTAGTTTGAGTATTTCTTGCATGCTCTTCCAAAATTTACTGTCAAAATAGTATATAACCACCCTTCTTTGGCAGCATGCATAGGTGGGAATAAAGTATGAATGCAATTGCCGTCATTCCTGTTTTTTATTGCCACCTTTCTTTCAGCATTTACCAATATCACATTTTCTGGTTGGTTGGTTGCATTCCAACTGCATTTCATCGTCAATTTGCAAAATATTCTTCATATCCAAATGCAGTCCAATACATGCAGTGCCACTTCCACGTAGTCACGTGATGTTGCTATATTCACCATTATCATTCATTTTAACTGCCATCTTGACCGTCTTATCACTTATTAACTGGTACATTGAGCAGCTACTAAATATGATGAATCATAATGAAATTTGCTCTCATTACACTCCACAGGCACAAGACCTTGGAAATAACGGCATCCATAGACATAACAGAGAATAAGACAAGGCAAACACAATAATACACCTGACATTTGCTGTTGTGAACATGGGAATTCTTGTTACTTTCCAACTTATGCTTTCCAGGTTCAAACTTGACTTTATTTTATTTTTTTTATAAGCAAAAGCAAATTTATATTGTTTAAGTATACAATGGCATATCAAAAAATAGCTTGATGGCTGTCCACCAGTAGAACCTTGAAAGGCTATAAGAAGATGAAGCCAAGCCGCAGATCTGTAATGGTAGATATGTCTTATGAATGCTCCTATTTTCAATAGTCAGTGGATTGGTCCTTTTGCCCCTTGCAACAGTCAGGTTCTGATTCCAAAGGTCCAGCAAAATTGCAAAATTTGTTACAACAATGAAAATGCAACTGTGCTCGGGACTGGTCTTATCTTTTGTAGGAAGGTTGCCCAACCAGAACTATGGGATTAGATTAAATAACATTTGGGGTCAACATTACTAGTGACCACTGGATATCCTTGCCATTTTGCTTAGAAGTATAAACTAGTCACAGTAGCTTGCCTTTGAAAAAGCTCCGTGGCCCTCTGCTCCGTATCATCAGAGATAATAATAGTCTTTACCAATCCAAACAAAGTATCCCTAGGATTAGGCGGAGCCAAAATGAGTGCCAGCTCATCCTTTTTCTTCTGAGCTTTTTTGTTATTGGGGGGTGGGGGGCTGTAACCTGTTTGCTTGGCCAAGTGCTTCCACTTTTTCTTAAGACTGTTTAATCTTAGCAATTGCCTGAACTAACAATTAAACCTCGCGTTTATTTACTTGTTTATATTTTTATTCTCTGAGAATGATTATTATGCTTTACATGTATATGATCATAAAGAGAATGTTTAAGTTCAATATCTTATCCCATTGATTACATTCTCCTAAGGCAAAATCTTTGAATATCCCACGTAAACAACTTTATAGTGGTTTTCTGTGTTATGTTTCATTATAATTTGTTGCACTTAGTTGAACCATAGTTACTTTGTTTGGAAAATTCAATAAATTATGGACACAGTGATCTGGAGTTTAAGGAAATCCAGGTAACAATACAATGAATTCTGGAATTTATGGGTCATTAAGGGAAGAGAAAAAGCAACAAAGGAATATGATACCACATTAAATAAAATGGAAATCATAAACTTTATTATACACAAACAATATGCAATAAATCTTTAAGACAACTGTAAAACAAGCTTCACAACTTGATAGATCAATGAAATTCATCGATTCCTAGTGAAATATAACTGTTGGTTTTGTTGAAATATATGTAATCTGATCTTGTTAGGCCAAAGCCAAAAGTATGGAAGAAGTGCTTATGAACACTATTAATGTAGCCTGCAGGCAAGTGTATATGTAACCCCATGAGCATTCTTTATGTAAGCCTATGGGCATGTTCATGTAAGCCTAAGAGCATCCTTCACATTTCACTCTTAGTGATATTGGTTAATCCACTATTATGGATAACCTTGATTAAAGGGTGTAATTTATTATTATTTTATTATTGTAATTTAACCTCAAAGTCAAGTTAATGTCGGCTTGAGGTTAACTCTAATTGGGGTTTTGGTATCACTATAAATAAACCCCAATGACTGAGCCATTGCATCAATGTGTGATATATGAAAATATTGTGGGGTTCCCACGAGCACCCACCCCTTATTCCTTCTCTCAAATTGTGTCGTTTATCTCTCTCTTTCTCGTGTTTATCAATGCTATAGTCAATTTGCCCTTGCATCTTTTTTGGATATGATCGTGGTGAATTGCATATTTCGGAATGTTTCTAGAAAGTATTGTGAATCTCAACATGGTATCAGACCAAAGGATCGGAGCTACATCACTTGATTATGGAAAAGATCTCTTTTTTGGAGATTGAAGAAGCAATTATCAATTTGCAGATTTTGGAGGGAATTTGTTGGAGTTTGAAATTTAAATTCCAAAAAAGGCTTTCGTGCCAATATCTTCTCCCATTTGCGTGTCCTTTTCATGTCAAATTTGTGGGCCTCGCATGCATGTTAGTCAATGTCTGTCCGTTAATTGTTGGCAGTGATAAGTGAGGACCATCGGAAGAGGACAATGCACTGGTAACAACGCTGATTGCTTGCCAAAAGTGTTAGCATATCATAGTGATATCTTATTTATTTCATTATTTAGGTTTTATTTAGGCGTATTGTTATTTTCTATAACAATCCCTATTTTTACCTCGGGTGGTTCCACAACCTCCGGGTTTATTTTAAGCTGCAAATGTATTATTTAAATGCTGCATCCATAATGAAAGATAGTTCGGTTTATTTCACATGGCATCAGAGCCAGAAGGGTGAGAGAGAGGACGTGATTTTTTTTTTTGGAGCTGGTCTTGCCTGGAGAAAAGCGTTTTTTTTTGGGACGAAGCGGGAGCTTGCTGGTCTGACAATTTTTTTTTCCAGCGCTGGTCTGGGAATTTTTTTTCCCAGCGCTGGTCTGTGCGTGTTTTTTTTGCTGAGCACGCATTTAAAAAAAAAAACAGACCCCCCTGCGCACCTCCTGTGCGTGATTTTGTCTGAGAAATCACGCATTTTTTAAAAAAATCCAGCCCCCTACGCACCTCCTGTGCGTGATTTTTCTCACGACCACCCCCCCCCCCCGTGCGTGATTTTTTTCACGCGCGGCCCCTACCCCCCCCCCGCGATGTGATTAAACATCACGCGCGGCCGCGCCACGCGCCGCCACCCCCCCAGCGCCGTCGCGTGATTTATTTTTTCACGCGACGCGCGTCGCACCCCCCCTCCCCCTACGACGCGTGCGTGGTGCGACGCGCGGCGGTGAAGCGTGCTGCTGCCGCTGCACTGCGACCACATACGGCAGCCGCGGCCACCTGCAGTAGTAGCAGCCGGGCGCTGTCCACCCGCCGGCCGCCTGCTGCGGACGCCGCCGCGGGCCTCTCGCTGTCACCAGCCACGAAGGAAGCCGCGGCCAGGCAACCGCGCACGGGAAAAAGGGCTGGGGACCCTCGTCAAATAGGAGGGGGTCCCTGATCCTTTCGGATCAGCCCGCTAGTCCACCCGGTGGTGGACTGTGCGGTAAGGCTCAGGGAGCCTGCAAGGTCGGGGGTTCAAATCCCGCCGACTCCCCCTTGGAAAAAAAAAAGGTAAAATTTTTTTTTTTTTTTTTAAAGTTTTTTTTAATTATTATTTTTTTAGTTAAATTATTTTTCTTTAGTTTTTTAAACTCTATAAATTAAAATTTGATTTTAATTTATATTTTCATAGTTTTAAAAACTATATAAATTAATTAATTTTTTTTTTAACTTTAAAAATATATAATAATTATAAAAAAAAAATGCTTTGTTAAGAATTTTTTTTTCGGGGGTATTTTTTTCCAAAAATCACAGGGGGGAAAGTGAGTAATTTTTTTGAAAAGCAATTTTGGCATTATTGTAAAGGTGCATTTTCGGCTGCGCCCGACACCTAGTGGGTTATTTATGTGGGCACTTTTATGTTGTATGTTGCATATTTTATTTTTTTGCACTATAACATTAAAAGTTAAAATGAAATTCACTCCTAAGTCCCCGGAATAATTAAAACCCATCCGTGCAATTTATTGCACTGCAGCGTTCGGTATTTGTGATACCTCTGGCCAGAACTTACAGGTAAAGTTGTCGTGATTGCGCTACTGTATTCGCCGCCTAATATAGCTGCCAAAATGAAGTTTGAGCTTGTTCTCTATAAATCGTCGGGGAGAGATAAGTTTGCCATTTTGCATTTTTTTACTCCATCCATTCCCTAATAGTTCTTGTGTTTAGGCGTAAATCCTGACGAAAGTTCTGAAATCCAAAGTGTTTAGGGGAAGTTACGCCCCACGCATGAGGATTGCAGACTTTCTATGGTAGGTGCCATCAACAAGACTATTCCCTTTCAGTACTGCTTAAGTTCCATGTATCGTATGATCTCTAAAAATTACCTATAGTTTCCCTCACGTAAGGGCGGGTGTTTTTTTTGATCTTTCAAAATACCTATAGTTTCCCTCACGTAAGGGCGGGTGTTTTTTTTGATCTTTCAAAATACCTATAGTTTCCCTCATGTAAGGGCGGGTGTTTTTTTTGATCTTTCAAAATACCTATAGTTTCCCTCACGTAAGGGCGGGTATTTTGTACGGTATAACGGCCTAGCAAAAGGTATATCGAAAGGGGGACCAATTGGTGTTATAAGGAACCTTCACCATGTCTGCAAAATTAATGACTGATTCTCATCAGTTGTTGAAAGGTCCTAATTACACACCATGGAAAAACAAGATGAAGGCTATCCTAGTCATGGATGACTTATGGGATGTTGTATCTGGAGCAACAACAAGACCTTCATCTGCTGCTAGTGCTACAGCTCCATCTACTGCTCAAAGAGACTTTGACAAGCTAGACAACAAAGCAAAGGTGCTCATTTTGCTTGTTGTGGCTGATGAAGTTCAACCCCATATTGTTGATTGTGCAAATAGTAAAGAGGCATGGGATGCCCTTAATACTATCTATGAGGGAAAGAATGATTCCACTATTCTATTTCTTCAATCTCAATTACACAGTCTAAGCATGAGCAGGGGGAGACAGTTGAATTTTTTCTTTGCAGAGTGTCGAATTGAAAGCAAAGTTGAATTCTTTAGGAGAACCGATTGAAGATAAGCTCCTTACCTCAATTGTATTGAGAGCTTTACCCGATTCTTATCGGGTGTTGATTACTTCCCTTCAGGTGTCACAACGGAAAGTTACTTTTGTAGAATTGGTTAATATGCTTCAAGAGGAGGAGGCACGCCAACTACAGCGAGATGATTCTTCTAACACTGCCCTCTACATCAACAGGAAAGGGCAGAACTAGAAGAAGGGTAATTTTCAGAAGGGAGGGAATTCACAAAAGGATTCAAAAGGGAAACAAACTCAACAACCTCAACAGAAAAAGCGCTATTGCAAGATCTATGACAAAGAAGGTCATGATACAAACAGATGTTGGCATAAGAATAAACAATCAAAACAGAAAGGCCGGAACAAACCACAAAAGAACAAACAACAAGTGAATGTTGTTGTTGAAGAATCTGACACGGATTCTGAGAGAGCCCACAAAGTTCTCATGACTCCCACAGTGTCCAAGCGAGAGGGATCCTATCCGGTATGTTGATTCCGGAGCCGATAAGCACATGACTGGTGACAAATTGTGGTTTGAGTCTTTTGAGGCCAAAGAGGGCAAACCTGTCACTATTGTTGATGATAAAACCTACAAGGTTCGGGGAGAAGGTACTGTTTCGGTCACTCTTCCTAATGGCAAGTGTCAGATTGACAAAGTTCTCTATGTTCCAGGATTGGCAAACAATTTGTTGTCAGTCACACAGATTTTGGACAAAGATATGGTTGTGCACTTTAGTGTTGAGGGAGGCAAGAAGTGTTGTTCTATTACCAAGAGGGGTAAGAACATTGCCATTGCTTCATATAAGCATGGCTTATTTGCCTTAGATGCTATCTCTACTCCACATGTTGCCATGACAGTCTCTACAAAGGAGGCAACTTCCCTATGGCGCAAGAGATATGGACATTTGAGTTCCGGTTACTTACTTGAGTTAAGTAAGTATGAAATGGTAAAAGGTCTTCCTTCCCTTTCTACCACTTTACCAGTTTGCTCTGACTGCTTGGCAGGAAAGCAGCATAGAGTGCCTTTTGAAAGGAGCTCTACAAGAGCAAAGAAACCTCCGGAGTTGATTCACACCGATTTGTGCGGTCCCTTTACTCCCAACAGTTATGGGGGTAAGAGGTATTTTCAGTTATTCGTAGATGATTACTCACGAAAGATGTGGGTATTCTTTCTTCAACTAAAATCTGAAGCATTTGGCTTCTTTCAGCAATTCAAGAAATCTGTTGAAAAGGAGTCAGGGACTTCTATAAAGGTCGCTTATTCAATTCTCCTAGCCTCTATTTTTTCGCTCTAAACTCGATTTCCTCCTTTTATCTTTGCCATAAAGAGCCTTGTTAATCTCCCGTCCACATTAGAGAGAATGGTGTGACGACGTTGATGTGGGCTATCAAAGCACGTGTCTCAAGTTTCAGCTCTAGATTCAATGGTTTTGCAAGGGTTTGGCTTTTGCAAGGGCATTGGCTACAAGTAACTATGGGGTGGTGTACATGTCCCTCTTAACCTTCCAACATTTTAGTTGGTCCTTGCAATTTTTTTCCCCATCTAGTGGTTGTACCGTATTGTTAGAGATCTTTTTGTTTGCTAGAGGTCATAAATTCAAATCCATGAAACCTTTTTTTTTGAATGTGATGCTTTCTTTTAAAGGACTATGGCATGCATTTTGCTTTCTCCATCCAATCGAGCACAATGGCACAACGACTGGTTAGCTCTCTTGTTGCATTAAGGTTAGCGGTTCGATTCTCGCAAGTAGTCATTTTTTTTGAAGGATTTGCTTGGTGGATGGTGTACATGTAGTCAAGCATGATGTGGTTTCCTCTTTAACTCTAGCAACAATGTTGGCGCAACAATTGGTTATGTGGCTTGTCACTGTCAGGTCCCAAGGTCAAACCTTGACTTTTATCTATTTCTTTTAAAGGTATGCAACAAACAAAGCGTCTTTTTCACATTTTCTTCTCCTTGCTTTCATATAGTGTGTGTGGCGCATTGGTCCGTTCACTTGTTGGAATGGACAAGGTCATCGATTCAAGCCCCGTTCGTTGGCTACGAACCTATCAAAATTCACATTATATATATATGAGGATCCTTAGCCAATCAAATGATTAAAAGTGTCAATCCATGATTTTCCAATAGAAGAAAGCAGTATCCAGTCTGATTCAAATGAGTGTTAGTAGAGAGATTGCGCTAAGTGGCCGAATTTGATTCGGTAAAATATTTCTAAGGTTTGACAACTTAATTTATTTTTCCTGATTTAGGTGCTAATATACCAATTCTTTTGAAAACCATAACTTTTGCATACGGAAGCGGTTGGAGCCCATTTTTTTCCAAATTGCACGGTTTTTCGATCTCTATGCAATTGTGACATTAGTTTACAGACCTGTTACAGTTTTGTGTAAAATGTGTGCAAAACAGATTCCTTAGGGTATGTTACTCGCCTTTGAAAGGAAGTTAGACAAATGTGAGACAACTTCCTGTTGGCATTGTTGCCACATTAAATTTTTTGACAAATTTTTGCCTAAGTGTGAAGCGCTCTTCGCCAGCGAAATCATCTGCAGCTTTAAATCAGCGAAACGCATGCAGAGGTGTTGGCATTTTCGCAGGCCCTAAAAGAGGAGGATAAATTGGATGAAATGATCTTTAGATGTTTCATTGTTGTAGATCTTCTCTTAAGCTTTCCGGCGATATATTATAATGGGCGATCGGGTCAGCGGATCAAAAGTTATGGCCCCGGGAAGCAGAACCAGCGAAAGCCCACTTCGGGCTTGAAAAATCTGCTAAGGCACAGACACGGCTCAACTTCACCGAAAACCCAACGAATCTCAACTTCGCCCTAGAAGGTAGCGAAGCTCAGCTTCGGGCCTTGCTAGGAGCGAAGTACAGTTTGGGCAATGAAAAAGTTTCTAAGGCAAAGTCAGCCTCAACTTCGCCCAGGAATCCAACAAACCTGAGCTTCGGGGATTTCTGGAGCGAACCTCAGCTTCGGGAGATATTTGGAGCAATCTGCTTCGGGGATTTCTGGAGCGAACCTCACTTCGGGCCCGATTCCCAGCGAAGCTTCTCCAGAGCGTTTTTTAAGCGCCAAGGCTACATCCGGAGGGCGCGCTTCCCGAGAAAGAGAAGGTAGGTGAGAATTTAATGCGCCTCCATGGCGCACGAGTGCGGTTCTCCTTCCCATCCCATCAAGACGGCGCTGTCAGGACCGGGAAAGCCTCTGGAGGCGAGTTCCACCAACCGCATTAATGAGACAAGCATTCCCAGCGGTAAAACCTGTCCGAAGCCATACCTCATAACTGCTGACACGAGTGAGCCGCATTCCATGGATACTCTGTCATCTGACAAGGGTCAAATCTCAGCTGCCCCAACGGTTTTAGGGTTTTGACATTAATGATTACGGGGGTAAATCCCTCTATAAAAGCCAACTCATTGTAATGTAATCGGGGGGAACGTTTTGCTAGAGAGCTGCTGTACTTAAATTCTGCATCAATACTAAGTCTCCTGGTTCTGATTCTGGACTCTTTTTCTGTGTATGATGCCTTCTATTATTATTTTTGTTAATTCTGTTTCTTTATATGCATGCTGTAATTTTGCAATCTGGATTTAAGTCTGTCATAAAGAACGAAACCTGGAATTATTGAAGGATACATATTAGAGAATGTTTCAGTGTTAGTTTCTATTATATTCATAGTGTTGATTGTTGTTGGTTTAAGTAGGAGTAAGTGATTGTGCTGCTTGTTCTTCCCCTTGGAACTATCAGGCCTATGGCCATATTTCCCCATTTCTTTCAGTCATTTCCTCTCTTTCAGCAATTTCCTAATCTCTTTCCTGTTCCCTAATCTAAAACCCAGTGTAGTGTAGTAAAAGAGCTAGCCTTCTCTGGAGATTGGCACGGAAGGCATTCTTTCCTTCCGGCCTTTCAATCTGTTGGGCGGGTCTAGGGCGCATAGACAAACCAAACCCTTTCCCATGGCAGATTTGTGACCAACAGTCTCCATATTTTAAGGGAGCCTGAGTTTTGTGGACCTTTGGCTTGTCATCATCTGGCAAAATCACCTGGTGACTCTGTTGAGCTGAAGATCCAGATTTCTTGATCGTAGGCGCCTTTTAAGCTAAAAGAAGACACCCCGAAGGAATCAAGGTTTGGTGAGCAGCCTTGACCTCACAAGTGGAGAAAAGAATGTTCACCTGGCGACTCCGACTTAGCGGCAAGGACCGTGATCTCTGCAGACCACTACTATAATGGCAAAGGCATGCTATCCCAACTGGGATGATCCTGGCCCTCTGAATCTCCAAAGTTGGCATGAGATTCCCAAAAGTGCCCTGAAGACCCTAACAAAATGCAATGGCACTGAGGGAATGGCCCGAGAACACCTTGAAGATATTGCTGCTCTAGCGACCCTCCATGCCATAGCCCATGAAGATGTCATGATCAAACTTTTGGTCCTGTCTTTGGAAGGAAGGGCGTTGCAGTGGTACAAAATACTCGGGCGTAAGAGCATCTGTTCATGGGCGGACTTGGCAGGAGCACTAGTCGACACATTTGATGGTTCTCAAGATCCCTTTCAACTCTTGATGCATCTCTCCACCATCACGAGAGCACCTCTAGAGGGCATCACAGACTTCAATGTCCGATTTTGGAGGAGTTGGAGGAGAATTCCAGAGGAAATCCAGCCGACACCCGCCCAGGCCCACCTCTTCTATGTTCGGGCTTTCCACCCGGATATAAGCCTCCTCCTACTGCAATCAGGGGAACAAAGGTTCCCTCAAGTCTTTCAGGAAGCAGTGCAAGCGGAGCGGTTTCTACTCCTATCAGGAAAAATACAGTGGGGAGAAACTGCCTTTCCATCACTTTCTCCGGTAGTTGCTGCTCCCGTCTATCCCGCGCATTATTCACAGTAGCAGATCCCTCAAACTGTGCAGAAGCCTGGAATGCAGCTGTGTGGAGCTCAAGAGGTGGATCTCGTCCAAGGCCAATGATGGGAATATGCAAGCACTGCCCAAGCGATGAATAATATGGTTTCTTGCGGTTTCCATCAGGAAATGAGCCAAGAAGGGGAACAGGCTCAAGTGGCAGATTCTGAGAACAAAGAGGGCACATTTTTGCACCCTTTTTGTGTCCCGGGGCATAGCACGCAAGTACTCGGTCGAGATTCAATAAGCATGCCTCATCAGGAGGCTGATCCCGAGGAGATCCTGGCAGAAGGCCTATCATCGGAAAAATCCTGCTGTCGCATCAAGGAGTTGGAGGAACCCGTCCTCAAGAGCCCACAACAAGTGGACTCTCTAAAGTGGTGGTATTGGCTCCAACCATCACTGCAACCAGTACTCGAAGAAGGCTCCCATGTGGCAAATCTCCTTGCCACATTATTCATTAACTGTATGAGTACTGGCATGCATGAGAACTTGCCACGTTGCACCTTGTTCGCAACCTGGATAACTTTGGGAAGAGGCCAGCCGGACTTCAAACTCAAGTACAATCAGATCTGGTCTGGACACTGCAGGTTCACCGGATAGGCATCCGAATCTAGGTTTGTGGTGGCGGCATGCCAATCATGTCGCAAAATTTTGTGTAAATAATGTAAATAGGCTGGCTAGTAAGTAAAGTTTCAGTTGTTTTTTTTTTAGTTTAGTTCGTGCATTTTTGTGCGCCAAAGAGGACCATGAGCGCCAAAGAGAGGAGGAAGAGGCAGAAGGGGAGAAGTTGGAGGAAGAGTTTACTGCCATCAGTGAACACTCAGAGGAGGACAGTGAGGATGACTCTGTTGCCCAATGGATAAAGGCTTGGGATCGATCTGCATTCAGACAAGCTAAATGCCCCGCGAGCCACCAGAAATGTTGGCATTTTTGCCACATTAAATTTTTGACAAAATTTTGCCTAAGTATGAAGCTTTAATCGGCAAAGCACATGCAGAAGTGTTGGCATTTTCGCAGGCCCTAAAAGAGGATGATAAAGTGGATGAAATGATCTTTGGATATTTTGTCATTGCAGATCTTTTCGCAAGCTTTCCGGCGATATATTATAATAGGCGATCGGGGCAGCGGATCAAAAGTTATGGCCTCGGGAAGTAGAACCAGCGAAAGCCCACTTCGGGCTTGAAAAATTGGCTAAGGCACGACCAGAATGCTCAACTTCGGCCAGAATGCTCAACTTCGGCCCGAAAGCTCAACTTCGGCCCGAATGCTCAACTTCGGCCAGAAAGCTCAACTTCGGCCCAGAATGCTCAACTTCGGCCAAAAAGCTCAGCTTCGCCCAGAAATCCAGCGAACTCCCAGCTTCGGGCATCAACTCCAGCGAAGCTGCGTTTCGGGCTCAATTCAAGCGAACCTCCCGCCGGACCATGCCAAAAGCGAAGAACTGCATTTCGGGCCCGATTTCCAGCGAAGTTTCGTCGAGCATTTTTTAACGCTAAGACTGCATCCGGAGGGCGCGCGTCCCGAGAAAGAGAAGTTAGGTGGGAATTTAAGGCGCCTTCATGGCACACGAATCTGGGTCTCCTGCCCATCCCATCAAAACGACGTTGTCAGGTCCGGGAAAGCCCCCTAGGGCAGGCTCCACCTACTGCAGTAATGAGACATGCTCCCCCAGCTGCAAAGACTGTCCGAAGCCGCTGCAAACACGAGTGAGCCGCATTCCATGGAGGCTCTGTCATCTGGCAGAGGTCAAATCTCAGCTGCTCCGCCAGTTTTAGGGTTTGGACATTAATGTAATCAGGGGGAAATTCTTCTATAAAAAGCCACTCCATGTAATGTAATGGGGGGGGGGAACATTTTGCTAGAAAGCTGCTGTACTTGGATTCTGCATCAATATTAAGACTCCTGGTTCTAATTCTGGACTCATTTTTCTGTGTACGATGCCTTCTATTATTATTTTTGTTAATCCTGTTTCTTTATATGCATACTGTAAATTCTTTATATTCATGATAAATATTGCTGCTGATTTAAGTAGAAGTTAGTAATTGTGCTGCCTGTTCTTCCCCTTGGAACTATCTGGCCTGTGGCCATATTTCCCGTTTCTTTCAGTTATTTGCATTTCTTTCAGCACTTTCCCAATTTCTTTCCAGTTCTCTAATCTAAAACCCAGTGTAGTGTAGTAAATGAGCCAACCTTCTTTGGAGATTGGCATTGAAGGCATTCCTTCCTTCCGGCCTTTCAATCTGTTGGGTGGGTCTAGGGCGCATAGACAAACCAAACCCTTTCCTGTGGCAGATCCGTGACCAACACTTCCTACTTAATCTTTAGAGGAGAGTAGTGCAAAACAGGCCTAGAATTTCAATTCAACAAGCAAAATCACATATATCTCACATAGGAAGCAACATATACCCTGGGAAACCCTTTCGGGAAAAACTTGACAATCAAGGAGCATTCAAAAATTGTATTATTCAGTAATCAGTAATCTGCTTTTTACGATACAATTCCCCCATGAGTATCCACTTCTTTAGTCCTATTTATCAGCAAATCTGGAAATGGAGTTGCAGTAACAATAAATAGACCTGGAAATGGAGTTGCAGTAACAATAAATAGACCTGCAGTAACGTAGCTGTCCTGTAGTGCACAGTGCTGGAAGTAGACTTGCAGTATTGCAGCTGTCCTGCAGTGCACAGTGCTGGAAATAGACCTGCAGTCCTGTAGTACACAGTGCCGGAAATTGACCTGCAGTATTGCAGCTGTCCTGCAGTGCACAGTGTTGGAAATAGACCTGCAGTCCTCCTGCAGTAGACCTGCAATAACATAGCCGTTTTGCAGTAAAACCATGGCCTAGTTCACCAGTTTTTCTTCCTTTATATATACACTTAACATAAAACATGAGACAGTTAATGTTTGAAGGTGTATGACACCTATTCCCAACATTCACCAACAAAAGAGTGAACTAATTGGTAAGGGCAGAAATGCCCATACCCTTGCAGCACCATTTGAACTTCTCAGTGCTCACAGGATTTGTCAAAGCATCTGCAACATTTATTGAAGTATCCACCTTCTCAAGCATAACCTTCCTATCCACCATGTCACGGACAAAATGATATTGCACATCAATGTGCTTTGTCCGTGCATGAAATGTAGGGTTCTTTGCAAAGGCGATAGCACTTTGATTGTCACAATTAATTTTTTTTGCTCCCTAACTCAGATCAACATCCGAACACAATTTCTGAAGCCAGATTGCCTCTTGATTGGCATGAATAGTTGCATATACTCTGCCTCTGTAGTGGATAAAGCGACTATAGCCTGTTGCTTGCTCATACAACTAATTGCACCACCAAACAGGCTAAACACATAGGCACTGGTTGACCTGTTGTCAACATCTCCTGCCCAATGTGAGTCCACAAATCCTTGTATGTCTAGCAGCTTCTTGTGAAATTTCTTGGCTGTCAAGGATCCCTGATAACAAATAGAGTAATCAGAAGTACCTTGAAGATATGTGAAAACCCTCTTCACTACTTGTTATGATCCTGGTGTATTCGGATTTCACTAATGCCTTGAGGTTTTGGTGTAACGGTTCAGTGCAACCACCCAAGTTCGAGTCACGAAGCGGGTGACAAGGAGGTTTGCCGGCTCAGAGTCTAGAGTTTGGTTCTCAAAGTGGTCCGTGGAGCAAAGTGGGTGATAAAGAGGTTTGTCGGCCTAGAGTCCGAACTGCAGAAGTGTGGTGGGATGTTATGATCTTGGTGTATTCAGATTTCACTAATGCCTCGAGGTTTTGGTGTAACGGTTTGTTACACTACTACCCAATTATCCTTTCTAGGATTTGCCATAAATTGGCTCAAGACTCCCACTGCTTGGGCAATGTCCGGTTTGGTGCAAACCATAGCATACATGAGGCTCCCAACCACACTAGCATAGGGTACACGACTCATGTCCTCCATTTCTCTAGGTGTAGAAGGACATTGCTCAACAGAAATTTTTGTTCCCACAGAAATAGGGACACTCATTGGTTTGCAATTCTTCATGTTGAAACGCTGCAAAACAGAGTCAACATACTTTCTCTGACTTAACCAAAGTTTTCTATTGGCTCTATCTCTTGTAATCTCCATCCCTAGGATAAACTTAGCAGCTCCTAAATCCTTCATTTCAAATTGTAGTGAAAACTGAGATTTCAAGACCTTAATGATATCCTTATTGTTACCAATTAGCAGCATGTCATCAACATACAAAGTGATAACAATAAAATGACCACCCTCCTGCTTATAATAAACACAATGATCTGATTTGGATCTAACAAATCCCAACTTCAAAACATAAGAATCAAATTTCTTATACAATTTTAGGAGACTGTTTAAAACCATAAAGAGATTTCTTTAACTTGCAAACTATGTTTTCCTTACCCTTTTCCACATAGTGTTCCAGCTGTTTCATGTAGATATCTTCCTCCAAGTCTCCATGCAAGAAACTTGTCTTTATATCCATTTGCTCAACCTCAAGATTAAATGCAGCAACAATAGATAAAAGAACACTAATGGATGTAAGCTTTGCAATTGGAGAAAAGCTCTCACCAAAATCTATTCCCTCCACTTGGGAATATCCCTTAGCAACCAGCCTTGCTTTATACTTATCTACCTTGCCCTTATAACTGAATTTCTTCTTGAAAACCCATTTCAGCCAACAGGTGTCCTTCCCTTAGGCAACTGAACTAGGTCCTATGTGCCATTATTCTTTAGAGATGCCATCTCCTCATCGATGGCCATCTTCCAAGATTCACTGTCATTCATCTCCATTGCCTCCTTCACAGTTTTGGGCTCATTAATATTAGTAGATAAAGCAAAAATACAATTTAAACCAGGTGGGCTATACCTATTTGGTTGTTGTCTTGGTTGTGTGGACCTCCTAACCCAATGGGGTTGAGGTCGAGGCTCTTGATCCTCATCGGACTCGTTGTGACTATCCGAAAGATACTCCTCATTAGGCCCATCATGAGCATCATGCTCATCATCTTCTTCATGGACACCATCATCTCCATGAGCAATTTCCTTGCTTGTTTTTGGTTCAAATTGCACAACTTGTTTCGATGTTTTACTTTTCTCCTCCTCCTCCGAGGAATCCTTGATCTTCGTAAAGATCACATGTCGACTCCAAACAACCTTCCAATTCCAAAGCTTGTATCCTTTTATCTCATCCGTAGCCAATGAGGATACATTTCTCCACTTTGTAATCAAGTTTTGATCTCTTTACCTTAGGCACATGCACATATGCCTCGCAACCAAACACTCTAAGGTGTCTCAATGAGGGCTTTTTGCCTGTCCAAACCCCTATAGGGGTTTCATCAACAAGAGCTGATGTAGGAGACCTGTTAATCAGGTAACATGCTGTACTAACTGCTTCAGCCCAGAACTTCTGTTCTAGACCAGCACTGCTTAGCATACTCCTGTCCCTCTCTATCAGTGTCCTGTTCATCCTTTTGGCAACTCCATTTTGCTGAGGTGTATAAGGAGTTGTCTTACATTGCTTAATTCCATGCTCTCTGCAAAAACTATCAAATTTTTTTCTATAGAACTCTCCTGCATTGTCTGTTCTAAGAGACTTAATCTTTCTTCCTGTTTGGTTCTCAACAAGAGCTTTGAACTCTTTGAACTTAGCAAACACTTCAGATTTTCTACTTAGAAAGTAAATCCATGTCATTCGTGAATGATCATCAATGAAAGATTCATAGTACAATGATCTAGATAATGAAGGTACATCAATTGGACCACATACATCACTATGGACTAAATCAAGTAAATCCATGCATCTATGAGAGCTCGAGTATAATTTAACTGATTTCTGTTTTCCATTAAGACAATGTTCACAAAACTCGAAATCAAAGGAAACATCATTTATCCCCTCAACGAGGTTATAACTCACCAAGGATTTAACTCACCAAGGTTTTAAGACCTTTGTCATTAATGTGACCAAGCCTACAATGCCACAACATAGTCTTATTTGCCTGTAAGTTGCTATTTGGAACCGATGTACTGTTGCATGCAATCGTCTTAGCATCAAGACAAAATAGTGTCCCATTACATACTCCTTTAGCAAGCTCTATTGATTTACGAACCATAGTGACTCCTTTGGCAAAGATCACTTGCACACCCAAGTCATTCAGACTACTCACGGATATCAGGTTTTGTGCTAAACCAGGAATATGCAAAGACATTGGTCAAGGTCTTGGTCATACCATTTGAGAGTTGTAAAGAAACTCTCCCTCTACCAACAACCTTAAGGGATGAGTTGTCCCCTAAGTACACACTCCCACTATCACCTTCATGGTACTCTGTGAAGTACTCTTGATGTGGAGTCATAAGGTATGATGCTCCTGATTCAATCAGCCAAACTCTATCCCTAATGTGAGTGGAAAAGGAAGCCACGAATGCATCTCTTGCATCCTCCCGAGAAGACTTAGAATCGGAATCCTCATCAGATTCATGCTTGTTTTTATACTTCTTCTCCTTGCAATCTTTCTTCACATGCCCCTTCCCACAATTCTAATATTTGATATTTTTTAGAGTGGGATTCTTGGATCTTCCCTTGGACTTGGACCAGCCAATTATCTTCTTCCCCTTGTTCCTTTCTTTGGATTTTCCACAAACAACCAACACATCCTTGACATCTTCCATGGTTTTCCTCCTCATCTCTTTTGAAAGCAAGGTAGATACTATCTCCTCTATCTTCAACTTGGTACCAGTGGAGCTGATAGTCATTACTATGTTGTCCCAAGAATCGGGTAACGAACATAGTAAAGTGATACATTGGTCCTCCTCGTCCATTTTTACTTCGATAGATCTTAGTTGTGAAATGATAATGTTGAATTTGTTCAAGTGTGCTGCTATGGAATCTCCATCCCCCATCCTTAGGGAATACAATTGCTTCCTCAGGAACAATTTGTTCACAAGGGATTTGGCTTGGTAGATTGAAGCCAACCTATACTACAAGATTTTCGCAGTAGGGCACTTACATTCAAGAGCACGGAGTCGGCCAAGCATAACCGAATGAGGCTTTGTGCCTTCTGATCCACCACCGTCTAGTCTTCATCCATCATAGACGCAGGTTGACTTCTAGAAACAACAGCCCATAGATCTCTATCTATGAGTAGATCCTCCATTTTAAGCTTCCATAGCTCAAAATTTGTACCGTTGAATTTTTCTATCTCCAACTGTGATGTACTTGTCATCCTGAAATAAAATCACTTCCCCTATGCACAACTCTCACTCAAACCAAGATTAATAGCAATTTTTTTTCCCAAGGATCTCAAAAGCTGGCCAAGCTATGATACCAATTGAATGTCTAGGCCTATTTTGCACTACTTTCCTCTAAAGGTTAAGTAGGAAGTTGTTCCGCATTTGTCTAACTTCCTTTCAGCCTCAATGGGCAAAATTATAGCACTTGGTTAGTTCAAATGGCAGGAATACTCAGAAGCAAGAATCTCTCGTTTACCTTCAACGATGAGTCAAAAGGTCTCAGTGATCATGAACTTGGTCAGAAAGAGGAAGGTTAGTTGAACCAGATGTACTTTTCCACATCAAAGAGAAAACCTATCCCATTCAGGTATGGACCACTTTGAAGGATCTCTATGGAAAAGTAAGTCCTAGTGAAGTTGTTTTATTTTATTTTTAGTTTAATGGGTTATATGGGATTGAAACTGGCTCTACCCGTATTACATCATGACCACATAGTGGTATTACAACAGTTTGACAATTATGCATGTATCATTTGTCAAGATTCGAACCTTGGTCTACTCCTTGAAAATTAAGGAATCTAACAGGAGGAACTAATGCCATTTGATGTAAGTGCTAGTGATGTTAACAGAATAGAGAGACAACTTTTGATTTTGATAGTATTGAAGACTACATATCGTACTTCAAAGCCCTAAAAGCTTACTTAGTGACGGCAAGAGGCAAGGTAAAGGGTGATGAAGAGTAATCCATTACTTCTAATCTTTGCCCTCCTTTTCATACAGTTGGCTTGGTTCTTTATGTGAATGCTATGACTATCAAGGATCCACAACCTATCTCTCTTGAAGGACTTTTCAAGCTTCTTATTCATTATGAAGTTGCAATGAAAAAAATGTGGAGCTCTTTCTCATACACAGGCTCATCCAAAGGACTTCAAATCAGTGGAATCTAAGGCTCAGTTGCCCAAGGGCAAGTATAAGGTTTCAAAGAAGTCAAACACTTGTGAGTATCGTAGAAGGGAAGGTCACCCCATCAAAAATTGCATAACAAGATTGAACATAATTCTTGAGAGCTGGACACAAGCTTTTTGATGATGAAGATGAGGATGAAGACGGTAAAGTGGAGGCCCACTAGAGCATCCTTTAGGGGGGGGAGGTGTTACTTCTAATGCATCCTCTCCTTGGCCCCTCAAATCTAAGGGGGGTGGTTAAATATGCGTAATCTGATCTTGTTAGGCCAAGGCCAAAAGTGTGGAAGAAGTGCTTATGAGCACTATTAATGTAGCCTACGGGCAACTGTATATGTAAGCCTACGGGCATGTTCATGCAAACCTATGGACACCCTTCATATTTCACCCTTAGTGATATCGGTTAATCCACTTTAATGGATAACCTTGATTAAAGAGTGTAATTTATTATTATTTGATAATTGAAATTTAACCTCAAAGTCAAGTTAATGTTGGCTTGAGGTTAACTCTAATTGGGGTTTTGGTATCACTATAAATACTACCCAATGGCTGATTCATTGCATCAGTGTGTGATATATGAAAATATTGTAGGGTGCCTATGGGCGTCCGCCCCTTATTCCTCTCTCAAACTGTGTAGTTTCTCTCTCTTTCTCTTTCGTTTATTAATGCTATATTCAATTCACTCTTGCATCTTTTCTGGATATGCTCGTGGTGAATGCATGTTTTGGAATGTGTCTGGAAAGTATTGTGAATCTCAACAGGTTTACCTTCAATTTTGCATGATAAGGATTTTTTTTTAATGCTTTTCATGTATTTTGTTTTAACCATGATAATTGATGAGGCAATTATAGAGTCAGAATTAGCTCTCATTTGATATTTAAAAACTCTATGAGTGTTCGTTTTCATTTGAATTGTTACAGGCTTGACACCAAGGAGCGATGGGAACGGAAGGGGAACATGTAATTCTTTTTCATGTTGCATGCTGATTAGGATACACTTCAGGCAATTTGGCATTCATCTGTAACCCCTGTGCTAGAAACAAGCTTGTGATAAAATTGAACTATTTTCACTATCTTGTTTGTAATTTATCTAGTTATATATTTGGGTCAAGATTCCAGTCGCCGAGGATTCCCAATGACAAGAGAAATACAAGTTTGCCATTGTAAATTCATTTTGCAAAAACCATTAAAATTAGAAGTATGTTGTAGGATTTTACAATATGTTATAATGTTTTACATGAATTGTGGACCAGATCCTTGTATACTGCACTGTTCTCTCTTTTTAAGTAATTACTGATGTTGACGAAATAATTTAATTCGATGTAATTTATGCTTTTTAATTTAATTTTATATTTTTATAAATTGGTTATATGGAGTTGAAACAGTTACATTTCTGTTACATCATATCAACAACCATAAGGTGGTATTTCAACAAATGGTGTTATCATGGCCTGCTTTATTGCGGAAGTGTCCATCACAAAGCAGGGAGTTGAACTTGGGTTGAGATTAAATGATTACATACAATTTCACTGTTACAAATTTAGTGGTTATATGGGGTTGAAACAGGACCCACCTCTTTTGGACTTGAACCTTGGATCTCCCATTTGGAGTGCCCAAGCCTTCACTGTCTAGCGCAATCAAGCTTTACCTTGTTAAGTTAAACATCTGGGTATAGCTGATAGGGAATATGAGGGGTGGGCTTGGGTTCATAATATGGGTGCACTCCATTCCAGATCTATGGCCACTAAACCTATTGTCATGCCTAACCATAAGTTCCACTGCTGCCTCCAAGTGTCGTTGTGACTCTACAAGGTGCCTGCCCGTGGCATTGCAACTTGGGCTATAGTGTGAAATTCCTCACTACCCACTGCTTGCCCCAACTTTAGCGGGCACATCTTTACTAATAAGTAATTCATGAACTAACTCCAGGTTAAAAGTTGCATCTATGTTGGTAGTACTACATGATAGATTGTGTAGATCTTCTCACAGTGAAGATTGTAGGTATAACTGCACTTCAAGGGTACAGCCAATTTTTTAATACCTTATTTATTTTTAATATTTAATAAGGAAGTTGTATAAATTGGCAAGTAGAAAGGAGTGCCCATAGTGTTGAAGTCCAGCTGGTGAGAAGAGAAATGCCTATGGGATTAAATCTACTTGGTAACAATGGTCAGTTCTCAGAGAGCCCACCAAAATTCAATTTTCATGTAGCACTATTATATGGTTTGTTGAAATATTGTAATGATGTGGTTATAATGTAATATGAAATAGATTTATTGTAAAGAAGAGCAGAAAGAGGTGGGGAATGCAATGTAGATCAAACAAACGCATAAACAAATACAAATTGAGTAAATTTACGTGATTTTTTATCAGATAAATATGGCTATTAGAATGAGAGAGATCAACTTAAATGTTGTGTTTAAAAACACAATGCAACCCAAAATATGGCTATTAGAATGAGATGAATGTGGGCTTTACGGTTAAATATAAATTTATTATATTAATGTACAAGTACAAAGAATGTTTCCCATAAGTCAGTTGTTTCTTTTTTGAAATATGTTGTGAAAATTTATGCTCTATATTTAGAAAATAAATACAAATATTAGAAAGATATTATATTGTTTATATTTCTATGAATTTACATTGTTCTTTTTATTTTGAAATTTGTAGTATATAGAACATTTTGATTTTATAAATGTTCTCAATTTTTTTTAATATTAACATGTTTATAAGATGAGGGTAAACAATCTTTTTATAGAAACATCAAATGGAACTCTTCTAGCATCATGGTCACAAGAGGTGATCTTCATGAAACCTCTTCTCATGGACACCTTATGTTTATATAAACATTGGTGGATATTGCATTTTACAAATGTATTTATGCTTTATTTGTAAACTTATTAACATAATCTTAAAACGTGTATAAATTGACTTAAATATCTTAAATAATATATGTTAAGATGGAAAGAATACGAGAAAGAAGGAAGCATTAACTTCAAAGTTTTTGCTCTAGATCTCAAAAAATTCAAAAAATAAAGAGATTCTCATGAAGAAACGAGCACTAGTAAAAAAAAAGAAATATCATTTAAAGAAGCTCTAGCTGGAAGAAAGAACGTCCTCATTGGGGAAGTAACATTTTGTTGATCAAGAACAAAAGAAAGTGTATCTAAGTAATCCTATTGAGGATGAGAAGAAGGTAAAGTAGTTTTTAACGTCCACGAGACCATAAGCTATATGAGACAACCCTTATAGAGGATGCTATTTAACCAATATATGTTTATCCAACCAAACTTTGATTACCAAAGTATGGTGTACAACTTTACCCCCATTAGATTCGAAACTTAAATCGCTTATGTAGAGCTCTATAGTCTTCCTGTTAGACGCACTTTGGATCAAACATGATGTAGCTATTCTTAAAACTAGAGAGTTAATATGCAAGTTCAACGAATAATGGCTAGGTATTTTAGAGATTCAAAAGTCAATTAAATGGAAGAGAAAATTCTGGGTGGTGACCCATGGTTCAAAGGGAGAGATGACTTGTATTTAAGGCCATGGAGTGAGTAGCTATTTGCGGAGATGGAAACTTATTAAAAACTTCCAATATAGGTTAAGCCTTTTTTTTTCTAGTACCGTATTGGCTAATCAATAAGAAGGTTTTGAAGAATATTGGTAATACTCTAGTGAAATTCATCCTAGAGTGGCTTGTTGCTCATGAGAGAAAGCATACTTTGAATATGTGTTGACATGGATATTTCAAAATCTTTGTTAAATCTATTAATATTAAATTTAAATAAAAACAATGACATTAAATGGATTATACAAATAATGCATTGTTATGTCGCAAATGTTATAACATTGGACACATTGCTAGGGATAACAAAGTGAAAATTGTCAAGAAAGAGATCAAAAGTTTTGGTCATAAGACAAACTCAAATATGATGTAAGGGGATCATGTTATAGTAGAAGATGGCTTATATCAAGGATTTTTCAGCCCCCCAAAAGTGCAAAGAAAGCCTCTCCACCTCAATAGATAACACAAGCTATCATGGTCCCTTTAGAGCAAATATTTGAGGGAGCTAAGGAGGATACATATGATGAGGAAATGCAATGCACAAATTAAAAAATAAGAAGGATTGTAGTTATGAAGGAACAAGCAAAGACAAATTTCAAAGCAAAGAAGACAAAATAGGTCAAGTTTGATCCAAGCATATTGTCTCCAATCTCCTCAAAATATAGAGCAACATCTTCATGCAATAAGATTGAAAGTAGTCTAGAAGTTGTTCCTTTCCCTTTGGGACTGTCAATAAAGCACAATAAAGAGAGCAATATGGAAATAATGCATTATACTTTAGGATTTGTAAGACATGAGAGTAAGTACTATGGATTATTTTAATTAGAAGGTGTTTAAGAGTTAGGGTTTTCAAGGCAATATAAGAAAGAAGGTATTTCCAAGGTTGTGCCTTGTGCTTCAAGTTCTCCATGGTAGTATAGATCATCAAATGATAAATTGTGAACAATATGAAAAAAATAGAAGAGATTGATGAGGATGACAACATTGGCAGGAATAGAAAAGGAGAACCTCAAAGCAAGAACAAAGAGAAAAGGAAACCCAAAGGGATATTGATATGAGAAACCAAAAATAAATATCACAAATATTTACAAGTGGGGCTTAGAACAAGATAAAAATAAAAATGATGATGAAAACAATATCTTGTAATATTTAGGGTATGGATATGGCCTCAAAAAGAGTTATCAAGGAATTAATAGATTAATATAGTATTGATTTGATTTTAATATAGAAAACAAGAATAGTTAGTGAGAAACGTAAAGCAACATTTAAAAATATTTGGAAGATGAGGGTTTGTCTTGTGATTTTTGCTATGGGATCTTTAGGAGGCATTGCAATGGTATGAGACAATTGCAAATGAGATGACAATTGTGAGAAGCATAAAGTACTTAGGTTAGTCCTTTTTGTAGGAAAGAGGAATATATGCAAATTGGAGTCAAATTCTTATGCTTCAAATATAGTCACCCTCAAGATAGATGTTAGGACCTCAAATTATTAATCCTTGAATTACAATCCTTGGATTCTTAGAAGGGATTTTAAAACAATTCTATCTCCTTCAAAATAGAAGGGTGGTGCTCCTGGTTGGTCTATATTAATGAAGGAGTTTTCTTTATCAATTAAGTAGCCTTTGGGATGATGTTTCTTAAATTGTTCAATACACATGACAATAAATGTATTGGGCAATCTCATATGGTAGAAAGATTGACTTGATTTTTTATATCCAATAGTTGACTACTTTTAGCAATAAGGAAGAGAAGATGTAAATGTAGTAACATGTAACACATAACACAAACATGAATGAACATAATACACATGATAAAAGACATAAAAATAGGAATACATACATCCATTGATGCATAAATTAAATGTTGGGATTAACACAAAATAAACACATACTAAATGTAGAACAAATATAAAACAAATGAAACTTATATGCACAATGAAAAATACAATGTTAGGAACCTTAAAGTAAATTAAAGCATATCCATACATTTTGCAATAATAAACATAAATGAATGCAAATAAGCGATAATATTTCAACATGAGATGGAAATGCAAAAAATTATATTGTAGAAACAAAAGCACATTAAAAAATTGCAAGCCCCTTCAAGGGGGCAACCTCCTTGGAAGCAAAGCTTTATTACAATATGAAAAATATGAGATGCCCCATCCTCTTGCTCCCTTAATTCTTTTAAAAAAATCTAGCTAACCTTGAGTGTTAAGCACCTTCTAATTAAAATAAGTATAATATTGCAATATGGAATGTAAATGCAAAAGTATATATTAATCTCATAAATCACAATACATAATCACGGGCCTCTTCGAGGGGGCATCCTCCTTCAATACTTTGATTAAAAATGCAAAAAGATACATTCGTTTATGTCCCCTTGTCTTTTAAAGATATATTTCATGCAACCCTAACCTAACACTCAAGAGTTGGCTTACATGCAAAGTGCCACCCGAGCTAGAATCTTCTACCAACAAATAGTTACATTCTTTATAACAATTACATGAAATGATCCCACTTGTCTAGGTGCCTCAAGTGCCACATACCATTACAAAATATCATTATAATAGGGCATCCCCATTAACGATGTTACAATTACATAATAATGTTAGGATGAGGTCCTAACATGCCCTTCCCCTTCAAAAGGTTTTGTCCTCATAGTTAGAGATGAGTAAATTTCTATTGTAGCTGTTGGAGAGACTCCCACGTGTCATCTTCTAGTTGTAGTCCATGCCATTGAACAAAAACTTCAGTGATGACACTATTGTTAAGGATGCACAATCTTCAATCCAAAATTTGTTAAGGCTAGAGCATGGTGGAACCTTCTTCATCCAACTTTGGTAAAGTGGATTGAACTTGTATCGTGTTTCCAACAACCTTCTTGAGAGAAAACACATAAGACTGGATGGAGCTTGGACGTAGTCGAAAGGACCCATTTGTAGGCCGTTGAACCAATTCACTGTAATACCTGGTAGGATCCATAGTATATGGTAGTTAGTTTATGACATCTATGGAGCTAGAGTGATGACTATTTATAGTGTTGCAAGCAAATAAAAACCATATCTCCCACTTCAAAGCCGTGCTCAAAATGGTGATGATAAGCTTGTTGATGCATATAATTTTGGGTTAATTCAAGATTTATCTCAAGTTGTTGAAGGATGGTGACATGTTGACTCAGAGTGGTTTCTATAGCCTGAACCTTGGAGCTTCCTAGAATGTAGGAGGGTGTTGATGGAGGACGATCGTATACTTCAAAGGGTGTAACCTTGGTCGTAGTGTGATATGAAGTATTATATCACCATTTGGCCAAGGAAAGCCACTTCACCCACTATAAACGATGTTCAGATGCAAAACAACAAAGGTAGGTTTCCAAGCATTTATTAACAATTTTTGTCTGGCCATTAGTTTGAGGATGATAGGCCATACTCATTTTGAGTTGAGTTCCTTGCTACTTAAATAGTTCCTACCAAAAATGACTAGTAAAGGTAGGGTCTTTATCTGACACAATAGTTGTGGGTATTCCATGAAGGTGAAATATGGAGTATAAAAATATTTGGTTTACTACGGAGGTTGTGTAGGGATGGGATAAAGAACAAAAATAAACATACTTTGTGAGATGATCCACTATCATCAAAATAATTAATTTTCAATAAAATTCATAGAAATATCTGCCCAGACTTGTTTTGGAATTGGTAAGGGCTAAAGGGTTCCATTGGAGTACAATTTATCCCTTCATTCTTTTTTTTTTGAAAAAATTGAAAAAAAATTGTATTAAAACAAATAACAATTACAAGTGGGAGAGAAGACATCCCAACCGAAAGCAAAGAAGCCAGAAGACAACAGGCCACGAAAACGCGACATGTCGCGAAATCGCGACACCAAACCTAACAACGGCCGCACCCCGGCAACAAGTCGCGAAAACGCGACATGTCGCGAAATCGCGGCAAAACAACGCCGAGGCCGCAAAACCCAAAAGGAGTCGCGAGATCGCGACGACACAACACCAAAGCTCCCAGACGCCAGAATCGTCGCGAAATCGCGACGAGAAATCCAGAAGGCACCTGATCTCCAGAATTGTCGTGAAATCGCGACAAGGTCTCCCTTTGACACCAACATTGCAAAAGTGTCGCGATATCGTGACGTTTTTTCCTCATGGCTCCAGTTGGCCGGAAGTGTCGCGATTTCGCGACGAGAAGACCTTTGGGCGACCCTTCAACAAAGGTGTCGCGAAATCGCGACGTGTTCTCCTCGCGGCGCCCTTTTCTCAAACGAGTCGCGATATCGTGACGATTTTCCCTCCTGAAGCTTGTTCTCCAAAACTGTCGCGAAAACGCGACGAGTTTTCCCTTGAGCATCCTTTCCTCAAAAATGTCGCGAAATCGCGACAGATTCTCACCTTGAAGCCCGCACTTCAAAAGTGTCGCGATATCGCGACGACTTTGCCTCTTAGTGCTATTGCTGCCAAACTGTCGCGAATCGCGACGATTTTTTCCCCCGAGAGCCCATTCGGCAGAAGTGTCGCAAAATCGCGACGAATTTTCCCTTGGGCACCTTTTCACCAAAAGTGTCGCGATATCGCGACAGATTCTTTCCTTGGGCATCCTTTCCTCAAAAAGGTCGCGAAATCGCGACAGATTCTCACCTTGATGCCCGAACTTCAAAAGTGTCGCGATATCGCGACGACTTTTCCTCTTAGTGCCATTGCTGCAAAAATGTCGCGAAATCGCGACGGTTTCTCCCCCGAGAGCCCAATTAGCAGAAATGTCGCGATATCGCGACGAACTTTTCCTTGGGCATCTTATCACCAAAAATGTCGCGATATCGCGACAATTTTTCCCCTTAACGCACTTTTTCCAAAAACTTCACGAAATCGCGACGACTTCCATCCAACGACTGCAGCAGCAAAACAGGTCGCGAAATCGCGACACCTGCTCATCAGGGGCCGCGACGGCGCAACAAGTCGCGATATCGCGACAAAAACCAACCTTAGCCATTTTTGTGCTCATTGATGCAGGGATCGTTCCAGACCACGCCGAATCTCTTCATCAATCAGGGGCATATCACTGTGCAGCTGTACCCCTGCCTCTTTCTCAGCCCCCATCTTCGCAAGGAAGTCAGCAACCGTGTTCAAATTTTTGCTGACATAAACAGGGATCACATCATCTAATTCCTTCCATAACTCCTTGATTTGGGATAACAAAATCCGTAGTCTCCAAGCTTTCAAAGAGAAATTCCGCAAGCAATCAAGAGCGCCGATCAAGACTTGAGAGTCTGATTCGAGAATTACCCTCCGGTAACCCTGCTTAACAGCCCATATAGAAGCTGATTTGATGGCTATGGCTTCAGCTTCATTATTGGTGGCTCGGCCCAAGCCCTGCAGCTCCCAGAAAAGCACCGTACCAGAATGATCTCGACAGACAACACCAATACCCGCACTGCCCGGGTTGCCTTTTGCAGCTCCATCAGTATTGATCTTTACCCAGCCTACTGGGGGAGGTATCCAGCATACTCTGCCATGCCCCTCTTGTCCCTCAACCCCCTCTTCTAGATGCCCAAGATCAGCTTGAATCTCTTCTTTAACATTGATGGCAACAGTTTCAGTGACTTTACTCCAAATGACCTGCCAAACACCGTCTATCGAGGAGAAAGTATCTCTGAAGATCCGGGCATTTCTCTCCAGCCAAACTTGCCACCAAATGAAGAGAAAGCCTAACTCCCAGCCAATTCGGAGGGCTGTAGATTTGAATCTGCCCCTTTTCCACTTTTCCAAAATATTGGCACGATTTAAAACACCATTAGCCTGGAGTTTAAATTGGGAGAACCAGCGCTCCCAAATCTGATGAGTAAAAGGACACTCAAACATCAGGTGATCAGCAGATTCCTCATGTTTTTGGCATAATGCACATTGAGAGGGGCCACTGATTCCCCTACTTCTTAGATTGTCAAAAGTAAGAATTCCATTGTGCATAAGCTGCCAGGCAAAGAAATTCACTTTCGGCCAGCCCTTAGAATGCCAAATCCTTCTCCAATCCTGAATCGGAAATGAGTGCGGGGGAGGCTCAGGGAGGATATTTTCATACCCAGCCTTCACTGAATAGACCCCAAGGCTCCCACAGCCCCAAGCTAATTCATCATCCTCATCCCTCCCTGTGAGGAACCTTTTTGACAAGATTTTGTGCAAGATGGGCGCCAACTCCGGAGGGATAGTAATTGGCCACTCCTGCCACCTCTTAAAATTTTTGAATTTATACTCCCCCAATTGGCTGGTGTGAAAATAGTTATCAATATGTATCCAGCCCTGGGCTTCTAAGGCAGCCTTGATTGGTTGAAGCTCAGGAAACATGGCAATGATGGGCGGATGCTGGTCCCAAGAATCAGTCCAAAAATGTGCCTTATCCCCTCTCCCCACTTTCCAAAATAATTGGTCTTTGACAATCTGAGATCCAAGCTTAAGAGTCTCGCCACACTAAGGAACCAATGCCTTCCAGGGGAAAGCAGCACACCTCATTGGGATGAACCTGCCCCAAATATTTGCTAGAAAGGATTCTCGTCGAAGAGGGAGGTTGGTCGGGAAATCCACCTCCAAGATAGCTTTTCCACCCAAGGCTCTGTTATTAAGCTTGGAACTTCTCAGGCCCAGCCCTCCGTTGTCCTTAGGCTGGGAAACTTTATCCCACCCAACCAAAGCCCATTTTTTCTTCCCTTTTGCACCTTCCCATAAAAATATTCTAGCCATTTTGTCCAACTCTTTCCAGATGGTATGAGGGGTAGCCAGGATAGAGAATTTATAGATTGGCAAAGCCTGTATAACTGACTGTAGGAAGGTTAACCTACCCCCATAGCTTAACCATTTATGTGACCAGTGATTCATTCGGTCTTTGATGCCTTCCAACAGATTCTTCCAGATATCTATTTTTAATTTTTTGAAATGCAGGGGAACGCCCAGGTAAACTATTGGAAGAGAAGTTCTAGTGAAACCCAGGATCTCAATAGCCCTCTCCTGCAGCCGTTGATCAAGATTGAAAAAGACAACTTTGGACTTCCTGTCATTGAGGACCTGATTTGAAGCCCTAAGGTAGACATTCAGAGTATCTCTGATTCCTCTAGCTTCCCTAAGATTGGCCACACCAACCAGTCCAGTATCGTCCACAAATTGCAAGTGAGTCAAAGTTTCCTCCCCAACCTTGATACCAGTTAGCAGGCCTTGTTGTCTTCTCCTCAAGAACAGTCTGCCTAATCCCTCAGCCAAAATGAGGAAAATATAGGGAGAGCAAGGGTCTCCTTGGCGAAGACCATGAGTGGCACCAAAAGGATGCGAGGGTAGACCCTTAATGAGAACATAATAAGAGGGTGTAGAAACACAGCTCATAACCCAATCAATCCAATCCTGGGAGAAGCCAAAAGCTGCCATCATTTTCAACAAGAAGCTCCACTCCACCCGGTCATAAGCCTTGGACATATCCAGTTTAATGAACATTCCTTTATTGCCCGAAGTTTGCATTGAGTGGATAGCCTCCTGAGAAAGAACCACCCCATCCAAGATTTGTCTTCCCTCAACGAAGCCCCCTTGTTCTGAAGAAATGATATTATGAAGAAGGGGTTTGAGCCGCTCAGCCATTATCTTAGTGATGATTTTATAAATCACATTGCATAAAGCTATAGGCCTGAAATCAGAGATATGAGTCCCCTCCTCCAATTTTGGAATTAAAGAGATGAAGGTGTGATCGATCGCCCTGAGCATTCTTCTATTGGATCTGGATTCCTCTCGTGATGACCCAAAACATCCTCCCCCAAAGTGTCCCAAAAGGCCCGAAAAAACTCAATAGGAAAGCCATCTGGACCAGGAGATTTTCCAGTATTCATACCAAAGACCACGTTTCTCAATTCATCACTTTCAATGGGTCTAAGCAGGGCCTGATTGTCTTCTTCAGAGATAATAGAAGGAATAACATTAAGAACTTCATTCTGAGCCTCAACATCCTGCTCCATACTTTCCTTAAAAAGTTTAGAAAAGTAATCAATTGAGTGGGAGTGCATACCGGGAAGAGTATCGAAGGCATGTCCATTCTCATCTTTAAGGACTTCCATGCTATTCATCTGACGCCTAGCGCAAGATGACCGATGGAAAAATATGGTATTTCTGTCCCCTTCTAATAACCAAGTATTTCTTGCCCTTTGTTTCCAGTATATCTCCTCTTGGTTGTCAATGGCCTCAACCGCTTTACGTAGTGCATCATATTCAGATTTGAGTTGCTCAGTAATTGATCCTTCCCTAAAGAGTTTCTGTACCTCCTCCCATCTGGCCACCAAGGGGGCCCTTTGGGTCTGGAAATCCGACTTATTTTCTTTCCTCCATTGTTTCAGTTGAAGTTTGACAAAGTGGAGCTGTTTATGCAATTTGAACATTGCTGTCCCAAAAGGTGGACGGCCTTCTGCCCACCATTGTGGAATTTTCTGTCGAAGGTCCTCCTTTTGTAACCAAAAATTCTCAAATTTAAAAGGCCTATGATGCTGCCCTACCGAAGTCCCTCCCTCCAGCAAAATGGGAAAATGATCAGAAACAGGGCCCTCCAAAATCTGGAACTTAGAAGTCCATTTTACAAAAGCCTCCTCCGAGACCAGAAAGTGATCTAACTTGACCTTCCTGCTGTGTGGCTCCTTCCTCTTATTTGTCCAAGTAAAAAAGGGTCCAGGGACTTGAACGTCCACTAATTGAAAGGCCTGAACTTGGGCAATCAGAAGCCGGTCCCCAGGATCCAAAATTGGGGTGCCACCTTCCTGGTCACGAGCAGATAATTTTGCATTAAAATCCCCTGCAATAATCCAGTCAAAACATTCCCTGGATGACCTCATGTTTTGAACAGCTCTCCATTGGAGCCTCTGGCCATCAAGGTCTTGGGCCCCATAAAAGTTGGTGATTAAAACATGTTCTGCTGTGAAGTTATTTTTGAAATGAGATGTGAGAACACCTCTCCAAGCTATATGTTCTAATGCAGTCCATTCCAAAGGGTTCCAAAGAGTAACAATCCCCCCTGAAGCACCTTGGGCAGCCACAGCCATATGACCAAAGCACCCCGCCGCATTCTATTAACTGTTTTACTCATAATATCTAAAGACATTTTTGTCTCCTGAATAAGCAAAAAGTCTGTTTTACGTTTTTCTAAGAGTCTTTGAATAGCAGATTGATGGGTTCTACTGTTTAAACCCCTAACGTTCCAAGATTGAATGATCATTGAAAACCTTGAGAGCAAGAAGAATCAATAGTCCTCACCGATCCTCCATTGATCAGTTTATCTCCTTGAGCTGCAATCAAGTCCTTGTTTGACTTTCTGCCCGCTCCTTGAGTGTTGCTATTTTTGGATCTCTTTTCTACCTGAGAGATACCCAGGGCTGGCCTTTCTCAATTTTTTTCAGCAATTCCCATGCTAACATCTTTAATTACTGGCGACTCTGGGGGTTGCACTGTCATTGCCCCTGCAATTTCTGGTGGCAATACCTCAATTGGCTCAAGCACCTAGTCTAAGACAGGAGAAGATGAAGGAGAAACATGAGTTTGAGGGTTAAGGGCCTCAATATTCCCATCCACACCTTCCATATCCTGGTCCTCCTGATCTACTAGAGACTTAAAAATTTCGTATCTGTTGGTTGGCTTGGATTGAAATTGCTCCTTACCGCTTTCTTCTCGCTTTCTCCTTCTCTTGACTTGTTCAAAGCCATCTTTCTGACCCTCATTAGCTTGAGGCGAATTGGATGTTTCTTTGGCAGAGATGGCCTTATTCTCTTTGGAGCGGTTTGGCATACTATGCTGGGCTTCCGTTTTGGAGTCCAGGAGAGTTGGGCGTAACCGGGCCAAATGCCCATGCTTGTGGCGCACTCGCATCGGAAAGGCAAAGCCTCATAGTCTAACTGTTGGATCCAGGAAACTCCGACCAGTTCCAGTTCCACCTCTGCTGGTAGAGGCTGGCTGATATCCATTTCCACACAGATTCTAGCATAGACACCCGAGTTACCTTCAATAGTATCCTTGGAGACACCCAGGTATCTACCCAGAGAGTTACCTATCATTTCCAAGACCTGCTCCCCCCAAAACTCCATTGGGAGAGCGTACAGCCGAATCCAGATCGGGACAGCCGTGGGTTCAATGCGGGGATCGAAACCCACTCTCCAGGGTTGAACAAATAGCCCCGTCGGACCGTGGTTTCTTTTTTCGGATTCAAACGCTCTGTTCCTATCAGCTAAAGAAGAAAAGCTAACGATGAAATACCCATTGCTAATAAACCACAGGGAGTACTCACCATGGGGCTCCCAGTTCTGTCGGACCCAAGTGTGCAAGAAATTTAGGGTAGGTCGGATACCCATGAATTTGCAAATCAAATCATGATCAACTTTGTATAGAATTGTATCTTCCACCAGCTTTGGTTCGATTACAATCTTAGGCCTCGAAGCGGATTGAGGGAGACATCCGTTGACACGATGTGCTGTGGAACCCCTACCAACATTCTTAAGCATCATATTCAGGTTGTTTCTCTGCACTTCACCGTTAGAAGACGAGGGAGTGTCTTTGAGCATTTCTGCATAAGAGCCCTTTCTCCCAGAGAGAGGGATTGGAGGGGACCCCATTGGGCCCACCTAGAACTGCACACGATCCTTCAGATCCGCAAAGACAAAACAGAGCAGGAAGCCACCTGATGTCCTGGATTAAACTTCACCCCACCGATACAAGAGCATCGCCCGTAGCCTACGCAGAGAGTTTCCCGCAAAAATGCCAAATCGCTAGAGCTCGAAAAAAACCCCCCTATCCCTTCATTCTTTAGCATGTATCATATTTAGCCATAAAATTTTGAGTATCCTTCTTCATTCCCTTCTAGAAGAAAGTATGCTTGGTCCTTTTATAAGATTTTAAAACCCAGAATGTCCCGTTGTTGGTAAGGTATGCATTTCATTCAAGATAAATTCTTGCATTTGGGAGGTCTGGGGAATAAAAAGTTGGTCACGATATCTCAAATCTTGACCATCCCAAGTGTATCTAAGGCATGAGTTAGGCTTTGTGTTAATTTTAGTGATCAAAGTATACAAGTTTGAATCCTTGGCCATTTCTTCTATGAGATAATTAATCCATTGAGGGATTGGTGAAGAGATAGCATTCAACATACTCAGATCTTCAAACTATCGAAATAGTGCATCAACCACAACATTATCCTTTCCTTTTTTATATGTGATTTCATAATCATAGCCCATCAATTTGAAAACCTGTTTTTGTTGTTCTAGTGTGGCTACCCATTGTTCCAAGAAGTACTTGAGACTTTGGTGGTTAGTTTTGATTGAAAAATGATGCCTAATGAGATATGGCCTCCAATGATTAACAACATGTAAAATGGCTAGCATCTTCTTTGCATAAGTAGATTTTCCCAAATGTCGGCTTGAAAGAGCTTTACTAGTGAAGGCCAATGGTCTTCCTTTTTGTATCAACATGGTCCCGATTCCATTTCCTAAAGCATCACTTTCAGTTATAAAAGGTTTAGAGAATCAAACATTGCTAACACCAAGATGGTTGTCATGGTGTGCTTTAGTTCATTGAAAGTCTTCTCCACTAGTTTTGACCAAATAAAAGACTTTTTCAACATGGTTGTTAAAGTAGAATCCTAAAAATCCTCAGAGTCCCTTAAGGGTGTGAGGTTTTGGCCAATATTAAACAACTTGAATCTTCTTAGGATCAACTTTAACTCCATCTTGGGTGACAATATGACCCAAATACTCCACTTTTGTTATCTTAAAAGAGCACTAAAACCTCTTGGCATAAAGTTTTTTCTTAGACAAAAGCTATAGAGTCTGATCCAAATATATGAGGTGCTCCTACCAAGAGTGACTATAAAACATAATGTCATCAAAGTAAACTAGAATAAATTTTCAAGGGAATGGGTGGAAGACATTATTCATGAGGCTCTAAAATGTTGATGGTGCATTAGTTAGACCAAATGGCATGACAAAAAATTCATAATGGCCCTCATGAGTTTGAAATTTTGTTTTGGGGATATCTTCCTCGAGCCTTATCTGATGATAGCCCGAGAGGAGATCCAACTTGGAGAAAAACTTTGTACCATGTAGCTCATACAAAAATTCATCGACAATTGGGATAAGAAATTTGTCCTTAATGGTGAACTTTTTGAGCTCACAAACATCTATACACAACTTCCATGACCCATATTTCTTTTTAACCAACAACACTAGAGAAGAATAAGGACTGTTACTAGATCGAATTACCCTGCTTTTAGCAAATCTTGTACCAACTTCTCACTTTTTGACTTAAGTGCATAGGAGTACTGATAAGGTATGATGTTAGGTGGCAAGCTACTTGGTACCAATGGTATTGCATGATCATGGAAATGATGTGGAGATAATTATGGTAGTTTCATAAAAACTGCATCATGCTTAGTCAAAATGAGTTGCAAATCATCTCGGGGTTTGTCTTCTTCTAAAGTTTGAGGTTGAATTGCAAATAATTTGCTTGCTTGGCTACTCGAGGATCAATAAAATTATGCATACTACCTGAATCAATGAGAATTGTGATACATTGACCTTTGAAGAATCCTACTACCTTCATTGTTTGAGGGGCCGATATTCTTGCAAGTGCATAGATAGAGATATCTGGCTATGGTTATTTCGATGTTTTTCCTCATCTTGAGACTATTCCTCTTGTGTTTATACTTCTTCATCATGTAGTGCATTCCCTACTAATTCATCCACGTCCAACAAAAATAACTTCTTACGGATGCATTTATGCCCTGGTGAATACTTATCACCACAATTATAACATAATCCTTGTGCTTGATAGGTATCCATTTCCTCCATAGTCGGTTGCTTGATTGGGATAGACTTATTGCTAGTATTCAATGTGAAATTGGAGGGAAATATGGGTTTGGATTGTGGGAATTTGGATAATCTCTTTTGGGCCAAAATTTTATATTTCGCTATTTTTTCCAATCCTATGGATTGCATCATAGATTGTGGTTTGAAAATTTTTACTTCAACCTTGATATCATCTTTCAATCCACTAATAAAACAACTCTAAAAAATCCTTCATTCAACCCCTTTGTCCTATTAGCCAATTTCTCAAATTGAGTTTGATATTCATGGATAGTAGAGGTTTGTTTCAATTTGGTCAAGGCTCTTGTAAAGTCCTCATATTTACTATGACCAAAATGAGTGAGTAATTGGGACTCAAAGTCTTCCCGAGAAGGGTCTAGAGCCATGTTCTATAACTATTGATACCATTATAGGGTCTCGAATTCAAAGTTAAAAGATGCCACGGTGACCCACAAATATTGGGGTACATTATGAAGTTTGAAGAACTAATATGCTTTACACAACCAACCATCAATGTCCTTTCCTTTCCATTAAACTTAGGAAAGTCTAATTTAGGCATGGGTATCTATGTCAAAAAGAGAATGATATACATATTTCTTCTTATTTACTTCTTTCTCTTTATTACTTGAATTGCCACCCGATCCTTCAATGTTAAGATGCTTGAACACCTTTGGTCTTCCTTTAGTCGCTCTTCAACCTCTAGGAATTTTTCATGTTCATATTTGGATTTAATTTGGTCAATTCTTATAACCTGCATTTGATCTTTCATCTATTTAACTTCTTGTCCAATGTGGGACATTTGGCCTTGTAGGTTATTAAGTGTGTGATTTAATTGCTCCATATAGTGGCTTTGTTCTAACTCCTTATGTGCTCCTCTAGTCCCTCCAACCATATATGTATGATTTGGACCACTCCCACTAAATTACTAAAAATAGAAGTGTTGTTCTAGGAGTTACTATTTTTAGTAATGGGCCAAAAAAAGTATTTGGGTGCTATATATCAAAATGATTAGCTTGAAAAATGAATACAATGGACTAGGTCTCACAATGATGTTTTTTAACACCCTCAAAAAATTGCATGAAGGCTATATATCAAAATGATTAACTCGATGAGACGATAACAATGAGCTATATCCCACAACAAGGGAGGCACCCCATAATTTAACTTAAGGAGGTGTTATCTTCAAGTGTCATCTATTTTCTCTTGGAGTCTTTGTTCACTCAAAAAATTGACTTTTGTTCGACAACCCCTTAATATGATCTACAAATGTTTGTTACTAATAACTGTTCTGTCTGACTCTATAACTCACTATTTATGACAACTATCCTAACAAAATGTGTTTTTGACAAATACCCCGATTGTTATGGTTTTCGACTATAACTGTCAACTATACAATCAAAATATGTCTTAACTGTTACTGATAATGTAACTAAAAATTGCAAGAACAAACTCTATCTTGATTGTTACTGATTGTGGCCCTAACTGAATTGATTCCTAACTGTTATTGGCAAACCTTGTCTTGACTATTACTTTCATCACCAAATATTTTGTTTATTTTTTTGTCTAGTCAATTCTATTATAGTGTAGTCTCTTTAGTATGCTCAATTTTTGTGGTAGGATTTTATTTTTTGGCATGCAGGAAAAATATTCACAGAAACAAGGTACTCTAGGCCAAACAATATGTACTGTCCATAGCCCTCTATTATACTGCAATGATGAATGATAGTGCTCACACCAATATTTTAGTCCATTACTCAAGGAGGATTCGACACATACCCTTGAGCATACTACCTTCCTCTCTGACAGTATAAGAGGGTGATCTTCCCAAATGTTGTGTTTAGTGCATTATGGAAAATACACAAGTTTCTACTAATCCTAGGGGGGTCTCTTGATATACCCAAAGATACATGGGAGATCAATTTTATATATAGGTGTTATTTGAGGCCTGGGTATTGCAGCCTGATAGCCCCTCACTTCACTAGAATCTTTACGGGTAATCTAGCTTAGCCAATAATGACAACTCCTTCGTGATATTTTAAAACCCTCGACACAGGGTTTCTAACCTAGTAAACTAAAAAAATAGAAGATTATATTTTTTAATAGGACAATAAACAAAAACAATTATAACACAAAAAATTTATACCTAACAATCAAAATGGTAGGGCAAGAACTATTGCAGTCACAGTGGAACACGACCTTGGAAAGGTATAAAATACCACTTGTTAAGGACCTTCTAATTAAAATAAGCACATCCACATAAATATTGCAATAAAAGTAGTAATTCATGAAAGAAAAAAATATTGCAATACGAAATGTAAATGCAAAAATATATAGTAATCTCACAAATCACAATACAAAATCATGGGCCTCTTTGAGGGGGCAACCTCCTTCAATATGCAAAAAGATACATTTATTTATTTCCCCTTATATGTTAAAGATACATTTCAGGAAACCCTAACCTAACACTCAAGAGTTGGCTTATATGCAAGTGCCACCCGAGTTAGAATCTTCTACCAACAAATAATTACATTCTTTATAATGGTTACATGAAATGGCCCCACTTGTCTAGGTGCCTCAAGTGCCATATACCATTACAAAATATTATAAAATATCATTGTAATAGGGTCTCCCCATTGGAAAGGGGATCATTATATAATAACAATTTTTTTAAGTTGTAGTAGTTGGTACGGTCTTGATGTGTTAAATCCACTACCTGGACATTGGATTTACCTAGAATATACGAATTTTATGGGGTGGGTATCCAAAAACTACCTCAAAAGGAGTAAGGTTGGTGGCTATGTGGAATAAAGTATTGTACTACCACTCTGCGAAGGGAAACCACTTGGTCCATTGTGTTGGATGCTCAAAAGTAAAACAACAGAGGTAAGTTTCCAAGTGTTTACTGATAAATTTTGTTTGCCCATCATCTAGGTATGGTAGGCTAAGCTTATTCTCAATTGTGTACTCAACAATTTAAACAATTCCTACTTGAAATGACTCATGAAAGTAGGGCCACAATCAAACACAATGGACTTTAGCATACTATGGAGACAAAAAAAGGAGTCCATGAATATCTAGGCAATAGTGGATGCATGGTAGGGGTGGACCAATGAACAAAAATTAACATAATTTGAGAGACAACCCACCACCACAAGACTGACAATTTTCCTCTTAATTTTGGAAGCCCTTCAATAAAATCCATGGAAATGTCATTCCATACATTTTCTAGAATTGGTAAAGGTTGTAGAGTGCCTAGATCATTTCTCTTTTTATCCATTGGTAGATCTCCCACTCAACCACAAAAGTTTGAATGTCCTTTTTCATTCTCGTCCAATAGAATTAGTGTTTAGCCTGCTTAAGTTTTCAAAAACCTTGAATGGCCCATTGTAGATGAATCATCCATCTCCTTCATTATGTCCTCACAAATTGAAAAAAATTTAGGAACCACAATGTGAGCTTGATATCTCAATAGTTGTCCATCCATGAGCATCCAATGTTTGAGTTGGGGTTCCTTTGGAGCCAATTCATCAAAGTTTGCAAGGATGGTTCGTTGTCTACCTCTTCTCAAAGTTGGGTGACCCACTATGGGAGCAGGGAAGATATGGCACACAACGTGCCATGATACTTAAACTAATAAGAAAGGGCATATGCCACAATATATTCCTTACCCTTTTTGTACACATTTTCATAATCATACCCCAATATTTTTGAAACACATTTTTATTGTGTTGGAGTTGAAACCCTCTGGTTCAAAAAATATTTAAAATTATGATGATCCATTTAATGGAGAAATGTATCCCAATGAGGCGAGGTCACAAACTATTTATGGCATGGAGAATAACCATCATTTCTTTTTTATAAGTAGACTTCCCTAGATTTTTTCCAAACAAGGTCTTACTAGTGAAAGCTAGGGGTTTCCCTTTCTGCATTAATATTGCACCAATGCCATGGCCTAAAGCATCACTCTTGATTATAAATGGTTTGGAAAAATCAGGAGTAGCTAACACCAGAGTAGAATTCATGGCTTCCTTAAGATTTTGAAAGATATTTTAAGCTAGCATCATCCTTATAAATGAATTATTTTTTAGCATATAAATTAGTGGGGTTGCTATTTTTCCATAACCTTGGATAAATCGTCAATAGTATCTAGTGAGACCCAAAAATCCTCAAAGTGCTTTGAGAGTTTGAGGCTTAGGCCAATTTTGTATGGCCAAAATTTTCTTCGGGTTTACCTTAACCCCCTCCTGTGAGATGATATGACCAAAATATTTGACCTCTTGCATTCTAAAGGAACATTGATATTGTTTGATAAACAATTGATGTTTTTTCAAGAGTTGCAAAGTCATATCTAGATGATGTAGGTGGTCTCCTCAAGTGTGACTATAAACTAGAATATCATAAAAGAATACCAAAATGAACTTACAAAAGCAGGGGCATAAGACATTGCTCATGATACTTTGAAAAGTTGAAGGTCTATTAGTTAGGCCAAAAGGAATTACCAAAAATTCATAATGACCTTCATGGGTCCTGAATGTTGTTTTTAGGATGTTTTGTTCTTTGAGCTGTATCTAATAGTATCCAAATCAAAGATCCAACTTGGAAAAAATTGAGCCCCATGTAACTCATCAATCACCAAAATAGGAAATTTATCCTTGATGGTGATTTTATTGAGTTCATTAAAGTCTATACATACTCATCATGACCCATCCTTTTTTCATACTAAAAGCATTGGTGAAGAGTAGGTATTGACACTTGGTCAAATTACCTTTATTTTTAATAACTCCTAGACCGATTTCTCAAATTTTTTATTTTTTTATTTTTGCGCATATGCATACCTATAGGGTCAAGTATTAGGTGGCAATATCCCTCGTACAAGTTGTGTTGCATCATCATGGGATTGTTGTGGAGGTAGCCTCTTGGGTTTCAAAAAGATAGAATCATGTTTAGTCAAAAGTATTCGCAAGTTGATTTGTTGTTCAATATCTTTAGTATTCTATGATTGGAATGTGAACAACTCCCAAATATTTTTTAAAATCAAATTCATTTTTATTATAACTCCCATAAATTATTTCAAATCAAATTTCAATCTCTTCAATTTTTCAAATAATCAATTCTTCAATTTTCAAATTTATCTTATAACTCCCAATTCTTAATTTCAATTTCAATTTCTAATTTTTCTTATATCTTCCTAATTAAATCCTTTCACTTTTAGTTTAATTATTTTATCAAATATATATCTCTATTTAAAAAAAAATCAATTTCTAAAGTTCTTAAATCTTATAACTCCACATTAATAAAAAAACATGCATTCTCTAATAATAAACACTTTATCCTTGTTGAATTATATGACTAAAAAACTTTGGTGCTTACCTTATTCTCCAAATGGCAATCCTACATTTCTATTTTCTTTCATGCTTTTGACATGTTCAAAAATTTCATCCTCTCTTTGAATTTACTCCTATTTTATTAGGTCCAAATGAATATTGATCAAGCATTTTCAATTCTCTTTTGCTCTCAGGCTTACTATCACTTCATTGATTCTCTGTTTGCTTCTAGACTCTTCTTCAACATGCATCGTTCAATTCAATAACTCTAAATTTCTTCTCATGGTTCACTTCAAGGCTTCAATTTGCTCCTGGTAATTTCTTCTCATTGGAAAGCTTGTCCTCCTTTAATGGCTTCATCAAATCTCTACTCAGGCTTTAGTCAACTTTAGTAATATTCTCTTCAACTTGCCATTTCATGACTTCAACTTTATTTTACATCCTCTTGCTAATGGCCCTTTTTTCAGGTGCTCCCAACTCAAACTCTTAAAGCTTCTCTTCCTTTGAACACTCTCTAGTATTCGTGCAGTATCTATCAATGTAGGTGACACATTTTGCACTGCTTATATTCTATCAATGTTCCTTAGAATTTTGTATTATTTACTTCATGATGATATTTCTAGTAAAGGCTTCTTGTAGTCTTCTTTTATATTTTAATTCAAATCATTTCTACAAATCTTGTTGAACTTTTTGTTGGTGCAATATCAACCGAACTTCAATACATTAACCTTATTGCTTGTTGAATATTAAATGAATTTAATTTTGGGTGACTTCAACCCTATCCTTCAAAAACTCTTAAATTCAAAAATAGCCAAAGTGTGGCGTAGCTCTGATTCCATTTTTGGCTTTTTAGCCAAATTAAATCACAGGTCCACTTCACAGGATCTTAATCAAACTAAATATTAGAGTTTTCGATATCTTTGGACAATATCAATAAACATAACATTCATGAAATAATAATAATATGCATATACAAACTTATAATATTATTGTTGTAATTGTATACAATATTCAATTTTCTTATATGCTTTCTTGATGCAAAACAAAACTTTATCTCCATAATATAACCCTAGAAGATGACTCTTCAATACTCAACTATTGCTCTCCTCACATATATAAGAGATGCATCCTTTCCTATTCCACACATATGACAAACCTCTCATGTCTCTTGACTTTACATCTTCATTTGTATACTTGACACCTACACATATGACTTGAATTTCTACACACTTGCACACTTTATTACATATCACTTGGACCCTTGTCACACATTGACACATACTTTAGGGGAAATATAAATCACACATCCTAATATAATAACTCATACCGTAATCTAATGTTTACAAATGTACAATTAAACCAAGGGAGTACTTTATCATTTATCAAATAATGTAATATTCTCCAACAAATCTATGTATTATATTATTTTGTTTGAAGAATTTTAGTCGTCAATCTATTGCATTCAATCCTTTTTTTTGTTCTTATTTGTCTTCAATTTTCTTTCTTTGGCTCTTTGCTTTTTTCTTCTTCTTTTGTTTCTTCACTTTCTGCTTCTTCCTGGTCTTGGTCTTGATCTTGTTTTCTGATGTAAATTTTGGACATTGAATTAGTAAATCATCACAATAGTATATTCTATGAATATTGGAATTTAATGATTCCACATTGAAGTCAACATATGCCGAATTCATCAACATATTCAAATCTATTGTATCACAACTACAATCTTTCATTTCAAAATTTTCTTCTTGTCTTTTTTCTTGATAAATCTCAAAAGTGAGTAATGCCATGTACATTATTATGCCTACTTCAGTAGGTAATATAATAGCATTTTGAGAATTCCACCATGCCCCAAAGAGTTTTTCATGAAGATAATTGATGAATGTTGTGAACTTCTCATCTTTGGCATTTTTGAGAATTAAAGACAATTTCTTCTTCAAGTCATCTATTATATCTCTTTGCTCATCAAAATTATCCATCAAATTTTGTATATAGAATTTTAGTTTTTCAATATTTCTTCACAATTTTCTGAAAATATATTTCTAATAATTTCTTCCATGATGAATTTCTTTAAATCCTTCAAATTAATTCCTTTGAATAAGAATTCCTTATTTCTTCAAAATTAGGTTAGTCAACAATTTTTCAAAAAATTTCTTCAAACAAACATTTTTAAATTTTCAATCAAGCAATTGTGTTTCTTATAGCTCCCACAAATCATTTCAAATCAAATTTCATTCTATTCAATTTTTGAAATAATCAATTCTTCAATTCTTCAATTTTTAATTTTTTTTTTATAACTCCCAATTCTTAATTTCAATTTCAATTTCAATTTCTAATTTCCCTTACATCTCCCATTTCAATTTAATTCTTTTATCAAATATATATCCCCTTATATCTTCAAAAATGTTTTATTAAAAATCAATTAATAAAGTTTTTAAACCTTATAACTGTTGGAGAATATAGCATTATTTCGTACTTACTAATGTACCCCCATGGTACCTATGGTACAATGTAAATATTAGAATAGGGTTTGAGTCTATAGTTTATGAGTGTGATTTATATTTTTCCTTTATGTAAGTGTCTATGTGCAGGATGTGCACAAGTGTCATGTAATTATGTGTGCAAGTGTGTAATGTGAGAAAGTGTACAAGTGTCATGTAATTAAGTGTGCAAGTGTGTAATGTGAGAAAGTGCACAAGTGTCATGTATTAGGGTGTGCATGTAGAAGTGTGTAAGTGTCATTTAGTAAAGTGTGCAAGTGTCATAGAGTTAAGTGTGCAAGTAAATAGAGAGTCAAGAGTCATGTATACAAGTGGCAAGATGAGAAGCCAAAAGGACATGTGAGGTTTATCTTATGTATGGAATAGGAAAGGTTGCAACTCCTAAATATGTGAGGAGTGCAATAGTCAAGTATTTGAAGAGTCACCTTTATAAGGTTATATAATGGAGATAAATCTCCATGAAATGTATGCAAAATTGAAGATTATATTCAAATATTAATATTGAAGCTTGTATGCATATTTTGAACAATTCTACTATAAGTTTTCTTCATGTTATTGCATGAATGATATTGGCCATTTATATTCATATTATTATCATTTTCATGAATATTATTGTTAATTATTTTGGCCATTTAATATATTGATTGCTCTTATATTTGAGTCTACTCAAGATCCAAAATATTGGGACCTGAGATAATCTAGCTAAAAAGCCAACAATGGTATTGAAGCTACTTTGAGTAGACTATTGCTAGCATTGAAGGAAGTCTTTGGTGTGAATTTATATTAAGAGTCACATGAAGGAAACATAGACTCATATTGCTACAAATTTTGAATTTGCAGATTGATATATGAAAGGGAGCTATTGCAAAGCTTCTAATATTTGAAAATGTTTAAGAGATGTTTCATTATATGCTAGAGTCTATCCACTCTATTCTAAGACAAATAAAGAATATAATTCTATTGAAAGGTATTTTTGGAATACAATGTCTACTGTCACAGGTTTGGATGTTTGAAGATTTGTTGAGGGGACAATCAAAGTCACCCTGATATTAGTTGGATTCTCTTTGAATAAAGAGAACCACATAAGGAGTGGCTTAAGCCACCAAGAAGAAAAAATTATTAAGTGGTCTAAACCACCAGAGAAAAAGGCTATAGGAAATTAAGAAGTTTACCAAAGGAAAGAGGGAGCTATTGAAGCTTCTCAAGGTGATTTATAGTTAGCAAAAAAGCTGAAGAAAATGTCTAGAAAAGACGTTGAAAATAAAATATAAAGCCTAGTGTAAAAATTAAAGATCACCAAAGCATTTAGAGGCATATCCCTAGCCAATCAATTTGAAAGGAATCAAAGCATTGAATTAAGAAAAGAGCAAGTGTAAAGCAATGCCTAGTTTTAGACTAAGAGCTGTCAAATCTGGTGATGAGTCAAGCCAGTCTAGTCGAAGAGAGCCATTGCTTATGATATTTTAGGTATTTTTTGCTGAGGATAGAGAGTGTACATCTAAATTTGTGAAAGTGAAATGTTGAAGGAAGACGTAGCATTTGTGTTTAAAAAAATTTCATTCATCTGAGAAGAGAGAAAAATGTTATACATTAGTATAATGCTTAATCATACTTGAGAGGAACAATTGTTAGGGTGCAACAATGAGTGTTTCATGGAGCATAATTTTTTCAATTCTAACGTGTCATTGTTAGTGAGAATATTGCAACCTAATTTGACAGGTAGGAGAAAATAAAGGTAAGCAACATTACCTTTGATTTTTGATAAATTATATTTGGTGCAAGATTAAAGTCCTAAGTTGAGTATTTAAATTTGAAGTATTGGAAACTTAGGGACTTTAGAATTAATTAAAGGTGGGAGTTAAAAGGAATTCAACTCCATTGGAATTATAAAAATTAAAGGAGGGAGTTAAAAGGACTTCAACTCCAATATTTTTGAAAATTGAAAAATATTGAAAATTTAAGATTTTATATTTGCAAATTAATTTTGCAATTTATTTCAAAATTTTAATAAATTAATTAGATTTTTGAGAGAAGGTTTTCTACTTCAAAAGAAATTTTGAAATTTAGATAATTTATAAATTTGATAAACTATTAGGGAGATAAAAGGATTCCTACTTCAAATTATTGATTTGCAAATTTGATTGAAGTTTTTTCTATGAGTTCCATTATGTCAAATAACAAAATTTTCCTTTATAAATCTCAAATTTTGAAAGGACCAAATTTTGCATCATGGAAAAACAAAATGAAATCAATTCTTATTGTAGAATTTTTTTAGGAAATAGTGAATGGAACAAAGAAAAGCCTAGTGAAGATGAAAGAGAAAAATAAAAGTTTGAAGAAAGTGATGCAAAATTCCTTATGTTAATTACATTTGGGATAATTGATGAAATTCAACCATACTTAAGTGGAGCAGAAAATTCTGCAGATGCTTGGGAGAAATTATGTAAAATATTTGAAGGAAAGAACAAAGCAACCATTTTGAATTTACAATCTCAATTATATTCTTTGAAGGTTAATAGTGGAGAGAGTATAGAACTCTTTCTTCGAAAAGTAGTAGATATAAAGGCAAAACTATTGACTCTGGGAGAAAAAGTAGAAGATAAATTTCTTGTTCAAGTTACATTAAGAGCACTTCTAGAGAGTTATAAACATTTAGTTACTTCACTTCAAGTACTAAATAAGGAAACAACATTTGATGACTTAGTTAATATTCTTCAAGAATATGAGGTTGAAAATTTAGTCAAAGATGAAATGACTAATAATGCTTTGGTATCTAAAGAGAATGTACCAAGTAATATTGCAACAACATCAAAGTCTCAATCTAAATGGAAACAAAGATTTTGTCACATATGTAGAAAAATGGGTCATTCTATAAATTTTTGTAGATATAATTATTTGAATCAATGAAATAAGATGAATACGAATCAAGGAAATCAAATGAATAGAACGTTTCAGAATTTTGAACCAAGGCAATATCAACCTCAATATTGATATGCTTAACAATAATGACATTAGCTACAATCAAGGGAAGAAAATAAAAAAGGCAATTTAGTCCAAGAAATTCAATATATAGAAGAATATATAAAAGAAAATAAAATTAAAGCTCTTACAACAAGAATTCTAATTAAGGATCAAAATGAAGACAATTATGAAAAGGACAAAAATGAAATTGTTCAAATTTTTTTGAAGGCATTAATGTTATAGAAAAATAGACTACAATAATAGGAAATAATTTAGAGAAACAATAAAGCATGATCACTACCAGGTTACAAAAGAACAAAATGAAGAAATAGATTAGAAAAAGTAAAAAAAAGATAGCCAAAGAAAATACAATAAAGAAAGAAGATAAGTGCCAAAATCTAGAGCAATACCATAACCAAATCAAAAGAACAAAAGTAAAAATTAGAGATTGAATATGAAAGTCTTCAATAACCAAATAATGTAATACAAGGGGGTGTTGGAGAATATTACATTATTTGGTACATGCTAATGTACCACCATGGTACCTATGGTACAATGTAAATAACAGAATAGGGTTTGAGTATATAGTTTAGGAGTTTGTTTTATATTTTCCCTTTATGTAAGTTTCTATGTATAGGATGTGCACAAGTGTCATGTAATTATGTGTGCAAGTGTGTAATGTGAGAAAGTGCACAAGTGTCATGTAATTAAGTGTGCAAGTGTGTAATGTGAGAAAGTGCACAAGTATCATGTATTATAGTGCATGTAGAAGTGTGTGTCATTTAGTAAAGTGTGCAAGTGTGCATGTAGGAGTGTGAAAGTGTCATAGAGTTAAGTGTGTAAGTAAATAGATAGTCAAGATTCATGTATACAAATAGAAAGATAAGAAGCCAAAAGGGCATGTGAGGTTTATATTATGTATGGAATAGGAAAGGTTGCAACTCCCGGATATGTGAGGAGTGCAATAGTCAAGTATTTGAAGAGTCACCTTTCTAAGGTTATATAATGGAGACAAAGCTCCATAAAATGTATGCAAAATTGAAGATTATATTCAAGCATTAATATTGAAGCTTGTATGCATATTTTGAGCAATTCTACTATAAGTTTTCTTCATGTTATTACATGAATGACATTGGCCATTTATATTTATATTATTGTCATTTTCATAAATATTATTGTTAATTATTTTGGTCATATAATATATTGATTGCTCTTATATTTGAGTCTACTCAAGATCTAAAATATTGGAACCTGAGATAATTTGGCTAAAAATCCAACAATAATTCCACATTAATAAAAACTCATGTATATCCTAACAATAAGTGCTTTATTATTTTAAAAATATATGACTAAAAATATTTGGTGCTTACCTTATTCTCCAAATGACAATGCAACATTTCTATTTTATTTGATGCTTCTGACACATCAAAAATTTTATCCTCTTTGAATTTAATCCCTCTTTCTTAGGTCTAGATGAATATTGATCAAGGATTTTCAATTATCTTATGCTCTCAGGATTACTTTTGCTTCATTGATTATTTATCCACTTTCAGACTCTTCTTCAACATGCACCATTTAATTCAAGCACTCTAAATTGCTTCTCATAGTTTGCTTCAGGGCTTTAATTTGCTCCTTGTAATTTCTTCTTGTTGGAAAGCTTGTCCTCATTTCATGGCTTCATAAAATCTCTACTTAGGATGTAGTAAGCTTCAAGAACATCCTCTTTGACTTACTCTTTCATGATTTTAGTTTCCTTTTATGTCTGCTTGCTATTAACCCTATTTTTAGGTGCTCCCAACTCAGACTCTTAAAGCTTCTCCTCTTCCTTCGAATACTCTTTGGTATTCATGTAGTATCTATCAATGTATGCAACACGTTTCATGTTACTCATATGTTATCAACATTCCTCAAAATTTTACGTTCTTCTTTGCTTCATGATGATATTTCTATTGGAATATACTACATCATTTGGTTCTTTACTAATGTACCTTCATGGGTACATATTTAGATTAGGATTATATTAGGAGATAAATAGTTTATTAGAGTAAATTAATAAATGCACAAGTGTTAGAATGTGCAATGATGTAAATGTGCATGTAGTCCACATGTACATGAGTCTTAGGGTTGAGTGAGAGGCAAGGAATCTATCTTTCTATATAAAGGCCTCATTGTGAGTGTTTGAGAATATGAGGAGTTGTGGAGTGCATAGATTAGTGTAGTAGTAGTAGTCACAATGTAGCTCCATTTTGATATCATGGAGGAGTTGTAAACTCCATGATAGGAGCATTGTAATTTTCGTGAGCTTTCTTATATGAGCATTTCTAGAGCATTGTATCAAGTTTTCTATCATATTTTCATGCATGTTAAGTTTCCTTTATCATAGTTATAATATTGCATGCTTATTTCTATACTTGTGATCACATTTCCTTTAAGTTTAAGGCTCCAAAAGCTAACAGTGGTATCAGAGCCACGGTGGATCAAAGGAAATCACAAAGTGATCACCATTGCTATTGTTGAGTATTTGCAAACCGGATCAGCCATAGTGCGTTGTTGCATGCAAATACCATCACAATAGATTTTTGATAGAAGTAGCTCTAGATAGAAGAATAGAAAGTAGAGAAAGCCACATGATTGATTTGGCTAGAGTTTTTCCACAGAGTTGCAAAAACTTGTGAAGACTAGAACTTAGCATTGCATCCACTAGATTGGCAATCCAACTAGTGAAGATTATTTTCTTTAGAGTCATAGAAATTTTATTATCATTTCTAATATTTCATTGCAAGAGAGAAAAGAAGTTTTCAGGAAAACCATTGGGTTACTATCATCTAAGTTTTTCTTGTTGCAAAAAATTAACTCTCAGAAGGTGGGAAGCTTCCTACAATAGATAGAGAAGAACTCCATCTTCATTGCCTGAAGGTCGATGTTACTTTCCTCGTGCAGGGATTAATTATTTGTTGTAAAAAAATAAGGATTGAATATTTGGAGGCCTAAGGAGAAAGGTCCCATTGAGATATTTGTAGATTGAAGACTCCTAGTTGAAAGATTGAGGAGAGATCTAGTGGCCAAGGAAGCCACATTGAAGATTGCAAATCTAGGAAGGAGGTCCTAGAAAGAAGACCCCATTGAAGATTGAAGAGACTCAAGGAGAAGAGTCCTAGCAAATATTGGAGATTGGTGATCTCCATTGAATACTGAAAACTTCACATTGAAGAAGAGGTCCATTGAAGGCCCTATTGAAGAACTTCCATATTGGAAGATTGAGCATTGAGAAGAACTAACAAAATGTTCTATTGTAGATTTTAGTAGTAGCAGATTCAGGAGATCCTAGGAGAAGATCTCACTATGAAACTTCCATAGTTGAAGATTGAAGAGGCCAAGGAAGGTCTCATTGAATATTTTGAAGCTGCAAGTTTGAGGACCTTGGAGAGGTCTCAAGGAGAAACAAGAAGAAGGCTTGGTGAGCCTCATTGAAGGAGTTCCTAGAAGAACTCATTGGAGAAATTACTACCAAAGGAGAAGCTTGAGATAGCTAAGGAATTGGGACAATTGTCACCATCCGAAAACAAGCCCAAAGGAGAAGGTTTGGCAAGAAGATTGTCAAATCACAAGGTAGTTTGGAATAGATCTCAAGATTGATAGATTGTTTGAGGAGGAGATCTAGTTTGAAGTCAGAATTTGGCAAGAGAAAGGAGATAGAAAAACCGCCAAATCTGAGAGATTTGGGGGCCATCATTGAAGGGTTCTTGAGTGAACATCTCAGCTGTGATTTGGGGGAGGATCCTACCAAATTTTTGGGATTCAAGGATAGTTTTTCAGTGAAGGTATTGACTGCTTTACAATCTGAAATTTTTCAGATTTGAGGATAGAAAAAGGCAGCAATTTGGGCAGCGTTAGTGACTGCTAAAGATCAGATTTCAGAGGTACATCCTGAAGGAGCATTTTAAGCCACCAAGTTACAGTATTGGGCAGCATATTAGTCAAGTATTGAAGCTGCAAAAAGGTGAGCAAGTGAGCTGTTTTGGACAGCCTAGAAGAGCTGCAATAACATCTACAAAAGGCAGAAAATTTAAGTGACTAAAGTCACTATCATCATCATCATCTACAAGGAAAAAGGTATGCAACAAAAAGGTGCAAAAGTTCATTAGTTGAGATTTTTATATTTGGATTTCTATTAAAGTTATAAAGCACCAGTTACAAAAGTTTAAAGGTTGCATCAAAAGTTTCATTTCAAGTCTTCAAAGGTAGTGCAAAAGTTATAAGTCTACAAGGTTCAAACCTGCACATAGAAGAAAATAGAAGTTAGGTATATTTTGAGAGAAAGAAATGTATCAACATTCTATTGTTTATTCTAAGTAAAAGAAGACTACAAATTTGCATAATCTATAGTGCAAAATATTTCATTGAAAAGCTTGGTTTAGTGAAAGAGAAAGGAATAACCAAGTAGGAAGGATATTGCCAAAAGTGTGAAGGCAATAGTTGCTTCAATCCATACCAACTAGCAATTGAAACCTACAAGCTTGGTTTAAGAGCATAGGGGGGCAAACGTCTACTCTACATTTGCATAGCATCAAGATTAAAGGTGTCATAAGAGAGCTCAAATTGAAAGCACTCAAAGTGCAATAGTCAGGAAAGCTAAGCACTATTCAAGAAGGAAAGTTACTAAGAGCACCGTGCTTAGAATATGAAGCATAGCTACATAAGAACAAAGGGATAACAAGAGTAAACCTATGTACAAGTTGCAGACAACAAGTAGGTGATAGCCATAGAAGGAGAAAGACATTTGTTTAGAGACATATAGCATCAAAAGAGCTTTTGGTGAAGGCAAATAAAGGTCCTCTTATCAATCTAAAAGGAGAGCACAAACAACATATTGACATCAAGAAAGAGTACGAATATAGTCAATACACGGTGAATAGACAACATTGATCACAAGTTTTGTTGAGTGGATAACATAGCTCATAGTATTGCTTGTAATTCACTGTCACATGCACATCGAAGAAGTCAAGCTCTCATCAAAGATACCAGTATATATAGAGGAGTTCTAACAAGTCTAGGAGGTGGCCAAAGTACCAAGTACTTAAGATCTTCAAACTCACCAAAGGAGGTGAAAATTTGCAGTAGAAGCACCATATTGAAATACTCACAGGTGCAGTGAAGGAAGAAGACACCATTACACAAGGAATGAAGATAACCACGCACCAAACGAAGCAACGTGGAGGCATTTGGTAGAGAAGTTACAACACACCAAACGAAGCAATGACGTAGCATGTGGTAGAGCCATTACATGCCAAGAAAGAGGAAGTCAAGCCATTATTCCATCCTATTAGAAGTGCGCATCAGAGTTCTAGATGTTATAAGAAATAGGGAGGACAACGCTCAATCATGTAATGCTCTTTAAAAGCCGTTGAGGACGTGGCGTATATCTCTCAAAAGGAAGCACAACATAGAAACGTCTCAAGCGAAGAAAATCATTTCCACTTGTCTCAACCTGTCATTAAGGTATAACGCTCAAGTTGGTATCATTTACCTTAAGCCTTACTCACCTAGTAACGCCCAATGAAAGGAAGTCCATTGCCTTAAAGAATCGTGACACTTGTCATAGTGGACAACCATATTGGAGGCATATACAAGAGCATGTAACAAAGTGGAAAGTGAAGCAAGGGCATAGCAAAGTGTTGAGGAGCATTACAACCAAAAGGAGTGCATTGAAGAACATAGGGACAACATTGAAGAATGAAAAGCTGCCATAGAAAAGCACTGGACAACATTCTACCATTGGAGGAGACCACAAGGTGACTGCCAGATTCATACCATAGTAAGAAAAGCACTTGATATAAAGGTAATATCAAAGTTTTATTGCCTTTATAAAGCTGTGAGGAGTGATAATATTATACATATCAACTTTGATATTAAAATCTAGAGATATTAGTTTTAGGAGTAATAAGGTGTTGAAAGAATCTCTAGAATGCTTATTGATTACATGAGGAAAGAAGTTAAAAGTTAAACTATTTCTATTACTTCAAAATATTTGCAAATCTTAAAGTCAAGGAGATAAAAGGATTAGTAAAACTTAATTTGCAAATACTTAGTATTTCTAAAACTTCTAATTAGGGAGATATAAGGAATCCTACTTCAATTGAATTTCTAGAAGTTTAGAAACCTATTATTGCATTGAATCATAGTAGAAGAGATTAAGATATTGCTTGCATAAAAATTATAGTTGGAAGATTGAGATAGAAGGACATAGACAATCCAACTAAAGATATTGAACTCTTCTAAAAATTTTCTACAAATAGTGGTTGCAAGTGATAAAAGTGAATCATATTTATAGCATTACTAGGGAGCTATAAGGAAGATTACTACAAAGGTTAATACTACAAAACCCAAACCAAAAAGGAAGATAAAGATGTCAACCTCAAAAAGTGAAGTAAACAATGATATGAACAACACCATTAGAAGGGAAAAGATTAATGTTATTAAATCAAGAATCAAGAATCTTCTGAATAAAACTGAGAACTTAGATCTTGGTTCAAGATTGATCTATAGTGAGGTGCTAAAAGAAGATTTCACTACTATGGAATTTTATCTTCATGCTAGGCTTATTGAAGCAATTGAGAATGAAAAGAAAGATATTCCAGTTCCTTTGGAGTTTGGGAACATTCTATACATGGCATTACTTTCACTTCAAACTCACAAAGAAGTAGTTGCAAAGCAAAAAGAATTAATTGAACTACTCAAAGTAAAAACAAAGATAGATGAATCATTTCTAGAGAAAATGTTTCAAGCATCATGTAGTACTAGTACTTCAAGATCTACTAACTCAAAATTTTATCATGATGCTTGTTCAGAAGTTCCTGTACATAGCAAGGATAGTAGTGAAAAGGACAAAGGCAAAAGGAAAATATTGTTGTAGGAATCAAGTGATAGTACAACCACATATGAAAGTACAATAACTAGAACCAAAGACAAGAAAGAAGGAAAAGAAGAGGAGGCATCAGATCAAGGAGGAATACAATGCAAGGTAAACTAAAAACAACAGAAGGAAAAGAACCTCATCAAGATGAAGACTATTCAAGAGTCAAAGATCCATATTGAAGACTAAAGTCTTCAAAACCAAATAATGTAATACAAGGGGGTGTTGGAATATATTACATCATTTGGTTCTTTACTAATGTACCTTCATGGGTACATATTTAGATTAGGATTATATTAGGAGATAAATAGTTTATTAGAGTAAATTAATAAATGCACAAGTGTTAGAATGTGCAATGATGTAAATGTGCATGTAGTCCACATGTACATGAGTCTTAGGGTTGAGTGAGAGGTAAGGAATCTATATTTCTATATAAAGGCCTCATTGTGAGTGTTTGAAGATATAAGAAGGAGTTGTGGAGTGCATAGATTAGTGTAGTAGTAGTAGTCACAATGTAGCTCCATTTTGATATCATGGAGGAGTTGTAAACTCCATGATATGAGCATTGTAATTTTCGTGAGCTTTCTTATATGAGCATTTCTAGAGCATTGTATCAAGTTTTCTATCATATTTTCATGCATGTTAAGTTTCCTTTATCATAGTTATAATATTGCATGCTTATTTCTATACTTGTGATCACATTTCCTTTATGTTTAAGGCTCCAAAAGCTAACAATTTCCAACAAAGGCTTCTTGCACTATTATTTTATCTTTTAATACAAATATTTTCTACTAATCCTCTTGAAATTTTCATCAGTGTGATATCAACTAAAGTTCAATACTTTAACCTTATTGCTCACTGAATATCAAGCGGTTTCAATTTTGGGTGACTTCAACCCTATCCTTCAAAAAATATTAAATTCCAAAATGGCCAAAGTGTGGTGTAGCACTAAGACCACTATTGACTTTTTAGTTAGATTAAATCATAGGTCCACTTCGTAAGATTTTAATCATACTCAATATTAGAGTATTCAATATATATAGCGAATATCAATGAACATAACATTCATGAAATAAAAATAATATGCATAAACGATCTTACAATATTATTGTTGTAATTGTAATAAGCTTCAATTTTCTTAGACACTTTCTTGATACTATATGGAGCTTTATCTTCATAATATAACCCTATAAGATGACTCTTCAATACTCGACTATTACTCTCCTCACATATCTAGGAGATGCATCCTTTCATAATCCACAAATATGACAAACCTCTCATATCTCTTGAATTTACATATTCACTTGTGTTCTTGACACATACACATATGAATCTTAACTTTATACACACTTGCACACTTTATTACATGACACTTGCACACTCACACTCTATACACTTACACACTTTATTACATGACACTTGGACTCTTCTCACACATTGACACATACTTTAGGGTAAATATAAATCACACACCCTAATATAATATTTACAAATGTATAATTATACCATGGGGGTACTTTATTATTTATCAAATAATGTAATATTCTCCAACAACCATAAAATTAGCCATATACATCAGATACAATATTTGTTGTGCACATTTATGCTTGAGAGAATATTTCTCCTCATAATTGTAAAATAATCCTTGGGATCTACGACCTTTCATTTCCTCCTTAGTCAATTTCTTAATTGTTGGATATTTATTCCCTAGACTATATATGGCCTTGAATGATATTGGGGGATGGCCTATGTAAATGTAGATGAATGACTCTCAACAGTAAAGTTTTCCTCTACTAACCTAGCCAACCCTATTTCTTCCATCATGGATTATGGTTTAAACAATTTTACCTTAATCTTGATATCATACTTCAACCCATTGATAAAACAAATATAAAAGAATAATTCACCCAAACCCCTTGTTCGGTTAGCCAAATTCTCAAACTAAGTCTGATATTTAAGAATAATGGAGATTAGCTTCAATTTTTTTAGAGCTCATGTAAAGTCCTCATACTCATTGGGACTAAAACGAGTGATTAGTTATTCAAATTATTTTCAAGAAAGGTCAGGAGTCATATGTTGCACCTATTTATACCATTAGAGGGATTTAGACTCAAAGTTAAAGGATGCCATGGTGATCCATATTATCAAGGTGTGTTGTGGAGCTTGAAATATTGATTTGCTTGCCACAACCAATGACCAGGGTCCTTGCCATTAAAATTAAAAAAATTTATCTTGAATATTTTATACCAGACATCATTATTAGAAATAATTGTGTGTATCCTCTTTTGTATTTCCAAAATTGCCAATATTTACCTCAATTTCACCACTGTAAATCTGATGGTATGCTTGAGTCTCCTTTTAAGTGTCCTTCAACCTCATATTTTTTTCTTGATTCCTATTTTTATTTTAATTTGTTTACTATTTAAAAGTGTTGGTAAATATGCTTAAATATCTCATAGGTAAATTTATCCAAGATCAAATAATCACACACAATAATGCTCACAATATTGCACATAAAAATACTTCTCTATTACATTCATAATTCACACTTTCTCACATTAAAAAAATCACTCTAATTACTCTATTACATAGCATGAAGCCTTGTCTCCAATATATAAATTTACATAATAAAATCTTCAATACTCTTGACTATTGCTTTCCTCAAACTTCCAAGAGATGCAACCTTTCACATGCCTCACATTATGATAAAGACTCATGATTACATAACCTTCTACTTCACATCTTGACACATCTCATATGACTCTTTACTTCCATACTGACACCTAACACTTATAACTTTTCACTTGCACACTTATAACTCACACTTATACACCTCACACTTGCACACCTTACACTTGTACTCTTGACATCTTTCACACTTTATTACATAACACATAACACTCTTTATAACTTGACACATATTTTAGACACACACACACACTTCATAATCTAAAAATTTATAATAGTACTCCATGGTACTCAATGTACCAAAAAATATAATATCTTCAACACCCCTCCCCCTGTATTACATTACTTAGTGTGAAGAATTTTAGTCTTCAATTTTTATCTTTAGCCTTTATCTTGTCTTATTGATTTAGTTGAGCTATTGTTGGTGGTATTGCATTCACTATGATTTTGATTATTCCTATAGTAACTTTTGTAATGATTTGTTTGTGTATTTCATCTAATGCCATCATTAAGTTACCTTTTATAGTGTTCCATTCATGAACACCATTTCCATTGTACCAACAAGTTTTGTGAAGATGAATATGGCTACCAAAATTTTGAGCAAGATCACAATAATATTTAACTTTATATCCATATTTATTTCACTGTTCACACCTTTGAGTATAATTTGATCTTCTATATTTTGGATGAACTCTTATACGAACAAGAAATTTATTTCTTGATTTTGCAACTTTAATTGATGCCTTGAATGTCATTGTTGTATTACAATATGATTTTCCTTTACTATTATTTAAGAATCATAAGAATTGTACTTTCAAGTCCACTTTGAATGAATTGTATATGTTCTATCAATTCCATTGGTCCATGTTTTCTTTTGTTTGGAACAATTTGTAAATGATTCTTGGAGGCTTTTCCCTTTTCTTAATTTTGAACATTTATTTTTCCTTACTTTCTAGCCATGATGTGACTCTCTTGAATTTTTTTATTCTTCATCTTCAACTTCAAAAATCAATCATTTCTATAAATTTACTTTTCACTCCTTGTAATTCTTAAAATTTTAATTTCAAATTCTTCCATCTTTTTCAAATTCAAATTTCAAATTTCAAATTTCCTCTTTTAAATATTTCAATTTCATCAATCAATTTTTACATTCATCAAATTCAAAATTTTAATCTACTTATGACTCTTAAATTCACAAAATTTCAAATCCTTTTCTTTTCTTTAATTAATTAATTTTTTGAATTAATTAATCATCCTCCATTCACTTCAATCTTTCAATTAATCAAATCATTCCTTATATCTCCGAACAACTCCACAAAATAAATCCTTTTCTTTTTAACTAAATGATACACCTTATAACTCCAAATAATCAACTCAAATTAAATAGGCATCTTGAATAATCAAACCTACCTCCAAGTTAAATATGTGCCTTGTATAATTTAAACCTTACATTCAAAAACATCCTGTCAAGTGAATCAACTTTTGTTCTATGGAAAATGTTCCAAAAATAGATCTGACACCTTCTGCACATCCATCTTCTTTGAACAATCTTCATTACATATTCTCTTCCTTAGGCTTCAATCCTCACCTTTGTATGTGTATCTTATTCACTGCTCATTTGCTACAAAACTATGACACGACATATTACTTCTCTAGTATCTTCTAGATTCTATATGCTTCTCTAGTCTATGTTTCACTCCTCAGGTATAGAATGTAGGTATTCTCCTTCAGGAAATTTCTCGAGCAACTCGGTTGTGTAATGCTTCCTCCATGCATGTTCTTTCAAATTGCACTCTTCTCTTTGTCTCCAAGTAGTATCTCTACAAACACTTTCTCTCAACATCTTCTCATGGATTACTTCTTTAAAACACCACTATACTAAATCTTCCTTCACAATGTTCAATATTTGTACCTTCAATCGTCTAGTCTTTAATATATTTGTATCTCCAAAGCTCCAATATCTCCTTCTAAATCATTGTCTTCTTCAACAAACTTCAAATACTCTCCAAAAAATCTCTTTCAATGTATCTGTTCTTCAATAATATCTCCTTCAATCTTCATCCAATATTCAATAATCTTCTTCTTCAATATCACGTTCTCTTTATCAATCCGCCCTCAAATATCTCCTCCAAATTTACTCATAATAATCTTTCACCAGTGTAGCTCTAATCCAAGATAGCTTCGATACCATTATTGGCAAATATACCTAAATATCTCATAAATAAAAATTTTCAAGATTAAATAATCACACACAATAATGCTCACAATATTGCACACCAAAAATACTTCTTTATTACATTCATAAATCACACCTTTTCACATTACAAAACTCATTCTAATTACTCGATTACATAGCATGAAGCCTTATCTCCAAAATTTAACTTTATATAACAAAATCTTCAATATTCCTTACTATTGCTCTCCTCAAACTCCCAAGAGATGCAACCTTTCACATACCTCACATTATGACAAATACTCTCATGATTACATAACCTCCTACTTTACATCATGACACATCTCATATGACTCTTCACTTCCACACTTGAAACCTAACACTTATGACTCTTCACTTGCACACTTGACACCTTGCACACTTAAAACTCACACTTGAACACCTCACACTTGTACGCTTGACACATTTCACTCTTTATTACATAACATATAATACTATTTACAACTTTCAACATACTTTAGACACACATTTCTTAATATAAATATTTACAATAGTACTCCATGGTACTCAATGTGCCAAGTAATGTAATACCTCCAACAAAAATATGCATAGAGTCTTTCAAGTGTTTAATTTTATGTCAATTTTTTTTCTATATTTGGGTAAGTTGGCTCAATATGTTCAAAAAATTTGTTTTGCTCCATATCCCTCACTGATCCTCTAGCCATGGATTTGTGATTTGGACCTTCTTAAACTACCCTACTAAAAATATAATTATAGTTTTAATAGTTACTATTTCTAGTAATGGTCCTAAAAAATTGTATACGTTCTATATACCATATTGATCAACTGGAAGAGATGATCCAAATGGATTATACACTAAAATGATAATTTTTGGATAACAAGTTTGTACTACATTGATTGATTGTTTATTGTCTAATATCTATTCTAACAACTTTCTAAACTATCAAGATTATGCCTGTTACTAATCCAAATTGTACTCACAACATTACACTTGATTGTTACTAACAACTAATCTATATGACATTGTTATTGAATGTTACCAACAACCTTTTGTTCTAACAACTATTCCTTCCATTACTGATCCCAATAATCATTTTATCTTTTAAGAACTATTACAATATTGTGAATTTTATGATAAGTGTAGTCTCCTCAATATGCTCAAAAATGTTATTAGAGTTTTTAGGTTTGACAATTTTTGGTTAGGGTTTGACATACAATAAAAATAGGGTAACTCTAGACCAAGGTGTGTGCTACCCAAAGCCCTCTATTATACCATAATAATGATTGATAATGCTTGGACCAATAATTTAGGCCACTACTCAAGGAAGATTTCATGCATACCCTTGAGCGTACTACTCACCTCTTTGATAGTATGAGAGGGTAATATTTCCTAGTGCTATTCTCTATATCCTATGGATAGATACATAGTCAAAATCTTCATAGGACTAAATTTTTCTCATAAACCTAGGGTATCTTCCTATATACTTGAGGGCATGTGGGAGGTCAAGTTTATATGGGTGCTATTTGAGCCCTCAATATTGGAGTATGATCACCTCTCACTTCACTAGAAAATTTACAAGAAATCTAGCTTAACCAATAATTATAAATCCTCCATGGTATTTACAACCCCCAACATGGGGTTTCTAACCTATTAAACTAAAACAAAAAAAATGACAGGATTTCATAGGATAAATCATAGAAAACACAAAAGTAAGTAAATTATACCTAACATTCATGGAAGAATAGGATATAAACTATTATGACCACAACAAGACATGACCCTGGAAAGCACTTTGATACCACTTGTTAGGAACAATAAATTAAATCATATACATACAATATTAAAATAATAAAAATTAATGCAAATAATTAATAGCAGGCAACCTCCTTGGAAGTAAAGCTTCGTTACAATATGAAAAATATGAGATGCCCCATCCTCTTACCTCCTTGGTTCTTTTAAAGACTCTAACTAACCCTAATTATAACTCTCAAGGATTCCCATTCATGTGCAAGTGGGGGCCTGAGATAGTATCTCCTATGTCTCTTTATAATAAATAACGATTACATCATATGGGTCCATAAGCATAGGTATCCAATACACCACATAACTATGTAATTAGTAATTATTTTAGGATAGGGTCCTAACATAAAAAATGATGTATACATACAATACACAAATCTACATGCTAAATGACTATCTTTTGGTTTGTACATTAACTTCCTTGACATTAAAGTGAAACACAAAATAAATTTATCTTTGATAGCTACAAATAACATATACAATCTCTTTAGATATTTGATGTAAGTGGAATCACATCACATACCAAATTACTTTGAGATGTAATTTACTCAATAATGGTCATTGTTGTTATCTTAGAATGCACCTGCCCATTGGGGCAGAATCCCAACGTGCCAAGGGCATTGGTGCCTTGCTTAGAGTGACACAACATGAAGCACCGTAGGCAGGAGAATCACATACAGGGAAACCTTTAGGTTTTTTAACTAAGGCTAGATCCTCATTGGATAAAATTTTGGCACATTAAGGCCTTTGCGAGCTAAGGCATACATTTTTTTAGGGGGGTTGCAAGGAAAGGAATTGCAATGAAAGAAAAAAATGTAGGAAACATAAAGGAAAATGAAAGAAAAATTTGTAATAAATTAAACCTAAGCTATGAGGATAAGGTGCAAATATTAAAGTCCCCCTATTGACTAAAAGAAGTGATCATAAATGAACACACTCACCACAATCTAATAGCTAGAAGTGAACACACTAAATTCTACATGATCTAAAATCATAAACAAACTAAAGAAGGACATAGCAAAATCAGTCATAACTTCCATTCATGTTCCAAAATGATTACAAGACATGTGGCATAAAGAGACACGATCCTCCTTAGACAATGAGTTGAATATAAAAATTTGTTTATTACAACTGATAAGGTAGGGTTAAAGAAATATCCCATAAGGCCATATAAGAGGCATGAGCAAAAAACTCTCGATGCTTTTACAATGTAAATATTAGCCTATTTATATGCAAAGAGGAGAGACCCTTTTCCTGTAAAAATATATGTAGAAGGACTACACATTTTATTTTACTTTGTAGTCAAAATACTTCTGTAGTGGCAGTCAATAGCTTTAAGGTCTCTAGATCCAAGGCCATTAATTTCGAAAGGCTTTTGGGCCTTTAGATGATAATGTGTCATTGTCATATCTTGTTGCTTGCTATGCTAGGATGGTTGTGTTAGAACCAAAAGTGATTATACAATATTATTCATGAATGAGTACATATAGGGAGAGATTAGGGTTTGGAAGATATTAGGGTTTTTAGAAAGTAAACCCTAACTCTAACCCTAAAAAGCAAAATCCTAACCCTAAAAAGCAAAATACATATTAAATTAGGCAAAGTGCACTTTAATATTTTAACATCCCCCTTTAATGTGCACTTTTCTAAGTACAAAATACTCATTCATATTCTAATATCCCTCCTTCATGATGAAGCTCATCTACAAGGTATCAATCTGTGCCGAAAATGCACCTTTATACAATAATGTGAGCCATCCAAAAGTTAGGCTAAAATAACCAAGAATATGATGCTGAAAGCTTGATGTGGTGCTGCTTGAAGTATTAAAAGTGTCCTTATGGTAACCTTCTCATTCTACTGAAATGCATAGATAACCAGTCACTGCATCCGCCAAGTGCTATAGAGAAGATGACTAGGTACTACCATCACTATAACCTGTAAAAATGTGAGGCTCACTCTTGGGGTCTAATTTTTTTCTTTTAGCATAATCAATGTGAAAAAATTCTAAACAACCAAATACTCTAAAATGAGCCACCGTGGGCTTCTTATCATACCATGCTTCATAGGGTGTCTTTTTTTCATTGCCATTGTGGGACTTCTATTCAGGATGTAGGTTGCTATTTGCGCTGCTTCAGCCCAAAAATTTCTCTTCAACTTTTTGTTCTTCAACATGGTTCTTGTTGACTCCATTATTGTTCTATTATTTCTCTCTGCAACACCATTTTGTTGTAGTGTGTAGTGAGTAGTTAAAATGCCTTTTTATTCCATATGAAGAGCAAAAGTCTAGAAATTCCTGTGAATAAAATTCCCCACCTCTATTAGTTCTTAACACCTTGATAGAACAACCTGATTCCTTTTTAGCCAATGCCTTGAATATATTGAAGGCTTAGAATACCCCCATATTTGATATTAAAAAAGAAAACCCACATTAGTCTTGTATCATCATCAATAAAGGAAATAAAATACAAATTTTTGCCTATGCTAGGATAAGACATAGACCCACATAAATCTTAATGTACCAATTCCAATTTCTTGGTAGCTCTCCATTTATTGGTTGTAAATATTTCTCTATGATGTTTTCCAAGTATACATGCCTCGCATGCTTCCTTCAATTTGGAGTCAATCCTTGGAATACCATCAACCATATTGTTCTTAAAAAGAACATGCAGACTTATGAAATTTAAATGACCATATCTAGAGTGCCACAACATGCTAGATTCATCAATGGTAGAAAAGAAAGAATTATGATTTAACATATTTATTCTAAATGAAAAAAATCTATTTTTTGACATAATAGACTTTCCAATCAATTTGTTACCTTTCTTTTTGTCATATATCAAACATTATCCATTGTCAAAAAGTAGCTTGAATCCTTTCTCTACTAGTTGTCCAACACTCATGAGATTATGATTCATGTTTGAAGCTAAATAAATTTTGTTGATATCACCCTTCACATGCTTTGTGGTGATAGGCATTCTCCCTTTCTCTTCAACATGAATCACCTTCCCATATCCTAAGTGAACTTGACTCTTGAATGAACCATATAGCTTGTCAAAACAATCCTTAAAACATGATATATGGTTAGAACATCCTAAATCAAGAAACCACATATTACTTTTATCATCTAAACCTGAATTACATGAAAGATAATAATTAATTTGATCATCATTATTCTCAGCTTGGTAAGCCTTTTTCTCACCCCATCTTGGTTTACTTGATTTTTGGTTGCTAGATTCCTATAATATTTTATCATGTGACCTGGTTTCTTACAATAATGACAAGTGATGACCTTCTTACCCTTCCACTTTGAGTTTGATTTGTTTTTCCCTTTCTGATCAAAAAATTGAGAAAAGTTTACATTTTGATTTGTGGATTTTTTATTTGGTTTCAAAACCCATAATTTGGACTCTAGTGCATGATTTAATTCATTTGAATAAATTTTTATCTCATCCTCATGGGACAATAAAGAACCCACTAACTCTTCAACCTTGATTTGGTCCATATATTTACACTCCTCAAGTGTAATGACAATATGCAAGCACTTTGGAGTTAGGGATATCAAATTATTTATGACTACTGCTTTATCTTCCATGACTTCACCATACACTCTCATTCTATGCGCTATATCATTTACTCTAATACAATAGTCTCCAACATTCTCATCATCATGCATTTTAATATTTTCAAAATTGATTCTTAATTTTGAGAGCTTTGATGCTCTTAACTTTTTTGAGCCTTGATATGATATCTCCAAGGTTGTCCATGCCTCATGTGCATTCTTACAACTAGCTATCCTTGGGTAGATGCTTGGATCTATCACACTCTGCAAGTAGAAGAAACCTTGAGCATCATTCTTTTATTCCTCTTCTAATGTGTTCTTTTGATATTTAGGAAGAGATTTTCAATCCTTAGGAGGATTATATGGCTGAACTATACTTTTCCAAACTCTCTTCCACACAAATATTCTCCTCATTTTATCTTTCTAGTACTCAAAGTTATCTCCTTTGAATGTAGGTATATTTAAGGATGTACTAGTTGTTGCCATGATAGCAAATGAATAGCCACAAGTATTTATGATCCAAACTCTTGTAAAGAATGTTGGGAATAAAAAATATTCACCCTCTCTTGCTGTAGCTATACCTGCAAATTCTGAATTCACATACACAAATTGGCTCTAATACCAAATGTTAGAACCAAAAGTGATTATACAATATTATTCATGAATGAGTACATATAGAGAGAGATTAGGGTTTGGAAAAGATTAGGGTTTTTAGAAAGTAAACCCTAACTCTAACCCTAAAAAGCAAAACCCTAACCCTAAAAATTAAAATACATATTAAATTAGGCAATGTGCACTTTAATATTTTAACAGGTTGCACCATTAAGACTTTTCCAGGTCTCCTTTGGGATATCACTTGTTAATGTGGTAGGTATGAACTTCCTGACTAGTGCAAATAAATAAGGTAGGCTCACATGTATGATGGGTGGTTGTTGCACTGACATAAAGTTAGCTCTAATAGGGTAGGCTACAAAAGTTAATCTTTATGACCAATGGTGGATATCACCTTAAATTCCCTCTTGGATTTCCTTCTAGTATGTGCATGTGGTTGCCATGTGTCTTTGGCTATGGTGGTATATCCTTTGGCCAATGAAAAACCTTCATTGATTGAGATCTGATGCCTTTCTCTTTAAGCTCTTGACTTGTTGCCACATGTCTAATTTTGGATCTCGTTAAGCCTTTTCTCTTTCCCATGCTTTCTTCCATCATAAGGACAATGTGGATTGTCAAATGAAAAATTAACAACATGTGGACCTTGGCACTCTCAATGGTGGTATATTTATGCAAAAGGTGAGCATTGATCATCAATGGAAGATATAACGGTTGACATGAATTTAGAACTCATATGCCTATCTCTCAATATTCCTCCTTATTGAGGGTGGGATGCACCTTTTGACTACCTTATTTAACATGTATTTCTTTCGATTGAGCTTTTGAGTGAAGCAAGGACTATAGGGAAGAATTCCCTATAATATTGGTAGCTTCCAGGGCTCTTTGGCCTATTGAAGAGAGCAAACCCCAAACTTCTTGCCTTGTTCTTGGGTGCAAGGTCAAAACTAGAAACTAGAAAATAACAAAGTATAAAATAAGAAATGAAAATAAAAGGTGATAAGGGGATGAGGAAGGTTATTGTATTAGGATTGATACTCTTGGGTGAGGCATTACCTTTAGATTCTATGTGTGAATGAGAAGATATTTAGATAATTTCAAACTTTTCCTGAGTTTTCGGGGAAACATTCTTAGGAGAATCATGACTCTGGATAATTTTTTAGTCTTGAATATTAGTTGGGACTTTAATCTAGCTCATATACCAAGTTCAAGAATGTTATTTTTGTTGTGACCCTATTCGTTGCTTAAGTTTTGATGCTTCAAGGTTGTTGCTCTATAGGATTTGCTCCCCTATGCATTTTACCATGAACTTCAGAGGGATATTTTATATGGATTGGAAAGCCTTGACAAGCTTATCAACCTCAACCTTGTAACCAAAGACCCTCTTCTTGTTTCCTTCTCTGGTTCCTTGATTTTGTCTATTGGGTATGTTGTTCATGTTTTTTCAAAACTGTCCTAGGATATATGTGTCTTTGAAATCCTATTTCTAGAAGAGAGTGGTTTTGTTCTTGAACCCACCCTTTTAATTTAGGGATGGATTTGGGGCTATTGAGCAAGTTGTAGTCCAATCAAAGATAGATCCTATTTTGTTACCACAAAAAAGTTTTTTGGGTTCTTAATTATAGTGGGGGATAGCTTTGATACCACCAAAAAGGTTATGGGATAGCTTTGATACCACTAAAAAGGTTATGGGATAGCTTTGATACCACCAAAAAGGTTATCTTCTTTTTCTTGTCCAGTTTAGGTGGTCATCATCACATCATGGCATGGGGAGTTTTAAATTTAATAGCTACTTCCTTTGAATCCTTCCCTCATTAGAATATTTTATATTAGATAAATTGTAGCAACTTTAGGTCCTATTATCTTGTTCATCTTGTGAACAACAATTCTGCTCTCAACATCCCCTTCCTGGATGAGAATAACCTATTGTAATGAAATCTCAAAGAAGGGATTTCTCACTTGAAGAGTGACTTTATTGGGAGAACATAAGGCAAAATGAAGGATTCTACTCTTTTATAGACCTCTCAATTAAGTAAGTTACAAAATTTTCCTTCCTTACTGGTCATATTTTATTGACACTTCTTTGACAAGCCAATAGGATATGATCTTCCTTGAAGAGATGAATCAATAAAGTCCTAATTATCTATTTTTATTTCTCACGTTCCACCATAGTGGTCATCTCATCATCAAACTGATGGGTCTTCTAGGTAGTGTGTGGATATTCACACATTCACAAGGGTGCCAATCCCTATCAACTGTCTACCTTGCACAAGAAATTTTTATCAATCCAATCCACCTTCAAGCATGTAGCTAATTTGGTTGAAAATATAGAATTATTGCTTACTCTCAAAAGGTTCATTCCATGTGCCATGGCACAATAGTTTCATGCATCCTTCTTATGGGTGGATGATTGAGGCATTAAATACTCCTTAGTTTCTTTGAACAAATTTCATCCATTAGATTTTCATATCTATCACACAAATTTCTACTAGCCATGCTTTTGGGTCTAGTTCCTACCTTCCAAGTGTCAACCCTCTTGGCCTTGCAAGCCATTTCTATGTGGCAAATATCAAGGCACATTTCCATAAGCAAGGATTAAGCATCGGTGTCTCTTGATAGTCTAAAATTGAATCGTGTGCCATGATGCGTTGTCGTTATGCACATCATTAATTCTCAATGAATTTGTCAATCTAGGGCAGTGTACAAGGCTATTTGCGAAGGGAGTGAACAGGGCTATAACTTAGGTCATTTGGGAGCAACAGGTCTTATTGGTGAAACCGATTGTGTGGGGGATTTAGGACATTTTTATCTCTAAATTGCATAAATTGAACTTTAATCTAATTGCAGGAATGGAAACTAATTACTAACTGCAAAAATGAAATCCTAATTACAATTACAAAATGAAATCTAATTATGTTGCAAAAATAACTCCCTAGTTATAGTTGTAGAATTAGAAATCTAATTATGATTGCAGAAAGGAAGTCTATTTACTTTTGCAGCAATGGAAACCTGATTATAACATGGAAATTAAATCCTGTCAATGCTCTGTAATAGAAGGTTGTCAATCTTCTGTGTAGGGGTTGACAACAAAACACAAAATGCAATAAATTGCAAAAAATAGTAAATTCTGGAAATGACAATCTGCAGTAATTTGAAAGCTTGCTGAAAATGGAGATTACAACCAAACTTATCATTAATCACAAGATTATCCTAATCATGAAATAAACTAAGATTGCAAATATTGTTAGCTATTTACAAGGAAATGAAATGACAAGTTTTACAACTTATTCTGCTGCAACAAAATCAGAATAAAAACCTGTTGTTAGTCCTCCTCCTAGGTCTGGAAGTGGCCAACCTCCTTGTCCAGAAGAAGGTATGAGTCTTTCTCTCTCTCTAGATCTTACTCACACTCATTCACAACAACATGAATAAAAATAGTGCACTTTATTGATTCAAGAACATAATTACAGTATTGCTGCTAAAAACCCTATTACAGGACTGTAACAGTCACTTTTCTTATTATTATACTACTTGCTTATTTTCCCCTACCATTCTTCTTAGCTCAACCTGGACGGGAGCTATATATTTATAGATATCCTAAAATCTACTTACAAGCTGAGAATATCTCATTCCTATCTTACAGATCTATTCCTATTATGCTGCAACAATTCCTGGGTTTATCCTAGAAGAGGATCAAAATTGATCTTTTCCATAAATGGTGGCTTTGGTCGGCAAGGATGACAAAGTCAGATGGGAGATATTTTCCCTTACCCTTTTCAATATTTCTTTCCCTTTTTCCATCGTCAAAAATCAGTCAACAAGTCAAATAGCACTTTCTGTTCTCATTCTGAAGATAAGTGGCTCATTTCGAAGAGACTGCATTTCTCGTTTCGAAGATGTCCGCTCATTTCGAAGAGACTGTGTTTCTCATTCCGAAGATGTCTGTTCATTCCGAAGATCTTTGGAATGAACAATTGTGTGCTCTTCAAGTGATTTCATCTGCATTTCTCAGGTGGGTTAGCTCTCAGGATCAGATTGCAATAGCCTTCATCTCTCTCCATGTGTGAATTCCATGCCTTGCCATTCATTGGTAGCTGGCTGGAATTTACATTGGAAAACCAGTTTTTGTTGCACAGTAATAGTTTACTTGCACTATTTGCTAGATTTAGATAAACAAATGCTTGAAACACATAAAAAAAAACTAGTGAAGTGCTGCTATCAACCTAAGCATACTTCTCATTTAGCAAGTCATGACAAAGTAACATAAAACTATGCAAAAACTATAAAAAATCAGAATATAGTATTTCTAACACATTGATCATGCAAACAGTTAATACACAACATATTAAATCAACTTAACTAGCATATCAGATTAAACATAAGAGTTTTTAGGCAATTTCAATGTTCAAAACATGCTATGATTGAGGCATTTCCAGGCCTCATCATTTTCCCCCCAACTTATATAAATGCATGTCCTCATGCATTCTATTGGGCTATGGAATCACATATATCCATATTCAGATTCCATGATCTGTAGAACAATTTGGTGCCTATATAATATCCCCTGTTCTCCTGAAGGTTTCTGAGCCATTCTTCAAACTGATCATCAGGTTGAGGATCTTCTTCAAAATAGAAGGGAACTGGAGTAATGATGGTTGGAGGCCTAAATCTGAGACCTATCTAGTGATGTTGCATGATTTCAATCAGCTGTATCACTCCTTCTGCCCTTCTTCTGGACCATTCTAGGTTAATGGGGGAGATAGGTTCCCTTTTCTGTAAAGACATGGAAAGTTCTGCCCATCTGTTTCTGCAAAATGATAATGCTGGAACAAAATTGTTATTACAAAAATTCTAGAATTTGGTCACACAGTCCCTCAAATTGTTCAAGTACATCCTTTTTACATCTTCCCTGTTCATCATGGTGAAATGTTGTCTGGTGATAATTGGATGATTTGGCTGAACTGCTCTGACTAACAATTCAGCTCTTAATTCAATTTCTTTATTTTACCTTTTCTCCTGATCCCAGTAAATCTGATTTTGTAAAGTGGACATGAATGCTCTCAGTTGAACATCTCCTATGTAAATTTGAGGGTGAAATTCTACCTCTTCTGGAATAAAGAAGCTGTGTAAAAATAATTCACATAGGAGATTTTTTTGTTCTACAGGGCTGTCAAAATATGCTTCCAAGAAATCTGTAGTTGTGTCCAATTTGTATGGGAGACCTGAGCTAATCCTCATGACCTGCCATCTGAGATATTTCTCCTTCAGAATGAGACTGTAAAATCTGGCCGACCATCTGAATTGGACCAAAAACTCAGCAATCTGACATAAATCAGTCACTTTTTCCTTTAATGCCTTGATTTCTATTTCTTTTGCTTCTAACTATTTACCTTCCAATTTGAATTTTTCAACCTTAGTGGCAAGTTTCTCATATCTGATCATCCAACTGGCTATGTCTGCATTATATTGCTCTAGGGATACAGTATTGGGTGGTCTAACTACAGGTGGAAATCTGGGTAGCAGATCTACCTGAACCCCTTTTTCTGCTACTTCTACTGGTTGGTCATCTGACAATAATTCTACTTGTACCCCCTTTTTTGCTATTTCTATTGGTTGGTCATCAGACAATAATTCCACTTGTACCCCCTTATCCTCTACTTTTATTGAAGGTGTAACAGTTTGAAATACAGAAACCACATTTGAAGGAGTACTTACTTGAACAATTTCATGCTGCTGTTTAGACTGTTCCTGTGCTGGTGTTTCCTATTGTGACTCATCTCCAATATTATTTTCTATGCTCTTTACCAATTCTGGAGCATCTTCAGAATGAGAAGGCAATGCTTCAAAATGGAAGGGCACTTCTTTAGAATGAAAGGGCGCTGCTTCAGAATGAGCACCTATGTCTGCCTCAACAGAGTCATCTGCCCTAGATAAATCCATAAGTAATTGAGCCAAATCATCCTCATCAATAGATATAGTTGGCTATTTTTTAGACTGTGATAGCCTCTTCCTCAATTCTGCCACTTCCTGCTGTAATTCTGCAATCTTCCTTTCCTGCATTTCAATGATATTTTCTTTTTCTTCAATCCATTTAGTTTGTGTTTTGACAACACTTCTTGCTGCTCTTAGCTGTTCTGTGATGTCTACCTCCTCTGTTTTTGATTCATAATCTGATGCAGACAAATCATCTGTAGTTGGCTGCTCAACAACTATCTCATCTTCTACTTCAGCTGTCTACTCTTGTTCAGGAGGTTCCATGAAACTATCTATGATTGCATCTACATTTTTTGTGGCCTGTTGAACTATAGCAACTTCAAAACTATCTTGCCCAGTCTCTTCCTCAATTATCTGTTCAGGGAATTCTAAAAAATCTTCAGGGGCTGGTTGCACTTCTGTAACATCCGGACTGCCTTGTCCACCTTCTTCTTCTATCACCTATTCTGCTATTTCTCTCAAGTGGAGTCTTGTAGACCTCCTAGTTCCTGATGCAAATTTTTTCTTTTTGCTCTATTTTCTGGTGACAACAGGGGCTGTGGGGACAGTTTCAGATTCTAGTGGGAGTGCTTCTGTCTCCCTTGTTGTTTCTTCCCCTATTTTTCTAGGCACTTCACTCCCCTATTCTGACAGATCAGTAACAACTTCAAAAAAATGAACTTTCTTCTATTTTTCTTTTTGACTGCTGGTTCCAGGCCCTCTCTTCTTTTGTTTCTTAGCTCGTGAGGTTGAAGGTTCTGGAGAAAGGTGCTCTGTTGCTTCTATTGGGTGTGTTTCCTCCTCTACAACAACATCTATGGTAGTATCTATTTCTTCTTCTGCAACAGCATCTACAACAACATCTATTTCTTCTTCCTCCTCATCCTCATCTCCAAAAACTACATCATTCAGAGTAGAGTAAAACCTATCAAAGCTTCTAGGGTTTCCTCTAAAATGATGTTGGTAGACTAATTTAATAAGACCATGGTGGTGAGGGCTCCCTTTTCCTTCTTGATATCTTTTTGCCATATTTTTCAACTCCTGGTGCAGATACAGGGGAAGATTTACCCTAACTTCTGGTTGTTGCCTACCATGTCTTAGGTGGTTCAAAATTTTGAGATGATGCCCTGATAAAAGTACATACTACCCTTCACAGGTTAAAAATTTTATTACCCATGTGGCCACTTCATCCTAGGGTTCCTGTAGGCTGGCCCTTTTTACCCCCTTGCATGTGTTGTTGTGTATTAAGTATTCTAGCTCCCTATCATTTTCTTCCAGAAATTGATTAACTACATTTGCCAGTGTATTTTTGCCAGATCTAGAAATTGGAAGACCCTCTAATGGAAGCTCAGTAATTTGACTTAAAAATTCAGGGGTTACCTCAATTTTCATGTCGTTAATGTGTGCCCGGTTATTTCTGAATGTGTGAGCGAACATGCCGGCCAAATCTTCAGAGGACCCATTAAATTTGTCCAAAAATGGCATAAGCCCTCCATCTTCAAAAATTCATAGCACTTCTAGATTTTCTCGGAGGTGGGTGGTATCTGCTGGTTCCATATTTGTCTTTCACCCCATTTTCCTATTTTGGTATGTTAAAAACTGCTCACTTCTACTGCTACTCTTCCGTTGGATCGTTGGTTTCTGGTTTTTGCAGACTTGCAGGGTTTGTTTCCAGGTTTTCAATTGCCCTATTTTTCTTCTTCGAAATGAACTGCAATATCGACACTGTACCTCGTAATCATTTTGCATTAGCAAATATGTCTTTGGAAGGAAGGGTGGCACGCATTTCTATTTTTTCTCCGAACACCTATCCGTTAATGATTGCGCAGATGTCCTTGCCGTCAGATCCACCTCACTTGTTTTTAGCTCCTCTATTTTACCCATAGATTTTCACGTGCATGATTATTAGCATCAAATAATGGTGGCATATTATTGGTCACATCCCCGTGATTCTGGTACTTCCTTAATGGGTGCAAGATAAAACAAACCACATCTCAACTGACACGTGTTTATTTATCGTATGCAGTCAAAGAATTTTTCTTGATCGTATATTTTCCCTTCCTTGGATGCCACGTGGAAATATTATGTTGAATGTTCATTCCAAAGATTATGATTTATTGCAAAAACAATACCTCATTCCGAAGATAAAATTTCATTCCGAAGACAAGTCTTCATTCCAAAGATCATGCTTCATTGCGAAGGTAAATCCTCATTCCGAAGACAAAGCTTCATTTCAAAGATCATGCTTCATTGCAAAGGCAAATCCTCATTCTGAAGACAAAGCTTCATTTCGAAGATAAATCCTCATTCCGAAGATCATGCTTCATTGCGAAGGCAAATCCTCATTCCGAAGACAAAGCTTCATTTTAAAGACAAATCCTCATTTCAAAGACGAAGCTTTATTCCGAAGATAAAGTGCAACATTCATTCTACTGTCATTTTGAAGACAATTTCAATCCAAAGACAATACAACAATTAATCTGAAGAAGATAATAGGCACTATTTTTGGCATTCTCATTTCGAAGATTAGGTAGAAACCAATGTTCTCCTTCTCAAAACATGTTTTAAGTATGCCAACTCTTATGGATACCTTTTATGCTAATGGTTAATTGTTATACACTACATACCAATCATTTACAATGAAGAAATGTAAGAAATATATACCTGATTAAAACAAGTTAATGCAAGTTTTTGAAGAATGACTGCTTTTGTTGATGTTCTACTGAGATTTTTTGCAATATTTCAAAACAAGTGCAGTTGGTGAATTTGTACAATGATGATTCAAAAATTTTCAAGGTTATGCATGCCAGAAAACTGGTTTTCATGCATACCAACTCAGTAGTGCCTTAGGAAAGGTTTTCACTGCTGAGCTATTTATTTTTTTTTTCTTGTTTTTTTTTTTACCTCTCCTTTTCTCTCTGTTTTTTTTTTTGTTTGATTCTGATTATGCCCGTGAAGGAATTCATGATTTCCCTGAAATCATGCCCATGAAGGAATTCACAATCAAAATTTATTCATCTTTTTGTTTTCTATTTTATTTTTTTATTTTTTTGCTTTTCTTGAAATCCATGATCATGTTGATTGTATTGAAGTGGAAGAGGAAATCTCTTCCACCTATTGTGCATCCAAACTGTCAAGTTGTTGTAAGAATTCCTCTTTAGTCAGAGGTGTATGGTACACCTTGAGGCGATGTCCATTCACTACCAACTTTCTCCATGACCCATCAATAGGAGATAGACGAGTTGCTCCATTGTCAAATACCTCTTCAATCTGGTAAGGTCCAAGCCATCTAGTTCTCAGCTTTCTAGGGAAGTCCTCATAACGAGAATCAAACAACAAAGCCCAATATCCTTGCTAAAATTTCCTCTGTTGAATGTGACTGTCATGCCACAACTTCCTCTGCTCCTGAATTACTTCAGTTTGGTGCAGAGCATCCAACCGAAGTTCATCCAATGCATTCAACTACAGAATCCTATCCATCTGTGCCTATGACAATTCAATCCCAATTTCCAATGCTGTGCACAATGTTAGTAGCTCAAATTCAATAGGTAGGAGGGGATTTTTACCAAAAACTAGTTCATAAGGTGTGAATCCAGTAGTGGATTTCCAAGTAGTATTGTAAGCCCAAACTGCTTCAGGTAATTTATCTAGCCAGTTTCTCCTATGAAAAGCTACTATTTTTGTCAAGATTCATTCTAGTTCCCTATTTGTTACTTCAACCTGGCCATTTTCTTGTGGGTGGTAAGGTGATGATTTCCTATGTTTGATTTCATATAATTCTATAAAAGCCTCAATGACTTTAGATGCAAATTGGGGTCCTTGGTCTGTGGTGATAGACCGTGGAGCTCCAAATCTCTAAAAAATCTGAGTATACAAGAAATCGATGACCTTCTCTTCATGAGCATGTTTGAAAGCATGCACCTCTACCCACTTTGTCAGGTAATCAGTGCATACTAGAATATGCACCTTTCCTTGAGAAGGTGGATCAATAGGTCCTACAAAATCAAGCCCCCACCTCTCAAATGGCTCTAAAACCAATTGAGGCTGTAGTGGCATTTCATTTGTATGAGTGGGTTTCCCCATTCTTTGGCATGCATCACAATGCCTGATGTACTTTTTCACATCCTTGTGAAGAGATGGCCAATAATATCCTGTCCCTAAAATTTTTCTAATTGTGCTTTTTACATAATAGTGTCCACCTGAGGGTTCATCATGACAAGCCCTAAGGATATCATATACCTCATCCTTTCGGATGCACCTACGTAACACATGGTCAAGACTGCACTTAAAAAGTATACCCTTAATCCACTCAAAGGAAGAACTCTGTTTGATCAATTGTTTTTTTTGTTTTGAAGTGAAATGTGGAGGAACTTTCCCTGTGACCAAATAATTGGCTATATCTGCAAACCAAGGTGATTGGACTGATATAGCAAATAATTTTTCATCAGGAAAAGTGTCCTCAACTAATTCCCCTTCATCTGTGTTCTGCAACCTGGACAAGAAATCTGCTACAACATTAGCTTTTCCTGGTTTGTTGATTATTGTGATATCAAATTCTTGAAGCAACAGTAACCAACGAATAATTCTTGCACTTACCATAGGTTTATTCATCAAATACTTAATGGTTGTATGATCTGTGTGAATAAATATTTGATAACCTGTGATGTAATGCCTAAATTTGTTGATGGCATAAATTACTGCCAAGAATTCTTTTTCAGTTGTGGTATAATTTTTCTTAGCTCCTATCAAATTCTTGCTAATGTAGTAGATGGCATAGTGTTCACCATTGTCAATTTGTCCTAATGCTGCTCCAATTGCAGTATTGGAAGCATCAACTTGTATGTGAAATGGTAATGTCCAATTAGGTCCTCTTAACATAGGTGGAGTTACTAATTTCTCTTTCAGAGCTTCAAATGATTCTTGACACCTTGCAGTCCAGGAGAATTCAGAATCTTTAGTCAATAGGGCAAACATGGGATTGGCTATTGTGCTAAAGCTAGGAATAAACCTACGGTAAAAACCAATGTGTCCTAGGAAGCTTCTGACATCGATCCGAGTTTTAGGAGGAAGAAGATTCTTGATAATTTCCACCTTCTTTGGATCAACCTGGATTCCTTGAGGAGAGATGTGATGACCAAGAACTATTCCTTCCTTCATCATCATAAAACATTTGTCTGGATTCAAGGATAACTGGTATGTTTCACAGCGAGTTAAAACTCTGTCAAGGTTTTCTAATGTAAAGTCAAAAGTCTGTCCACATACTCGTGAAATCATCCATGTATATCTCAACACTGTTGGTAGTCAGATCAGAAAAAATTGCTAAGACCGCTCGCTGAAATGTTGTTGGGGCATTACACAAACCAAAAGGTAAAACCCTATAGGCAAATGTTCCCCATGGACAGGTAAAGGTTGTTTTCTCTTGATCTTCAAGTGCAATCTGAATTTGATTATACCCACTAAATCCATCAAGAAAACAAAAGTATTTCTTTCCAGCAAGGGTATCTAACACCTGGTCTATGAAAGGTAATGGAAAATGGTCTTTGTATGTCACTTTATTCAGCTCTCTATAGTCTACACATACTCTCATTTTTCCATTTTTCTTAGGAACTATAACCAATGGAGAGACCCACTGGGCTATCAAAAATTGGGTAAATGAATCCTACCTCCAGAAGTTTTTCAATTTCTTCCTTTACAATATCCCTTAGGGCAAGATTCGATCTTCTCTCGGGGTTGTCTTACTGGCTTGACTTCTTCAATATAAATCCTGTGGGTGCATATATCAGGGTGAACCCATGACATATCTTTGTAGTCCCAAGCAAAAGCATGAACATGCTTCTGCAAAATAGTTATCAATTTTTCTTCCTCTTCCCTAGTAAACCAGTTGTTAATGTTCAGAAATTTGCCTGGATGGATTTCTATTTGTTTTGTATTTGGAAGGACTGAATTCACTTCTTCATACCTGGTGATTAGGGAGTTAAGAGGACACTGATGAGATGGGAGGAAATAAGAAGTTTCTATTTCATTGATTTCTAATGGAAGCATATCCTGTATGGAACAGTGAGAAGGGAAAATCAGGTGATGATGCCACCCATGTGGTAGTGAAACTGATGTTTCCTATGATAGTACAGATGGCTCACCTTCAAAATTTTGGTTCTCCTCATTCCCTAACAATTGATGGATATTTACTGCTTCCTCTTCTAACCCTTGTTCATGCAGAACATTTATTAGGATAGTTTCATTCTCTAAAGTTTCTGTGTCATGGAGGTCTTCTGTGTGTTCCCTTACTACCAAGGTGGCTAGTGTGGAAATAACCTCTTCTGGTTCTTCATATGAATCAAGAAACCATAACTGACCTAAAAAATTGCTGGAGGGTCTTGCAGGAGGATATAGAGAGATCTATTTTAGATCAATACCATTTGAAATAGTCATTTTTCCAGATCTATAGTCTATGAAGGCTGCTGCAGTTGCAAGCCAAGGTCTTCCCAGAATGATGGGATATCCATGTGCTGAATTTCTTGGCTGTAAAACCAAAAAATCTGTAGGGAATTCCCAAGAAGAGACTTCTATAGGGACATCTTCAATGATACCTTCAAGTTTTGCAACTGACCTATCAACCATTTCTAAAACTGTAAATGTGGGACTAAGATGTTTGAGCTGTAATTGTTCCATTATATCCTTGGTCATGACATTTATTGCAGCTCCTAGATCTACTAAGACATTTGATATTGGTACTAAGCCTATGGTAACTATGATAACTGGACTCCCTAGGTCACTATACTTTGGAGGTACTAGTTTTTCGGACAAGAGATCAGCTATCTTTCCTTCAACCTGAACAGTCTTGGGAAATGCTTTCTTTTTTCTTCCTGCTCTTCTAATGCACAAATCTCGGACAATACTTTTAATCACTGGTATATCCTTAATGGCTTGCAATAAGGGCAATGATATAGTTAACTTTCTAAGTTCCTTGACCAAGTCTGACTCAAAATTTTCTATTGTGGTATTGAATCTTTCAGGATATGGAATTATCCTTGATGAAGGTAATTGTTCTGCCTGTGGTTCTATTTTTTCTTCTTCTTTCTCTATTGTTGGTTTAACTCTAACTGGTTCCAAAGGTTCTTGCTCTTCATTTTCCTTGATTTTAGTTGAAACAGGTTCAGGTACAACTTTTCCTGAACGAAGTTGGATGTTACTACAATCAAGAACATTTATTTCAGCATTTTCTTCAACTTCAGCCACATAGACAGGGGATGCCTGTCTCATGTTGTTTGGATTAGTGACTGATTGAGCTGGAAGTTGAGGTTGTTTCACCTGTTGTGTTTGCTATGGTTGGTTCTATTTTTCTTGAAAATTTTGATTAGGTGCAGGCAACAAATGCTGAGTTTGACCTTGATTTCTTTGCTGCCTTGGATAGGACTAGTATTGCTGACTCCACTATGGTTGATTTTGCATCCAATGTGGATTAGTCTGATTCTGATTCCAGGGTGGGTTGTTTTGATTCCATGATGGATTATTCTGATTCTGATTCCAGGTTGGATTACTCCAACTTGTTTGTGGCCATTCTTGGGAATTTGTCCATTGAGAATAATTCCAAGGACGTTGGGGTGGTTCTCATTGTCCCCAAGACATAGTCCAAGGATTATGCCCCCAATTTGTAGGAAAACGAGGGGGATTTTGGTTCTGAGAGAAATTTCCCCCTTGTTTTGGTCCAACATAGTTGAGTTCCTCAGTCTGACTCTCTAACATAGTTTTGAGTTGTGGTAGCAGGTGGCATTTATCAATCAAATGCTTCTTCGAATAGATACTACAAATGGCTGAGATAGATGTTTTATTCAAAGGACACTCCTACAAAGCATGTTTATTTCTACATCTTGGGCAATAAATTGCCAAAGGTTCTATGGTTTTTGCTTTTGTAGACATTTCTCCTAAAGTTGTGTTCAATTGCACCAGAATATCAGTTTTAAAATTTGCAAGTTCCTCTATTAGGTCCTTCACATCAGTGCCATTTGTACTCTTTTTTCTTCTTCCTTGCTTAGTGCGAGAGTAATTCCTACAGAGTCCCACAATTTCCTCATTACTGAGAGTATTTACATCCCCTTTTCCCATCAAATCCAATACTTCTCTGGATTCATCTTGTAATCCTCTCAAAAATATGGTTTTACATAACTCAGGTTCTACAAGTCCACATCTCCTTTGAACAAAGGAGAACCTATCAAGATAGTCTTCTAATGTTTCATCATCTTCCTGCTTAATCCTGAATAACTCATCTTTCCTATTCCTTACATGGCAATACTCCTGATATTTATCTAAAAACATAGTTTCCATTTGATCCCAGGTTCGGATGGAATTTGGCTCTAAGCTCATGAACCAACGTAATGCTGAGTCCTTGAGTGTTGAGGGAAAAACCTTAAGTTTTTGATTGTCATTTACATAGTCATAGGTTTGACACACTACTTTGAATTCAAACAAAAACTGATCAGGATCTTCAGATACAACACCTCGGAAGGTTGGAAGTACTGAAGGTGAAATGGTTTTCATGGGGGAGTTTTGTGTTGGATTCAAACGGATAGGATATTCAAATGTTCTGGAAGGTTGGGGCATATCCTGATCATCTCCTTCATTATGGACATAGCCATGTTGGCCATCCCTATCTAGATTGCCTCCCTCTCGCCATAGTTTCTTGTTCCTTAGGAACAGTTAAACCTATCCAAATTTCACTCTCAAGAGGTCCAAGATCCTCTGTTGATGATGAGTCTGATGATTTTTCTTTCTCAGGATGTTCTAATGATGATGAAGTTGGTGATTTTTCTTTCTCAGGATGTTCTAATGATGATGAAGCTGGTGATTTTTGTTTCAATTTTTTTGGTAGTTCAAACACAGGTGATTCACCCCTTAGGCGTGAAGATCTTCTTAATGGAACAAGCCAGGGATCCTTTTGAGTAATTCTACCTGTTTCATCCCTAGGCTTACTCATTCATGTTTACTCTTGAATGACATAAATTATAGGTCAATAGTTGTTACTTTAACCAACTATTATATTCAGATTTTATCCTAAATTTTCACAAGTCAGTCTAATTAACAACTATTGGACTGTTGTCACCTTCTAGCAACACTATTCCTCGACAACGGTGCCAAAATGATGCATTGTCATTATGCACATCATTAATTCTCAATGAATTTGTCAATCCAGGGAAGTGTACAAGGCTATTTGCGGAAGGAGTGAACAGGGCTATAACTTAGGTCATTTGGGAGCAACAGGTCTTATTGGTGAAACCGATTGTGTGGGGGATTTAGGACATTTTTATCTCTAAATTGCATAAATTGAACTTTAATCTAATTGCAGGAATGGAAACTAATTACTAACTATAGAAATGAAATCCTAATTACAATTACAGAATGAAATCTAATTATGTTGCAAAAATAACTCCCTAGTTACAGTTGCAGAATTAGAAATCTAATTATGATTGCAGAAAGGAAGTCTATTTACTTTTGTAGCAATGGAAACCTGATTATAACATGGAAATTAAATCCTGTCAATGCTCTGTAATAGAAGGTTGTCAATATTCTATGCAGGGGTTGACAACAAAACACAAAATGCAGTAAATTGCAAAAAAATAGTAAATTCTGGAAATGACAATCACGAGTAATTTGAAAGCTTGCTGAAAATGGAGATTACAACCAAACTTATCATTAATCACAAGATTATCCTAATCATGAAATAAACTAAGATTGCAAATATTGTTAGCTGTTTACAAGGAAATGAAATGACAAGTTTTACAACTTATTCTACTGCAGCAAAATCAGAATAAAAACCTGTTGTTAGTCCTCCTCCTAGGTCTGGAAGTGGCCAACCTCCTTGTCCAGAAGAAGGTATGAGTCTTTCTCTCTCTCTAGATCTTACTCACACTCATTCACAACAACATGAATAAAAATAGTGCACTTTATTGATTCAAGAACATAATTATAGTATTGCTGCTAAAAACCCTGTTACAGGACTGTAATAGTCACTTTTCTTATTATTATCCTACTTGCTTATTTTCCCCTACCATTCTTCTTAGCTCAACCTGGACAGGAGCTATATATTTATAGATATCCTAAAATCTACTTACAAGCTGAGAATATCTCATTCCTATCTTACAGATCTATTCCTATTATGTTGCAACAATTCCTGGGTTTATCCTAGAAGAGGATCAAAATTGATCTTTTCCATAAATGGTGGCTTTGGTCGGCAAGGACGACAAAGTCAGATGGGAGATATTTTCCCTTACCCTTTTCAATATTTCTTTCCCTTTTTCCATCGTCAAAAATTAGTCAACAAGTCAAATAGCACTTTCTGTTCTCATTCCGAAGATAAGTGGCTCATTCCGAAGAGACTGCATTTCTCGTTTCGAAGATGTCCGCTCATTCCGAAGAGACTGTGTTTCTCATTCCGAAGATGTCTGTTCATTCCGAAGATCTTTGGAATGAACAATTGTGTGCTCTTCAAGTGATTTCATCTGCATTTCTCAGGTGGGTTAGCTCTCGAGATCAGATTGCAATAGCCTTCATCTCTCTCCATGTGTGAATTCCATGCCTTGCCATTCATTGGCAGCTGGCTGGAATTTACATTGGAAAACCAGTTTTTGTTGCACAATAACAGTTTACTTGCACTATTTGCTAGATTTAGATAAACAAATGCTTGAAACACATCAAAACAAAACTAGTGAAGTGCTGCTATCAACCTAAGCATACTTCTCATTTAGCAAGTCATGACAAAGTAACATAAAACTATGCAAAAACTATAAAAAATCAGAATATAGTATTTCTAACACATTGATCATGCAAACAGTTAATACACAACATATTAAATCAACTTAACTAGCATATCAGATTAAACATAAGAGTTTTTAGGCAATTTCAATGTTCAAAACATGCTATGATTGAGGCATTTCTAGGCCTCATCATGCCACTTGGATTTGTAATAAAAATAGAATGGTTTTTTGCTTATGATATTGATGACACTTGATCTATTAGTAGGTATTGTTCGATCCTTAGCACACTTTTACTCTTGGTTCTAGGATGAGACATATTTTCCATGTGCTAGGTCTAAAGGTGAGTGACTTCTTGCAATATTGTAAATATTCGTCCTCCATTGATTCTTAATCGAACTATCAATGCTCCTTGGAAAAAACATCCTTGGGAGATATTTCCCCTTGATTGAACTGGTTTTAGGATCATCTTAAACTTTGCTTCATAGGTCAGATGACCTGCTTTGTGCTCTAAAAGGATTTTTGATCCAAAAGGACTCTTTCTTTATATATTATTATTTTTTGGGTAAAATTATATACAATATTTACAATATGTACAACAGAATCCTTGGTGATGGATCATACCATCCTACTTGGTTCAAATAATTTATCGAGACCCAACCCATATGTATTGGATACCCATTGTTCTAGATGATCGTAAGGGATGTATGAATGCACCTCATCTATGAAGTAGTAATATTTTGACAACTCTTCTACCATGTAGGCTTGCTCCACTTCACTTTCTCTTTATGGGACTTGCTTTATGTGATACATATGGAGGGGTTCTAATGGGATCTTCAATTTGATCTCATACTTGGTTCGAAGCAACATTTGAGTCCAATCCAATGATAATTATCCTCTAGTATTGGTAGTAAATTATATGGAAAGGTATATGCCAAATGTGGTTGGTAGATCAGTCATTACTGTCTTGATGAAATGTTAGGTTGGGACATGCTTGGAGTGCTAGAGGAAGATACCGTATTAATCCAAAGACTGTATTAGGGTGCCATATAATTGAATAACACTACTATTGGCATGATATAATGTTAGGTCAAATGCCTTTGCTACCATTTTTTACTTGAATGACATGCTTGAATAGGCAATTGTGTATCAACTTGTCCCCATAGATTAGGGTCAATTAAAATGGTGTAGGCTTAGGATGACTAGGATCTGAGTTAGATACTTGTAGCATAACAAGAACCTCTTATTCACTCACATATTTCTACTTCTTTAGGTCCTCTTCCAAGTTCTTCATCTATTCAAGAATTGAGAGGATGCCCCAAGAGTCATGGATATGATAGGCTTCCTTAAGAGCTTTACAACATTGAAGGGTATAACAAAAGGGGCCTTGGTAGATCTATAATAGATTTCCTTGGATGCTCTAGGGCTACTATAGTAATCATCAAAACTACTTGGGTTTGGGTTTTTGGTATAGCTTGTGTTGAGACATTCCTTTGATTGTTTGTAATCCTTCTCTAGGGTCTAGTATTTATTGAGCTATATAATCCTTGCTCTTCAATAACCCTCCTCTTATCCTTGATGATATATTATTATCAAAATTATGGTCTCCTAGAGACTAAGGGGTCTACTTCATCCGATATGACATAGAATTTTGCTTCACCCCAAGTGATAAAGGTCTGCTCTAGGGCTAATGAAATGATAGTTGATGGAATGGTCATAAGCTAAGAGGTAGGTTGGGTTTCCAAATAAGAAGAATATGCAATAGTATGGCTAGAAGGAGCCATATCAATTTCTTGAGACTCAGTTCCAACATAATAGTAAAAAAGGTGGTAGTAAGGGGAAGGATAGTTTCAATCACTAGGATCTTCAACATAGTTATTCTACCTCGTGACTAAGTACCTGACCAGGCTTGTGGGTGTTTTTTGGACTAGGAGTAACATGGGTATTATCTATTGAATCAAAGCCTATGATTGATAGGGATTCCTATTGGTAAAAATGAAGGCTTATCATATCTAGTTGGAGGTGATTGAAGAATTTGATTTCCTTATTGGAAAGGAGGCCTTGGGTAATTTTGGCAAGAAAATATTTGGGTATTATGCTGCCTCTTTAGATCTAAGATGTTTTTAGAGAAGGTCCTCATCATATTATATAATTCATCAAATTTATGAGCAAAGGGAGCAACAATATGAGCTTGCTATGGACCTGTGGCTAGGATAGTCATACTGGTGGTGAGTTGTATGGTTAGAGAGGAATCATATAAGGGTTGAAAAGAAGGAAACTATGGTATATGGGGTCTAGGAGCTAACATTCCTATCTAGATTATATATTTTACATCCTGGATGGCTATCTCATAGGCCTATAGTAATGAGTTTCCTCTCTTAGAATTGATCATCATGGTAATTTTAGAACTGAAAACTTTCATATAGTAAATAAATGCCATAAACTGAGGGTAGTTATATCTCATTGAGGATCCTTTACCAAGTCTTATGGAACTAGATATTAAAACTATTCATTGCTTTTGTAGGTACCCTCTTAATGGTTGTGAGTTGCTCTAGGAGAGACACTCCATCTGCCTTCTCTCTAGATGTGCTTATTAGGAGTTTTTTCAGTTGGTATCAAATTTTGATTGATTGGAGATTAAGGTCAAGATACCATTCACAAGCCCTCCCTCTAAAAGAAACTTCCAACAACCTCAAGGATATATATTGCTTTTTTATGAACTTCACTACACACAAGCTCACCAAGTGATGCAAATGCTCTGTTGGGGTGACAACATATTATCCCAATAAATATGGTAGGAACTTGAGTGTCTAGGAACTTTTGAGGAGGATGGTTTAGCATGGATACCATATTGCATCATTGGTTCCTCCTTATTTGATTCAATGGTGGTACGAAATCTTGATGATTGGCTTGAGTAAAGGCTTTGGTTATAGGTATTCTACTTATATAATTTTGGTCCCTTTCCTTGAGGACAAAGTTTTTAGGTGGGGATATAGTACTTCAACAAACTTATGAGACAAAGACCCCCTCTAGAATCTTAGTCTATATTTTATTGAATAACTTCTTCAAAGCCTTTCTCTTTTTAGTAGAGTCACCGGGTGAATCTCTCAATGCTTCACTTAAAGCAGATTGAATATGATCTCCATCACGATCAAAGTTGAGAGTCTTTTCAATATTCATGGGGTAAACATAGAAGCTCATCCCATTATGTGTTCCAAACAAATTGTTGTTGTCTCAGAATGCACCTGCCCATTAGGAAAAAACCTTGACATGCCAAGGGCATCCATGCCTCGCATATAGTAACACAATAGGAAGTGCCACAGGTAGAGGAATCACCTACATGGAAACCTTTGAGGTTTTTAAACAAGGTTGACTCTTGTTGAACTAATATTTGGTACACGAGGGCCTTCACAAGCTAAGACCTACATTTTATTAAGGTTTGTAAGGAAAGGAATTGCAATGAAAGTAAAAATACAAGAAACATAAAGGAACATGATAGTAAACTTTACAAAAAGTTAAACCTAACCTACAGGGGCGGTGCACAAAAATTAAAGTCCCCCTCATGACTGAAAGAAGTTGTCATAAATGAATACAATCACCATAGTCTAATAGCTAGAAGTGAACACACTAACTTCCACATAATTCAAAATAAAAAATACTAAATAAGAAGGACAAAAAAAAATTAGTCACAACTTCCTTTCATGATTCATGTGTTAGAGTAATTTAAAGGCATGCAACTTAGAGAGGCTTGATGCTCCTTAGATAATGGCTCAAGGCTCAAGCTCCACTTATTACAACCAAGAATAGAGGATGAAAGGTAGATCCCACAAGGCTAGATAAGAGACACAAGTAGACAACTCTCGATGCCTTTATAGCATAAATTTTGGACTATTTATAGGCCAAGAGGAAGGTTGCTTTCCCTATAGAAATTTGCACAAAAGTTCTACAAGTTTTCCTCTGCTCTATAGCCAAAATCCTTCTGCAATGGTAGTCAACAAATTTGAGGTCTCTAAATCCAAGGTCGTTAATGCCTGGAGGCTTTTGGGCCTTCAAATGGTGGGGTGTCATTGCCATCTCTAGTCACTTATGCTAGGATGGTTGTGCCAATAGGAATTTTTTAGGTTTCCTCTAGGATCTCCCACTTGTTGATGTAGTAGTATGGCCTTCTAGACTAGCATAGATCAACAACTTAGGCTCATGTGTCTGATGCGTGGTTGCTACACTAATATATGATTAGCTTTGACAGAATAGGCTGTAAAAGTTAATCTTGATAACCTATGATAGATATCACCTTAAATGCCTTATTGAACTACCTTCTAGTGTGTGCACACGACTGCCACATGTCTTTGGTTGTGGTGGGATCTCCTTTGGCCAATGGAGAGCCTTATTTGAATGGGTTCTATCACCTTTCTCTTCTAGATCTCGACTAGCCACCACATGTCCAACTTTGGATCCCATTAGGGCTTTTTATCCTTTTTACACTTTCCTCTATTGAATGGACTGCACAAACCATTAGATTAAAAATTGATGATCGACAAGCCTTCGTTCCCTCAATGTTATTGGATTTACACAAAAGGTGAGTTTTGATCTTTGACAAAATATCTAATCATCGATGCATATTTGAAATTCATCCACCTTTATTTCAACATTCCTCCTTCTGATTGAAGGTGGGATATGCCTTTCGACTACCTTCTTTAGCCTATCCTGCTTTTGATTGAGCTTTTGAGTGAAGCGGGGGTTGTAGGGAAGAATTCTCTAAAGTCATCTAAATCCTTTTTGTTTTTTAGTCTATGTGGCTTCAAGATCCTAGTTTCTTCTAAATGATTAGATTTTGGTGGGATGAAATAAATTTTGAAGGAACATGTATGTATAAGTTTGTTCAAAAAATAAAATATCTAATGGGGTAAGATAAGATTCTTCGATATCAACTTTTTATAACATTTAAAACAAGGAAGTTAAATCCAAGATCAATGACTTATAAAGATAGTTGAAATTAATGGAATGGATGAGTGATTTTTAAAAGGATTATTCTCTATATCTTTCTTTCACTCCATATAGACATATGACACAATGGATGAAAGGTTTTTATATGAGGTTTCAAGATGCCCTCTTTATACCAATTTGATTTTATTTTTTACTCATTTTTTCAAGAGTGTTAGATGACTATAGGTGCTCACATCAGCCAAGGTGAAATAGAAGTTAATATTATCAAAAAATAGTTAAATAAGATCAAAGGAGGTGATTTCTAAATTTAATTAAGTTATGACATTGATCTGAGTTAAAGGACCTGCCAATGCTCTTTCTAAAATGCAACATATTAGGACAATGACATCACCATTACAAAGCAACATTGCTGACATTCAATCTAATAAGATAATGACAATAAGATTAACAAAATGGAGAACATCCTAGAGGTAGTGTGATCCTTAAGGAATTCTAGATGATGATAGTCTTATTTTATGGGTTGGATTTGACAAAGGGAAGGAAAATTAAAGGGTTAACTAAGGCTTATGAATCTAAAGGCTTACCATCCCATTTAGGAAATCCATCAACGAAAAAAGGAAATAAAATATATATACTTATTAGTTGGAATTAGATTGATGATTTTGGTTGTATACATCTTACCCCCACAAGTTGTACTAGTGTTTCACCATGTACTAAATCAAATATGAAGTACCTTAGGAGAAGAAGTATGTAAAGATGCAAAAATAAAAAAAATAATGTATAATTCCAAAAATATGCATATGATACATTTTTAAAGGTTAGAGTGGGCAATTGTGCTCATGCACCATCAACACAAGAAATATTATCCAATAAAATGCTAACCACTAACAATTAGTTTCTAATGGGTAAAATAAACTTTAAGATTTATATGGTTAAGGAAGGGGGATTTATAATCAAAATAGCCCTTTTTTTTTATCGAGTAAATACTTCTTATACATATACATATCCACCGTGGGGATTGAACCCGGGTCACATCATCGATAATGCAAGTGGCGTCCTTTTCGGTAGACCACATCACGCGGATATAAAATAGCCCATTTTGACCACATCACGGGAGTAAATTTACTACTAAGTTAGCTAGTTGACTTGGAACATGTTGCTAGGAAAATGAGTGGTTATCTAGAAACATATAAGAGCGAATTGTCTTTGTTTGACTCCATGGTTAGATTTTTTGAGGTAGGCTTTTGGACTCTATAACAAAAATTTGATCTACTAGAAAGGTAGAAAGAATTTTTGAGCATGTAAATGACACACTTTGGCTTCCCTCTAGTGCCACTTTTGTTGGGTGTGAAGTGACAGGATTTAAACTATTGGTGTATGACTATTTACTTAGAACAAAATCTATTCCTTCTTGAAAGAGAATTTTATTTTCCCCCAAGTTTAGGGTATGACTAGGTCTTGGTCATTGAGGATAAACCCAAAGGTCGTTGGTAGTTATTCCTTCAAGGGGCCTTTGATAGTATGAATCCAAGAGATAAATTTCTAAGCATAAAGTCCTAATATTTAATGCATAACTATCCAAACAATAATCCCATTGCATTAAAATTACAACATGCATGAACAACAATGGTTAACCATTCATATTATGATCCTATTATTTTTTTTATGTTATAAGCATTCATAGAAAAATAGAGAAAAAAAAGTCAAAGGCTTAAGGGCATGAGAAAAGAAAAATAGATAAAACAAGCAAATACTACCTTGAATTCAATTATGATCCTATAAAGCAACAAATCTAGTTTAAAAATAATCCTTGCCCAACCAAATTTCACATAACCTGAGACCCGAAACAATGCAATATTTTTAAATTTTTTTTGTTGTGTATACTAGAGGAATCGGTAACTTGTAACATTTTATCAATGCCTCATTGTGGGTTTGAATCCTGCTCCTTGCTACCACTATAACCTCTAGTTGCATCGGATAAACTTTTTAATGTAGCTAACGATATTGGCATGATATACCCTTCGATACTATGAGGCTCGAGGATTCAAACTAGGATCTCCACACTCCCATGGGAGTGCTTTGACCAACTGGCCTGGACCTCAGATCAAATTTGAGTTTACATAGGTTTTTATGAGGGGTCCTGGTCCCCTCATACGAACTTGGATCTCCTGGATGAAAATCCAAGGACTTACCATTGTGGTGGAATAATGCAATATTTAGAGGGAGAAAAAACTATGAAATAAACTGAGTGTAACCACCATCATCGTGCATATATTGAATACATAATCTTAGAGACTTGCATTATAAAGATAATCATGTAGTACATTTAGGTTCAATTTTATCCACTTTGGCAAATTACATGATCATAGCTCAAAAACAATACCAGACTTGGTTTAGAAAATCCATCCAACTAAATAGAAATCTTATAGCAAATAGACTAATTTTAAAAAGACAAATACAATGGATGGTTTCCAATATTTCTTGTTGTCTAATGGGTTAGTATTTATACAATTTTTTGTCTCTTTACATAGCCTCACTTTTACAAATTTTTAATTACTATTACATTTCTTTCCCTAGATCATATCAAATCTTAGATTTCATCTTTAGCGCATTCCTATTGCAAGCTCCTCAAGATCACTTTGATTGCACTTTGACCATGTCTCATTAAATCTCAAACTCAACAAAATCTCAGACTTACTCATGTTTGGTTTGTCTTGAGTGGTTTGACTTCTCTTTTAGCGGTAACAAGTATGCTAGGCATTAATTCCTACCACTCCTTGCCATATTTCACCTTCAGACACTATTTGAGAATTGTTAACATCATTGCATCCATCATCTACGTCAAGTGAGTTGAGTATTAGTTATCACCACTTTCTTGTTCTGCAAATCTAGGTTCACCTAATTAGCATTTAAACTTTTGTATCCACCGTTTTTGTCCATTCATGAAGCAAGTTCATTGGGATCACCTTTTGACCATGTCTTTGCCATGCCTCATTAAATTTTTACTTTTGAGAAATATGGAGACTGCTTGAATCAAGTTGACATTAAGTGATTCAATTCATACTTTACTAGCCATAGCAAGTGGGATGAGTCATTTTTATGCTCTATAGATTTGTGTCTTCCTGGTTGATATTAAACTTTTCGTGTCCATGGTATTTGAAATTTGAGAAGCTATGTTAGATAACCTACAAGAGAAGATTTTGTGTGAGGCAAAGTAAAAAATTGTAGGCGTTGCCATTTATTTATTATTTGTATTTTTTTCAATTGGTTATATGGGATTGAAACGGGCCCCACCCGTATTACATCATCACCACATAGTGGTATTATAACAAAGCTTGGATATTATCCATGTATCGCTTGGTAAGATTTGAACCTTGGTCTCCTCCTTGAATGTTGAAGAATCTAACAGGTTGAGCTAATGCCACTTAATCATTTGTAATTATTATTAATTTATTTATTTATTTTTCCTCTATGCTCTCTCTCTTTTGGTTTTTTCACTCACTGCTTTTTTGGCGATATTCTATGCTTTTTAGTAATTTTCTACATTTCTTGACAATTCTTTACATTTTTTTGTCAATTTTTCATGATTATTGGCAATTCTTTGTATGTTTGGACAACATTCTCCGCTTTCTAACCATTTTGGTATTTTTTTTTGGTAATTTTTATACTTTCCAGCCATTTTCTATGTTTTTTATCTCCTCTTTGCATTTTTCGATCATTTTCTATGGGTTTTTAACTTTGTGTGGTTTTAATTTCATTGGTTGCACTAAAATATTTTTATTTCCTTCCAATCTCGGTGAGTCATTGATCTTTGGTTGCACTAAAATATTTTTATTTCCTTCCAATCCCCCGTGAGTCATTGATCTTTGAGATTTGACGGTTGGACGGCTTTAAAGAACTTCACACTATATTTTTCTCTAAATTTCTGTGAGTTGTTGACCTGAGATTGGACGAATTATATTATTTAATATTTTAAAATTTATAATTTTTTTATCCAACCTTTGAGCTATTGATAGGAGATAAGATGGTTGGTGTTGTTTTTTAATGTTTCATTATTTAAAACTCCCTCCAATCACTATGAGCCATTGATTTTAAGACCAGACAATTGGTGTTATTTTTTAATATTTCATTATTTAAAACTCTCTTCAACCTCCATAAGCCACTGATTTGAAATTGAACGATTGACATTCTTTTTTAATGTTTTATTTTAAAACTTCATGAGTTGTTGATCCAGCCAGTTGGCATTGATTTGTAATGTTTTATTTTTAAAACTCCTTTCACTCTCTATGAGTTGTTGATCTAAGATTATTGTGTTAAATAATAATATTACATTATTTTACGTAGGATTATATTGTTGTAATACTAAGTTTTAGTTAACTTACATTATTTTGTTATGCATGTCCATCACAGATGTTTGTTACAACCATTGTAACCACAACCATGTGTTTATTTTTGCATGATGAATAAATATATTGGATTTTCATCCAACAGTGGTATCAGAGCAATATTGTATCTGCCTACCAGGAGAGTGATTGGCATGGTAGAGAATATCCAATAACAGTAAAACCTCCTGGTGCCACCAGTGCTTTTGTCATGACTCATGTGATTGCCAAGCTTTGCATGGATATACTCCTTGACACAAGGTTTTACTACTTGATGATGCCTCGAGGTGGACACATATGGCTGACATTGTAGGTCGAACGTTGCATATAGCTGATACCACAGTGGTAGTGGAGGTAGTATTCAGTGCCAAGGCCCATACCAAAAATTGCATGTAAACTAAAAACCTCAGATCGTGTGGATATTGACTGTGTGGAGATCGTTAAGAGGCGGTGGCCCTCGAAAACTTTAGGTAGCTGAGCTTCTACATGAGAGGAGCAGTAGCCCAAGGCAAAGTGGTAGGAGAAGCATGCGACGTCGACTCCTTGGGCATTAAGCATTTGATCGTGGCCCCTTGGAAAATCCCACAGAGAGATCTATGTCAGATAATCCCTTAAAATTCTTCCCCCTCCTCACATCACTACTATCCCTATTGATGCACTGCAAGTTTCTGAGAAGAATTGAAATCGGATTGCTAGATTCGCAAGTGCTCTCCCTAGGAGAATTCCCTCTGCTTCTAACATGCCTAGTATGAGAATGGCCTATCAAGCGTCTCCATGAACTGACTGACTGACTCAAATTTTTGCAAAGTTAAGTGCCTCAAAAATAAAAATTTCAGTATAATAGCGATGGATGCATAGCAGCGATGAGGTCGAAGTTGAGGAAAACACCGGGAGAAAAACATTGTCCGGCGCTCAAGAGAAGGTTGCCCGACGAGCAACTCTGATGTCTAAGCAAATATGGTCGTAGGCTGGAATTTCAAAAAAAAAAATTACCGGTTAAATTTTTTTATTGATTTTCAGTAATAAAAATTATATGATAGCGATTTCATATTTTCGTATTACCCATCATAATAAAAATTATGGAATTGTCCTCGGGTCTAGGTGGATTGGTAAGTTGGGGAGAGGAGACCTAGGTTCCAATCCCACGGGCTTGCCCATGCACAAACAGTAGCCCAGATCCGATTCTTCTGAGTGGTGCGCCAGATTGATGACGATGGTGCAACCCGTGTTACTAAAAATCGTGATTGTAACCATTGCTTCTATATATAAAAAATAAATAAAAATTATAGATGGTGCGCCAGATTGATGACAACGGTGCAACCCCTGTTACTAAAATCGTGATTGTAACCATTGCTTCTATATATAAAAAATAATAATTAAAAATTATGGAATCACATATGGACTAGAGAAAATGTAGGTGATGAATAGAGAATATGCTTTATGTATAAGCCTCGGGTTCAATCCCCATGGTGGATGTGTATAAGAAGTATTCCTCAAAAAAAAAAATCATAGAATCACAATCTAAATATATATTACTATCTCAACAAAACTTTAAGTAAAGCTATCAAAAAAACGGCGATGAATTAATTAATTAATTAATAAAAGTATGGTCATGAAAAAGCTGAAAGTATGGTCATGAAAATCGTGATGAATTTATTAATTAATCAAACCAGTTGCTTCTACAAAACCATCATCTCAATGTCAATTTTGTAGTAGAATGCCCAACAAAGAAGTTAATATTTATGGTATGATTTCATGAACATATTTCGTGAGCCTGATATGTGATCACATATTTCTTTTTTCATATAATTGAATTAGAGTAAGCGTTATTTTAGAGGAATTTAAGCTTTAGCAATGAATGAAATAATTTTTTATTTTAAAGGAATTTAAGTCAATGAAATAATTTTTTATATAGTCCACTAAAAACCCTATAATCTTAGTATATTATAAAGATTTATGAGAATAACAAGAGGAATTAATAATCACATACGCTTATTGATCTATATATTATCACAACATAATGCTTGATTTCAACTAAAATAATGGTTGATTTTAACTGGAGAAGTTTCTTTTCCCATTTTAGAAATATCCTAAGTCCGTCTGAGTAAATTCCATAATAAACCTATGGTAAAAAATAATGTATGTATAACATCGAAATGCACAGTACATACACTTAAAACCTACAATATATATTGTCCAATGTTTATCAATTTATTTCTTGTTTGGATTTATTGTAGAAATGCAAAGACATCAAATAGAGAACCACAGTCACTTTATCAAATATAGACTACCAAGTCTATGTATTGATCCTTCTGGTACTTTGTGAAAAAGAATTCAAATCTAATACAGTAACTCTAAAAGAATGAGGCAATCCTATTTTACCACTAGAAATCTATTTCCTTTCGATGAGATACGTGGCTTTCCTCTCTATGCCCTTTTACTATTTACTGAATTCATAAAATGTATGTGTATTGTGCACTAAATCAATATTCCATATGCCACACACTGTGTACTTTCTGTCATAACCTGGTTGCTTTAAAATTTAGAAACTTTTGAAAACTGAAACCACCTAAAGAATTCAAATTTTAGACTGGGTATAACTACATAGGTATCAAGTGGCATTGGTTTAAAACAAATAGAGATTAGAAAATAGAAACCTCACCTTTGAAACTGTGTGGGTAAGAAGCCCCCAAATCGAATACCGCCACTTTCATGCGGATTTTCAGATGAATTCTTCAAAAAAGAGTTTTTCTTTCCATAAAGTGAAACCCTTATGCAAAAGCAGCAGAGCTAACCTTGTCTTGGAGCAGCGAGATGTAGATGGATGGACCTACTTTCACACAGATTTCAAAATAAAAAATTCTAACGCCATTTTAAACCATAACGCCATATGCCTGTCAACTATTGCATCTTTGTTTCATTATAACGCCATAAGGGTGCCATAATGCCATTTGACGTTTCATTATAACACTTTCAAAAAATAAAAATAAAATATAATTAAATTTAATGTATGCTAAATGCAGTTATTGTTCCACCAATCGTCAGTGAATGCAGTTATCATTCCACCAATCGTCAGTGAGGCATCGAGACTTGCAAGTTGCATCCTGGAGCCCCAGGGTGCCCATGCCATTGACGAATATAAATAAAATATGATTAAATTTAATGTTTGCTCATCTACCCCGCATATTAAACTAAAAAGAGGTAACACTTAATGTATTGATATATCTAGCATATCCAATATTATAAATAAAATCTATGGTTTTTAAATATATTTACTTGTAAAATTTACGGTTTAAAAAAAATAACAAGTAAAAATCTACGGTCCATAAAAAATTAAAACCATAATTTACGGTTTCAAATGCAAAATACGGCCATATGCCTGTCAAATTCCAGGCCTGGTCGTAGGCTAACGTGGGGTGAGAAAAAATACTCAAGGCACAGTCATCGAAGGATTCAACTAGAGATGCCTGCCAACCACTGAAGAGACTCAAAAAGGAGAAACTGTGGGAGAAATTGCCAAATACCGCGACCAAGAGTACCACCTGTCAAAACCTATAGGAAAATGTAGTTGAAGTGGCATGAAAAAAAAAAAAAAAATTGGCATTTTTTTGTTAGGGTTGTGTAAGAAACCCTAAGATCCATGTTCAGGGTTGGGTATTCCTATTTTAACCATGACTCTTCCTAAGGTTGAGAGCTAAGCTTATTAATAGGAGCTAAACCAACAACCATACATACACCCACCTCCTCACAAACTCGTCCACACCGCAATTGAACCTTGGACCTTCCGAAGAAGAGTCAAACCCCATTGCATTGTCCCCCTGGATTTCATGGGCATTTTTATTTAAAAATCATGGGGAGGCTCTGCTAGGGTTTTTTGCTCGTATTTTTTTGCCACCTGTTTGCTCTTTCATCGGCCACCATTGAATATTATAACATGAAACACAAAAAAAATTAAGCATATTGCAAAACTGGAAAACACAATAAAAAAACAGAAATTGCAGTTTTGGGAAGTTGAAATGAAGGCCTTCCACTTATCATAAACATGTGAATTTTATACATCTTAGAGAGCTATATAATTTCAATATACTATCCATATTTCATAGCAAAAATATTTATAAATCAAAAGTTATAGGCTCTCAAAGTAGGCTACTAACCACTTTTTCTAGAAACAGGACTGCGCATAAATTGTCAATATTAGAGCTACGTTTTTTGTTTTTCACACTTCCATTCGACTTATCCTTCACCCAAAAATGTTACAATAATATTTTTTTACCCTATTCTACCATAATACAAAGATTCTAAAGTTGTTACAATAAGTGTAACAGTCTATAGTTGTTACAAAACTGAAATATTCCTACAATGACACATTCTTTTATTTTGCAATTACAAAATAGGGGGCATATTTGTTTTAATTCATTTTTTCTGACTTGGAAATGCCACATGGTCAGCATCATATTCCAAAATTCGTCCCCTTGATGTTGAGAGGGCCAACACTCAGGTCTCTCAGCATCAAAAACTGAGTCTTTGCAACTAGTTTTGTGAATATGTCTGCAATTTGGTCTTTGGTGTTACAATAGCTCTGTTTGATCATCTTCTTCTCCACCACATACCTGATGAAATAGTACTTGATTTCAAAGTGTTTTTATCGTACATGGTGGATAGGATTTTGTGCCAACTTAATGGCACTTGTGTTGTCACAAAAAAGTGTAGTAGGAGTTCCTTGCTTCTCCCCAATCTCTCCATGAACTTTCCTAAGCCACAAGGATTGTGCACTTGATGATGTGAGTGCAATGTATTTAGATTCTGTAGAAGACAATGCAACAGTAGCTTATTTTTTGGAACTCCAAGTAATCAATCCTGAACCAAGGGAGAAACGATTTCCACTAGTGGACTTCCGGTCATCAATTCATTACTAGTTTGATGCACTTCCATGCCTAGAAAGTAACTCATCAAACCAAGATCAATCATATCAAATTCTATTTTCATGTCCTCCTTAAAATCATCATTCATTGAAGGACTACTTCCCATAAACAACAAATCATCAACATACAAGCACACAATGAGAATTTCATTACCCTTTGTTTTGTAGTACAATGTAGGCTCACTCTTGCTTCTTTGAAAGCCACACCTTTGGAAGTATTCATGAATTATTTGGTACCAAGCTCTTGGAGCTTGCTTCAACCCATACAAAGCCTTATTCAATATATAGACCTGATCTTCTTTGCCATGGACCTGAAAACCTTGAGGTTGTGTCACATACACCTCTTCATCAAGATACCCATTGAGGAAAGCACTTTTTACATCCATGTGGTGCACACTCCAACCTTTGTGAGCAGCCAAAGAGAGCACCATTCTCACTGTCTCTTGCCTTGCTACAAGAGCAAAAGTCACCTCATAGTCTATGCTAAACTTTTGTGTAAAGCCTTTGGAAACCAATCTAGCCTTGTATCTATCAATGGAACCATCATTGTACCTTTTGATCTTGTAGACCCATTTGCAGCCAACACATTTTATATCTTTGGGCAGTTCACACAATTCCAAAGTATCATTATTTTCAATAGAATGGATTTCTTCATTCATTACCTTCATCCACAACTTGTTAGAAGCAACATGTTCATAAAAAGAAGGTTCAAAATCATCAATTTGAAATAAGAGCATAATTAAAAATATCACCTTTGGGGTCTCCATTGTCTTCATCTCTATACAAGTGCAAATTCTCAAGCCTTTGTAAGACTTGGTTTATTTCTTGATGTTGGCCTCTTGTCAATCTTCTATTGAAGTTGATGTCAATGATTTGAGATGGTGGATGATCCTTCAACAATCTCTTTCTCTTCACATTTGTAGCTGGTGATGGAGGTGTAGAAAAGCTTTTAGGAACTTCTTCTTGGCTTGCTCTTGGACTTGAAGATGAACTTGTGGATCCCATGTCATATGGTGACCCAAAATAATTGCTTATGCACAAATAATATTTAGTAGAAACATGGCTGGTCTGAACACTTGCTTGGCTACTTGGAACAATCTCTTCAAACACATCATCATCAACACACAATTTTTGAGACTTTCAATTTCCCCCTTCATCAAAAATTGCATCTCTAGATACAACAATTTTTCTAGAATGAGGATTAAAGAATATATAGGCCTTAGATTGCTCACTATAACCAATGAAAATCATCTTCTCACTCTTAGCATCAAACTTTTTTCTCTTCTCTTCATTCACATGCACAAAAGCAACACTCCCAAAAACTCTGAAGTGTTGTACATTTGGCTTCTTTCCAAACCAACATTCATAAGGCGTACTATGATCTAGACTCCTAGTAGGACTTCTATTAATAATAAAATTAGCAGTCCTAGTTGCTTCAACCCGATAAAATTAACTCAAACCTTTATTTTGCATCATACATCTTGTCATCTCCACCAAAGTTCTATTCTTTCTTTCAGCCACCCCATTTTGTTGAGGTGTGTAGGGGTTGGTCTTTTGCCTCTTGATGCCAAACTCCCTACAAAACTCTTCAAATTAATTAGAATATAATTCATCTCCTCTATCACTCCTCAAAAATTTTATGGTATGCCCACTTTCATTCTCAACAAGTGCTTTAAAATATTTGAATCAAACAAAAGCCTCATATTTATGCTTAAGGAAATAAACGCAACAATATCTTGAAAAATCATCAATGAAAGTGAGAAAATAGGAAGCTTTACCAATACTTTGAGTTGACATTGGTCCACAAATGTTACTATGAACCAGATGAAGTGGATATTGGGCCCTCCATGCTTCACCTTTGGGAAATAGCCCCCTTATTTGTTTACCAAGAGCGCACCCCTCACAAATCTCCTTGGTGTCTTCTACTTTTGGCAAACCATACACAAGTGGTGAAAGTATCCTCAAACTATGAAAATTCAAATGCCCAAATCTCAAATGCCATAGCCTCCTTTTATCTTCAATACCCACACAAGCAAGTTCTCCCCCTTGCTCAACAAACCTCAATGGAAATAATTTATTCTTAGTCATTTTCACTTTTGTGATCAGCCTTCTATTCTTATCATAAATCTTGCACATTTTATCCTCAAAAACCAATTTGTAATATTTTTCTAACATTTGCCCAATGCTCATCAAAGAATACTTCAAATCAGGTGCATAATAAATATCTTTTACCTTCAATTTACCTCTTTTTTTAGGAACCTCCATGTCCCCTTTTGCAACCACCTCCAAGCTCTTCTCATCTCCAAGCTTGATACTTGAATGATAAGAATGGTCAAGAGAAGAAAACAACTCCTTGTCAGTCATGTGGTTTGTGCACCCACTATCAAGAATCCATATCTCATTGGTGAAATATCTCATATATGTTGGAGCGCTACATGAGAAAGGATCCATATCTCATTGATAACTATTTTTGGTCTATCATAGGAGATAAATGCTTGCTCTTCATGGAGCGCTCCATCTTCATTTGAGTAGAAAAATGTCTCATCTTCAAAGAAGTCTTCCTCTCCATAATTTGCTAATCTATTAGAGTATTGTTTTAGCCTACAGTCCTTCTCAAAATGGCCATATTTGTTACAATGATAACATTGAACATTTCTCATGTCTCTACCTCTACCTCTTCCTCTTGCATTTGATCCTCCTGTTGAAGCATGGGCTTGATGATTACCTTCAAAATTCTGATATCTACCTCTTCCTCTACCAAAGGAGCCTCTTCTTCCTCCTCTTACATTTCTGCTTCTTCCTCTATAGCCTCTTCCTTGTCCTCTTCCATGTGCATCATTTCCTTTGATAGAAAATGCTTGTTCTTCACTAGAACTAGCTTGCTTTTTCTTTTCTTCTCTCTTACGAATTGTATTCATGAGATGTAAGAGTACAAATTAATTGGTCAAGATCCATGGTGGTAAAATCCTTGGATTATTCAAGCATAATGGCAGCATTATCCCATTTCTCTGTCAAATTTCTGAGAACTTTCTTAATTACAACTGATTTCTCCACATTGTTATCAAATCTAGTAGATCAATAGAAATCAACATAAAAGCATGAAATAATGAATCAATATTGCATATGAAAATAAAATGGATGTTTATTTTATTAATATCAAAAGCGAATCTCGGTTACAATCATGCCCCTCTTAGGGTCACCCAAATATTGATACAATTGATACAATTTTGAAGCCCCCAATGGGGTAGGTGCAATACTAATGCTCTCTAAATAGTCACAAACTGCTCTAGGGTGGAGTTGACCCTCTTCTTCACGTTGAGGAAGGAATTAGATGATTGAAGCTCCTTTGAACCTGTTTCCTGCGATCAAGAAACAACACAAGAACATTAAACAAATAGGCAACCTCTCGTGATGAGGCCCTTTAAAATATTTATACATGTAAAAGCCATAATACTAATGAAATCAAGAAAGTAGATAAACTATACTAAACATATGCAATTCTCATAAATATTGATGGAAACATGTAAATAAGGACTATAGCTACCAATCTAATGGATCAAATGTATGAAATGAAGCATGTTAGCATGAAAAGAAACCAATTATGTCCTACTTGTTGAAATGAAGTAAACCTAATGAAATCTTCAATACGATCAGTCAGAGTCTCTAAACTACCAAATAAACCAATAGAATGATTAAGCTAAACTAGCTAAGCACACTGCAAAATGAATAGTAAGGAGATCTTATACCTATTGCAAACCGCAGCTCGGATGAGCGGTTTGCACTGTAAACCACGGCTAACAATCATGACCTGCAACCAAGTAGGTTTGCCCTCCAATTCTAGGGCAGTGGGATTGATCCTCCTTGTCAAATTGATGATCAAGGGTCACCTCAGTGTCCTCTAATAGGTTTGGTGGTTGAATTGCTTGATAGGGCCTCCGTTTGCCCAAATTAGCGTTTCTTGACGTTCTAGCTCCTTAGGGCATCCATGGCATAATTTTTCATGATTCTTAGGTTGGCAAAGTGATAGCAACAAATATCTCTCTTAGTGCACTCAAGTGAGTTCACAATTCGACAGGGCTTCACTGCTCTAATCTCCAATGCTTGCTTGATATCTTTGCCCTAATTTTGAGGGGTACTTATAGGATTACCCAAGGGCTAGGGGTGGCTTCATGGAGAAGCCAAGAATAAGAAGGGGTGGTTAGGACAGTTGGATTGGAAGCTTCCATCCTTTAACCACCTTCTTCTAGATCAAATATTCGTTCAAACCGATTTGGATCGAATTAAGGGCAACTAAACTTTAGCTAAGACCGTAGGTGATAGCTGTGGTTCAGACTATAAACCGTAGATGTCAGCCGTGGTTCAGACTGTGGACCGTAGGTCTCAACTATGATTCGGACTAATTAGGCCAAGGAGCCCAAATTGAGTGGTTAGAACAATTGCTCTATCTTGGAGTCTATCCAAGATCTTCCATTTGGTCTTGTAGCATATCCATATGAGTAGTCGCCATAGACATGACATGTTTTAGGTGTCTATAGATGCCCATTTTAAGATGCGTTGTGAGATCGAACAACGCATGAGCAAAAATAAACCACCTAAAATGATATCAAAGGTTCTATGATGATCATTATTCGGATCAACATTAGATGCCCCAAGTCCAACAAAAGGATGTGCATCCTGGAATCATTGCTTCCAACTCTTTGGAGACTTAAATTTGAAAGAGTTTGCACTCGTCATTAGACATTCGAGTAGCTTTGGTGCTACAATAGGAGTTAGGCCTATATAACTGAAAGGATGAGAGTTACAAACTAATTATCATATTTGCTATTTTCCCCAAGCAAAGGGGTAAGTTTATGATAGTTGTTGACAATGATTCTCAAGGATGAACGCAATTTTGACAAGATCAAGGGATCTACGATCTGAGGGATCTTCTATTGATTTTGATTATGATTATGATATTATGACTACCCCATCAAGCGACGAGTCGATGAGGCTAATGACAATGTATGAAGCGATGAGGTCGCTTGACCACAATGAATGATCTGAACAAAATTTAGAATTGAGCATTTAATTACTTGGCTAAGCCTATTTTAGCGTATGATTACAACTGTTAATAGTAATTGCACATTCCTATCCCATGGAGCAGTCGGGCTACAATAGCCATCTTAGGGAATCAAAATGATGCAAATCCAATTAGTTTTGTGTTGAATCAATTTTGTCGATGATTTTCTAAAAATATGTCATAGGGGAAATGATATGAAACACCTCATTTCCGTGGAGCGGTCCAACCTTGAAGGCCTTCTTCGGAATTGAAAAGAAGCATATCAAATCAACGATGATAATTTTACCCCAAATGTCCTTATGGTTATTTACTCATCACATCGGATTGCATGGAGCGTCAGTCGCTACAACCGCCAAGTGTATAGAATAAATAACTAAATACGAGGTGCATTTGGCTTTTGATTATTTTAAATGTTTTTGTTAATTTTGAATTTTTAGTTGATCATGGTGCTTAAAAATCACCAAATTTGCAAAATTGATTGCTTTTATTGAGATTATGATCTGTTAGGAATCATTGATTTATCATTTAAGATCTTCCCATAGTGGGATTCTATGACATTTAATGCTAGTTGTGAACCGTGGGTTCAATCTGCGATTGAAACTTTCAAATTTTGGGAATCGCAGGTCAGACATGCGGTCGCAAAACCCTAATTCTGGGACCGTGGGTGTAAGCTACGGTCCGACAAAAATAGGAAAAGGTTATAAAAAGTTTTCCCATTTGAAAATTTCATTATTGTCTTGAAAGCGACTACAATTTGAAGAGCTCTGAGAGGCGTGAGATAAAACTTGACCTAAAACCCTGCTAAGACTAACACCAAACACCTAACACACCTCACGATGGCGGACCGCGGATAACCTTCTTCCAGTCGAGGTCTCAGTGCGGGCAAGGTAATTCAAAACCGAGTCCTCACATTCATTACCAATTAAAACGAACCAAATTAATTAACTGGTTGAATCAATCTCATTAAACTGTTGGCAATGAACCACACCCTAGATTAGGCTAGCTTAGGATTTATTGTTATATATATATATTTTTTGTTTCATTGGCTAGAAAATGACCCCAAAAGGGTCATGTTCCTAGACCGTAGCTGCCAGGTGTGAGGATCCCCTAGAACCTTCTGGCTAGTGTCAGGAGGGTCATTCAGAGCTCCACATGATGGCCATTGCTCCTAGCCTAGGGGAGCACTTTACTGTGCCAGCTGTACCGAGAGTTATACCAGATTACTAGTAGGAGCCGAGTAGGCATTAGCTACAGTCTACTCCTATAGATCTGGGGTTGGCAACACATCCGGATCGAGAGACCTACAGATCTACCCCTAGAGATTACTTCTATTGATGATGCACATCAGTGTTACACCGCATGCTAGCCCCGAGGAGGAGGGGTTCTAGAGCAGGTCCCATGCAGGGGACATCGAGCATTATATCGATCGATTTGTAGCACTACGACCTGATGACATTGAGTGGCATCCATATATGGATTGCCCTATATGGCCGAAGGCTGGCGAGTAGCTACGCTAGGCTCGATGAGATAGATGGCTTCTAGGCCATAAGGATGAGATTCAAGAGTACCAATTCTTCTCTAGAGTCCTACGATAGTTTGGCATAGTCTAGGACATCCCAAAGCTACCTATTATCTATAGGCGGCTAGTTCTAGAGATAGATCTACAATGGGTGCAGCCTACACCACTGGGCAACGTTGTAGATGATTTCCAAGAGTTGGGAGTTGTTGTGGCTGGGACCACCCCAACATATGATACTTGGTGGTCCCTACTTTAGTGGCAGGGATCTGGGCCTCTCGGTCGGGTAGATGATGAGGTGGAGGCTGATCCACAAGGGTGCAATGTGCGCCCATGGACTGAGGGTGGATGGGGGAAGAGGTTGTAGTAGAGGATGCACCACCGATAGAGGCCAAGGAGGAGGCCCTAGATGAGGGTGAGGTGCCTCCAGACAGTGAGGTAGGGTAGCTACTAGCCCAGGTGGTAGATCTATAGAGCCATATTGGGAGGTTTCAGTCCTAGATGTTGTAGAGGGATACTAGCATCACCACCTTAGAGGTGAAGCTAGCTCATAATGAGAGACAACTACAATAGGCTAGGGATCATATCATAGCTATGATAGCACATGCTATAGTGGTAGAGGTGCAGGTTTAAGAGCTCACTAGTGTGCGTGACCTGGCAGAGGCGTGACTAGGTACAACTATAGCAGAGAGGGATTTGGCTAGGGTAGCGGTGGGTGGCCCACCATCTATACAGGTTGCTATGGTGCCTCCTACAGCACCAGCACCTCTACTACTAGGAGGTCATGATCCCATGGTCGAGATCAGATGACTGACTTCCCTCGTAGAGGAGGGAAACACTATACAAGATGTGAGGGCAGCTCGCATCTCTCAACTGGAGGGCCGCATCAGACTGCTAGGTGGGGAGGTTCTCAAGGATAAGTATTCCATAGGTACCCATGGGACCAGCTCTAGGACTAGGACCAGGGAGACAGGACAGTATTCTACCAGCTCGAGCCATAGGATGCACAGGATCGAGAGGACTCATCGGTCTGAGCGGACCCATAGGTCTCTGAGTACTCAAGGTGCTAGCTCGTAGAGGACTCAGGGGATTGGTTCTCATGTACGGAGCCTCTTTGGATTAGGCTAGACATAGGATCCTCAATAGGCTACATAGTAGGGGCCAGAGTAGACTACAGAGCAGGCTCCCAGAGATAGGGCTGAGGGAGGCGAAGAGGGCTCCAGCAGAGGAGGATCAAGCCAGAGCTAGGGTCTCCATTTGATACAGGCTATATCATTTTTGGTGTGAGGTCTGAGGACCTACATGATTGTAGCCTATGAGCATTTTGATGTACCCTGATGTACTCTTTGACACACACACACACACACACACACATATATATATATATGAGATTTGATCATTTTGGCTCATTATGTGTACTTGTATATGTTTTTAGTTTTATGTTTATGTTATGCACATGGATGCAGATGTTTATATTGATGCTATGCTTATGTAATGTGATGTATGGATGACATGCACTAGATAGATTTTTAATTTATGATGATGATGATATGCAGTGATCTAGATGCTTAGATGTGTGATTTTATGGATGCATATGGATGCGATGTTTACTTAAATGCATATTTGATTTTGCTTTATTGCATGCATTTAATTTTATGACACTGTCACGATATGTTGATGCAATGTATGTAGTGCATTATTTACATGAACTTGTATGCTTTAATCACTTAAAACATAAGGAATGAATGCTATATGTGTTTAAAAATCTAATGGATGACACCACAAAATGTATAAAAATCATGAATGTAATTGAAAGATCCTCATTACAAGAATTTAATCAATTAATCACCCATATATGAAATGCAATGGTATGAAGTTGTATGATGCGAATGATATAATGTGTCATTCTATTTTATTTTGCAAGTTTGAAAAATATGCACAATATAGTCAGTGGCCATCTAGATATCATTTTTGATATCCATCCGGTATCTATCCTATATCTTGATTGTGCTTTATATAATGATGTATCATGGATTCGATACTTTTCAGTTTGATGATTTTATTCTATATGGTTTGTGTTGCTATTAGAGAAAATTTTGAGGTTTTCCATGAGACTCAAACACCCTAGTAGACTTCTCAAACATCCCATACTAACTGTACAAGGCTTTTGTTGGACAAGGCTTTCATCATGAATGACCCAACTGTTCATTACCCCTATGTGTGCACGTGAGTATATTAAGATAGACCATAGGCATACCCTAGATGTCAGTCGGGACTCTTCCAACCCATATGTGAGATCGGGTTCCTCCTATGTTCGTATCATCCTTATTTTAGACTTGATTGGACTATAATGCTAGACAACCCTAGGCACCTAGAGCTAGCTCATCTCGCAAATTGATCAGGACTACCCCTCCAAAAATAGTTGAGACTCTTTCAACCCATTGCTGCATTTGGGGATCACCCAATAAAACTACTACTCCAGAAGTAGGCGAGACTCTTTCAACCCATTGCTGCACTCGGGGTTCATTCTATGGCTTTGAATGGTGAACAATCCAGGGATTCAAGTTCTCACCCCATTTTGATTTTTGCTCATATGTAGTGATAAAAATCACTGTTTTTCACGTTTTACTCTGAGTGATAAAAATCACTGTTTATTCTCATTTTTCTTGAGCAAGGGATTTGTATAGTGCTTTTAATTCACTATATCATTTTAGATTTGAACTTTGAACTTTGGGTTTGAAATTTAAACTGTGTATCTATGTACGAGTAGGGGAAATTCTTGTCCTTTTGCCAAGGTTCACCACTCTAGACCAAACTATTTGCAAGATAAGCAGGTAATAAAACCCATCTCTCTAAATACCCAGGACCACTTTCACAGCTTTCATCCTCCCTTATCTTAGCAGGATTTTAAATGTGTCAATTAGTGACGAGATCCTGATATGCCAAGCACTATCACAACTAATGACCTCATCTACAAAAGCAAAAACAACTTTCTATGACATCTGAGAAACCCACTAGGTATGGCTGAGTGACCAAAAAACTTTGGTATACACACATATCTCATAGCAATAGGTGTTGTGTATGAATGCAATGGATTATGATAAATGCAAAGGTGCATGATTAAAACACAAACATGGCATCATTTGTAAGACTGACAAACACAATCCCTCCGACTACGGAATGCAACGGATGACGAATGCCTATATGCAATGCAATAATGAAATGTATGCATGTGTAAATGAACATGCATAATGCAAATGCAAATGTTTTTGGAATTTTATGCTTTACCAATTTTTTTTTGGATTTTATTGATTTTATAATTTTTATGGATTTTGAGCCTTTATATCTGACCAAATGATGAGTACATGCCTTTGGAGCTTTTTGATTGACCAAACTACTCGCAAGAGAGCTTGGAGCCTTTTAGGATGATCGAGCAGTTTTAAGCAAACCCTCAGAGCCTTTGACTAACATGACCAAGCAGTTTTAGGAACCCTTGGAGCTTTTTAGGATGACCGAGCGGTTTTAAGCAAACCCTCGGGGCCTTTGGGTTGACCAAGCGGTTTTTAGAAACCCTTGGAGCCTTTTTGGGATGACCAAGCGGTTTTAAGCAAACCCTCGGAGCCTTTTACTATGCTCTCAAGCATAAAATGCCTTAATATGGATGATGTTGAGAGGTTCAGGCTCTTCAACACCTCCTAGCGATGTTAGGTGATAGGTACCCGGACCAATATTTTTAGATATGATATAGGGTCCTAGCCAATTAGCCGTGAATTTGTCTCGCATATCTGGTGGCAAATTAGAGTTCTGTTGGTTCTCTTTCAAGACAAGATCCCCAACTTCAAAGTCTCTCTAGTGGACTTTGATATTGTAAGCTCATTTTAGTCACTCCTGATAAATGCGGAGATGCTCTAGGGCATTCACGTGATGTTCATCAAGCAACGTCAGTTGATCCAGTCGAGCTTGCCACATGGTGTCATCATCGATGAACTCTTTCAATGCGACGCATAGCATTGGAATTTCCAATTCCAAGGGCATAATGGCCTCAGCGCCATATACTAGTGAAAATGGTGTTGCCCCAGTGGGCATCCGAATGCTAGTCCTGTAAGCCCATAATGCAAGGGGCAGCTGGATATGCCAATATTTGTGGTTTTCTTGGACCATATTTTTCAATATGGCCACCACTATCTTTTTTGAGGCCTCAGCTTACCCATTTTCTTACGGATAATAAGGAGTTGCAAAACTATGCTTGATTCTATATTTAGACGTCAAAGCTCTCATAGTTTTGTTCTTGAATGATGTTCCATTATCCGATATTATTTTGGATGGAATCCCAAAATGACTTATGATATGCTCCAGTATAAACTCTGCTATACGAGATCCAGTTGTCATTGTTAAGGGTATTGCTTCCACCCACTTTGTGAAATACTCAGTAGCCATGATTATAAATGTATGTCGGCCCGATGATGGAGGAGAGATCTTGCCTATAAGATCTAATCCCCACTGAGAAAATGGCCAAGCCGCTTGGATGGGCTGTAAGGCCTACGATGGCAAGTGCATAAGATTAGCATGATGTTGACATTTGATGCATTTCTTGACATACACATTGCACTCCTTCTCCATAGTGGGCCAATAGTAGCCCATTCGAAGGATGCGCTTGACGATGGCCATGCCGCTAAAATGGCCACCGCACGTACCATCATGAGCTTGTGAAATCACCCATGATGCCTCTTGGGGCTCTAAGCAATGAAGGAGAACTCCATCGTAGCCTCTTCGGTACAATATGTCTCCTATCAAGACATATTTAGCCACTTTTTGCTTAAATGTGCATTTTGTGGCACACGAAAATCCCTCTGGGATTACACCAAGCTTTAGGAAGTCATGGATTTGTGACATCCAATTTTGATAAGCCTCAGCTTCGACTGCCAAGACGACTTGCTCCCCCTACGTATTTACTTTTGCAAATGCAGACTGGGAAATAACCTTATGGTGAATGGTGGTACCACTCCCCATTGGACTCTAAGAGGTTAATGACCCCTAGGGTGCCTTCTTTAGAAAGTCTTCAACTCTACAGAACCATTCAAATTTTGGTTCTATGTTGATCATGTTGATTGACATTTTATTATCAAAGGCTTCATGTTCCACAGTAGGGTGCGAAAGCATTTTAACATGAATGGTAGTGAAATCAGCAGATGGATTCTGAGGGATTAAGGATCCCAAAGAGGCCATGGTGTCTGTGAACCTATTTTATGAATGAGGGATTGCCTCGATGTCATACCATTCCAATTTAGCTAGATATATAGCAACAAGATCCTTATAAGCTTTCAATATGGGACATCGACACTGAAAGAGCCCCTTAACTTGATTTACTATGAGCAAGGAGTCACCAAAGATGTTTAATATTTTAATGTTCATGGCGATGGCTGTGTGGAGGCCCAATAGTAGGGCTTCATACTCAACATTGTTGTTGGTGCACGAAAAGTCTAATTTAAATGACAAGGGCATTGGAGCTCCTTGTGGCGTGAAAAACACTATTCCTACACCACCCCCTTGCTCGCACTTTGAACCATCGAAGAACAGAGTCATATCAGCATTATTCTCTGGTTCTTTGGGTTCGAGAGCTTCGGATACGATGAAGACTACATCATCCGAAAGCTCAATGGTCAGAGGCCTACTATTTGATAGTGGTGCCTCAGCCAGCTGATCAGCTATGACTTGTCCCTTAATGGACTTTTGGCTTATGAATTCCAGATCGAATTCTATCAGTAGCATGATCCACTTTGCAGTACGCGTATTGTGATACGTCTTACTCATCATGTATTGCAAAGGATTTTGTTTGGATATAACATATGTCGTATGACTTAGCATATAGTGTCACAATTTCTTGGTAGCGAACACTACTCGCTAAACATAGTTTCTCCACATATGCATACCCGAGCTCATAGCTCACCAAGGTTCGACTAATATAATATATGGCCTGTTCTTTGCCTTGCACATTCTTTTGGGCTAACATGGTTCCCAGTGCAAAGTCAGTTGCTGATATATATAGTAGAAAAGGCACCTCTAGCCTTGGTGGAGCTAGCACTAGCGACGTCGCTAGGTATTGCTTTATTTTAGTGAAAGCTGCTCGACAGTCCTCGTCCTAGTTGAATGGGACCCCCTTATGTAGCAATCGATTCATGGGTCGACATTTATTCGATAACTGAGTGATGAATCACTTTATCGATGCTACTTTGCCCTGAAGGCTTCTTAACTCTTTAATATTGGAGGGAGGACGCATCTCTAAGATAGCCTTGACCTTCGCTGGGTCGACTTCGATGCCTCATTTAGAAATGATGAATCCTAAGAGTTTACTAGAAGTTACGCCAAATACGCACTTCTTAGGATTCAACCTAACATTGTGCTCTATCAGGCGATCGAAGACCTTCCTTAAGACCTCTACATGCTCTTCTCATAGCAATGACTTGGCCAACAAGTCATCGATATAATCTTCTAGAATCTTATGCATGTAGTCATGAAAAATGTATGTCATGGCCCGTTGATATGTGGCACCAATATTTTTGAGGCCAAATGGCATAACTTTATAGCAAAATGTTCCCCATGGTGTTATAAACATGGTTTTATGTTGGTCTTCGGGTTTAATCCAAATTTGATTGTAACCAGAAAAACCGTCCATTAAGGAGAGCATTTCGTGACCTGCAGTTGCATCTACAAGAGCATCAATATTGGGCAACGAAAATGAATCTTTGGGTGTTGCCTTATTTAGGTCTCTGAAATCCGTACAAATATGGATTCTTCCATCAGGTTTTCCTATGGGCACCATATTGGATACCCATTTCGGATAGTCGATGGAGATTACAAATTCTACGTCCAACAACTTTTGTAGCTCATATTTCACCATTAAGGCTACTATTGGATGCATCTTTCTAAGCTTTTGCTTGATCGACTTCTTCGTTAGATCTAGCGAAAGGTTATGCGTAACCAATTTTGGGTCTAGACCTAGCATATCCTTGTACGTCCAAGCAAAAATATTAGGTCTCTCTTTCAGTAGAGGGATGAGTGTGGCACGCTCATCAGGAGTGAGACTCTCTCTAAATTTAACCTTCCTTGGATTAGTGGGATCATTACTGATATCCACATTGAAGGTTTCCTCTACTGACATGTGTGATCCCTCCTCAAGCTGATGAGGCGTAGGAATCAAATGGATGTCATCAGCCGGGTTGATAGGTTTCATGTTGGAAGTATTTTTGGCATGATAGACATCATATGCATAGCCTGGTGCAAAATGAAATGGTTGTAACATTTCTTCATTAGGGAAGAAATATTCAGGCTCAACGGGCGAGTCAGCACGATCCTAGTCGATAGCATCTACATTGAGATACAATGGTTTGGATGGATCTGCTAGATTGCAGAGTGGGGTGGTCAAATCAATGGAGACCATATTGATGGAATGGAATTGATCTCCAGGACCACATGGACAAACATCTACATCATCGATGCAGCTCTCATACCCGAGATCTGGCTCTAATGGCATGGGCACAAATGGGTCCTCTCTATGAGAACTATGAACTACTAGATCCTCTCTATGCATTGGTTGCAATATGGGATCATTCGGCTCACGGAGCTCCATGTAGGTAGGTGGACGAGGAAACAACATGTGATAAATCACATTAAAGTTTGGTGGTATTCCCCTAAGGTGAGGGTCGAGATTGATTTCTCTTTGCATGTCCTCGATCGTATAAGGTGCATGGTGGTGATGTAGGTAAGGAGGTCCTAGATAGGCTCTCTCTATTTCATCCTCTTCATCACTATCATAATACAGTCCTTCATTTACCCCTACAAGTGGGGGATGCTCTGGTAGGTGCGGTCCCATGAATCTCACTTCCTGGTCACTATCACCCATGTCCAAAAAAATCGGATAATTAGTCCGTATGTATGATGTTGATGAGAAAACTGGCTCTGCTTCTTCCCCCAAATGATCAATGTTGGGAAGAATCTCCTCGATAACATGTATCGAACTCTATAGGCAGTAGGTGATGCGCATACAAAGGCCTTAGATAGCCCCCCTCAGCTTCATCCTCAGATTGATCACTGTTTGAGGATTCACTATCGGCATCATAACTTGGTCCACTTATCTCGGAGGTGGACTCCTCTCCATCATCGTTGTAGAGATCTCCTAACTCGAGATCACCTAAAACTATGGGGTTATGCCCCTGCACACCTATGTCATTGGTTGCATTATGGATTTGATGACCCAGGTTGCCTTTGGGGTTCTACTCTATGTCAGTCTGCTCTAGGAGCCCTTCATGATGCTCTTCAAGTGGCTCAGAAGTGATGACAGATACCATCGGGTTAGTCCTCCAGAAGCTAGAAGGATTAGGATGATATGGGTTGAAGTCCACATCATCCCCTAAACTAAGGTACAAGCGATCTAAGGATGCTGTGAGCAAATCATCTTGTCCTTGTATCTGTAATCCTAGCCTAAACCTATCAGTTGCTAGCTGATAACGTGGCTCAAGTGGAGTCCTACATCCTTGTTCAAATAGGCCAAGTCCATACCCATGCTAGTGATATAACTCAAAAATATGCATGGAGTACTTCGGGTTGGATAAATAATGAACATTTACTATGAAAGGTTCATCACTATCTTCATCCATGGGGAGCTCGCATTGGAAGCTGATCCAACCTAGCATAGATGAAGTTAGTCTGATTAGGTGGCTCTCCCAATGGTACCATCGATCCAACCAAAAAATGATGAGCAGGTGATCGGCCCATCTCTTGTGTAGTCTCTAAAATCGGTCCAAAGGTTACATTTTACACAATATACTCACCTAATCCTGTGTTGGTGAGATGTACAGTCACCCGTGGTGTGGATGACCCTATTGACGATGCAGGTGAGGTAGGCTGAGGTACCTCCTCGACTATATCTTGGGCTTCCTCCACTTCCATGGGGATGGGAGCCTCCTTGATGACTGGTTCGGGCATGTGTTTCTTCTCTTTTTTTCCCATTTTCACCTTTAACTTCTTATCATCCCGAAGCATCACTGATGCAATCGGTTTCAGTGAAGTAGCAGTAGTGCGCTCAGATATGTGTGATACAGATATCGATGGTTGAGCACGTACTATTGGTTTACCTCCTGGATTTTTAACTAACGATGTAGGCCGGACATCCAAGTGCATTGATGGGAGTATGAAACCCCCAAGAAAATCTGCTAGGTTCACGAACTTGAAAGGTTCTTCATCTGACGACACTACGTGAACCCATCCCTCATGCAGATATTTTACACATTGGTGTAGTATAGAGGGAATGCAATGCATTTCATGAATCCAAGGCCTCTCGAGTAGGATGTTGTATTGCATAGCACCCTCGATCACATGACACATCACAGAGATGGTCTTTAGGCCTACCTAAATAGGTAGGACAATTGTGCCAACCGTCGAGCATAGGGCATCGTTAAATGCTCTCAACATGAAGGTAGTGGGCACAATATGTGACTTTGGTAGCTTTAGATGATTCAATGCCTTGGTCATTATTATATTGATTGATGAACTAGTGTCGATCAAGACCCTCTTGAATGGTACGTGATTGATGCACATGATGATATGCAATGGTGGGTCAATCGTATCTATGGGAACCATATTAATTTCATGATCATAAAATTGGATCATGGGCTCTTGGCATTGTTGTACATGTCCCACAAAATTGGTAAATGCTTGAGCATCTTGAGACTATACTTTGATGGACCTTAGAATGTCCATAAGAGTCTCCCTATGCCTAGGGGACTATTGTATTAGTTCATATATAGATAGCTTTGCAGGAGCTATCTACAGGTTTTGGACCAGCCTGCTCCGTATGGTCACCATCGGTCTCGTTGGTGGGCCTAGAATATTCTGTGTTGGCCGTTGATTCGATGTAGCTTGTATCCTAATGGGAGTGTGAGGTTGATTCGGCTACTCATATCTCCCATGTCTGGTAACAACATTCACCATGCCTATGAACCCCTGGGTAGGTGGTTCGACGCGCACTTGGTTGACCTGGCCAACGTTGTTGCGTGGTGCCTCATGGTTTGGTAATGAATTTTTGTAAATCCCCATGTTCTGGTTGTCAGGCGCCAGCGGATTACTTGGTATTACAAGCTCACCCTTTTCAATCATGTTTTGCACAATATGCTTGAAGGACCAACATACCTCGATGTCGTGGCCCTTCGCGCGATGGAAGATGCAAAATAAGTCATCCTGATACCCCTTCGACTTGGGTTGATTCGGATCGACTAGCTTAACCTCGGGTAGTCTGATCACCTTAGCCTCGCATAACTGATGGAATATTGATGTCAATGATTCCGTTAGAGGTGTGAATTGGCGAGGTAGGTGTTGTTCTTTATTTTTTCCCTTATAGTTATTATTGCGCTTTTCATACTGTGCAGGAGGAGGTTGGGCTTGATAATTCTGCTTTTGCTGCCCTTTATCCTCTCTCTGGAGGTTTAGCACCACCTGGTTGATGTGGGCCTGCTTGCCCTTATGTTTTGTGGAGCTCTTCTTAGGCCCCTCTTTCCTGTTCTTGAGCTTCAAGTTGCCTTCTTGCAACTTGATGTCCTCAATTACTTTGGCTTGCGCCAAAGCTTCCTCGAATGTTGGATACTACTACAGTTGCAACAGTAGCGAGATGTGCTTGGCACAACTCTTGGTAAATATTCGGGTCAATTCCATAGTAGGAATAGGGAATGGAAGCTTTGCCATCAATCTTCTCCACCTCTTTCCATATTGTTCAATTGGCTCATCATCACGTTGAGCTAGCACAGCCAAATCGGAAAGGTTAGCCTGTTTCTTGATGCCAAAAGAAAAGCGTTCAAGGAAAGCGTTAGCCAGTTGCTCGAAACTAGTAATGTTGTGCCTCTTTTGCTGATTGAACCACTCTCAGGCTGGGCCTGAGAGGGTTGTGATGAATGTGTGCAAAATTAAGGCATTATTGCTCACAATTTGGAAACAAGCATTCAAAAATCCCGTGACATGCTCCTGTGCATCTTCGTCACCTTTAAATTTGTCTAGCCTAGGCATAAAAAAATGCTCAGGGTAGGCAGGAGTAGGTATCGAGGGGTCCAAAGGCTCATTATGAATCTTTCTTAATGTTAGCTTTTGAAGAGCCATGCCTTGCCTCTCAATCGCTTTTACCTTCTCTGCTAGGGCTTTATAAGCCTACGAGGATAAGAAGTCCTCCTCCCTAAGTTGACGCGAGGGTGGTCTTGGAGGTACATTCTTCCTCTATCGGGGTGGAGGACGTTGCTCTTCCTCCTCCTCAACTTGGGAGTCTTCAAGATACTCTTGATTGTTTCCTTCTCCCTCTTCTTCCTCATATTGTTGTTGCCTCTCATGTTTGAATGGTGGTGGCCGTTCTCTTTGTTGGGCACTAATATGAGTGTGAGCGTCTCTACGCTCCTACTGCACATCGACTTGTGAAAAAGCCTTTCTATGAATGCACTCTCTATTCTCCATGTGAGTGTATAGACCAGCCCTAGCTAGCCTATATTCCTGCTCTACACACTCCTTTTGGGTAAGGATGCATTCCTCACGCATGCGCTGCTCATATAGCCTTTGTCTGATGAGCCTTTGCGCCTGAAGATTCTCATCTTCAATGCGCTACCTTTCTAGGTGAGCATCCTCCAATTGATCTTGGAGGAGCTATCATCGTTGCTCAGATACCAGTATGTGTGATCTATCAAGGTCATTGGCCGTGATAGGCCTCTGGTATGCATGCTCTGTGCGAGCGACCTTATGGGTTCTGTACCCATCTGACTGATTTGCGATGCTTTTGCCTTTGTCCGTAAAGACGACATTGGCATCCTACTGAGCTTTGTGCTCTATGCCACCATGCATGGATGGTGGATGTGTCACATGAGGGTGCTTAGAAGCCTCTCCATGCTCTCTAGCAGTCCTAATAGAACCCCCACTATGCTCACTCGGAGCACGGGTGGGTGGAGCCGAAGGCCTATAGCCTAGCTGCTCAAGGACGCTACCTAAGCCATCCAACTATCTGGATCTCCATCGCTTGTGCGGTGGTGTGCCATTGGCTCCCACCTTAGCCATATCAATAGTGATATTTTGAGGTTCACTACGTGCGGGAGTCTGCATAGGCCTATGCTCAATGGTAGCCCTATCTGCATACCCCTGAATGGGCGGGTCTCGATCACGTCTGTACTCCAAAGGTGGAGCCACGGATCCTCCTACAGACCTATGATGTAGGGGTACCAACTTGGACCCCTGTATAACATACTCTTTAGTCGATCCTGTGGATGCGCATGCAATGCGATCCTGGTAATGGCTTTTGAGTGGAACACCCTCATGCTGAGAGGCTCCATGCTCTATTCTGTATCTAGAGGAATGCACAAAAGCTCCTCTAATGGGGGTACGCTCAATAGGTTCCCCTCTTGTCGAGTTGTCTCCTCTAATGCTCGTCGAATGACATTCGGGAAGCGCATGTGGGTGAGGATTCGACATGTGTTGATGTGAATCTATTGGGGCTTGGTCATGGGCATCAGGCTTATGCCTTTTTCGACCACCTCGTGTCTCCACCATGGTGTACCTAGCATCTAGATTTATTCTTTATTACACAAACAAGGTATACAATGGTGTTTATCTCATATTAATTTTTAAAAGTGAGCCCTAGACTATTTGATGTTGTTTCAAGTTTGTTGTATCAGTAAAGAACTCCTTATCATGTTTTGAAAGCTTGTTGGATGATATTCTCAGTTAAATTGGCTTTCACCTGTATGCTCGTAGCTCGACAACCTGGATGTGACTTCCAAGCCGCATAAATCCCCCGTGTGTGGTAATGAAAGTCCACACCCGAACAAGGAGCATAGGTCCTCCCAGATCCTCACCCATTTTCCCCAGTCAACGTTATACCCTTCAAAGAGAATACATGCAAATTTTCTAGGGTACGAAAGGTTCTTGGATCCGATATTGGTCTAGTATCCAAGGGTACGTAGGATTTGGGCCAACGGATGGAAATTACGCCCACCATCGTTGAACCCTACTAGTGGTTGGATGTCACTCCCAACTCACTAGCGTTTACGTGAAACGTGGTGTGTGTGGTTCGTTTTATTATTTTGCATAAAAGGAAAATGCATAATATAGCATAAATGATTGTTTCCTACATGATATGCAAAAATAAATGTTTCATTTTAGAAAATATGCATGCTATATCCTAAATGATTTTTGATAATGCAATTACGATGATATAGCCTCTGATTGGGCCTCAAGCATGCAAACCAAACACACAATTCTATCAAGCACGCTGGAGTCTAGGGTGGACTGCACTTAGAGATCCGTTGTTCCTAGTAGCACCTTTCTAATAACGCAAAAATGAATACAACTCTAGGACCTAAGTTCGTTTCTCTTTTTTTTTAGTTTCCTAGTTGCATTGCAAATTTGGCATTCTGGAAAAACACAGAGACAGAAAAAGTTATAGAGGGTGAAAAATGGGACCTACCTCAGGTCCACATCCGATATGTATTTTGTTCTCTCGTTGTCTGATCTATCTGTTGTGAACTGCAGGTCTGGTGCGTGGTCTGCACTGTAAACCGCGTGTTGTAGTTGCGGGCCAACAAATGAACCGTAGTTGTCAGCTGCGGTTTGTACCTACAATTTCAAAAACACAAGAAATGACAATCAGATCGCTTGAATTGCGGAGTTCCACCATGATCGCCTTCTGACCTATCCAAAAAGCATGCACCTATCTAGTAGATCAATAGAAATCAACATAAAAGCATGAAATAATGAATCAAGATTGCATATGACAATAAAATGGATGTTTCTTTTATTAATATCAAAAGTGAATCTTGGTTACAATCATGCCCCTCTTAGGGTCACCCAAATATTGATACAATTGATACAATTTCGAAGCCCCCAATGGGGTAGGTGCAATACTAATGCTCTCTAAATAGTCACAAACTGCTCTAGGGTGGAGTTGACCCTCTTCTTCGCATTGAGGAAGGAATTAGATGATTGAAGCTCCTTTGAACCTATTTCCTGCGATCAAGAAACAACACAAGAACATTAAAAAAATAGGCAACCTCTCGTGATGAGGCCCTTTAAAGGATTTATACATGTAAAAGCCATAATACTAATGAAATAAAGAAAGTAGATAAACTATACTAAACATATGCAATTCTCATAAATATTTATAGAAACATGTAAATAAGGACTACAACTACCAATCTAATGGATCAAATGTATGAAATGAAGCATGTTAGCATGAAAAGAAACCAATTATGCCCTACTTGCTAAAATGAAGTAAATCTAATCAAATCCTTAATTCGATCAGTCAGAGTCTCTAAACTACCAAATAAACCAATAGAATGATTAATCTAAACTAGCTAAGCACACTGCAAAAGGAATAGTAAGGGGATCTTATACCTGTTGCAAACCGTAGCTCGGATGAGTGGTCTGCACTGTAAACCGTGGCTAACAGCCATGGCCTACAACCAAGTAGGTTTTCCCTCTAATTCTAGGGTAGTGGGCTTGATCCTCCTTGTCAAATTGATGATCAAGGGTCGCCTCAGTGTCCTCTGATAGATTTGGTGGTTGAATTGCTTGATAGGGCCTCCGTTTGCCCAAATTGGCATTTCTTGGCGTTCTAGCTCCTTAGGGCATCCATGGCATAATTCATCATGATGCTTAGGTTGGCAAAGTGATAGCAACAAATATCTCTCTTAGTGCACTCAAGTGAGTTCACAATTCGACAGGGCTTCGTTGCTCTAATCTCCAATGCTCTGTTTGATATCATTTGCCCTAATTCTGAGGGGTACTTATAGGACTACCCAAGGGCTAGGGGTGGCTTCATGGAGAAGCCAAGAACAAGAAGGGGTGGTTAGGACAGTTGGATTGGAAGCTTCCATCCTTTAACCACCTTCTTCTAGATCAAATGGTCATTCAAACTGATTTGGCTCAGATGAAGGCCAACTGAACTTTAGTTAAGACCGTAGGTGACAGCTGCGGTTCAGACTATAAACCATAGGTGTCAGCCATGGTTTAGACTATGGACCGTAGGTCTCAGCTACGATTCAGACTAATTAGGCCAAGGAGCCCAAATTGAGTGGTTAGAACCATTGCTCTATCTTGGAGTCTATCCAAGATCTTCCATATGGTCTTGTAGCATGTCCATATGAGTAGTTGCCATCGACATGACGTGTTTTAGGTGTCGACACCTTTACTCTCACACAATAGTCTCCTACATCTTCAGTATCTTGCTGCAAAAGGTTCTCAAATTATCTTATCAAGGTCTGAAGCTTGACCTCTTTCACTTTATCATATCCTTGATAACTTTATTTCAAAGCTTTCCAAGCCTCTTTTGGAGAAACACAATTTGCAATCCTTGGAAAAATGCTCTCAGAAAGAGCATATTGTAAATGGTACAAAGCAAGACAATTCTTGCTCTCTTTCTACGTCATATCTTTAGTTTCATATGATGTTAACACAGTAAAATCTGATGGTTATGTGTAACCTTCATCAATAATGCTCCATAAGTGTTTTTCTTTTAACAAAGCCCTCATTTTAATGCTCCAATATTCATAGTTTTATCCATCAAACTCTGGAAGTGGAAGTGAGTTTGAGTTGCTTGCCATTACAACAATCTACAACAATGAACTAAAATATCCAAGAAATTTTAAATTAAAACTTCAATAACAACCTACAGCCTTCAAACCCAACAACTCAATCTACCAAGCTCTGATACCAAATGAATATTATAACATGAAACACATAGAAAAATGAAGCATATTGCAAAACTGGAAAACGCAGTAAAAAATAAAAAATTGTAGTTTTGGGAAGACAAAATTAAGGCCTTCCACTTATCATAATCACGTGAAATTTATACATATTAGAGATCTATATAATTTCAATACACTGGCCAAATTTCAGAGCAAAAGGATTTATAAATCGAATGTTATAGCCTCTCAAAGTAGGATACTAACCACTTTTTCCAGAAATATGACTGTGTATAAATTATCAATATTAGAGCTGTGTTTTTCATTTTTCACACTCCCATTTGACTTCTCCTTAACCCAAAAATGTTACAATAATATTTCTTTACCCTATTATACCCTAATACAAAGATTCCAAAGCTGTTACAAGAAGTGTAACAGTCTATAGCTATTACAAAACTAAAATCTTCCTACAATGACACATTCTTTTATTCTACAGTTACAAAATAGGAGGCATATTTGTTTTACTTAATTTTTTTTGACTTGTAAATGCCACATGGTTAGCATCATATTACAAAAACCATGCCACTAGTGCCCTTATAGGATCTAAACACGTTGTGCCATTCTGTGTAAGTACTCTGCATCGGGCGGGGGCTCCTTCTCTTTCGATGGCTATTTCATTGGTTAGTGAAGTTGCAGCTATGGAGAGCCATGGCCTACTATAATGACCCAAGAATTTTATCCTAAAGGTAATTCCTCTGTGCCAGACATAGTCCTACCCATGCAGGATTTTGATAAAGCCTACAACTAGCTTGAGAGTCACACCCTGGTTGGGTACTTTATGGGGAGGATTCCTAGTGATTCGTTAATTTGTCAATGGATTCAACAAGACTAGCATCCATATGGTATAAAAGTTGACCATATTCAAAACCTTACTAAAGGTTCTTTTTCATTTTTATTTTATCGATCTACAACATGTCATTGCATTTATGAGCAAAGGTCCTTGGTATGTTAGAAATACCCTTTTAATTATTCAACCCTAGCACCATAATTTTATAGTTTTTACTAATGTTTCCTTGCATGTCCCCATTTGGGTGGAATTCCTAGGTCTCCCTTTGTCCCTTTGGTCATTCTTGCCACAACTTGTCACACCCATTGGCAATTTTGTGTGCGTGGAGCCATAAAAATTCTATGTTGTGCAACCATACAAACACATCTGCGTTGAAATTTATCTCTCAAAGGACCTTAAGGATTCTATTGATATTAAGGTTGGTGAGACTCGTTTCCAAAAATGGGTGGTTTATATTATTGGTGTCAATCTATAGCTCATAAGATAAAATAATACCCTCTTATGGAGGGTCGATTAAACAAGCGAGCTCCAATAGAGACTTCAACACCTTCAAACACAATTAAATCTCTCCCTCCTGCTAATGGTGGAGAGGAATGGACATTTGTCACCAGGAAGAATAGTAAAGGAAACCAGCCATAACCTTTTGTGAGAGTTGGTAAAAAGGATTCTCAACCGAGCTCTCAATCAAGGAGCTCTCATGCAATCTCTATAGAAGGAACTTCTATTTCTCTTCTTGTAGGTACCTCTAGTGGTAATAGCAAAAATATTTCCCCAACTCTTCAAGCCTTCCAGCTGACTAAGCCATTAGCTATGCCAGAGTTTGTCCCCTCAAGCGGATGCCCTGTCTCTCCACCTAATATGCCTAGAAAAGTTCCCTCATGAAATCCTTGTCGCTCTTGCAGTCCAGTTAGGGAGGCCTCAAGCATCCTTCTGGACAAGTGATGATAGACAATTTTTTTTCATGAAAACCATAATAGGTTTCTCACAAACACCTTTAAATATTTAGAAGATTTTGAGGACTCTGAGGACATCGAAGGAAATATGTTCCTCGATCGTGTCTCATGAAGTACATGTCTTGGAATATCAAAGGTTTGACAGATCCTATATGCAAGTACATAGTGCATCAGGGTTTGGATGAATTCAAGACCAAATTTTGCAGTATTGATATTCTTTTTCTTTAATAAGTCAAAGTTACTAACTTTATTTTATCAAGTACTTGCTCCTTTCTCTGGCCTCGAGACCACACCTTTCATACTGTGCATGACATAGTTAAAGGAGGGGCAGTCATCTAGATTTCAAAACCTTATCATTCTAGACTAATATCTTAGGTTTGTGACCCTTCTAATCATGTTATCTGGGTTGTGATGGATATTTATGGTCATCTTCTTGGTGTATTCAACATCTATACACCTAAAAATGCCAATGACCATTGTGCACTTTGAAAATGGGTGACGCTCTCTCTCCTCCCTATTGTTTGGTTACTCTGTGAAGACTTCAATATGATCGAATTACCACATGACAAGATGGGTCTTCTTCCCATGAGGTGGGCCACAAGGGTAATAGAAACATGGCTTTTAATGAAAGAAAAGTTGGGGCTCTCTCACTCCAATAGCTATTTTTTACCCTCTTCATTCCTAGCTAGTTTCTGGTTCACATGGTTTAACAATCAACAGGGTGAGAGTCATGTTCTTAAAATATTGGATAGAGCCATGCTCTCAAATTATGATATGTTCTCCTTTGAGTGGCCCTCATATTCTTCTCCCTTTATATCTATCCACCTCGAGCTTTGCTTGTCTAACCATTCTCCCATTTATTTTTCCATTTTGGTTTCTTCTACTCCCACTCCTCTTTCTCGATCACAATTTTACCTTAATACCTCTATTCTGCACCACCCCATGTTGAGGACCTATGATATTATAATTTGGAACCTAGTCCCTAGATCGAAAGGGGCATCAGACTAGATTGATTTGTGGAATGTTGCTATCTAGTGCACTGCCAGCTTCCAACGCTTGCTTGGGCGTAAGATTTCTAAGATTCATCATCGCTCCAACATTGCTCTTAAGTAGAGAGTTAGAAGTGGTATCAACACAAGTTCAATCTAATCCTTTCAATGAGGATCTTCATAGGCATCTCACTATGGTTAAACATCAACTTCTGATGGCAAAGCATTATGATGCCAAAGGGGCACAAATCAAGGTGAGGTTGCACTAGCTCAAATTTGGAGATAGGGTGACCAATGAGTTATTTCAACGTTTGCATCCTCACAATCAACTTATGGGTGTTAAATCCCTTCACATTAATGGAGAGCATGTTTCTAAACTTCCTAGTATTCTCTCTGCTTTTGAAGAGCACTACCATATTGTGTTTGCAACTCAAGCCTGCTCCTCGCAATATGACCAGGCTCTTAAATTCTACCTTTATGTTGTCCCAAAGTGACTTTCTGAGTCTCAAAGAGCTGCAAGTAAAAATGCCTTCTCTTTGAAGGATCTAGAGGAAAATATTTCTCAAATAACCAATGATAAGTCCCCTGGTCTTTATGGTTTCCCCTATGAATTATACAAGTCCCTTTAGGACACTGTTGGGCACAATCTTCTCAAAGTCTATCAAGAAGCCTTCTCTAAGGGTTCTTTGGGCCCTAGTATTAATCAAGGGATTATTAAATTTATCCCCAAGGCTAGTGATCCTAAAATCATCACCAATTGGAGACCTATTACTCTCCTTAATATTTCCTATAATATCATTGCCAAAGCCTTGGCTTTACACATCTACCATCTCCTTCCTATTATTGTGCGCTCAGAGAAAACTAGCTTCATTCAAGGTAGGTTCATCCTTGACAATATTATTGTTGTTTGGGAAGGCATGGAGTGGGTTCACAATTTCAACCAATGATCATTGTTCATCAAAATTGACTTTGATAAAGCCTATGACAGGATCGATTGGTCGTTCATTCTAGCCATGCTTAAAGCTCTTGGTTTTGGGCCCTACTTCATTAGTTCTATGGAAATATTGTTTGTTGAGGCTTTTGTTGTTTTATCCATTAAAAGACACAATTCCTCAATGATTGGGCTCTTTTGATCCATTAGACAAGGTTGTCCATTGGTGCCATCCCTTTATGTCCTCGTTGTTAAAGGGTTTGGCTATTTAGTAGCTCACGATGTTGTTTAGGGGTCTATTCGAGGAATTTCTCTCCCTAAATGTGAGACTCAGTTGATCAATGGTCATTTTTTGATGACTCTTTCCTCACTCTTATTGGGGAAGAAGGTGTCATTCAACAGGTGCTTGCCTGCCTAGATACTTTTTATCTGGCTTTTGGATCCTCTATTCAATGGAGAAAGACTCAATGTTATAGGCAGTCTCTTGACCCAATGCTCCATTGGCTTAGTCAATATCAATGGAAGATCATCCAATAGGGGTAAATATTTCATTTTTTAGGTATTATTTTGCCTTTAATAGGTCAATGCTAAAGCTATGAAAGTATGTTATTAACAGGGTGGAACATAAACTTACCTATTGGTCCACCAAGAAGCTCTCCCTTGTTGGTAAATTCTAAATTTGCACAAAATTCCTTGTGGCCACCCATGTTTATTATTCTTCCTACTCGATCCCGTCCAAAAACTACTATAAGAAGCTTGATAAGCTTCTGCGAGATTTTTTATGGTCCTCTTCTAATAATGGTTAAATATGCCATCGTGTTGCTTGAGAGTAATGCTATCTTCCCAGAAGCCATGGTGGGCTTGGCATTCACAATACCCAATGTTAATATTGGTCTCTCTGTGTTAAGTGGGTCATCAAAGCCCTCATAGGAAATGAGGCTTGGAATATTCTCATTCGATACTATATCAGTGAAGGTTCTCCTTTGGTTGTAAGAGTTGGAGAGGCATGGGGTTCCCTTCCCTCCTTGTTGCCCTTATGTCTATCAAAATGTCATGATCCTTTGTCATTAGGAGCATTTGGAAATCCTGGGAGATGGTTAAGCCATGGCTTAGATGGATGTCTAGAGCTTCTAGCATGGCCTCTTCATAAACCAAATGAATGTTTGGTGGTCGTTTGTTTTTACCTTCCTGTTTTCCTTGCTTGTGAAGGTTCCCTGGGTTCATGCAGTTATATTCTTTTGCAAAAGAGTGTGATGCATCATTGATTTCTTTTTTCATCTAGGTATTGGCTCCCTTGGGATGACTTCAGAGCCAAATTGGGCTTAGTCAGTCTGAGAGGGATACTTTTGAGGTTGTCAAGGCTGCTCTCTCTAACTCCATGTTGCACAATATTTTTGTGCTTTCAAAATGATCTTGGTGGAAGGACTAGAAGTGGTATCCATACACACTACTATGAAACTATAAGGCTTTATTGGGGTATGGATGGCTCTCTCCTTACCTCCCCATGATTGATAAACTCAATCAACAATGGAAGGTTTCCTCCCCTCGACCTATTTGGATGTGTAGGTTATACTACTTGGTCTCCTTTCTTAGAGCCCAAACTTTCCTGTTTTTCCTAGAGTCTTTTGCACCAAGGGCTTCCTATTGGGGAGCATATCAAACATTTAGGCATCCCTAACCTTTCTTTCCATTTTTATCTTCAATCTGAAGACTTTTTCCATATTTTTGGGTTTGTGCTCATACCCATTCTCTTTGGGAGTGGTTTTTTTCTTTTTTAGACCCTATTCCTTCGTCATGTTTGAGTGCAAACATATCATTTTGGGAGACCCCCCGCTATTTCCAGCTATTTTATTTGAAGTGTGGAACTTGTTTCGTATGTAAACCATGTTTAGCATATGGAGAGCTAGAAATGATTGTATCTTTGGTAAATTTTCTTCCTCTTTGCACATCTCAGCTTTTGAGAAGTCTAATATTATTTCATCTGTGTATTTTTAGATTCTAGTTCAATCCAATAAGGTGGTCATGGAACTCACTCATCTTCAAGAGCTTATTGATTAGCGGAGGAATGTATTGTGCACAGTCAATTGGGTTCCTCTTGAGTAGGATACTCCTCGAATTCGGTCTAGGTCCAGACAATAGTGTCGCTCGCTCTCAAATTGCACTCCTATCCCAGCTCAAGGTCCTTACAAAGATGGTGATGGCTATTTGACTATTCCTCTATCCCCTCCAACTCCTCGACTTGACTCCTAGGACAATTTAGGATCTTCGATAATTACTACCAACCAGGAGCCATTTTTTTAATGCCTTTTTTACATTTAAAAAAAATCATGTGTTGTTTTGTTTAAAACTTAATTTTTTACTTTAAAAATTTCATGCATTTTATTTAAAAATAAAAACTTAAGAGTTATAAGGTATTTTTAAGTTTAAAAAGAGTTTTTTTTCTCCTTGGAGAACAAGGGGTTGTACTTGGGTCCCCCACCCTTGATAAATCACAACATGAGAGTTTAAAAATAAATTTAATTCTCATTTCAATTGAGTTGCTATATCATTTTACATAAAATGTCTAAATTCTTGATTTTTATTTTTTGGAACTTTTTCAATTTTTTGTGTGAATACAAATATTCCAAAATTCAACATCCTTCTTCATCCTTCTTGACATTTTCTTACATTAGCCTTCACAATACTAAACTTCATCTCTATTATCTATGCATTGCATCTTAGTAGAGTAATATCTCCAAAAAATCGCACTATCATAACCCACTTTACCGGATTTAGATTTCTAGTTTCCTTCCTGAAGCACAAATGCAACCACAAAAACTGCAATAAATAGTTTATATGAAAGCACATTAATGTTATAAAACAAAGAATATATTACCAATGGAAAACATTAAAGTAAAATCTTAATCATTATTTGATTAAAACAAACGATATTTCTATTTTTTTATGCAGGTTTTTATCAGGGGTCCTGGTCCCCTCATACTAAGTGGGGTTTGAACCTTGGACCTCTCAAAGAGAGGCCAAAGTCCTTACCACTACAGTAAGCTTGTAGCTTAAGTAAAGCACAATTTTTTATGAGGGGTCCCAATCCCCTCATACTAAGTGGGGTTTGAACCTTGGACCTCTCCAAAGAGAGGCCAAAGCCCTTACCACTATAGTAAGCTTGCAACTAAAAAAATAGAGGGCATTTTATAATAATAAAAAAATACATTATTATAGTTTATAGTTAAAATATATTATTTTTTTACCCAGGTGTTGTAGGTGAGTTGGAGAGGAGAGGGCAATCCTCCAAGGGAGGTCCCAGGTTCAAATCTCCACCCTACAAAAAAGTTGAATTGGGTATCCAAAATCCAATTGATAATGTTGGTACGGGCAGGGTCGGGTGTGACTCTCGGGTGACTTTGATGGTGTAGAACCCCCTGTTCGTGGTCTCTCAGACCAAGGCGGCCCCGCAAGGGGTTTTTCGCTTAAATATATATATATATATATATATATATTATTTTTAACTATAGAACATTAATTTTTCAAGTACACTTAGGAGGTATAAGGGTGTAAATGTGATTTTTTCCTTGTTATTGCCCTCCAATCTCTATTTGCAAAATTACACAAAAAATAATAATTGTAAAAGGTGCAATATTGACGAAATATGACACCTTCAAACTTATTACAAAGTTCATTATACGAGGTTATCAAATATTGTAAAAGGTACAATTTTTGAGTCTAACACCTTAATATATTTCCTTCCATCACCTTAAAATTCACATGGGAAAGGCCAAGAGAAAGCAAGCCCTGAATCAATCAGATGTTCACCAGTGTGCAACACTAGATAAGGGTCCTTATTTTCTAAAAGATAAGGATATTTATAAATATGAAAAATCATAACACTCAAACACTCTTTGCAAACAATTCTCAAAGATGTTGATGTTTGCAAATATCTTCTTAACACTAGTGTTATAATACCTATAAATGTTTTAAGGATAGTATACATGGTGTTAATCATGCTAAACATATATAAGCATAAAAAGAATGAAAGAAACAATTGAAGGTCAAACCCATGTTTGATGCTTGTTGTGGTGTAAGCAACTTGCAACCCTTGATGGTAAATGCTTGTTGTGACACAAGCAACCTCAATCCCTTGATGAAAATATCTATAATGACACAAGAAATTTTATCACAAATTTAGATTTAGCTTGTGATACTAATGACTTGCTTGTTATGTATGATAGTGGTGACAATGAAAAAGGTCATAAAAATGAAGGTGTTGGATGTCATGTTGAATAACTAGAACTTGGGTTCTTTCAAAAACACACCAAAGGAATTAGATCCAAGCTAATGAAACAAATGGGTTATAATGGCATAGGATTGGAAAAAATGGGTAAGTCATAAGAGAGCCCATAATGCCAAATATAAGGTCAAATAATCAAGGCCTTGGTTATAATGGTCAAGTAGGAAGCAATGAGACCAAGTTTGTAAAAAGAGACACATGTGCAACAAATACAACCCCTAGTATAAATTGTTGCAATCGTTGTGTAAGATTCAGACATATGATATCTAGGTGTTGGAATTTTCATCCTTGTAAGATCTCTAGAGGTCATAATCACTCTCAAATAAATTGTTGGTACAAACAAAAACTAAACAAGATTCATCTTAATTGTGGATGGAAAAATGTCACACATTGGGACCGAATGTTGCATGGTTTCTATAAAATAAATTCTCCAAAGAGGACACAAAGAAATCATAAATTTCTCATGGAACAATGTAATCTTGGGATTCTCTGAGCTATGCTCAAAAATCCTCCAGAGGCAATGACCCAAAGGCATAACCAAGAGCCAGAGCTAGAGCTAAATATAAAGCTAGAGCTAAAGCCAGAGCTAGGATCCAAGAGCCAAAGCTAGAGCCATATCTAGGAGCTAAATCCAAAGCTAGAGCAAGAGCCAGAGTCAGAGCAGGATCAAGCAAGATCTATAGCCAAATTTCATTGCTCTATCCTCCAAATTAAGGGGGGTAGTAATATTTGTACACCAAAAAATGTAATAAAGGGGGATATTAGAAAATAATATTATATTATTTTGTATAGGATTATATTGTTGTAGGAGTAAGCTTTATTTAGATTATGCACTGATATTTTTAGAGGTTGTTTGTTACAACCACTATAACCACAAGCCATATATTTATTTGTGCATGATGAATGAATTTATTGGATTTTGATCCAATAGTTTGGTATTGTTTTTAGTGTTTCATTTTAACAACTTCCTCAAATATTTATGATTTGTTGATCTAATATCTGATGGTTAGCATTGTTTTTTTATGTTTCTTTTTTTAAATTTCCTCCAATTTGCATGATCCATTGATATGAGATCAAACGGTTGGTGTTGTTTTTTATTGTTTATTTTTTTAAATCCCTTCAATCTCTATGATCCGTTGATCTGAGATAGGATGATTGGTGGTATTTTTTAATGTTTCATTTTTTAAACTCCCTTCGATCTCCATGAGTCATTGATTTGAGATTGAATGGTTGGTGGGATTACCTGTTAATTTTTTCTTTGAATCTCTTTAAGCAATTACCCAATTAATTGAGCCCCCCTTTTTATTCATAGAGCATAGATTTATTTTGCTCAATTTACAAGTATTGGGATATATTTATGGGTTGGGGATCACTACAAAAAACAAGAGGGTAAATATTAGAATGGTTTTCACTTGATAACCAAGTGGTTTCATTCCTCCCAATTTGAAATCTCTTTAAAGTATTTTTATTGTGAAGTTGCAACATCCTTTTGCATTACTTCCAAATTGATTTGTTTTGTCCCAAGACATGGATATACACCAAATAGCTAATTAATCCATAATTGACTTCATTGAGTTTAGAATAGGACCTTCTATATACAAATTGTATAGAAACACTTCCTCATTAGAGTAACCAGAAGTTGGTTGCATTTGACTATTTTGGGCCAAAGAGGAAAAAGCACAAAATAGAATAGAAGAAAAGTTAAAATGCAAAGCAAAATAAAAATGAAATGAACAAGACCAACACACCAAAATATTAAAACAATAAAACTATGTACAAGACTTATTTATAGGGCAATACTGAAAACTTTGGGCAATGAAATAATGTTTGAGGAATTATCCATTCACTAGTAATGAGACATCCTCTCTAGTTAAACTTTTTAGCCTAAATATATTTTTCCCTAGGATATTTGATATCTAAAAGGGACCTAACCAAAGAGGGTCAATTTTTTTATGACCTCCTTTATTTTCATGGGCCTTATCCCAAAGTAACACCAACTCTATGATTCTAAAGGCTTTTATTTTGGTTCTCTTATCAAATCATTGCTTTCCAAATTTTTAATGTTTGTTGAAATGTTGTAATGCATCATCCTATTTCTTATCCAAACACATTAAATTAAATAGCCTGGCTTCAATCCTATCATCATTTTCTAAGTAATATTTCATAAATAATAGGGTAAGTATCTTCATATTTGCAAGGAATATAGGATCCTGATCATAAACTAAATGATAGGGGTATTTTTCTAATGAGGACTTAATCCTTGTCTTGTCTGATTATAATGAGTATTTTACTTTATCATGCCACTCCCTAGGATTTTTATCCAAAATTCTCTTATTTATTTTCAAAAGATTTTTATTAGTTGATTCTGCTACTCCATTACCTTGAGGATAGTAATTAGAAGAAAATTTTAAACTTATCTTATTATAATAAACATGTTCAATAAAATAAATGGAATAAAAAGCAAAGTCATTTTCACATACCAAAGCTACAACATCTCAAACCTAGTTACAATATTATCTTCAAGGAATTTGATCATGACCTCTATTGTGAAATTTTTTATGCTTGAGCCTATGTCTAGTGGGTACAGTAATCAATGGAAATCAAGATGAATTTGTGGCTAGTTGATGAGTTAGGATTTATGACACCAAAAAATTCCAATCTACACTATGTAAATGGGTGAGCTTCAATCACTGGTTGTAATGGCATCAGATAATTCCTTTCTTAGTGAGTTGTGATTTGGTAAACATGACATGATGGGACATGTGTATGTGTATCTTTATATACATAGGACCAATATCAATATTTGGTGCTATGGCATTCCTTGATCTATGTCTTGTTCCATATTTTCAATAAAAATATTTAAGGACAATGACAAATTATTTATTTAAACATCGCAAGTAGATTCCTTCAATGTTTCTTTTATATATAGTACATAATTTTATCATGAAATTTTTATATTTAATACAAAATGGGAGGAAATACAATGCACAAGTTCAAATTTAGAAGGCATTAAAAGTTCCAATGGAGATATAAAAGTAGATTTTAGAACAAAGGATGTAAAAAAATCAATTTTATTCCAGATAGATCACCTTCATTTCCTCAAATAGTATAAAATTATTTCCTTACAATAAAAATAAAAATTGTGTAGAGGTTATCTCTTACATATTAGAATTTCAAGAGGAACATAATAAATAAACATGTATGGAGGATATCCATGGAAATTTTAGACTTTTAGGGAAGCACAAGAAAGCAATTACTAATCAAGTGACATTAGCTCAACCGGTTAGATTCTTCAATATTTCAAGGAGGAGACCTAGGTTCAAATATTTCCAAACGATACATGGATAATATCCAAGCTTTGTTGTAATACCATTATGTGGTGATGATGTAATACAGGTGAAGCTCGTTTCAATTCCATATAACCCATTAAAAAAGAAGCAATTACTATGGAGGATCATCTTTGTGATTTAGATTTTCAAGGAAAACATTTAGGATTTTCATGGCAACATAAGAAAGTAATAATTGTGGAGGATCATCCTTGCACTTTAGGATTTTTAGGGAAAAATTAAGAATATATTATTTACAAGGCTATTCCTTGCACTTTAGATTTCCTTGAGTAGGATAAACCTTTACGAGTTAAGTCTCATTACGAACAATATATAAAAATATAACAGACTGGTGGAAATTGTTGGAATATATTATATTATTTGGTACATGCTAATGTACCACCTTGGGTTCATCTTTATATTAGTAGAGTGTCCTAGATTAGAGTGTGATTATTTACTTTATGCAATGTAATAAATGCACAAGTATTATTAAAGTGTGCAAAGTATTTTGGATCTGAGGGCTTGGTTCAACGATTAAAATACTTTTGTAGGAGTGCGGATACCAAGGATCCAATCCCTCGAACCCCATAGTACCAGTGGGTATGTCACATCAACATAGCCAGCTACATAAAAGGTTTAATAGATACAACTGGAGGTTATAGTGGTGATAAGGAGCAAGATTTAAAGCCACGAAGAGGTGTAGAAAATTGTAACGAGTTACTGATTCCTCTAGTATAATCAATTAAAAAAGTGTGCAATGTAAATGTGCATAATATTCCATGTGCACATGAGTCTATAGATTAGTAATATGAAGTCTCTAGAAGAGTGAAGGCCAAGAGTGCTCTATATGAAGAGTCACATTCTATTATATATGTCTATGAGTGTGTGTGTGAGAGATACATATGAATGGTAAGAAGAGAGAGTATGGAAATATGGTCTTTATTCAATGGAGATACAATTTTTATGAGCATTTGTTAATGGCATTTCTATGAGTTATTTGAGTTTTATATATTTTTAATATTACCATTATCATATATTTCAAATTGTGACTTTATTTTATATCTTGTGGTTATTTTATCTTAAGTACTTAGCTTCAAAATCTAATAGTGGTATCAGAGCCACAATAATATTTTGTCTTGCATAGGCTTTAAAATTGAAAAGGATATTTCTACTGGTTAAGGAGAAACTAGTGAAGGTTGAAGATATACCTATTCCAAGAGAAGATTCAGAATAGAAGGAAATTTACAAGTCTTTAAGATAGACCTTGAAATTGATGAGATTAACAAACCCAAGAAGGAGGTCCTATTAAAAATTTTGAGAAGATGGAAAGAGGCCAAAGGAGCCTTATTGAAAATTGTAGATTAAGGAGATTCAATAAGAAGGTCTCCAAGAATATTGAATATTGTGGATTGAAGTTTGAAGAGACCCAAGAAAGAGGTCATATTGAAGAACTTTCAAATTTGAAAGATAGAAAATTGAAGGAGAAAGGAGAATTGAAGAGGCCATGGTTTCAAGAATTTTGAGGATAGCCACAAAGTTTTTTGATTGTTGATTATTGTAGAAGGATTTGAAGGGTCACAGGATAGAAAATTGAATAAGGCATAAAGCTACAATTTGGAAAATATTTGGGTAGATTTTGAAGAGCACTCGAACAACCAATTAAAGGAAGACTTGACAGCAAAAGAAGGCAACAAATTGAAGGAATTGAATGATGTTTTTGGACAAGATAAAAAAGAAGGATTCAAACATTTCAAGATTTTTAAAAAGCAATATTGAGCAAAAAATTGGAGGAGTTAGAAGAGATTATTAGATAGCAAGATAAGGAGGAGAAACCAGATTTTTGAATCAACAATTTGAAGAGATTCAAGCTGCAATAGTGGGAAGCATTAGAAGGAGAAAAGAGAGCTAAATTTTGGAGAACTTAGGGGTAAGTTTGAGAAAGGTTTGAATAGCAAAGCAAATAAATATTTGGCAACATTTGAAGCTACAAATTTCAAAGTTAAAGAGAACATATTTGGAGGAGAAATGAAGTTACACATTGCAGAGTTTTTTTTGGATAGCAAGAAGGCAACATTTGGAGCTGCAAACTCAGAGAAGATAAAGACAAAGAAGACAAATGCATAACAACATTTGAAAAGGTAAAGACTAAAATTTTTAGCATTTAGTAATAACCATTTGGACAGCGAGGAAGCTGATATTTGGGTAGCAATTAGAGTTGTAAATTTGACAAGTTTAGAGAAGCAAAATGAAAGAAAGTGGAGCTACAAATTCTACAAATTCAAGACAGCAAAAGGTGAATCAAAATCACCCAGAATATGAGCTACAAAAGGAGGCTAGAAAGGTTTGAAATATTGGTGCTATAAAAGTTTATTATCCCAGCATTAAAACTAGTTTATTTTAAGTTGTTTGAGAGCACCATATTAGAGTTATTAAAACCAGAAAAATAAAGGAAGTAAAGTGTCTCCAAGAAGGCATCTTGGTTACATTCAAACCTGCATATTTTAACAGCAAAAGTCAGATTATATATTGCATAAATAGGAGTTATAAAGAAGAAAGCATTATTTTAGAGCATGCTATATAGCCAAGAAAGTGTAGTTTTTATAAGTCTAGCTGAAGAAAATAAAGAGAACAAATAGTGCACAAGGACAGGGTAAGATTAGAGAGTTCAAAAATATCATAAAGTATAGGTAAAAGCTACAAAAAATCTTGGTGAAGAGAATCCACCAAAGGAGTAGTGAAACCACCAAGAAAAGAAGGAGGTGCCATCCTATTAGAGAAGAAGCCACCATTATCAAGGAGCCAATGAAATCAGCCACCATTGGTTGATAATGGAGTCGAGGAAGAGAGCCACTGATGGAGAAGCACTAGCTACAATTCCAACTAAAGCAATCTACCTATTGTTGAAGAGGTTTTTGGGACGTCAAAGGAGAAGTGTTTTTTGTGATAAAATGAAGATATGTTTGAGGAAGTTATAGCATTGGTAAAGAATATTTTTTGGTGAGACAAATAAACTTTATATGAATTCCACTAGTTTGATAAAGGAGAAGTAGTGAAAGGACATCCATAATTTGTGCCACATGGAGGAGAGTCAGGTTGAAATGCTTGAGCAAAGATAATCTCAGAAGACAAGGTACGTAACGTACCATTTACAACATGTAGGAGCTGAGAATACACTTGGCATTATGAAAGGAGAAGCACCAATCACTCACAAGCAAATCTAAAATGTTGGAAGATTGAGAGGTGAATATTTGGAGAACAAAGAGTCATAGTCTAAGTGCCAATCGCCAAGAAGCATTCAAAAAATCCATAGGATCTCCATAAATGCATAGAATGTAAACTCCATACATAGACAATAGCCTAGCATAACAAAAGGAGGAATTAATGCACTTGAGTATGGCAGAGTTGAGAATGTGAGGAAGAAAGGAGTTATGTTGTGGAGTAGCATATTCTTAGGGTAAGTCAAACACCCTTGATCATGTATTGCGCACCTATTTCGGAGGTAAGGCTGAAATTATTTATTTGCCAAAGGATTGGAGCCATAAGGTTCAGATTAATTATTATTTTCTAAGGTTAAGATATAATTAATCTAATTAACATAGATTAATTTAATTTCTAGAGAGATAAGGCTTTAAGTCAAAAATTGAATACCTTAGAAAGAGATTAATTACTTTTGGAAAGTATTAAAAAGGGATAAAATTATTTTTGAGATATTGGAAAATAATTTCAAAGGTTTTGGAAGGTTTTGTAAAGTTTTGTAATCAATTTATTAAGTTTTGTGAAGCATATTTAATATTTGCAAATATTGCTATTTTGGAGAAATAAGGATTTCAACATCAAATTAGGAATACAAAACTTGCAAATATATTTTTATAGAATTTCTAAATTTCTAAATTTGGAGTTATAAGGAATTCAACACCAACATAGGATTGGGAAATTTAGAAACCATATTATTGAGATTTGGGAGATAAAAGGAATTCAACATAGTTGTTTGAAAAGTAGAAAATTGAATTGATATTTAGTCTCTAATTCAAAAATTAAAGAGACAAAGATTGAAGTTTTGAAAACTGAAGTTACCTCAAAGGTATTATTTGGTAAAATCAAACTAGGGAGACATAAGGAATACAACACTAAAACTATTTTTGAATATGGTAATGGATAAATTAGCAAGGGGAACATATCATCACAAAGTGCACTATGAGAGGATCCAAGGTCAAAGTCCCTACAATACTTCTTATCAAAAATACAAATTACTTCAAGCACAAATAATTCTAAAAGGCAAAATGGAAAAGATCTTTAGTTTATTGATTTTGGTGCAAGTCATCACATGACAGGAAATTTATAATGGTTTGATTGACTTGAAGTCATAAACAATCTTGGGTTGAAAATTGCAGATGGAAAAACCTATATTGTTCATGGATATGGGTGTGTGACACCTAGTACATATTTTCCAAATATTTTGTTACATGATGTGATGTATATTCCTAGATTAACATCAAATCTTATTTCAATAGCAAAATTGGTTGAGAGCAAAAGAATAATTGAGTTTAGATATATAAATGGAATCAATAAGTGTCTCATTATGAATCAAAATGAGATAGAAGCTACAGGATCACTTTACAATGATATATGCTCTAGACTCAATTGGGATTTCACAAGAAATTATTGTAGTTCAAAACAACACTAATGGATTTTATAAGGAACAAATTGCAGGAAATGAAAAGTCCATGCTTCATAAAAGTCGATGTGCAACTCAAATATTTAGAATGAAAAATATGAGAGGACAATAATACTTTGGACTACTTGGTCATCTACATATTTAAAAAGAAGAACATGAACCTGATCAAGCTGGAGAACATATGAAAGATGAAGATCCTTACTGAAGACTAAAATCCTCAATAAGAAACTAATGTAATACAGGGGGGTGTTGGAATATATTACATTATTTGATACATGTTAATGTGTAACATTGGATACATATTTATATTAGGAGAGTGTCCTAGATTAGAGTATGAGTATTTACTTTATGCAATGTAATAAATGCAGAAGTATTATTAAAGTGTGCAAAGTATTTTGATAATGTAAATGTGCACAATAGTCCATGTGCACATGAGTCCATAGAGTAGGAATATGAAGAGTCTCTAGAAGAGTGAAGGTTAAGAGTGCTCCATATGAATAGTCACATTCTATTATATATATGTCTATGAGTGTGTGTGTGTAAGATACATATGAATGGTAAGAAGAGAGAGTATGAAAGTATGGTCTTTATTCAATGGAGATACAATTTTTGTGAGCATTTGTTAATGGTATTTCTATGAGTTATTTCTAAAGTTATTTATGAGTTTTATATATTTAGAATATTTTCATTATCATATATTTCATATTGCAACTTTATTTTAGATCTTGTGGTTATTTTATCTTAAGTACTTAGCTTCAAAATCTAACAGAAATAAATAAGGATATGGAGACTTTCAAAGCAAGCATAAGAGAAAAAAACTTAAAGGGATATCAATTTGGGAAACCAAAAAAAAATGTCACAAGTATAAATAAGAAGTGGGACTAATTCTAGGAATGGGAATAAAAAATGATGATAAAAATGATATCATGGAATATTAGGGGTTTGAACAAGAACCCTTACAAAAAATTATTAAGGGATTAATAGGTTATGTCTTGATTTTATTTTAATACAATAAACAAAATTTAGTGAGGAATCTAAAGATGCATTCAAAAAGATTTGGAAGATGGGATATTTTCTAGTATTTTCTTCTATAGGAGCTCTAGGAGGTAACATAATAATATGGGACAGTTGGAAAGGGGATTGCAAATGGGATGGGCAATTAGTGGAAACAAAAATTAATTGATTTGTTAGTATTTTTTTTTAGTAAAGATTGAAATATAAAAATTGGGGTTATAAATGTATAGGCTTCAAATATAGTTACTCCTTGTTAAAGATGTTGTAAGGACCTTAGATTATGTTTGTTAAAATAAATGATGATTCATAAATGTGATCTAAATATTCTTTAGGGGATATTCAACATGATTTTATCTCCTTTAGAAAATATGGGGTGCACTCTTGGATGCTCTAAATCAATGGAGGATTTTTCTTTATTTATTAATGGCCTTTGGGATATGATTTTTGAAGATTTCAACATACATGGGATAATAGATGTATTGGAAAAACTCATATAGAAAATATAATGGATAAGTTTTTGTTATCTTATACACATTTGTAAGTAGAGTATATAATCTCTTCTGATTTTTTTTGTAAGAAATACCATATCATAAACTCATCTCTTGAGATATCATCTACTCAATAACAATCATCTAAATCCATTTTGATTTTAATCTATGTAGGTCCAAGACCTTGGTTGTTTTTAGATGGTTATGTTATAGTGGGATAAAGCAAGGTTTAAAGGATCATGTATATACAAGTCTATTCAAAATATGAAATAACTAAAGGTGCAAATGAAGATTTGGAATGCAAAATATTTTGGTAATATATTTAAAAGAAAAGAAGAAATTAAATTTAAGCTCTGATGGACCAATGGGGTTTTGGACAAGTTTCTCGTTCAATGAATGGATGTATTTGTACAAAGAATATGGTGGTAGTTTCTAATCATGGTTTACCAACCACCTTTATATAGGTATAACTCTTTAAATTATTCCTATTATATAATATAATATTTTTAATATTCCTCCCATATTACATCATGTACCAAATAAGGGCAGGAACACTAATAACTAGACTAGGACAAACACAACAGTCCAAATATCTTTAATCACTAGATGAACTTGAATACACATATAGTTCATCAAAGATACAAAATATCACGGAGTAAGACACACATAATAGTCCAAAACTGACATCAATTTTGAACATGGATGAACTCAACTATTCACCTCAATAAAAGCACAACCAAAGATAGATATAAATATGGCTATCCATGATCTTACATCAAAAGTAGATAGGGATACACACTATTCACACCGATACACACATTTGTGTACAACACCTCTATAGTTAGGGACACACTCAACTAATCATAGGTACAACACTTCTCTTGTGAATAGAGACACACAATCATTCACAATATTATATGTAAATATGGGCATATTATACTATCTACAAAAAAATAATTAATTTAGACCTTCATTTATCTTGAATGAAACACTATATTTTGTAGATAATGAACTCTAACTTCAATTTTTGAAATGGATCATAATTGGATTATTGGACAAGTATGTGATCATATGGTCTTCAAATTATGGGTATATTCTCTTCAAAAGGAAAATTCATATTAAACTAAAAAAAAATGTTATCTAATAACTATAGACATGCCTATGCTTCCAAAATAATTTATATAAAATATAATATTCTTAAAAGCTTACCAATCTATTAAAAAACCCTCCAAAACCATCTTAATGTTTTTTATTCAATAGAGTAATATATGAAAACCTTTAAAAGTAACTTAAGGTAAAGCTCACTTATAGAACTAGTAGAATACTATATAAACATATTTAAATTTGTCAATTTACATAGAATATAATATTCCTATAAGCTTCCCAATCTATTAACAAACCTTCCAAAATCATATCATATAAAAACCTTTAAAAGTATCTTGGGAATAGAGCTCTCTTATAGAACTAATAGAATAATGTATATAAAAATTATTAAATTTGTGGTATGAATTTTAGCTTTAAGTATTTTTTATGCATGTGGGATAAATTTTAGCTCTTAAAAGGTAAAGGAATATAACATTTTATGGAAGCTTACCAATCTATTAACAAATCCTCCAAAGTCATAACATATAAAAAATTTTAACAGTATTGTGGGGATAAAGTTCTCTTATAGAACTAAGATAATAATATATAAAAAAGCTTTAAATTTACTCTTATAAATCTAAGAGAATCATATATAAAAAGTTTTGGACCACTAGTTTTTCCTTCAGCAGTCTGCGACAACTTTCCCAACTTGGAAGAGCATCTTGTGGACGCATGCTCTATCAGAGAGTTATTTTACCAAGGGCTAGGAGGACCCCCAAATTTTTCTTCAATGATATTCAACAACTTTCCATTCTTGGGAGAGCATCCTATGGACACATGCTCTCTCAAAAAGTTATTTTACCAAGGGCTAGGAGGACCCCCAATTTTTGCTTCAACGTTCTACAATGACTTTACCTTCCTACAAGCGCATCCTATGGGCGCGTGCTCTCTCAAAGAGTTGTTTTATCAGGGGCCAAGAGGACCCCCAATTTTTCCTTTAATTTTTTGTGATGGCTTTCCCTTATTGGAAGAGTGTCCTATGGATGCATGCTCTATCGAAGAGTTGTTTTACCAAGGCTAGGAGGGCCCCTAGTTTTTCCTTCGATAATTTGTGACAACTTTTACTTCCTGGGAGAGCATCATGTGGATGCATGCTCTCTTGGAGAGTTATTTTACCAAGGGCTAGGAGGACCTTCAAGTTTTCCTTCGATGATATGTGGTGGCTTTCCCTTCCTAAAAGAGCATCCTATGGACGCGTGCTCTCTTGGAGAGTAGTTTTACTAGGGACCATAAGGGCACCCAATTTTTTCTTCTACGATCTACGATGGCTTTCCCTTCGTAGGAGAGCATCTTGTGGATGCATGCTCTCTCAGAGAGTTGTTTTACCAGGGGTCAGGTGGGCCCCCTATTTTTTATTTGATGGTTTGTGACGACTTTCCCTTCCTTGGAGAGCATCCTGTGGGCATGCACTCTCTCAGAGAGCTTTTTTTACCAGGTGCCAAGAGGACCCCCTATCTTCATCCAATGGCATGCGATCACCTTCCTAGGAAAGTATCCTATGGACCCGTGTTGGCATGTTGTTGGATCTATAGTGCTCTAGTATGCTTCTTTGCCCTCAGGTCTAGAGAAGTTTTTCTTGTTTGATCGATCTTGGAAAGACCCCTCAGGGAGGTATTTTTTTCAAATTTTCAAAATAACAGTTAAAGCAAGATTCTAATGCTTTGGTAGGATTTTTTCGCTTTTGAATTTCTTGTTTGAGCGGCACCTTGTTTGGGTATGAAACTTCAAATTTGAATCCTTTGTGGATCTTGTCTCAATTTACTTTATTTTTCTTTTGGCAGCCCCTCTTTGTGGTTTTTGTGGCTTTGAAAAATTTGGGGGACCCTTTCAAAACCTCCTCTTCTAACCAATCAAAAAATATATATAAAAAGTTTTAAATTTTTGACATTAAATTTAGCTACTAGTCTTTTATGCTAGAGGATAAAGTAAGAGAATACTATATAAAAATCTTTGAATTTATTACATGAATTTTAGTTATGTGTCTCTTATGCATGAGGATAAAATTTAACTCTTAAAAGGGTAAAACATTATTTATGCATGTAGGATAAATTTTAGCTTGTATCTTGGGGATAAAGTTCTCTTATAGAGCTAAGAGAATAATATATAAAAAGCTTTAAATTTGTGGCATGAATTTTAGTTATGAGTCTATATAAAAGCTTTAAATTTGTGGGATGAAGTTATGAATCTTTTATGCATGAGGATAAAATTTAGCTTTTAAAATTTTGTGGCATGAAGTTTAGTTATGAGTCTATATAAAAAGCTTTAAATATGTGGTATGAAGTTATGAATATTTTATGTATGAGGATAAAATTTAGCTTAATTTGTGGTATATAATTATTTTTGTTATGAGTCTATATAAAAAGCTTTAAATATGTGGCATTAAATTATGAGTCTTTTGCTAGAGTTACTATGCTACAGTAACTATGATTATTACCTCATTTGGTTATATGTAAATGATCCTAGGTAGATTACTAGGGTAAATTCATTTTTACCTTAGTAAGTAAGGTTATTACATTATTTTGTTTTACCATGAAGATATTCATTGTTTTAATATCTTATGATTATTATTTACACTTAGTTTGTTAGCATATCATTTTATTGTTAGCTATGAACTAGGGTGTTTGGTTGTTGTTGTTGGCTACCTTCACGGTAGCAACGCATTGGCTATCTTTAGCCTATCACGATTTTCTTTAAAGACCTTGATTATTAATCAACTCTACTGCCTATGGTTTCTATTTTTATATTAGTATCAGAGCCATTGCATAGGCAAGGTGAAGGGTGAGGCATGCATGGACAATGGGCTCCCCCTCCTGCATGCTAGTGTTAACATAATTTTTGAGGTAATATTTCCTCTAGAAATTATCAATTTTTTGTTGTACATTACCTTGGTTTTGTCTACATGTCGTTGAAATTTTTACGAACGCATAATTATTTGTTTTTACGGATTGCATTGGTCAGATTTGACCCACCTAATAGCGACTGTCAGCCCGACCTAACGCGGACTGACAACCTGCAGGCTCAGATCCCGACGGTGGGCAAAATTTGAAGTCACTGACTTTGCTAACTGTGCAAAACCATGTCGAGCGTTGACTTTGCAAAACAACAGCAGCAAGTGGTCTCCACTACGTCCACCATAGAACTGGATGAGGTCTGGACTAACTGGCAACACTAACTTTGGATACTGATGACACTAACTCCAAAAATTGACATCTAACATATCTGACAACGAAGCGTAAGAATCTCATGTAACTGCCCCATTCGATGGGCACTGAAACTAGACATGACATGTTGACATCATTGACATGAAGCATGAGGATCTAAAAATGATGCACTGAATCTGCAATCAGATCAGACAATGAGGAGGACATGTGGCACAAGATGACTACTAAACACGTGGGACGAAACAACATGGACGTGACGGTAAGTTTAAGCAACATGGCATCACTTGAATGCTTGGGGTCGCTGACAAAAGGCTTTACGTAGGGATCATCCATCGTATGGTGGAAATTAAGACTAGGTAGCCTTTTTCATTTTAAAGGCTTGTCTATCCGACGAAATCTCAAATGTGGGACAAATCCTCACATTGAAATGTAAAGCACAGTTGAACAAAGCATTCATCACCAAATCATGGTTTATCGAGTTGCAGATGTGTTGTGGTGAAGACTCCAGGCACATCGAAGAGAACGGTCTTTTTTCTAGCATCTAGAATGTGTTGGTCTAATTATCTATCTAACAGACGTTAATGGAGATGAACTTCAACAGTGGCTCAACAGTAGCTTTTTCGACTAGACACAGCCGCATACTAAAGTTGATGACATCATTTTCTTTACTCCAACAGGACATGCACGTAGACAGAGATAATCTCAAAGTTGGAAAAGATAGAGTGCGAAGGAACTCCGACATGGTGTATGATGTAGGTGCTAGCACAAAATGTGGGCAAGAAAATTTTTCATCACAGGTGAGCAAGAAAAAATTTTCATCACAAGTGAGCAAGAAATTTTTTTCATCACAAGTGAGCAAGAAAATTTTTCCATCACTGGTTGGACTTGTCGTTTTTGTTGTTTTCAACCATGGTCGACCTTAAGAGAAGTGTGGAGAAGGTAGAGCCAATTTGCAACGCAGAAAACAAATGAATGAGACAACGAAGCTTGGCTCCCATGGATGACCGAGGCAATCACAATGTTTGCAGAACATTTGTTAGAACAATCGTGCAATGACAACGCAAAAAACACAAACGTATTGCGAATACCCACGCGAGAAGCATTCTCTAATGGTTAGTATGTGGTGATTCATCATTTATAGTCTGCTAAAAAAGGACATTGGAGATCGTTTAAAATCCAAGCAAAAACAATTTGTTCGAGCGCAAATGATCGTTTCAGTGGTGCTCAATGAATTGGGTCCCTTGGCACAAAGTTTAGACAAAGGAAGTGGTGTCACCACCCCAATGCAACGGCAGCGCCACCACGTGCAAAGGAAATGTTGATTGCATCTTAAAGAGGATATTGTACCCTTTGCTATATGTCCCGAGTGATAGTCGGGACGGTAGCCAGACACCGCTAAGGCAGGCGCTCCTCGCCAAGTCACGGGATCAAACCCCCGTACTGTTTTTACACAAAAATTTTGCTATATAAAAAAAAAAGGTAATATTTTTACTTTTGCAATTTATTTATTTTTTAAAGATTAATATTTTTTTATAAAGTTAAATATTTTTTTTTATAAAAAATCATTCATTTGATTTTTTTTAGAAAAATAATTTTTTTATTAAAATTATATTGTTTTTTCTTAAAAACAATTTTTTGCACATAAAAAGTCCTTTAAGCAACTGTTTTTTGCAAAACAACGAACAAATTTGTGCATTTTTATTTTCTCTCAAGGAGGGATATAACACAAATATTTTACACATTTTTACTACAAAAATTGGTGAAGGTTCTCATCACATTGAAGATCTAAATTTTCACAACCTTGTTTATTTTGCAAACAAGAGGGGACAAACCAAGATTTGGATTCTTCTTTTACAAAATTGAAACACAAGGGGAAATTGTGAAAATCAAAGGGTTGAAACATTGAAACTTGTTTATTTTGCAACACAAAAATGAAAGGCAATTGTTTTTTACCACATTCTTTGCAAAATTATAAGACAAGGGGAGAAATTGAATATCAAAATTTTTGCACAACACAAATCAAAATTTTGTTGCAAAAATCATTGTAAACAAGGTGCATTTTCGATAGCATTCGACACCTTTAAAAAATTGGCATTTGATAAATTAGGTGCATTTTCGGTTGCATCCGACACCTAAGTGGTAAAAATTTGTGGGCACTCTTTGGGTATTTTCGGTTGCATTTAATTTTTTATTTTCTGCAATTATAAGTCATCAAAATCAAGAACATTCAAAACCCTAAATTTCACACTCATTTGTGTAATTCATTGCACAAGTATAAGATAATGTTTTGATAATTCACTCTATACAAACCCAATATTCACTCTCTTTTTTTGGCTTAAACTCAAATTAATAATCCTTTTTCAAAAGGGTTTTTAGGCAAGTGCTTTTAAATATCAATTAGAGTGAATTCTCTTTCGGTACTCTTTTAGGGTATATAAAAAGAAAGAACAATTTTTTGTGAAATAAAGGAACCTTCAAAGTAGTAATTGTTTGCACTAAGGGGGGATAATTCCTTTCTTCCTTCAAAATAGATTTTGACAAGAGGAAGATAAAACTTGTAAAGGTAATCAGAAAAGCAGAAAAATTATACCTTTTCTTTTAGGCTTTATAATAGCAACTTTTTGCTTGAAGTAGTTATAATAAGGAGGGGATTCTTTGATAAATTACCTAAGAAGCAAAGTTTGTACAAAGATATTTTGCACTCAAAGGGTTTACTTCAGAAATTACCTAAGGGAGACAGATTTGTAAACCTATACAGCACCATTGCAAACCTCTTTTTAGGATTCATAAATAGCAATTTTTTTTGTTTTAAGTACTTGCAATAAAGGGGGGATTGTACCTCCTTTTAGGCTTCAATAAAGGGGGGGTAGTACCTCTTTTTAGGCTTCATAAATAGCAAACTCTTTTTGCTTGAAGTACTTGTAATAAAGAGGAGTATTTTTCTGGTGAAATTTTTGAAATTTGCCTAGGAGGTAATCTTTGTAAAAAGCCTTAAAAATGTCCATAAGTTGCAAATATTTTGCACTTAGGGGGGGATAAAAAAAAATTTCCTACCTCATAGAATATTTTGCTAAAAAGGGAGGAAGACTTAAAAAGGGTGCATTTTCGGCAAAGACTGACACCTTAGTCAAACTTCTTGCAAAATTTCATCAAAACAATATTTTGCTAAAAAGGGAGGATGACTTATAAGGGTGCACTTTTGGCGGAGACCGGCATCTTAGTCAAACTTCTTGCAAAAGTTTCATTACAATATGTTTTGCAAAAAGAGGGAAACTTATAAGGGTGCATTTTCGAAAACGACCGACACCTTAGCTACCTTATCAAAACTTTTGTAAAATTATACTGTAACATAGTGAACCTCGTATATAGTGATCTACTCTAGTACACCTAGCGGTTGCAGCGGTTGGTTACCCATGCAATCCGATAGGATGACAAGATTACAATAAGGACATTCAGTGTTGTTAAAGCAAAGTGAGGGATGACCCACTTATGCTTAAGTACTCTGGAAGTACTTATTTTTCTTAGACCTAGAGGTGATAGACCTAAAGGTGGACCTAAGCAAGAGCAGCTAGAGCCACAAGCCAGAGCAGCTCAACCAAGATGAAAGAAATGTTGTATGGCTTCTATAAGAAATGTAAATCCTATGGTAGACCCAGTGGTAGATCCAATGATATATCAAGTGGCAGATTCAAAGATAGTCCCAAAGGTACTCATCCAAAGGTACACTTAGAGCCATGAGCTAGAGCAAGAGCCAGCATATTAGCATCTTTTTCACTATATTGGGGCAATTATATACATTATCCAAATAATGTAATAAGGGGGGATGTTAGAGTTACTATGCTACAGTAACTATGATTATTACCTCATTTGGTTATATGTAAATTATCCTAGGTAGATTATTAGGGTAAATTCATTTTTACCTTAGTAAGTTAGGTTATTACCTTATTTTGTTTTACCATGAAGATATTCATTGTTCGAATATCTTATGGTTATTATTTACACGTTAGTTTGTTAGCATATCATTTTATTGTTAGCTACGAAGTAGGGCATTTGGTTGTCGTTGTTGGCTACCTTCATCGTAGCAACGCATTGGCTATCTTTAGACTATCGTGTTGTATTTAAAGGTCTTGATTATTAATAAACTCTAATGCCTATGGTTTCTATTCTTATATCTTTTATGTATGAGGATAAAATTTAGCTCAATTTGTGGCATAAAGTTAGCTATGTTTAATTACAAGTCTATATAAAAAGCTTTATATATGTGGCATGAAGTTATGATTCTTTTATGTAAGAGGATAAAATTTAGCTCAGTTTGTGGCATAAAGATAAGAGTTATAAAAAATCTTAAATACGTGGTATGAAGTTATGAGTCTTTTATGTATGATGATAAAATTTAGCTAAATATGTGGCATAAAGTTATGTTCAGTTACAATTCTACATAAAAAGCTTTAAATATGTGGCATGAAGTTATAAGTCTTTTATGTATGAGGATAAAATTTAGCTCAATTTGTGGCATATAGTTTTGAGTTTTATGCATAAAGATAAAATAGCATAAATTTATGAGTTTTAAGCAAATGAATAAAATAAAGTTACAAGTTTTATGCATGAGGATAAAATTTAGCTCAATTTGTGGCATAAAACTATGAGTTTTATACATGAGAATAAAATAAAGTAAAGTTATGAGTTTCAAACAATTATCATCCAATTTCTCAAACATTTATCCAACAATTTTTTCAAACCTAATCCAACTAATTTCTCAGTTTAAATTTTTGAAGCTTTCTTCCAATTTTTTTACAAAACACTTGTTAAAGTCTTGGTTATTATGATTATTAAAAACTACTATACTTCGTGCATGGAAAATTTGGGATAAAACCATGAAAATTTCCAACCTTTCAGACTTTCCATGAAAAAGGAGAGAATATCACAAAATATATTTTGTACTTATGCTTGAAATTCTGGTTCTCACATTGTTCACCCCATTTGAAGCATTGAAAGAGTCTTCTATAACCTTTGGTCGTACAAACAAAAACTTTCTTCATTTTGTTTTGCAATAGAGATCTTTTTTTTTCCCGAAAAAAAACTCGTAATTTTATATTAAGAAAATATGAAATTACATTCTTCATATGCCTTTTTTGGCATTTCTTCAAAATTTCAATAGTGACCTAAAAATCAGGTCACTTATACATCATAACTAGCTGTCTATATCATGCTAAGTTATATCCTTAAGAATCTTCCCAATTTATCAAACAGTATCCTTTAAATCACTTCTGAGTTTTTTTGGAGAAGTTGCTTTAATTGTGCTTGCTTTAACTAGATTGTATTAGTCCCAAATATATATTTGGAACAACTGCAGTGCATTGCCCTCATTGAATTCTTGTACTAAGCACATACCTGGATCAATCTGAAGTGCCTCCTTTGAGAGTTCATCTGCTTCCCTATTTAGTTCTCTAAAAATATGATAAAAAGTAAAAGCTTCACTTCTATCCACAACTTCTTTTATTTGAGAGAAGATGGGTTGTAGAATCATGTTTTCCATCCTAAAAACACCAAGCATCCAGTTTATTACCACCTGTGAGTCTCCGTAAATTTGAATTTTATGTATTCTTTTTTATTCTGCCAACTAAACCAACAATTTGAGAGCCATAATTTTGGCATAATTATTAGAACCTTCTCCCAATCCAGCCTTGAATTTAAAATAATGAGAGTCAGAAATATATAGTAATCCTCCTGCTCCACAAACTCCAGGGACTCCCTATTTTGCCCCATCAAAAAAACCCCAGGCCCCTGATTTATCAATCTTTGGAGGGATGATTTGTCTGTTAATATTTGCTGTTGCTGGAACCTTACAGTTTTTGAAACTTCCAATGATTTGGGAGGAGACCTGCCAAGTAGGCTTCTCTTGATCCTGAAAAATTAATGCATTCCTAGATAACCATACTCCCCAAGACACAAACAATGGGAGAGCTATAAATCCTTTGTAACACCTATTTTCAAACCAATATTTTAAGCACTCTCCTAAGGAATCTTCTTGCCATCCTATAGGAAGCTTAAATTGAGCTAAGACCTCCCTCCAAACCTGTTTGGTAAATGAGCAAGAAACCAATAAATGATCAATTGTTTCATTATTTGACTTACAAAAATGACACCTTCCTGGACCATTCCAATTCTTCTTCTATAAAACCTCCCATGTTAGAGCCTTATTTTTCATGGCAAGCCAAAGGAACAGTCTTGCCTTCAATGGGGCTTTCTGCTTCCAAAGTGTCTTCCACCACCATGTTGGATTGTCATTGCTATATTCTAATAGAGTCTTATACCCTAACTTTGGAGTGTACTCCCCTGTAGCTACATTCTTTGTCCAGACCAATTGATCAGTTTCATCTTGTAGCTTGATATGTCCAACTTTAAGTCTCCCCACGTATTCTTCCCACTGGAGTGCCTCTTGACCTTGAAAACCTAACATTGTTGCTTCCTTCCATCCCTGACTCCAATTTGTAGAAGATTTTGGATTAGTTGCATGGGCAAGATTTTCAATCCCTTGTGCTCTTAGAGTCTGAATTATATTGTCTGGCAGTCTGTGCATATCACCACAACTAATCCAAGGGTCTAATCCTAGTCTTATCCTTGAACCATCCCCTATTTTCCAAGCAAGCCAATCACCAACAATATAAAAGGCCTGAATCATTACCTTCCAACAGATTGAAACATTACGTGTTTGCTTAATTGGGGTCCTTATCCACTCCTCAACTGTGAGTGAATTTAAATATTTATAATCTTATTCCATAAACTTTCCTTTGATATTATCTTCCAAACACACTTCGCTGCTAGAGCCTTGCTAAATAGGAAAATGTTCTTAAGTCCCCATCCTCCATTTTCCTTAGGCTTGGCTAAGGATTGCCATTTAACCAAGGGAATACCTTCCTTTTCCCTTTTCCCTGTCCATAAGAATCTATAAGTTAACTGTCTAATTTTTTTCAAAACTCCTTTTGGTATATGAGCCAAAGATTGCCAATATACCGGTATTGCCTCCAAAACAGACTTGACCAAAGAGAGCCATTTTTTGCACCAAATATTAATTCTTCCTTCCACCTTTTTGATTAGCCAATTCCAGTCTTGTTTAGTGTAGTCATTGGGTTTCAAAAAGAACCCCAGATATTTAAACCCTTCTTGAAGATCAAAACTGTTAAAGGGGAAAAGCTGACCTATTATTATGGTTTGAGTCTGATTCACACAATTAAAATAAATGCTTGACTTTTGTGCATTAATATGCATACCTGTTGCCAGAAAATTAATATCTAAAGACTGTTTTAATTTCTCTGCAGCTCTTACTGATTCATCTGTGAAAATGAGAACATCATCTACAAAAAGGAGATGAGTGACTTCCACTATTGTACCTATTTTAATTCCCTTAATTTCTCCTTCCCTCTTGGCTTCTATAATACACCTGCTTAATCCCTCAGTTACCAAAAGAAATAACAGTGGTGACAAGGGGCAACCTTGTCTAATACCTCTAGAAGCTTTGAAGAACTGAGAGGCTGACCCATTAACCAAAACTGCAAAAGAAACTGAACAAATACATCCCATAATCCAATTCACCATCTGCACACAGAACCCAATATGAGTAAGAATCATTCTTAAATATAGCCAATTTACTCTATCAAAAGCCTTGGAGAGATCCAACTTCATCACCATTGCTTGTAATTTCTTTAATTTTATGGTGTGAAGACTTTCTTGAGTAGCACCAATTGCTTCATGAATTTGTCTACCATGCAAGAAACCAAATTGCTCAATAGATATAGAAGCAGAGAAGAACTTTTTTATTCTTGAAGCAATTATTTGGCTATTATTTTATACACACAATTACACAAAGAAATGGGCCTAAAATCATCAAAGGAAGAAGGATTATCCTTTTTTGTAATAAGAGCAATGAAGGTAGAGTTGAAAATTGTGTTTACCCTTCTTTTTAACCTGGATTCCTCCACAACCTTGAGTAAGTCAGACTCTAAAATGTCATAGAGCCCGAGAAAAAATTCCACAGTCCACCCATCAGGTCCTGGGCTCTTATCTTTTTGGAAGGAGGTTAAAACAGCTTTGAGCTCCTCCTTTGAGACTTCCTTAATCAACTCATTATTGGCCTCCTCATCTATAAATCTGGGAAAGAGAGAAGTTATTTTAACTATTCCAGTTATATTAACTTTACTAGGATCCTTGTATAGTTGACCAAAATGCCTTACACCCATATCTGCTAATCCTTTGAAGGAGGATACTTTACTTCCATCCTATCCATGAAGCTCCCAAATTGTATTTTGTTTTTTTTAGTGGTTTGCAAAGCTATGAAAAAATGTAGCGTTCTCATCTCCATTTTCAATCCATAATGCTCTACTTTTGAGCCTCCAACTTGCTTCTCTCTACCAACAATCTACTCTTCTCTTGTTCCAGAATTTTATACTTAAGTCTTATTTCCTCATCCATGTATTTTTCAAAATCATCTGCTAGAAACACTGCAAGCTCCTCCTCAATATGTCTCAGTTTTTTCTCATCCATCAATTTTTTCTTATGGGCCCATTGAGTCACTGTTGCCTTAACCATTTTTAAATTTGTTGCAAATTGTATACTAGCAGATTCTCTTAGACTAGAATCAAACTTCACCCATTTTGATTTGACTAAAGTTACAAAGTTATCCTCTTTTAGCCAATCAAAATTAAATTTAAAAGGACAATATGGTTTTTTCTCCTCTTTTGTTAAAAGAAGCATGATAGGGGAGTGATCAGAGTCACCTCCAACTTCAATCCAAGACTTCAATCTGAAAGTGTCATTTACCAAACTCTCTGCTACTAAGAATTTGTCTAATCTCTTAGAAATTCTATCAACTCATGTTCTCATGTTTCTCCAAGTTGGGATATATTTTAAAGGCACCAAGTCTACCAACCCCTTGGATTCAAAATTTTGGATGAAGTAGTTAGCCAATGGATCAGTTCTAGCAAAAAAACCCCACACTTCACTCCTAGAGAGAGTTAAGTTTAAGTCACCTCCTAAAATTAAATTATTAGCTTCTAAAAAGTTTTGATCCATAAGCTTATCCCAATACTGCATCATGTCTTTATACGGGCCATAAATGTTTACCACTGTCACTATTTCCCCAAGCTCCACTAAAAAGAATTATGTCCCTACTCCTGAGTTAAGCAATGCAAATTTGTTTAGCCTAAACTGATTTACCTTCCACCCTGTAGCCTCTCCTCCTGAGGCTCCTACAGCATCAAGGGCCAAAAAATCCCATCCTTTAAGCAACTTACTGAGATCTTCCATCACTTTCATAGCTAACCCTTTTGTCTCTTGAATTAGTAAAATCTCTGGATTATGAATTTCTACCAACCTGTATAGAGCAGCTTTTTTTGCATAGCTGCCCATCCCTCGAATATTAAAGGAAAGTACTTTCATTTATTAACATTATCTGGGATCATCCCTGCTCTAAGGATCCCTTTTAAGGATGGTTGCTTGCCTTGTTGAACTTCACATAGGCTTTTATTCTTAGCCAATAAAGTAGAAACTATTTTGTCCCTCCTACCAATAATATTTTTATCCCCCACATCTTTATTGGGGCCTCCCCCAAAACCTTCTTCTCTTAGTCCTAATTTGCCTTTAAGGGATCGTAAGGGATACCTATGAATTTTTGCAGATAAAGTACCTTTCTGACCACAAGTAATTTGAAGTGGGGAAGCAATTTCAAAGAGATTTACTTGTGAAGCATTATTGAAAATTTCACCAGAGTCTAATCTAGGGACTGGATCTACTTCCTTCAATGAAGATATTTTAAGGGTCCTCCTTGCCCCTCAATTGCACCCTTACCTTCTTCTAGTGGAGATCTTGTATGAGATTTGGTAGAAGATTTGCTCCGAAAGCTTGTATATGGGTCCAAGAGCATGACATCCGAATTTTGATCTGAAGATCCTACCCTTACTTTGATATGAGATGATTCTAAATCCATCTCTTGATCTGGCACAAAAATATTTATCTCCACCTTATTTGCAATTTCTTGTTTTTTTCCCTGATTTCTCTGGCTTGTATTCCTTATGCAATGAATCATAATCAGACTGTAAGTTATGTGCTTGAAGAGAAAATTGCATTTCGTTCTCAACCTTAAAGATCCCTTTGTCTTCTTTACGACGCCAAACCTTTCTTGAAAAATTAAGAGAACAATTCCTTGCAATATGCCCATAATTATGACAACGTGCACATCTAAAAGGCACACCAATATAGTCTAGGATTTGAACATGTGTACCTTTGTTATACTTCAACACAATTTCTCCCACCAATCCATCTCTCCAATCCACATCAACAAGAATTCTAGCCATTGTCCTCATGCATGAGGATTGATACCTCTCATCCACATCCAAGAAAGAACCAATGCAGTTACCAATGGCTTGGAAAACATCTCTAGACTAGAATTCTAGTGGCAGCCCTGGTAACTTTACCCTTACGAGATGAGAAGGTATTTGAGTAGTCCTAGGGTCAAAACAAGGATCCCACGGTTTGAGAATTAATAAAGCTGACCCCAAAACCATTTCTCTGACATAATCTTTGCCACATCCTCCTTGACTTGAACTGAAAAGACAACCATCCTCTTACTAGAAATAAAATGCTAGGTACATACCCTAGAACTTCCATCCATTCCTTGGCCATCCAATTTTTTAAGGACTTTTCAGAAATTACACGTCCATAGAACCTCCCATTAAGCATTTTCTCTGAAAGTTCAATGACTTCCCCCATTTTTACATCTTCTCCTAGAACTAATTTTGCTCTATCACTCTTCCTTCGAAAGCACTTGGTTACCTTTTTATGTACTTCCAAGGGATTCTTCTTTGAATTTTCTCCTTTCAATTTCTTATATTGTCCCTCATTGATCAGAGAGTTGTGGCCTATTTTGAACTTGCTCTAAAGAAGACTTATCCCAATCATCACTCTTGTCCAAGAGCTGTGTGTTTTCTTGTAAAATCATCCTTGGCTCAGGCCCATTCTTGAACGATTCTAATAGAGACTTCCTTCTTTCGAACTTCCTTCCACAGTAAAATACGAAGACATCCTCATAAGGATCCATTGAGTAGTCCACTATTTCTTCTTCAAAACCCTGTTCTGATAAATCCCTAAATCTTCCTTCCTTTTCAAACTCTTGCATTCTCTTTATAGCTTCAATGTTGAGGGAGTCTCCATTAGTGTTTGCATAAGCAAAACTAGCCTCTATAGATAATGTCTAGTTATCTTTATCATCCTCTCTTTCACTCACCATGATGGCAGTCTTATCAGAAAAAAAAAAAAAAACTTTGAAAATTTGTCCTCTTAGCTCATGTCTTTGCAACCTTAGGGTTAAGATACATGTCATGTGGAGATGACTCCATCCTTAATGGCCATATCCCTAGTATGTTCTTCTCATATTTCCCCTCCTCAACCATTGCTCTATTTAGCACTGGACTTGCCAACAAATCCCCTGCAAAAGCCTCCTTCAAACCCTCTAATGAGCTATTACTGTGTAACGGATCTGACATTTGTAGTGTTAGTTGTAGTAGTGAACCATCTTCCTCCTTGTTCGCTTTGTATTCTCTTGACCCTTCTTTAGTCCCAAAGTTGAGATCTTAGACATCTCTGACATCCATCTACACGTTAGTGCAACATCGTCCAACAAATCCCCTGCAAAAGCCTCCTTCAAACCCTCTAATGAGCTATTACTGTGTAACGGATCTGACATTTGTAGTGTTAGTTGTAGTAGTGAACCATCTTCCTCCTTGTCCGCTTTGTATTCTCTTGACCCTTCTTTAGTCCCAAAGTTGAGATCTTAGACATCTCTAACATCCATCTACACCTTAGTGCAACATCCCGTATACCCAGGTGTTGTAGGTGAGTTGGAGAGGAGAGGGCAATCCTCCAAGGGAGGTCCCAGGTTCAAATCTCCACCCTACCAAAAAGTTGAATTGGGTATCTAAAATCCAATTGATAATGTTGGTGCAGGCAGGGTCGGGTGCGACCCCCGGGTGACTTTGACGGTGTAGAACCCCCTGTTCGTGGTCTCTCAGACCAAGGCGGCTCCGCAAGGGGTTTTTCGCTTTAAAAAAAAAAGTGCAACATCCCGTATTATTTTTTTCGGTAAGAGTGCAGCAGTTTTAAGGTATTTGAACATGTTGAATTCTCCTTCAAACTGTTGAAGACCCTCTTCTATAATAGTTTGTTCTTTGATTGTCCATTGATAAGCAAACCCTGAGTTGTGCTTTAAGACCTTTAAGATCCCACTAGTGTTCTCCATCTTTATTTCCACTAAGATTTAACTTGCAGACTATCACTTGTTATACATGAATTAGTGGTCTAATTAAGATAAGATCTTTTTAAGGAGAACCAAACCCCAACAATAGTTCAATAAGTTTAAAAACCTCTGCCAAAGAAGATATAAGTCAAAAACACTGGTACCTGGGAATTCATAAACCATAGTTACAGCCTTCATTAGAAGGCCAAGAAGCTCAAGCGCTCCGTAATTCTGATCGTGGTTGCTCGCATTCGACACGCTATTGCCTTTTCGTGGGATTTCTCCACCATTTCATTTAGAGGCCGACCCAGGTTCCATTCCCCTTGTTTCCATCCTGCAGATTTATGGTATAGTTAGAAATGTCTTATGTGCTGGTAGAGGCCGACAAAGCTACATTCCTCCAATGCCCAACCTGTTGAAAGTGGCACCTCGAAAGGGTGTTTTCCACTATAAATTAGTTTACCCAAGTGTTGTAGGTGAGTTGGAGAGGAGAGGGAAATCCTCCAAGAGAGAGAGGTCCCGGGTTCAAATCTTCACCCTACCAAAAAGCTGAATTGGGTATCCAAAATCCAATTAATAATGTTGGTACGGGCAGGGTCGTCCCGGGTGACTTTGACGGTGTAAAACCCCTGTTCATCGTCTGTCAGACCAAGGCGACCCCGCAAGGGGTTTTTCGCTTAAAAAAAAAAAGAGTAACGGCAGAACTCAGAAAGCAGACTCTTCAGGCTGCATCAACCTCATCATAAATTGCAACAAATCATCACGTCATGTCTTCTCTCTTCTCTAGCGTGCCCTTCTCTCCTTTAATCTAACTTAACTCTAGATTGGTTCAAATCCACGTTCTACATTAGATGCAATTAAAAAATAGTGTTTTTCCTCTATATACATGTCCTAAGATGCTCTTCCTTCTTCAGACGAGTGCACGCTGGAATGGACCAGCAATTATCTGGCAATTTGTCTTCGTTGTGAGCCAAAATGTGGCTTGGTCTTCTTCAACCTCACAAACTCAAGAGTTCTTTTAGGAGGAAAAAATTGCACTGGCTTCTTAATGTTAAATGTGCTCACTGGATAACTACACAATTTTTGTCCACATTACTCCTTGTGCTTAACAAAAGACACCAACTCTCTTGCTTAAATGGCTGCATCATTCTTCTTCTCATGCAATGCTTAGTTTACCAGCTCCACAATGCAGGGCCAACATTCATTCCTCCCATTGGCAATGCATTCTCTTTTCTCAAACTCATGTTGTGCTCACCACAACAAACTAGACTTGAAGCATGTCTCAATGCTCTCCTTCCCCTTAACAAAATTGTAGGTCATCTTGGACTCGCGTTTGGACCGTCTTGATCTCAAATTTTAGGGAGAGATGGTTTATGCTACAGCCACGCAAAAAAAATATATATATTATCATGAAATCCAAAGCATTTCAACCCGAGACGAAGAAGTATTGAGGAGGAGGAGGGAGATATCATAATGGAAATATTTAATTATTTTAAGATATTTGATCATAAGTTGGTCAAGACAAAAAGGCTCTTTTGCAAAATATTCTATTGATTTTTTTTTAGAAAAGATCAAAAATAAAATAAAACCAAAAATCAAGATGAGAGTTATAGCAATTTTTTAGTGTGGTTTTTATGGATTTTATCCATTTTTTTAAATTGATATGTTGGTTATGGTTGAAGAGGTTATGAAAAAGAAGGTTATAATAATTAAAATTGATGCTTCCTTTTCCAAGCAAGCGATTCAAAATATTTTGATTTTTTTTTTTTTTTTGTCCAATAAGCCTTATTATGGCAAATAGATTAAAAGCATTTTAAGTTGTGTTATCCCAAAGGAACAAGGTGGGTTTGTTTGTGTTAAACATTTTTTTATTGTATAATCATTGTATAAAAGGTTAAACATTCTCTTCGATGAAAAAATAGGTATGCTTATAAAATTATATATGAACATAGCATAAGATAGGATTTACTAGAGTTTTCTACATGATATCCTTAAAAAATGATTTTGATCAAGGTTGGTATGAATGTATTAAATGTTATTATAACACTTTAAAAATTTCTATTTTAATTAAAGGATTCCCTATTGGATACTTTGAATCATCTTTGAACTCTAACATGGTAATCCATTATCTTTATATAAATTTATTATTCTTGTTGAGGCATTGAGGAAAGCTTTTTAAAAGACAAAAAAGAAAGAAAAATCAAAGATATTTAGGTTATGCAACAAACAACCCTTTTGAATATCATCTCCAATTTAAAGATGATACTTTTCTTTTTGGTCATCGTCTAGTCAATTAGGCCATGGAGTTTAAATCACTATTATCATGCTATGAGAAGGTTGCTAGAAAGTTGGTTAGTACTACAAATATAAAAACTTTCTCATTAACATTGCCCTAGATTTATAATGGATTATAGTAAACATTTTAGGGTTTAAAATTGGAAAATTGCCATTAATATATTTGTGTAAAGGAAAGGAGATTTGGGACTTATTTTTGGATAGAATGAAATCTTGTTTTGTAGGGTTAGAAAGGTAGGTTCTTAACCATGACTAGAAGGCTACAACTCATCAAAACTATATTGTACCTAGGAATAGGAATATTGAGATATGATATTATATTGTGTATGGGTATTGTGGATAGTTGGTATAGGCCACACATAACCCAAGGTTGATTATATTATAATAATGAGTGGAATAAGGGTTTAGGAGTCGGCTCCCCAAACTAGTAATAGAAAATGGGTATATAAATAAGGGATATTTTTATTGTAAGAATCAATAAATCACAGAGTATTCTCTCGTAATAGTCTTGGCTCATGGAGCGGCTCTCATCTTGGGAGATATTATGAAGTGGTTCCTTCTTTAGGAATAACATTGGTATTATCTTACGTGAAGGGTATTATCACATCTTGTCTTGTGTGAATTAATTATTGTGGTTGATTTATTTAATATTTAGCATATCGTGGATGCATATATATTTATGAGAAGAAAAGGTTCTTACCAAGTGGTATTAGAGAAATGGTTTTGGCAAAGAGGAAGAATTTTTGCATGGTTTACAAAGGTTAGTTCAAGAAAAAAAAAAAAAATTCATAATACTTTTCAAAGAGCTATATCTTTTTTCAAGCAGTCATATTCAAAATATTCTTATACCATTGTGTAGATCATTTGAGTGCTACAAAAATGACTAAAAATATGTTAAATTCTAAGTAGTATTGAAGGGGTTGTGGTTGTTTGAAGTTGGGTTATTGACATTGTTTTTTGGCTATGCAAAAAATAATCAAAAGGAAAAAAATAATCTCTCAAAATGGGTAAGCAAATCCGATGCAATTTGTTTTGTTTTAAAGAAAATTTGTAGATCTAATTGTTTATAGAAAAGAATATATGAGATTTAAGGAATTTTATTTTTGAGAAAACCCAATTTATTTTTTCAATGATTTTACACATGTTTTTATGAGGGGTCATAGTCCCCTCATGCTGAGTGGGTTTGAACCTTGGACCTCTCAAAGAGAATTCAAAGCTCTTACCACTACAGTAAGCTTGCAACTATAAGAAAACCCAATTTATTACCATAGTTGCTTTAAGGATTTTTTTGGATTGAGATCATAGAGTTACCAATATTCAATAAAATAGATGATATTGATGCTAGAGAATGGTGGAAAATTTTTTAGTCTTTAAATTTTTCTAATTTTGCATGAAAATGTAAGTTTAGTAATTCTTTATAAGAGGAAGCTTTATCTTGGTATATGAATTTTGTTTGTGCCCATAATTTTACATACACATGGGAAGAATTTGAAGACGCATTCTTAAGCAAATGGAAATTTGAGAAAAATGATAAAAAGATAGCTACTTTGATGGATACACTTAAAGACTATGAAAAAGAAATCAAATGTCTTAAGGAAGAGAAAAAAGGAATAAATTTGGATGATAGTTTGAAGTCTAAGGGAACCACATCTTTGGAGATATATAAGCAAGAGGATGGTCAAAGGGGTCTAATTTCATCTAGAAATTCTATTTTGCAAATTCATGGTTGTATCCAAAGAAAAAATATTTTGTCTCCATAAACCCTATCAAAAAGCATAACTTCATTAGCATGGACTTGGTTAACATTTTACAAGTCCAAGCAAAAAGAAACAAAGATGGATGTTTTTAAGGAGAGACATTTCAAATTTTTGAAGAGTTGAAGCTTTCTATGTGTAAGTATACTTCGCATACTAATTTTTATGGTATTGCTATGGATGATATAGATATTGTTCTTGGTTATCCTTGATTGAATTCTATTGTTACTATTAAACTTAATGTGCAAAAGAGGTTCATGAAATTATAATATAGGAAAAAGAAAATAACACTACAAGATATTTCTTAGCTCAAGGAGCATGGACCAAGGAGAAACAAGAAGCAATAATGGTAGAGGAACAAGTTAAGGAACCAGTAGAGGAATCAAAAGCTAAATCTATAACAGAGGCAATAACATAGTTCCAAGAAGAAGCAACAACAAAATCCAAGGAAGCTTTGTTAGAAGGGCACGTGAGAAAACCTTGAGGAATAATTTAAAACAATAAAACAAAATGCTAAAGTATCAAAGAAAATATAACTACAATTTAAATTTACAACATATCACCACCCACATCACCATGAGCAACAATAATCTTGGAGGTAAGGCTTAGGGCATCAATATTATTATGGATCTACATGGAGTTAGAAAGGCATCAAGTATGGTAGTGTTTGGCAAAAAATATAGTAATTCTAGATTTTAGAGTGGTGCAACAACATCATGGAATAATATGACCAATCATTTAGAATATCAAACTAGAGTAGTAGAAGCATATAGCCAACAAAGTAGTTATGAATATTCAAGTGGTACAATGGTAGCTTGGTATCAACAAACCACCACCAATCAAAATTTCACTTGGACGGAGGGGTGTTCAAGATTGGTACCAATTGTCAATATTGCTTAGCAAATCATATTATCTAGTTTCTTCTCATGTTTTGAGGATGAAACATTTATAAGGAGGATGGAATGTTATGGTACCTAGGGATAAGAATATGGATATATAAGTTTATCTTATGTATGGGTATTATCGATAGTTGCATGGGCCACACATAACCCAAGGTTGATTATATTATAATAATGAATGGGATAAGGTTTTAGGAGTCAACTCCCCAATGTAGCAATAGATAATTGGTATTTAAATAAGGGATATTTTCATTGTAAGAATCAATGAATCATATTGAGTATTCTCTTGTAAATTCTTGGCTTGTGGAGAAACTCTCATCTTAGGAGATATTATGGAGTGGTTCATTCCTTAAGGAATAACACTGGTGTTACCCTACCTGAAGGGTATTATTACATATTTTCTATGTGGATTAATTACTATGGTTATTTTTTTAATATTTAGCATATTGTGGATGCCTTTATATTTATGAGAAGCAAAGGTTCTTAACAGAATATTGTCTCTAATTTGGAGATGATACTTTTCCTTTTTATAATAATTTAGTTAGTGAGACCATAGAGTTTAAATCACTATCATCATGCTATGATAAGGTTGCTAGAAATTTGGTTTGTACAATTGAAGAATATATTATTTGGTACATGCTAATGTACCTCGATTGTACCTTCATGGTACAAATGTAAATATGTAATAGATTAGGGTTTGTGTCTATAGTTTAGATGAGTGATTTATATTTCCCTTTTATGTAAGTGTCAATGTGTAGGATATGCACAAGTGTCATGTAAGAGTGTAATGTGTAGGATATGCACAAGTGTCATGTAAGTAAGAGTGCAAGTGTATATTGAGAGAATGTGTGTCAGAAGACTGAATAATTATTCTATTGAATGAATCAAATAAATAGTACAACTTAGGCCTAGATTAGCCCAAATAAAGTGGAGCTAGTTAACAACGAGCCCTAAATAAACTACCCTAATAAGATGCTAACATATATAGTTAGCATATAACAATAATGTAATAACAGCTAAAGATACGCTAACATCCCCCCTTATTACATTATTTGGGTAATTGAATAACTACTAGCTATGCTAACATCCCCCCATACAACAATATTTGGGTAAAGTATATAATTGCCCCAATACAGTGAAAAAGATATTTATCTGTTGGTTCTTGCTTTGGCACAGTGCTCTGGCTGCTCCTAAGCAAAAAAATGGGTCATTCCTCACTTTGTCTTCACATCAATGAATGTCCTTATTGTAATCTTTTCATCCAACCGAATTGCATGGGTAACCAGCCGCTGCAATCGCTAGGTGTAGTAGAGTAGATCACTTCATATGAGGTTCATTCGATTACAATATGATTTTGCAAAATTTTTGATAAGGTAGCTAAGGTGTCGGTCGCTGCAGAAAATGCACCCTTATAAGTTCCCCCTCTTTGTTGCAAAAAATCATGTAATATATGCAAGAAGTGTGACTAAGGTGTCTGTCACTACCGAAAATGCACCCTTATAAGTCATCTTTCCTTTTTAGCAAAAATAGTGTGAAGTAAAAAATGGTTATCCCCCCTTAATTGCAAAAGATATGCAACTCATGAAGCTTGTTACAAAGATTGCCTCCTAGGCAAATGTTACACCAGAAAAATTCCCCCCTTCTATTACAAGTACTTCAAAAAAAGAGTTTGCTATTTATGAAGCCTAAAAAAATAGATACAATCACCCCTTTTACTTCAAACAAAAACTTATGCTATTTATTAAGCCTTTAAAAAAAATTGTGGAATGGTGCTTGCCTAGGATGACAAATTTGTGTCCCTTACAAAGTGTTATGAGCCATGAGCACTTTGTGTGCTCTTTCTGAACCAGAATCAGAATCAGAGTCAGACACTTCACTAGCAACATGGCCTCTATGATGTGCCTTTGCCATTTTAGTTTTGCTTGTTTGGAAAATGAGTATCCCCCTTGTTGTTGCAAAACTATATCTCCCTGTGTGCAAGATAGGAGATGGTGGAGAGAAAAAAAAAACTTTATCCCCCCCTTTTAGTGCAAAAAATGCAACTAAGAAGCCTCAAAAAACTCTTACAAAGTTTATATCCCCCCTTAGTGCAAAAAAAATTGCAACAATAAAGCCTCAAAAAATTTTACAATGCATCCCTTCTAGACAAATTTCAAAAAATTTCAACAGTAAAAAATCCCCCCTCTTATTTCAAAAAACTCCAAACACAAGGATGTGTTATTTATGAAGTCAAAAAAGGGTTTTTTTTGGGATGATTGCTGCTTTCTAGACAAATTTTCAAATGCGCTCTAATTTTAGTGTTACACTCTTGTAAAAAATAGGATTTGAAATTTTTTTTTCTGGGATGCAAAGGTATTTAAACTTAAGTTTGATGTTGAGAAAGAAAATTCTAATGAAAACAAAACTTTATAATAATTAAATATAATTTTTCTTAATTAATTTCATAAAAAAATAATTAAGAAATTAAAAATATTTAATTAAAAAAATAAATAAAGTTTTGAAACAAAAAATATTAGATTTCAACTTATAATCAAACTAAAGTAAAAAAAATGTATACCTTGCTGTCGGTGGGAATGGAACCCCCGACCAAACCTTTGTGAGCGTCTTAGCTGGTGGCAAGCAATCACCCCAACTAGCTGAGCCAGTGAGAGGTAAAGAGCACTTCTTGCTCTTTGTCTTGTTCTTCTCCGTCGGGACTAACCAAGCGGGCGGTGGTGTGGTTGCTCACACATGATGGTGGTGGTCTACGGCAGGCTGCACCTCCACGACTGTGGTGGTAGGGTTGTTGTTGCTTCCCTATCACGACGCTCCTCATCGGTGATAGAGCTTAATAAAAAATGCTCCAAATGAACATTGTGTCTATCATGTTCGGGCGCACTTCAACACGAATCTTCGGTCTGCTATCCACTTGCAAATGCTCGTGTTTGCAGATTTTGACCACGCTTGCAACATCGTCATATTATCCCCCTGTGCAAATGTAAAGGGGAAACAAATTTGCAGATGCCAGTTAATGAAAAATCGGGAGGGGATGCAGCAAAATTTCGTATGACTGTTATCTCCTCTTCGATGCTCAGCGATCCAATGTTGGCCAATCGTCCTTCTTTGAACGATTTTGATTTGATGCGCAATCTGCTTGGTATTTTTTTTTCACGCTGGTTCCTAGAATATTAAAACAAAAAAGTTTTAGTCCCACATGCGGGACGTCGTGGGAAGTAACAAGGAATAAAAACAAAATTGGACCCTTTTGTATGTGACCACCATACGATGGTCAAGCCATTTGGATGCTCCTTTTGTTACCCGCCATGTCAGATCCTCCACTAAGTTGTATGCCACGTAGTTTCTCCAGGTCATTTCCACGTAGCTCCATTATAGATCGCCATAAATATAGGTTGCCTTGCGTCCAGTAGGGTCTGTCCTTGCGTCTGTCAATCCCATTAGTATATCTGATGTCAGACCGTCCTTGTGTCCGTTAGTTACGGTCCTCGCCACTTGTCACCGTCCCTAGGGTTAGTCTACTTCAGGCTGCTGGGTTATATCCTTCTAGATTTTGTGTCCCAAAGTCCAGTCACGTCCCTTGTCCCACAATCCAGTCACGTCCGCATAGGTCCCATAAATCTGTTGATTGTTTGTGGGTCTGCATGTCAAGTGAGTCTGTCCACACCAGGCTAGTTACGTCTCGGTCCCAGCTACTTCAGTCGATATCGAGAATCATGCTAGAGTCGGCCAATGAAACCAGCCAATAAGCTACAAATGAGCTTGCCCTAATAGGACTCTGATACCATATCAAAAGATTGAATAATTATTCTATTGAATGAATCAAATAAATAGTACAACTTAGGCCTAGATTAGCTCGAATAAGGTGGATCTCGTTAACAACAACGAGCCCTAAATAAACTACCCTAACAAGATGCTAACATATATAGTTAGCATATAACAATAATGTAATAACAACTAAATATACGCTAACAAAATGCACGAGTGTCATGTATGTAAGTGTTCAAATATGTAAAGTGAGAATGTGTACAAGTGTCTTGTATTAAGTGTGCATGTAGGAGAGTAAGAGTCATGTAGAAGTGTGCAAGTATCATAGAGTCAAGTATGCATGTAAGAAGAGAGTAAAGAGTCTAGTATACAAGTGGCAAGATAAGAAGCCAAAGGTCAAGAATAGGAAAGGTTTCACCTCCCAGATATGTGAGGAGTGCAATAGACAAGTATTGAAGAGTCGCATTACTATGTGGGGACAAAGCTCCATATAATGTAATAAAAATGGTTTGTAGCAATCACCACATAGCAAGCATTGATAATAAAACTTGTATACAAATTTTGAGCAATTTTCATATTGTAAGTATTCTTCATGCATGTACATGAATGATTTTATCCATTTACATTCATATTTGATATTATATGTGAATTTAAATTCATTATTATATTGGCATATATATATGTTTGCTCACATATAATTCTACTCTTAATTATTGATATTTTGACCTATAATATTGTTGGCATATTTACATTAGGACCTGTGATATTTTGGTATAGTTAGACTTAAAAGCCAACAAGTACTACAAAATTTAAAAACTATTTTGTTAATGTTACCCTAGATTTATAATGGATTATAATAAACATTTTAGAGTTTAAAGTTGGAAAACTACCGTTAACATATTTGTGTATTCCTTTGTCTAATAAAGGAAAGGAGATCTGGGACGTAATATTGAATAGAATAAAATATTGTTTGGTAGGTTAGAAAGGTAGGTTATTAGCCATGACTAGAAGGCTACAACTCATCAAAACTACATTGTAAGATATTTGAAAGGAAATTAGACTAATGTGGAACAACTTTCTACTTAGTCTTTAGAGGAAAGTAATGCAAAAACCAGCCCTAGACTTTTAATTCAATAAGAAAAATTACATAAATCTAGCATAGGAAGCAACATATACCCTAGGAAACCCTTTTGGAAAAAACTCAATAATCAAGGAGCACTCAAAAATTATATTATTCGGTAATCATAAATTTGCTTTTTACGATACAATTCTCACACAAGTATCCACTTCTCCAGTCTTATTTATCAACAAAGCTAGAAATAAACTTGATGTAATACAACTGAAAATAGACCTATAGTATTGCAGTTGTCTTGTAGTGCATAATGCTCGAAATAGACCTGCAATATTTTAGTGCGTAGTGCTAGAAATAGACTTATAGTTCTATAGTGCATAGTGCTAGAAATAGACCCACAATATTGCAGTGCATAGTACTGAAAATAGATCTGCAATATTGTAGGTGTCCTACATTTCACAGTTCTAGAAATAGACCTATAGTCCTGCAATGCACAATGCTAGAAATAGACCTATAGTAGTGCAGTTGTCCTGCAGTAAAACCATGGTCTATTTCACCAATTTTTCTTTCTTTTATATACTCTTATCATAAGACATGAGACGGTTAATGTTTGAAAGGTGTATGACACCTATTCCCAACATTCTATCATTTTTCATATATCTTACAATAGCAAAAGAGAAACACCAACAAAAGAGTGAACTAATTGGTAAGGATAGAAATGTCCATTCCCTTTCAACATCATCTAAACTTCTTAGTGCTCATAAGATTTGTGAGAGCATCGTTCTACAACATTTATCAAAGTATCTACGTTCTCAAGCATAACCTTCATATCCTCCACCATGTCACGAACAAAATAATACTTCATATCAATGTGCTTTATCCGCACATGAAATGTAGGGTTCTTTAGCAAGGCGATAGCACTCTAACTAACATAGTTAATTTTTATAGCTCCTTGACTCAACCCAACATTTGAGCATAATTTTTTAAGCTAAATTGGCTCCTTATTAGCATGAGTAGCTGCCATATACTCTACCTCTATCGAGGATAAATAAAATACAACCTGTCGCTTTCTCATCCTACTAATTACACCATCGAACAGGCTAAACACATAGCCACTAGTTGACCTTTGGCTATCAACATCTCCTACCCAATATAAGTCCACATATCCTTGTATTTTAGTTGCTTGTTAAATTTTTTGGTTGTCAAGGATCCCTAATAAGAAGTAGAGTAATCAAAAGTACCTTGAAGATATCTAAAAATCCTCTCCACTATTTTCCAATGATCCTTTCCAATATTTGCCATAAACTGGTTTAAGACTCACATTGCTTGGACAATATATAGTTTAGTGCAGACCATAGCATACATGAGGCTCCCAAATGCACTAGCATAGGATACATGACTTATGTTCTCCATTTCTCTAGGTGTAGAACACTGGTCAGCAAAATTTTTTGCTCCCACAAAAATAGGGACACTCACTAGTTTGCAATTCTTCATGTTAAAACATTGCAAAATAGAGTCAACATACTTTCTTTGACTTAACCAGAGTGTTTTGTTGTCTCTATATCTTATAATATCCATACCTAGGATAAACTTATCAACTCCTAAATATTTCATTTCAAATTATAGTGAAATTTGAGATTTTAAGACCTTAATAATATCCTTATTGTTACCAATTAGCAGCATGACATCCACATACAAAATGATATCAATAAAATGACCATCCTTCTTTTTATAATAAACATAATGATTTTATTTGGATTTGACAAATCCCAACCTCAAAACATAAGAATCAAATTACTTGTACCATGTTTTAGGAAACTTTTTAAGACCATAAAAAGAATTCTTTAACTTGCAAACTAAGTTTTCCTTACCCTTTTCTACATAGTGTTTTGGTTGTTTCATTAGATCTCTTTCTCCAAGTCTCCATGCAAAAAAGTTATCTTTACATCCATTTTTCAACCCCAAGATTAAATGCAACAACAAATAAAATGAATCTAATGGATGTAAGCTTTGCAACTAGAGAAAATATCTTACCAAAATCTATTCCCTCCACTTAAAAATATTCCTTAGCAACCAACCTTGTCTTATACTTATCTACCTTACCCTTAGAACTGAATTTCTTCTTGAAAACCCATATGCAGCCAACAAGTTTTCTTCCCTTAGGCAACAAAACTAGATCCCATGTGTTATTCTTCTTTAGAGATGTTATCTCCTCATCCATGGCCATCTTCCAAGACTCATTATCATTCATCTTCATTACCTCCTTCATAGTTCTAGGCTCATCAATGTTAGTAGATAAAGCAAAAATACAATTTAAACCAGGTGGGCTATACCTATTTGGTTGCTTTCTTGGTCATGTGGACCTCCTAACCCAATGGGATTGAGGTTGAGGCTCCTAATCCTCATTGAAATCATCATGACTATCCAAAATATACTCCTCATTAAACCCATCATGAGCATAATGCTCATCATCATCATGGACACTATCATCTCCATGTGCAATTTTTTTACTTGTTTCTGGTTTAAATTGCACAACTTGTGTTGATGTTTTACTTTGTTTCTCCTCCTTTGAAGAATCCTTTATCTCCCTAAAGATCACATCTTAGCTCCATACAACCTTCTTTGTGATTGGGTTCTAAAGCTTGTATCCTTTTATCACATTATCATAGCCAACTCTATATCATGGATTTACCTTAGGCACATGTGCATATGCCTCGTAGCCAAACACTCTAAGGAGTCTCAATGAGGGCTTTTCTCCCATCCAAACCCCTATAGGGGTTTCATCAACACGAGTTAATGTAGGAGACCTATCAATCAGGTAACATGTTGTACTAATTGATTTAACCCAAAAATTTTATTCTAGATCAGCACTACTTAGCATACTTCTAGCCCTCTCCATCAGTGTCTTATTATTCCTTTTGGCAACTCCATTTTGTTGAAGTGTATAAGGAGTTGTCTTACACTGCTTAGTTCCATGCTTCCTACAAAAACTGTCAAATTTGCTATAAAACTCTCCTCCATTGTTTGGTCTAAGAGACTTAATCTTCCTTCATATTTGGTTCTCAACAAGATATTTGAACTCTTTGAACTTATCAAACACTTCATATTTTCTTCTTAGAAAATAAATCCATGTCATCCGTGAATGATCATCAATGAAATATACATAATACAATGATTTAGATAATGAAGGCACATTAATTAGACCACATACATCACTATGCACTAAATCAAGTAAATCCATGCATCTATGAGAGCTCAAGTAGAATTTAACTTATTTTTATTTTCCATTAAGACAATGTTCACAAAACTTGAAACCAAAGGGAACATCATTTATCCCTTCAACGACGTTTTTACTCACCAAGGTTATAAGACCTTTGTTACCAATGTGACCAAGCCTATAATGCCACAACAGTCTTATCCGTCGGTAAGCTGCTATCTAGAATTGATGTACTATTGTATGCAATCATCTTAGCATCAAGATAAAACAATATTCCGTTAGGTACTTCTTTGGCAAGCACTATTGTTCCGCGAACCATAATGACTCCTCCTTTGTTAAATATCACTTGCACACCCAAGTCATTTAGGCTACTCACAAAATACGATTTTGTGCCAAACCAGGAATATGCAAGACATTGGTCAAGGTCTTGGTCATACCATTTGAGAGTTGTACATAAACTCTCCCTCTACCATCAACCTTAAGGGATGGGTTGTCCCCCAAGTACACACTCCCACTATCACTAACCTGGTACTCCATGAAGTACTCTCGATGAGGAGTCATATGGTATGACACTCTTGAATCAATCAACCAAATGTCATCCCTAATTTGAGTGGAAAAGAAATCCATGAATTCATATCTTGCATCCTCTTGAGAAGACTTAGAATCGAAATCCTCATCAGATTCATGCTTGTTCTTATACTTCTTCTCCTTGCAATCTTTCTTCACATGCCTCTTCTTCCCACAATTTCAACATTTGTTCTTTGTTAGAGTGGGAGTCTTGGATCTTCTCTTGGACTTGGACCGGTCAACTTTCTTCTTTCCCTTGTTCCTTTCTTTGGATCTTCCACAAACAACCAACACATCCTTGATGCCTTCTTTGGTTTTCCTCTACATCTCTTCTAAAAGAAATGTAGAGAGTATCTCCTCCATCTTCAACTTGATACTAGTGGAGTTGTTAGCCATTACTATGTTGTCCCAGGAATCGGGTAATAAACATAGTAAAGTGATACACTGTATCTGCTTGTCCATTTTTACTTCAAAAAATCCTAGCTACAAAATGATAGTGTTGAATTCATTCAAGTGTGTTGTTGCGAAATCTCCATCCCCCATCCTTAGGGAATACAATTTCTTCCTCAAGAACAATTTGTTCACAAGGGATTTGTCTTGGTAGATTGAAGCCAACCTATCCCACAAGATTTGCATAGTAGGGCACTCACATTCAAGAGCATTGATTCGGCCAAGCATAACCAAATGAAGCTTTATACCTTTTGATCCATCATCATCCAATCTTCATCCATCACAGACGCAGGTTGACTTCTATAAATAGCAGCTCATAGCAGATCCTCTATTTTAAGCTTCCATAGCTCAAAATTTATACCATTAAATTTTTTTGTCTTCAACCATGATGTATTTGCCATCTTGAAATAAAATTCTTTCCCCTATGCACAACTCTCACTCAAACCAAGATTAATATCAAAAATATTTTTTCTAAGGATTTCAACCAAACTCAAATACCAATTGAAAGGAAAGTAGTGCAAAAACCAGGCCTAATCCTTTTAATTCAATAAGCAAAATCACATAAATCTCGCACATGAAGCAACATATACCCTAGGAAACCCTTTCAAAAAAAACCCAGCAGTCAAGGAGCACTTAAAAAGTCTATTATTCAGTAATCAACAATATGTTTTTTATAATACAATTGTCACATAAATATCCACTTCTTTAGTCTTATTTATCAACAAAGTTGGAAATAGACCTACAGTAACAGAGTTGGAAATAGACCTGCAGTATTGTAGTTGTCCTATAGTGCACGTTGTTAAAAATAGACCTACAGTCTTGCAGCACACAATGTTGGAAATAGACCTACAATATTGTAGTTGTCCTGCAATGCATTATGCTGAAAATAAACCTACAGTCCTACAATGCACTGTGCTGAAAATAGACCTGCAGTATTGTAGTTGTCCTACAATACACAGTGCTAAAAATAGACCTGTAGTAGTGCAGTTGTCCTATAGTAAAACCATGGTCTAGTTCACCAGTTTTTTTTCTTATATATACTCTTATCATAAGACATGAGACAATTAATGTTTGAAAGGTGTATGACACATATTCCCAACAATATCCTTATTTATGATTTCACTTTCAAGGTTACTAACAAGTATAACATTTGAATTTGATAAAAGTCAAAGAGATTTTCATTTTAAAGGATGTGAGAAGCAAATTAGGTTTCCTCTTTGTAAATGGGATAGGGTTTGCAAAATAAGGAATATTAGAGGGGCAAGCTTGCAAATCTATAGACTTATGAGTTTGGCATTAGAGGAAAAACTTGGATGGAGATTATTCAAAGACCAAGTAAAAAGTTGGAAAAAAATGTTACTACAAAAGTATGAAGGCTTTCTCGATGCAATGAAATTATTTAAGAAATGAACAATACGTAGAAGGTCAAGAATATGAAACTTCATATCAGATAGTTTACAATTCATTAAGAAACATATTAGCTAGTCAGCCAATGAGGGGGATTCAAAAAAAAAATTGTTTGATGTTTAGGTGAATCCTTATCCTCTTATTTCTAGTCCAAAATGGAAATCACTAGCTTGAGTATGTTTAGCTTGTAAAGGTCCAAAGGTCAAAAATCATATTAATATAAGCAACAACTCTAGATCATGGATTTCCATGAGCAACCTGCTTGAAGGAGATCTCAAGCAATTAGCAAATGACTTTATAAAATGCTTCAAATGTTCTATTTGCCTATTTTTATGTGGAAGGATGAGTTGGTTTGAAAATTATCAAAAGATGGTGGATACTTATCAAGTTGGGATACAAGGATTTAAAGCAATCATAATTTCCTACTAATGATTTTCCTTGGAAGAATGTTTGGTCGTTCGAGACCCTCCTTAAGACCTCAATGTTTCTTTGGCTAGCAATCCAGAGCAATACGTTTACAAGAGAGTGTTTGTAAATAAAATGATGTCATGGAGCTTTCAAGTGTGCATCGTGTGAGAAGGATCAAGAAACATTAGATCATTTACTTCATGTCTCTTTAATTACACCATTTGGGGTTGTTTTTTTTAAGATGAGAATATATTGGATAGCTCCATCAACATTAAAAGAGTTGATAAAATGTTGGATTATTTATTTCAAAGCTAAAGCAATTATGCATGCTTTGAACGATTGGTCCTTCCATGATTTGTTGGAATTTATGGCTTGAAAGGAGTGATAGAATTTTTTTAAATAAATCTCGAAGTTGTGCCCAAGTTTGAAATAGTATTATTACCTCTACTGAAAAATATTTACAAACATGGGGCTTGTCATGGAAATATTCAACTGCATAAAAAGATATGCTAGCCTCTTGGTTATAGGATTTCAATATAAATGGAAAGGATCATTTGAAACAATGGAGTTAACTCAAAGGTTCTTTATTCTATTGTGAAATGGAAATGTCAAGATGTCAGGTTTATTAAAATAAATTTTGATGGGCTTCCAAAGGAAATTCAAGAATTTATGGTGTTTTTCAAAATAATGAAGGCAAAATTGTCCTTGCTTATGTAGAGCCATCATGGAATTTCAACTAATAGTTATGCAAAGGGTTGGATACTTTTCACAAATATCAAAATTGCCATTGAAAAATGATTATATTTTAATTAAGGGAGATTCACAAATTATTATTAATGTTGTTAACAAAAATAAATGTGGGAATGGGACCAAAAATAATATTATTGTTGATTGTATCTTGGAAATGTCAGCATATCTAAAGAAGGAATATGGGTAACAATCAATTTAGCCAATGATGATGTTGATCCTCATCTTGGCAAAATTCAAATTTTAGAAGGCAATTGGCCAAGTGAGATTTTTATTTTAACAAAAATGATATCAAGGTGCTCATTGTAGAAACATAGCACTTTGAGAAAGATCATGATCATTTTATATAGAAAGGGAGATGAAGAACATATTTAATTAGAAGGCAATATGGTTTAACTAACCTTACAAAAAATGTAAGGCCTTGATATTTGGATTAAAGTTACCCCCACGAGTACTCACACAACTTATTGAAAGTGGCTCTTTGAAAACAATGTGAAACAAATAAACAAAATATGAGACATGATTCATTTCAAACAAGAATAAAAACATTGATACGACCTCTTTTTTATTGATGAAGACTTACACAAAAAATTATAAGTTTATTTTTAAGTTAATGTGAATGAAGGTTTTAATTTCATTGCATTTCCTCCCTTTGAATTTTTTTTTAATGGACTATCATGTTGGATTTCACACCTATTTCCAAAAACAAACAAATGCAATCCATCCTCTCAAATCTAGTATAGAACGCATAAAAAAGATGAAAGAGGGAATTGATGTGAGTCCTTGAGCACCATAAATAATTTGTCTTATTCGTGGATAAGGATCATAACACTCTGATTTAATAGATGGAGTGGTGGGAGGTACTTATATCAATAAACAATAGCACAATTACATAAACAAGTTAACTTAAGCCAACATGACAAGAAAGCTTTAGGTTAATTAAGTTATAAGATGGGTTTTAAACCATAACAAAGGTTAACCATGGCCCATACGGCTTATTAAGTAAATAATATACAACAAAGTAAATATATTTTTACAATAATAGTTTGTAAGCCTATACAAAATTGCATTATATGAGTTGACCTTCCACATAAATCAAATTACATTCCCAGCCTATCATAAAATTAATTTATAGTGAAGCCAATACAACTTTTGAGATTAAACAGCTACTACTCACACATGCATAGCCTTTATACTTGTTAAGCATACTCCAATACTCCATTGAAGGTGGTCTATATCAACCACTTGAGCATAGCTCTATGACCTCCATCCTTGATTTAACATTCAAATGCTAATCTTCAATAACGATTATAAACTTCTTTTTATTTTGAATTTGTTTAATTTGAATTACCTATTAATATATCTTCCTAAATATAGACTATTATACATTGATATATATCAAAATAAAGTTAAAGTTGCAATCCCATTGCTTAGAATAATAATATAAAAATCATTTCCTTATAAATCAAGACACCTTAATATGGATCTCCTGTGTTGAAAAACATCCAAAAGGACACTTGTTAGCTCTTTTTGCCTTGAATTATATATTAAACAACAATTTTAAGGTGGATCTAATATAAATTGACAACCATCCAGTAATACTAATAACAGCATTCGCAATTACTAAGCCTATGTTATAAAGAATTTGTTCCAAGCAATAGTAAACAGGAGCTTGTTAAAATTTAAATAAGTGCACGCTATTTCCTTGGTCTCTAACTTGGAATACCCAGTACTTTTTTGATGCACAAGCAATAAGATATTCATTTGTTATCAACCATTTTCATGTCTAACAAGATAATTTTAATATCATTTATATTTAAATGTAATTGGTATCCATTATACTCACTGCAAAACCTACAAACAAAAATAAAAGATTATTGTACTCATGTAAACTACATGCTGTGCTTTACAATGCGAGGGCTAATAACTTTTCTTTTTTGCTTCACTTAAAACTGCAACAACATTTTCTTACAAGATGTCATTTGGTTGTTTGATACTATTTGATAAATTAAAAGCTGTCCTTTGGTTGATATTAAAATTTCAACCTTCTTTGATCCTCTTTGAACACTGGAAGTGCTTGCCTAAAAAGGTGGTATATCGAAATAAATTTGCTTTTAGGCCAGTTTTAGCCAAGTCTAATTAGTGATACTCTAATTTCACAATTGAACTGAACTACAGCACTCAGGGCATGTTGTCCTTGACTTCTAGTTTGCTACATTAGCTTGGGATTGTAATTTGGATATATGACCAACATAGTTATTTGATTAGATACATGACCTGCATGGTTATCTAATCAGCTTATCATTCTTCATGAATTTGCTGTTATTTTTGTAGTTAATGGTAAAATAAAGAATCAAAATACTAGGGGTAAGGAAAGACGGTTGCTATGTTTAATCATAGTTTTTGACTGTTGCACATATATAAACAATAGTTACAAAAGTTCATAAGCATATATCAATATAATAATCCATGTGGGATTAGGAAGTAAGGGAGAAAAGATGCTCCTTGTCACAAACAGAATAGGAGAATAGAATCTCTTTTCAGAGTTGTTTAAGGAATCCTTCTCTTCTTGTTGCCTGGTCTTGGTCCCTTTGTCATAGTGATTCCTTGACTCTGATCACTAGCTGGAAAAATCTCCCTTCTCATAAATATTAAATAAATAAATAAAAACCATTAATCTGTCAATAAAATTGATCAGATGTAACCTAGACAAAAATATTTCATTGATATTGTTCATGATTACCAGTTCATTACGATAAGACACCTCACAAAGAGCACTGAGTCCTCATTGGGAATGCAGACTGGAAATATTTGCAGGCAGATAGTGATGACAAAATTCAAAAGATTAACAGTGAAGTGAAATCTGCATTCATAGATCTTATTCTTCTTTCTGTTTCAAAATATTTCATATCTTTTGTAAAAACTTTTTGTCAATATAAAAAGAACCAGAAATCTTCAAAACTTAATTAAGCAGCAGCAATAATATAGCCACGTTCAGAAGCATTTGTTGATTGCTTCCAGGAGGCATGTGAGAGGCTTCCCAATATTTTATCATCATTAAACTTTCTCCTTTGCTTATTCTCATTTCTACCTACCTCATGAAAGTCCAACCTGATTAAGATACACCTTTAAGTAGTGATAGAAGTCCACATTTAAAAGCAATAGCTACCTTGACAAAAATCTTGTCTATCAAATAGGTTCGCTGTAGGCTGTATATCAAAAGTGGAGTTCACTAAAGACCACTTTTAACACCAAGATACTACCAAAACCACATTTCCAGGGGAAAATCCGAAAAAAATGATATTTTGGAATATACATTTTGTGAAGCCACTGTATAATGATTACATATGTTACAGGCTAGGAGTAAGCGGGTAATGTATAATGAATCAATATCTAGAGAAAGACAAATAATAAGGGGGCAATACCAAACAGAGAAACCCGCTTTTTGTTTCCACATTGGAAACCAGCTCATGGTCCCCACATTTAGATATATGTTGATACATGATCTCTAACCAATTCTACCCACTTAATAGCCTGCAAGACTCTTTATCCATCCTGAATGAAGGCCATAATATACATCAGATCTCTGCTTTGTTTTTGCTTCCTTGTACTCTTCTCTGCACTTTTTCACTAAACAAACTAAATCCCTACCTCTTCTCATCCAGAAAAATGTGATTTGACTATTCCAATTTTGGTTATGAAGGGCACATTGCCATCACGGTTTCACTACAAAACCAACATAAAAAGGTTGCCTCAGATTTTCTACGCATGGTTTAAGACAAATAGGTCCAGGTTACAGAAGCAACCAAATAAAGGTTTCCCAACTTCAAATCACCCTTGTGTTGTAAGAACCACAAGAACTACACTTATGATATAACCAGTGAAAGGGTGCTGATCCTCTCTTCTCACAGTCATTACACAGAATATCCTGCAGAGTTGGAAGCACATTACTTTCATCAAATGGCACAGAACAGAATAGATTCACAGATAGAACAAATTATAAGAATAGACAAGCAAACCAAATCCTTTCATGGAGATACCTGAGTGCGCCCTTGATATTCCTCTGGAAGCTCTTCTGCAGATAATAGAGCATCAAGCATTCCAAAATACACCTACAAGGTAAAGTTGGTTTTATCAACTGATTTGAACTCCAGATACAAACTAGCAACTCCTTAAATACTACCAGCAAATGGAAAAGTAAAAAATAAAATGAAAAATTCTGCACACACTGAAATAACAAGGGCAATCTAGTTTACTCATACAGCTATATATGTCCAAAGTTTTTGACAAAAGAAACTGGGAACTGATTGTAGAAATAATGAGAAGATTCAGCTTTCATGAAAACAACTTTCAGTGGACACATACATATCAATATCAAACAGTTCTAGTTTTGTTAAGTGGAATACCAAGCCCACTTCTTAATACCATGAGATGAAATGGGAAAGTATATCCTCTATCACCATGCTTGTCATAATGGCCAAAATCTTGAGCAGAATGTCCAGAAAGGCAAAAATAGAAAGCAAAACATAGTTGATTGCACCAACAAAGCATGCAAGAAGTTACAAATAATTATTTGCATGAAACACTTGTTTTAAGTGTCATTCTTACAAAGGCATGAAAATAACAAATAAATAGATATCTCAAGACATTCTTTAAAAGCACCTCAAACAAAAGAAGTCATCTGGTAGCATTTACTAGATTTTAAAAGCTTCCATTGAAACCTAATAATTGAGTTTGCCACTAGGAAAAGAAGCACACACCAACAAAACAGCTTTATACACTTGGCCCTTAGGCAACAAAATTCTCTAGTGTTTTGATGTTTCTGTGGTTAGTCTGCCAACTTTCTGCAATGGTAATTATATCAATGCCAAATGCAGAGAGATTAAAAGACTGCTATTAGTGTTCTGTTGAAATATTTTTAAAGTGAATCTTAGGGCTGTTGCAAAATACAGCCATTCATGTTTGGTGTTTGTTTCAATCCTCTCTGATCCAAGTTCTACAGCTTTCTGATAGATTTTGCTCAAACCTGTTCTCCATTTGTACCCAATGGGTGATATCTTGTAGGAATACTATTTTGTGGTGTACATTTGCATTTGTTAAGACAATTTTCAGCTACTTGGTTTTGAGGTAGATTGAGGAACTTGTACTGCATGCATATCTGCTTCAAATGGTTCACTTGGCTGCATGTTACAGATGCTAAGCCATATGCATAAAATAACATGCTATGAAGGAAATAAAGCACATGGAAACTGGCAGCTGGCCTCTGTAAAGGGCCATGCAGGTAAGTGCATGGCCATACATGAAGGATTGTCAAAGGACCTTTCAGATACAAGCATACTACAATGCAAAAACAGGCAAGTGTAAGTCCCATACGTGAAGGGTTGTCAAAGGACCTTTCAGATACAAGCATACTACAACGCAAAACCTACTTACATGGAAATTAATAACATTCTAAGAAAAGGCTTCAATGCGATCCAAGCTGAAAGACAGTAATTTGACATATATAGCACTCTTAAGGTGAAAAAGAAAAAACAGAGGAAAACACTACTGGACTCGTGGGGATATGGAAAAAGAACATGAACAAGATAGTATAACAATGAAACAAAGCCAAAGCAGATTGATCATACACAGTCCTGTTTAAATTTCGCTAGGGCACACTAATGTATGAATATTCATGTAGGCCTTAGCAGGGCTTCAGCCGCTATCTTTCAAAAAACTGTCAATGGTAAAAAAAGAGAAAAAGGGATGGAATCAAGACAACCCACAGTGAGAGTTGATTAAGGAAAAGCTCCCACCAGTGATTGGATGAGATTTTAGACATATCTGTAAGTAGCTCAAGATGTCTTTCGACCACAAACAGTAGGGGTTTGGTCCCTGTTCATATTACAGAACAGGGTTGGTTCCCCAACCCTATGGTCCCTCTTTGTTAAGGCACCCCTTTGGGGGTAGAGGCAGGCATTGGTTGACACAGCAGGGGAATCCTCAAAGCTCTCCCCTCCTGCCCTTTCAAAAACAAGGACTTGGGGATGTCCCCACTGCATCATAGGTCTCCAGGCTACGTGCCAAATATGAGTGGAACACAGCTATACCATGTCCTCTTTTGGCTAAAGCTCCTTCATCAACCACAATGGCAGGAATAGGTAGACATGTAAGGGGCATCCCTGAAGCCATTCCCCCACTGCATGACTTGGGGATTTCCGCACTGCATGCACCTGTTCCTGTTTGTGACAGATCTTGGATACGGAAATCCAGAGATGCACATGACAATGGAACAGAGATATAGAGGAGTTGATTACACTAAAGGTCCTTTGAGGGCTACAGATCCTTTGCTCAACCACTCTCCTTGTACATCTTGTAAGCTGGTTTTCTTATTAGCTATTCCTTTGTATTCTTGTTATCTTGTATCATTCCTCTGTACTATTATTTTGTATCATTAACCACTATTTCATTTCAAACCATTTCTTACTTAATGTTTTCAGTGGTGCTTCAGAAACAACCTTCTGCTATTTTATTTATTTTTTTAAGAGGACCATTTCTGATAAATTTGATATTTATATAAGGGGGAATCCGAACAAGAATTGCAGCAAATACAGAAGCAGCAGAAGTTATTGTGCAAATGATGTCATGTAGTGTCCTTAGCCACTTATTTCATTTCAATTGATTCATTCCTCTGTGTTTTCAGTGGTGATTTCGAAACCTCTCTTGCTACTTTTACTGGCAGATATTAAAATGATTTTGTCTCATTTCTTTCTTGTTTAAAACTTTACAAGACATTCTGGAGTGTTTTTATTTTTAAGTTTTGCATGTAATATTCATGCAAGGAGGAATCTAACAAAGAATTGCAGACCATGCAGGAGCTGCAATAGTTATTGAGCAAACGATGTCAAATCAGCATGTGCAAAATCCCACTATAAAACACTTCATAATTCAGACAGTTTACTATTTATCAGTTTGGTTGAACCATATCATAAGTTCAAGTCAGATAACAAATAGAACTTACAAGTAATAATGTTATACATGCATATTTATTCAACAGTTAGAAGCTCAAAGGAACAATGATAACTTAAGATGAAACATATCATAACATTCTTGTGCTCAACCAAATACATTAGAATGCATGAGCAGGAAAAATAAACCTTGGTCCCCATCATATCTTGTTTGCATGATTAGAATGAGATTTTATAATTCTCAAGCACTGAAACTAGAGTTCAATGGATATTATAAGTATAATGTGGAAGGCATTACTGATGTCAAAACAGGCAGTGTCAACGCTAAGAAGTTATTCCTGATATAAGGCTTCCAAAGAAATGAAATCAATTTTATTGATATATGTCATATAATCATAAGATTGTTTTCCCTATACCTCATGAGATTAGAAACTAGTCAAGAAGCTGGAAGTTACAACGTGTAAAAAAAAAATAAAGACATCTTCATGGTTATTTCCCTATTCTATAAAGAAAACCAAATACTGAAAATCAGAATAACATAACGCTTTGAAACTAAGACAGCAAATAATCAGAGCAACAAGAAGACTTACTGCCATGTCTCCCAATGACTTGCTACATATTGGGCACGTATAATGACTGCAGGTATATGCCTACATTCATATCAAATTACATAACATGAGGATCTCTCAAAGCTAATCAAAGAGTTTCAAGTTGATTAGCATGAAACAAAAAGTAACATACCTGGAAACAAGCTGAATGCATAAAGTGGCCACAAGGAAGTGCTTTAACTGGTGCACTAGAAGTAAACAGAAAATCATGACATATTGGGCAGTTTGACTCCAGGCCCTTTTCCCGGCATCTGTGCACTGCTAGTGTCTTTGACATGCAAGCATTGCAAGTCATGCAATGAAAGAAATCAATTCCAAGTCCTTTCCCAACACGACACAAATTGCAAAATGGGCAATGGTATATTTCTCTGTTGGACACAAAACAGGCATCATTAGAATCTTTCAGAAGCGAAATATGAACAAATCATGTTTGAAGTGTAACAGGTGTCATTAGAATCTTTCAGCAGAGAAATATCAACAAAAAAGGCGTCCTTTCTTTTCACATATGTCAATATGATTTCTTCTAATAAACAAAATGTCATGTTACATGCCATATGGTCACATCCTTTCAGAGCAAAGAAAAGACGGTCATGGAAAGAAAGGTCTTGAGAAGTCATAAACTGGCATCACCTTTCATCATCAAAAAATTTGCAAATGTTGCAGAAGTACTTTGCCATAGAGAGTCCTTCACAGGAAGGAGTAATGCAACTTGAAGCAACTGGTTGGATCTGCAAGCATTGCATGCACATCATCTCCTTTGTTGCTCTCCTGCAAAAAAAGTGCTATATCAATCTACAAGCCCAATGAAAGAAATAAGCAAACAAATATATAAAAACAGCTCAAGTATTCAAATACTAGCCACTGCAAACTAACCTGTCCATTGAATGGTCACTGACTTTGTCATGGCAGAATCTACAGGTAAAAAGTTGGTCGCAACAAGTTGCACGCAATTTGCATTTCCGTTTGTAATGTTCACAACCAAAAATTTTTTGATCTGGATCATGATATGATGGGCAACGACCAGGAATATCTTCGTTTCCAGAGTGACTGGCTCTTGACTGGGGCAACTTCTGCTGTGCAGCTATCCACCGACTAAGACCATCAAGGCAAATGAAGCCACATTAATTTACATTCAAATTAAAGACTAACATGAATCAGAGACAAGAAATGAGCAAAACCAACCTAGTCATGAGGTTCTGAATCAGATATGCTTTTTGGCGTGGATCCAATGACGCATCACTTGACACCTTCCTTATTGCAGATTCAAGCTCATTCTGGTTCATTCGAAAAATGTCCTTCCACCCAGGCTTGAACTTCTGGCTTCCTTGCTCAAAACATTCATGGATAGTGTGCCCTATGTCCAAACAACACGGTGAAATTTCATAACATAACTTTCATAAACTGGATGACTGCAGTCAAGTTGCTCTCTTGAAAACTTCAAAAACAATTAATTTACCATCAAAGAATTCTTTGCTTATTTTATTCAGTATCTAAAAATTCAGATCAATCATCAGATAGAACAACCCTAGCTAAGACACTAGCATATATCTGCAGTTACTAGGATATACCTGAAGGTGGAAAAGGCTGTTCCTCTAATGAAATTTTATCCTGAGAAGACGGTGATTCTTTCCACCAAGCACTAAGCCATTCATCAAACATTGTATTTTTAGTTGCCTGGCGCCATGTATCCATCATTGTATTCTGCTCTTCCTGTGTGAGAGCACTTGTCACCCATGGCAGCATTGACTGAAGCACTTCTGCACCTGTGGTGCCAATTATGCGACCTACAATCTTGTCCTGTTCTTCTACAGTAAAATGACTGTCAAATAATGGCCACAACTCCAGTTCTTCCCGAAACACATGCTGGTCTAATGTGACTCGTATAGATTTGCACATGCCTTGAAGCTTTGCTGCTAGTTCTTGATGCTTCAATTTCCAATTCCCACACTGCATGAAATTCAAACCTGCCACTTCCCTATCTGCACACGAATGCTGACTATTTCCTGTAGAAATCTCATGCAGCTGTGAGAGCTCAGAAAGGACGGCAGAGATGTCATTGAAAAGCTGCTCCTCCTGCTTGTGATCAATAGTATATGAATGGCTCACATTATGAAGAGCCTCTTTGGCCTCTAAGGCTGGAAAGACGATTTCATCTTCTGCATTGCTATGAGCGCGATAGAGTCCCCACAGTAGTCGAAAGCGTCCACTGAAGTGTCTAAGAAATGTATCGTCACAATCTGTAAGCCTAGCTGACTCAACATCCAAATATTCAAGATCTTTTCGAATGGCTTTGTGAAATTGAAAAATATGATCAATGGGCTTAGGCGCTTGACCTATGTCATATGAGCCAATATCAGTCCCCAAACCAAACAAACTAGAACTTAGTGAGGGAGTAACAGGAGAATTGAATGAAAGGGCACGTAAGTTCCTTCCAGTAGAAACTGTTCCTACCCCTAGGTTATTAGGGGTCACTCCTAACCCAGGAACACGGCAAGGCTGGCTTGCACAGGAGGTTCCTGATAAGCATGTGACACTTTCTGAAGTACGCTGATCAGAAATACTACTTTCTTTCTCTGCTGTACTACGGTGAGGCCGCTTTAGTGGCCTTGTATCAACACCTGTGGAAGAACATTCTGCATCGCCTCTACCATTTGCAACAATGGAACATATCCCACAGTTTTCACTCATGCCCAACCCCATTTCATTAATCATTTTAACAGGGCAACCATTTGCAGAATCTGAAGATATACACATGAACTTCCCCGATTTAGAATTATTTTGTGGGCGTCCTTTACATGCCCAACCAGAAAACAAAGTGACGAGGGCAGTATCAGATGGAGGAGCTGCATCATAAAATTTGTTTAATAGAAAAAATAAATATCAATCAAGTTTGGCATGAAATGCAACTCTAAACTAAAAAAATAAAAATAAAAAATTCTCTATTGTTCTGCAGAGATGGAATATTCCTGGAACATTTGCAGATATGTTATTTATGGGTAGTCAAATCAAAATGCTACTTGAAAACAAACATTCAAATTTTCATCCAAAATATTATAAACAACTGCTATCATACATGTTTTAACAAAATAAAACAATTCCACACTTCGCCAGTCTAATTATGTTTACCATATGGAAAAGCAATGCAAGGAAACAAACCTGCTAAACGCATATTCTGGAGCATAGTTTTTGCCTCCTCTTCCTGTACTTTTCCCATTAACCATGGTAGAACACGTTCTAACAATTTCAGCGGCATCACACGTAAGCTTTGGTACAAAAGATTCCGTTGTTCTTTGACATTACAGTGTTCACGTGCAAGAGGAATAACCTACAATAAAATGCATAATATTAAATAAATCCCATAACATTAACCAGCAATCAGCTAAACAACCTAACAGATACCATGCAGGTAATACAAAGGGCATGGCACAAAAGACTAAAGCACACCTCATTTTCCTCATTGACAAAATGTCGCTCAACAGTTTCCACTATTCTGTCAGCCTGTGAACAAAGCTTGTCATAAAATTCTGCTGTACTGGAACTAAATCCGGCATTCTGAATGCTCTCTATAAGGCGTCGTAAATCATCAAACTGAATTTCTTCTTTTGCATGTTCCTCAACAAAAGACACGCCCTTCTTTACCTTCTGCTCAACTGCTGGAAATATAATTTTGTCCTCCGCAACGCTGAAAACAAGAAGCTATCCTCATTCATCAAGTAAAAAAGTACAAACAGAACAGGACGAATTCATATAATGTAATAAATCACAGCTAAATCTGTCAACTACAACTTCGCCTGTCCTACAAGATTCATAAAATTTCTGTTTGGAATAGGATGATCTACACTAATGATTCATTCTTAAAGTCAAAAACCAAACCCCTTGATTAAGAAAGAAAATTATACCTATGAAAGATGCAGACTTCTGCAAGGAAATGCAAACGGTCATTAAATAAGGACAAATTTGAAAAATCCCCCAACAGTTGTATTCTGTGTGCTTCCTCTGCAAGTTCCTTAAGTTCCTTCCTGATAGCGTTATGCCAACATAGTATCTCATCAATTGGAAACTCGCACATCACATCAGCACTCTTATCCACATTATTATGTGTCGCCGAGTGTAATCTTTTGCTTATAATCTTACAGCATTCCTCTATACTGCAGCATTGTTCGCTTTGATGTCTTGTGGCAGCACTTGAAGATGATAAGCCTTCTGAAAGGCATGCCATTGTTTTATGCTCATCTCTAGATACCTCTTCTATATCAGCTGGCAAACTCTTCTCTTTTAGCCAGGTGAATACAACCTTCACCAAAAAATGAGAAGCTTGTCAAGAAAACGCCTTTCAAATAGACAACCCGAGAATAAATATTTGTAAGTCAGTCACAATACATATATCACCATTACCTGTTGAAGAAGTTTTTCTTCAGGAACAATTTTTCTCATGCAGTTAATCATGTCTTGTCGTTCATCAGACGATAGAGCAGAAGTAAGCCATGGGAGAAACTCTTCAATCAGGTTCACGGGAATGCTGCAGAGAAACTGCCAAACTAATGCAGCCTGCTCCTTAAATGAAAATTGTTGTACAAGCAATGGGAAAACCTGCATCCAGTCAAACACTTGAATAAGTTTTTATAAGCAAATCCATGTTGCAAAGACCAGAATATGATCAAGCGGCATGACTCTCAAATGACATCACATCTGCTCAAAAAGATGTTGTTTCATGAGGCAACCAAAAGCCATGGAACTCATTTCAGAGGGAATATGCTCAAGCAAAGCATTTATTGTGTATACACTGCTTAAGAATTCATTAGTAGCTAAAAGACAGTCCTAATTTCAAATAATAATTTGTTTGGCAGTTAATCTGCATAATCCTCATTCCTGATTAAAAATAATAATTTTGCCAACCAAAGAAAATATTTCACACCTAAGCACTAATTAGGCTACGCTCAATAATGTTAAATTGAATTAAATCCACTGTCATGAGTTTTTGTTATTTGTCATCAAAGTTTAGCATAACTTGATATGCTCTACATGCCAGAATAGTCTACAAAGAGAAAAAATACTTATGATTTCTACTAAAAATGCATGGTTGGCCAAGAATACTTCCATTCGAAAATGGCTTCAGCTACCTCAATGCTCTTATATAAATGACAAATACCTATATGAATTGTTCATGATTCAAACTATGAACAGTGCAATCTTTAGTTTTAATAGCTTTTATATTTATCTTAGAGTCACCTTTAACATATAAATTTGTCTAACTTTTATTGATAGCTAAGTAAATGCCTATTAATAATTAAGCTTAAAATGATCTATCTGACCGTGTCTGCAGGCATACTAACCACCTACTTAACAATGGTATTGACGAACACTGCGAAGGTTCGAATGCTACAGGGAGTAGGGTTGTGCACCATGTTTCAGTAACCGGAGTATAGTTGGATAACCAAATATTGGTAAACAACATCCTCCATGAGGGTCATCTTATATGGCCTGTGGCCTCGCAGACATAAAAACTACTTTACCCTTTTTTAACCCTAGCCAAAGGTAAAGATGATTACATCTTATCACAAAACTCCTCCCCCAAACTCTAATTTGAATTTTCTAATTAATAATGGCCTTGACCTTCATTATGAGTCCAGTCATATTAAAGAGGGAAATTAGTTTTTCTCTCATCCTGCATGGTAAAGTAACACTTCAAACATGGTTTGCGTGTTCAGGATGGAATTGCTCGAGCATATCAATTTGATTAAGTAATTTGTCTTAATGGCAAGTAGTGCTTGCAATATTTTCATAGCTTCCATGTATTAATGTTTAAAGCATGTTTTTGCAGCTTTCTTATAAATCATAAGTGGAATTTACAGAACTGTGATGATTTAGGAATTTGGGAAAGATTCGCTGGTGAATATTTCCTTTATTTGTCTACAGTATGCAGTTCTGATAAGCATCTGCATTGCTAGACTTTGGGATTCTCCCACTCTTCTCTCAAATAGGGATTGTTCTTGCTGTGGAAATTCTACTGTGGGTCAAGAAGTAATCTTCTCTTGGGTGAATTTTGGTAGATATAGTTTAGCAACACAGTTCTCTTCATATCTTTGAATTTTACATGCTATGGCTCTGAGAAGAAAAACCTTATCATTCTCTGGAACAACAGCCAAATATGGATGAAAATTGGGGTGAATATGGATTAAGAAAAACCCTCCCAAATCTAATTTTGATAAAAGCTGCAGTCTATTTAGCCCTTCACAAACGTTGGAAAATGGACCATATTCCCTATTAGCATTTGGTAGGACCTGTTCAATGAGGAAGAACAAGAAAAGCCCTCTGAAACTTACTTTAGATCAGATTTATAGTCCGTTCAGCTCTTCAAAAAATGTTGGAAAAACAGGCCATTGTCCCATTGGCATTTATGTCTGTTCATATCTTCAAAATTGTCAACATTCTGAAGATGACAGAGTCTCCACTTAAGATCTGTTATATAATCTCTTTCAGAGACGGACCGGGCCCACTTCATAGACCCTGCACTTGGCCTTCAACAAAACAGAGATAGTCCCAAATACAAACATTCCTTTTTACATAGACTCTTGTATGAAGCAACAATAAAATGACTCAAATGGGGAAAAGCCTGGATTCTAATATACGTATTGCAATAGGGATGGCCAGCATGCTCACAAAAAAATGTTGACAACCATAAAAAGTTACACTAAAAAAGATGCTCACATGTTATTGCAGATTATTCATTTGTAAATTATTCACTTAACTGGACAGCAAAATACAATAGAAGTACAAAGCAAATTCCATACCTGCTCCTCTTCTTTGGACATATGTTGACAAAGAGATGTCTGAATGGCCTCTGTGCAGCAAACAAGCTCTCGGCGTAACTTCAGAGATCCATGATGGTTGTCTTTCAAGGCTGAATTTAACAATTCAAATACCTGATCAAATAAGTCACTCTCCCCTTTATGCTCCAAAGAATATGTGCGAGCAACGTTCTTAACACGTGAATCGAGCGCTGGAAAGATTACCTGTGAGAAAAGCAGCAAACAGAAGCCAACAACAAAATCAACAAAGACCAAAAGAAGACTTTTGATTGCATTTCTTGCCAGAGTGATTGTTGTACAAGTTCATAATGTTAATGATAGATGTACAGTCTCTAACATATTTTTATTACATGTGTTGGTCACTATAACAGAAATGAAATTTTATTAATGTCTGCGGTGGGCCAAAAAAAGACCCAAGGGACTATAAGAAGGACAATAATGACTGCCAGCTAGCAGGCTAAAAAGCCCAACAAAGAAAAGAAACTAAGATAAATACAAGACGTAACCCGACAACCGGGCCAAAGAGAAGGGGAAAAGAGAAGGGAGAGAAGAGGGAGGAGGGCTGCAGTCCAGAAGAGCGGAGTGCATGCCAAGAAGAACAAAGAGAGAGAGGGAGGGGGGAGGGAGCAGCCCAGGAAGGGCAAGCTCCAAGAACCCCCAGACACTAATCTCTCCTAACAATTGAGGCCAAAGGATCAGAGCTGAAGACGTCCATGATATGTCTATGTCCATCGCTAGTTCGAGACCCTAGAAAACTGTGGGTGTGTTGTCTAGTGACCCTGCTCCCGTCCGAACTGGATGAAGCAGGGCGTTTCCGTCCGGTGTCACCTAGTCCGTCGAAGTTGGTGAAGGATGTTGTGATGAGCCGATGTTGAGGGGGGTGAGATCCATCTGGAGGAGAGTTTTTATGTCGACAAAACTGGGTTATCTCCCTAAGAGAGAGTGCGAGACACCACTGATCCAGGTATCTGAAGAAGGTAGAAACAGATCGAGAGTTGTCCCTGAAAAGGCAATGGAATCTGCCTCAGATCTCATAATAAATGGGACAGCAAAAATAAAGTGATGCAGGGTTTCAGCTTCACCCAAGGAACAAAACAAGCAAACCCGCTCCTCCGTCAGAAGATGGTGATCTGACTCAATCCGGAGTTGGTGAGAACACACCCTGAGTTGCCCAATCAAGATCCGAAGACTATGCATTGTGTGCTGCTGAAGGTATTGTGGAGGAACTATTCTGCCCAGAAAATAAATATTTACTCGTAGTGCTAGTAAACTAGAAAATGATGGCCATGTCCAAGGTACATTGACGTAATCTTTTCATCATATCCTGAATGATGTCGAATATTTTTCACTTAGCAAAAGTGAAAGGCATAGGCATACAGCATGGACTCAAACTGCCTCAGCAATATTTCATTGAGCTTGACCTTTGGAAAAAATTAACAGCCTACGATTTCAAAAACATGAAAATAGAAGTCAAAACACCCAAAAATAGAATGTTATTTTTTTATGTTTTATGTAACCGTCTAAGGTCTTCTAAAATACTCAGATTACATTCAGAATTTGTTGACTGTTGTTTGATGACCCATACAATCAAAACTATTTAGTTTAACAGTAATGATATCACATTCCTTCAAATGGATAAAACAGGGCAAAGGCCATGCATTCCCTTCTGTATTACAATCAAAACTATTTAGTTTAACAGTAATGATATCACATTCCTTCAAATGGATAAAAGAGGGCAAAGGCCGTGCATTCCCTTCTGTATGTATAGATGGTTACATTTAAGAATTTGTTCTCTGTTCTTTGACAACTTGTAAGACTCAAACTACTTAGCTTACCAACAAGCATACATTTTTCTTAAGGAACAAAGAGGAGTGAGAATTGTATGTTCATATATGTATTCAGAGAGAGATATAGAAAGGTGCAGAGCATAATAACAAAATCCTTTTGGATATGGGCCAAATCTGGATCAAACTGAATTTTTTACCACTCAGGTACCAATTGGATGCAAATCTTTTTTAGAGCAAAATAAATTTCAATATGATTTTATGTTTTGACTCTAAGTTATTATGAATTTTTTCTGTATTCATATTATTTGTATATGTTTTACATATTAAGGCGTTTATAACTTTATATTAAGTATAACATTTATATAATTTTTAAATTTCCAAAAAAAATCAGGTTTTCATGGCTTCCCATACAAAGCTGGATTTTTTAACCTCGCAAGTATGGTGCAAATGCTGAATGTACCTCTTCTTTTCTTTTTTTGTTTTGTTGTTGTGTGTGTCTATTCCAATTTTTTTGGAATTCTTTGGCTTCCCACACAAATCTGGATTTTTGAACCTTGAAACTGTGATGCAAAGGCTGTATGTTCCTTGTACATGTGTGTATGTGTGTGAACATGTAAACATATTGTGGGTGTGAGAGTGAGTTTGCAATCCAATTTCTATAGCTACCAGGTTTGAAAATCCCATTCGTTTCAGAGGTTAAAAAATCTGAAATTTTGGAATCTCCAGAAAAGTTGGGAAAAATCCAGTGTTCCATGGGGACGCGTCCCCCAGCACGGGGGGACGGCAAGGGGGACGTTTCCCCCCGTCCCCCTTTTTGGGGGACGGCTGGGAAACGTCCCCGGGACGGCTGAGGCCTGTGGCCTCCCGTCCCCGGGACGTCCCCCTTTTTGGGGCGTCCCTGGGGACGCCCAGCCGTCCCTAGGGACGGTCTGAGCGTCCCCCAGGGGACGGCTGGGCATCCTCACCCAAGGGGAAATCAAAAAAAAAAAAAAAAAAAAAAAAGGGAGACACTGAATATGAACTACTACCAGGTGTTACTTAGGCAGAAATCTCGTTGGGAATATGAACCTGAAACAAATTTGGACCCTTAGATGCCAAATATAACATTGGAACTGGCATAATGTCAACATTAAGATGGGAGGATGGCATTAAGAAAATCTCAACAAACAAATTTACTGCCTAAAGGCGGCAATACCATCAAATGACAAATATGCTGCCTGCATAGCTGATGAGATTGTCACAGTGAAGGGTTATGGGATGAGTGCGGTGTTGGATTGTCAAGGAGGGAATGGCGTTGCTGCAAAAGGTTGAACTCCTTAGACGTCTGGATCTAGATTTCAACTGTTTCTTTAAAACTAGGACGAAACAGTTGCAAGGTTTATTTTTCAGCAGTTCTAGAGGAATTGACAGATATAGCAGCAGGTTAAAGGTGCTGTAACTGTTTTGAATGAAAGTATATTCAATATTTCACGCTAAATGATTAGATGGATATCTGATTTCATCTGTAAAGGAATACATTTGTGAGAATAAAGCTTCTTTTTCCCTTGGCTTAGGGAGTTTTCTACCTGAAGAGTGTTTGTTCATGTTAAATTTTGGTGTTCTACATGTGTATCTCCTCTTGTTCATTTTTCTGTTTTGAATTTTTTTAATTTGCTGAAGTGGAAAAGTACATTTGATAAATCTCACAGATATCAGTCATTTAGATGATGTTTATAAATGTAAATCAGCAATTGGAATAAAAAACATGTTTTTAATGAATTGGATCAGCTACAACTTGTTCAATTACAGATCAATTTCTCTCTTGTTGAATTTGGATTATTGCATATGACGAATAAATCCCATTATTGTATGGGCCCATCCAAAGGACAGCATGTGTTACTTTTTAAGTTGACATTAATCTAGCATTTATCATGTTTGGCACCTAACTCTAAGCAACCATCTAGGCAAATTTATCAGACTGAAAAATATATAGGTAATAGAGGGATGATTATTGAATGCAAGTCTATTTCTTCTTCCGGGGATGGATTCAATTGATTAGTAATATGAAATATCATTTTTGTTGGGTGTAGAATTCTGAATGTGTAGATTATTCTAAATTTCTAAAAAAATTCAATTTTTATAGTATTATACCAGCCGTCCCCCCAGCCATCCCCGCGACGTCCCCTAAAATCGGCCCCCTGTCCCCCCCCGTCCCCCAGGCTCATGGAACCTTGGAAAAATCAGACTTCAAATGAATTTTGAGACATTTGATTCTACAGAATAGAGACATAAAATATATGAAAATATATAAAATGTTACAATAATTCATGAGTACAAATTTGGATATATGCTAAGATGATAACGGATGATAAATGTATGAGTTCAAACTTCGATAACATTAAAATGTATAATAATATCTATTAAAAATTCAAGGCTAAGCTTGATTTGAAACGAACTTTCAATTAAACATCTAATCCGTTTAGATGAACAGATGCTGGATTGGACTGTACAAATCTGGCATGCCCAAAAAAATCTAAACTGGACCAGATTTTGTCCAGATTTGGTCAGCTGGTAACACCACCGCTTTCTGTCCCCTATACTAAAACTATCATACTTAAAAACCAAGATGAACATAACCAAGGAAGTGGGTTTTCAAGGGCACATCCACAATATGACTTGTCATTTTCGTGTCTTATATATATATATACATATGAAGAGAGAGGGGGGAGGGGCACTCACTTTGAAACCCCCAACTCATGGGGAATTGAGCAAATGAGAGAACATTAAGGTTGTCTATAAAGTTGCTGCTGAGTGTTCTCCGTATGGAAGCTTTCATTGTTGCTCTTTTTTTATTTTTTATTGAGTAAATACTTCTTTTTTTATTTTTCATTGTTGCTCTTTGTCATGATAGTCTTGCCTGCCTAAGCAGGGCAGCAGCTTGGATTCTTGATGACTTGATGCAAAGTGGTATGTAAAGCCCTTTTGTCTTAAATGCACCCCACATATTTGTACCGCTCTGACTGAATTTTGCCAAGCTTAAAATAACGCTGGATATCTGATGTGTTGAATGATAACTATAGATTTTGCAAGGATATTCAAAGATACAGTACAAGGGATGGTAAGGAATTCCATATTATAAGGCAAGATTCCAATCATAGTTAGAAAACTTGTCGGTTTCCCAGGATGGATGATAACTATAGCTTTTGCAAGGATATTCAAAAATACAGTACATCCGCACTAGGTACCTTACTGGCAAGTTCCCTCAATCCTCGGAAGGAGGTCCGGGGTTCAAGCCTGGCGACCTACGCCGGATACAAAAACCCCCCCGGCTAGCCTGGGGAACGGTTTTCCTTAATATAAGGTTTAATTTTTAAAGGAAGAATGTGTGGAGCAACAGAACAAGTTGGACGTTTTTCGCAGGACTGCCCAAACTGCCGAACTCGTTTCGGCCATATCTCACTCATCCGAACTCGGATTGAGCTGAAATTTTGAGGGTAGATGCCTGAAAAACCCTAGAACGTCTCCACCAATTTTCATATCATTTGGAGCAACACAGATCCTAGCGCAGCCCTATGTGTGAACGATATATTTGGCAAGCGGCTATGCGAGGGTTTCATCTGGGTTGAGTGCAAGCAGCTCCGGAGGTTGGTTTTTAGGGCCTTCGGGCCCTAGCGGCCAATATTTTTGTGGTTTATGCTCAATATTTTAGCAGGAAATGTTGCAGGGGATACAAGATGGGTTAGAAATTTGTCTTTCAACAGATCATACTCGTGAACTTGAGTGACAACGGCTTCCAATTTGCTGCTCAAAAGAAAAGTGAAAACCATACCTTTCCACGACGTCTAGGGCAAGGATTAAAGAGATCTCGAAACAAGTTTCAAGCAGCTTGATCAAAAAATGGCTCATATCTCAAATGAATCTGGTGCTAAGGTGCACCCACAAAATAATTCTACCGTGAAAACCCCTGTCAAGGGTAAGAATTTTGAAGACTCAGTCCCAAAAATGAATTTTAGGGATGCCCTTCGTGGTGGACAGCCTCAACCCAATGCTAATATCAATATTAGGGCTTCCCATAAACCTCTAAGAATGCCTAAGATTGATCCCAGGAAAACAGAGTCAGGATGTCTTAAAGCAACTGATGGAACTCCTATTGTTAAGCTTGATATGGGGAACATTCAGACTGGCATTGAAGATTTGGAAAAAAGAGGACTAATTTGCTCGGTTCGTGGGTTTTCGTCCGAGTCTATCTCGCTTTCAAAGTCTGGGCTGCAAAAAGCTGGAAAACTAAAGGTGAGTTACAAATCTCTATTTATCCAAATGGTTATTTTCTTGTTTTATTTGCTAATAATGAAGATAGAGAGAAAACTTTTCAAGGGGGTCCTTGGTTTTTTGGAAGGGCAGAGGGTTTTTCATGAAGCCCTGGCATACTAAATTTAAAGCCGAAGAAGAGATGCCTTCTATAGCTCCCGTGTGGGTTAGACTCTTTGGCCTCCCTATTGAATTTTGGAATCCTACTATTTTTTCTTCAATTGGAAACTCTTTAGGAACTTTTATGATGACCGCTGATTGTACTCAAAATTTTGAACATATTATTTATGCTCGAATTTGTGTTTTAATGGATTTTGACAAACCCCTTCCTAAAAAGATCACATTACAATTTGGGGAAGACACTTGGGAGCAAGTAGTGGACTATGAGAACATTCCTTTTCGTTGTAGAATTTGCCATGAATATGGTCATTTGGCCAGTGCTTGCCCAAATAAAATTCCCGATCAAAAGAAAGAAGATATAAACTCGGCAGGTTTCCAAATACCTAAGAAGAAGAACACTCAGAAAAAATAGTTATGAAGGATCAATCAAAGTCATTTGCTAATATGTTTGAAATACTTTCCACAAATGATGTCCCAAGTGAGGAAGAGGAAATAATGGAAACTGAAATCTTAGAAACACAATTTAAATATGAAGGGAAGAACTCAGAGACAAACCAACAAATCAAAGGTTTTCAACAAAAAAAAAAGGAGAAAATTTACACAAGAAAAACAATATTTCAAATGTCAAAACTTCAAATAATGCAGGTCCCAATATAGACTCCATTGAACCATCTAGTAAAATTTTGGCAGTGTATGAGCATTCTTCAAGGTTAGAAGCCATCTCAGATTCAATTGGAATAAGTCAAGAAACAGGGAAAAAAAATTGAAGATGGATTCCAATCAAAAAATAGGTCGCAAGACCAATCAATATCATATGGTAAAAGAAGGTGAAAAGCTTGTAGAGGAAGGTAAGATTAATGCCCTTCCCAACTTTTTTAGCCCCGGTATTAATGAAGATCATCACTTGGAATATTAGAGGACTCAAAGGGAGTCTTTCAAAACAAAATGAAATTAGAAGAATGATTCAAATAAATCATCCACATCTTGTTTTCCTTCAAGAAACAAAGATGTCAATGGAGGATATGGACTTAATTGCCAGTAAAATTTGGCCAGCTGGAAAAGTGGTTTCCCTCGGCTCCCAAGGGACTTCGGGTGGCATTGCTTGTCTTTGGGACCCAAAAGAGGTAGTTATTCACCATATGGTTGGCAGCTGGGGTTTGTTGGCTATAGCTATTCAAAGTAGACATTCCAACCAGATTATGCTCTGACTTCTTTAGAGGAAAAAAGAAGACAGTGGAAGGATATTACTCATATTATCTCTCATTTTCCTAAAGCTTGGATCTTGATCGGAGGAGATTTCAATACCATCCTCTCTCTGGATGAGAAAAGGGGGGGAAATAGAAATTTGGACAAAAGCACTGACCTCATGAGCGAATATATTGCAAACCTCCATCTTGTGGATATCCAACCGAGATAATGGCCTTATGACTTGGTCTAACAGAAGGCAAGGCTTAGCTTGTATAATGGAGAGATTGGATAGGTTTTTGCTCTCTGAAAATTTCTTAATCCATGGTCACATTCCTAAAGTGAAGACTCTTAATAATGCTGGTTCGGATCATTGGCCAGCAATGGTGGAAATGTGGAAAACCAATGTGAGTTTCTCTCCTTTTCATTTTCAATTAATGTGGCTCGGAGACATTTCCTTCAGACCTCGTGTGCAACAATGGTGGAAGGAAGGTAAACCTAGGCATGGGACTAAGATGTTCTGTTTTGCCAAAAGACTGCAATACATTAAATCCAAAATCAAGACTTGGAACCGGAAAGAGTTTGGGGATGTTCATAAAAAAAACATGAAGTTATTGCTCATCTTGAAAATTTGAATAAGAAAATCCGTTTAGATGGCCTCACAGAGAAGAGAAGTGCAGATGAAATTAAACTCACAACTCGCTTAGAGGAATGGGAAAAAAGAGAAGAAATCTTATGGAAGCAAAAATCTAGAATTCAATGGCTCAAAGAAGGAGATCGAAACACAAATTTCTTTCACAAATCTCTTCTAGCTCGAAGATCTCACAACTTTATTTCTTCCTTAACTTCAGATACTGGAGATGTTGTTTATACTTGGGATGGCATGAACTCTATTGTTGTTGATTACTTTTCCAATATTTTTGCCGCTACTCCTCTTGACTCAGCTTCTCAACAAAATGTTCTTCAAGCAATCCCTTCTCTTATCACTTCTAGGAGAACTCTATTTTGACCGCTCCCGTTACTATCAATGAGCTTCAACAAGTAGTTTTTAAAATGCAAAAAGGGAAAACCTCGGGTCCTGATGGTTTTCCTATTGAGTTCTACCAAGAGTTCTGGGATATCCTTCATGTTGATTTATTAGAGGTGGTGGAAGAAGCCAGGAAAGCCAAAGAAATTTTGAAGGTTATCAATAAAACTTATATTACTCTTGTTCCAAAAGCTCAAGAGGTTGATCATATCTCAGCTTTTAGACCTATTGCTTTATGTAATGTTCTTCTCAAAATCATTACTAAAATCATGGCAGTAAAGGTTGAAGCCTCTTTTGCATAAGATTATTTCCCCGCAGCAAGGGGGATATGTGGAAGGACGTCAAATAGTAGATGAGATAGTTCTTGCTCAGAAGCCATCCATTCCATGGATATGCAAAATTCTCCTTCTATGTTCATTCGGTTAGACTTATCCAAAGCTTATGACAGAGTGGATTGGCACTTCCTTATCAAAGTTTTGAGGCAATTTGGTTTCTCTAAGGATTGGATGGATTGGATTATGGGATGTATCTCTTCAGTTTCCTACTTAGTTCTTATCAATGGCAGGCCTTCTCGCTCTTTCCCAGCCTTCCAGAGGTATTAGGCAAGGTGACCCGCTATCCCCTTATTTATTCATCATTCTTGCTGAATGCTTGGGTAGGACTATAACCAAAAAGAGGGAAAACAAAACCCTTGAGGGAGTTACCATTGCTCATGGAGCTAGACCTATCTCTCATCTTCAATTTGTGGATGACTCTACTCTTTTAGGTAAAGCTACGCTTAAGGAAGCTTCTAATATTAAGCAAATAATTAGCTGTTTTTCTAAGGCTATCGGGCAGCTTGATCAATGAAGACAAATCTAAAGTTATTTTCTTTCACCGCTCTCGCTAGACAGAATCCATGGTCTTGGATAAATTAAGATATAAGAAGACCTCTCTTCCAATCACTTATTTAGGTATTCCCATAAATATTCAAAGGCAGAAAAATAAAGATTGGAATTGGTTGTTGGACAAAGTCAAGAAGAAAATTGGAAAGTGGACCAACAAGTGGCTTTCTTCCGGGGGTAGAATCACCTTGGTAAAATCAGTCCTTCAAGCTATTCCTATTTATGTTTCTTCCGTTTTGAATATCCCAAAGGCTGTTCTTCGAGAATTGGATCAAATCAGTCATCGTTTCCTTTGGAGTGGTACTAAGGAGAAAAGAAAATGGGCCTTGGTGAAATGGGATACTTTATGTCTTCCTAAGAGTGAAGGGGGGTTAGGATTCCGGTCTTCAATTAATAACAACAAAGCTTTAGCTGCTAAATTATATTGGAGGATGTTGCATAACCCCAATGCTCTTTGGGCCAATAATCTCCGTGCTAAATATGCCGAGAACAAAAGTCCTGAAGACCTTGTTCGCTATCAACTTCCTACCAAAGGTTCTCCCATTTTAGCAGCTCTTAAGACCGGTGAGGATTTGATAAAGAAAAAATTATTTTGGATCATTCATAATGGTCAACATGCAAATTTTTGGACAGATTCTTGGGATGGTCACAAGCCTTTGATAACTCGGCTTCCCGATTGGAGGCCTTTGATGGAGGAGCTTCACCGAGCTAATTGGATAAAGGTGGCTAATTACTCGTCGGTACCATACCGGTAATTCAAAGGTTGGTAGATATTGGATCCCTATTGAGGACTCGGCCTATTCAAATCCGATAAAGGCAAAGACAAGATATCCAAGGCATCCTTCATATGAGATCCCTCTCTTGGTCCCATGAAAAAGATTGTTTTGGATGGAACAACACTACTAAGGGTGAGTATTCCGTTGCTCAAGGTTATTTGACCTTATGCCATAATAATCCCAACCATTCTTCCGACATATTTTCTCAATTGTGGGCTCAAAAGCTTTGGCCTAAGGTGAGGTTCTTTAATTGGCTTTTATTGCATCGTAGGGTGCTTACCGGTGAGCAACTTATGAAGCGTGGTTTTCATGGCCCTTTTAGATGTGAAATGTGTGAAGAGAATGTAGAAAATATCAACCATATTTTTATTGAGTGTACTTTAGCCTCTCGAGCTATGGAGGAGAATGGCCACTTTACTTGGCTTACAAGTGGTCCAATTTTTTTACTTTTGAACAACTTTGGAGGGATTGGCCTAATCAAGAGGGTGTTGATCATTTTATTAGGCAGCTTAGTTTGGATGGGTTCTACCATTCTTCTTTGGAATATTTGGAATGAAAGGAACAACCAAATTTTTAATCAAGATAGGAAGGATATTCACTATATTTGGCAAAAGACCATAGCCAACTTAGTTGAATCAGTCCATCAACTCCTTAATCACCCCCAAAACTCCCACCAAAGATGGGATCAAGTGATGCAAAGATTGAAGATTAAACCTTCTAAGGGCAACCAACTTAAAGGGAATGTGAGTATTAGTAAGATGGATAGGACTAGAAATTGGCAACCTCCTCCTAAGGATTTTGGAAAAGTCAATACCGATGGAGCCTCTAGAGGGAACCCCGGAAAAGCCAAGGTGTGGGAGGAATTGGTAGACTTTCGGATGGCTCCCTGGTTTTTACTTTTGCCGAGAATTTGGGTATTCTTTCCAATAACCTTGCCGAGGGGTATGGTATCCCTCGGGAGGCCTTCAGGAGGCTACTAAGGTTGGATGGGAAAAGGTGTTAGTTGAGTCCGACTCTCAACTTATGATTAATCTCTTGAAGACTCCTTCTAAGAATCATAAGGTGGATTGGAGAATAAAAAGAATTATTGAGAAGATTCAGTTAATCCAGATGGGATTTTTGAAAGTTGATTACAATCATGTGGTCAGAGATCAAAACAAGAGTGCCGATGCTTTAGCTAATTGGGCTTTGGACAAAGGTGATCTTACTTGTTATGGCCACCCTCCTATATGGTGGGCTTCTCAAATTAGGGAAGCTCTTCTTTCTATCATTTCTTTGGATGGCTCCAGTTTTGAAGGTACCTAGTTTCTTCTTGTTTTTTTTTTTGCTTCTCTTTGGTTCATTCAGTTTTTTTTAGTTCCCTAGCTCATTCTATTCTTTATTTTGTTTCCTCCGTTGATTCTTGCCTTAATAGTCTTCTGGTCTAGATAGGTCATTGTTTTGTTCATTGTTTTTTTTTTTTTTTTTTTTCTTTTTTTTTGTTTTTTTTTGTTTAGTTTTTTAAGGTGGGTGGGTTCTTTTGTTTTGTTTTTGTGTTCTTTGTGTTGTTTTTCATTGTTCTTGTGTTTTTGTTGTTTTTTTTTTTTTTTATGTTTTTTGTTATTGTTCTTGTGTTTTTTTCGTTCTTGTTCTTGGGTTTCTCTTTGTTTGTGTTATTTCGTGTTTTTATGTGTGAGTGTCTTCTATGTTTTTTGTTTTTGTTTATTGTCTGTTGTTGGTTGTTTTTTATTTTTATTTTTATTTTATTTATTTTATTTTTTAGGTTTTGGTTGTGTTTATTTTTCATGTTTTTTTTGGGTTATGTCTTTGTAGTGTTCTCGTTGTTTTTGTCTTGTTTGTGTTTTGTTATGTGGTTCTTGTGTTTTTCTATGTGGTTTGTGTTGTGGTTTCTTTTTTCTTATTGTGCGTGTTTGGTTGTGCTTTTGTTTTTGACACACTCAAGGAGCATGTTTTTTATTTTATTTTATTATTTTTGTTGTTATTTACTTATTTTTAAATTGGTTTTGTGTGTTTGTTTGCTCCTTGAGTATGTCAAAGGTGGTAGGCCAGGTCCGAGTCCTAGGCGTTTTTGGCGGAATGGATACCCCTGCCTCCTTGGGTCTTACCCGAAAGTGGCATCCCTTTTGGGATGTTTTCCACAAATAAAAAAAAAAAATACAGTACAAGGGATGGTGAGTAAGGAGTTTCATGCTATAAGGCATGGTTCCAATCATAGTTAGAAAAATCGCCGGTTTCTTGCAACTCACGCGTTTTCTCACAGGAAACTTGGCAAGCCTGATGCAGTTGGCAAAACATAGTGAGAAAAATAAATTTTTAAAAGGCTGTTTGGCCTTATTTTTACATTTTTTTTCTTCTCTTTGACTGTGTACAATTTTTTATAGAGTTTCATTAATAATAATTTTGAAAATAATGTGTTTTCTATATTTAGAGGAGTTTCAAAATTTCACTACATCCACATAAATCTCTAAGAAAGAGACCATGGTATTTATCATAAGCTTAAGTTCTTGAATGCAATAGAAATATAGAGATCTCTTAATAGTTCCATGTAACCTTTGGGGAAAGAGATTAATCAATGAAATAGACTAAATATTTGTATCTGCATTTGATTAAAAATCTCGTATGTTGAATGCTGATCGCCATTCTTTTATTATTATACCAAACAGATTCTACTTGTCACCTCTTCCTAATATAATACTACTAGAATTTAAATTTGGGAAAATTGAAAGAAAATGAATGATAACGAAGAAAGGGAATATGAAGCTAAGAGTGGTAGTAAGTTTCATTGAAAGCTTGTTCATTTTTTGAGGCACTTGAGGAGGAAGCAAAACAGTTGTGGGGACTGGAGAAGATATCCCATGATGATCCCGTACCTAAGGAGCCTCCAATTCAACCACCCGTTCAGAGCCAAGGCCAACCATCTAGTTCAAGGGGGGGAAGGGGAAAACAAAAATCAGTTAAAACACTGTTTTATATTTTTGAAATTTTGCATTTGGACGACACTATGATGGATTTGATGAAGATGAACTGCAATTGTGCTCTTTTTTATGAAAATCGATTATTATGTATTTTTTCTTCAGTTCTTTTTGAAGAAGTTTTCCCAAGTCTTCGATAAAATCTCCAAAATGGGGTGCTGACTTTATCGCAAGTTGCAAGTTTTCCAACTATGGTTCCAAATCCTATAGGTGAACCTTAACATTTCTCCAAGGCATTGTAGCACAATGGTAAACGGGATGCAATCATATGAGCACAACCCAAGTTCAAATCCTGCATTGTTATGAACACTTGCATGATAAGGCAACCCATGACAAGACCGTTTATTGTAGTACCATAATAATTTGGTTCATTGAAATAGATTTACTAGGGATGGGATCTGTTACAACCTCATAAAAGCAATTTAAAAAAAAAAAACTCATGTTGAACTTTATCGAAATTTCTCAATGTGTCGAATTTTTTCCAAACTTTAAGGTTGTCAAACTTCAACTCAAACAAGAATCTGTTGACCAAGCATGGAATATTGTTATTTCCATCATGGTAGAGCAATTTTACTGGTTGCATTGAGCATTATATCTGGAAATAAACAGTAATGCCTCCACCCATGGAGTGAAAAAGTTGGTAAATCCATGCACAAAAAGACAGAAAACTGTGAATTGCCATTATTGACAAATTTGTTGGATGGCGATTTCTTCCTTGGGTATGAATTTCCTGCATATGACAGGCAGGTAAAAGCATATCTTTTAGTAAACTGGCAGTCTTTGTCAATGGTAAAAGCAAAAATTTCTCTTAGACAAGGATGTCACAATAATCTCCCCTGCTGAATTTCCCACTTGAACAGCATTTTCAGTGTCTTCAATCATAGGGAGTAGATGAAGTTTAGTACGAAGGACAAGAATTTTTACTTTCAATTTATTCGCAGTGTCAACCCAGCACTACAATGTAGGAAGGCCAAGAATTTTCACTTTCAGTTTATTCTTAGTAACAAATGGGCGCTACAATGTAGGAAGGCCAAGAATTTTCACTTTCAGTTTCTTCTTAGTAACAAATGGGCACTACAATGTAGGAAGGCCAAGAAATTTCACTTTCAGTTTCTTCTCAGTACCAAATGGGCACTACAATGAACCTTTGGTTTCTCTTACCCACCCCTCAGAATTTCATCTAGCTACAGACATCTGAGTTGATTTCATTTTGAAGCAGCTTTAAGATAAGTGGAATCAAAAGATTGCTTGCGCATAAGGATCCTATCAACGTCAAAGCTGTTAATAGTGCAAACAGCCAAGCCATGGCATCATGCATGCTTTCTGGGCATCTCTTACCATTGCCTTCTCTTTCCTTTTTGACTGTAAGCAAGGCAATCTATTCCATGAACAATTTAGCTACAATTATGACATAACCAGAAGGAAATTACCTGGAAAGAAAGATTTTTCACTAGCTAAGCCAACGCACCTATTTCAAGTTTGGAAGAGTATATTTGTCAGCTGAACTTAGCAAATCATTTCAATTTAGAGGTTATTTGAAGCTGGAAGAACTGTCCATAATCATATGCAATTTTGTTTTTTGCAGCTGCAAAAATTGTCCACAATATTTGAGCAATTCTTTGTAATTTTAAATGGGCTTTAGAATGTCCTGAATCTCAAAATATGTATCGATTACAGTAGTTCAACTGATTGTGGTCTTTGAACAGCAATGTTTCACCAATTTTATGTACATATCAGATTCATGGAAGAATTTAATTTCATGCACTCAAATTGCAAAGGCTTGATAATGGAGACCACAAAATGAAGATACGAATGGATAAATGGGTCATTAGATGATAAACGTAAGTTGTAGCTGCTCATCATGTCAATGAATTTTGTGTCTAAAAAACTGAAAGCCCCTGAAGCACATTGTTTTTTTGCTCGAACTGACAATATTACCAAAGTTATAGCATGAAAGATAAGTTCATCCAAATTCTAACATCACAGATGATTTTTGAAGTTGCATGTGGTTTATTGTTTGCCATTTCTGTTTATTAAGCTATGCGTGACAAATACCTCTATAGCATGCATAAACAGATATTAAGTAACAAAATGAGAGAAAAGCCATTAAAACCTATAACTTTATTTTGAAAGAAGATTTGCTGCATATTGGTCAAATACAAGAGGAAGAACATAATTAGAGAGAAGAGCATTTGAGGACCACCCACAAGGTCACATGAAGAGGGCCACATATGCACAAAGAAGTAACTGCGGAGAAGTCATAATAAGCCAAGAATGGGAGACTCCCTTCAAAATGTTTTCATGCACAGTCAATTGCCAACGCAAAATTTGAACTTAGGATGCAGAAGGGTGAACTGTATTTTTCACCCTCCTTTATGCAGATTGTTACATCTCAGTGAAATTCCTTCAATTGTCAAAGCAAAATTGCAGCTTAGGATAGCAAAAGGTAACTTGTATTTTTTTCCTTGCTTTTGGCTGATTTTGACGTCTAAGTGAAATCCTTCAACTTGAGAAGGGCACAACAAGGATTTACGATCGAGAGTCTAGCAGTAAAAATTTTCAAATACGCGAGAGAATTGCATAGCTTGTACCGACTTTTCTGAAGATTGAAGTTTGTATGTTTCCGTAAATTGGACAAACTCTTTATTGTAATTATTTTTTCCGTAAGAATTCTTCATATATGAATCTCCCTAATCCCAACCTGAAAATAAAGAATTGCAAACATTGCATAATAATAACCCCTGTTCAAGTTCTGTTGAGTTTTGAAGCGCCTGACAATTTCACAATAATAGTAGTCTATGTTACACATGCCCACTAATAGTTAGAGGAACTTGTTGCTAGTAACAATCAGTAATCTACTATATGTATATGTTCTCATCAAATACATTGAACATTTTCATTCTTATAGATTAAAAGCAATATGCATACATGCAGAAGCGAAAGGACTCAGATGCATGCATTTTTATAAATAGCATGCCCCATAATTTTTGGAAAGCAGACTGCCCTCCCACTATAATTTACAATATTTGTACTACTACAATATTTCTCTTTAATCCAGGCAATTTGTCATTGGATCTCTGGATTCATTGAAAGCTTATTCTCCACCAAGCCACACATTGACACAAACAATATAATAAGGAAGACACACCTGTTGAGTTTTGACCAACGATCATCTCTGTGATAAGTGCCCCATATCACCCCTAGACCACAGCTCAACAGAGAGGAAACAGAATCGTGTTGTTGACATATGCCTTTCCTTTTAGACCAGTGAGATTTTGGCCATAACATCCTTGGGTACAATAAAAAAAATTGGCCAGATAACTGGCTGCATGATGCAGTCGCAAGGAGGGGGTTCAATTAAAAACTGCCTCCCTACACAGCTGCTTTGACAAACCAGACCTTAATGTAACAATAGACATCATTCAGACTTGACACTTGACCTGCACGACACCGCATTCTTCACAAGAACGACACTTGGTCTTGCTTGAACAACAGTAAGGTCTTTCCCTCAAACAACTCTAATCTTCCCAATTCAAACGGCACAATACTATTCATTTGAATGGCACTTTTTTCTTCACTTGAACAGGCTATTCTTCACCTAAATAGCACCTCGTCCTCCACTTGAATATTGTTTACTCAAATGACACTTTGATCACCACCCGAATGATGCTCTCTCAAACAACAATGCTTCTCAAACAACACTTGTATTATTGCTTGAACGACACTTCAGCTTCAACTCAAACGACAAGTTCCCAATTGAACGACATCTTGCCTCCACTCAAACGGCACTTCCACTTGAACGATGTCTTGCTTCCACGGGAGCAACACTTCCACTTGAACAGTTCTCTACTCGAACGACACCTCGCTCTTCCCTCAAACAGCAATGGCCATTTGAATCGGTTAGTTGCTAATTAGACAATTGACTCAAACGATTGGTTTAATTGAACCGTCAATGTAGTGTACTCGAACAACAACTAACCAATTTAAACAACTCTCTAGTCCTTGGCTCATCACTCAAACAATGACTGTTGGAATAGCAGGTACTTGAATGTCACGTTGTACATTGGAACAATGTTACTATGCCCACAACCATTTTATGCTCGGATGCCCTTGCATTATACTCACCGAGTAAGAGAAATACCTCATGAGCTCCAACTCATGAACATGAATTGCTCTTCCAAATTATTACCATTTGAGCTTGGTTGTCTTCACAAGGCCACCTTTTTTGTCTTATCCTTGCCTTCTTTTGAGAATTAAACCTTCTCTTGTTGAATACACTCAACATTTGTTGCATTTTTTCTCATTCCATCGCATCCATCCAACGGCAATCAACATGTACTTTGTAGACTACTTTCTCTTGGTGCCAACACCTTCTTTTGGAGTGATTATATACTCCACAAATCTCACAAGGATGTAGGTTTCAACACCTAGTTGTCACAAGTCCAGATCTTTCACATTGACTGCAACAACCCATCCTAGGACCTTCATCTTTTGTACCAATTTCTCTTCTCACAAATTTAGTCTCATTGCTTCCTGCTTGACCTGTATATCCAAGGCCTTCATTCTTTGGCCTTATATCTGGCATTATGGGCATCTTCACACCTTGCCCATATCTTGCCAATCCTTTACCATTATATCACATTCTTCTCATTAACTTGGAGACAATACCTTTGGTGTGCCTTTCAAAGCACCCAATCTCTTCATCATCATGTTCTTCAACAATATGGCCTTTGTCGCAACCATCAATGACATGATGAGGTTCATCTTCCACTGTTTTCTTTTTATCACTTCCTTTCTCTTTCTCTTTCTATTCTTTGAATCTTTCTTCTTCATCTTTCAGCCTCTTTTCCTCCTCCTTCTCCATTGGTGTCATCCTATGAGTTGGCTTATTAGGTAACCTCAACCCAAGACTAACATTTATGTGATGACCAATGCTCCTCATTGGTGGCATCCCATCCAACAAATCTTCTCTTGTTGAATACACTCAACATTTGTTGCACTTTTTCCCATTCCATCGCATCCATCCAACATATATTTTGTTGACTACTTTCTCTTGGTGCCAACACCTTCTTTTGGAGTGATTATGTCCTCCACAAATCTCACAAGGATGTAGGTTCCAACACCTAGTTGTCACATGTCCAGATCTTTCACATTGACTGCAACAACCCATCCTAGGACCTTCATCTTTTGTACCAATTTCTCTTCTCACAAATTTAGTCTCATTGCTTCCTGCTTGACCTGTATATCCAAGGCCTTCATTCTTTGGCCTTATATCTGGCATTATATGCATCTTCACACCTTGCCCATATCTTGCCAATCCTTTAACATTATATCACATTCTTCTCATTATCTTGGAGTCAATACCTTTGGTGTGCCTTTCAAAGCACCCAATCTCTTCATCATCATGTTCTTCAACAATCAATCTCTTCATCATCATGTTCTTCAACAATATGGCCTTTGTTGCAACCATCAATGACATGATGAGGTTCATCTTCCACTGTTTTCATTTTATCACTTCCTTTCTCTTTCTCTTTCTTTGAATCTTTCTTCTTCATCTTTCAGCCTCTTTTCCTCCTCATTCTCCATTGGTGTCATCCTATGAGTTGGCTTATCAGGTAAGCTCGACCTAGGACTAAAATCTATGCGATGACCAATGCTCCTCATGGGTGGCAACCCATCCAGCAAATCTTCTCTTGTTGAATACATTCAACATTTATTGCACTTTTTCCCATTCCATCGCATCCATCCAACTACAATCAACATGTATTTTGTTGACTACTTTCTCTTGGTGACAACACCTTCTTTTGGAGTGATTATGTCCTCCACAAATCTCACAAGGATGTAGGTTCCAACACATAGTTTTCACATGTCCAAATCTTTCACATTGACTGCAACAACCCATCCTAGGACCTTCATCTTCTGTACCAATTTATCTTCTGACAAATTTAGTCTCATTGCTTCCTGCTTGACCTGTATATCCAAGGCCTTCATTCTTTGGCCTTATATCTGGCATTATGAGCATCTTCACACCTTGCCCATATCTTGCCAATCCTTTACCATTATATCACATTCTTCTCATTATCTTGGAGTCAATACCTTTGGTGTGCCTTTCAAAGCACCCAATCTCTTCATCATCATGTTCTTCAACAATCAATCTCTTCATCATCATATTCTTCAACAATATGGCCTTTGTCGCAACCATCAATGACATGATGAGGTTCATCTTCCACTGTTTTCTTTTTATCACTTCCTTTCTCTTTCTCTTTCTCTTTCTCTTTCTATTATTTGAATCTTTCTTCTTCATCTTTCAACCTCTTTTCCTCCTCATTCTCCATTGGTGTCATCCTATGAGTTGGCTTATCAGGTAAGCTCGACCTAGGACTAAAATCTATGCGATGACCAATGCTCCTCATGGGTGGGAACCCATCCAACAAATCTTCTCTTGTTGAATACACTCAACATTTGATGCACTTTTTCCCATTCCATTGCATCCATCCAACGGCAATCAACATATATTTTGTTGACTACTTTCTCTTGGTGCCAACACCTTCTTTTGGAGTGATTATGTCCTCCACAAATCTCACAAGGATGTAGGTTCCAACACCTAGTTGTCACATGTCCAGATCTTTCACATTGACTGCAACAACCCATCCTAGGACCTTCATCTTCTGTACCAATTTCTCTTCTGACAAATTTAGTCTCATTGCTTCCTGCTTGACCTGTATATCCAAGGCCTTCATTCTTTGGCCTTATATCTGGCATTATGGGCATTTTCACACCTTGCCCATATCTTCCCAATCCTTTACCATTATATCCCATTCTTCTTATTATCTTGGAGCCAATACCTTTGGTGTGCCTTTCAAAGCACCCAATCTCTTCATCATCATGTTCTTCAACAATAAGGCCTTTGTCGCAACCATCAATGACATTATGAGGTTCATATTTGGTTCTATTCTTTGAATCTTTCTTCTTCATCTTTTAGCCTCTTTTCCTCCTCATTCTCCATTGGTGTCATCCTATGAGTTGGCTTATTAGGTATGTTTGACCTAGGACAAAATTCTATGCGATGACCAATGCTCCTCATGGGTGGCAACCCATCCAACAAATCTTTTGAAAGAATCTCTACATATTCTTCCAACAAATCCTTCACTTTATGTGGGATTTCATCCATCTTGTCCACTATACCTTTTTCTATGGATTTAGCAGAGAAAGCAAAATGTGCTTCCTTCTTCTTCATTCCCTTCAAGAATTGTTTTTCCATATCCAAGCACACTGTGGGACTATTGTCCACTTCTTTTCCTTTGTTCTTCAATGGACTTAAGGTAAAACTTTTACCATCCTTGATAATTGAATTAAGTGTTCATTCTATCTTCATATATCGCCTTTTTGTCAAATTGTCATGGTCTACCCAACAAAATATGGCATGTATCCATCGGCATGATGTCACATAGAATTGTATACTTATAAGTACCAATCTGAAAATTCAACATACATTGTCCGGTTACCAAAATTTGGTGCCCATTTTATAACCATGACACTCTGTACAGATTCAGATGCTCAATTCTCTTCAAGCCAAGTTTCTCTACCATCTCTGTTCACACTAAGTTGTTTGTACTTCCGCCTATCCACAATCACCTTACAACATTTGCCTGCCCAATTTAGAAATTGTCCTAAACATGCTCCTTTCCTCCAATTCATGCTCCTCCTTGGCTGGTTTTAAAAATATCCTTTTCATCATAAGGGATTCTCCTTGTTCCGGTTCCTCCATGTGCTTGAGGCAACACTTTCTACATTTGCCTGTGCAATGTGGTTCCAAATTTCTTTTCCTTTACCATTGTCCTGTTGTACTATTGGACATTCAAACGCCCGATGACCGATTTCTCCACATCGAAAGCAATTTTCGAGGAATCATCTACTCCTTCCTCTACCATAACCACCACTTCCTCTTGAGAAATCTTCACTTTCTTTGGTGCTCTAGTTGAAATTACTTTGAGAAGTACTTGTTTCTCCTTCTTGCATACACTGCCCTCTATTACTATTTGATTGTTCTCTTCCTCTAGAGAACTATCCTTCTCCTTTGGAATTGTTTTGTTGCTTGCAGGCCAACTTCTCGTCCGCCTTGAATGCATATTGATATGCCTCTTCGACTGTTCCGATATGAACCATATCAATTTCGTCTTGTATGGACAGCCTTTGTCTATTTATGTATCTTACCACCTTCTCCTCATCATCTTCAATATGACCTGCTCTTATGGTCAACTTATAAAATTCTTTCTTTTACTCCTAACTCCTTTTGCTTGAGATTTTGGAGCCTTCTAAACAACCCAACCTAATAATCAACACGTAAAAAATTTAGACTTCAATTTGGATACAAACTTGTCCCATGTTCGGATTCTATCCTTCCCCTTTTGCTGCCTCTCTGTTTGGACATGATCCCACCAAATCGAAGCATGTCCCTTTAGCCTTATACATGCAAATTTGACTCGTTTCGAATCCTCCGTAGATTCATAATAGAAGAATCTCTCCATGTTCGTTATCCAAACTATCAACTCTTATGGGTTCAAACTTCCATTAAAATTGGGAGTATCCATCTTTGGCTTACTTCTCATGCTAGAGATTGCTCGAATCAACCGCTGCTCCGATTCTTCTGCCTATGTCTCATCTCAAGTTTCTAGCTAACCAACCTCCTCTTCATTGTCACTAACTTCCTCAAGATGGACACCTCTTCTTTGGAATGTTTCCATTGCCTCCAGTCTAGTTGTGATTCCCCTCAACATCTCAACTATATCTGATAGTCAGGGCACAAGACCATGCAATCTTCCTTTTCCTCGTTGTGCCATCTCTTTTCCAACACATATAAAAAATCCTACTCTTATACCAAATGATGCAGTTGCAAGGAGGGGGTTCAATTAAAAACTACCTCCTTACACTACCGCTTTGACAAACCAGACCTCAATTTATCAATAGACATCGTTAAAACTTGACATTTGACCCGCACGACACTATATTCTTCACAAGAACGACACTTTAGTTCTCACTTGAACAACACTTGGTCTTGCTTGAATGGTGGTAAGGTCTTTCCCTCGAACGACTCCCAACTCGAATGGCACTCCCAACTCGAATGGCACTCCTTTCTTCACTTGAATGACTATTTTTCACCTAAACAACACCTCTTCCACTTGAACATTGTTTAGTTAGACGACACTTTGATCACCACCCAAACGTAGCTCTTTCGAACAACAATGCTTCTCAAACAACACTAATATTATTGCTTGAACAACAATTCAGCTTCAACTCAAACGACAAGTTCCTAGTTGAATGGCATCTTGCCTCTACTCGAACGGCACTTCCACTTGAATGGTGTCTTGCTTCCACATGAACGGCACTTCCACTTGAATAGTTCTCTACTTGAACGACACCTCACTCTTCCCTCAAACGACAGTGACTATTTGAATCAGTTAGTGCTAGTCAAGCAACTGACTCATAGGATCAGTTTAAATTGAACGTCAATGTAGTATACTCGAACGACAACTAACCAAATTTAAACAACACCCTGGTCCTTGGCTCATCACTCGAACAATGACTATTGGAACAGCAGGTACTTGAATGTCACGCCATACACTGGATCAACGTATCTTTCCAAACTGCAACCATTCTTCCGTCTTCACCTACAAACCTGCACTCTTGCACAAATACCAGCCTATGCAATCTACAACATACAATGCAATTACCATTCAAACACATACCCAGACAAATTCGATGTGGAATGTTAATGTTATTGTCAATATGCCTATCGGCTGTACATTACAATGTTTTGCCACCACACATTTCTACACAGGCCTCTTATGCCTCTCTCTCTGCATATGCCGTCCTCTCCCTCTTCTTTCCTCTTTTCTCCTCTATGTTTGCCAGCCTCTTTGCATATTTCTTTTTCTTTGCCGATTCCTTTTCTTTGGCCTCCTGCTGATTCTTCTTCTTCCTTTCCCTGTCGATATCTCTTCTCTTCATCTTTCTTTACCTCTCCCTTTTCGCCTTGCAAGAAAAGGGTCTTTTTATACACGCTGCTGACAGTTACAAACAGGTGGCCGTTACTTTGCCCACAACCGTTTTATGTCTCTTCTCTTCATCTTTCTTTGCCTCTCCCTTTTCGCCTTGCAAGAAAAGGGTCTTTTTATACACGCTGCTGACAGTTACAAACAGGTGGCCGTTACTTTGCCCACAACTGTTTTATGCTCGGATGCAGGGATATCTCTTCTCTTCCTCTTTCTTTTCCTCTCCCTTTTCGCCTTGCGAGAAAAGGGTCTTTTTATACACACTACTGCCAGTTACAAACAGGTGGCCGTTACTTAGCCTACAACCGTTTTATGCTCGGATGCCCCTGCATCACTGGATTGCTCTACTCTTAGCAACCAATATGTATAATTACTTTCCGCACATCCAAGGAATATCAGAATATTAACATGAATTTTGAGCTCTCAATTAGGCCATGCTTCGCTGGTCAAGATAAATATATGGTGAATTTTCAGGCCCCAGAATAGTACCTGGCATACTTAATTGGCATATCTTATATATTGTAACCTTTCGACTAAGCTCATGGTAAATTGGGCCCTGCTAAATCATTTAAGCCCAAGGTACCTGGCTGTCATATAGCCTGCTAGGTTTTGATTCTTGCCTACTGTCTTAACCCCCTCGCATGTATATCCTGAGGAAAATTAGATCGTGTGCAAGTCCCTCAAATATTTTGGCGGAAAAGTTGTCGCTTAGTTGGCAATTTAGTGAATTTCTCAAAAAAAAAAAAAAAACAAGTATGCAATGGCCACTACAGTAGTTGACAGGGACCAGGAATTTCCAAACCATACAGATTTTACATCTCCTTGCTGTATAGGAGTAAGAGCTGCTGCTTTTACCTCATCTCCTCCGAGCTGTTGCTTTTTTCCCTCATCTGTTCGTGTAGATAACATGTACATCCCTTTTTCTTTATCCGTATGTTTGTCAGGATCTGTCCTGAACCAGCAAGCAGTTCCCTCATCTACATTGGGAACGTCGGATTCCTCAACTCCGAGAATTCTTACAATTCTAATATTGAAGACATTCTCATTTCAAAGAGAAACATACAGTACGATTGGCGTGACACCATAATAGACGCAAAGCAGTAGAATTCAGAATTATCCCAAATGAATGACGTTAAAATCCCAGACTTACAAAGCAGAAAAAGGGAAGTTAGATTGGGGGCCAAGAGACCAAAGATGAATGAACTGGCACAAATTAGGGCATAAAGACATGGAAGAAGACAAGAAAACCGCAGAATTTAACTATATTTAAAACAGTGACGGAAAGAAAACGTACAAGAAAATAATTCTACCGGCCCCGTAACAAATAATGAAAGCATATAACATTCAGATAAGGATACATGGAAATCTTAAAAGTAGGACTATACAAAAAAATATGCAAAAAAAATAAACAATAACTCTCCCCCGTGTCCAAGGCGAGTCGTCAAACAGAATTTTCTGAATTTCCATCAAACTAAACTATCTTACTGTAAGATAACAAAAAATTTATAATTAACCTATAATTCATTTTTACTACACAATCGATTCTCCTCCCAGCACACACCGGTCCTTTCTCCATAATTTTTTTAAAACTATTATTAAAAAAAATCCATATTACTATTGACATCATGACTGTATTGACAATTATGCATATGTTTGGCATGATACGACCGCTAGTCTCAAATATATTGCTGCACAAGATTTGACCCTGCTCCCAGGCCAAACCTGGTCTGAAAGTCAATGTATTTAACCAGTTAAAATCTTGTCATTTGATATAATGTTAAGTTTCTCGGATTGAAATCCGACTTGTGAAATCCCTCGTTCCCCACAGCTTGTCACAAAACCAATGGACTGAATTTTCAGATAATTGACAGAAAATAAAAAGGAAAAAACAAACACGTCAGATAATTTCAACGTCACCTCATCCTCGGCATTGCTGTGATGCTTGTAAATGATGCGAAGAAAGTGGTAGCGGTCGAGCAGGGTTCGAATCTCGCCGTCACTTTCCTTCTCTATGGCAAGCGCATCCCTGTGAATTCTCTCGAGCTCGCAGCGAATGGCCTTGTGAAAGAAAAGAAACACCAATATCGGAGACTTGAGGGCAGAATGACGGACATAAGGCCTCGAGGAGGGCCCAATCGGGGCCAGAAGCCTCTGCGCATGCTGCTGCAACCCTGTTAACGAAGTCGCCATAACCGCCTCTATGTTTATCAGACAAACAAATAAAGGGCTCCCCGAATGATAAAGCCGCCAAAAATCATCCCCACGATCCGAATACCTTGTCTTTTTCCTGTTAAAATAGCCGGAATCCCGCTAATATTTCTGTTAATCCCGCTAAATCTTCTGTTAAGCCTTTGCTTCTGCTACTCGAGGAGCTTGTGACCTCGTTTGCTGCTTTGTGTGATGGCTCGCTAGGTCCCTAGCTCTCGCCCACCATAACATCCGTTACGGCTTTAACACGGATATCCCTCTCTACCGTTCTTGCCTGCATTAATCCCGGCTGACTCGGATTCAACCCCGCTGCTCGCCTCACCACAAATGACCCGATTTTATTTTTCATTATTATTTAAAGTTTTAACCCCTTTCCCTTTCCTTTCCGTCAAAGCCGCGTACCTCGGGGTTCACTAATTAAGAGTAAGTTGAATACCGTAAAGCAATGTTTATGTTTTCACACAAAGAAAACTAAGTTCAAATTTAGGATCCTTTCAAAAATAAGTGTTTATCTTAAAATTTTGCGACAGGTTAGTGGGTAGCGACCAAATACTTATCAGTGGGCAGCACTGGTTTGATTTCATAGAAGGTTGGGTCTTGATCCGTTGATTTCATAACCCAGGAAACTAGGGATTAAAGAGGTTCCCTAAAAACTACCTACAGGGTTCTTCTATCTATACCATTGATATACAAATTAGGATGCAACTGTGTTTTTTTTTTTTTTTGGTAACTACCTTCTACCTTCTTTTTTAACAACTAATTACAAGGTCACATCAAATCATCTACAGGGTTCTTCTATCTATACCATTGATATACAAATTACGATGCAACAGTGTTTTTTTTTTTTTTTTTGGGTAGATACATAAAGGAATTGGTAACTACCTTCTACCTTCTTTTTTAACAACTAATTACAAGGTCACATCAAATCATGGTGCTAACGCCTATACATATTTAGAAAAAAATTATAAAATAAATCAATATTCTTAATTTTTATAATTAATATAAAAATGGCCTAGGGAGGACAGCGTAAGTCGCATATAGTAGCATCAAATCATGGTGCTAACATCTATACATATTTATGAAAAAATCAAAATTAGTATAAATAAAATAAACCAATATTCTTAATTTTTATAATTAATATAAAAATGTCCTATGGAGGAGCGCAACGGTTCAGGCTTTGGCTCTTTTTTAAGAGTTTCAAGGTTCAAACCGCGGCATGGGCAAGTGTGTGAGGGGGTGGGTGTGTATTAAATTTCCTATTGATAAGCATAGCTTTCGGCTTTATGAGGGGTCATGGTTAAAGGAGATTGCTTAGCCCTGTGCGTTGGTCATAGGGGTTTATCATACTAACCAAATAAAAAAAAATAATGCATAAGTTGCATGCATTAGGGTTTTGGGCTCTTGGTGCCATACCGCCTCTCCACTCTAGAGTGTGTGTGGGATGCCTCTTAGGGTATTTTTTTGTTGTTATCGTTGACTTTACTCCGTCGTTTGGTGGATTGAACCTCTTTTATATGGACGAAGCTCAATCAGCAGCTCCAACTTATGTTGAAGCTACAAAAGGGAGCAATGGCGCCAAAGGTGAACAAGCAACCATGGAAGTTCATTCCCAAAGTTTATCACGAGGTAATATTTCTCCTTCGGATGTGGTTATCCCGTTGAGTGAGTTTAATACTACTTGTTCTTGGTTGGAAAGCCATACGCTGGTAGGGTATTTTCTAGGTCGCATCCCTGGCGAAACCCTCCTTCGAAACTGGATTCAACAAGCTTGGCATGGTGTCAAGGTTGATGGTATCCAGAACCTCACCAAAGGGTTCTTTTTGTTTCGTTTTGTTGACCCTGCTCAGACTAAAGCGGTCCTAAGCCATGGGCCTTGGTCTGTTCGTAGCTCCTTGTTGATTTTTCAGCCCTGGACCAAGGATTTTTTGGTCACTAATGATGTTTCCTTGCGGGTTCCGGTTTGGGTTGAATTCCCTGGTCTTCCTCTACCGCTCTGGCCTTACTATCAGAACCTTGTGGCCCCCATTGGTGAATTTGTCTATTGTGAAATGGATAAATTTTATGCCTCACGCCCTCAAAAGCGTTTTTGTGTCAAAGTCGATCTTTCTAAAGACCTCTGGGAGACTGTTGATATCCAAGTTGGTGACTATAGGTTCAAGCAACGTGTTGTTTACATAAACCTGCCTAACACATGTTACCGTTGCCAATCAGCTGCCCATAAGATAAAATATTATCCTTTAATGGCAGACAAGATTAAAGCTAAGGAGACGGTTGTGGCTCCTATTACTACTAGCTCTGTCCCTGCTTCCAAAGGGGGGCAAGATGAATGGAAGGTAGTCCAGAAGAAGGGTAAGAATGGGAAAAATGTAAACCCTATGGTTGCTCCTAGTAGCTCACCTCAACCCCCTGTGTCTTCTGCGCTAGTTGGGCATGGTGTGGTGATGGAGCAACATACCACACAAACGGTGGCACCCAGTGCTAGGGCTTCACAGATGGTTGCTAATGTACCACCGACTAGTGCTTCCTTTGCCAAAATTGTTACTTCTTTTGCTCCTACTCAGTCTTCAGATTCTCCAGTTCTGCATGTCAATGGGTAGCCTTCCTCCAACTTCATGGAACCTGAACGGGCTTCTATCAATGGTCGAAGATCCCGTAGCCCACCCCAGGGAGACTCCTTGGTTCACCAGGACAAAAGGCGTCAAACGAAGTTTTGGAAAGTAGGTCAGGAGCATTTTCTCAGTAATATTTATGATTCCCTTTCAAACCTCGGAGACGCTGAAGATGTAGAAGGACATATGAGTCTTGATCGATTTCCATGATTTTTTTATCATGGAATGTCAGAGGGCTGATGGACCCAGTCCACAAATACTTGGTCCGAGATGAGATTGCTTTATGCTCCAGGTTTTATGGTAATCCTGACTTTCTTTGTCTTCAAGAGATTAAGATTTTTGACTTTATTCTGCAATGTACTTGTCCTTTTCTTTGGCCAGGTAGCTTTTTTTATGCCACCAGTCATTCCCTTGGCAGAGGAGGAGTTGTCATTCTTTTGGTAGCTAGGTGGAAAGATAGTTTGGTCTCGTGGGGTGTGGACCCCTCCAATCAAGCAGTTTGGGTTTTACTTGAGGTTGGTGGGCTATCTTTTGGCATTATTAATGTTTATGCCTCCAATGAAGCTCAGGAGCGTTGTAGCCTCTGGCGGTGGTGTGCTTTCTCTTTACCACCTATTGTTTGGGTTATGTGCGGAGATTTTAATATGACTGAAAAGCCTGTAGACAAGATAGGACAACTTCCTATGCGATGGGCTACTGGGGAAAGAGAGGCCTGGTACTTCATGAAAAACAAATTGGGTTTGTCAGACCCCAATTCTTGTTTTTCTCCCTAGGATTTTCTTAAAAATTTATGGTATACGTGGTCCAATTTCCAAGTTGGCCATGCAAGAATTCTGAGAAGGTTGGACAGAGCCATGCTTTCAGATCATGTGCAATTTTTCTTTCATAGGAGAAATGCTTCAACTCCATTTGTGGAAACCATTCCTAGTACCACTACTTTCGACCATTCACCCATCATGTTTAATGTGCTGATGAAATCCCTACCTCAGAGACACTACAAGTCACAATTTTTTTTCAATACTTCCTTTCTTCAACACCCTTCCATGGTCTATCATATCCGTAGAGTCTAGAATCTAGTTCCTAGACCTACTGGAGAGTTGGGTTGGATAGAATGGTGGAATGATGCCATTTTTTATACAACTATCTTACTCCGTACTTTGGGGAAAAAGGTGGTGCAGTTCAGAAGATATTCCAATGTTGTCCTTCATGATGAGCTTGCCAAAGCTTCTCTCAGGCTTGAGGCCTATCCGTTTAATCCTGAACTTCAGTCTCATGTTGCCCAGCTGAGGCATGAACTTAAACTTGTTGAACTTTATGAGGCTCGGGGAGCTCGAATTAAAGCCCATCTTCATTGGCTTAAAGTTGGTGATAGGGTCACTAAAGAATTTTTTCAAAGGCTTCGCCCTCCTAGGCAAGCTACTCAATTCAAGGCCATTCAAGACAATGGAATAAGGCTTACCGCTCTTCCTGAGATGATTGATGCTTTTGTCAAGCACTATACTAATATTTTTGTCGCTCAAGCTTATTCCCCTGAGCGAGAGCAAGCACTGGCAGCTTGTATGGCAGTTGTGCCAGTTAAGGTTTCAGAGTCTCAAAGAGTAGGGTGTGATAAACTTCTCTCCCTTAAAGATCTGGAGGATGCATTGTCTCAAATGGCAAATGACAAAGCGCCAGGTCTGGATGGCTTTCCCTGTGAGTTCTACAAAGGTCTTTGGGACTTAGTTGGTCCTGATTTGCATAAAGTTTATCTGGAGGCTCTTCGAGTAGGCTCTTTGGGAGCAATTATTAACAGGGGCAATATCAAATTCATACCCAAGCAAGGGGACCCAGAGTTGATCACTAATTGGAGGCCTATTACTTTGTTGAATGTTAGTTACAAGATCATTGCCAAAGCTTTGGCTCTTCGCCTTAGGCCTCTTCTTCCTTTGTTAGTCAGATCAGAGCAAACTGGCTTTATTCAAGGGAGGTACATCCTCGACAATGTTTTGGTTGTCTAGGAGGGCATTGAATGGGTCCGGATGTCAAACCAGAACATGCTTTTTATCAAGATTGATTTTGAGAAAGCTTATGACCGCATTGAATGGAGATTCATTCTTGCTATGCTCAAAGCTTTAGGATTCGGGCCAATTTTCATTCAGATAATTGCTATGCTATTCAGAGATGCTTTGACTATTCTCAATCTGAACAATTCATAGTCTGAAGCAGTGGGCCTTTTTAGGTCTATTCGGAAAGGGTGTCCTATTGCTCCCTCTTTATATGTGCTTGTTGTTGAAGCCTTCAACTATCTTTTAGTTGCTCAAGCTTCTGCAGGTCTTATTAAAGGAATTGCTCTTTCGAATGATCAGGGACAACTTATTAATGGTCACTTTGTTGATGACTCCTTTCTTACTATAAGGGAAGAGGAGCAATCTATTTCTAATGCTCTATCTTGTTTGAACACCTTTTGCAAAGCCTCTGGTTCTAGCATACAATGGAGGAAGACCTTCTGCTTCAGATAGTCTCCCTTGCCTATGCCACCTTGGCTTCAAGGGTTTCATTGGAATTGGATCCCTCCTGGAGAAGTTTTTAAGTTTCTTGGTATTCCTTTTGCCTTTCAAGGCTCCCTTGCTCAGCTTTGGAATTATGTGCTTCAAAGAGTTGAAAAGAAACTTGAATTCTGGCTTACTAAGAAGTTATCATTAGTAGGTAAATTTCAGATTTGCTCTAAAGTTTTAGCTGCCACTCATGTATACTACTCCTCTTGTTGGGTTCCTTCACAGGCTTGCTATAAGAAGCTTGAGAAACTCCTTCGAGATTTTCTTTGGAATAATTCTTCTGAAACAAAGGGATTTCATAGAGTTGCCTGGGATATTTGTTGTCTTCCTAGAGAGTCTGGCGGAATGGGTCTATTGGATTGTAGATGATAAGGTATTGCTTTATGTGCTAAGTGGGTGGTCAGGGCTCTAAGGGGAGCTAAAGCTTGGAAAGTTTTGGTTCGACATTTCATTTCCTCTGGTCTTCCCTTAAACCATAGAGCATGGAGAGGGTTGGATTTTCCCTCTCTCATTGTTGCTCCGATTTTTGTCAAGATTCTTGGCTCCTTTGTTATTAAAAGTATCTAGAAAGCATGGCAACAACTCACTCCTTGGATCTATTGGAAAGGAGATGACTTTCGTAAAGGCTTATCCATCAATTCTATGAATATTTGGTGGTCCCCCATGTTTCTTCATCAAGGTTCTCCCTTAGCTCGGGTGCAATGGATTCATGCTCAGTAGTTTTTTAAAAAGGGTATTGTTACAATAGTTGATTTCTTTTCTCGCTAGACCAGGGATTGGATCCCATGGAATGAGTTCAAATACACCTTCAGGATGAATGGTGTGGATAAAGATACTTATGATGTTGTTATTGCTCTCACCCCTTTTTCTATGTTGCACAAGATTGGTGTGCGCTCGTTGCATCCTTGGTGGTCAGATTGGAGATGGCATGTTGACACTCCTTTGCTTAATTATAAGGCTCATTTGGGGTATAAATGGTTATCTCCTCATCTTCCTATGGTGCCTAAGCTCAATCAACATTGGGACTTATTTTCTACAAGGACTAGATGGAATTCTAGATTTCAGAATGTTTGGGCTGCTTATGTTGAGCCCAAGCAATATTTTTTTACGTGGAGCTTGTTGTGTCAAGGTCTCCCCTTGGGAGAACGTTTGAAGTACCTTGGAATTCCTGATCCTAAATGTCCTTTTTGTGGTGTACCCGAGTCTTGTACTCACCTCTTTTGGCACTACAGAAGATCTAGGTAAGCTTGGGAATGGGTTCTTTCCTTTTTTCCCATTTACAATTGCAAGAGTTTCTTGGCCCCAAGCTCTTCTTGGGGACTCTTTTACTTTGTCTCTCCCACTTTTTGAGGTGTGGTAGGTTTTCAGGATTAGCCTGCTCTTTCATATTTGGAAGGCCCGTAACAAAATTATTTTTAAATAGTATACACCTTCTATCACATTTACTCATGCAGACAAATTAGAAGTTTTTAATGACATGTGGCTACAGATATGTACTCAAGCCAACAAAGTTGCTATGGAGTTGGATCACCTGCAAGTTCTTCTGGTGCAATGGGCCAATGCTCCATGTACAGTCAACCGGATCCCCCTAGAGCGCTCTTCTCAGGAGTATTTTCGATCCCGCTCTCGTCGTTGACCTCCATCATATGCAAGAAGTGCTCCCGTAGATAGGCACTGGTCCCAGCCCTCGCCAGTCAGGAAGCGACCTAATGTTGACATTGCTTGTTCGTCCCGTCAGGTTGGGGGTGGGATGATGTTCAACTAGTTTCACCTGGGCCAGTTGTTGGTTGGAGCGACGTGGGTACTGAAGGCCTTAATGAGAATCACGATGCGGAGGGGTGGATTCCCATCCCATAATCACTAGCAGTTTATGCAGGATGACACAATATTCCATTTGATATGCTTTCTTTGATCAATGATGATTGGTAAACTTGTGTTTTGTTGGCGGCTTTGTTTCCTAACCCTTGTCAATGAGGGTTAGTTTGATTCCCCATGGGGTGTGTTAATCCACCCACTTTTTTTATTGTAAAGGTTGTTATCTTAATTTAATGTAAATAACTTTTTTCATCAAAAAATATATATACTTTGTAGTGGTTTGAATTTGGGTGTCCTTGGTTAACTTGGATCTTTCTAATAAGACAGGGTGAAATAAATTAGAATCTCATTGACTTCGTATTTACCTAACGAACTATGAATTACAAAGATTCCTTAAAAAAAAATACCTTACGAGATTAGGGTTCTTTCGTCTATATACCTTTGATATACAAAACTAGAATGCAATTATTATATATATATATAAAGAAATTCAAAATTAGTATAAATACAATAAACAATGTTTTTAATTTTTATTTTTTAAATTTTTAGATTTGGTTATTGTGAGAAACCCCTATGACTGACGTATAGGGTTGAGCAGTCTCCTCCCAACCATGACCCCTCCTAAAGCCGAGAGCTATAATTATCAATAGGGAATTTAACACAAAGCCCTTACACACTCGCCCACGCCACGGTTTGAACCTTGGACCTCATGTTTTTAATTTTTATTATTAATATGAAAATTATTATTTAAATAAATTTATTTGTTTTAAACATATTCACATTTTACTTTGTGGTGGTTTGAATTTAGGTCTCCTTGGTTAACCAGGGTCTTTGAACGAGATATATGGATGAAATTAATTGGGGTCTAGTTAACTTTATCTTTATCTAGCGGACTCAATATTATAAAGGTTCCTTACGCAAAAAAAATGTGACAAGGTTAGGGTTCTTCCATCTATACTATTGATATAGAGAATTAGAATGCAACTATTTTATATATATACACTCATTTATAAAGAAATTTAAAATTGGCATAAATAAAATAAACCAATGTACTTAATTGTTATATTTTTTTTGGTATTGATAAAAAAAGGGGTTGAAGGGTCCCGATCCTTTACACGAAGCTTGAAAGATGTACAGGAAAAAAACAAGAGAAGATCAAACAAATGCAAGATAGCCCTATCTTAGTAAAACAAACAAACCTGGGCTAAACTTGTTGATGGAGAAGCTAAAATAATATCCCTCCTACTATCCTTCTATTTGAAAAAACTTATGCAGTGCTCAATGTTTTATATAACTGATAAAGAAACCGCTAATAACAATGTAATTTAGTGTGCTCAAATACTTCATCGCATGATCCCAATAAGTATTCTACTTTGCTCTACCCTCTTTATCTTCTAGCTTCATTATCAATTCTTATAATCTCTTCCAACTCCATGGGGGTGTATGACCAGACCTTGAAATTCTCAAATTTAACTGCCATATTCACCATTTTATCGATAACTTTGTTTCACTCTCTATAAATATGTTTAACTTGATTTTCTTCTAGGTTTCCCAAAATAGTCTTCATATCTATAATTATTTGAAATGCTAGAATTATTTAACTCTCATTTTTGAAGGGAAGTTATAATATTCTTGGAATATCCCTCAAGAACAATTATTCTAAAACCTAAATTTACTGCAATTCGGAGACCTATAAGCATTGCCTTTGCTTCAGCTTGGTGATTTGTGGTAATTCCTAGATCCTTAGCATATGCAACAACTACCTGACCCATTCCTAATGATACCCCCACCACCAACATGACCCGGGCTACCTTTTGCAGCCCCATCGAAGTAACTTTTAACCAATCTTTGTGAGGACGTTCCCATATAGTATCTAGTCTCACCTTATTGATTTTTTCCATATTTAAGATATCTTTTTCTCTAGAGAGGATCATTGCAAGATTTTCCTAGCCAACAATGTTTTTAATATAATCCTCCAATAGGGTTGTTTTTATCCTCGCATAAACCCCAATTATTTCTTTGGTTTTATTTTTTAACACTCGTTTGTTTCTTTCAAACCAAATCCTCCAACAAATATGTGGAATGCATTTTTGTTAAAAATATTGCTTCCTAAGTGACACTATTCCCAAATCCTGATTAGAGATTCTGGAATGACCCAAGCAATATTAACTTCTCTCAATAACATATTTAGGATATCACAAAAAAATCACAAGTTTCAAATAGGTGGTCCACGCACTCATCCTCTTTGTTACATAAGACATAAACAGTTGGAACCACAATCCCTTTTTTGAACATATTATCTTTTATGAGGATCTTATTGAGAATGGCAGTCCAAAAAAACATAGCAACCTTATGGATGATGTTTAGCTTCCAATTTTCTTAAGCTCGGGTTTCTCTGAGGTTACTTTGCCCAATACTCTATATTCATCCTTCACCAAGTATTGGCCTTGCTGGTTTCTTCCCCAAATTATCTGATCCTCCTATGAACCTCTACCTAAATAATAACTCCTTAAAAGGTTTTGCAGATCTTTACCCCCTGGGCCTTGCATATCTTCTTGCAGGATTTTACACTCCTGAAAAGCACCCACCCTATGAATGTAACCATTAACTTTATTACCATAGGTCCTTTGAACCTTTTTGTAGTTCGTTAAAGGCTCCTCTTGAATCCAAGGGTCTTTCCAAAAGTCAATTTTGTTCCCCCTACCTACTCTCCATTTTCGACATTGCCATAGAAGTTTCTTGCTATTGATTATATTTTACCAAAAAATAGATCCACGTGGAGGATTAGAACAACTAATAAAGTGGTTTCTACCCTCTAAGTATTTGTTTTAGATAATGCTAGCCCATTTCCCTGATGCTCCAGTGCAAAGCCTCCAACCATGTTTAGCTATAAGGGCTCTATTTAGATCTCTCAACTTCCTCAATCCAAGACCCCCATTTTGTAAAGGTTGGCAACAAGTATCCTAGGCTACTAGATGTATACGTTTTTTGCATTCAGTGCCATCCCATAAGATTTTTTTTTGTAGTCTTTCTAAAGTCTCTTCCACTTTTCTTGACATCCTTAGGAAAGACATGAAATAAATAGGGAGGCTTTGAAGCATGTGTTTTATGAGTTGTACTTTCCCCATAAGGGATAACAGAGATCCCTTCCAACCTTGAAGTTTCCTATTAAATTTATCAATAATCAAATTCTAAAGTTCATCTTTCATTTTACCTATAAACAAAGGTAAACCAAGATAGATGATAGGGAACTTTTCCTCCTTACAACCCAACACTTTAATTATTTGATCTCTTATCCTTTCCTCCGTGTTTAAAAACATAATCCTATTTTTTTATAATTTATTTGTTGGCTTGTAGCTTTTTCCTAAGAATCAAGGACATTTTTAAACTCCAAAGCTTCTTCCTATGTAGCTTCCCCAAGCAAGAAAGTATCATCCACAAATTGTTGATGGGACAAAGCTTCACTAATGGATGAATGTTTTCGACCTTTGATATTACCATCCTTTATCTTTATTTCCAAAGTTCTTCCTAGGGCATCTACCATAATGATAAAGAGACATAGAGACAATGGATATCCCTACCTAATTTCTCTGGTAAAAGGAAAGAACCCAATAGATTTTTCATTGATCATGATCGAAAAGCAGGGGTTAGAAATACACATACCAACTCATGCCCTCTATTTTTCATTGAAACCCATTCGTTCCATTATTTTATCTAAGAAAGACCAAGAAACCCTATCATAGGCTTTGTTCATGTTGAGCTTAAGGAACATGCCTGACCCTTTCCTCCTTTGAAGAGAGTGTGTTGTTTCATAAATGGCAACGATGCTTTCTATAATCTGCTTGCCTACCACATAACCTCCTTGATCTTCATTAATGAGTGAGAGGATGATATTTTTCAACCGATTGACCAACACTTAAGTAAAAATTTTGTAAATTGTATTACATAGGCTAATTGGTCTAAAGTCCTACAATTTACTACTCCATGTTTCTTGGGAATCAGAGCAAGAAAGGTATTATTCCATTCTTTCAACAACTTACTAGATTCCTGGGCTTCTTGGATTGCATTAACTACAACTTCTCCAACAATATCCCAATGATGTTGAAAAAACCTGGTGGGAAACCATTTAGACCCAGAGCCTTGGATACTCCCATAGAGAACACAACTATTTTAATTTCCTCCTTATATAATACCTTGCATAGATATTCATTCATGCTATCATTAACTCCTTTGGAAACATTGTTAATGATGTTTTCTATTACCATGTTGCACTTTGTATTTTCTTTGCTAAGAAGGTTCTAAAAGAAAGTAATGGCCAGATTTTTAATATCATTTAAATCCTCATATTTTCTTCCATATTCCCCCATAAGGTAGAGGATTTTGTTGTTGTTCCTGTATCATAGTCAAAACATGAAAGAATTTAGTGTTTCTATCACATTCCTTGAGCCACAGTACTTTGGATTTCTGTTTCCAATGAATTTCCTCTTGGGCAATGGTATTATGATACTTCGTGAGGAGTTTTTTTTCCCTTTTATGTCACTCGGATTTTCTACCTTCTCTCTCCATTTTTTCCTCTATATATTGGATATCCTTTTTAAGTTGTTATTTTCTTAAAACGATGTTACCAAAAATCTCTTTATTCCAAATTTTGATTCGATACTTGATGTTCTTTAATTTATGGGTAACTCTGTAAATAACTGATCCTTGACCCTCCTCCTGCCACCAAGATTTAATTTTATTTGTAATGTTTGGGTGTATATTCCACATGATATCATACCTAAAGGGTGCTCCTCCCTGCTTATCCTCCTTTTCCATATCCAGTAAAAGGAGATTGTGATCTAATCATATTATGGGCATACATGCAAGTCTCTGAATATTGTTTACACTTAGCCAACTGTCAAAAGTAAGAACTCTATCCAGGCACCTTTGAACGTGATTATCCCTTGTCCTTTTGTTTATCCATGTAAACTTACCTTTACACATATCCAAGTCAATCAACTTATTGTTTTGAATAAAATCATTGAAATCTTGCATACCTTGAGTGATGTTAATCCTCCCTCCACTTTTGTCCTTTATTCTTAAGATTGTATTGAAGTCACCCAAAATAATCCAATGCAAATTAATGAAAATATTCCTCTGAAAAGATAGCTTATTCCACAGTTGGAATCTCTCACGATCATCATTTTGAGCATAAACCCCTATCATTACCTAACATAAGTTAGTTTTTTTGTTATTCAATTTAACTGTGCATAATCTCTCTTCTTGATCAATTAAATTGCCCTCCAAATTCATTATATCCTAAAAGATGCAAATACCTCCAGCAGTACGTTGTGCTAGGCTTATGATCCATTCAACATTCGACCAAACCTCTTTCTAAATAATGTCAAGTTTTTTGTGTCAATTTTGGATTCTTGAAGACAAACAATGTCAGGTTTTACTTCCATGAGTATATTTTTAACAATTCTTCTTTTCCTAGGGGAATTTAATCCCCACACATTTCAAGAAAGGATTTTCATTTTTTGGTTTTGTTTGATGGGCTTTTTTTTTGTGTGGAAAATATCCCAAAGGGGATGCCACTTTCGGGTAAGACCCAAGGAGGCAGGGGTATCCATTCTGCCAAAATCGCCCAGGACTCGAACCTGGCCGACCACATTTGACATACTCAAGGAGCAAACAAACACACAATAAGATTTAAAATAAATAAATAAAAATAAAAATTATAAAATAAAATAAAAAACATGCTCCTTGAGTGTGTCAAAAAGATAAAGCACAACTAAACACACACAATAAGATAAAAAAACCACAACACGAACCACATAGAAAAAACACAAGAACAACATAACAAAACACAAACATGACAAAAACAATAGAACACTACAAAGACAACCAACAAAAATATGAAAAAATAAAACAACCAAAACCTTAAAAAAAATAAAAAAAATAAAAAAATCAACAACAGATAATAAACAAAAATAAAAAACATAGAAAACTCTCACACACAAAAATACGAATTAACACAAACATACATAAACACAAAAACAAGAACAACAAAAACACTTGAACAATAACAAAAAACACAAAAAAAAACATAAAACAACAAAAAACAACACAAAGAACACAAAAACAAAACAAAACAAAACAAAACAAAAAAACACACACACCTAAAAAAACTAAAAAAATAAAAAATAAACATAACAATGACCTTTCTAGACCAAAAGGCTTTTAAGGCAAGAATCAACAGAGGAAACAAAAGAAAGAAAAGTTTGAGCTAGGGAACTAAAATACCCTGACCAAACCAAAGAGAAGCAAAAATAAAGCAAGAAGAAACTAGGTACCTTCAAAACTGGAGCCATCCAAAGAAATGATAGAAAGAAGAGCTTCCCTTATTTGCGAAGCCCACCATCTAGGAGGGTGGCCATAACAAGTAAGATCACCTTTGTCCAAAGCCCAATTAGCTAAAGCATCAACACTCTTGTTTTTATCTCTAACCACATGATTGTAATCAACTTTCAAAAATTCCATCTGGATCAATTGAATCTTATCAATAATTATTTTTATTCTCCAATCAACCTTATGATTCTTAGAAGGAGTCTTCAAAAGATTAATCATGAGTTGAGAGTCAGACTCAACTAACACCTTTTCCCATCCAACCTTAGTAGCCTCTTGAAGGCCTCTGAGGATACCATACCCCTCAACAAGGTTATTGGAAAGAATACCCAAATTCTCAGCAAAAGTAAAAACTAGGGAGCCATCTGAAAGTCTACCAATTCCTTCGACACTAGCTTTTCCAGGGTTTCCTTTAGAGGCTCCATCAGTATTGACTTTACCAAAATCCTTAGGAGGAGGTTGCCAATTTCTTATCCTATCCATCTTACAAATACTCACATTCCCTTTAAGTTGGTTGCCTTTAGAAGATTTAATCTTCAATCTTTGCATCACTTGATCCCATATTTGGTGGAAGTTCTGGGGGTGATTAAGTAGAAGATGGAATGGTTCAACTAAGTTGGCTATGGTCTTTTGCCAAATATAGTGAATATCCTTCCTATCTTGATTAAATATTCGGTTGTTCCTTTCATTCTAGATATTCCAAAGAAGAATGGCATAACCCATCCAAAACAACTGCCTAATAAAACGATCAACACCCTCTTGTTTAGGCCAATCCCTCCAAAGTTATTCAAAAGTAAAAAAATTGGACCACTGTAAGCCAAGTAAGGTGGCCATTCTTTTCCATAGCTCAGAGGCTAAATTACACTCAATAAAAATATGGCTAAGAGTTTATACATTCTCTCCACACATTTCACATTTAAAAGGGCCATGAAAACCACGCTTCATAAGTTGCTCACCAGTAAGCACCCTACGATGCAATAAAAGACAAGTAAAGAACCTCACCTTAGGCCAGAGCTTTCGAGCCCACAAATGAGAAAAGATGTCAGAATATTGGTTGGGACTATTATGGCATAAGGTCAAATAACCTTGAGCAACTGAATTCCCACCCTTAGTAGTGTTGTTCCATCCAAAAATAATATTTTTCATGGGATCAAGAGAGAGATCTCATATGAAGGATGCCTTGGATATCTTGTCTTTGCCTTTCTCGGATTTGAATAGGTCAGTCCTCAATAGGGATCCAATATCTACCAACCTTTGAATTACCAGTATGGTACCGACAATAATTAGCCACCTTTATCTAGTTAGCTCGGTGAAGCTCCTCCATCCAAGGCATCCAATCAGGAAACTGAGTTATCAAATGCTTGTGACCATCCCGAGAATCTATCCAAAAATTTACTTGTTGACCATTATGAATGATCCAAAATAATTGTTTCTTTATCAATTCCTCACCAGTCTTAAGAACTGCTAAAATGGGAGAACCTTTGGTAGGCAGTTGATAGCGAACAAGGTCTTCAGGACTTTTGTTCTCAACATATTTAGCACGAAGATTATTGGCCCAAAGAGCATTGGGGTTATGCAACATCCTCCAATATAATTTAGCAGCTAAAGCTTTGTTGTTATTAATAGAATACCGGAATCCTAACCCCCCTTCATTATTAGGAAGACATAAATTGTCCCACTTCACCAAGGCCCATTTTCTTTTTTCCTTAGTAACACTTCAGAGGAATCGATGACTGATTTGATCTAGTTCTTGAAGAACAACCTTTGGGATATTCAACACGGAAGAAACATAAATATGAATAACTTGAAGGATTGATTTTACCAAGGTGATTCTACCCCCAGAAGAAAGCCACCTATTGGTCCACTTTCCAATTTTCTTCTTGAATTTTTCCAACAACCAATTCTATTTTTTTTTTTTTGCCTTTGAATATTGATGGGAATACCTAAATAAGCGATCATAAGAGAGGACTTCTTATATCTTAATTTATCCAAGACCCTGGATTCTTGTCTGGCAAAGCAGTGAAAGAAAATAACTTTAGATTTTTCTTCATTTATCAACCGCCCAGTAGCCTTAGAAAAATAGCTAATGATTTGCTTAATATTATAAGCTTCCTTAGTTGTAGCTTTACCTAAAAGAGTAGAGTCATCAACAAATTGAAGATGAGAGATAGGTCTAGCTCCATGATCAATGGTAACTCCCTCAAGGGTTTTGTTATCCCTCTTTTTGGTTATAGTCCTACCCAAGCATTCAACAAGAATGATGAATAAATAAGGGGATAGCGGGTCACCTTGCCTAATACCTCTGGAAGCTAGGAACGACTGAGAAGGCCTACCATTGATAAGAACCAAATAGGAAACTGAAGAGATACATCCCATAATCCAATCCATCCAATCCTTAGAAAAACCAAATTGCCTCAAAACTTTGATAAGGAAGTGCCAATCCACTCTGTCATAAGCTTTGGATAAGTCTAACCGAATGAACATGGAAGGAGATTTTTGCATATCCATGGAATGGATGGCTTCTTGCGCAAGAACTATCTCATCTACTATTTGATGCCCTTCCACATAACCCCCTTGTTAAGGGGAAATAATCTTATGAAAAATAGGCTTCAACCTTTCTGCCATGATATTAGTAATGATTTTGAGAAGAACATTACATAAAGAAATAGGTCTAAAAGCTGAGATATGATCAACCTCTTGAGATTTTGGAAAAAGAGTAACATAAGTTTTATTGATAACCTTTAAAATTTCTTTGGCTTTCCTGGCTTCTTCTACCACCTCTAATAAATCAGCATGAAGGATATCCCAGAATGTTAGAGTATATTACCTTATTTGGTAATTCCCCTAGGTAGATTAGTTTATTTACATTTACCTTCTACCTAGGTTAGTTTGCTTCTACCTAGGTTAGTAGATTATCTTACCAATATTTCTTATGTCGACAAATATTATATTGTTAGTGATATTCCTATAGCATCTATTTGTTAGTAGGTTAGCTATTAGTTAGTGATTTTATGGGCTAACTATAGCCTATCACATTTTATATAATATTTGGCATATTCAATAATATCTATTGCATTGCGTCCACGCCAATATGGTATCAGAGTCGTATGAGCTCCGGGTTTGGATTGTAGCCTGAGTGAACTCCTCAGACTCAGATCTGGGGATGATCTGACTGCTACTTGCAGATAGACCTGGTGGACAACCGAGTGCACTTGATAGATATAGGTAACCTGGACCGCAGGACCTACGCTGGCCAAGGTGGAGAGTGACTCTAGGCGTACAAGGCATCGTGACCTATGACCTAGGCAAATGAGGCATTGTGACCTATGACCTAGGTGGATGAGGCTGCAGCTGGATTTGATAGCTAGCAACCCTGTTGAGGATGGAGGCATTACGACCCCACTTGTGGGTACACGGATACTAACGTAGACACCTCGGCACAAGGGCCTGCCTCGTTGAGGACATACGAGCTAAGACGACACTACAATACTTCGATCATGACATGGACCTACGATGGAGGACACGTAAGAACTACTATCAATGGTGACGTGGACCTATGTGGATGACACCTAAGCGCCACCTGATATAGATCCTATTGTTAGACGTGTACGACTTGGAACACACGGAGGCGTACGATGAGACTACGTGGAACGAACCTAAGGTGGACAAGCCGTGGCATGTGAATTGCAACAAAATGATGGGGTAAGGACTAACCATCGTAAGGTGGTTATTTAGTTAAATTTTTTTTTTGCCTTTTAAACCCTTCTAACACATCTGAGCCCCACATGTGGGATATATGCATATTTTTTTTATCTTGAGCTTCCGTAGCCCGAATAGTGCAGCACTCACAAAGCGTCGTAGCTGCGCAAAACATATCTTTGTTGCGGTGATTGATGTCCACGGAGAAAATTGTCTAGTATACCTTACTATCAGATCTGCGGTCTCCTCGATCGTACTGACGATTTTCTAGGGGTGATTGTCTAGACATCGCCTTGAGGTGGAGATCTCTGCAGACGATATTGTGCAAAGGAGATAAAAAGAAAAAAAAAGTTTTGATTAACATTATTTTGCCACGTTTCAAATAAGTTTTGCAGGTGATTTACAGACGAAAAAAATGTTGTTACGTATCTGCGTAAAGATTCCAGCAAGGGACGACGAATACACAAGCAATTTTGATAACAGTGCTTAAGGATGACCGTGAGCAACCATCCTGTTTGCAGAGGTGACCATGGTGAAATTTTTCTATCACAGCCATCCTACGTAAGGGAGGCGCCAACATAGTTCGATCTAGATCACCGCTGTGGAGCAGATCCGATAGAGTTGCAGATCGCCTACGGTGCCGCTGAGGAGATAACACAGGCGATAGAGTCGTGCCAACGCAGATCGAATTCGATTGCTCCGATAATATGGTTACGATTTCACACTATTAATTGAATGCTCGAATAGACTGCATCACACAGCCACACACATTTCGCTATTGAGAAATTTGTTGTTGTCATTGTCTCTGTAAATGGGATAGAAACATCCAAAGTTTGCCAAAAGGGGGATGTGACGCAGTTTCAGCGGTTATCTCTACCGCATTTGACTGTAACAATATGCTGGTGTTTCGATAATCCTAGGAAGACGGTGGATAGAAGCAAACTAGGAGCATCGTACCGCGAGAGGAGGGGAAAACACGATGACCCATGACACATATATTCTGCAGCACATTTGCAGACTGTCGTGTAGAAGGGGAAGACAATCATGTTGTCTTATTCTCCAAAAGCCACTGTGAAGGGGTGTTGCAGATCCAGCTATTTTGTTGCAGTAGGAGGGCACTGGAGAACCCATTATCGTAGCCTGAACTGCTTTCCAAACCACGCAACATGGTGAAACACAGTGCAACCATGGAGAGAACCCTTGTTCTTTTCACTTGATCAACCGGGAGAACAATAAAAGGGTAGTGCTCCCCTCTTGTTCCCGTTTGGCCCAGTGGTCGCGATGGTAGGGCTATCAAAACTAAGACGCTGCGTGCAAGGTCGCGGGGTCAAACCCCGGTGAACAATGTTATACATTTTGCTAAAAAGCAAAGAGGGCGCTATAAGGTAATTTCATTTTTTTTGCAATTATTTAAGTTTTAAATTAATATTTTCTATCATATAAATTAAATATTTTAACAAAAAAACTTCGTTGAGTTTTAAGAAATATTTTATTTATTTGATTATATTAATTTTCTTCTAAAATTTAATTTGCAAACAAAGACAAAGATATCCTTTATTTTGCACATTCAAGAAAAGCAACAATCATCCTAATCACATCTTTTTTTTAGGCTTCATAAATAGCAAATTCATTTTTTGTTTGAAGTCCTTATAATTCAAGGGGTTTTTGTGGTGAAATTATTTGCAATTGCCTTCAGGGCACTCTTTGTAAAAGCCTTTTTGAGGCTTCATAGTTGCATATTTTGCACTAAGGGGGGGATAACACCTTTCTCCATCCCATAAATTTTTGCAATAAGGGGGATCCATTATAATTTTGCAAACAAAAGGGGGGAAGACTTATAAGGGTGCATTTTCGGTAGTGACCGACACCTTAGTCACATTGTTTTTGTAAAATTTCATTGTAAAAGGTGCATTTTCGACAGCGACCAACACCTTAAAAGATGGGCAGATCAAAGAAGAAAACTACCCCAAAATCAACTGATGTTACTAAATCAGTTAAAGGTCCTTATTTTCCACCTGAGATAGATGGACCTGATTTTTATGAGGACACATTTCTCACACTAAAAAATGGTTTAGTAGCCCTAATCAAAGATTCTGAGTCTTCTATAGACCGAGTGGCAGTCCCAGAGACAATGACCAAGAGACAAAGCTAAAGACAGGCCTAGAGACAAAGTTCCAGAGGCAAATCTACAAGCAGATCTATAGGCAGATCTAGAGGCAGATTCATAGGCAGATCCTGAGATAGACCTAGAGGTACAAATCCAGAGGTACGCTTAGAGCCAAAGCCATGATCCATAACCAGAGCCAAAGACAAAGCATGAGTCAACATTCTTTTATTTCTCTTCTTCTTCATTGTATTGGGGCAGTTATATACTTTACTCAAATATTGTTGTATAGGGGGATGTATATGTATTACCCAAATAATATAATAAGGGGGGATGTTAGAGTATATTACCTTATTTGGTAATTAACCTAGGTAGATTAGTTTATTTACATTTACTTTCTATCTAGGTTAGTTTGCTTCTACCTAGGTTAGTAGATTATCTTACCAACATTTCTTATGTCAGCAAATATTATATTATAGTGATGTTCCTACAACATCTATTTGTTAGTAGGTTAGATATTAGTTAGTGATTTTATGGGCTAACTATAGCCTATCGCATTGTATATAATATTTGGCATATTCAATAATATCTATTGCATTGCGTCCACACCAATACAAAACTCTTGGTAGAACTCAATGGGAAAACCATCAGGACCTGGGGTTTTCCCTTTTTGCATTTTCAAAAGTACCTGTTGAAACTCATTGATAGTAACGGGAGCAGTCAAAATAGAGTTCTCCTCATAAGTGATAATAGAAGGGATTGCTTGAAGAACATTTTGTTGAGAATTTGAGTCAAAAGGAGTAGCAGCAAAAAGATTGGAAAAGTAATCGACCACAATAAATTTCATGCCACCCCAAGTATAGACATCTCCAAAATCTGATTTCCGGGAAGAAATAAAGTTATGAGATCTTCGAGCTAGAAGAGATTTGTGGAAGAAATTTGTGTTTCGATCTCCTTATTTGAACCATTGAATTCTAGATTTTTGCTTTCATAAAAGTTCTCTTTTTTCCCATTCCTCTAACTGAGTTGTGAGTTTAATTTCATCTGCACTTCTATTCTCTGTGAGGCCATCCAAACGGATTTTCTTATTCAAATTTTCAAGTTGAGCTATAACTTCATGTTTTTTTTATGAACATCCCCAAACTCCTTCCAGTTCCAAGTCTTGATTTTGGATTTAATGTATTGTAGTCTTTTGGCAAAACAAAACATCTTAGTCCCATACCTAGGCTTACCTTCCTTCCACCATTGTTGCACATGAGGTCTAAAGGACCTATCTCTGATCCACATTAATTGAAAATGAAAAGGAGAGAAACTCACATTAGTTTTCCACATTTCCACTATGATTGGCCAGTGATCCGAACCAACATTGTTAAGAGTCTTCACTTTAGGAATGTGACCATGGATTAAGAAATTTTTAGAGAGCAAAAACCTATCCAATCTCTCCATTATACAAGCTAAGCCTTGCCTTATGTAAGACCAAGTCATAAGGCCATTATCTGATTGGATGTCCACAAGATGGAGGTTTGAAATATATTCGCTCATGAGGTTAGTGCTTTTGTACAAATTTCTATTTCCCCCCATTTTCTCATCCAGAGAGAGGATGGTATTGAAATCTCCTCCAATCAAGATCCAAGCTTAAGGAAAATGAGAGATAATATAAGTTATATCCTTCCACTATCTTCTTTTTTCCTCCAAAGCAGTCAGAGCATAAACAGTAATGCAGAGCATAATTTAGTTGGAATGTCTACTTTGAATAGCTATAGCTAAAATACCCCAACTACCAACCATATGGTGAATAACTACCTCTTTTGGGTCCCAAAGACAAGCAATGCCACCAGAAGTCCCTTGGGAACTGAGGAAAATCACTTTTCCAGTTGGCCAAATTTTACTAGCAATTGAGTCCATATCCTCCATTGACATCTTCGTTTCTTGAAGAAAAACAAGATGTGGATGATTTATCTAAATCATTCTTCTAATTTCATTTTGTTTTGAAAGACTCCCTTTGAGTCCTCTAATATTCCAAGTGATGATCTTCATTAATACTGGGGCTAAAAAAGTTGGGAAGGGCATTAATCTTACCTTCCTCTACAAGCTTTTCACCTTCTTTTACCATATGATATTGATTGGTCTTGCGACCTGCCTTTTGATTAGAATCCATCTTCAGTTTTTTTCCCTATTTATTAACTTACTCCAATTGAATCTGAGATGGCTTCTAACCTTGAAGAATGCTCGTACACAACAAAAATTTTACTAGAGGGTTCAATAGAGTCTATATTGGGACCTATATTATTTGAAGTTTTGACATTTATAAGATTGTTTTTCTTGTGTAAATTTTCTCCCTTTTTTTCTGTTGAAAACCTTTGATTTGTTGGTTTATCTCTAAGTTATTCCCTTCATCTTTAAATTGTTTTTCTAAGATTTATGTTTATATTATTTACCCTTCCTCACTTGGGACATCATTTGTGGAAAGGATTTAAAACATATTAGCAAATAACCTTGATTGATCCTTCAGAACTGGTTTTTTCTAGAGTGTTCTTCTTAGGCATTTGGAAACCTGCTGAGTTTATATCTTCTTTCTTTTGATTAGGAATTTTATTTGGGCAAGCACTAGCCAAATGACCATATTCATGGTAAATTCTACAACGAAAAGAAATGTTCTCATAGTCCACTACTTGCTCCTAAGTGTCTTCCCCAAATTGTAATGTGATATTTTTAGGTAGGGTTTTGTCAAAATCCATTAAAACACAAATCCGAGCATAAATAATATGTTCAAAATTTTGGGTACAATGAACAGTCATCATAAAAGTTCCTAAAGAGTTTCCAATTGAAGAAAAATTAGTATGATTCCAAAATTCAATAGGGAGGCCAAAGAGTCTAACCCACACAGGAGCTGTAGAAGGCATCTCTTCTTCGACTTTAAATTTAGTATGCCAGGGCTTCATGAAAAGCCCTGCCCTTCCAAAAAACCTGGGACCCCCTTGAAAAGTTTTCTCTCTATCTTCATTATTAGCAAATAAAACAAGAAAATAACCATATGGATAAATGGAGATTTGTAACTCACCTTTAGTTTTCCAGCTTTTTGCAGCCCAAAATTTGAAAGCAGATAGGCTTGAACGAAAACCTACGAATCGACAAATTAGTCCTCTTTTTTTCTAGATCTTCAATGCCAGTATAAATGTTACCCATATCAAGCTTAACAATAGGAGTTCCATCAACTGCTTTAAGATATCCTAAATTTGTTTTCCTGGGGTCAATCTTAGGCATTCTTAGAGGTTTATGGGAAGCCCTAATATTAATATTAGCATTGGTCTGAGGCTGTCCACCATGGAGGGCATCCCTAAAATTTATTTTTGGGGCTGAGTCTTCAAAATTCTTACCCTTGACAGGGATTTGCATAGTAGATTTATTTTGTGGGTGCACCTTAGCACCAGATTCACTTGAGATATGAGTCATTTTTTGATCAGTTGCTTGAAACTTGTTTCATGATCTCTTTAATCCTTGCCCTAGACATCGTGGAAAGGTATGGTTTTCACTTTTATTTTGTGTAGCAAATTAGAAGCCTTTGTTACTCAAGTTCAAAACATGATCTATTGAAATACAAATTTCTAATCCATATTGGATTCCTTGCAACATATCCTGCTAAAATATTGAGTATAAACCACAAAAATATTGACCACTAGGGCCTGAAGGCCCTAAAAACCAACCTCTAGAGTTGCTTGCACTCAACCCAGATGAAACCCTCGCACAACCACTTGCCAAAAATATTGTTCACACATAGGGATGCATTGGGATATGTGTTGATCCAAATTATCTATAAATTGGTGGAGACATTCTAGGGTTTTTTAGGCATCTACCCTTAAAATTTCAGCTCAATTTGAGTTTGGATGAGTGAAATAAGATCGAAACAAGTTCGACAGTTTGGGCAGTCCTACGAAAAATATCCCTCCTCAATCAACCTTCCCTCTAATGATTGTTCATGAAACTTCTGTTTGATGGGATTTACCCTTAACCATCCATTCTTCATTTGGATCTAATTATTTTCCCCTATTCTCTGGTACTTTTTCTTCTTCTTGTTTGGGGGTCTTCCTTGCTTTCTTTTCCCATAATTACCTGTATTCTTTGCATTTTTTGTATGTCTTCCAGGAGGATCATTCTCTCCCATTTGGTTACATCCTATCAAAGATTCTTCTATTGTTGATTGAGCTATTTTACCCAACTTTAGTCTTTTGTTGAATCTTATTTGCTTACCCTCCTTAAACTGCTTTGAGTTTGCTATGATGCTTAGATCCTTCTATTCCTCAAATTGTTTAGTTTCATTATTTAAATTTAAAACTTGATCTAATCCTTGCCATCCCTCCATTTCTTTGATTTTAAACCCCCAAATTCCTTCAATCTGATCCTTATCCTGTTTTGATTCCATTTGAGTGGATGGGTATCCTCTACCATTTTAACATCATCTACTAATATTTCTTCTTCAACTTCTAAATTACTGTATGCATTCTTTGTGTTGATTGCAATCACAATATGTTGTTGTGTCTTGGTATCTAGATTTATGTGATTTTCAATCATATTTATTTTCTTCTTATGGTTACCTTCTTCATAATCATTTTTTTCTTGATTGAGACTATTCTCTTGTTGATTATTGTTATTTCCAAAACCTCTCAATTTTTGTTTATCATTATGTTCTCATTAGTAACATTTATGTAAAAATTATTATTATTTGTTTAACAAATTCACATATGCTCTACCATGATTTGAATTTGGGTCTCCTTGTTTAACTTGGGTCTCCCGAATGAGACATATGGGTGAAACAAATTTACTTTTGGTAAATTGATTATATTAAAATGATATGGTCTCATTTGTTACATTGTGACTATATAGTGGTGGTATTATAACAGTTTGGTGATATATATATATATATATATATATATATATATATATATATATATAAACCAAGCGAAGGATTATGATATTTTATTGAAAAACATCTCATCTTTTAAGAGCCATATTTTCGTGAAGAGTTATCTGATTCAGCTAATTCTTGGTCTAACTTGTGCAGAATTTGAATAGCTTTAAATGAGTGGTCATATGCAAAAATCCAATTGATATTGAGGGAGATACAAACCTATGAAGTCAACCATTCAGAACAAGGGCAATGATGATTTTTCAAGTCGTGAAAAACAAAATTGTAAATATTTTTCAGCTAGGGTTCAAACGATGAGAAGAGAAATGAAGGGCTAGGACTTCAATGGGGCAAGACATTCTATCTGGACATAATTTATCAGCTAGGTTATTTTTTTTCGCTTTCTTTATATTAGAAATTGTGCATGAAAATTTTATAAAGTTTTTATCAAATATTATATTTGCTATAGAACATTCAGATAAATTTCAATAGATTTTGAGTTTTAGTTTCAATTTAATGAATCGATTTATAGTTAAATCCTTAGAATAATCTCTAGTGGTAGAGGTTATTGAGCGCACCTCAAAAATATCCTCGTTGCTCCAAGATAGGGCAATTTTTGGTAAATTTAATGGGTATTGGCCAGGGGCTTCGACCTTGAGAAAATGGATTGATAAGAGTTGGAAGTCTCCAAGAGTGATTCTATAATTTCTTCCCAAAGGTTTATTCCTAGCCATTTTTTATTCCAGGGAAGAAAGAGAAAGAATCCTAAAAAGGGGTCCTTGGTTATGGGAAGAGCATGACTCTTCCTTACCCACTGGTATGAAGGTTTTTCACCTAAAAATGTAAATCTATTCCTAGTATCAGTCTGGGTTGGGATGTTTGGGTTGCCCATCAAATTTTTGAAAATAGATACCTTCAAGGCAATAGGAAACACTCTAGGAGAATTCCTTAAGATTTCAGATACGAAAAAAGATGGATTATTGGCTATTTATGCTTGAATATTGGTCATGATTGATATAAGTAAAGCTTTACCAGAATTAATCATTCTTAACTATGGGGATAAGATGTGGACACAAACTATTGATTATGAAAACATATATTTTAGATGTAGAAGATGTCATGAGGTGGGGCATATTGAGAGATTATGCCCTAAGAAGAGCCCAAAATAATCATTTGTATAAAACCGCAAGAGAAACTTACAAATGGTTATGGATGAAGATGGTTTTCAACTTTCAAAAAATAGATCTAGAAAAATAAAAGAAAATAAACAATGGAGACCAATAAGGAAGGATATTGGAAGAAATATCAACTCTTTTGAGGCTTTAGCCTATGAAGAAAAAGTAGATCAAAACTTAGAGGACATAGCACAACAATTTCAACCTATTAACAAGGAATCTTCTACTCAGTATGATACTAATTTAAGGAAAAACATTCTCAATGAACCTAAGGAATGTGTCTCATCAGATTTTGAAGACTCTCTTGAAGTACCATGCACCATTCAGGATAAAAAATTGGTAAAGAAAATATATTTTTAGAAGTTAATACCTCTGTCATTAATAAGGAAATACCTTAAAATGAGCAGGACAAGTTAAAAGCTTCTATAATAGAGCCAAGAGATGATAAATATGATGAAAAATAAAATTGTGAAATAATATTGAGGAATAGAACAATAAGACCTACTCCTGATATAGGCAAGGAAAAAAGAGGAAAACCCTTAAATTATCAAGCAAGATCTAGAGAAGCAAGAGCAAACATAGAGAAAGGAACACAAACTAAGTTGGTTGAACTTCTCTTTACCAAACAACAAAATGATATTGGTAATACGCAGGCGGGGCCAAAAGCCCCTAATGAGACATGATTATCATCTCATGGAATATAAGGGGTGCTAATTCCCCCTCAAAGCATAGGTGTATTAGGGACCTATGTTTAAGTAATAAACTTGATATTTTCTATATACAAGAAACTAAAATGACAAAGAAGAAGTTTCAAAAACTATGAAAGCAGTATGGGCAATATGTGAATGGTATGCTATGGATTTTGAAGGAGCATAAGGGGGAATTCTAACTTGTTAGAATCCTTCTAGAACTTCTTGTGTAACCATTCATAAAACTAGACATTGGATAGCCTCTTTAATCACTTGCTACTTTGCAGATATTCATTTCATCCTTATCAATGTCTATGGACCTACAACTTAGTCAGGTAGATTAGAAGTTTGGAGTGGGATTAAAATATTTATGAGAAGTAAAGATCAAGAAACCCGATTCATGATCATTGGAGATTTAATGCCATAACCAAGCTGGATGAAATTTGGGGGAATTAGGATATTGACCCAAAGTATGAAATATTTTTAAGCTTTTATTCAAAACAATAATCTATGGAAAGTTGAGTTTGAATAAGACAACTGTACTTGGACCAGCAACAAGAGAGACCAAAACCTTATAGCAAAAAAATAGATAGATGTGTTCTCTTAGATCATTAGCTAGATGAAGGAACTTGTGCTAAAATTAATACCTTGACAAGGATTGGTCCAAATCATTGGCAAATAATAGTTAAAATGGTGGTAAATGAATTCAAAAAAATATCATATTTTAAATATGAGCAGATGTGGGAAGACAATCCTCAATTTGTTGATATGATAGCTCAAACATGGAATTATTTAGGTAATGGTGGGTTGTATGCTCTTCCAAATCAAATTAAATCTAGATTAAAAGAATGGAACAAGAACACCTTTGGAAATATTTTTGAGAAGAAAAAGGAACTAAAAGATAAACTTCCAAAATTTCAAAAAGGTGATGATAATAATCCAAACTCAGAGGTAAGGGAGTTGCTTAGTGAATATCATACTATTTTGAGTAAGGAAGAGAAATTTTGGAGATTAAAATCAAGATAAAATTGGTTAAAATATGGCTATATTACAAATATCAACTTCCATAATTAGTAGAATTAAATCAATAGAAGGGGTTTAGATTGAAGATCGGAGTGAAATTAGAAAAGAGGCAATTTTTTTTTAATCATAATATTCTAGGTTCAGAGGATATTGAAGTTCTTAATGATAAACTTCTTCAAGATGTTCCTTTAGTTATAATGAATGAAGACAATAGGAAACTGATGGAGCCTATTACTTTAGAAGAAGTTCATTTAGCTCTTTTCTCTTTTAATAAGGATAAATCCCAGGTCCAGATGGGCTCTCTACAACTTTTTACCAATAAAATTGGGATATAGTGAAGGATTATTTATTGGTGGAGGTGGAACAGTCTAGGGTAAAATAATACGTACCTTATAAAATAAATGCAACTTATCTTACCCTTATTCCAAAAAAGAGGGATGTTGAATTGTTGATTCTTTTAGACCCATAAGCCTATGTAATATGGCATATAAGATTATTTCCAAAGTGACGGCGAATAGATTAAGACCATTATTAGAAAAAATTATTTTAGAAGAGCAAGGAGAATATGTGAAATGGAGACAAATTCTAGATGAGATCATAGTAGCTCATGAAGTTATACATTCAACAACTTCAAGAAAAGAGAAAGAAGTGATCTTAAAACTTGATGAGTAAAGCCTATGATAGGGTTAAATGGGATTTTCTTGTTGGCAAATGCAACAAAGAAAATAATATGCATAAACCATAGGGTTTAATATTGATATAAATGGTGTTTAAATAACAATAGAATAGGCTATGAATAGCCTAATAGGTTACCCCCCTGAAAGGTAGCTACCCGCTAGGATTCTATGCTAACAACTTAACAAATTATGAGTCACTAACAATATGAAATATATCATGTCTAAATAATAGCGTGTGACAACCATAAGATATTCGACATGAATATCTTACTGGTAAATGTAGAAAGATAATTAAATCAATCTAACCTACTAGGTTATAATGTAATAACCTAATGGTAAATACTAATAGTAAAAAGTAACAAACTACTTTTTACTATGAGGTAAATAAAATCTATCTAGGTGAATTTTACAAATTACCAAATGAGGTAATAATTATAGTTACTGTAGCATAGTAACTCTAACATCCTCCCTTATTAAATTATTTTGGTAATGTATATAACTGCCCCAATACAATGAAAAAAGATGTTGATATGCTAGCTCTTGCTCTGGCTCGGGCTCTGTCATAGTGCTTTGGCTGCTCTAAGCAAAAAGTGGGTCATTACTCACTTTGTCTTCACATCAATGAATGTCCTTATTATAATATTGTCATCCAACCAGATTGCATGGGTAACCAGCCGCTAAAACCGCTAGGTGTTCTAGAGTAGATCACTACATACAAGGTTCATTCGGTTACAATATGATTTTGCAAAAAGTTTTTATAAGGTAGCTAAGGTGTCGGTCACTGTCGAAAATGCACCCTTATAAGTTTTTCTCCTTGTTGCAAAACATGTTGTAATGGAATTTTTGCAAGAAGTGTGACTAAGGTGTCGGTCACTGCCAAAAATGCACCTTTATAAGTATCCCCTTTTTACAAAAAAAATTGTATGAAGTAGGAAAGGAAATGTTTATCCCATTTAAGTGCAAAAGATATGCAACTTATGAAGCTTGTTAAGGCTTTTACAAAGATTGCCTCCTAAGAACATTTTACACCAGAAAATCCTTCCCTTTTGTTACAAGTACTTCAAACAAAGAGAGTTTGCTATTTATAAAGCCTAAAAGAGGTACGATCACCCCTTTATTGCAAGTACTTCAAACAAAAAAAATTATGTTATTTATGAAGCCTAAAAAGAGGTTTGAAAAGGTGCTTGCCTAGGGTGACAAATTTGTTTCCCTTTACAATGTTGTTTGAGCCATGAGCACTTTGTGTGCTCTTTCTAAACCAGAATAAGAATTGAAATTAGACACTTCACTAGCAACATTGCTTCTTTGTGACGTAACTTTGCCATTTTTGTTTTGCTTGTTTTTAAACCAACACCGATTGATGTCATGGTTTTCCTTTTTACAATGTAAGCAAAACTTCTTTTGAGGTTGCTTTCCCTTAACTTTTGAAGATGATCCTCCCTTCTGAAAGTTTCCTTTTTTCTTGCCACCCTGATTGTTCGAGTAAAGTGTATTGCTCGACACTTCATCGCTTTGGAGCTGATTTGCTTCCTCCGTTTGAAGCAAATTGACTAACTCCACAAAGGTGACTATTCTTTGAGATACATTAAGGAAAGTTATTAACATCTTGTAGGATTATGGAAGAGCCCTCAATATTACTGAAGTCAAGATAGTATCTTCTACTTTTGCTCCTAAAGCATTCATCTTTGACTTTAGTTCTGCTACTCTACAGAGGAATAGTTCTACTAATTCTCCTGACTTCATATGGAGTGTATGAAGTTGTGTTTGAAGGTTTAGAATAGTCGATTGATTCTTACCTTCAAAAATGGTATAAAGTGCATCCCATGCATCTTTACCATTTTTAGCTTCACTTATGTGAGGATGGATCTCATCAATAGTAGCTAGGAGAATCAACATGAGAAGACGATTGTTCTTTTTGTCCCATGCTTTCTGATCTGCTCCTATTGATGTGGGTCTTGTTTCAGTGCCATCCACTAAATCCCACATTTCCTCTACAGTAAGGATGGCTTTCATCTTGGTTTTCCATGCTGAATAGTTAGGACCTTTAAGCAATTGTGTATCATTTAGGTATTTATTGATAGTTGTCATGATGAAGGTTCTAGAATTTGTACCAAGATGATCTTTCTTTCACTTTTAATTGGTATTTAATGGCACCTGCCTGAAAACTCTCTTTGAAGAAAGATGATCAGTTTGAGGATATTTAAGCCAAACAAATAAGAAATGAAAGAGAATTCACTCAAAAAGATATTTAATGGCACTGCCTGAAAATCCTCTTGAAGAGGGATAATCAGTTTGAGGAAATTGAGCCAAACAAATAAGAGTGAATTTTAGGGTTGTATGGAGAGAATATAAATTTAAAAAATGGCTTATACTTGTGGAATGAATTACACAAATTATTGTGAAATTTTGGGGTTTTGAGTGATCTTGATTTTTATGACTTATAATTGCAAAGAACAAGAAATTAAATGCAATAATCAATCAAAGAGTGCCCACAAATTTTTTATCACTTAGGTGTCGGATGCAATTGAAAATGCACCTGACTTGCCAATTTTTAATAAAGGTGTTGAGTAATATAAAAAATGCACCTTTATTATTAATTTTTACAAAAAAATTTAGATTTGTGTTGTGCAATAAATTTGATATTTTATGTCTCCTCTTGTTTTCCAATTTTGCAAATAATGTGGCATAAAAAAATTGCCTTTCTCTTTTTTGTGTTTGCAAAATTAACAAGTTTTGATTTTTAAGTGCTCCTCACTTTGTGTTACAATTTTGTAAAGAAATACAATTGTTTGTCTTCCCCCCTTTGATTTGCAAAATTAACAAAGTAGCACTCCTTTCAAATCAAGTTGACACACAACAAGCTTTTGAAAGAATTTTCAGAACCAGTCGACACACAACTTGGTTTTAGTGGACCCAAGGTCTTTAATCGTGGTGGCTCAATGGTTTTGCAAAAAAATAAAATGTGCAATTTTAACTTTGGATTTTACAAATTTAGTGTCTCCTTGTGTTACAATTTTGCAAGAAAGAATCATTTTTCTTGATTTTGTCCCCCTTTGATTTTGCAAAATTAAAAAGGTTTTGAGAAGATTTTAGGGCTCCCTAATTTGAAAAAAATGCTATTTATTTGTCTTATTGTAGACATGGAAAATTGACCCACTTTGAGTGGGCAATATTCCTTAGTGCCCCTAAGAGGCCCTCAACCCTTGCTAAGAGCAAGGGAAGACCTCTTTGCCTCCCTTTTTTAATTTTTTTATATTTTAGCAAAATCATGCTCCGTATTTACGAGGTGCGACTTCGCACCAGTGATATCACACCCCGTAAGGATGGGGCACGACTTCACTGTTTAACCTAGTTTTTCTAAGCTATTTTATTTTATTAATTTTTGAGCTCGCTTAGACCCAGGTTTAAACCCTCTCGCGTGTTTTGGCATCAGCTGTGAGTTTATTTGTGCCCGTTTTCTTCCTCCTATTTCGCCTATATAAGGAAGGATGTTTTTGCTTAATAATAACAAGAAGAAGTGCAATTGTGTTATGCAAAATTTTAATGTGCGATATCTATGCAAATTGATTAAGCTCAAAATTTTATAGTTCACTCTTATTTATTTTCTCTGCTGCAAGCTAACCCCCGAAGTGCAAATTTCAAATTGATCTTCTGTTGTGTGGATTGGATTGATTTGGATGTGTGACTTGGTGGATCCGTGGTGTAGCTCAGAGAGATAGAGTGTTCGATTGGATACTTGGGTCTCTTTTGCTTGCTTTCATGACGTCCATTAAGGGTTTGATTACTTTGTGTCTACATTTATTTCATCTTATGCATTCACTTCTTATTTTTCTTTAGTCTAGAGCGAAATCACGCCTAGCATTAGCGAGGCGCGACTTCGCTTGCCCTAATTAGGGTAAATTTATTCATAGAAGCGAAATTGCACCTCATCCAGATAAGCACGACTTCGTTGCTACGTTATCATACCCACTCCAGGCGAGGCACGATTTTTCCCTAGGGTACATCGAGGGCAATTTCCAGATTCTGCTTTCATTGTTGCATTCCATTATGCTTCTAGATCATACTACTGTACTTTTATTTCTATTCTTTACTACTGTCTTTCTGATTTATGATTAACTATCCAAAGGTCAATTTCTACTTTTGTTTTAAAGGTCATCTAAAAGGACCTAGGGGGCTTGACTGCTGCTATATCTGTTACATAGCGACCTAACCAGACCCCCTAATACTAATTCTATTTTTTAGTGTTTCATGAGTGATCTTGTAGAAACAGGTATTCTTGATATCATTGGACAAGAGGCAGAAAAGGTTAAAAGTCAACCTCCAGTCTAGATAAGTGTTATATTCATTCTATTTGTTGAAATTTTGATTTCATTATGGATTCTTAGGCATCTAAAAGTGAAAAGCATTTAGATTGCATCTAGGGATAATTTCTGTGCATTTACCTTGTGTATCTCTGCTTTAAAGATTTTCTAAAATAAACCCTAGGTTAGCGAGCATTCAAAAGAAATAATTATTTCAGGATAGCTCTTGTATGCATGCATTTTGTTTTCAGCTACATTATTATTTTTTTTGCATTGTCCTTTATCTTTTCTAGCTTAGATCTAGAAAGGCCAAATTTAGGTGTTTGTCTTGAAACTGAATACATCAAACCATCTCGAAATCTTGAGGACTTGAAGTGAGTCCTTAAACCGTTCCTGGTGAACCCCTCTCCCTAATATCAAGTGTAGAGTACAACATACCTCGTGGTTCACCCCACAAAAGGTTCCCTCCCTACGGATCCAACCTTTTGTTTGGGAATTGTATGTGGTAGAGCAGTTTTGCTCCTCTACACTTATATTCCCCTCTAGGAGAAAAACAAAAACACTCTGTTGTTTAGAAATTGCAAAAAAAATAGGTCCCATTTTCTTTGATTTTAATTTTTAATTTGCAAATTTTTTTTAATGAAGTTTCATAAAAAAATAATTTAATTTAATAAAAAATATAATAATATTTAAAAATCAATTTAATTTTAAAATAAAATTGATTTAAAAATAAAATGACTATTTAAATTATTAAAAAAATATTAAAAAGAAACGTTAAAAAAAATGCAAAAATAAAAAATAAAAAAAAGCATTTACCTTATTTTTTTTGTTTGTCCTCTCTATCCAAAGAAAGGGGTTGGGGACCTCGATGATGGTTGAACTCTTGACCTCGCGGGTGTCCGCCCAAAGGCTGGCCGCTCCTGCCAGTCGGGCTAGCTAGCCTAACGATAAGAAAGGAGGGTCACCTTCCCTTTGAAGGCGCAGAGGCGGTTTATTTTTTTTAAAACCATGGGAATTTTTTCCCACATCTACAGTGCGACTGAATTTTACCTTGCATAAAATAGCAATCACGCCCCTTACGAAGTGATTGCCTTTGGGTAATCCAGCAAGCCTTTTGCCACTGGATCCTCCAATAAGGATTTGCCATATCACTATCATTCGGACCAATGAAAGTTACCACTTATGCACACTACCACGTCATCTGTTGTAGCTCTCCCACCACATGAACCAGTCACCACATGCCTCGTTAGATTCTAGCTTAGCATCGTCACATCAACACCACCAGTTCAACCTCGTACTATGTGCCTACCACGTTAGTAGGTTCAGGATCTGGGCTCATATCGAAATTCATGCCAACATGTTAGAGGTCGGTGATGTCAGCAAGTTGTCAGGTTCGACTGTTAGAGGCCCACGTGCTGTTGTAGGCCAGCACCTCGGGATCAGATTTGGAGGTTTCCTTCGACTTAGGTTTTCGTATGCTAGGGAGTCAACATCGCGGTTGTCAGATTTCTCTAGGGCGGTGTCCTAGATGTCAGTAGTCGCGACAACAAGTATCAAGGTACTCGATGATTTAGGTAGGGCTCTGCAAGTGCCAGCGCACCCGACGATTTAGGTAGAGCTTTGCCAGTGTGAGTGCACCCCCCAATTGGGTAGGATTGCGCTGTGCAATGCATCTTCTGATTGGTTAGGGCTGCACACTGTGCTGTGTAGCGCACCCCCAATTGGGTAGGGTTGCGCACTGTGTGATGGGGCTGCGCTAGCTTCGCATTTCTGCCTGCTTGGAATTCAAAAAAAAACTCCTTACTCCATGAAACACAAAATAATCCGCTCCACTTGCTCAAAACAAAAAATAATCGCCTTGCTTATGTTACCCGCTCTAATACCAATGTTGGCGAATGCAACAAAGAAATAATATGCATAAACCATAGGGTTTAATATTGATATTAATGGTGTTTAAATAATAATAGAATAGGCTATGAATAGCCTAATAGGTTACCCCCATGAAAGGTAGCTACCCGCTAGGATTCTATGCTAACAACTAACAAATTATGAATCACTAACAATATGAAATATATCATGTCTAAATAATAGCACGTGATAACCATAAGATATTCGACATGAATATCTTACTGGTAAATGTAGAAAGATAATTAAATCAATCTAACCTACTAGGTAATAATGTAATAACCTAATGGTAAATACTAATAGTAAAAAGTAACAGACTACTTTTTACCATGAGGTAAATAAAATCTGCCTAGGTGAATCTTATAAATTACCAAATGAGGTAATAATTATAGTTACTATAGCATAGTAACTCTAACATTTCTTTTTACAGTTTTAGATAAGTTTGGTTTCAGGAAGAAATAGGTTAGATGGATTAAAGCTTGTGTCTCTATAGTTTCTTATTTAGTGTTGGTCAATGGGTTAGTAATAGAATATTTTAAAGCCAAGAGAGGCCTTAGACAAGGAGATCCTCTATCTCCTTATTTGTTCATTATTATGGTAGAATATTTGAGTAGGAACTTAAAGAAGGCTTACAAATACTGGCTTATAAGTGGACTTAAGATTAGTAATAACATCGATAACATCACCCATCAATAGTTTGTAGATGATATAGCCTTTTTTGGAAGGGCAAGGATAAATGAGGCTAGAGCTTTGAATAAATTTTTAAAAGAGTGCGAAAGATATTCAAGGCAAAAATTTAATAGAACTAAATCCAAAATTTACTTCCTTAACACTCATGCTAATATCAAAGCAAGAATTTATAGGTTGCTCTAAATGGAGGAGGTAATTTTACCAACAACTTATCTAGGGATGCCTTTATTTGAGGGGAGAATGAGGATAGATTTTTGGAATCTAGTTATTAGTAAAATCTAGAATAAACTTCCAGCTTGGAAAGGTAGATGGTTATCATTAGCAGGAAGAGTGTAGTTAATTAAGTCAGTCTTAAAAGCCATTCCAACATATTATATGTCATTATATTCTATGCCAAAATTAGTTGAAAAAAGTTTAATCTATATTATGCGATCCTTTTTATGGTCAAGTTTACATGATAAAATAAAATTTCCTTTGGTGAAATGGAGCAAGTTGTGTGATGATAAAACTAGGGGAGGTCTTGGTTTAAGAGTTCTTACAGATGCAAACTTAGATCTTAGGGGAGATTGTACAAAGAGAGTCAAAGACAATGGGTAAGAATTCTTCTAAGTAAGTATGTTGATCTCAATGACTCAAGTTTAATATTTACTGCATTCTCTCTACCAAATGGTTCTGCTCTTTAGAATGGTTTAAAAAAATCTATTGATATTATGATTAAAGATTTAAGATAGGTGGTAGGAATTGGAGAAAAAATTTCTATTTGGATGGATACTTGGTGTGATAAAAATCACTTTATTTAGATCCAAATTTGAAACCTTGGATAGGATTGATTCAAGACAAATATGGTGATAGGGTTTCAAATATTTTGTAAAAGAATCGAGAAGGAAGATACAAATGGAAAGAAGATATTTTTACAAGTATACAAGACATTGATGCTAGGAAGCAATTGAGTAGAAAGATAACAACTGCGATTATTCCAAGGGGAGTCAAGGATAAATTGATTTGGGAGTTGAATAGCTTAGGAGAATACACAACAAGAAGTGGATATAATGTTCACCAAAAAAATAATAATGTCACTAGAATATTGAGAGATATTTGGGATAGCCCAAGAATTCCTAAAGTCAAAATGTTTGTTTGGCTAGTAGGTCATAGAAGAATTTTATCCTAGGATAACCTTATGAAAAGGGGTTTTCATGGCCCCTCTCAATGTGTTTTTTGTAAAAATGAGGAGGAGAGTATAGACCATCTCTTGGGACATTGCTCAATAGTTTAGAATCTATGGCAATGGATTTTTTAATATGTTTGGTAAATGCATGGTGATGAATAACATAATTGAATATTGGTTAAAGCAATGGCAGAGCACTTATAAAAGTGAGGCTTTACAGAAAATATGGGATATATCAAAAGATACAATACTTTGGACTATATGGCTATAAAGGAATAGAAGAATATTTAAAGGAAAAGAAAGCAGTATAGAGGTAATGAAAAATAAGATATGTTTAGCCATAGAGGATTCTAAACCAACTCTATCAACTCACCTAGTCCCTAATTTGGAAGCAGAGAGCCTTGATAGATGGAGTCAAGTCATTAAATGGAATTATGATGTTGGGTACAAGAGAAGAAAAAAGAAGGTAAAGAATATAAAGTAGAAACCACCAAATGTGGAGTGAGTTAAATTGAATTTTGATAGAGCATCTGGAGCATCTAAAGAAAATCTAGGATTATCAGAAGGAGGAGGAATAATTGGAAATAATAGAGGAGAGATTTTGTCTCATTATGCTTTCAATAGTGGGTTTAAGATAGATAATGAAGCTGAAGCTTGCGACTTTAAGATAGAGTTTGGATGGAAGGTGATTCTCTCATAGTAATAAATGCAATTTTGAGAAAAGCAAAGACTCCATGGAACATACAAGAGATAATTTGGAAATTCAAGATCTTGTTAAATATTTTGAAGAAATCAATTTTACACATATATTAAGGGAAGGAAACAAATGTGTACATAAGCTAGCTAATAGAGGGGTTTCGATTGAGGATTGTGAAGTTAAATTCTCCTTTCCATGGTTAGAGGAAGTAGAAAGTTTAGTTGAAGCTAACAAAAAAATATTGAATGCTTGAATCCATTAATGATTAAGATTTACTTTAATGTTTTCCATTGATAATATCTATTTTTTTTGTAACAATAATGTGTTTTCATTTAGACTATTTATTATAATTGTTGTGGTTGCACTTGTGTTTCAGGAAGGAAACTAGCAATCCAAATTTGGTAAAGCAGACTATGATAGTGCGATGTTTTAGAAATATTACTATACTAAGATGCAAGGCATAGATAGTAGAGGTGAATTTTTTGGCATTGTGAAGGTTGCTATAGGAAAATGTCAAGAAAGATGCTAAATTTTGGATTAATTGTATTCATACAAAAATTTGAAAAGATCCAAAAAATGAAAATCAAGAATTCAGACATTTTATGTAAAATGATGTAGGTTTCTAACTATAGCATCTCAAATGAGATGAGAAGTGTATCTATTTGAAAATTCTCAAGCTGTTAAGAAAAGAGATGTAATTTATCAAGGGTGGGAGACCCAAGTACAACCCCTTATTATCCAACAAAATAAAAATAAAAATAAATAAATATATAAATATATATATATATATATAAAGAGTAAAAAAAAAGGTTTTGAAAGGGTTGTCTTTTCCCATTTACATCGATTTATATAATTTGTCAAGGGTGAGATACCCGAGTACAACCCCTTATTATCCAACAAAAAAAATAAAATGCATACATACATACATATATAATATATATATATATATATATATATATATATATATATATATATATATATATATATATATATATATATATATATATATATATATAAAAGGTTTTGGAAGGGTTGTCTTTTCCCTTTTACATTCATTTAGTCATATTAAACTATTTGGTGTTGTAGAGATTTGAACCCTTATGTGAGTTATGTCAACTATTTGTCTCAACCATTGAACCATGGACCCATTGGCAATAATTATAGATATATTATTTGATAAGAATTTAACTTATTTTTCTTGAAAGTCAAGAATTTTTTTTGGTTGAGGTAGTGACATTTTCTTCGGTAAATTTAAGTATTCTGGTCTCTCTAGCTGTTCTCGAACTTTGGTTTTGGTGCCCTATTTAGGGTTTTGATCATGTGGGTGGCCTTGGGCCCTGAGTTGTGATCTCTCCAACTCCTTTTTATTGTAACCTCTTTTATTTAATATAATCGTTGGTTCCAATAAATAATAATAATAATAATATTATTTTTTATGAAGATTAAAAGCAATTAAAATTTATTAATATAAAATATTTTCATTGAAAGAATGTTCGGTTATTAAGTCTCTCCCTAAAGCCTCAACATTCCTTTAGTTAGTCATTTAAAGTAAGATTCTTGCTGAGAGTCTAAAAAAGATATTATGGACCTTTTAGATGTGCCTTGTGTGAGAAGGATTTAGAAATATCAGACCATTTACTTATTCATTGTCCCTTTGCTCACACCATTTGGAGTTACTTTTAAAAAAATATGAAAATATACTAGGTAGATTCATTAATAATAAAAGAGTCGATGAGATGGGGGGAGGGGGTGGACAGTGCAATGGTTCAAGCTTTGGATTTTCTTCAGGAGGTCCAAGGTTCAAACCACGGTGTGTATGTGTGTGTGTTTATCCCCCATTGATAGGCTTAGCTATCGACCTTACGAGGGGTCATGGTTGGGATGGGAATGCTCAACCCTAAGTGTTGGTTGTAGGGGTTTATCCTACTATCAAAATAAAATAAAAAAGTTGATGAGATGATAGATTAAATCATAATGCATTCTATAGAGTATTGACCCTATCATTATTTGTTGGAATTTATGGCTTGAAAGGAATAATAGAATTTTTAAAAATAAATCTCAAAATCATATCATTTTATTGCCTCTCTTGCAAAATGTTTATGGACATTGTGTTCATTATTGGAAGTCTCAAGTAGAAAAAAAGGTGGTAACAACATGGTTACATGATTTGAACATAAATAGAATATTCATCTATGACAATGGTATTAAAACAAATGATCTACTTTAACCAGAGTGAAATAAAAATGTTTAGAAATTGGATTTATTAAAACTAAATTTGATGGTACTTCTAAAGGAAATCTAAGAACTAACAAGAATTAAATTTATAATACCAATTGAGGGGATTTACAATTTATCATTAATATTGTCAACAAAAATGATTGCAAGGATTGGATAAAAAATAATGTTATTGTTGATGCTCATTATCTATCATTAGAGGCAATCTCTTGGAAATGTGAGCATACTTATAGAGAAGGAAATTGGGTAGCAAATAATTTAGTCAATCGCAGTGTTGATCTTCATCGTAGTGAAATTCAAATTTTAGAAGGCAACTAGCCAAGTGAGATTTTATCTTTTAATCAAAATGATTTCAAGGAAATGATAGTGGAAACATAACACTTTGAGAAAGTTTTTTTTGAAAAAGAATTGAAAAAAATATATTAAAACAAGATAATTTACAAGTTAGGATGATACTCCTCCTAGATTTAGCAAGTGAGAATACTTGTTTACAATAGCAAAAGGATATCTGCATTGGAGCCAAATCTCCTAAACCATATGTCGACAATGGTTGTCCAAATTAGCTAAATACTATATTTGCTCACCAACCTACCTAACCCTCTCATCCTCAATAACAATGCCATTATGCCATTGAATCCCTACCTCCTTCTTGATACCCATATTAGCCAGGAAGTCTATCATTTTATTCAGAGCTCTACCACATAAATCAGAATCACATCATCTAATTCTCTTCATAATTCCTTAATTTGGGTGACAAGAATCCCCAACCTCCATATCTCCAAAGCAAAGTTCCTCATATAGTCTAGCACTCCTACCAAGATTTGAGAATTTGATTCTATGATTATCCTCCTATAACCTTGTCTTACCGCCTAGATAGAAGCATATTTGATAGCTAATGCTTTTGCTTCATTGTTTGTGGCCTTGTCCAAGCCCTATAGTTCCCAATAGAGCATTGTCCCAACATGATTCTTGCAGACCACTCCAATTCTAGCTCTACTCATATTTATTTTTGTATCTCCATAAATATTAATTTTAATTCAACCTTATGGGGGTGGTTTCCAACTAGTTCTGTCCTACCCCTCTTGCACTTCTACTTCCTTCTCCATTGTTTCTATATCAACCCGAGTTTCCTCTTTAGCATACATTACCATGATTTTTGTGACTTTGCTCCAAATGACCTCACAGATGCCATCCAAGGATGAAAAGGTTTCTGTCAATTTTGTAATTTCTCTCCAACCACACTTGCCACCAAATGAATTTTAATCCAAGCTTCCACCCAATACAAAGAGCTTCATATTTAAATCTACCCCTCTTCCATATTTCCCAAATATTAATCCAATTCAAATCACCATTAGCTCAAATTTTATAAGCTAAAAACCATTTCTCCCAGATCTATCATGTAAACGAACACTCAAACATCAAGTGGTGAGATGTTTCCTCACTCTTGTAGCATAAAACACATTGATATGGACCAACGATTTCCCTACGTCTCAAATTATCAAAAGTAAGAATCCCATTGTGCATGAACTACCAGACAAAGAAGTTTAATTTTAGCCAACCCTTGGACTACCAAATATTTCTCTAATCCTCAACCTAATATGTATGAGGAGGAGGTTTTGGAAGGATCTTATCATATCTATCCTTCACTATGTAGACTCCAAGGCTCCCATAGCCCCAAGCTAATTCATCTTCATCTCTACATGCGAGAAATATTTTTGCCAAGATTTTAGTCATGATGGGTGTCAATTCTGGAGGGATTGGAATTGGATACTCATCCAAATTCTTAGATTGTTTGAACCTATAATCCCTTAGGTAACTAGTGTTGAAATAACTCTCAATATAGATCCAACCCCTGCTTTTCATGGCTATTTTTACTAGTTGCAGTTCTAGAAATTTAGCAATGATAGGTGGGTATTGATCCCATGAATCTATCTAGACACCAAAATCTAACCACTTGTCATCCATTCGTGTCCTCCAATCACAAACATCTATTATTTATATATATGTGTATTTGTTTAATATATATTTAAATATTAATATTTTATATATTATATTTATATATATTTAATAAATATATATGTATTTATATAAATTAATCCTAGCCATCCACCATGTTTTAATCTCAACCATCCATCCACCTTAATCCATGCCACTTACCCATAATTAATCTCCACCCTTCCTCATATTTTAATCTCGGTCGCCCATTTGGTTTCGTTGAAACCCTAACATCTCAAGGGAAGATTATAAAATATGAGTCATTTTGATGAATCAAACCCTTGGTCCCTGTTGGCGTTTTTGCCACATTATGTTGATTGCTGTTTATTCATGCATTAGATGTTGCAATTCTCACTTCTTTACAGGTTTTGATGCAAAAAAAAACTAAGTCCGAAGACTGTCGCGAAATCGAGACAAAAAAACAGCATGGAGGGCACAGTAGCAAAACCGTCGCGATATCGCGACATGTTGGATTTTTGCTGTCAAAATGGTCAATGGAGGCTGAGCGACAAAGTTGTAGCGAAATCGCGACATGTCGCGTTTTTGCGGCTTGCGACGGCTAGGGAGCATAAGGTTAGAAATTGTCGTGAAATCGTGACATAACTCAGCAGAGGGTGATGGCGACAAACGACGTAGCGAAATCGCGACAGGAGGTGGGAACAATGGAGTAGCAAGCAAACATCGTGATTTCGCGACACAGTGAGACAGAAAGGCTTAAGGCAAAAAATGGTCACGATTTCACGGCATTTGCGGGATGGAGCGGAGCAAAATAGAACTTATCACGATTTCGCGACATTGTTGAGGCTAAGGGCAAGAAAGAAGTTGGCATCACAATTTTGTGACATTCATGGAGATAAAGGCTAGCAACAAGCAAACGTCGCGATTTAGCGACGTGCTGAAGAAGAATATCGCGTTTTCGCGGGTTAGAAGCAGGACCGTAAAGAACGCATGAAAAGTGTAGCGAAATCGCTATATGTCGGATTTTCGTGACATAAAAGCAAAGACTGAGCAATGGGAAGATAGTGTAGCGATTTCGTGACTTGTCATGTTTTAGCGACCTGGAGACAACGATGAAGGTGCCGACAGAAAGATGTAGCGAAATCGCACAGTGTCATGTTTTCGTGATTTGAAGCAACGAAGAGAACAAAAGATGAAGAACGTTGCGAAATCGTGCATTGTCACATTTTCATGGCAACAGGGCAGAGAAAGAGCATAATTGTACGGACGTTGCAAAATCGCGCAGCATCGCCTTTTCGTGGTTCAAGGTTGTGAAGGAGATATGGAAGCCGAATACGTCACGATTTCGTGACATGGTTGATTTTCGCGGTCGAAAGTAAGGAAAGTGTACGGAGTAGAGATATGTCACGATTTCGTGACATGTCGCATTTTTGCGACCTATTACAGTTTCACGCCAGAACGCAGTTCAAACGGCCCAATGATGTGTTGTGATTTTCGAGGATTAAAAGCACTCCAAAATTAAATGTTTTGCTGCTTTTCGATGCGAGCAAGGTAGAAGAACGTGTTCGAACCACCAGAATTAAATATTTCCATTATTCAAAGTGGCTGTTCGTGGTTTTTCTAATGGTTTCAAGCGTATTTCAAAAATGACCATTTAATGAAGACGATTGACTCCTTATTGCATTTAATTTCTGGTTTCTTCGAGGCTGTTTAAGGATATCATTTCCTTGTTTCCATTGCATAATTTGTAGATCTCGAGGAGGTCTGTTTTATATTTTTAATGCTGCAAAGAAGCAAGGCTTCTATATAAATCAATGTAAATCTCAAGAACAAGGGTCGGGAGTTTTGAGAGACAGATTGCATGAAAACTTCAAGTTCTTGCATGAATGAAAGAGATTTGGCCTCTGATTTTGTAAACGTCTTTCTGTTTAATTTCCTTCTATTCCATGTATTTCTAAGTTATGATTGTCTTTCTGATCTGCTGTTAGATTTAAATTCTGCATTTGAATTTAAATACTGCTTGTAAGGAAGTAAGTTTTGGAATGTAATTCTGGAGGTAGTTTGCACAAGGTCGTAGATGAATTATGCTATTTTCTGTTATTATATGCTGTTCATACACTTGAAGGTCCATCTTGCTGAGTTTCTTTTCCCCAATCTAACAAATTCGGCCTATGACTATATTTCCCATCTCTTTTCGTAATTTCTTGTTTCTTTCTGCGTATTTTTTATCTCTTTCCTGCAACTTTAATCTGAAATCAAGTTTAGAAATAGTAAGGGAACCAACCCTCTCTGGAGATTGGTCTGGGAGACATCTCTTTCTCCCAACCTTTCAATGTTGGCCGGGTCTAGGGTGCATAGTTTTAGAAAATCCTTTCCTGTGGCAGATTCGTGACCAACATTTTTTGGCATGCCTGGTGGGACGGACTTCTTTTGTCTCGAAAAGATCCCATAGTATTGAGGGTTTAATGTTCGCCTTCATGCCATATAGTTAGAACATTTGGTGACTCTGCAGTACTCAGAAATCTCTGAACGTGGATGCAGTGAAAGCTGTACTTCATGATCACGAGATCGAAGTCTAAAAAAGTTGAAGATCTTATTGAGTTTTTTGAACTTGACAGCATAAGAACTGGTGAGCAATCTAGGTTGGTTTCCCCATCCCTTGGATCATTTGTCATAACCACACAAATTCTTGGTATTGTTACTAGTGTTCTATCTTCTTAGTCACATACACTAGTCCCCATGGCTCAGTATCCTCCACCCAGGAAGTTCTTGGCATGGAACAGCTCTGGAGCCTTAAATTTGCAGACTCAGAATCTAGTTCCTCAGGCTGCTTTGAAAGTTTTGCCGACCTATGATGGTACGGGTAAGACTGCATATGAACATATTAATGATGTAGCTTCTCTGGCAGCCATTCACGATATAACAGACGAAGATGTGATGGTGAAATTATTAGTGTTATCTTTGAGAGGTAAATTGCTGTACTGGTACCGAACGTTGCAACCAGGCACCATTACGTCATGGGATCAGCTAGGAGAACTGCTAGTTAAGAATTTTCATGAACAGGCTGATCCATTTTCATTGTTGCATCAGTTTAACGCAATCCAGAGGCACCCGCAGGAAGAGATAGCTGATTTCAACGTTAGATTCACTAGAACCTGGCAGAGAATTCCTGATGGTCTTCGGCCTGCTGATGAGCTGGCTGCATTTTACTACCTCAGAGCATTCAACACAGATATCAGTTGGGCAGTCCGGCAGTCCAACGTGACTACCTTTCCAGAGTTTTTCGAACAAGCGTTAAAGCCCGAAGCCGATTTGATTGCTATAGGCAGACTTCCTCCGAAGGTAACTATGCCCATTATCCCTGATTTGCCTAAGTATTTATATTCTGGTTCGCTTCCACAACCCATGACATCTATGTATCCTACCCCATCATGGAGCTCCAATGCACCTCAAATCGCACCTATCCCAGTTCCTCAGCTTCCTGCTCCAACTGTTCCCCAGTTGCCTGCATCGAGCATTCCACGGTTAGTCCCTCCATTTCCAACTCCTGCATTACCTTCCCCATAGATTCCATTACCTTTACCAGCATCGCCTGTGTCCTCAAGCCCAGATCCTCAATTGGTTATGTTACAAGAAATTCAGTCGACTATGAGATCTCTCACTAACAAGGTGACATCAATGGAATGGAGAGAGGCGGAAAGAAGCTACCAACCACGAAGATTTATGCCGACAGTAACAAGAGAACAACCTGCTCCTAGCAAGGCTATGGAGAAAGCACCTGAAAGGAACTCAGCAGTTCTGGTAAGTGAAGAGGCTGGCCCTTCTGAAGTTTCACATGAGCCATCTTATTGGTGTTCTTCCTGCAATGACCCACATGATGAGTCCACTTGCATGGTCCACCAAAATTATTTGCAAGTTCTTACAGGAAGCCGTGTAAACATGATTCGAGAGGTGGATCTTACTTCCGTGGAGTCTCTGGAGGAACATATAGCAATACTGACACGTAGTGGCAAGAAACCAATGTTGGTAGATTCGGCTAAGATGGAGCCATTGAAAGTGCCTCCTGTACAAGCAACGAAGCAGCAAATGCCACCAAAGGCTCCTGATTTCCCAACATAACGACAATCACCTATTTTTTCAAAGGATCCACTTCCACCACCAAAAAAAGAGAAGGAACAAGTTTCTACTTCCCAGCCGCACGCAGAAACAAAGGAGCAAGCCAAAGAAATGTTGTGGTATCCATCATTGACCAAACGACAACGAGTGGAGGCTACCCAACAATATAAGAGCAAATTTGAATCTGCTAGTGGCGAGAAGGAACAGACCTCCATGGGGTACAAAATTGTTGAAGAACTTAAATGGATACCGACTAAGGTAAGTCACGTATGACACCTTACGAGTTGCTCGGACAGGTAAATCTCTTACAGGAATCCCTGAAGACCATACAAAGTAAGGGGAAAGCTCCAGCCTAGGTAGTTATGGCTCAAACGTTAACTTCTGTGGCCACTGGGAGGAATAGTCCACCCCCGTTTTATCTGTCACTACAAATAGAGGGTTGGATCGTACATAATTGCCTGATCGATTCTGGTGCCGCTACAACTGTCATGCCTAAGGCAGTTTGTGAAGCAATGGGATGGAATTCACACGAAGTAGCCCTGGAGTTTTGCAGTTAGATGGCACTCCTGTGAAAACAGTGGGTGTAATCAAGGATGTCTCGATTGTTTTGCATAATATGCCATAGATTACAGTCATTCAGGAGATTGTTGTGGTCGATCTAGAACCGTATTTCAGTATGTGCTTATCCAGAGAATTTACTGCAAAATTGGGAGGTTACCTTGCTCTGGATTATTCTCATTTGGAGATTTCATTCAAAGGAAGACGAGTCCGGATCTATAATTAGAAGCCTTCTACTTTTCATATTGAGAAGATAGAAGAAGAAAAGTCCAAAGATGCTATTCATATGATAACTAAAGATTTGGAGGATGAGTTTTCAATGCTCAATTTCAATGCTATGATCCAGACCGAAATTGGCTATTATTCCATTATGCAGCCTGAAGAGGTTGAAGTCAAGTTGCCACCTGATCAAGTTGAACAATATTCTCTGCCAGATCAGCTCTATTTTGATGAAGCACAATACAGAAATGGCGCTAACACTGGGACTGAACGATCATGCCTAGGTCTCAATATGGCTGAGACACTTGGAGTGCAGCAGTTACAGATCTTTGGTGATTCTGAGCTGATCAAGAACCAGAAGCCTACTGAGCGTCTGTCAAGGGTCTGGGATCTAGGAGACAGAACCGTGTTTGGGTTTGTGTCTTTAACTAATTCGGGAGTTACCTTGTACATAGTAAAAAAAAAAAAAAAGAAAAAAAAAAAAAAAAAGTATTGTTTTCCTTTGTCACCATCGGCTCTTTTTGAATGCGAGCCCGCAGGTACGTGTTTTTTCTTTCTTTTTTCTTCTTCTATCCCAGCATTTAGTGGCTTCCTCTCTATTTCTTCTCTTCCCCTCTTCATTTCCCTCCTTCTCCTACTCCTTTTTCTTCTGCAGTAATCAAGCCACTGCTGTTGTTTCTTTTTCCCTTCCTGTTATTCCCGCTTCTTCTTATCCTTTTATTCTAAGTTCTCTGTCATTTTAGCATTTATCATAGTTTATCCATGGTTCACACCTCTTTTATCATCTTATCACTTCCATTCCATTATTCCATTCACTTCCATTTCCCCTTTCATAGCAGCTGGTAGCACAGAAGCACTCTGTTACTGTCTACCACATCCTCCCCTTCATTCCATTATTCCATCATTCATCATTTCCATTCCATGGTCAGTTCAGCCAAATACAAAATTCCTTGAGGTTTCAGTCATTCAGCAAAGGTTGTTGCAGTAGTCTTCCGAGATGTACCCCAGCAGCCAGCTTTTTGTTCTCAGTTTTCATGACTTTGTTGCCCAATGGATTCAGGCCTGGGATTCTTGCATACAACAGAACTGTATACCTCGCGAGCCGCCAAGAATGTTGGCATTTTTGCCACATTGTGTTGATTGCTGTTTATTCATGCATTAGATGTTGCAATTCTCACTTCTTTACAGGTTTTGATGCAAAAAAAGACTAAGTCCGAATACTATCGCGAAATCGCGACAAAAAAACAGCATGGAGGGCACAGTAGCAAAACCGTCGCGATATTGCGACATGTCGCGTTATCGCGGGTCGGTTGAGAAGAGAGAAAACAAACGCAAAGTCGTAGCGATTTTGTGACGTGTCGAAAAATCGTGGTCAGCGCAGTCAACGATAGCAGGGGGCAAAACCGTCGCGATATCGCGACGTGTTGGATTTTCGCGGTCAAAATGGTCAACGGAGGCTGAGCGACAAAGTTGTAGCGAAATCGCGACATGTCGCATTTTCGCGGCTTGCGATGGCCAGGAAGCATAAGGTTAGAAATTGTCGCGAAATCGTGACATAACTCAGCAGAGGGTGATGGCGACAAACGGCGTAGCGAAATCGTGACAGGAGGTGGGAATAGTGGAGCAGCAAGCAAACGTCGCGATTTCACGACACAGTGAGACAGAAAGGCTTAAGGCAGAAAATGGTCACGATTTCACGGCATTTGCGGGATGGAGCAGAGTAAAACAGAACTTGTCACGATTTCACGACATTGTTGAGGCTAAGGGCAAGAAAGAAGTTGGCGTCGCGATTTCGCGACATTCATGGAGATAAAGGCTAGCAGCAAGCAAACGTCATGATTTCGCGACGTGTTGAAGAAGAATGTCGCGTTTTCACGGGTTAGAAGCAGGACCGTACAGAACGCATGAAAAGTGTAGCGAAATTGCTATATGTCGGATTTTTGTGACATAAAAGCAAAGACTGAGCAATGGGAAGATAGTGTAGCGATTTCGTGACTTGTCGCGTTTTCGCGACCTGGAGACAACGATGAAGGTGCCGACGGAAAGATGTAGCGAAATCGCACAGTGTCATGTTTTCACGATTTGAAGTAGCGAAGAGAACAAAAGATGAAGAACATCACGAAATCGCGCATTGTCACATTTTCGTGGCAACAGGGCAGAGAAAGAGCATAATTGTACGGACGTCGCAAAATCGTGCAGCATTGCCTTTTCGCGGTTCAAGGTTGCAAAGGAGATATGGAAGCCGAATACGTCATGATTTTGCGACATGGTTGATTTTCGCGGTTGAAAGTAAGGAAAGTGTACGGAGCAGAGATATGTCGTGATTTCGCGACATGTCGTGTTTTCACGACCTGTTATAGTTTCGCGCCAGAACGCAGTTCAAACGGCCCAATGATGTGTTGTGATTTTCGAGGATTAAAAGCACTCCAAAATTAAATGTTTTGCTACTTTTCGATGCGAGCAAGGTAGAAGAACGTGTTCGAACCACCAGAATTAAATATTTCCATTATTCAAAGCGGTTGTTCGTGGTTTTTCTAACGGTTTCAAGTGTATTTCAAAAATGACCATTTAATGAAGACGACTGACTCCTTATTGCATTTAATTTCTGGTTTCTCCGAGGCTGTTTAAGGATATCATTTCCTTGTTTTTGTTGCATAATTTGTAGATCTCGAGGAGGTCTATTTCATATTTTTAATGCTGCAAAGAAGCAAGGCTTCTATATAAATCAATGTAAATCTCAAGAACAAGGGTCGGGAGTTTTGAGAGACAGATTGCATGAAAACTTCAAGTTCTTGCATGAATGAAAGAGATTTGGCCTCTGATTTTGTAAACGTCTTTCTATGTAATTTCCTTCTATTCCATGTATTTCTAAGTTATGCTTGTCTTTCTGATCTGCTGTTAGATTTAAATTTTGCATTTGAATTTAAATACTGCTCGTAAGGAAGTAAGTTTTGGAATGCAATTCTGGAGGTAGTTTGCGCAAGGTCGTAGATGAATTATGTTGTTTTCTGTTATTATATGTTGTTCATACACTTGAAGGTCCATCTTGCTGAGTTTCTTTTCCCCGATCTAACAAATTCGGCCTACGGCTATATTTCCCATCTCTTTCCATAATTTCTTGTTTCTTTCTGCATATTTTTTATCTCTTTCCTGCAACTTTAATCTGAAATCAAGTTTAGAAATAGTAAGGGAACCAGCCCTCTCTGGAGATTGGTCTGGGAGACATCTCTTTCTCCCAGCATTTCAATTTTGGCCGGGTCTAGGGTGCATAGTTTTAGAAAATCCTTTCCTGTGGCAGATTCGTGACCAACAGTCCCTAATTTTCTTTGAGTTTGAATTTTATTGACAAACATTCACAAAGAATTCTTAGAAGTTCTAAAACCCTAAAAATCTACCCTAGCCATCTCACCATTACTCTTACCCTCCATTGTCACCCTCACATCGTTTACAATTGCCTCCCATCCCATGCGAACCATAGTTGATTCTACGATACTTTCCTCAGCCCCCAAACGTCCCCTAGAGCCACCAGAATGCCTCTGGGTATTTTTGGAACCTTTATGGTGCATCTACCACCATCACAGAATTCCCCTGGTGCATCTACTACCATCATAGAACACCTCTAGGCATTTCTCATAGTAGATCTGCACTCCTACGACCCTCGAGCGTCGTTCGGGCATCCTCGTGACCATCACTGATTGAAGTAGAAACAGAAATCACTGTGTTGACAAGGTAATAAATTTATTTGCATTTATTTTATATTCTTGCACTTCTATTTTTAGTATTACATTACAACATCTAGGGTTTAGTTGATTTATATTTCTGAGGGCCTCACATTGTGGAGCCCTCACAGGTGCTTCTAATATCTTTTGTTGTTTTTCTATTTGCAGGTATAAGGATCATATTTTTGGAAGTTGTTGAAGCTAGGGTGGCCCTTTTAGGATACACAAGCCCACCCGCAACCTCGTTTGGATCGAAGACAAGCGCGAAGACACCAACTATTATTTTGAACTAGGGTTTTGGAGAACCCTAGTAACTATAAATTTGTATCACAAAAGCATTGTAAAACCCCACATTGGGGCACATTGATTGTATCATTTTGAGATCCACCCACATTAATAAAAGCTTATCTATCTTGTGCAATCTTGTGTTATTTATGTGCTTTTGAGTATTTTATCTTGTGTATTGGTGTTGCTTGATTTTGGTTTACAAAATGGTGATCACGGTGGGACCCCCAAAGGGTTCTCTATGTTAATTTACTTTGTCACTAACTTTCTATTTCTGTTTTCATTTTGCAGGTTCCAAAAATTTGATCGCACGATTTTTGCGAAAAACTAGGGTTTTTGGAGATTGCAGAAGTTGATCAGAGGTTGCGTGGATGCCCTACAGTGCTCGAGGGATGCCCTGGTGCATTCAGGAGATGCCCTGGTGCATTTTAGTGGCTCTTAGGTGTATTTCACAGAGTGGGGAAGAAATACGTAGGCTTCCTGGTAAGCCTGCTTCAAACCCTAACCCATTTCTGCTTCATTTTTCTTGCTTTTTATAGTAAAATTGACAAAAGGAAAATCATTTAATTTTTATTAAAAGCAGTTACATTTATTTGCGTTTTAGGCATTTACATTCATCCTACACATTGCATTTAGAGTAGAATTGCATTCATGCATTCATTATAGATCATATTTATTTTAGATTTATATTGTTGTCTGATGTATTCATTCATTATTTTTGCATACTATTTTCATGTGAAATTACAAAAGCATAAAATAGTTGCATAATAGGGTTAAAAATTTCCATTTTTACTTGTCTAAGTTGGAACAAGATCAGAATACATAAGTATACTCCCACATTTGGTGATTCAAGGTGGAAGAATTAGGTGAACCCTCCACTGATGATTCAGAGTGGGTCTTAAGCGGTGTACCCTAAGTTCTTTTGAGGAACTTGGTATTATTGTTTTTGGCTTCTAATTTAGACCTATGAAATAGGCTATTTTTAACATTGTATGAACACAATAGATAACACAAATTTTAAAATGAATCACACACATTGCATGCATCACAATAAACAATAGTGAGTTGGATTTCATCACCAACCATTGTTTGAGATTTGGTGATGGTGGGCTTCATCTCCATCCATCAATCTCTACCCTTAGCAACCATAGACACCCATGAGAAAAATTTCTAGATTTCATCACCAGGAAGAATCTCATTTGCTAGCCAACCATAGATTTTACCTTGCATAATTCATATTAGCACATTCATAACACACAAACCTCAAAAAAAAATATATAAAAGAGATAAAAAAAAGGAGGTAAGAAAAATATATTGCAGAAACGTAGGATTGAATTGCTTGTTTAATTTTGTAAAATTTTATTTGCATTTCTTTCCTGCACATTTCACATTTGATTCACTAGCTTATGGTTTTAACGTGAAATCAAACAAAAATCTTGAGTCAAAATTCCATCAACCAAGTCACTTCATCCATGGAGTGTTCAACATCTTTCCCTACCACTTATATGGTTAACCCCATTAGTGTGATACAGACAAGTTGTTCAGATTTATCTATGGGTCCCTCACACATTGTGCATACTTCAAATGTTGATGTTTTGCATAGAGCCATCCATACATCCATTCCAAAAATAGAACCATCATCCCCCACCAACCATAACATAACCTACATAGACATGGCTAAAGTGGAAGCTTTTCAAAGATCTACTAACTATGTTCTAGAACAAATCCACAGTCCACCCAGGCATGATCCTTCTTTTCAGTAGGAACTTACCCATTCCTAGCCTTCTAGCCTTACCCAGGTGTATACCAACCCTCTTTTTGAGGCATCATCTGCACCTTCCCAACATTGGTCCATTCCACAATAGTCATGTGCTCCAAGCACTTCCATCCCATATTCATACACCACCACCTATAGCAATCCATTGTATGAAGCACATGTCAATGTTGCTTCACAAATGCTAGCTTCCACCCCATCCAATGTCTCTCATCCAGTTGTAATTCCCATTGCAACTTATCCTCCACCTACCTCATCCATTCCCTCCACATCCACACCATCTACCTCAGAGGTGGCCATACAGAAAGCATGGCAACATCTCAATAAATTGCTTATGGCTCAACAAGGTGCTCAATCTTATTCCCAATAACAAGTACAAGTGACAAATTTTAAATCCTAGCCTATTTCCACCCAACCCACATTTTTCACTCCAAATCCATCATGGGTACCACAATATTCTATGGTTTCCATTCCCACACCACCATTAACTCACACCCATGCCATTCCCATAAATCATCAAATTCATAGTCCTCACACATCATCTCCTTTTCAACATTCACAATCATTTCTTCATCAACCTCAACATCACCAAATTCAATTCACTCCACCAAATCATCACCATCTCATCACACCCCAACATCTCACCACTCCACCTTCACAAAATCATCAAGTAATTCAGGGCTTCCATATACCTGGGGAAGACCCTAGAATTCAAGCCATGCAACAACAAATTGATAGCTTGATGCAACATACTCCTGGTATGATGAACCAGAAGCCAACTCTAAGACAACTGATCAATCAACCAATTCATTTTTTGGTACCATCACCACCATATCCGATAGATTTTACATTACCAAAATTTGATAAATTCAAAGGGACTGAGGACCCTAGAGAGCATGTGAGTACATTCATTCACTCATATTTTAGAATCCAACATCATGATGCTCTAATGCTTCAAACATTTCCTCAGACATTGGGGGAGATGTCGTAGAGTGGTACAACCATTTACCTCATCATAGTATTTATACTTTTGAACAGTTGGTTGACCAATTTCTTGAAAGGTTTTCCCTCAATGTTAGAAAGAAAGTATCATTGTCTGACTTATATGGTTTAAAATAATTTGATGATGAGTCAGTATATGATTTTGGTAACCATTGGAGGGTTGTTATCACAAAACTACCATTCACCCTACCAATGGAAGAGCTAACCCGATTGTTTACCAAGAGTTGCCTAAAACCCATTTCTTGGTTATTACAATTACAATAGTACAGATCATTTGAGGAAGCTCTTGCCTAGGCTAGCATAATTGAGGAGATCAAAATCCAAGAAGGTGTGCTTAAGCCCAAAAATAAAGAATGGTAGAATAAGGGCCAATACAAAGGTAATTATTCTAGCCAATCCAAACCAAATCAGGCCAATCAAGCCAATCAAGCCAATCAAGTCAATCAAGTGGTCATGAGCCAACCGATAATGGCTCAACAACAACCTATGCAACAACAACCATAACAAATTACATATCATGTGGTTCCCTCACCATCACAATCAGTCCAAAACATAGTGCCAACTATGGAAAATCACCCACATCGATAATATATTTGACAAAACCGCCAATACACCCCTTAGAAAACCCATATTTCATAGGTTGTATGACACAAACCAACTTGCCTTGCCTGAGGTTAAACCAGATGACCCTACCAAGCATAGTAAACACTATAGGGAACATTTATTTTACCCTTATCATAGGTAGAATGGGCATGATATAAATAGTTGCTACAACTTCAAAGACATAGTGCAAGATCTTATTGACTTAGGGGCCATCAAGCTTGATAGTCCCTTAGCTCAACAAAACCAAAACCTTGGTATCTATCAAACACCACTTCCTCATCATGAGGAGGTACAACCAACAATAGGAGGGTCTAATACCAAGACCCCTCCTAATCAAGTCAATCATGTTCAACAATACCAAGGTTTTGTGGGTGCTATCCATGTAGTTACCCAAGGTCAACAATGCACTAACAATCAACAAAATGCACAACAACAACCTGTTCAATCTCCCATAGCACCACAAGCAAGTGTGTCTCCTCAACCTACCACATCATCATCACCCATTCAATTTTCCACCAATCCTTCCCAACCCATTCATATTCCAAGTCATCCATCTCCACCCATTCATCCTCCCAATCATCCATCAAGGCCAATCATCTCTTTGAGTAGTCGATTAACCACTAGCCTTAAAATAGCTTCAGCTAAACTATCTATCTATGAGCTTATACAACAATCTCCCCCACATCATGAGGCATTAATGGATATTTTAAAATCCATTGAACTTCAATCTCAAGATGCTAATACCTTTAGCAATTTTGTGGGGAGCATCCGAACATGTATGGAGCCTTCCATTACATTCTATGATTTTGAAATTAAACCAATATCATCAAAATCGGTGGACCCTCCATTGCACATCATGGCTCAAATTGATAGGAAGCCATTTAAATGAGTATTGATTGATATTGGTTCCTCTATCAATATCATCACCACATCAACTCTCCAACACCTCAATCTTCCACCATCCCACATCACCAAATCCACCTTCACCCTGAAAGCATTTAATGATGCTCTCTACTCCATAGTTGGCACTATTATTTTACCCATCGAAGTGGGGGTAAAAATGTTGCACACAATGTTTCACATCTTGGAAGGTTCCATGGCATACAATGTACTCCTTGGACATCCTTGGATGAGGGAAATGAGATGTGTCCCTTCTATACTTCATCAATGCTTGAAATATGTACATGAGGGACAAGTTCATTGCATACCAATGGATGTTGAACCATTTAAGTATTGCAATTTCATTTCAAATCCTTATGAATCCATGCTTCCTTCCACTCATATATTCTTGACATCATCAACCACATCATCAACCACACAATCCACCTCTTCATCAAAAGCTCCTATTCCTAAGGAGCTCCCCATCACCACTTCACATCAAGCCTCCACTTCCATACCCCCATCTTCATCACCTTTGACTACATGCACATGTGGTCAAACTCAATCCACATCAGCCACATCATCAACATCAACATCCTCCACCATCATTCCTTCCACATCATCACCCATTCAACAACCACCTCAGCCAAATCCACCTCCATCCACATCAACCAATGTCTCACAAGTCACATTAATAGATTGTGAGATGCCATCCTAGTCCATACCTCTCCCATTTTTAGAGTCATCAGCCAACCATGAGCTTTCCACATCCACATCCACTTCATCCACATCCACATCATCCCAAGTTAAGGTCCACCTCACTAATCCTAGAATTGGTGAATATGTGGTCCAAGACATCACCATCACACCGCTTAGCATCCAAACTACTAAGGATTATGGTCACCCACGTGACCCACCCTTATCTATAGGAGTGGTGTACAACATGGGTTCAATTCCCAATAGCATTAATTTTGTGTATGGGGGGATTGATTCATCATCCAATCTATCTTCCCTAGATGAACCCAAACAACCAACTCCTACCAATATACAACACATGTCGGGTTTTCCATCCTGATATTTTCATATAGTTAATTGGCAAGGACATGGCCTAGGATGACATGAATAGGGAATGCATGAGATCATCGATGTTTCATATCGAGAAGTGCATGACCATTCAGGTTTAGGCTATCATCCACTTTCTTCCACTTCTTATTTTGAACAAGATTTTCAAAGTTTACATTTGAATTCAGAAGAAGATATCCATCACATCGATGAATCTGAAGATGAAATTTATGAAGAATTTGATATTATATCGATAGCTTCTGATGAATTTGATGAGGAATCAGAACCCATCATTCCATTCACCGAACAAGATGAGTTTTACCTCAAAATTTTCCCCATCCATCCCATCCTTCACTTGCTTCTTCCACAAGAGTGAGCCGAACCAACCGGTGAACCACCACCTCCACTTCATTAATCCATCTCACCGACCAATTTTGTAACATATGTACATAATTCAAATTAAAAAAAAAAAAATAAAAAAAATTTAAAAAAAAAATCATTTGCATTGCATGTACATGGCTTTTTGCCAATTGCATTTATTTGTGTTGCTTGCTATTGTTTAGGTTTCCAGAGTTCTAGCATCGGTTCTAGCAGATAGGATCCATCCATCCTCCACCTTGCCAACCACCATTTTCCCCTTTAAGTTAACATGAATCCTATTGACTTATTCACCCCACTCCGTAATCCATATGATTTAGCAAAGCCAATTCCAATTGACATGAGCCTTATTGATATGGACCAGATTTCCTCACCTCCATCCTTTTTCAAATTTATCCTTTTTGAGGAATTATTAAGGGCTTCAGCCAACTACATTCCTCCATCACCTCCACCTTTGCCTTCACCTTCACCTTTAGATCCTGAGGTTTTCTAGGCAGACATAGAAGAGGTTGAGTCAGAAGAGTTTGATAATGTCATAGATGAAATTCATATGATCCCAATACCCCATCAACTTGAGGAAGGTTCTCACATGTCCATTGAAGATACCATCGATGTGAACCTTAGTTCAGATGCAGACAATCCCCAAATTATCAAACTTGGTAAAATTTTATCCACAGATGAACAAGAGCAATTAATTGCTCTCCTCAAGAAGAAGAAGGGTATTTTTGCATGGTCCTACAAAGACATGCCTGGTCTTGACCCTAACTTGGTTGTCCATAATCTCACCTTACATTCTGATGCTAAGTCGATCAAACAAAAACTTAGAAGGATGCATCCTACCATTGCCCTCATGGTCAAAGAAGAGCTTCAAAAGCTATTAGATGTGGGTTTCATTATCCCCATTGACTATCCTGAGTGGCTTTCAAACATGGTACCCATTCGCAAGCCTAACGAGGATGATACACATTTGCACTAATTTTTGAGACCTTAACAAAGCATGTCCTAAGGATGACTTTCCTCTACCAAACATTGATACTCTTGTCGACACTTGTATTGGCCATGAAATGCTTTCTCTAATGGATGGTTTTTTAGGATACAACCAAATTCGAATCAATCTTGATGACCAACACAAAACAACATTCACTACACCTTGGGGGACTTTTTGTTACAAGGTGATGCCCTTTGGCCTCAAAAATGTAGGTGCCACTTATCAACGTGCCATGACATACATCTTCCATGATTACATGCATAAGATCATCGAATATTATGTGGATGATCTCTTGGAAAAATCCAAAACTCGACAAGAGCACATTGGTGTCTTGGAAAAAGTCTTTGATCGACTTCTAGAGCATAATGTAAGGTTGAACCCCAAGAAGTGTGTCTTTGGTGTTACCTCTAGGAAAACTACTAGGATTCATTATCTCCAAAAGAGGCATTGAGGTGGACCCAAACAAATTCAAGGCCATCATGGAGATGCCTCCCCCAAAAAACTTGAAGGAATTGCATAGTTTACAAGGAAATATTCAATCAATCCATCATTTCATTGCGCAACTTTCTGAAAAATGTAGGCCATTCAATCACCTGCTACAAAAGGGGGTGATATTTTCATGGATAGATGAATGTCAAAAAGCTTTTGATGACATCAAGAAATACCTGGCTTCTCCACCAGTCTTAACTCCTCATTTAGAGGTCCCCTTCCATATTTATGTTTCAGCAATGGACTTTGCATTAGGGACAATGCTTGCACAAAAGAATGAAAACAATCAAGAGCAAGTTATCTATTACATTAGTCAAACATTGGTAAGCTATGAAACTAGATATGCTTACATGGAAAAATTATGCTTAGAAGTGGTTTTTACCACTAAGAAACTTAGACATTACATGCTTAGTCACACCACATATGTCATAGCTCATAAAAATCCTCTACGTTATATGATGTCTCACACTTACAATAACACCCACACCGCAAAATGGATAATGCTTCTCACTAAATTTGATCTTGAGTTCATTAGCCAAAAATCCATTAAAGGTCAGGTCATAGCCGATCAGCTTGCGGAAGCTCCACTTCCTAGTGATCAACCCTTGATTATTGAGCTCCTAGATGATTTGGTATTCACTATCATTGAACAAGAAGAAGATGTCATTCTAGAGGAAGATGTCGATATCACACTATTCTTTGATGGTTCTAAGTGCAAAAAAGGTCAAGGTGTTGGAGTCATGTTTCATACACCCCAAGGGATACCTATCCCCTTATCATTCAAACTTGACTTCCAATGCACAAACAACAATGTAGAGTATGAAGCCTTAATCTTAGGTCTTCAAGCAGCTATAGCTATGGGCATAAAGTGTATCAGGATATTTGGTGATTCTCAACTTGTTGTTAGACAAATCAATGGAGAATACCAATGCAAAGAACCTACCATAAAGCTTTACCATGAAGTAGCAATGAAATTGCTCACCAAATTTGATTGGTATGAAATTGATAGTTTACCACGTTTGACTAATAGATTTGCAGATGTGATGGCCTCTCTAGGATCATTGATTCCAAAGAACTCCGAAGGAGAGGTACAACCACTCATTGTTACAATGATCTCTAAATCTGTAATTGTTCATGTTGAATCTAAGGATGAAAAGGATGTTTGCTTTATCCATTCGAAGCCATATGAGCCTTGGTCAAACCAAATAATAGCCTTCCTCAAGTTTGGAACACTCCCATTAGATATGTCATGGACTGCTAAATGCACTTTCAAGCAAAAGGTAGCTTATTTTACTCTCTTGGGGGATGTGTTGTATAGACATGGTTATGATGGAGTCCTCCTTCATTGTCTCGAGCTTGCAGAGGCACAAAGAGCCATAGTTGAAGCTCATGATGGTACTTGTGGTGGTCATTTTAGTGGAATGGCCATTGCAAAGTGTATTTTATGCATGGGTTACTATTGGCCCACCATGGAACATGATTGTTGCACTTATGTCAAGCATTGTAAGCAATGTCAAGAGCATGCTAATTTAACTCATGTGCCATCACAAGCATTACAACCTATTCAAAGCCTTTGGCCCTTTTCACAATGGGGTCTTGATTTGATTGGAAAAATCTTACCTCCTTCCTTGGGACAACATACATTCATCATCACAACCACTGAATACTTCACAAAGTGGGTTGAGGTAATTCCTCTAACCAGTACGATAGGACCTAGAATTGTGGAGTTTATACTTCATCATATCATCTATCATTTTGGTATTCCCTCAAAAATCATCTCTGACAATGGTAAGTCTTTCAAGAACAAGGATGTTTGAGCACTTTGTGAGAAATATAATATCCAACATAGTTTCTTGACTCCTTACTACCCACAAGCAAATGGACAAGTTGAGGCTACCAACAAGACCTTAATTGCTATTCTCAAGAAACTAGTCAAAGAAAATCATAGAGATTGGCATACTCAAATCCCCTTGGCATTATGGGCTTATCGAACAAGCATCCACATGCCTACTAGGGCAACACCATTTTCATTGGTCTATGGAGCCGAAGCAATCATGCCTCTTGAGCTTGAGATCCCCTCATTGCGAATTTCATTGCAAGAATTCATAGATGATGATACTGCTAGACAAGCACATTTTGACCAACTCACACTTCTTGATGAAAGGTGTGTTAATGCTTTAGAGCATTTACGAGTTTATCAAGACCACCTAAAGCATGCTTACAATACCAAAGTTCATCTACGTGAATTCCAAGTAGGAGATCTTGTTCTTAAAGAGAATCAACAAAACACCAATGCATTACCACATCTTCATGATAAATTCATGGCTAATTGGTTAGGTCCATACATTGTCACTCAAAAAGTGGGTAAAGGAACTTATAGGCTTGCCAATCTAGAGGGAGTTGAAGAGCCCAAACCACTTAACATCATCCACTTGAGAGCATTCTATGCTTAATGTGATTTATATATATATGATTGGATGGTTGAGCTTGTTGGATGGAAGGGTCCAGAACCTTCCTCACTCAAACCGCTCGAATCGATATATATATATATATACATATATATATATATATATGTACATATATATGTACATATATATATATATATGTACATATATATGTACATATATATGTACATATGTATATATATATGTACATATATATGTACATATATATATATATATGTACATATATATGTACATATATATATATATATATGTATATATATATATATGTACATATATATATATATATATATATATATATATGTACATATACATATTTGTGTATATATATATATATATGTACATATACATATATGTGTATATATATATATATATATATCTACATACATATGTACATATATATATATATATATATATATGTACATATGTACATATATATGTACATATGTACATATATATGTACATATGTACATATATATGTACATATATACATATATATGTACATATATATATATATATATATTACATATATATGTACATATATATATATATATATATATATATATATATACATATATATATATATATACATATGTACATATATATATATATGTACATATGTACATATATATATATATATATGTATGTACATATATATATGTACATATCTATATATATATATATATATATATATATATATATATATATATATATATATGTATATATGTACATATATATATATATTATGTACATATATATATATATATATATATATATATATATATGTACATATATATATATATATATATGTACATATATATATATATATATATGTACATATATATATATATATATATGTACATATATATATATATATATATATATATATGTACATATATATATATATATATATATATATATATATATATACATATATGTATATATACATGGCTAATACATAAAAACAACATTGCATTTCACACCTTGCATTGCACACATTTCATTTCAAAAACCACATTTCATACATTGCATTTACAACCACATTCACACATTTCACATTTTAGGGGTCATTTATTTAGTTTAGATAATAATTGGTCCAACAAAGTTTTGTTGCCTTAATGAGGGGTATCTCCAACTCATCATCCACTTCATTGCACCATGCCATAAAGTCAAATTATCAATTGCAACCCACATGTCCATAATTCCTAGGTGTTTTTGGTCACTCAGCCACTTCTAGTGTTTCTAGCAACCTCCAATGCATGTTGAGTTTTCTCTAGGACCAAGACATGTTTTCACTAAAAAAAATCTTGAGTTTTGGATATTGACTCTAACACTCTTAAACCAAACACAATCACACATCTCAAAAATATCTTGTGTCAAAGAGGGATATTACCATATTTGGGTTGATCCTCAAAGGGAAAAGGGTATTCCTTTTCTTGTACCATTATGCACATAGTAAAAAAAAATAGTGGGTTTCACTACTATCACAATTTTAAAATAAAAGAAAGAGTAGGGTAAAATCCCCAAAACTCTAAATATTTTAAACTTCACATACCACAAATCCTCAAGTTGTAAGGATAGAACTAAATTTCCAATCAGACGGTTAGGTAGTCCGAATCCCCAAATCTTAGAGATCAAATTCTCAGACTATGGAGTTAATCTTCACCGGGGCTATAGACGCTTGAATGGCAGTGTGTTAGGGTCCCATCATAACCCTAATTATTAATGATAATATAATAATATATTTTATCCTATGGTTAGAATAATAAATAATATAATAATTAATTATAAATTAATTATTATATTATAATATATAATATTAGGGTTAGGTAAGCATTGCGACTTTTCACTCATAACCCTAGAGTGGGTATAAGACATTATACAATTCTATCATTCGGGGCATGCATGAAATATAAAAACATATATTATTTAGACCCATTGGAGGGATTTCCCAAACCAATGCAAAAGGTGATTCGTATCTAAAAGTGATTCTATTTATTTTAATATTATTTATTTCTCATTTATTAAATTATTGTGCTAGGAACCCTTGGTTCCTACCATCTGGTATCAGAGCATTATGGATCCAGCTATTTGGGACCAAAACTTTTAGGAAGAAGTTCAGAAATTGAAGGTAAAATTTTGGGAATTGGGGAAACCACACTGGCAACGTTTAGAAAATATTTTTAGTGTGCAACATTTCAAAAATATTATAGAAAACATTATTAATAAGTTTAGTGAGGATCTAATGGAAGTGGAAACAGAAGAAGTTGCAAATGAAAATGAAAACCCTAGAAAAAATTTTGCGGAAGAAATCGAAGCCATAAATTTTCAAAAAGTACATAATGTACTTCCAGAGAAAAAATAAGAAATTATATTAAACCCTAATTTTTTTCCAAAGGAGCCCATAGCCATTGAATCTCAGGTGGTATCCATTGCATATTCCTAGAAAAAAGAAAATATTTCCAACCCTAAAAATGCATATTTTCCCAAAGATAAATTATATGAGGAGGACAAGGTAAATATTTCCAAGGAAACAAAATGCAGGATTTCTCCAATTTATGCATCGCCTGTTGGAATGGATCTATTGAAGGAGAAAATATCAAACATGAATGCATTTTCAAAATTTGCGTTACACAGTCACCCTCCACCATGGCCTCCTCCCACAAAAAAAAAATATCAACACTGGTAATTTACCCTTGTTATAGTTAAACACGGAAGAGTAGTTGATACAGTGCATATTGGATGGAACACACCTACGAAAACAGGTCCCTTTTTCTAAATACACCAAGCTTGTATGAAGAACCTATTGCTAAACATATTATTCCTTGTATTCAATAAGATTTTATCATTATTTAATGTTAATAACTAACATGAAATTATGGGGAAACGATGAATTCACCTGAAAGGTAAGCCATGTTGACCAAGCCACAAGGCCTTCGTAAACCAAAATGGAACCGAGCACCATATTATTATATTCATATTTTTAACTGGATGCTGTATTTGAGTTGGGTGTTTGTAGGGAAGAGTATACTCTCTCTTAACCATTACCTTAATGTCGATCTCTCATCATCCTCCTCACAGGATACATCAAGGAAGATATCAAACTATTAAACCTAGAATTATTCTATCATTTTTGCTATCTATGGATGCTAGGCACTAGATACTTCCCTACTCCAAAAAATCAAGAAATATGGAAATGGACAAGGAGAACCAAAATTATATATGGGGAAAAATAAACCAATTCACATTTTTATGGTAAAGATGATGATGTTCGAGTACCTTGTCACTTTACTCAAGAAGGATTTTATCTGTCGTTTTCAAGTGTTTAAAATAAATCAGGAATGACCAATTATACACAACACTTGTCTTAACCAGCTATTGGGATCACAAAGGACAATTTCCAAAAACCTAGTAAAATAATTACTGTTTATTATGGCTGCCACTACTAGATAGAGTCCTAGAATTAACCATGACACTGAGTGTAATTCAAAAAAAATCTTGAAGAAACTAAAGCAGTCCAAAGTAAAGAGATCCAATCAACACACATAGAGAATAAATAATTCGGATTGGCTACTCACGGGATTGTGGATGAATAATAGTATGGACCATCGTTCCTTGCGCTAGAGCCAAGCTGTGGATTTTTTTTAAATCTAAAGAAATGTTCCCACGTAGATTTAGATCAATTAATTATCAAGCGTTTTTTTCCATTCCAAGAATATCAATACCCAATCCTCCACTGAATGTGATTCCAAAGCATACCACAACACAAGTTTGGATGACAATATTCTTTTCTGGTGTTTGGAGCAACCTGGTATTCTCTTACCACTGAGCTATGGACCTTCTATTGTTTTTGTTTTCCTAAGGCTCCAAAGGCTATAAAATATGTTGTACGGTGAGGCTGCAGATTTTATTTTAATAAAATCAGTACGCAAGGAAAGGTCTCCATAAGGAAATAAGATACAAAAGACCTTCGAAAGAGATTCAGGCTCAAGTAAAGGAGCTTTTATCAAAAAAGACAAAGGTTGGTCTTCCTAGAACAAACTTGGAAAATGTACAGGGAAATACCGTCGTAGTTTTCTGCTCGTAATGTTCAGAAATTGACCCCATTCAATGGCTCGCACACAAGCCACTCCAAAGGTTTGCAATCACTTATTCATAAAGCTCTCATGTTAATAAAATCACATATATGATCTAAAAACATTTCTAGGAAGACCTACAGATTTGTAGAACTGGAAATCCATGCCGGAGGCTTCAATGGCCACACTTATTGGCTGAGAGGTTGCAGCCTTTTGTAACGATAGTTCATCGTTGGGCGGCACATCTTCGAAGTCACTAGAACTAGGCGTGAATCCTTTTAACAATTGCAATTGCTGAGAATGCCCAATAATATACTATACAACAAAGCAAATCGTAACACAACATACACAACATTTTATATTTGATTAAATGTGGCTAATAACTCATGCAATAAATGACCAAAAATAATGCATGACTATTAAAAACAACTACACGGAGATGTAAAAATATAGATATTTTTATATTATATTAAATGTGGCTATTACTAAAACATTTACAACTGGACCCATTCAATCCTTTTACTTTGGGTTTCATAACACCAACGTGCGAGAAACACAGATGATTTCTTCTTTACTAGATGTATCTTCAAAAATATTATTCGATTGCTCTTCACTTTGTCTGGTTGCTTCCTCTATTGATCAGAAATATTCAGAGACCTGTTGAGTGGTATTTTCACACACTTGTGAAATTACACTCTTCCTTAGGATTTGGGTTCCAAATCCCCTCTTGCAAAGAAGTTAAACAACCAACTTCTCCAAGGTCTCCGTTGTATTAGCATTTGCAACTGTGTATTAGTAATCTCAAATGAAGATAATCAATTTAAAATGCTTGGAACACCTTAGTGATTGCAAGTAACTGTAAACAAGGGGCAATGTTGGTTTATTTTACCATGAAGCTTTAGTGATTGTTCATTATTTTACTTTTTTTTTAGATTTTGTAATTTTTTAATGTTCATTTTAACTAAGTTGAACCTTCTGGAAAAATAAAATAAAATGAAAAGAAATGCAAAAAATTAAAAATTGAACACGTTCGATCTGATGCTATCCTATTCCGACAAAACCGAATATGTGAGAGTTTCGTACATGCAACCTAGCCTATTTGACCTGCAAAACAAACACAATCAAAGTAAACTAGGTGCTAGCTCCTAGGGTTTAAAATAATTTTCAGATTGCAGACATTCACATGAAATAACCCAAAACAATGGCATGAATTTCATTTATAAATCTGAAATCCGAAAGGAGAAAAATAGAACAGTTAAAATGAAGCATGCAAAAAATTTCTCATCCTTTCTTGCCCATAAAATGCAAATTTATGAACAATTCTGCATTAAAAATATGTCCTGTTACAATAGCAGAATCTCTGGTTTTTCTCAAAACCAGCAAAAGTGGAAGAAAAGCACTCCAAAGCAGGCCCAGAACGGCTAATCACCATCAACTCTGCAACCCCGCTCGCAGCGGTTTCCGACCCCCGTATCAATCTGCCCTTCTGATTTTATACTAACTGATATGGCTCTTTGTTTCACCCTGCGTCGCTTCGTTTCACCTCCCAGAATGCATCGTTTCGTATTCCCGCCTTTTCGTTGCTTTTGAATTCATGTTCGATGTCGAAACGTTCGATATTTTCTGTTGACATGTAATGCTTCTGTAACCCTGACACCTGTATGCCACGTGTTTCATGCTTCCTCTGCATGTTCTGTAATGGCCCCATGTAAATCATGACATTTTTATGCATGCAACTTTGCTCCCTTACTTTCACCGTGAAAACGTGACATGTCACGATATCGCGACATTTTCCTGCCAGCAGCCTTGCCAATGCAACCTGTCACGAAATCGTGACGTTTTTCATCTTCGTACGCCTTCGGCTGCAACTTGTCATGAAATCATGACATTTTTCACTTGGTACGCCTTCGCCAACCTGTCACGAAATCATGACGTTTTTCACTTGGTACGCCTTCGACCGCAACCTGTCGCGAAATCGTGACGTTTTTCACTTGGTACGCCTTCAGCCGCAACCTGTCGCGAAATCGTGACGTTTTTCACTTGTATCTTAGGCTTTCGAAATCGCTACGCTTTCTATTTCTCTTGTATTGAAAATGTGACATGTCACGAAATCGTGACATATTTTCCTTCCATACCACTTCTAAATTCCGAAATTTTCCGCCCCTTTGCTCGAATATCGCGATGTTTTTCCGCTTCGTGTCCCTTTGCTGCTTCCTGTCGCGAAATCGTGACGCTTTTAGTGCCTTGCCCTGTTTGACTGGTTTGACCGCGATTTTGTGACATGTCACGATTTCGTGACAATTTTCCATTCTATCTTTCTCTCTCCTCTCTGGACCGCGATTTCACAACACGTCGTGAAATCGCGACAATTTTCGATCAATGCCTCTTCCTGCTTGCCTGGGCCGCGAAAGCTTGACATGTCGCGATATCGCGACGTTTTTTCATTTCCGGCCGCGACGGAGCAACATGTCGCGATATCGCGACAACTTTTTCATTTTCGGCCGCGACGGAGCGACATGTCGCGATATCGCGACAACTTTTTATTTTCGGCCGCGACAGAGCGACATGTCGCGATATCGCGACACTTTTTCTCCTTAGTGAAATTTTTGCTTTTTTCTTTGATTTTTTAGCATCTAGGCTACTGCAGTTTTCTTTGAAAGCATGCAAAAAAGGTGGGTCCCCAATTTTGGGGTGTGTTGTGGATCAGCCACAACAAATGGCGACTCTACTGTCAAATGCTCTTGAGCATTTTGGTGAGAACCCAACCTGAAATATACAAGCTTAGATACAGGCGTCAAGCACATAGAAGATAAACAAATACCGATAGATCAGAAATACATGAAACATCGGAATCATTAAGTATCAGCTCGGTGTGTGCAATGTGTTTCATTCCCTATCATTTGAACTTGTTCAACATTCCATTGTCAGTTTCACTTATGATTTGTATGCAAGGCTATGAATGATTTGTGCGGGATTTGATGCATGATGAAGATGCTAGAGATGTAACAACCTGCTTTATAAATGCTCAAACCTTCTAATATCATGGACAAACATATTAAAAATGTCAAACCCTCTTAGGACCAAATATATGTCTATTAAATTAATTCCTTAGATCCCAAAGTTGGTTATGTGTCACTACCATCTTGAACCCATGTGCAAGTGTGAGTGAAATCAGAACTTTGGGGAATAGGATTCCCAACCTAAGCGAGATGGGAATTTAACCCTATCCTTACTATTCTGATTTGGAGTTCATTACCTCATCTTGAACAAAATAATTTAACCTGTTATGGATGAAATGGTCAGGCTAGTCTATCCATATGAGCAATCAGTGGTCTTGCTTTTAGGCAAGACATGTTGCCACGCATGAGCATACTTAACCCCATAATCCATGACTTGGCTTTCATTCATTCTTTTCTCTCTCTTTTTTCTTTGGACCTTTGGGATGACTACCCATCCTTGCTAGGGACATGTAGTACGATCCCTCCAATCCAATATTAAGATGAAATGGAAAATATTATCTTTTATCTCTTGGACCTTGGGGATGACTACCCATCCTTTGTAGAGGACACGTAGTACAATCCTTCCAATCCAAGATTGAGATGAAATGGAAAAAATTAGTTTTACTTTTATTGCTTGGACCTTTGGGATGACTACCCATCCTTTGCAGAGGACATGTAGTACGATCCTTCCAATCCAAGCCTTATGATGAAACGAGAAAAATGGAAGCCTTGGGGAATCGGATTCTCAACCTAAGCGAGATGAGAATTAAGTCCTATCCTTACTACTCCATGTAGGTCAAACCAGAGCTTTGGGGAGTTGGATCCTCAACCTAAGTTCGATGAGGATTTAACCCTATCCTTACTACTCTGGTTTTAGGCTTTAAGCTTGATGGAAATGGTAAAAACCATTGTTTTAAGGATTATGTTACATGATAGGACAGACATGAAATATTCTTTTCACCTCACCTTTTCATCCAAGTATGGTTTTGACCATTTTGCTCAAGATTCTTTTTAATGTGCATGGAATGTGCTTGGTTCAAGATAGCTTGGGCAGCGAGTTCCCAACCTTAGGATCCTTTTAATATATGTTATGTAATAATCCTAAGAGGATTCAACACCTTCTCAATAATTGCCCATGGAATGAAAATGTAACTGAGATGACATGTATATGCAATGTGGAATATGACATGAGATATGAATGCACTACTTCTTTTGGAATATATCATCTATTTTACCATAATGTGCAAAACTGACAACTTCATGCATCACAAGATCCAAACGATAATATTTAAATGTTTGTGTTACTTGTGGAGCTTTCTACAACACAATTCCAATGTTTCATATTCTCCTGATTTTAGGCATAAGTTGACATCTCAAAATTTTCTTCATTTTTTTTTTTTTTTATCAAAACAAACCAAACATGTCAAATAGGACCAACACACAACTTTAAATTAAAACTTATTCAATCCAAAACCAAACTGCAATCCCAAAAATGAAAATTTGAAAACACAAACCAAAACCAAAACCAAAATCTATATACAATATAGTACAAGATGATGCCAAGCTTGGACTATTACTTTCCTGGATCCCAAACATGATTAGAACATTTCAAAAGACATATGTCACAATACACATGCCAAATGTTGTGGGCATCCAACAAAAACAAGACTAGACCAAACAATGCAACAAATTTTAACTTCCCTTGCTCACCATACCAATTTGATTTAGTTCTATTACCAACATCATAGGTGAGATTCAAATTTCAAATTGATTAGACAATGATTGATTTTCAATTTTATCATGTCTATTCTTTAAAATGCAAGTTTCATCATTCCATTCATGATTTAGAAGTAGGCTTTCCTTTTCAAATGTGAGATATTGCAAACAAGAGCCTATTTCTAAAAGTCTTGAATTCAAATTATTTTTCAAGATTTTAAAGCAATCAAAATCAATCAAAACTTGACAAACATCACCAAGATTTGACATTTCATCATCAATGACATTAGCATCCAAAGGGACATCATGTAACCCATCACTTAAAATTTTTGTGGCTACTACCAAAGGTAAAGATTTCACCTTGTCACCCATACTCAACCCATCATGATTAGAATTTATCACAACTTGATGAGTGTTAGTAGCTTTTTCTTTTTCTTCATTGTCTTCTTCATCATCCAACACCTGTTCAAAAACACCAAAGTTAGGCACCCAATCAAACATGCGTCCATATTTTTCAAAACAAGAGCCTAATTTTTCAAGATATGTGTCACGTGACACCTTTCCATGATCAATGGCTTGAGTTGCCTCAAAATCCATATTTTCATTAGGATCATCAATAGTATCAAACCCACACCACTTAGGCTTTGTAATTTCATCATTTTGAAATGGCATAGACATTGTAGAAACAATGGGTGGATCAAGATTTTTGATTTCTTGCCCCCCAAGGGGAACAAAAACAATTGATTCTCCTTCTTCATCCATGGTAGTAAAATCATTATCCTTCTCCAACCTTTGATGAGATTCCAACCCTTCTTCCAAAACATTCTCAGATTGTACAGGACTTGTAATATCCTCATGTGAAAGGGCAATTGTATCATCCTGCATATCAATAGGCACACAAATTTCATTAGCAGTTTTGGAGTGAGCATACTCTTCCCAAGAATCATAATGATCATCTTTCAAAATCAAATTGTGATGCTCAACTATTTCTTCTTCATCTTTTAATTCATCAACATGTTTCTCATCAAATTTATCTTCACCTTCCTTAGATGGTTCAATTACTTCCAAAATTGGGTTATTGCTTGTATTCAAATTGATAAGGCTATCATAATCCACATGTGTAACCCATGATTCACGTTTAACATGATTTGGAAGGTGTGAATTTTCTTGGCCATCATTTTCAACAATGTCATCCAATGTGTCATCCAAAACAGATTCATCCTCATAGAATTCATCTTTTGGTGAGTCAAGGGTTTCCAATTTGTCACATGTTTCAATACTAGTTGGATCTAGTACTCCTCCCTTGCCTAAAATCATATTCTTATGAAAATCATTAAAATTGATTTTAGAAACATCCTTTGAATCAAGATGAGTATTTTGAAGTTGATTCATACTTAAGAAAGATGGTTGATCTTGCATAGTAGGTTGAGGATTTTGAAATTGATTGAAGCTTGGGAATGATTGTTGATTCTGAAATTGATTTACACTTGAATTTGGTTGAGGTGGATAAATCATTGGATGGGTAAAGGAGGTATTAAATGATTGAAGATTATACGATCCAAAACCCACACCATAATTTTGACAACTCAATTGTTGCTCAATTGCCATTGCTTGAGTATAGGCTTGTGACAAAGATGTGATTTGAGGCATCCCTCGCAAATATGTGGAAATGAGTGGGTCAAGAGCATTTACATATATTTGGAGAGCCATTTCTTCTTGAAGAGCATAAAATGTCACTAATTGAGCATATAATCCAAAGAACCTTTCAGAAAATGACTTCACATTTTCACCTGGTCCTTTTTTAATAGTGAAAAACTGTTGATACATGCGGATTGGGTCAACTTGCTCTTTTTTGAATTGATTAAGAAATGCTGCCTCTAGCTGAGCCCAAGAAGTGATAGACCCTAAGGGCAGACTTGTAAACCAATCAAATGCCACTTTGTCCAAGGTGTAAGGGAACATTTTACAAACAACATCATCATGCCAAATTGTTAAGTGATTCACAACAAATTTGAATGCTTGAATGTGTTCTCCTGCGGTATTTGTCCCGTTAGACAAAAATCGAGGAAGACATCTCTCAAAACCAACGGGCAAATAATGTTGAACTCCTGGTATGTTCAATGGGCTACCTGTCATCCACGGTGAAAACATAGCCATTAGTGAATCTTAAAGAATATAACTTTAATATCAATTTTTTTTTTTAAATTATTTATTATTTTTTTTTTTAAATCACATTATTCCTGTATGAACAATCAAAGCGTTAGAACAGTGCATAGCAATTCATGTCCTCCTTTTAACAAGTACAAAGTTGTATTGTTAAAAGAGGGCTAAAGATAATAATCAATAGGGCATGAAATATTCAAAATTTAAATCCCTATAGCATTTAAATCAATCTGAAATAAACCGGTTCGAGGCCCTCCTTCTAGCGCCAAAATGTTGAGTGGTGTTAGAGGAGGCGAAGATGCTAATCAAATGGACTTGAAATATTTAGCAATGTAAAGCTCTTAAACAATTATAAACCTATAGCATCTAAAATCACGATAAAATAAACCCTTTCATGCCCTCCTTCTAGCGCCAAAATGTTGAGTGGTATTTTCACACACTTGTGAAATTACACTCTTCCTTAGGATTTGGGTTCCAAATCCCCTCTTGCAAAGAAGTTAAACAACCAACTTCTCCAAGGTCTCCACTGTATTAGCATTTGCAACTGTGTATTAGTAATCTCAAATGAAGATAATCAATTTAAAATGCTTGGAACACCTTAGTGATTGCAAGTAACTGTAAACAAGGGGCAATGTTGGTTTATTTCACCATGAAACTTTAGTGATTGTTCATTATTTTACTTTTTTTTTAGATTTTGTAATTTTTTAATGTTTATTTTAACTAAGTTGAACCTTCTGGAAAAATAAAATAAAATGAAAAGAAATGCAGAAAATTAAAAATTGAACACGTTCGATCGATGCTATCCTATTCCGACAAAACCGAATATGTGAGAGTTTCGTACATGCAACCTAGCCTATTTGACCTGCAAAACAAACACAATCAAAGTAAACTAGGTGCTAGCTCCTAGGGTTTAAAATAATTTTCAGATTGCAGACATTCACATGAAATAACCCAAAACAATGGCATGAATTTCATTTATAAATCTGAAATCTGAAAGGAGAAAAATAGAACAATTAAAATGAAGCATGCAAAAAATTTCTCATCCTTTCTTGCCCATAAAATGCAAATTTTTGAACAATTCTGCATTAAAAATATGTCCTGTTACAATAGCAGAATCTCTGGTTTTTCTCAAAACCAACAAAAGTGGAAGAAAAGCACTCCAAAGCAGGCCCAGAACGGCTAATCACCATCAACTCTGCAACCCCGCTCGCAGCGGTTTCCGACCCCTGTATCAATCTGCCCTTATGATTTTATACTAACTGATATGGCTCTTTGTTTCGCCCTGCGTCGCTTCGTTTCACCTCCCAGAATGCATCGTTTCGTATTCCCGCCTTTTCGTTGCTTTTGAATTTATGTTCGATGCCGAAACGTTCGATATTTTCTGTTGACATGTAACGCTTCTGTAACCCTGACACCTGTATGCCACGTGTTTCGCGCTTCCTCTGCATGTTCTGTAATGGCCCCATGTAAATCGTGACATTTTTATGCATGCAGCTTTGCTCCCTTACTTTCATCGCAAAAACGTGACATGTCGCGATATCGCGACATTTTCCTGCCAGCAGCCTTGCCAATGCAACCTGTCGCGAAATCGTGACGTTTTTCATCTCCGTACGCCTTCGACTGCAACCTGCCACGAAATCGTGACGTTTTTCACTTGGTACGCCTTCGGTCGCAACCTGTCGCGAAATCGCGACGTTTTTCACTTGGTACGCCTTCGACCGCAACCTGTCGTGAAATCGCGACGTTTTTCACTTGGTACGCCTTCGGCCGCAACCTGTCGCGAAATCGTGACGTTTTTCACTTGGTACGCCTTCGGCCGCAACCTGTCGCGAAATCGCGACGTTTTTCACTTGGTACGCCTTCGGCCGCAACCTGTCGCGAAATCGCGACGCTTTTCACTTGGGGCTATCTTGAGGCTTTCTGTCGCGAAATCGCTACGCTTTCTATTTCGGGCTGCTCTTGCTGTATTTGGCCACAAAAATGCGACATGTCGCGAAATCGCGACATATTTTCCTTCCGTACCACTTCGCTGCTTGGAGCCGCGAAAACGCGACCTGTCGCGATATCGCGACGTTTTTCCGCTTCGTGCCCCTTTGCTGCTTTCTGTCGCGATATCGCGACGTTTTTTCGCTTCGTGTCCCTTTGCTGCTTCCTGTCGTGAAATCGCGACGCTTTTAGTGCCTTGCCCTGTGTTTGACCGCGATTTTGTGACATGTCACGATTTCGCGACAATTTTCCATTCTGTCTTTCTCTCTCCTCTCTGGACCGCGATTTCACAACACGTCGCGAAATCGCGACAATTTTCGATCAATGCCTCTTCCTGCTTGCCTGGGCCGCGAAAGCTTGACATGTCGCGATATCGCGACGTTTTTTCATTTCAGGCCGCGACGGAGCAACATGTCGCGATATCGCGACAACTTTTCTTTTTCGGCAGCGACGGAGCGACATGTCGCGATATCGCGACAACTTTTTATTTTCGGCCGCGACGGAGCGACATGTCGCGATATCGCGACACTTTTTTTCCTTAGTGAAATTTTTGCTTTTTTCTTTGATTTTTTAGCATCTGGGCTACTGCAATTTTCTTTGAAAGCATGCAAAAAAGGTGGGTCCCCAATTTTGGGGTGTGTTGTGGATCAGCCACAACAAGACTCGAGATTGGAAAATAAATTAGTAATTCCCAAGGGTGTAAATGTGGTGGTAGACGAATTACCGATGCATAGGAACCCAAAATGTTAAGGCAATGATTCCAATGACTTCAGTCCAGAGCGATTCAAATATGGAATAGCCAAGGCCATCGACAATCATCCCTCTACCTTCCTTCCATTTTCTACTGGGTCGAGACTGTGCACTAGGGCAAAGGGTTGAAAGTGTGCATTAGGGCAAAACTTTGCTATGTTGGAAGCAAAAATTATAATGGCTATGTTGCTCCAAAGATTCAAAATTCTTGTTGATTCATCTTACATGCATGCACTTGTGGTCTTTGTCACCATCAATCCTCAACACTGGATTCTAGTCACCATACATGGGATTCCATTCACCATACATGGGATTCCAGTCACCATAGAAACAATTAGCTGCAACTGAATTTAAAAGCCAATGGTTTTTGATGAGTTTTGGTGCTAAAAGGAGGGTCATAAAAACCCTAAAACAACCCCTAAACTATGTAATTGGAATCCCACCGGGTCCGTCCTCGATTACAATTGTTTCAAAAGAAATAGCCAATAAAATTATGCACATGAACTATAATGATCATCGAGATTGAATATGCCATTTAAAGCGAATAATGCTTTTTTTAAAACATATGAAGCCATAAAACACATGTAATTATGGCTTAAACATGGCATTCAATAGTACACGTTACAATGGTCAATAAAAGCTTCCTTGTCTTACCGTGGAAATTTTAGCTTTGTTTTATCTTTTGACATTTGAAAACATCCCCTTCATGGCCACCACACAATGTGGCACAATTTCTTCTGCAAAGGCCATAATCACATTTGTAGTCCCTATTTATGTATTAGATTTAAAAAATATATAATAATAATAAATATGTAATACATAGCTTGAAGTATTACCATGGCTATAATCCATGAAATCTCTAGGAATGTCGCATACGAAGAGACTTTCCACAAATTTGGTTAAACTTCCAGCGAGGGAGCCATATCGTGATATTGAAAGAAATAGGGAGCACCTGATTAGAGGTTCGGAGAGACATCGCTTCTTGAAAAAAATATCATGAGTAGCTGTCGGGGAGATAACACAATTAGTTTGAGAAGCCAAAATATCACTAGTGTTACAAACCGACATATATTTTATTCACAAATATATCAATATCAGTGAAGGGAAGAATATATATCCTCCGCATCTATAGATAATTAAACATGTGACATGTGAAATATTGATGTTAATGTATTTTTCCAGTGGTGCATAAAGCAAATATACCCTATCCCTTCTCAAAGTTTGATGATTCGTCATATCACGTCCAGAAAGTTGCTACTATTAAAATACATTAATATTTGTCATATGAATATTAATTGGAGTCCTCAACTTGAGATAGAGAAAGTGCCAAGGGAATCAATAATAAATACAAGGTACTGAACACATTACGGGATTACATGAAAAATTTATAGTTGGAGTATACAAGAAGATTACATGACGAAGGTTCCAGCTTTGAGGACAAAGCTGTTTTGAGGAGGGGTGGCATGTTAGGATCCTATCCTAACCCTAATTATTAATGATAATATAATAATATATTTTATCCTATGGTTAGAATAATAAATAATATAATAATTAATTATTATATTATAATATATAATATTAGGGTTAGGTAAGCATTGCAACTTTTCACTCATAACCCTAGAGTGGGTATAAGACATTATACAATTCTATCATTCGGGGCATGCATGAAATATAAAAACATATATTATTTAGACCCATTGGAGGGATTTCCCAAACCAATGCAAAAGGTGATTCGTATCTAAAAGTGATTCTATTTATTTTAATATTATTTATTTCTCATTTATTAAATTATTGTGCTAGAAACCCTTGGTTCCTACCACAGTGGAGTACGCTCATGCATGATGACACATCTCTTTTAAAGAGACCTCTGATCGCACATAAGGACAAGCTAGCTTCTTGGTCTTCTCCATAATAGGTTTCATCTCAATTTACTCAATATGGGTTAATGAACTCACTTGCACATATAATGGTTCTTGATTACCTTGAGTTATTACAACACTCATGATTCGGTAACTGAATTCACTGCACACACATTTGGTATTAGAGAAAATTAGGTAGTATTTAGTGAGTTTGTTTGATGCCACTAGTATGTCTGAGACTCTGCAAAATAGTCAGCTTTCCATATCAACATCCATATCAACATCCATATCTTCTTTCATATCAACATCCATATCTTCCATATCAACATCCATATCATTTCATAAGTCTTCCATTTCACATGCCACCAGTTTGGTGCCCCTAATTAAAAAATAATGCTATAGCATGATCAAGAAAAATCTAAACTATAAATGATCATTAGAGCATTAATTCATTTGCATTCATAACACATTATCATTTGCATTATCATCCATCACAAATATACACATGCATTCACACAAAAGCATAACAAAAAAAGTAATAACCATGTGTATATATATATAGCATGTACAATGAATACCCGAAGGCTATATTCAATGGATCACCAAGGCTCATATACAGAAAGTGCATCTCAGCACTAGCTAATGCCTATAAGAGGACCCTTGTGACCCTGAAGGAGCCCTAGACCTAGAGCTATACCTAGACTCACTATGCCTAATAGATCCAGATACATATGAGGAGGGTAGATCTAGGAACCCAATGTGGTGCTCCATCAATCGATCCTCCAAAATATGGATATATCCATCTTGGACCCAAAGGTGTCGTACTTCATGTCTTCAATGATGATACCTCTCAAGTAGCTCTTATTGGATCCGCACAATCATATCCTCACCTCCACCTACAACAATCTATACCTCTAGCTCCACCTATAGTCGAGCTATCTCTGCAACCTGAGCCATTACCTCCATAACCCGAGCCACTATCACTGCATCTCACGCTGCTACCAATTGCTCAAGCCTCACCCAATCCTCCCCACTCCATCTTGGAGGTCTTTTTGGAATATCCTCCATATCATCATCCATGCCATATCCATTACCTCCAAGCTTTGGAGCCTACTCTAATGCATTCCTCACCTGCCTCACTCGACTGCTAGACTAAATATGTCTACAACATCTGGGAGTCTCATCTACCTCCTCCTCCTTGGCCTCTGCCTCATCCTCATCCCTATTCCACTCATCCACTATCAAAATCGATACCCGTGGTGGTTGTGCATCCAACCATACATCATACTCCATAGTAGTCCCTACATCATCCACATTGGGGAGATCTATCTCCTTGTCATCATCATAAGTTACCCTTCATGCCTTGGCACAAGGTAGACCCGTCTCATACCAATGATGTCTGTATAGCACTAGCACATCAGGAACTCCATGCCTCAATCCAAACTACCTCAACACCCATGAGAACTGGATGAACTTCACCTCACTTCTGTGCCTCCCAATAACCCATCTAGCCTACCGAACCCTTCGTAGTTTCTTTCCATCACCAGTCCAAGTGGCACCTCACTATGGCCTCCAAAACATATAAGATGATGTTATTCCAACCGATAGACCCCCGTAATCCTATCCAATATGAACAGTATGACTCGAATGCACCTCCTCTGCCATCAACCATCTCATAGCATATAGTTTCTCCATATCCCATGCCTTAGTGGGTAAGCCTATAGGTCGAGCCACACTGAAGTGCTCCCAATCCCAACACTATAGTAGCAAACTACATCCCAAACTAGTTTGTCCCTATCTTATCACCTCATACAAATCCTGGTATAGCTACACTAACAAAGCAGGTGCCCATGCATACACCCGAGGTGTATCGATCATGTTGTACACTATACTGATCATGTTCCATGGGAACTGACAACCAGTGCTATTCAAGACCACTATGTTGGCCAACATGAACATGACTAACATGGGCAGTGCATCCAAATTCTTATCTAGGTACATCACCAAGTACCTTATCCCTCCACCCTTCACACTCTCACCTCGCCATCAATCTCCAAATATCCGACCCATATCATACCCCTTATTGTGTCCAACCTCGATACGTAATCCCTCCATTGGTAACTTGAGGATGCGATATACATCCTCAAGTGTCACTGTCACCTCTCCAGTAGGGATTTGAAAGGCCCCTCTATTTTGATCCCATCTCTCTTCCAAGGTAGAGAGATACCCCTCATCTGCCCTCACTACATCAATCTAGGCTATCCCAGCTTGCCCCACATTCTCCAACCAGTTCCACTGATCCTCACACAAAGCCTTTCTCACCCCTGGAATGTAGAGAAAGAATCTATGTCTAGGCTCCAAAATATTCAACTGTAGCACAACACATAAACAAGTCAAGAACATTAATGTCACACTCATTTTATAGTTTCAAAAAAAAAAAATACACAAGTCCAAACAATGGTACCAAGGATACTTACCTCAGCAACATGCACCTCTACTCTTGTTGTCGCATCCGCACCCTCCATCGCCATAGCTTTCGCACCACCACACTCCTTCACTTCACTCCACTTCACTTCCTCACACTTCCTTAGATGTAGCTTTTGGAATTCGCAAATATAAAAATTGAATCTAACTTCACTTCTACATAATATTTATAGCCATTTATGTGCACTAGAATGCCCATGGGTGTTCACAGGTGCATTCAAATGCATACCAATATTTGTATATTGATAAATACCCACGAGCATCTAAGGTTGCTAGAGATGCAGGTCGACGTTTGGTGTCAGAATTTGCAAAAAGATCAAAATGATCCAAAAAGGTAGCTTACCTCCACCAAATCACTCCAAATTGCATCCATATATTCATTTCATCATCATATCATGTTTTGTGAAAACAAAAATCGGTTTTGTTTGTGCCCAAAAGATGCAAAATCGCTTAACAAGCTTCAAAACACACCAAAATGGTCCAAATTTTCACAAAATGACCATATTAATCATTTTCATCATCTATCATATCATTTTATCACCTTTTATGATAATATGAATAGATTTGGGCGGTTAATTTATGTTTGCGACCAAAAAGTCGTAAAATTATCCAAAATTGATTTAAAAATACTTCAAAATAATGCAAAGTTTCACAAAATCATGCAATCCAATCATCAATGTATTACTCATCATCATATCCATCAACAATTGCATTCAATATTTTCCAAGTTCACATACAATTTCAAGTGAACCGCATATCTAGTGTTCTATTCTATCTCCCTTGGCGATTGGTTGTCCATGCAATTCAGTAAGATGAGTAAATCTCCATAAGGAAACTTTGCCATATTTATCATCCAATATCTCATTTTTCAAAAACAAAATCAATTTTGGTCCCTCATCCTTTGAGTGAGACAATGCCAAGACCAATTTACTCAACAATTTTCATTGATGCCCTTTTCCATGGGGTTCCCAAAATGGATAACTTTCATCATTTCCTTTGCAATTACACCAATCTCTGAGGATATAGGCTGGGTAAAGTGATTGAGCAACTATTTAGGAATTTTGTGTGGGAATTAGCTACAATCATGAGTGGCCCCGAGGATAGACTATTTTCTCTTTTTTATGCATGTGCATCTTTGCATTTCAATGATGCCAAAAGGCACTTTCTTCAACATCATGGAATCACCCCAAAACTTGGGGTAACCAAATTTGTTCATGATTTCCCACAATGGGATACATCTTACATGATTATGGCATCTACATTTGGAAAAACCCCCTTTCTCCATTGAGGTAAAAATGGTATCCATTTACGGCTCCCCCTCCCCTAGTTCTTACCCAGTCCCTGACCCATCTTGGGTCATCCCACTCTAGGAATGCTTTGTAGCAGATGATCTCCTTGGGGGGAGATCCTTTTCCACTTTTGCGCCTTTCCTAGTAGTTTTAGGGTTTCCCTGCTTGAGCCCTTGGCTTGGTGCATCCCAGGGTTCTTCCAGGGTTTCTTGCATGTTTTTGGGATTCCTTCCCCGATCTCCCTCAGGCTTTCCCCTAGGATTTTTTGTAGGTTTTTTGCTTGGATCCAGTTCCCAGGGCCTCCTTAGTCGGTGGTGGTGGCAGGTTGGGTTTTCGACTGCTTCCTGGTGCATCCTGTGAGGTCCTCACTGCTTCGGGGTTGGTATAGGGGGCCAGTTTCCTCTTTTACTAGTGACTCCTCTCTGGGATGTCTATGGTTGCTGCTAGTCCCGTTCCTGTGGGTAGGGCCCTTTTTGATTTCCTATTCAGAGGCTTCTTCTTGCTGGCTATGCATTTTTGTGGACACACAAGGCATTTTTTGGCCTTGGGGGTAGGCCTCTTCCTCTGCCTGGGTTGTTCCCAGTCCCAGTCCTAGTTCCCTAAAGCTGTTCATGAGCAAGGATGGGGGGTTCCTGGTCCTTTCTTTTGGGGTTCTTAGGGTTTCTACTACATGTCTCGATCTTGGAGGGGGACCCGTGATCAGTGCATGCAGACCCTAGCTCCCCCAGGTTAGGCTCCTGAGGATCCCATCTTTGTGCCTGTTATCGCTTCCCACCTGGGATCCTCAGGTTTTTCATTTTAGTTCCTATGTGGGGGCTTCTACCTTCTGGTCCTACTTCTCGGTGGACTCTCAGAGCATGTTCTTGGCCTTGGGGGTGGGCCTCCTCCTGTTCCTGAGTGGTTCCCAGTCCCAGTTCCAATTCCCTGGATCTGTTTGTGAGCGAGGATGGTGGTTCTTGGGCCTTTTTGCTGGAGTAGTGGGGGCTTTCTTCTATATTATCTAGTTTGGGGTTGGAGATCAGTGTGTTTGCAGTTGTGGTCCCTCCTTCCTCCTTCAATTTTGGCTTTCGGGGATCCTTTCTTTGTGCCTATTGCTTTTATCCCTAGATCCTTCCAACTTTCTTGTATTTTACCTTACTGTGCATGGGTATATCTTGGCCTGTAGATATCCCCAGTAGTGTTGTTCCACTTTACAGGCTCAAGCGAAGGCTTCTCATTGTTTTTCTTTGAGGATCCTGATGCCATTTCCCAGGTTGTCCTGCTGCTGCACCCTGGACTGTATCTCGTTATTTTTGGTTGCTTAGCTCGTGCGGATGCTTGCTGCTCTGCTACACCCTTGGATGCATCCCAAGCCATCCCTGGGTGAGGATCATCTCCAAATTTCTAAAGTCAGATTTCCTGCTTCTGGTTTTCGAGCAGGATATATGGTTTTAGGTCAAATCCTTTTTTGCTGGTTTTCCTGTTGGGCAAGATTTTCTAAACATACTAGTTTTCCCAATGGGCAAGATTTTTCAAATTGCTAGGTGGGTTTCTCCAAACTTGCTAGTTTTCTCACTGGGCAAAATTTTCCAAACCTGTTGGTTTTCCCACTGGGCGGGATTTACAATGTGGTGGTTTTCGACTGCTTCCCGCTGGGCGGGATTTACAATGTGGTGGTTTTTGGCTGCTTCCCGCTGGGCGGGATTTACAATGTGGTGGTTTTTGATTGCTTCCCACTGGGTGGGATTTACAATGTGGTGGTTTTTGATTGCTTCCCACTGGGTGGGATTTACAATGTGGTGGTTTTTGGTTGCTTCCCACTGGGTAGGATTTACAATGTGGTGGTTTTCGCCTGTTTCCCGCTGGGTGGGATTTACAATGTGGTGGTTTTCGCCTACTTCTTGATGGGTGGGATTTTCAAATTCGTCTTCCTGCATGTTTTCCCGCTAGGCAAGATTTTTCAAAATTGGTGGTTTCCCACTGGGCGAGATTTTTCAAATTTACCTGTTCCCGCTGGGTGGGTTTTTCCAAACTATTTGTTTCTTGTTGGGCGAGATTTTTCAAATTGATTGTTTTTGACCTTTGGCTTGGTCGGTTGACCTACTGTAAAAAGGTTTTGGGGCCCTTTCAAAACCCGCTTTCAATATAATTTTAACCTACCAAAAAAAAATGGTATCCATTTACATCATTCATATCATCCGCATTTACATCATTCATTCATATTTACATCATACATTTGCACTTACACCATTCAATTACATTTTTCACCACACAATTCTGTCAATTGGCTTGTGAGTCTCATTCTTCACTCATTTGCCAATTGAGGGGGTAAGCTACACACACAAATTATTTTGTATTCAAGATCATCTTTGCATTCCAAGGAATGAAAACTGCTTCTTCATCAAGCCAAAATAGATATCTCGTATTTTTGCACCACATTGCGTGAATGGTACAAAAAGGGACATCTGTAGACACCAAAGTCTAGCCACTTGTCATCCATCCATGTCCTCCAATCTCAAACATCCATTATATATATTTATATATGTATGTGTATTTGTTTAATGTATATTTAAATATTAATATTTTATATATTATATTTATATATATTTAATAAATAAATAAATAAATAAATAAATAAATATATATATTTATATAAATTAATCCTAGCCATCCACCACATTTTAATCTCAGTCATCCATCCACCTTAATACATGCCAATTACCCATAATTAATCTCCACCCTTCCTCGTATTTTAATATCGATCGCCCATTTGGTGTCGTCGAAACCCTAACATGTTCAAGGGAATATTATAAAAGATGAGTCATTTTGATGAATCAAACCCTTGGTCCCTGATTTTTCTGAGTTTGAATTCTATCGACGAACATTCACAAAGAATTATCAGAAGGTCTAAACCCAAACCCCTAACAATCTACCATAGCCATCTCATCGTTACTCTTGCCCTCCATTATTACCTTTGCATCGCTCGCAATCACCGCCCATCTTGCATGAACCAGATCTGGTTCTATGACAACTTTCCTCAACCCTCGAATGCCCCCTAGAGCCACCAGAATGCCTATGGGTATTTCTGGAACATTTTTGGTGCATCTACCACCATCACAAAACACCTCTAGGCATTTTTGGAACCTTTTTGGTGTATATACCACCATCATAGAACGCCTTGGTGCATTCTTCACCATCACAGAACGCCTTTGGATATTTCCTGCAATAGATATGCACTCCTATGACCCTTGGGTGTTGTTAGGGGGTCCCCACGACCATCACTGATTGAAGCAAAAACATAAATCATTGTGTTAACAAGGTAATAAATTTATTTGTATTTATTTCATGTTCTTGCACTTTTGTTTTTAGTATTACATTTAGCATCTAGGGTTTAGTTGATTTATCTCTCTAAGGGCCTCACATTGTGGAGCCCTCATAGGTGCTTCTAATATCTTTTGTTGTTTTTCTATCTATAGGTATAGGATCATATATTTGGAAGCTATTGAAGCTAGGGTGGCCCTTTTAGGATACACAAGCCCACCCACAACCTCGTTTGGATCGAAGACAAGTGCGAAGACACCAACTATTATTTTGAACTAGGATTTCAGAGAACTCTAGTAATTGTAAACTTGTATCACAAATGCATTGTAAAAACCCCACATTGGGGTACATTGATTGTATTATTTTGAGATTCACCCACATTAATAAAAGGTTATCTATATTGTGCAATCTTGTGTCATTTTTTGTGCTTTTGAGTATTTTATCTTATGTATTTGTGTTGCTTGATTTCAGTTTACACTATCCAAAATCATGCCTTCTCCTCTCTTCCCACTTTCCAAAATAATCCATATTTCACTACTGGAGATCCTAACTTTAGAGCCTACCACACTAAGGACCCATTAACATCCAAAAGGAAATGACTCACCTCATTCGGGTTCACCTGTCCCAAATATTTACTAGTTAAAACTCTCTTGAATAAAGAAGCTAGTAGGGATATCCACCTCCAGTAAAGCTTTCCAGTCAGCTTTTTTATCTAACATTTATCTCCTTAGTCCCAAACCTTCCTTTATCTTGGGTTGGATTACTTTATCCAAACCTACTAAGTCCCATTTCCTCTCTCCTTTTATTCCTCCCCATAAAAATTTTCTAGCCATCTTGTCCAACTCTTTCCATATGGTATGTGGGGTAGCAAGGATAGAAAATTTATAAATTGTCATGGCTTGAATGACTGACTACAAAAAAGTTAATCTACCCCCAAAGGTTAACCATTTGTGAGACCAATGATTAATTCTTTCTTTGATATGATCCAAAATATTCCTCCAAATATCTATCTTCAGTTTTTAAAATGTAAAGGGACCCCTAAATATACCACTAGGAGAAAAGTCCTCGTGAATCCCAAGATATCTAAAATTTTATCCTAAATACTTCTATCAAAGATTGAATAAGACCACTTTGGATTTTTTTATCATTAATGACTTGGTTTGTGGCCCTAAGGTAAACATTATGAGTATCTCTAATCATTATTGCTTCCCTAAATCTGACCACTCCCACATGTGTCATCTACAAACTGTAGGTGAGTCAAAACCTTCTCACCCACCTTGATACATGTTAGTGAACCTTGTGTCTTCTCCTCAAGATGAGTCTACCCAAGCCTTCAACCAATATGAGAAAAATATAAGGGGAACAAGGATATCCCTAATGAAGGCCTCGAGTGGCTCCAAATGGTTGCGAGGGAAGGCCTTTGATTAACATTGAGTATGTCAGAGTAGAAACACAACTCATGACCCATTTTATCCAATCCTAAGAGAAATAGAAGGTTGTCACCATCCCTGACAAGAAGCTTCACTCCACCCTATCATAAGCCTTTAACATATCCAATTTTATGAACATTCCTCTATTACCAGATTTTTACATTGAGTGGATTGCCTCTTCAGCTAGAACCACATCATCCAAATTTTCCTACCCTCTACAAAACCCCCTTGCTCTGAGGAGATAATGTTAAGTAGGAGAGGTTTTAGCCACTCAACCATTACCTTCATGATTATTTTATATATGACATTGTATAAGGCAATAGGTCTATGATATGAAATATGCATCTCCTCCTCCCCTTTCAAAATTAAGACAATTAATGTATGATTTAATACTTTAAACATTATTTTACTACCTCTGGACTCCTCTATAACAACCATTACATCCTCCTCCAAGTTGCCCCAAAAGGTCTAAAAATCCTCAATTAGAAAGCCATTTGGACCTGGAATTTTTCCCATACTCATTGCAAAGGCTACTTTCTTTAGTTCCTCTCTATCGATGGGTTTAAGCAAGGCCTAATTTTCTTCTTTAGAGATAATAGAGGGTGTGACAGTAAGAAATTTTTGATATTCTTTGTCTTACACCATACTTTTATCAAACAAAATAGAAAAATAATATATTGAATAAAAATGCATACCTGGGATTGTATCAAAAGAGTGCCCATTCTCATCCCAAAGAGCTTCCATCTTGTTTGTCTGTCCCTTGGCATAAGCAGCTTGATGGAAAAATTTGGTGTTTCTATCACCTTCCAATAACCAAGTGGTTCTTTATTTCTATTTCCAGTAGATCTCCTCTTGGTTTTCAATTTCCTCAACCACTTTACACAATGCATCATCCTCTTATTTGAGTTGCTTTGTAATTGTTCCTTCCCTAAAGTGTTTTTGCACCTCATCCCATTTGGCCACCAACGGAGCTCTTTGGGCCTAGAAGTTTGTCTTGTTATTTTACCTCCATTATTTTAGTTGATCCTTGACATAATGAAGCTGCTTGTGGAATCTAAATATTGTTGTCCCATATATCGGGCATCCCTCTTCCCACCATTATGGGTTTTTCTTTTAAATTTCCTTCTTTTGTAACCAAAAGTTTTTAAATCTAAATGGTTTGTGATGTTGTCCTATATTGATCGCCCCTTCCAACATAATAGGGAAGTGATCCAAAATTGGACCCTCCAAAATCTAAAATTTTAGATTCTATTTCAAAAACACCTCCTCTCAAACCAAAAAATGCTCTAACCTCACCTTACTGCTATGTGGCTCCCTCCTCTTATTAGTCCAAGTATAGTTGGTTCCAAGATATTTAATATCCACCAAGTGTAATGCATGGACCTGGGCAATCATAAGCCAATCCCTTGGGTCCAAAATTGGGGTTCCCTCTTCCTGATATCTAGATGATAATTTAGTATTAAAATCCCTAGCAATAATCTAGTTTAACTCCTTCCTCGAGACTCTCATATTATGCACCACTTTCCATTGATGAATTTGACCATCTAGGTTTTGAGCCCCATAACAATTGTTATTAAAACCTGCTCAACTATCACATTGTTCCTAAAATGCGATGTGAGGATACCCCTCCAAGCTATATGTTCTATTGTCATCCATTCAAGAGAGTTCCAAAAGGTAACTATCCCCCTTAGTCCCCTTGGACAACCACTTCCATATGATCAACACCCCTCCAAAGTCTATTTACTATTTTACACATAAAATCCAATAACTTTTATATATCTTGGATAAGTGTAGGTAAATTTTATCACCTACGTCCACAAGGTAGTCTAGTCTATGCCGTGTAGTTATTTTACGAAAGCAATAGTATAGCTAATGGCATGCAACAAATTAAGAGACAACAATTTTAGTATCAGATGGAAGTTACAAAAGAAAGAATGGTACAAGTAGACCAAAATATTGTGAAGAAGTGTGAAGAGGAGAAATGTATCATCGGATGCAAGATTAAGTAAGGAAATTAGCAAGACAATAGGCAGAGGCTTACCGGACTAAATTAGACTCCAAAATAATGAGATTTGGTAAGCAAACACAAGCATAATAGAAAACATAAGAATTTGACTAAGAAAGTTGGTTGGAAATTTGAGATGTTGATTTTAGCAAAGGGATAATAAAAATTTGACATCCAATAGGAGCAAAAGTAAAGCATGTAAAGGCTTTGACATCCGACGCTCAATATTGAGATAAAGAAGAAAAGAATGAAGTAAGTCAAATGGATAATAATGATGATGTAAATATGGTAGCATAAAATATCTAGTATAGTATGAAACAATGCTTAAGAAAGAAGTATTCTAAGGCATTAAATCTGGCATCCAACATCCAACATCATGCTCTACAAGGATTTCAAAGGCATCGAACATTAGGAGGCAATGACACCATCAAGAGCGTGAACACCCGGTAAACCAAAACGAATGTCGAATGCAAAATAAATCCAATGCAAAATACACAACAACAAAACATTAAGGATTAAGCAAAAAAACTTGATGTTAGACACTATGCATAAACATATATGGTTGTCAAACTCTTAAAGTAATGATGTCATCAAAAGAGAAAAATATTTTTGGTACCTGACATGATGAAAAGATAAAGGAAGTAACACTTAGCCAAGATAAACCATCTGATAGCAGGCAACATGCTTTCATATTGATATCCTCTGCATAAATTATTTGGACTGATCCTAGTCAACAATATCACACATGGCAATCAGTTGCTAAACATCAATACTATCAAAGGATCTCAATGGATAAAGCCTCCTCCATCACACACTGGCCCCTACTCAGCTGGATAGAAAGGAGTGAATCCTAAAATCCAAAAATCCATAACACAAGCCAACCTCACAAATAAAATATACATCACACACATAAATAAATTATGCTTGAAGCCGTTAAGCATATCTGACTTGAATATGACAACCACATCCTACGCCTACTCTAAAAGGTTTGTAATCTATTCTGTAGGCAATCATGATAATATAACTGAATGAATTGTTGATCCTTTAGAGTTTATAATTGCATAATTGTATGATTGAGGCTATACATCTTTTGAATGAATATTGGATTGTTGTCTGGCCTCTTGCTCAATTCTTTGTAAAACATGTATATATACCAACTTAGTGATTAAGCATTTTTTTTAAAGCTATGAATGGTTAATTCTGTTACAATTATTAAGCTTTATGGATTTCTCATTGGATTTCCTATTCATTATTCTAGAATGTTTGATAATGTTTAGCATTTGTTATGATTAATTATTTTATCAAAAGGAAAGTAAGTTGGTATGCTAGAAAATTTTAGTTTAATTCAAATTGTGAGACTCTCATACACTATGTATCTTGATGTTGTTAAATCTACACCACTTTTAGTTTAGCTTCTAACCCTTTTGCATTCCTTTAGTATGCAACCCCCATTTATTTTAGTTTAGCTAGGACCATGAGAGTCGACCTACTCTAGAGGATGACTTAAATACCCTTGTTTTTGAGCCATCCAATATTGGCCAAGGTCTTGAGGGTACAACTCATCCGCTTAGGCATATTTTGGATCGAGTTTTATACCATGAGTGATAGGACAAAAATCTCACCTTCCTTATTGATTAGAAGTTTGGTGATATTATGCTCTAAAAAATCATCTCCAATCACCTGGTGACTCTGCCGAGATATACTCACGAAACTAGCAACCCAACAACTATTAAATGTGCCAAGAGTTTTTCGCATGCCCAGTGGGACTCGAATGTCCCACCTTAAAAAAACATTTCATAGATCCTATTTTGATCACCCAAAGGACTCAAGATTTTGGTGAATAGTCTTGATATCGCATGCGAAGACTGTACGTTCACTTGGTGACTTTTTTGAAGACAAGAATCCAAAGAAATTGGTGACCTCGCTGGAAAAAATCTCAAATTCAAATGGTAAAAATTCTAAAAAACCAATAAAATTCACTAAGTACGAATTGGATGGCTCTACAAGAACATTAATAAAAGGCATAGAGCTATGGTTGGATAAATTTTTTCGGTTTGGAATAACATTGGACTGCTCAATCTCCCGATTCTCCATAAAATTCCCTAGATTGCATTAAAGATATTACCCATTTATGATGGTAATGGAAAAACTACTTATGAGCATTGTCAAGATGTCTTAGCCTTGGCCACCCTTTACAATATTGTATTTGAAGACATTGTGGTCAGGTTGTTTGCTCAATCTCTTCAAGATAAGATGTTGCAATGGTATAGGTATTTGGAAGACAACAACATAAGGACTTGGGTAGACCTAGATAAGCCATTAATAACACATTATGATTATTCAAGAGACCCTTTTCTACTACTTAATCTGTTCTTCTTACTACAAAGGTTACCTCAGGAACATATCATGAACTTCAATACTAGATTCAAAAGAACCTAGAATAGGATTCCTTAAGGAATTAGGCCTTTGTATGCTCAAGCATACATATAGGTCTTCGCATGCTCAAGCATACATATACTATGTTCATATTTTTGGTTCAAATCTAAGTGTCCTAATTCAATAGTCCAATGAAAAAAGATTTTCTCAAATCTTCCAGATCTCTATCTAGGCAAAAAACATGCTTATTTTAGTAGGAATTTTTCCACCTAGATTCATCAATTTGTCTCCTACATTGCCCTCTCCACAATTAATTAATGAGTGAGGATCATTCTTGTCTATCCGTACCCAGGAAAATAATGAAGCTAGGTTAGGAGTTGGGGAATCTCAAGAAATTCATGAGCTAAGAACTATGGTTTAATACCTAGCTAATGAGATCAATATGATGAATCAACACAAAATCATGGCTGCTTATCCTTATCAAAATGATCCTCAAGAAAATTCTCCTTCAGAGAACCAATTCATGCAGATTAGGTACAAAAATGCAAAATATTTTTAGATAGCCCAAGACAAAAGGTATTTATAAATAGGTAATTATTGTAATACAAATGAGGAATCTCAAAATTCATATGAATCTGTGATCATGGCCAAGGAATCAAATTTGATCTTGGGATCAGATTACTAGTACCCATCAATAGAGGTTCAACAAACAATTTTTTTTTGGGTAATAACCAGGAAATGCAAGAAGAATATGAAAATGATGCATTGAATAAAGTATCATGTTCCCAAAGTAGGGTCTTGGAATTAAAAAACTTAGGTTTATATGGAAAATGTTATGATATAGAGGATCTATGCTTGCATTGTCAGATAAGACAAGCTTATCAGATATTATATTACCCAACCATATTAAGAGAACAACGAGAAGATGCAATAAAGGTCTATGGGAAGTTAAAGCAAAAAATAATAGAAGGACATGATTTTGGAAATGACACTCTCGAAGAAGGATATTTGAAGGAAAATCTTTTGGTTTCTGCACAAATTGATTTGGTCAAAGTAGCTCTAGAAAGTTCAATAACAGGCACATTGTCTCATCTAGAATTCAAACTGATACACTGACGATCATCTCTTGGTATGATAAAGGATAACCCTCCCTTGTGTTATTTGTCAGTATGCTTGGAATGATGGATGTTACATAACTATTTAATAGATCATGAAGTTTAAATGTGCTATCATACCTAAGACAATCAATAATACTATGAGCCTTAAATACACTAACATGAAGCATCAAATCATCCAATTCAAGAAAATGCAAGTCAAATCAATAGAGATAGCCGAGAAGGTGATAGTGCTATTACATAGAGTGCTAAATTTAGCAATAATTCAAAATATTATAGTAGCAAAGGTGCCTCCAACATTTGGAATGAATTTACCAAAATATTTTTTATACAAATAGGTAGACACATTGGACACAATGTTGCACATATAGTTGTGCCATACATCAAGAAATTGGTTTGAATTCATATCAAAAATATCAGATCCTTTCACATGCAAATATACGAAGAATACAACGTAAATTTGGCTCAAGAGATTCATAAGTTGGCCAAAATGGAGGTGATTTATTAGATAGAGGGTGAGTAAAGGTCAAATTACAATGGCTCAACTTCCAAAGGTATCAATATTATGCTACTATTAAGCTCATAAAGAAAACATAATCTGGTAATCAATTGTGATGCTTTACAATTTCAGGTTGGGGGTATATTTCAACAAACACTCCCAATTTTATTGGGAAATAAAATAGAGGACTAACTATTGATAGAATAAATTTTAGCATTACACAACCAATCAGAAAGCCTTGTGTTCATTGAATATCTTCATTTTCAATGAGTTAATACATAGCCAGATGTGCATTAAAATGGAAATTAATAACTCATGTGATCAATAACAACTCCCACCATTAGTTTCATGCACCACTTTTCAAGCAGTCTAAAAAATAGATCCCAGCTCAAAGTCAAAAATATAGCAAAATCCTGAAAAGGCTAGCCACACTCCCCAAGATGAATATCACAGAGAAAAAATGCAAATTCGACCTTATTTGGTCATGTCATTGCAGATTCAGATGCAAGAGCTAAAAACTATGTATAGTTGGCATGCAATTTTCATGCCACAATGTTGTGTAAATAAGTCAGCTTGTAAATAAAAACTATAAAGTAGCAAAAAAATAATAGTAAAAGGGGATATTAAGGGAACTTCAATATTATACAAAGCATATCACATGATTCAAACAATTATAGGGTGTCACGATAAATTTTGCTTCTAAAAAACTGGAGATAATAAAGCTGAAGAATAAGAAGATTGATAGTCTAAGCCAAACAATGACTTCTCCATGGGAAAAATCCTATATAAAGATGCAAATCCTTCACCTTCTTGTCCCAATTACAATGGAAGATAATTTAGAATATGTCAATAATATAAAGGGCAAAACATAGGCTAGAGTTAGAATGGCTCAAGGATACATTGCATTGTTTTCCCTTACTCTCATTTGAGCCCTTGTCCTAATGAAAAATAAAATACTAAGACATGGGCCAAATGATAGGAAGGCAAGAAAAAATTATTGGAAAGGAATCTGGAATAAAAGTAGAAAAGATTTTTCCCCCTCAGGTATGCATAATCTAATATTCCATCATAATCATATGTGGTATGCATAATCTAATATTCCATAATAATCATATGTCTCCTCTATATGTGCACATTATGTCCACAAGCACTTCCATACACCATCATTTTCACACTTGTATCCAGTGAGCATTCTTAGCATTTAGGAAATAAGAAAATTTCCCTCCCCTATATTCTCTCATAACTTCATAGCCCAATTATAAGGCTATCCTCACAACATGCTTGCAAACAGTCACAATCGTTCCACATGATTGTAAAGGAATGCATAATTCAGTTTCCCAGCATATAAAAATATATATCAAGAGCCATCATATAGGCATAATGGGATACATCAACACATGCAAGCTAAACACATGTTGCATTTAGTAATTAAGTTTGAAGAGATAGACATCATGCAAAAATGGGTGATCATATGCAAAGTAATAAAAATAGGCACGATTTACATTAATGAGAATGTCGTGATGATAAGCTATGATAGGTTGCACAAAAGGAGAAATAAAAGAGCTGGATCTCCACACAAGCAATAAAATCTATAAAAGTAGTGCTACTCTAACAAAAGTCGATTCAAAATCATAATCCAGTTGTCATCCATATCAACCATGGGCTATAAAAAACTATAGGGCTAATTAATGCATGTAATTTCTTCTATGAATAGCCATGCAGAGAGTTGAAGCAACACCTGGTTCTGCAATGATCTAAAAGTTTAAAGGATATTATCTGTGTGACCTCGTAAGAAAGAAGGTAAGGAGGAAAAGAGAATTCTTGGAAGCTTGCAATATTTACCTAGGATAATTTATGCGAGTGAATATTCACCAAAAGCTATAAAATTGGACCTAAATAATGTTCAACTTTTATGAAATATGCTCATGGTTTTTTTTATTTTGTAGGAGATACCTTCTCTCAAGTATCTCTATCTTCTTTATTCTTTCTTTCATTACAAATATTTTCCTCCTCTTTTTATCATTGTCTTCCACATATTTGCATTATTTGCTCCATGGACATCTTCTCACCCTGTCTACCTAAGTATCTTGCCATCACGTCCATAATTCATATACTTCACTATCCTTACCTTTCTCACCTCTTGTAGATCCCTCCTCATTTAAATTAGCCTTCACCCCTTCAATCATATTCCATCATGCTTTTATTTTTCTACATCAATTCCCATCCCTGCTATGAAACTCTTTTATTTTTAATGACCATAAGTATTGCTCGTTCTCACAACCCTCTCTCTCAATTAGCTTATCTTCTAGCTCCATTTTCTATCAAGGTGTTTTTATCCCATGGATAAGGAATATTGGGTTCTCAATTTTGTAAGCACAAATCCTCAGAAGTTGCCAATAATGTAGTTAAATTTCATAACCAATAATGTGGTCTAGTTCAAGTCGTGTAGTTATTTTGCTAAAGCAATAGTATAGCTAATGGCATGCAATAGCTTAAGAGACAACAATTTCAGTATTGGATGACAGAAGCAAAAGAAAGAATGATACAAGCAGGCTAAAAGATTGCAGAGACATGTGAAGAGCAAAAATGTATCATCGAATGCAAGATTAAATGAGATAGGCAACAAGACAATAGAAAAAGGCTTACCAAACTAAATCAGACTCCACAACAATGAGATATAGCAAGTAAAGACAAGCAAAATAGAAAATATAAGAATTTGACTAAGTAAGAAAGTTGGTCAGACATTTTAGATGCTGATGTCAACAAAGGGATAATAAAAATATGGCATTTTATAGGAGTAAAAGCAAAGCATGTAAAGATCCAACATCCAACACCCAACATTGAGGTAAAGAATAAAAGAATGAAGCAATGCTTAAGCAAGAAATAGTCTAAGGCATTGCTTAAGGTAGATGGATAATAATGATGATGTCAATAGGGTGGCATAAAAAGTTTGACATAGTATGAAGCAATGCTTAAGCAAGATAAATTCTAAGGCATTGGATCCGACATCCAACATCCGATGTCATGCTCTATAAGGCTTTCAAAGGTGTCAAAATTTAGGAGGAAATAACATCATAATCAAGAGCGTGAACGCCTAACAAACCAAAATGAATGTTGAATGCAAAATAAATCCAAGGCAAACTACCCAACAATAAAACATTAAGGACCAAGCGAAAAAACCTGATGTCTAACACTATGCATGAATAGATATGGTTTTTGAACTCTACAAGCAATGACATCATTAAAAGAGAAAAATATTTCTAACACTCAACATGAAGAAAGGATAAAAGAAGCAACACTCAACCAAGATAAACCATTCTATAGTAGGCAATATGCTTTCACGTCGCTATCCTTTGCATAAATGATCTGGATTGATCCTAGTCAACATTGTCATGCATAATCAATTGCTAAATATTATTACTATTAGAGGATCTCAAAAACCAAAGCCTCCTCCATCACACATCATCTCCTTATCAACTAGATAGAAAGGAATGGATCATCATTAGATGGTTAAAATCCAAATATGCATCATGCAAGCTAGCCTCATAAATAAAATCTACACCACACATATCAACAAAGAATGCTTGAAGCAGTTAAGCATAACTAACTTGAATACGATAACCACATCCGGTGCCTCATATAAAAGGCTTGCAATCCACTTTGTAGGAAATCATGATAATATATTTGAATGCATTGTATATATATATATATACTTGAATGTAAGCCATTCAAATGGTCAACCCTTTAGCATTTGCAATTGCATAATTATATGATTAAGGCTATATATCTTTTGAATGAAGATTGAATTGATGTTTGATCTCTTGCTTAATTATTTGTAAAACATATGTATGCCAAATGAATTATTAAGCATTTATGTTAAAGTTGTGAATGGTTAATTTTGTTACAGTTGTTCTACTTTCTATATTTCTCCCTAGATTTCTTGTTCTTTAGTTTTGGAATGCTTGATAATGCTTAGCACTTGTTATGATTAATTGTTTTGTCTAAAGAAAAGTAAGTTGGTCTATTATGCAATTTAGTTTAATTTATATTTTGAGACTCTCATGCACTATGTCTCTTGATGTTGCTAAATCTGCACAACTTTTGGCTTAACTTCTAACACTTTTGCATTCCTTACTTTAGTTTGCAACTCCCTTTTTAGTTAGTTTAGTTAGGATGATAGGAACCAACCTAATATGGAGGGTGACTCAGAGACCCCTTTTTTTGATCCATCCAATCTTGGTCGACGTCTTGATGGTTCAACTCATCCACTTAGGTGGATTTTGGACCAAGAATAAGCAAAAAAAATGTTTTATTTTTTCTAAGAGTCCTCGAACAACAAAGTGATGGGTTATATTGTTTAAACCCCTAATATTCTATGATTGTATAATAATTGGTTACCTTGAGACCAATAAGAGTCTATTGGCCTCACCAATCCCCCAATGATCAATTTGTCTCCTTGAATTGCTATTAATTATTATTTTTTATTTTCTACCTACTCCTTGAGAGCTCATATTCTTTGATCTCTTCTCCACCTGGATTATCCCTAGAGTTATATTTTCTCTCTTATTTTCTACCATACCCATGATTACATCCTTTATTATTGGTTGCTTTTGGTTATGCACTATCAATTCCCCTACAATTTTTGATTATGGGAACTCACTACACTCTTTTACCTGCTCTAGTATAGGAGGAGCTGAAAGAGGGGCTTGAACATGGTTGTTATGATTTTCATTATTCTCATCCACTCCTTCCATGAATTATTCTTCCTTTTCCACTAGTGTCTTGAAGATATCATACCTATTTGAGGGTTTGAGTTGGATTTTATCTTTACCATATTTCTTTTTTACCGTCTCCTTCTCTGGGTTGTTCAAAACAATCTCCTTATGCTTCTCTGTCTTGAGAAATTTTGGCTATTTCTTTATTGAATATTGACTTACCCTCCATAGAAATATTTGACATTCCTAGAGGAACATCCATTTTTTGTGTTCATATTGTTTGGGAAAGGTCAGTCTAAATACCCATATTTATGGCAAACTATACACATAAATGGGAACATCTCATAATCTAGTTGTTGAATCCAAGATAGTCCTGCAAGTTTGAGTTCCACCTCTGTTAGTAAATGCTGGCTAAGATCCATTTCCATGCTTAATATAGCATAAACGATTGTGTTTCCTTCCATTGTGTCTCTAGAAACCCCCAAATATATTTCAAGGGGGTTACTAATAATTTCCAATACCTGCTCACTCTAAAAATCCATTGGAAGTGCATATAAATGGATCCAAACCAGGATAGCAGTAGCTTCAATTTGGGGATGAAATCCCACTCTCCAAGGTTAAAAAAATAATCTTATCGGACCATGATTTCTCTTTTTCGATTCAAAAGCCCTATTTATGTTGACAAGTTAGGAAAAAATAACAATACAATATCCATTACTAATTAACCACAAAGAATACTCACCAAGAGGCTCCTAGTTTTGCCGAACACAAGTACAAAAAAATCAAGGTAGGGTGAGTACCCATGAATTTATAGATCAGGTCATGATTGGATTTATATAATATTTTTTATTATACCATCCTCTCCTCAATGACAATATTTTTCCTTGATTTTAATTATGGCAAGCATCCATTGACTCTTTGAGATGATTTTTTTTCAGCAACTGTAAAGAGCATTTTTAGTGTTGTTTTTTGTGCTTCTTTAATCTCTGTTGGAGATTTTTCCTTCAAAAAATCTGCAAATGAACTTTGTCTATCTAAAAAAGGATTTGGAGGTATCCCCATTGGGCCCTCCCGGGGCAGCAACCTTGTCTTCGATTCCACAACAACCAAAAAATACTTCGTCTACCCAATCGATGCCTTAGTTTTCCCTTATAGAGCCCATTAATAGAAAAATCAACACATTGAGAAAGTTGAATTAATAGAAAAAAAAAACAAAAAATGTTTGTGATAAAAAAGCATGCTGGATATGGATATGGTTTAATTTACCTAACAACAAATGTAATATTTTGGTATAATGATTAAGATTTACTTTAATGTTTTCCATTGGTAATATTTGTTGTATTTTATAACATTAGTGTGTTTCCACATAAAATATTTATTACAATTCTTATGGTTGCACTTATGCTTCAGGAAGGAAACTAGTAGTTCAAATCTGGTAAAGCAAATTATGATAGTGTGAAGTTCTAAAAATATTACTCTACTAAGATCCAATGTGTAGTCAGTAGAGTTGAAGTTTTGGTATTTATGAAGGTTGTTGCAGGAAAACATCAAGAAGGATGCTGAATTGTGGAATATTTGTATTTGCAAAGCAAATTGAAGAAGATTCAATGAAAATCAAGAATTTAGATTTTTTTATGAAAAAGGATGTAGTATCTAGCTATAGAAACTCATTTGAGATGAGATTTGTATTTTTTTGTGTAGACACCTAAAACACGTCATATTTAGGAGACTACTCATATGGGCATATTTGTAGACCATATGAATCATCTTGGAACTTTCCAAGATGTAGCAGTGGTTCTAACCACTCATCTTGAGTAGTCTGGTCCTATGCAAGTTCAGTTGCTGATGCTCAAAGTGGCTACCAGCCCAACCGCTGATGTTAAGAGTGGCTAGGAGAATAGCTGCTCCTGTTGATAGTGGCTAGCTCTAAAACTATCTTGGCCTCTCGGGCCAAGCCTAAATCAATTGTAATGACCAAATGCAATTGATATTAGGTGGTTTTGGGTGAGTAAACTTCTGGAAGGTTACTCCCAACTACCACAGGCTGGAAATTCTTGATCTCGGTTTCTCCATGAAGCCAAGATTGGAATTTGAGAAGCCTATTTATAGGCCCTCCCATGAATGCAAAAGAGACAACATTTTATGTAGTGAATATCTGCTAGATTGGATAGTGACTTGATAACCCTTGAGGAGTGTCAAAATTCTGCCCAATTATGGAGTGAAAAGCATGCAAACAATAATGGAGCTTTTGAATGACTGAGAAGCACACATCATAAATTCACATCAATCTAACGCAAATTTCAATGAATTCAACTACCAATTTATCTCTGGACAAGCAGATGATCCTTGACCATAAATTCAACTAAAGAATTATGTGTTGCAACCCCTGATTCAAGATGCAGAAGTCACATTTTATGGCTGCTATCGTTGACAACAGCTCGCAGGCCCCAGCCATCAATGACAGTAGCGGCTAGCAAATCAACTACCCTGAGCGACAATGACTAGGGTTTGATGCATCATTTATTCAATTCTTAGCCTATATTTTTTCTTATTCCTACTTTATTAGCTTATATTAGAGTAGAATTATCATTTTCATTGCATTTGCATGGTTAATTAGCAATATTAGAGGTAACTTTACCTTGATTTAGTCATATTTGCTTACTTTTGTAAATCTCCTTAGATTGGCTTCATTTCATGCTTTTATTGCAAATTATATGTTAGATTAACTATATCTCCATGTTTTACTTCCTACTTTGCATCAATTTAGATATTTCTTGATTATATTTGCATATCTTTATGTTTATTTCAAGTATTATCACATTTCTTGCAATATTTTGATAAAAGCCTCATCATGAGAGGCCTCATATGTGTTTAATGTGCTTTGTTGCTTTTTGTATGCAGATTACATGTTCCTTACAACTTCAAAGCATTTTCAACATCAAGTTCCTCTTGGAAAAGAGAGGAGGCATCAATAAGCCCTCAATCAATTCGTGTCAATTCTATAAGGCCTACAAATTGCACCACCTCCGTTTTGGGGCTTCATATATTTGTATTCATTATATCAAAATTTGGTATCCCTAAGAGGAACGCACATGTAACTATTTTTCATGATGAATTAATAAAAAAAGCCTTTAAATTTTTCTTAATTTATTATCATTGTATGTTTTCTTGTTTTATATTTGATATTATGATGCAAATACAGTAAGGTGCATGCGTTCTAGCATCGTACAGATGGTGATCACGATGGAAACACTTGAAATTTATGTTGTTTGCTGATTTGTTACATGTTTTTTTCACACAAGTGCAACTTCTCTGATCGACAGTGGCTAGCAGAGCTCAGCCTCTCTTGAAGACAATGACCAGATTCATAGTCACCCTGAGTGATAGCTACTGATAGAAAAAATTGCAAACAATAGACAACTAGATCATCAATAGACTTGGATTTTAGGTTGGTTGAAATTCTCTGTATTTTTGCTTCTTTGTCTATGTTTTTAATTTTCTAAAATGTAGTAGATGAATGTTAATTAGAGAACATAGAGAAATTTTAAAGAAAAATTTATAAGATCTCTTAGGTTTTCTACTAGCCATTGCTAGGAACAATAGTCTCTGATTGTAATCCGCCCTAGTCTCCAATGATCTAGATTGTATGTTAGGGTTTGCATGCTTGAGGCCCAACTTGAGGTCATTTTTCATAACTAGTCTTTCATTCTTTGAATATCATCTAGCTTTTAGACGTGCATTCTTTGAAAAGTAATCGTTCATTTTAAGCATATAGAAAAATCATTTGAGTGCTCTATGATGCATTTTTTTCATGTAAAATTAAAAAGAACCACCACACACCATGTCACACTTAAATGTTAGTAAGTTAGACTTCATACCCAGCCACTAATAGATACCAAAAACGGTGGGCTTCATCTCCATCCATTGGCTCAAATCCTACGATCCCTATTTTTGGCCAATACCAGATCCAAGAACCGACGTAGCTTAGAAAATTTGCATGTACTTCTTTTTAGAGGGTATAATGTTGACCAAGTGAGACTGGATGAGGACCGAAATGACCTATGCTCCCTAATCGGGTATGGGATTCATATCCATACTTTGGTGGGTTTACGTGACCATAATTTCATTGTCGGTTGTCGAGTTGCGAGCATACAGGTGAAAACCCCTTTAACAAAAGAATATCATCCAACAAAAGAAAACACGTGACATGAGGTCTTTTTAAAAATCAAAAAATAAAAAATACACAAAAAAGTTCTTAGGACACACATTAAATCCTTAAAAGAGATAAACACATTTGTCTACTTTTTTTGCGTGTCTTAAATTTACACAAAATTATAAGTTCACATTGTCATGGTTTTCACACAGAGCAACCACCCTCAATCCAACACTGAGGCGGGAACTAGTGCTCCACCCAATAACAATCATAACATTTATGTTGAGCTGCCCATAGAAAACACCGCTAGAAAAAGCTCAACGAGCCTCAAGGGGGATAACTCAAACACATTTGTCTATTTTTTTTGCGTGTCTTAAATTTACACAAAATGATAAGTTCACATTGTCATGGTTTTCACACAGAGCAACCACCCTCAGTCCAACATTGAGGCGGGAACTAGTGCTCCACCCAATAACAATCATAACATTTATGTTGAGCTGCCCATAGAAAACACCACTAGAAAAAGCTCAACGAGCCTTAGGGGGGATAACTCAACCCTTGGGGGTAACTCTGAAGGAATCCCAACTAGAGAACCAAATCCATGTTCCTCTCACGTTAGACAGGAGGGAGCTTCGAGGCCCAAATCCTCACAAGATAGATATAGGTAAGATCAACCCAATGAGGGGTAAAACACAAGGGTTGCATCCAAAAGTAGACCCATCATAGCTCCTAACCACATTGAGGGTGGTGGAATTATAATAGACACCAATCTTATTGGAGCAAATGGCACTCTGCAAGATCAACTATGGAGAACCAGACAACTTGACGAATTGGACCGGGTTCTCCTAAGGCTAACATGGTAAAACACTGCTATTGTACACTCTTTTTTTGATATTTCACGTAGTCAGCAAATAGTGAGACACACTCACGAGTAGGGGGAATCTTCAAAACATCCCCGTAACACTTACACTACTTTCGATCATGGAGGTACAGAATACAGGTCGTTGCACACTGACAATGCTAATTTTACAAATAGAGGTAAAATCATAGTGGGGGCTCCTTCAAGGAACCTCACCATAGTGAATCCTCGCACGAAGTTACAAAATTAGAGACCTTCAATGGTAGATCAATATGACCATGTGCATAGGTTGTATGAAGATGCACAATATCAAGAAAGAGTACTCTAAGATAAAATGGAGGCATTGCGCATAGAGCAAGAGCACCTAGATAAACTTGAACAAGAAGAGGTGCAGGCACAAAGATGGTTCCAACATCTACATGAATAGTGCCTGAGAGAACAACATACCCTAGACCAAACAGAGCATGAGGAACAAGCAAATAGGTTAGCTCGGGCCAATATACACATGGGTAGCGAGTACTACCACTCCAATAGACGTGCTACTTCTCAACCTGAGAGGTACATCAAACAGGTAGACAAACACACTCATCGCACCTCATAGCATACTTTGAGACACCAATGGTGCCTAGTGCAAGAACAGGTGGAGAATGAATAAGAACAAGATGCGAATATGGATGACCATGAGCAGATTTATCTTGAACCATCGTTTGTATCCATGGAAGAGGACTATAACCAAAAAATTCAGTCCAATGCAGAACGATTACCTCCTCGGCCACCTCAAAAGAACCTTTGGGAGGAAGAGATCATATCTTCAAAATCTTACAAGGTGCTTAATGAGAGAATCAAGTCTCTCGATAAGCAAGATACGGTTGGGTAGAAGCCAACCTTAAGCAGGATACACAATCAACCCTTATGCTCATTGGTACCAAATCCTACCTATCTAAAGCATTTCGGGATGCCTCGATTAGATAAGTTTAAGGAAGAGGAATATGCACAAGAACATGTTACAAACTTCATGAATGAATGCTTTTAGCTCCAACACAATTATGCCCTGATGTGAAGAACGTTCATCATGACATTATCAAGTGCAACAATAGAGTGGTACTGTTGACAATTTTGTCACATTGCATAGAGGGGTAGAAAAAAATCAAAAAATTTCTCTTTGTAAAGTGTTTTTTGTTGCTTCGAAAGTTTTTGTAAGTGTTGCAGCAATTTTGGCTTTCAATGCCACCCCCTTGTACATAAAATGAAGAAGAAGAGCTTCACTGCCGAACAAGCCAAAGAAGATAGCCTCGCCAAAAGAAGGAAAAAGTGTCGCGATATCGCGACATGTTGCATTTTCATGGCTCAGAGCGACAAGAGGGAGCAAGAAAGAAAAAGTGTCGCGATATCGTGACATGTTGCATTTTCGTGGCTCAGAGCGACAAGAGGGAGCAAGAAAGAAAAAGTGTCGCGATATCGCGACATGTTGCATTTTCGCGGCTCAAAGCGACAAGAGGGAGCAAGAAAGAAAAAGTGTCGCGATATCGCGACATGTTGCATTTTCGTGGCTCAAAGCAAGGAGAAAGAGCAAGAAGGAAAAAGTGTCGCGATATCGTGACATGTTGCATTCTCGCGACCAAAAGAGGAAAAGTGTCACGATATCGCGACATGTTGCATTCTCGCGACCAAAAGAGGAAAAGTGTCGCGATATCGTGACATGTTGCATTCTCGCGACCAAAAGAAGGAAAAGTGTCACGATATCGCGACATGTTGCATTCTCGCGACCAAAAGAGGAAAAGTGTCGCGATATCGCGACATGTTGCATTCTCGCGACAAAAGAGGAAAAGTCGATATCGCGACATGTTGCATTCTCGTGACCAAAAGAGGAAAAGTGTCGCGATATCGCGACATGTTGCATTCTCATGACCAAAAGAGGAAAAGTGTCGCGATATCGTGACATGTTGCATTCTCGCGACCAAAAGAGGAAAAGTGTCGCGATATCGCGACATGTTGCATTTTCGTGGCCAAAAGCAACAAAAGAGGACAAAGACATAGAAATGTCACGATTTCGTGACATGTCATATTTTCGTGATGCAAGAAGAAGAACCAAGCTGAAGACATAGAAATGTCACGATATCGCGACATGTTGCTTTTTCGTGACTCAAAGGGGGCACGCGCTCCAAGCCGGGTATTTTCTCGAGATGATCAAGTGCCTCATAAATGCATTTTTACTTGCTCGGTAAGCTCGTTGCTCATTTTTGGCAATTGGAAGCGAAGTATCAGTCCCTGAAGGAGAGCCCGACAAGCATGGCGGCCACTCGAGCATTGCACCCAGAAACCAAGGACACTCAGACGGCTCATCAATGCATGTTTCCACGGTTGACTCGGTCACGGTTGCCCGTTCTGGTAATGGATTTGAGAGCTCAGTCACGAGGGCCGCGAGGAGCCGACTTCTCAGATCTCAAGAGTATACTTCGCCATTCTATGTAATAATGACTCAGAGGGTCGGGTCCTCTATAAAAACCTAGGCATTGTAATGTAAGAAGGGGGGAACTTTCTGCTAGAAAGTTGTTGTAACTTGATGTCCTACGATTAATACTAAAGAGCTTTGGGCTCAATTTCTCTCTTTTATGCTGCCTTCTGTGTTTATTTCTTTTGTCTTTCTTCATTTGCATACTGTGACTCTGAATCCTGAATCCGGTGTGCGATTGGGGACTGTACCCTAAAATTTGCCCGAAGGATACATAGGAGAGGAAAAATGCTATATTGGTTTTCTTTTATGCTGCTTGGTGGGTTGTGGTTTCTGTTATATTCGCTTGTCCTAATCGTCGTTACTCTGAACCCTAAATTTCGATGAAAGGGAGAAGGAGAATCCTGGAGCTCTCCCAGAGGATACATAGGAAGGTTAATGTGGCGTTTCTTTCATTTATTCTTGGTGTTCTTTGCTGCTATTCAAGTTGTTAGTTAGTGATCGTGCTTCCTGTTCTCTCCCACTTTAAATCATCGATCTCTCTTCCCTTACCCCTTTTTATTTCTTTCTCTAACCCTAACTCTTTTTATCTCTTTCCTAACCCTAAATCCTTTTATCTCTTTCCTGCATCCCTTATCTCAAAACACCAAAGTAGTTTAGCATAGGAGCCGGCCTTTCTCCGGAGATTGGCACGAGGGGCATCTCTTCCCTTCGGCCTTTCAATGTTGGTCCAGGTCTAGGGCGCATACATTTACCCAAAATCCTTTCCTAGGCAGATTTGATGACCAACAGTTTTTGGCACGCCGGTGGGACCAAGGTCCCATATTTTAAGAACGCGAATCTCAACCTATCTCCATCGGGGCCAATATTTTGGCATGCCCGATGGGACACTGGTCCCCATGTTTTAAGGAAGCCCGAGTTTGGTGAATCTCTGGCTTGCCTCCATCTGGAAAAATCACCTGGCGACTCTGACTGAGCTGAAGATCCAGATTTCTAGATCGTAGGCACCTTTTAAATCTGAAAGAAGACACCCCGGAGGAATCAAGGTTCGGTGAGCAGCCTTGACCTCACAAGCGGAGAAAAGTATGTTCACCTGGCGACTCCGACTTAGTGGCGAGAACCGTGATCTCTGCAGGCCACTGCTATAATGGAGAGGGTATGCTATCCTAGCTGGGATGATCGTGGCCCTCTAAATCTCCAAAGTTACCATGAAATTCCCGAAAGCGCCTTGGAGACATTGACAAAATACAATGGCACTAAGGGAATGGCCCAAGAGCACCTTGAAGATGTTGCGGCTTTAGCGTCCCTCCATGACATAATCCATGAAGATGTCATGATCAGACTCCTGGTTCTATCTTTGGAAGGAAGGGCGTTGCAGTGGTACAGACTGCTCGGGCGTAAAAGCATCTGCTCATGGGATGACTTAGCGGGAGCACTATTCAGAACATTTGATGGCTCTCAAGACCCCTTCCAGCTTTTGACGTACCTCTCCACCATCACGAGAGCACCTTTGGAGAGCATCACGGACTTCAATGTCCGATTCTGTAGAAGTTGGAAGAGAATTCCAGGGGAGATCCAACCGACGCCCGCCCAAGCCCACCTCTTCTATGTTCGGGCCTTTCACCCGGACATGGGCCTCCTCTTACTGCGATCAGGTGAGCGAAGATTCCCTCAAATATTTGAGGAAGCAATACGAGCAGAACAACTTCTGCTCTTATCGAGAAAGTGGCAGTGGGGAGCAGCCCCATCACCCTACCCGATAATTACTGCTCCTGTTTATCCAACGCAGTATTCATCATGGCAGACTCCTCATACTGAGCAGAGGCCTGAGATGCAGTCGTTTGAAGCTCAAGAGGCGGGTTTCATCCAAGTCCAACAATGGGAATATGCAAGCCATGATCCAACAATGAACAATATGGTTGCTTGCAGTCTCCATCAGAGGATGGGCCAAGGAGAAGAGCAGGCTCAAGTGGTAGAGCCTGAGAACGAAGAGGGCACATTTTTGCACCCTTTTTGTATCCCAAGGGATGGCACGCAAGTACTCAGCCAGAATCCATTAAGCATGTCTCATCAAGCTGAACCTGAAGAGATCCTGGAAGATTACTCTTTGTCGGAGGAGCCCTGTTACCGCATCAGGAGGATGGAAGAACCTGTACCCAGCCCACAGTTAGTAGATTCTTCGGTATTCTGGTATTGGTTCCAGCCCCCACTATGACCAGTACCCCAAGAGGCCCCTCATGCGGTGAACTTCTTCGCCACATCTTTCATCAACAGTACGGGTACTGGCAGGAGCGACAACTCACTGCGTTGCTCCCTGTTCGCAACATGGACAACTTCGGGAAGAGGCCAGCCGAACTTCAAAGATCAACTGAAGTTCAATCAGATCTGGTCCGGACATTGCAGGTTCACCGGATAGGCACCCGAAGCTGGGTTTATGGTGGCGGCATGCCAATCATGTCACAAAATTTTGTGTAAATACTGTAAATAGCCCGGCTAGTAAATAAGTGTCGAAGGCGCTAAGTGTTGCTTAGGAGCTTAGGCACAAACAAAAAAAAAAAAAATGTCGTCAGTGGATAGTCAGAGAAGAGGACAATGGGAATGACTCTGTTGCCCAATGGATAAAGGCCTGGGATCTCTGCATTCAGACGAGCTAAATGCCCCGCGAGCCGCCAAGAATGTTGACAATTTTGTCACATTGCATAGAGGGGTAGAAAAAAATCAAAAATTTCTCTTTGTAAAGTGTTTTTTGTTGCTTCGAAAGTATTTGTAAGTGTTGCAGCAATTTTGGCTTTCAATGCCACCCCCTTGTACATAAAATGAAGAAGAAGAGCTTCACTTCCGAACAAGCCAAAGAAGATAGCCTCGCCAAAAGAAGGAAAAAGTGTCGCGATATCGCGACATGTTGCATTTTCGCGGCTCAGAGCGACAAGAGGGAGCAAGAAAGAAAAAGTGTCGCGATATCGCGACATGTTGCATTTTCGTGGCTCAAAGCGACAAGAGGGAGCAAGAAAGAAAAAGTGTCGCGATATCGTGACATGTTGCATTTTCATGGCTCAGAGCGACAAGAGGGAGCAAGAAAGAAAAGTGTCGCGATATCGCGACATGTTGCATTTTCACGGCTCAAAGCAAGGAGAAAGAGCAAGAAGGAAAAGTGTCACGATATCGCGACATGTTGCATTTTCGCGACCAAGACAGAGGAAAGAAAAAGTGTCGTGATATCGCGACATGTTGCATTCTCGCGACCAAAAGAGGAAAAGTGTCGCGATATCGTGACATGTTGCATTCTCGCGACCAAAAGAGGAAAAGTGTCGCGATATCGCGACATGTTGCATTCTCGCGACCAAAAGAGGAAAAGTGTCGCGATATCGCGACATGTTGCATTCTCGCGACCAAAAGAGGAAAAGTGTCGCGATATCGCGACATGTTGCATTCTCGCGACCAAAAGAGGAAAAGTGTCGCGATATCGCGACATGTTGCATTTTCGTGGCCAAAAGCAACAAAAGAGGACAAAGACATAGAAATGTCGCGATTTCGCGACATGTCATATTTTCGCGATGCAAGAAGAAGAACCAAGCTGAAGACATAGAAATGTCATGATATCGCGACATGTTGCTTTTTCGTGACTCAAAGGGGGCACGCGCTCCAAGCCGGGTATTTTCTCGAGACGATCAAGTGCCTCATAAATGCATTTTTACTTGCCCGGTAAGCTCGCTGCTCATTTTTGGCAATTGGAAGCGAAGTATCAGTCCTTGAAGGAGAGCCCGACAAGCATGGCGGCCACTCGAGCATTGCACCCAAAAACCAAGGACACTCAGACGGCTCATCAATGCATGTTTCCATGGTTGACTCGATCATAGTTGCCAGTTCTGGTAATGGATTTGAAAGCTCAGTCACGAGGGCCGCGAGGAGCCGACTTCTCAGATCTCAAGAGTATACTTCGCCATTCTATGTAATAATGACTCAGAGGGTCGGGTCCTCTATAAAAACCCAGGCATTGTAATGTAAGAAGGGGGGAACTTTCTGCTAGAAAGTTGTTGTAACTTGATGTCCTGCGATTAATACTAAAGAGCTTTGGGCTCAATTTCTCTCTTTTATGTTGCCTTCTGTGTTTGATTTCTTTTGTCTTTCTTCATTTGCATACCGTGACTCTGAATCCTGAATCCGGTGTGCGATTGGGGACTGTACCCTAAAATTTGCCCGAAGGATACATAGGAGAGGAAAAATGCTATATTGGTTTTCTTTTATGCTGCCTGGTGGGTTGTGGTTTTTGTTATATTCGCTTGTCCTAATCGTCATTACTCTGAACCCTGAATTTTGATGAAAGGGAGAAGGAGAATCCTGGAGCTCTCCCAGAGGATACATAGGAAGGTTAATGTGGCATTTCTTTCATTTATTCTTGGTGTTCTTTGCTGCTATTCAAGTTGTTAGTTAGTGATCGTGCTTCCTGTTCTCTCCCACTTTAAATCATTGATCTCTCTTCCCTTACCCCTTTTTATTTCTTTCTCTAACCCTAACTCTTTTTATCTCTTTCCTGCACCCTTACTCTATTTATCTCTTTCCGCATCCCTTATCTCAAAACACCAAAGTAGTTTAGCATAGGAGCCGGCATTTCTTCGGAGATTGGCACGAGGGGCATCTCTTCCCTTCGGCCTTTCAATGTTGGTCCAGGTCTAGGGCGCATACATTTACCCAAAATCCTTTCCTAGGCAGATTTGATGACCAACAAGTACCAACTACCCAAACATAGCATCATCAATTTTGAGCAACTGGTGAATGTCTTCCTGGAATGCTTTTCATTTGGCATCTAGAAGAAGACCAACTTGTCTAACCTGGATAATCTTAAATAGTATGATTATGAGTCGGTCCAGGACTACGGGAATAGGTGGCAAAAGTTAATGGTAAAATTGCCATTTTTTGTTCCCACTATGGAGCTCACCTGGATGTTCACCAAGAGTTGTGCCAAGCATTTCTCACTGATTCTGCAACTTCAATAGTATGCAACATTTGAGAAAGCCTTGGCACAAGCCAAGATTATAGAATACATCAAAGTAGAAGAAGGAGATCTTAAGCTCCGTAGCAAGAAAGCCTGGAACAACAACTACAATAATCGTAATCAATAGCAACAGGTCAAGCCTACACCAGTCAACCAGGTTGTATTAAATATACCAAAAGGGACGAATAGCAAAAAACCATAGAATTATCAAGCTCAACTATCTCCAACTAATTACAACCAAAATAATAAGAACTAGAGCTGAGATAAGCATCATCATTCGCCTCGCCAATTCATGCCATTGACAGAATCCTTGGCATCAATATTCAATCAACTGAGTGAGGCATAGGTACTTCGATTACCCAAGGTATAACTTATTGACCTTAACTACCCTAAGCCCAAGGGATACATGGACGATCATTATTAACCATACCATAGAATACATGGACATGATGTTAAAGTGTGCATCATTTTTAAAAATATTGTACAAAATATGATAAAAAAGGGTGAGCTACAAGTTGAAAATCCACTAGCTCCCAACAACAAGAACATGGGCATATTTAAAAACCCGTTGCCAAATCATGAAGCCCCTAGAAATTAGGATGCTCAAGTGAATCAAGTCCAAGTCAAACCTCCCACTCAGGGATTCGTTGGAATGGTCAATGTGGTTACAAGAAACCTATGATACAACCAACCAGAGCCTCCGGTAGCTCCCATCCATATCCCGACTGCACCTCAATAGAGGCCAGTGCAAAATAATCTTCTAGGTCCACCATCATGACCTATGATAATGATCCAAAATAGACTTACTTAGAGTCTTAAAACAATGCTAGCTAAGTTATTAATTTATGAGCTCATTTAGTAATATCCCAGGCACACGGAGACCTTAATGGAAATATTGAAATCTATTGATCTTCAACACCAGAAACTTGAAGCATTTACAAACTTTATGGGGCAAATGCAATAGTGCCAAGAGCCTGTGATTCATTTTTATGATAATGAAATAAAGGTGTCCCAACTACCATAGCAGACCCGCCTCTGCACATCATAACGTGTATCAATCACACCCTTCAAAAGGGTTCTAATCAACACAGGCTCGTCGATTACAACCAAAGCTATAGAGAACCTAAAGATCCCTAGGTCCAACATAGTCCCATATTCTTTTACATTAAGAGCGTTCAATGACGCATTGTGCTCCATAGTGTGTACAATAGTCCTACCTATTCAGGTGGAGCATAAGACCATCCCGGTGATGTGTCATGTTTTAGAAGGGGTCATGCAATATAATATCCTCTTAGGGCATCCCTAGATAAGGGACATGCAATGCGTTCCCTTGATCCTACATCAATGTGTTAAATATGTGCATGAGGGACAAGTGCACGTGGTACCATTAAATGAAGAACCATTCAAATATGTGCATCAGGTTGACCTACCAGGGGATTTCATCCTTCCATCTACTCACCTGTACATTAGGCCTTCATCCCCTACCATGTAGCCAGGAAGTAAGTTAAGATCAGTGTGAGGTGATCTGTCCACATCGGTGCCACCTCCTACTTCCAAAACTACTGGTGCTTCTAAGAAACCAACAACATCTAAACCAATAGACTCTCAAAAGTTGAAAGCTCACATGGTGGAGGAAGAACCTAGGGTAATCCCAACCATAGCAATAGTGGAAATTCCAACTCATATGGAGGAAGAATATCCCCAAGATATAGTCAATGAGGTGCCTCAACCTGCCTTGCCAACATCGTCATCAACATCATCTACACCGTAGGTGACTATTCACTTAGCCAACATAGGACTAGGTGAATATCTTGTGCAAAATATCACTTTCACTTGAATCATTAAGTCTGCACAAGACATGGGACGACCAAGAGTCTCAAAACTTCCCATAGGAACATTGGTACCATTGGGGATGCCACCCAACCAAACTAATTTTATTTATACTGGTTTGGATCAAGCCCATGATGCCTCAGACATTGAAGAGGACGACGATAAGCCGTTCACAACGAACGTTCATTATCTGTCCAACGTTGAGTTTTCTCTTAGATATTTCAAATACAACCATTGACATGACTATGGTTTAAGTCTATATGAGCAAGGGTGACAAAATCTAGTTGTACCACAATATCAGTTACCTATTGATAGGTCTGGCCTAGGATATCATATATAAAGCTACGATGATTGATTAGCAACATATCTGAATAGATTGATCTTAGGGTTTGGGGAAGACATCGAATAGATTCCTTATCACTCAAACATAAGCTACATGGATGATAGGTTGGTGACCATGGTCACTATGGAACCACCCACTATATATCATCTAAATCTCTCTCTCGAGGCAAGCCCATCAAGAATTATCCTATGGGAGAATTAACCAGGCTATGGTTATGAGTGAGAAGAGAATGAGTACATCACAAATCATAGTGAGGTCGAGGATGAGACTTAATTGGCCTACCTTGGGCCTCGACATTCACGTCACTTCTTGGAGCCAATGGATATGGATAATAGAAATTTCATAGATGATAATGATTATGAGGATGAGATCAAAATGGCCTAACTTAGGCCTCGACACTTACATCATTGCAATGAACCATTTGAAATAGATGAGATGTATCGCAGAGTATATCTTGGCCCTCACCTTAGGGGAAGACCGACCAATTCAGATGTAATCTACCATATAGTTTTCCTCGATCCTCCTACATTTAAATAACTCCTTCAAATAAGCAATCCCATATTCCTATCTATTCATAGATCGGATCCTAAGATCCCCATACCCCTAGAGCCACATCTTGGGTATGGAAGTCACATCAATAATGTAGAGTTGCACCCATGTGGTCCTGGAGATTCCATCCCATCCATCAACATGATCTCCATTGAGTTGACCACTCCACTCCACAACCCAGCCAATCCTTCCAAACCATTGTGTCTTAATATAGATGCTATTGATTGGGATCACGCTGATTCACCCTTGGAGCCTAAATATTTCTTCCCCAATGAAGAAATGTTACAACTGTTTCACTTTGCACCAGGATGTGCACATGATGTTTATCATGTTGGTTTCAATCCTGATTTAGTCAAACCTTTAAATCTAGCAGATGATATCCATATGATCCCTACACCTCACCAGCTTGAGGAGGGGTTGCATATGTCAATAGAGGAGACTTTCAAAGTGGACATCAACAATGATCCATCTGATCCAAATAAAGTTAAATTTGGAGAAAGCTTATCTCCTAAGGAATGAGCCACCCTCATACCTCTATTGAAAGAGAGACCTAATCTCTTCACTTGGACCTACAAGGATATGCCAGGTTTAGATCCGAAATTGGTTGTTCACAACCTTTCGCAAGATCCTGCAAAGAAATCAGTCAAACAAAAACTCAAGAAGATGCATCCTACTATTGCCTTGATGGTAAAGAATGAGCTTCAAAAGCTATTGGATGTAGTCTTTATTATTCCCATCGACTATCCAAAATGGGTATCAAACATGGTACCTGTAGGAAAACCTGATGGAAGAATCTGTATTTGCATGGATTTCAGAGACCTCAATAAGGTAACACCAAAGGATTCATTCCCATTGCCCAATATAGATGCTCTTGTAGATGCAATTGTAGGTCATGAGATGCTCTCCCTAATGGATGGTTTTTTTGGTTACAATTAGATTCAGATTAAACCTAAATACCAGCACAAAACTACGTTCACAATGCCATGGGGGACATTTTGCTACAAGGTAATTCCATTTGGTATTAAAAATGCTGGTGCCACATATCAATGGGTCATGACATATATCTTCCATGACTACATGCACAAGATCCTAGAGGATTACATCAATGACTTACTAGGCCAAGTCATTGCTACGTGAAGAGCATGCTGAGGTCTTGAGAAAGGTCTTCGATCGCTTGATAGAGCATAATGTTAGGTTGAATCCCAAGAAGTGCGTATTTGGCATAAATTTAGGAAAACTCTTGGGATTCATCATTTCTAAATGAGGGATCAAAGTGGATCCAACAAAGGTAAAGGATATCCTAGAAATGACCCCACCCACTAACATCAAAGAGTTGAGAAGCCTATAGGGCAAAGTAGCATCCATAAAGTGATTCATCGCACAATTATTGGAAAAATATTGATCCATGAATTGACTGCTACACAAGGGGATCCCATTCCATTGGGATGAAGAATATCAACAAGCCTTTGCTGAGATCAAGCAATATCTGGTGACACCACCAGTACTAGCTCCACCAAGGCTAGATGTGCCATTATTGCTTTATATATTGACTACTAACTTTGCACTGGGAACCATGTTAGCCCAAAAGAACATGCAAGACAAAGAGCAAGTGATATATTATATCAACCACACCTTGGTGAGCTATGATCTAGGGTATGCATACGTAGAGAAAAGTTGTGCTTAGCAGTGGTTTTTACAACTAAGAAGTTGTGCCACTACATGTTGAGTCATATGATGTATGTGATATCAAAACAAAATCCTTTGTAGTATATGATGAGCAAGACATATCATAATACACGTATTGCAAAGTGGATCATGCTACTGATAGAATTTGACTTGGAATTCATTAGCCAAAATTCCATCAAGGGATAGGTCATAGTTGATCAACTAGCAGAGGCACCTCTTCAGGATAGTAGGCCTCTCATCATAGAACTTCTTGATGATGCAGTCTTTGCATTATCGGAGTCACCCAAACCTGAAGAACTAGATAACAAAGTTGACATGACTTTGTTCTTCAATGGTTCAAAGTGTGAGCAAGGGGGTGGTGCAGGAATTGTGTTTTTCACACCACAAGGTGCTCCAATGCCCTTGTCATTTAAACTAGACTTTCCTTGCACCAATAACAATGCTAAATATGAGGCCCTAATTTTGGGTCTCCAAACAACAATCACCATGAAGATTAAAAAGCTAAACATATTTGGTGACTCCCTTCTCATTGTTAACCAAGTTAAGGGAATATTTCAATGTAGGTGTCCTATCCTAAAATCTTATAAGGATCTTGTTGACACTTATCTAGCCCAACTAGAGTGGTATGACATTGAGGCAATCCCTCGTACATCAAACAGATTTGTAGACACCATGGCATCTTTGGGATCCTTAATCCCTCAGAATCCATCTTTCAACTTTACTACCATTCATGTGAAGACGCTCTCGCAAGCCGCGATGCAGCGTGAGGCTTTTGACAATCAAGAATCAGCCAACATGATTCATATAGAACCAAACCATGAGTGGTTCTATAGAGCCAGAGACTTTCTGAAGAAGGCACCTTGGGGGTATTTGATCTCGTAGGGTCCTACGAGGAATGGTACCACCATTCACCACAAGGTTATTTCCCAGTTTGTATTCGTGCACATCGAATCGTAGGGGGAACAAGTCGTCTTGTTTGTTGAGGCTGTAGCTTTTAAAGATTGGTTAACCCAATTACAAGATTTTCTTAAACTTGGAATAATCCCACAGGGATTGTCACATGTCGTAAAATGAGCATTTAGACAAAACAACTAGATATGTCTTGCTAGGAGATATATTGTATCATTGAAGCTACGATGGAGTCCTCCTTCATTGTCTTGAGCCCCAAGAATCAAATTGGGTAATTTTGCAAGCTCACGATGGTACATGCGGTGGCCATTTTAGTGGCATGGCCATCGTCAAGAACATCCTTTGTATGGGTTATTATTGGCCCACCATGGAGAAGGATTGCTATGCGTATGTCAGGAGGTGCATTAATTATCAGCATCATGTAAATTTGATGCACCTACCATCGCAGGCCTTACAACCCATTCAAGCGGCTTGGCCATTTTATCAGTGGGGTTTCGATCTAATTGGTAAGATTTCTCCCCCATATTTGGGTTGACACATGTTTATACTAATGGCCACTGAGTATTTTACCAAGTGGGTGGAAGTAGTCCCCTTAACGTCAATGACGGGAGCACGAATTATGGATTTCATACTTCACAATATCATTTGTCGCTTTGGGATCCCATCCAAGATAATTTTGGATAATGGTACTTCATTTAAGAACAAAGATGTACGGGATTTAACATACAAATATAACATTCAACACAACTTTGCAACACCATATTATCTATAAGAAAATGGGCAAGCAGAAGCCTCAAACAAGACAGTAGTAGCCATCTTGAAAAATATGGTTTAAGAGAATCATAAATATTGGAACCTGTAGCACCCTAAAATTGGCGCAGTAAACCTTAGCAAATAATTAAAATTACATTAGTAATAATTCAAATTCAAATTTTAACCCCAAAACCGCTCCCAAACCGCCTGCTGCCCGTTTCCTCATTTTCCATGCCATTTTTAGAGTTTGTTTTGTCCGTTTGACGATATCGTCGCCGATCAGACGATATCGCCTCAGATCGGATGATTTCGTCTGGAGAAGAACGTCCAGACGATCTCGTCCCAAACTAATTTGTGCATAGTTAGCTTCTGTTTCAACGACGTCTCTAATCCAGGCAGAAGCGTGTCTACATCGTTAGAGACCTCCCCCATTGGAGATCTTCCAAATTAGGATGATCTCCAACCTCCTAACCTCCCTCCTAAGCCTATTTAACCTTAGGACCCCCTCTTGGCATTCCCCTGGCTGAAATTCCCTGTAACACGAATTCTACATGCATTAGACTATCTTAAACCACCATTTGCATTTGTATTTTTCCAAGTTTGTTTGTAGGAACTTCATTGTTTTTCAGCCGGAGCAAGCTCAGATCGTCGTAGACGATCCTGTTCAATTCGAGATGATTTCGTACCAATCCGAGATGATTTCGACTACAGTCAACATTGGGGGCAATCAATGCCCAGGGTTTGCATTTTCTCACTTTGTTTGTTGATTTATCCCGCATTTAGTTAAATTTGTTATTATTCCTTATTGTTCTCGCATCTTGGAGTTCACCCATATAGCTTAAGTGCACAATGAAGTCATAATTTGTCATTAGAACGTCATAATCTACTTGAATTTTTATTTGTGATTATCACCTTAGCATCTATGTTGCCATTTTACACCATTTTTCTCTCGTTAGAATAGTTGCATTTCTGGTATTTTGTATCTATTTCTCTGTTTGTAGGTCTCTAACTTTCATGAATTCGTCGATCTCGATGATCCCGTCGATCTCGATGATCCTGTCAAATTCTAGATGATCTGGATCGCTTCAAAAATTAGAACCTTCATCGACATCCGGATCGTATGGTTCTTTAATCTAGCTTATTCTTTCTGTTTTCTCATCCAAATCTATTTTTTGTATTTATTTAATTTGCATTTTCATAATAGAACACTTAGATTCATCCGGCCAAACCTAGGACTTGGATGTTTAAAGATAAAACTGAACACATTAAACACATTCCCAACCTAGGCGTGGAAACCGCCACTAAACGTTTCTTGGTGAACCCCACCATCCGTCAAAAAATCACCTTAATACCCCTCCCCCGAGAGGCGGGACCTTCAAAGGGCCTCTCGATCCGAGGTACCATCCCATCCTTTTCCCATCCCCCTTCCAGGCGTGGATCCTTTAGCCTGAAGGTAAGGGTGCAAAAATTTGGAACGATACATTTTGGTGAACCCGACGTGAAACTAAAACCTTTTGAAAAAAAACAAAAACATAGATGCATTTAAAATCATTAGAAAACTACTAAGTTGCATATCATGTCTAGATGGTAGCTCCTAAGAAAATATTAGCAGTTACTATAAATGTTGAAAACCAATTAATAGCCATAGAAGTTAATTCTGTGCTTAGATGTGCTCAAACATATAGAAACCAACTTTGTGGAAAGAACTTGATAGGAGGCTAGGTGTCATTTCATCTAGATCAACCGAACTTAGACAAATCAAGAGGTTTGCCCTAGATAGGATCCCGGATCCTCATCAACTCATTTTTTATCATGAACTTCAGAGAGCCTCGCCATAGGTGGTTAGCTTATAGGAGAGCTCTTGTGTCTTCAGAATTGTTCACCTTCGAGGAATACCTCGAGAACGCAACTGTTATACACCAATTCCTAGGTCATGTAGAAGATCAAGAGGTCATTCTTACGGATAGGGAAATATGGAGGAGAGTTCCTCGAGCTGTGTTATATCGAGAGTATTGCCACGAACTCTATTTCTACCAACCAGAGTCTGAGACAGATAATATCACTATAGCACTTTTTGTTAAATTCTTGAAAGAAAATTTCCAATTTGAAGAAGAACACTTCATGACTCCTGAAGAACTTGAGCCCATTAATGACATTTATAAATTATTTATAGAAAACTAGATCATTGCTTTCATTATTATTTCTTGCATTTATTGTGTTGTTTGTTATCTTTATAATATTGTTACAAAAACAAAAATAGAAAACATAACAAAAACCCAAAACATTTTATTTTAAATACTATAGTAGGTATATAATTAAAATATATACCTTGTTGCATATATATATATACAAGTATATATATATTTTCTGAAATTTAAATTTAAGCACAATGCCTAAACTTAGAAATGGTAAACAAACTGAACAAGAAGAAGAAGATTGGTTGGGAGGCAAAACTACAAACCCAAATGTCCTTCCTGAGGATCCAATTCCGGAAGGAGAAACTCTAGAACAGCCAGAAGATGACCTGGGTGAAGACAATGAACAAGAAGACAATCTTAAAGAGGAAGGATCCTCGTCCCCTAGAATAGCTCCAGATGGAACTATTGCTTTTGATAACTTAGATCATTTCTGGAAATTTTTCAATAATAACATTGGTGCTCTTAATATGGCAGTTCGTATTGATAAAGGACAAATTAGTGACACTCAAGCAGCTATGGAAGATATGTTTAACATACACACTAATCCCTTGTCCTTTGTTGATCAAGAAAGTGATAAAGCTGGACCATCCAATAGAGATATGGTCACTATGATTCAGAACATGCCAAAACAACAAGTTACCCAACCCCCTAAGGAACCTTGTTATTGAGCCTAAAATCATTCCCACACAAAAGAAAACTTCCTTCACTGCTTTACTTCGCCAAAATATTGATCAATATGCTTCAAATCAACAAAACCTAAAATGAAGCCAAACACCAATTTTCAACAATCTGGGATACAACATAATACAACTTCAAGATTTCTTCATAACACCTTTCCTACCAACAATTTACACAATAGCAACATAGCATCTAATCTTCATGTCCCTCTCATATGCTCACAAATCTCATATTAATGCCCTACCGAACCAATATGGTGGGCAAACTAGTAATCTGGAAGCCATGGTGAAACAGTTAGCTTCACGTATGGACCAGATAGATCCCTACCGTCCCTCGTATAATTATCGAGAGATATGTAGTCAACCTTTGGATCCCATAGTTGTAGCACAACCATACCCTAAACACTTTCCCATGCCCGTCCTGCCTATATATAAAGGAACCGAAGATCCCATAGAGCATCTTCGTATGTTTAGGATAGCATGTCATGATATATCACATGATGACTTGCTATTACTAAAAATGTTCCCGAAAAGTTTAGGAGGAATGGCATTAGAGTGGTACTATCAATTGCCCACTCATTCTTTGAGAAATTTTGAAGAAACAACTGAATCGTTTGTCCATCAATTTAGTGCCTACATCGAGAGGCATGTCACCATTAAAGATTTGTACAACTTAAAACAAGACAAAGATGAATGTTTTGCTGATTTCTTAGCTAGATGGAGGCAGTTGATAGGAAAACTGCACTTTGTGCTACCTTATAGGGAAATGTTGGACATTTTTATCAATAATTTGCAAGAACAAATCTCCTATGAGTTATCAATTGCTACCTTAACCACCTTCGATCAAGCTATAGACTTAGCTCGAAGGGTAGAAGATGCTCTCATTAGGAGAGGTCACCTCAAAAAGAAAGATGATGAGAAAACATCCAGAAATCAGGATAAAAACAAACAAGTTGTAGGTGACGGAGTCACCGATAGTAGAAACGTTGCTAATATCAATACAACGAAGACAACAGAAAAATTTATATTAAAACCCCCGATAAACCTCCTCGAGAATTTACTAGATTGAATCAACCTTTATCAACCATTCTACCTCAATTATTAGCACGAGGCTTGATTCAATTACCAGCTATCCGAGAACCTGATCCAACTATACCCGGATACAGAGCCGATCTACACTGTGACTTTCATAGAGGACCCGGACATGCTACAAATTCTTGCAAAATATTGAAACATAAAATACAAGACTTGATTGATAATAATGAAATGGAGGTGCAAGCTTTCCAACCTAAACAAAATGCTCCTAATAACGCTCAAAAGACCATTCCCCAAAATCAAAATCAAAATGCTAATCAATCATTGGATATATTTCAACATCCTTTACCAAACCATGGTAAAGAAGTGGCCAATCAAATCGAACATCATAATGTTCCCCTCCTACCCGATATGTAGGGACTATTAGCGGACAATTACCTGTTCAAGATCCTCAAATATTTGACACAACTTTATCCTTGGTCACGACCAAGCCCCTACATAATTTTCAAACTCCCGATCCTAGTGATGTAGAATCAGATACTGAAAGTGAAGTAGACATCACCTCAAACCAATCGAATAGTTCTAAAAATGAATCAGATCCTATTCAACCTATCACAGATGCTATGGTTCCAGAAGAACCATTTCCTAGAAGAGTTACTACTCGACCCTCTTCTAATCAATTCCTTCCTAATGAACAAGCCATAAACGCTCAACCGAGACCAGTTCAACGTCTTCAATATAACATTGTAGGTACCATCGGAGTCGTTACTAGACAACAGGCTCAAAACTCTCAACAAGATCAAACTCAGAATGATGGATCAGCTCCATTTATTTTGAAAAATCCCAATAAAGGGAATCATATGTCTAATGTTCAACTTAAGCCTCCTTACAATATTAATGAACAATTATCCAACACTACAACCATAATTTCCCTGTTGGATTTGTTAAGATCTTCTCCCACCCATAGGGATGAGTTAATGCTTACATTAAGCCAAATGATGGTACCTCAAAATATTCAACTCGAAGCCATGTCCAATACTATCATCACTCGAGAAGTCGATTGTATTGACTTTCGGGATAAAGATATCCCACAACATAGTTTACATAAGGATAATCCCTTATATATTACTGCTCTAATTGGAGATGTAGTTGTTAAAAGAGTCCTGATTGATAATGGTTCATCTCTAAACATTTGCACTTTTGACTTCTACCAACGGTTTGGCTTTAGAAGTGATGAAATGAAGAAAACTGACATGATTATCAAAGCTTTCAATGACGAGACACAAGAAACGTGTGGAGTCATTACTATACCCTTGCAAGTTGGTCCTAGAACCCTAGATACAACCGTGTTTATTGTACATTGCCCTGCATCATACAATATACTTTTGGGTCGCCCTTGGATCAATGCGATGCGAGCGGTTCCCTCCACTTTACACCAATGTGTTAAATTTGAATTTAAAAATCAGTTGGTCACTATCCATGGTGACCCTAGACCCTTTGATATGTGTGCTTTGCGTAACCTCGTTGGAGTGCAATTTTGCCCCGCTCTGTCATCCACACATCCTAATTCTTATTTTTCATCTAAACGTGTGAAAAACACACACATAACATCATCTACTCCATCAACTACACCTATACATTTAACTCAACCATCTTCTCGAACAAACCACACTAGAACCTCAAAAAGATCTTAAATCCACAACCAATTCTTCATGTTCCATCCCTATCATTTCAAAACCTATAGACCCATTCATTAACACTTCCACATTATCAACATCTATCATACCTTCCACATCTAAAGATATAGGGAATGATCCTTCTACATCTTATGCTCTTTCTGATGAACTTTTACCGGATTTATCCACAATCTTAATATCAGAAAAAACAAATGCTTTTATGCAAGATTCAATTATTTTAAATAATTTGCCACCATCTCCTCATACTTTGGGCCTCCCACAACCTATGGGAAGTACTTACCAAGTCGGGAGTTGTGCTTTTATTTATAAAGGATATGATTGGGGAAGAATACCTCGAAATATCAAAACTCATCATGAGGGATATGCACGATGTTATTTTACTAATGAATATATTAAAGCTAAACCCATAATGCTTAAAATGGGATATAAAGGGAAAGGCTTGGGACCTTTCCAAAATGGCATGAAAGAACCTATCGAGGTAGAACCATGGCCCGCCCGATGTGGTGTGGGCCTATTTCCTAGTAAGGGTCAACCCTTCCCTTTTGAAGATGATGATCAACTCATATGTTATCAAGATTATCTAGATAAACAAGATTCTTTGTGTCCAAAGAATCAGCCATTTACATGTAATATGCTATCCATAGCTTACCCTGAATTGATTGCTGAATCCGATGAGGAGTTGGAAGGAGATATTTTCCATGATGTCTCCGTTGAAGAGTTGTTACACAATGGTTTTTATTTTGATGGTTCTATACCAACTATAGCCCAACTTGAGGCCACCACTCATCAAGACAAATTATCCAACTTAACCTTAAAAGAATTACAAGAATTGGGCGTTTCACCCGCCCCACCTAATTTTGAAAGAGATCTACACATGGAAGTAGAAAACGTCATTAAAGTTAACATTGGAACTGAGGATACTCCTCACATAATCAATATTGGATCAGCATTAAGTCAAGAAAAACAAGATGAATACATTGCATTCCTTAAAGAATATGAAGATGTCTTCGCTTGGACATATGAAGATATGCCGTGTCCTGGACCCTTCGTAGTCATGCATCATCTAGTAGTCCATCCGGATGCTAAACCCGTTAAACAAAAACTTAGAAAAATGCATCCCAAAGTGGCCCTCCTAGTCAAAGGGGAGTTAGAAAAACTCCTGAATGTTATTTTCATACAAGCTATTGATTATGCTGAATGGATCTCGAATGTAGTTCCAGTCACCAAGAAAGAAGCTACCAAAGTTAGGGTTTGCACAGACTTTAGAGATATTAACGCTGCATGCCCTAAAGATGATTTTCCTCTTCCAAACATGGATCAAATCATTGACTTTACTACCGGGAGTGGAATGATGTCCCTAATGGACGGATTCTCCGGCTACAATCAGATCAGGATAGCTCCTGAAGATCAAGCTAAAACAACCTTTATTACCCCTTGGGGTACCTTTTGTTGGAAAGTGATGCCATTTGGTTTAAAGAATGCCGACGCAACATATCAACGAGCTATGACTTATATCTTTCATGATATGATGCATGATATCCTACATGATTATGTAGATGATATTATAGCTCGCTCTATTAAAGAAGATGATCATTTAGCTGATTTGAGAAAAGTGTTTAATCGGTTAAGAGAATACCTTATTCGATTAAATCCAACCAAATGCATATTCGGAGTTAAGTCCGGTAAGCTATTAGGGGTTTTAGTTTCTTTACGTGGTATCAAAATCGACCCTCTCAAAATTGTGGCTATCACTGATATGCCCGCACCTACCAATATATCGGAGTTACGAAGTTTACAAGGTAAGCTTCAAGCCATCCGTCGCTTCATCGATAAGTTGGCGGACAAAACCACTCCCTTTCTTAAGCTCCTTAAGAAGGATGTCCCTTTTAACTGGGACGACGAATGTAAGGAAGCTTTTGAACTTCTCAAACAATACCTCCTTAACCCACCTGTGCTTTCACCGCCTAGACCTAATCGCCCATTTCTCCTGTATATTTTAGCTTCAGATTTTGCTTTAGGAGCTATGTTAGCTCAGCTTGATGATGAGAAGAAAGAACGTGCTAATTATTACATTAGCCGAACCCTCATCAGTTATGAAACCCGTTATACAACATTAGAAAAATTATGTCTAGCAGTCGTATTTTCTACGCAAAAATTACGTCATTATATGCTCAGTCAAAAAACGTATGTCATTGCTAAATATGATCCCTTGAGGTATCTCATGAGTCGACCTTATTTATCGGGTCGCACAACAAAGTGGGTTCTTGCTCTAAGCGAGTTTGAACTCACGTTCATAGGACAAAAGTCTGTTAAGGGTCAAATCATAGCAGATCAATTAGCTGCTGCACCCTTAGAGTCTACCCATCCCCTCATCATTGAGTTTCCTGATGAATGCCTTCAATTAGAGGCAGACCATATTGAACAATGGTCCTTATACTTTGATGGAGCCCGATGCATGAGTGGGGGCAATGGGGTATTATTTTAATATCCCCGCAAAAACATCTTATACCTTTGTCCTTTAAATTAACATTTGCTTGCACTAATAATACTGTCGAATATGAGGCTCTAATCCTTGGATTACGAGCTGCCTTGGCATTAAAAATCAAACATTCCTGCTAGTTTTTGGTGATTCTCAGCTTGTCATAAACCAAATTAATGAAGTTTATCAGACCAGAGATGATAAATTGCGCCCATATAAAGCATATGTTTTGCAATTGTTATCCTTGTTTGATAAAGTTACTTTGGAAGCTATTCCATGAACTAGCAATCGTGCAACTGATGCTATGGCCGCAACTGCATCTCTTCTGCCCTTGGAGTTAGATGACGAATATGCCACCATCATTATTCGTCGACTCTAGGAACCCGCTTCAAATAAGTCATGTTTAGAACCTTTGGATGTGTTTCTAATCAATGAAACTACTCCTGAACCTTGGTATACGGATATAATTGATTTTCTCCAAAATGGGACTTTCCTCGCCAATTCTAATAGAAACCAGATCGGTTATTACGTCGACGAGCAAGTCGATTTGTAATAATTGGCAATACTTTATATAGGAGATCTTTTGAAGGTATCCTATTGAGATGTTTGAATCTAGAAGAATCCAAATCAGCTTTAAGTGAAGCCCACGATGGATCTTGTGGAGGACACTTCAGTAGTAGTGTCATTGCTAAAAGCTCCTTAGGATAGGCTACTTTTGGCCTACCATGGAAAAGGATGCACATGATTATGTGCGCCATTGCGACAAGTGCCATAAACATGCCGACCTTGTCCATGCGCCCGCACAAGAGCCGCAAGCTATTTCATCTCCTTGGCCCTTTTCAAAATGGGGCTTAGACATTATTGGCAAAATTAATCCTGTGTCATCTGATGGACACAAATTCATCATAACCGCCACCGAGTATTTCACGAAGTGGGTTGAAGCTATGCCTTTAGCTTCCTGCACTGGAACTCAAGTCTCTAAATTTATTTTTAATCAAATCATTTGTAGGTTCGGAATTCCTGCAAATCTCATCTCAAACAATGGAACTTGTTTCAAAAATAAAGATGTTAAAAAATTATGCCAAAAATATAAGATTCAACATCGCTGGTCCACTCCCTATTATCCTCGTGGTAATGGTCAAGCGAAGCATCTAACAAAACCTTAATCAAAATTCTCAAAATATTAGTCAATAAACCGGCCGTGACCGGCACATTCAATTATATCCAGCTTTGTGGGCCTATCGAACTAGTGTTCGAACCCCCACCGGAACTTCACCTTTTGTCTTGGTTTATGGCACTAAAGCTGTTTTTCCCTTTGAATTAGAAGTTCCTTCTTTGGCTCTACTACTTCAAGATACCAAAGTAGGAGATGAATATCGAGCTGGCAGACTCAGTCCACTGGAACTTCTAGATGAAAAGCGCATCAATGCTTTAGAGCACCTTCGTGCCTACCAAAACAAGCTTAAAAGATCATATGCCAAGAAAGTTCGTCATCGATCCTTTGAGGTCGACGACCTTGTTTTAAAAGAAAATAAAAAAATACTAATGCAACTAAAGACCTTAAAGGTAAATTTGAGCCCAACTGGCTTGGACCATATATTATCACTGCTAAATTTGAATCAGAGCATACAAATTAGCTACCTTAGATGGTAAAGATTTAAAAGAACCTATGAATATTATGCATCTTAAGCGATATTACGCATAAAATTTGGTCATTTCATCATTTGTACATATTTTGCATGTTGTCTCATTTTAAAAATATATATAAAACTCTTTAAACAAAAACAAATGAAAAAAAAAAAAGTCAAAACAACAATATTATTGACTCTTTTGAAACCCAAAAAAAAAATAAAGAAGAAAGAGAGAGTCAAAATTATCAAACTCTTCACAAATATTTGTTGTATATATTTCTTCTTCAAGTATTGCAGTTATATTTTCAAGTTATTTTGGATAAATTAGCATTTATTTGGAATCCCCCACTATCACAAACACAAAAAATAAATATCTTGATTTTATCTGGCATGATTACTAATCTCTCTTATATCAAAGTACACAAAATTCAATTAAATAAAGTTTGAGCATAGAGAATTGATCTTGTTATTTACTTAAACCAAGCATATCTTTTCACAATAAAATGATTACATTTGTAATTTCCATGCTATGTTACATAGTAGAAGTGGTTCTTGAGCGAAAAGTTTCCCCGCTATCCTATCATGCACATGGTCTAGAATCTTTGAGAATTGGCAAAAGGACAAGCTCACCCCTACCCGGAATAAAAATCCCTTGCTCTACAGCTAATCCGAGCAAGTATCCCTAGCATAGAAAGAAAAGAAAAGTTCAAAAGAAAAAGAAAAAGAAACAAGTTATTTCAGCATTATCTCAAATATCAAGTCACAATACAAAAATACAAAAAAAAAAAAAAAGCAAAAGCAAAGAAAAAGAAAAAAGCAAAAGCAAAAGCAATAAAATCCCTTTCCCTACCCCTTGAAAAGAAAAGAAGGGTTGATGAGCTTGAATCCCTGGAATTCTCAATTATTCGAAAACTGTGAGGTAAGCCCCATAACAGGTGGTTTGTGCCCAACCCGCTTGGCCTTGGGTAACTCCTAGCATGGTGATATGTCCGTCACATTAGCGACCTTCTTTTGTACAGACCTATGTCTGCTTATGGATTAGCTAGCTCTTGATAACCCGACCTACATAGTAGTCTCGGTATGGTTATATGCATCTAAATCATGGTTAATGAACACTTATTTGGTTCATTCAAATCACTTGTATCAAATTATCTTGCTCAAAACTTGGTAAATGAACAATGCAATTGCACACACATTTGTATTTGAGAGATTTTGTGTATCATTATGATAAATCAAGATTGGTAATGAACTCACATACGCACATGGGATTCCTTATAAATCTAACTTTTGTCTTTAAGATACTTTGAAATATTTTTGCAAATTGTTTGGAATAAATTCATTTTCTTCTTTGAAGAACAGTTGTTTAGTATAAAGACAACTACATGCATTCTCAAAAAAATCAAAATCATTTTCCAAAACATGCAATCAAGTTACATTTATATATATTATCGACTTTCGCGACGATGGTATAGTTCCAAAACCAAAATTGGAATTTTATGCCTAGTGCAAGTCCTCATCTTCATATTTTCTGAAGACCAAAATTAAAAATCAACCATGCAATAAAACTATTATTTTCTTCTTTGGATTTCGCGATGATGGTATAAGTCTATACCTAAATATTCTATGCCTAGCGCAAACCATTGTACCAATTTTATTCTCCATTTATTTAAAATCATAAAAACATATGACTTAAATCATTATGTTACACAATTATGCTTTAAAACAAACAAACACCTATTCTATTTCATGTCATTATGTCAAACTTCAATTTTGCAATGATGGTATAATTCCTAGGGAATTATCCAAAAATTTTATCACACTTAGGAATTTATGCCTAGCAAAAGTCATTTTAAAATATTTCATGCATAATATTTTCATGGAAATCTGAAAAACAAATCATCATCATCATCATCATTTGCATCATCACAACAAAGTCTTAAGACAAGTCTCTTAAGCACTCTTTTACTTTTAGCAATATTTCTATACTAGGATTAGCTTGACGACCGAGTGAGCGGCGACTCCATGAAATGGTCTATAATAGCGACAATGTCCTTTGAAATTATTGTTAAAAGTCCCTTTTATTTTTATCAAATTATCACATCACAAACAACCAACTTGTTTACATCAGATTATTTCATTTAAATTTTAAAAAAGCATGACATTCAAACCATCATATTTCCAAATGGCATAATTACATGAATCATCGAATCAATCAATCAAAACATTAAAGCATCATACAAATACATAAGACAAGTCATATGATCAAAAATATCTCATCTATATATATCTCAACAAGTATATGTACATCATCTCAAAACTAGATTGGTATGCCACAATCTGTACCTAGGCATACTCAATCCCCTATCAAAAATAATAATAAGCACTATAATCAATCTGTGCAGTGCAATCTGTAGCAGCTAGCCTCGAGAACCCCTCGAGCTCTCAACCTCATCTCCTCCCCCACCCTGAGGTGGACGAGGTGGCCCCATCATAGTCCGTGTGGTGCTATGAGTCCTGGACTCTGATCGTGATGATGTCCTCGATGACCTCATCCCGATAGGCTCCGCAATATGGGCCGACAATGGTAACCTCTGCCCCTCTGGCACCATATGGTGGTATAGTGTCTGATAGAATGTGACCTGGGCAATAGCCCATGCTAGATCCCGAGTGCTCGCCCTCCGCTCCGTGCTCTGAGGCGTGCTACCTCATCTCTCGAGCTGTGTGGCCTCCTATCGATGTCGTGCAGCCTCATCCTGTAGAGTATGCACCTCTACCTGGAGACGGACAGTCTCCGCCCGGAGAGTAGCCATCTCACTACTCTCTCTCGTGTCCACTCCCTTGCCCTTATCGAGCGATGGTGGTCTCTCTCTTCATGGAGAAGGGGGTCTCTCCTCCCTCCTCTCCCACTGTCGTGGCCTCTACTGAGCCTGTGGTCTCCTCTGCTCTCTCCCGTCGTGACCCTGTGCCACCTCAATGGCCGCCTGGCACCACCTCCCCATCTGATGCACAACCATGTGAATCGGACCCTGAGCCCTCGTCATCCGAGGAGGGTGGATGCCCGTGTACCTGCATCATAGCCGTCGCTACCCCACGTCATCCCCATCCACCGACTGAATGGGGGCATCATCTGTGTTTGGACCCTAGAAGCGCTGCATATCTGGAGCCCCGCTAACTGTAGTGTTATCCCGGATAGTCCGAGAAAACTCGTAGTCTCCGAGAGATGGGATCCCCTGTTGTAGACCGAACTGCCTCAAAACTCGGTCATAGCGATGGAGCTCCACCTCTCCCCTCTCCATCCTTAGCCAACAGACTCGCCTGACGTGAGCCAGCTCCTGTCCATCCTCGGCCCACCCTGGATGATCTCTCCAAGGCCTCCAGGTGATCTGGTCGGAGACAAGGTCGTCAAGTAGTCTCCGGGACATTGGCGGATCTATCCGCCGCTGTGACCCTCTTCGGAGCCACCGTAGAAAGCTCGGGGCCTCTCCCCATCAATCCCTATTAGTGGGAGCCCTACCGGCCTCCGCACCATGATGTGCTCCCAACACCAAACCTAGTAGAGATGTCATAACCAGACATCGGCCGCCCTTGTATACGACCCCATGCAGGATCCTATACAATCGACATAGTACAAAGCTCCCCCAAGCAAACCTGTATCCATGGTCTCTCATGTCGTAGACCACATCGTCAGCAGCCATGGTACTCGCATCCACTCGATGGCATAGCAAAGACCACCTACAACCCCAACCAAAACTCAATGTCGCCTAGATGCCCTAGGCATCTGCCATAGAGATTCGATGTTCACTCCGCCCTTCTCCAGGGCGAAGCTCAGATCTCCGCATAGTCGCATCATCGCGTGGCCCTGATTGGCCATAGGAGTGATTAGCCATCCTTGTATGGGGATCCTCAAAATCCTCCATACATCCTCTAGTGTGGGAGTCATCTCCCTGTCGATAACCGAAAATAGGAAGAACCCGGATACCACCTCTCTGCTAGGGCCGTCAATAGCCCCATATCTCATAGAAACCTATGGCATCTCTACCACATGCTGCAAGCCAACCTGAGCTAGCTGATCTCGCTCTGCCCGAGATAGAGCGGCCAAGTCATCCCTCAACCCATCGTATTTCCATTCTCTCGCTCTTTAGTAATCCTCTCTGCAACATAAACAACAAAACAATAAAAATCATTAATAAAACAATCATTAATAATGCAAGTAAAACAAGTTCAATTTCATAAATGATGATATCGTCCACTATTGGACGATATCATCCCAAATTTGAGCAAATTCGTCTCCGATTTTGCCAATCGAAATCGTCCCATTTTTGACGAAATCGTCCCCATTTCGTCGATTTCGCCCCTGAACGAAATCGACGATATCGAGACGATTTCGATCGAAATCGAGACGATTTCGTCTCGACGACGTCGACGGCCCAAAAATGGCCGCGATGCTCAAAAATCATCAAAATTTAATCTAAAAAGCATGAAATTCAAAATTCAAGCCTTCTAAACTAAGTTTAGACCCTTACCCGTAGCCCGTCGGACCTCTTTCGATCTGTGCGCTGTCTCGACCATCTTGTTTGCAGAGCTCTAGAAACCAGAAAATAAAAAATGAACAGTAAAAATGAATTAGGGTTTTTCCCTATTTTTCTTAATTTTATTCAAAAACAATTAGCAACAAATTTAATTTTGCTTTTTCGCATTTTTACCTCAAACGTTCGATTTGGGTAAAAACACGGAGGGGGCATCATAGTAAGTTGTCGTACGATTCGACCAAGAATCGTCGCCTAAAAATGGGAATAAATTTTTGCTTTCTCGTAGATCGAGAAGAACTCATCTTTAACGCATTTTCCTCAAAAATTCGCTAAAGAGGGGGCAAAATGTAGCACCCTAAAATTGGCGCAATAAACCTTAGCAAATAATTAAAATTACATTAGTAATAATTCAAATTCAAATTTTAACCCCAAAACCGCTCCCAAACCGCCTACTACCCGTTTCCTCATTTTTCATGCCATTTTTAGAGTTTGTTTTGTCCGTTTGACGATATCGTCGCCGATCAGACGATATCGCCTCAGATCGAACGATTTCGTCTGGAGAAGAACGTCCAGACGATCTCGTCCCAAACTAATTTGTGCATAGTTAGCTTCTATTTCAACGACGTCTCTAATCCGGGCAGAAGCATGTCTGCGCCGTTAGAGACCTCCCCCATTGGAGATCTTCCAAATTAGGATGATCTCCAACCTCCTAACCTCCCTCCTAAGCCTATTTAACCTTAGGACCCCCTCTTGGCATTCCCCCGGCTGAAATTCCCATAACACGAATTCTACATGCATTAGACTATCTTAAACCACCATTTGCATTTGTATTTTTCCAAGTTTGTTTGCAGGAACTTCATTGTTTTTCAGCCGGAGCAAGCTCAGATCGTCGCAGACGATCCTGTTCAATTCGAGACGATTTCGTACCAATCCGAGATGATTTCGACTACAGTCAACATTGGGGGCAATCAGTGCCTAAGGTTTGCATTTTCTCACTTTGTTTGTTGATTTATCCTCGCATTTAGTTAAATTTGTTATTATTCCTTATTGTTTTGCATCTTGGAGTTCACCCATATAGCTTAAGTGCACAATGAAGTCATAATTTGTCATTAGAACGTCATAATCTACTTGAATTTTTATTTGTGATTATCACCTTAGCATCTATGTTGCCATTCTACACCATTTTTCTCTCGTTAGAATAGTTGCATTTCTGGTATTTTGTATCTATTTCTCTCGTTTGTAGGTCTCTCACATCTCCTCATCTCGACGATCCCGTAAGATCTCAGACGATCCTGTCAAATTCCAGATGATCTGGACTGCTTCAAAAATCAGAACCTTCATCAAACATCCGGATCAGGTATGGTTCTTTAATCTAGCTTATTCTTTCTATTTTCTATCCAAATCTATTTTCTGTATTTATTTAATTTGCATTTTCATAATAGAACACTTAGATTCATCCGGCCAAACCTAGGACTTGGATGTTTAAAGATAAAACCGAACACATTAAACACATTCCCAACCTAGGCGTGGAAACTGCCACTAAACGTTTCCTGGTGAACCCCACCATCCGTCGAAAAATCACCTTAATACCCCTCCCCCGAGAGGCGGGACCTTCAAAGGGCCTCTCAGTCCGAGGTACCGTCCCATCCTTTTCCCATCCCCCTTTCGGGCATGGATCCTTTAGCCTGAAGGTAAGGGTGCAAAAAATTTGGAACGATATAGAACCTGTAGTTACCGTTTGCATTATGGGCTTATAGGACTAGCATACGGACGCCCACTAGGGCAACACCATTTTCACTAGTATATGGCACTGAGGCTATTATGCCCTTGGAACTAGAAATTCCAACCCTGCGTGTCGCATTGAAAGAGTTCATCGATGACGATACTATGCGACAAGCTCGCCTCGACCAATTGAAACTTCTTGATGAACGTTGCATGAATGCCCTTGAGCATCTTCATGTTTATCAAGAACATCTAAAATGAGATTATAATAATAAAGTCTTCCTAAGGAAATTTAAGGTTGGGGATCTTGTGCTAAAAGAGAACCAACAGAACTCAAACCTACTGCCGCACTTGTGAGAAAAATTTACGGCCAATTGGTTAGGTCCATATATCATATTAGAGAAGATAGGACCTGAAGCATATCGCCTAACATTGTTAGAAGGGGTTGAAGAGCTTGAGCCTCTAAAAATTCTTCATCCGAAGGTGTTTTACACATAGTAGCAAGAGAAAAGTCAAAAACATTCAAATAAGTCATAAAATTTCAAAAACAATTGAAAATTTCATAAAATCTCAAAAAAAATTTAAAACATAAAAAATACAAAAACATTTACATTATGCATTTCATTTTGCACATGCATTCATTTACTTGCATTGCATTAGGTATTTTCATCCATTGCACTTGCATTAGGATAGGTTGTGTTTTCAATCTTACAAATGACACCACATTTGTATGCTAATCATGCATATTTCAAAATCATCATTCATCCATCACCCTTATGAGTAATTATGTTTTTCAATACAAACCCTCCTGTTGCTCTAAGGAATACACTAGGGTTTTTTGATCATTCAGCCATACCTAGTGATCTTCTCATATTTTGTAGAAATCTATCTTTGCTTTTGGAGATAAAGTCTAGTTTTTATAGCACCTAGCATATGTCAAAATCCCATCACTAATTAAACACATTAACAATCCTAGTCTAGACAAGGAAAGATGAACACTACAAAGTGGTCCTAGTCACCTTAAGCGAAAGGTTTATACTTGCTCATTTTGTGATGCACATGGTCTAGGGTGTTGATCATTGACAAAATGACAAGATCCTCCCTACCCAATAAATCCCTTGCTTTCATACAAAATAAGCAAAATACTACAATCAAAGCAAATCCCTTGCTCAAAACAAAAAAATAAAATAATACAAAATAAACAGTGATTTTCATCACCATGCATGAGCAAGTATCCCAATAAAAGTGAAGAAAAGAAGGGGGTGAAGAGCTTGAATCCCTAGAATGTGCAATACCTGAAGCCATTGAGTGATTCCTAATACAATAACTAGATGAGTGAATCCCACCTGGCATTGGGGTAGTTTTAAGCAATTTACAAATGAGCTAGCTTTAGGTGGCTTGTATTACCTAGTGGTCTAGTCTAACTGCATCCAAACTTAGGATCAAGGTGAAAATTTTGTGATCCTCATTACATCAATGGGATGAATGAATCCTGTCTAGAAATGAGGTGGTCTTTTTTTTTTAAAGTGAAAAATCCCTTGTGGGGCCGCCTTGGTCTAAGAGACCACGAACAGGGGGTTCTACACCGTCAAAGTCATCTAGGGGTCGCACCTAGCCCTGACCAACATTATCAATTGGATTTTGGGTACGCAATTCATCTTTTTGGTAGGGTGGAGATTCGAACCTAGGACCTCCCTTGGAGGATTGCCCTCTCCTCTCTAACTCACCTACAACACCTGGGTAGGAAATGAGGTAGTATTATGTCTCATCTGATATATTCATTTGCACACATAGAGATAATGAATATCTTGGACTTTATAACAAAATTTTTTGTCTTTCGGGATTCCTGTATAGTCATTATACAACTTTTGATTAATCAATTAGGGTGTTTGAGTCTCATAGAAAACCTCAAAAATCCCTTATAGCAACAAATCATCTCATCAATAAAACACAATTTTTCTTGTGAACTTTTGCTTATTAAGGGATGTTCATGACATATGATAGATATCATATGGATATCAAAAATGATATTTAGACGACCACTGACTATTTTGTGCATATATTTTAATTTACATAAGCTCATAAGGGAAAACCATACATCTCACATCATCTCATTTCACATTTGGATGCTTAAATGATTAATTATTATGCTAAGAGTTACCATTTTCATTCATGATTTTTATACATTCAGTGGTGTCACCCATTAGATTGTTAAACACATATTACATTCATTCATTATGTTTTAAGTGATTAAAGCATACAAGTTCATTTACATTAGATCACCATCATGTAAATAATGAATTACATACATTGCATTTATCATATCATAAAAACATAAATTAGATGCATACAATCAAATTAAAATTAAACATGCATTTAACATCCCACATTGCATACATCACAGTAGTCCATCTACACATCTAGATCATAGCATCTAATCATACTTACATCATCTAGCTAGTGCATGTCATCAATACATCACATCATATAGCAATAATCAAATCATGTAAGCATTGCATCCATATTGCATCGCATCAACATAAAAGTAAACACATAATACACATAATGAGCAATAAAAGTAAAGTATCATATATATATATGTGTGTGTGTGTGTGTGTGTGTATGTGTGTGTAGAATGTCAAAGTACATCAAGATATAAAAATACCTATAGGATACAACTATGTAGGTCCTCAAACCTTACACTCAAAAATGATACAAAGACATCATGTCATATCAAACTGGACTTGCGCCCCCTAGCTCACCTCCACCCTCAACTCCATCTCTGCGATGATGGCTAGAGCTCACACCTCCTGATATCTTAGATCGAGTAGCAGTCCTATGATTGGGCTGCACTGATGATTACCCAGACTCACTCCACCTAGTCCACTGAGACCCTACTATAGTAGATCTAGCTAGCACAATGCCATCCTGTAATATGAACTCAACCTCTAGGAGAGCGATGTGCACTGCATCTGATGCCTGGTGCCTCGCATCATTTGCTAGTATAGCCTATAGTCACCTAAGCTCCACACTTGTATCCAACCTTACTAGTCCCTAAAAAGTTGGAGCAGCTGGTGCAACCTATTTTGTAGGAGCAACCCCTACCTATAGTCGTAGAGCATCCTGCTCACTAGTCAAAGCAACTATGGTAGTATGCATCAAGTCCCTCTCTTCGATGAGCTGCTCTATCTTGAGTAGTGCTGAATCGAGTTGTGTCTATAGAGAGTTGTACTCTCCTCCTCGAACCCTCACCATCTCTCCTACCCTGATGTCAGTTGGCTCTATACCATAGCAAGAGAGGTATCCCGCTCTAGGATCTATCATCGAGCTATATGCAGCTCAACCTCTAAACTGTGTAGATCTTCTCGAAGAGGAGAATCCTGCTCCTTTGGAGTCACCTCCTCCTCCTCCTCTGGTGCTGCCTTCTCCTCTACAACCTAGCTCTACTCCTCATCTATCCTGGTCCGCACTCACCACTCATAAGGATCCTTAACTGCTACCTCATCCCTAGCTCACCCTAGGCTGCCACCACCATGTCATAGCTGTATCACCCACCACTAAGTGTAGGCCTTTGTAGTACCAACATATGCTATACTAGCATCTACTACAGGAGGATCTGCTTCCTCGGCTAGAGCTATCACCCACGGTATGAGGAGATCCCTCTCTACCTAAATTCACTTGTATAGCACTGGCTCCAGTGGGATGTCCTGCTGGATCCCAAACTATCTAAGCACCCAGGAGAAGTAAAAGAACTCTATGACACCTCCTTTGTGCCCGATAACCCATCGATCATGCCTCGTCTGAGCCAAGAACCGGTCTACCTTCAAAAAAGTAGGGTAATCCAAGTAGGGTCTCCATATAATATCCCTAGCCTATAAACCAGTCAGAAAGCCTACATAGTGGGCCAAGTTCCCTACTTGGCAGTGACTCTGTCGCTCCTCTGCATCTCACAACCATATAAACCTGTAGCACTATGCCCTCATCGCTATAGTGGTAATTCCCTGTGGCAACCCCACTAGGTGGTCTACTCTAATATGATCCCACCCTAGATCTATAAGAGAAAGCTACATGCTATCCTAGCCCAGCCCCATCGCTGGATCTTGTACAGCTCATCATAGAGCTATGCCAGTAGAGCACTCCCCCAAGCCATAATGATAGGCCTAGGACTATCCAATAAGTCTTGCACCATCGCTAAGAGATTCCATGGGAACCTCAATCCTAATGTATATGACAAGAGCACATTATAGATAACATGCATCAAAATGGATTGGCATCGTAAGAAGACCCTGGCTCGATACCAGCGGGTGACAATCACTCCTCCATGTTAAATGTCTGCGAGATCTGCACGTGCCTGGTCACTAAAAACCCTATCGAATACGACTACCCTAGATGAGATCGATGAGGATACGATGGCCTGTCCATCAAAGGGAATCCTAAAGATATGAAAGATGTCCCTAGGTGTGATCATCATCTCACCAGTCAGGAGATGAAAGGTATTCGTTCGACAGTCCCATCTGTGGGCCAGCGCTGTGATGTATGCCTAGTCTGACATAATGGTCGATAATAATACAACATACATAAGCCCTCGTACATAAAACCACTCATAGTCTATGTGGTCTAGTAGGGGCAACAACTCAGTCAACAAATCAGGCTCCCGAGCCCGTGTTGTCAAGAGATAAATGTGTAAATCAAATGCATAATTAGATGCACTTGCACTCAAAAAAACTAAGCAAAAATTAATTTTTTTTCAAAATTTTCCTAAGGTTTACCAGCCACTTATGCTGACAGTGGCTATCGCAGTAGTCATCGATACCAATAGTGGCTAGACACCAATGGTTAAATTTTTGATTGTTGGGGTTTAAACAAGCCACCCTTAGTGACAACGACCCCTCTTTGCCAAATTGAGGGCCACCCTGAGCGACAACGGTTGTGAGGTGATACGCCAAAGACATTCGCCCCTTGCACAAAAACCCAAAAAAATTAACAAATCCTAAAATCTAGCTCATACCCACCTAAATTAGCCTAGTTCTAAGCCTAGCTACGGGCGTGGTTCATTATCAATAGGTTTAATGAGGTTTATTTAGCCAATTTCTTAATGAGGTTCATTTTATCGGTTAAATGAAAAGATTAGGGTTTGAGAGATACCCGTGAAGCTCTGACTCCTCCGCTCGTAGATGCCTCGTTGTGCTCCGCCATCAATGTCAAGATAATATCTTGGTAGTGTTATGTTGTCAATCTTGACACACCTTGTAAAAAAGATGCATAGTTAATTCTATTTTTGAAAGCGCTCATTGTAAAATTCCTTTTTTCATGAAAAATGGTCAAAGGCGTTGCGATTCTAAAGCTTTCCCTCATATGGGTCTGCTCCTTCTTAAGCTTTTCTACATTTTTCTTTTCTTTATCCTATTCTGAAGTTGTTTTTAAAATTTGGTATGTTGCATGCAAAATTGTATATATTTTAGCATGGGCAATCAAATGTTAAATTTTCATCTCCAGCTCTTTCGTTTTTGGTTCTATTCCTTGCTTAGCTAGAGGATTATTTGCAAGATGATTGAAGGATTAAGGAAGCAAAGTAGATAAAGTTGCTAAGTGTAGATAGAATTTAAGCTTATTCAAAAGAGAAGCCTCTAAAGAATTTTCCAAGTCTATTGCTTAAAGCAGAAAGCGCTCCACTTGGGAGCGCTTTGCTAAAAAGCGCTCCACAAGGGAGCGCTTTCCTCAAAAGCGCTCCACTTGGGAGCACTTTGCTAAAAAGCACTCCACAAGGGAGCGCTTTCTCAAAAGCACTCCACAAGGGAGCACTTTCCTAAAAAAGCCAAAGGGATATTGTTAAAAGGAGCCAACGAACAAAAGGAGAGGTCCATAGTGCATTTCCTATTTCACCACCCTAAAACTATTTTTGAGACCGTCTGATTGATGATCGTCATCAGAAACTTCTAACTTCAATATCAAGTTACCTATAATTTCGGCCTGACTGTTCCAAGTCTTCATCGAAACCTTCCACTTTTAATGATAAATTGGGATAAGGTAGACCATTTCTAGTTGTCACCAAATTTGAATCAGCCCATCATGAAAGTGGTTGAATACCAATTCATCGAGCGGTAGTTTTTCTCCTATATAAACCCCCCTTTTCTCTGTAAATGGATGGATAACTTCTGCTAGAAAAGTAGTTCTATACTTTGGATCCCGTTGTCGAAATAAAAGCTTCTAGCTCTAGTGTTGAGACTTCTAATCTATGTATGACTTCTACTCTATTATTTCTATTAAGTTAGTTTCTTTACGGTCAGTTTAATTCTATTTTCTGGATTTCACTATCGGTAGAGGGCTTGCCCTGGGAATACTTGCTGGAGTTTGCATAGTTAAGAGGTTTTCATACTAGTTTCTATTAAAGGTTTATTGTTTTGATTGTTGTTGGTTCAAATATATAAGTTGCCTATCGTGCTTCGGTCCATCACCCCACACTTCCAGCTTGTAGCCATTTCCCATTCCTTTTAGTCATTTCATCCCTTTCTGTACATTCCTTACCCTTAACCCAAAGTCCCCATTTTTACTTTTTGAAGTAGTTGTATACTTGAAACCTACTCTCAAAATAAAGGCTTTTGGCTATGGTTTAAGTCCCCAATCTCTGTGTAAGATTTCTACTCTATGATTTCTATTAAACTAGTGTTTATGTTCTTCAGTTTAATTCTATTCTCTGGATTTTGTTGTTGATAGAATACTAGTCCCTGGAATCCTTGCTGGAGTTTACATAGGTTCTGAGGATTTTATACTACTTTCTATTATAAGTCATTATTTTGATTGTTGTTGGTAAAAGTAGATAAGTTGTCTATCATGTTCTTGGTCCATCATCCCAAATTGTTGACCTTCGACCATCTCCCATTCCTTTTCATAATCTCCCATCTCTTTCAGTATCTTTCTATCCCTTATCTCCAATCACCCATTTAATTTTTGGAACCAACCCTACTGGAGATTGCCACGGAGGACATCCCTTTCCTTCGAGCATTCAATGCTTGGCAATGGGCCTAGGGCACTGCAGACTTAGAAAACCTGTATCTAGGCCGGTTCGATTACCAACAGTTTTTGGCACGCCCGATGGGACCCAAACGTTCCACATTTTATCAGTATTAAGAAGTGATGTTCATCTTAGTATTGTTCAATCTGAACATCTAGCGACTCTACTAAACCCAAGATAGCTCCAAATCTCGTAGACCAATGTAAAAGCTCTCGCCTTCATGCGTACAAGGTGGAGGGCTAGAAATACAAAAGAAGAACCCAAATTCTATGAGCTCGACATCGATGCTTTAGGAGAACATCCTAGGGTGGTCGGGTCAAATATTTTGCTTGTTGAGACATCATCACAAGAAGTTGTTCAAGATTCACAGAATCCAACTCCCGACAGCACAACTACTAGCTTGCCTCTGAATCCATCGAATTCTTTGGATCATCAGTATACTCTGGCTCCACCAGACGTTCAACCAGGTGCTCCGAGTGTTCCGACTATTTTGACTCAACAAGTTCTACCAACTCCACCGCTCCTCACCAATCTACCTCCCCAGATGGCCCAACCAGCTCCGCCCAGGTAGTTCATAGCTTGGAACCATACGGGACCGCTTGCCTTACAGGCCCAACACACGGTCCCGCCCATAGCTTTGAAAGCTCTACCTACTTACGATGACATGGGAAATATGATGCAAGAGCACATACAAGATGTCATAGGATTAGCGACCATCCATCAAATCACCAATGAAGACGTCATGGTGAAGTTGTTGGTTCTTTCACTAAGAGGTAAGCTTCTTTATTGGTACCGATCGCTCCCGCCCGACACCATTACTACATGGGACCAGCTGGCTAGGCAGTTGATAAGGGGTTTCAATGAACAAGTAGACCCCTTCTCTCTATTACACCAGTTTACTACTATTCAAAGGCATCCTCAGGAAGAAATAACTGACTTTAACGTTAGATTCGCAAGAACCTGGCAAAGAGTCACAGATGGTCTTCGACCCACACCTGAGCAAGCTGCATTTTATTATCTAAGAGCTTTCCACTCAGATATAAGCATTAACATCCACCATGCTAATATCAATACATTCCTCGCTCTCTACGAGCAGGCCCAGAAAGCCGAGGCTGACCTAATAGCTATCGAGAAGTTACCTCCCAAGGCAACGACCCCGATTTATCCAGATTTCCCCCAAAATATGTATCCAAGCGCATCCGCTCCTCCTGCATCCCAAACGCACCTTAGCCAATCTTGGAATCCACATTCCCAGTATCGACCTATGCCTATGCCTCAATACCAAGCGCCCGTTGTTCCCCAGTTACCCGCTCCAACGCAATACCTAGCTTTGCCAGCGCCACCAACATTGGCCCCATTACCTCCAAGTCAAGTAGCTGCTAACCAAGCGGCTGTAATCGAAGCTCAAGCTAAAGAGCTATCGAAAGTTAAGGCTTACATGAAGACGGTGGCAAACCAGATGAGCACCATAAGGAAAAGATAAGATGATCAAGGATTTCACCAGAGGAGATTCCCTCCTCCCTCGATCACCAAAGAGCAAGCAACCACTGGCACTCAAAGGCAACACGAGCGAAATTCAGCAGTGATGAACACCGAAGAGGTCGGTACCTCTGATTCCTTCTATTGGTGTACCACGTGCAATGATCCGCACAATGAAGAAGACTGTATGGTACATCTAAATTATGTGCAGACACTGGCTGGAGGACCCTATGAGCAAGTTAATATGATCAGGGAAGCTGGTCAAAATCTCATGACATCATCAGCTGAGCAAATTTTCATTCTTACCAGGTCAGGAAAGAAACCTATCGAGGTAGATCCAGTTCAGATGGATCCATTGAAAGTGCCTCCGACACCTAAACCCACAACTAAATCATGGACTGGAGCTCAGCCATAGGCAAAAGCTCCCGATCCAATGGCAACTGCTCACCAGTACGATCGATTGAAGGACCACCTTCCACCTCATGTTAGAGAAAGGATCTCGCAGCCTAAAGCTACAACTCCTCTACCGCCAGCAGAAACACGAGAACAGGCAAGAGAAAAGCTCCGATACCCCTCACTCACTAAACGACAATGGGTAGACGTGATGCAACAATATCGAAAGATCTACGAACCTACAAGGGGAGCAGTGGAGCCCACCGCTTCAACATACAACATAGTCGAAGAAATGAAAAAGGCCCCCGCTAAGGTAAGCCTATATGACGCCCTTCAGCTTCCAGGTCAAGTTGATCTATTAGAAGAATCTCTCAAATTCACACAGGACAAGGAAAGCGGGCCAACTCAGACTATGTATTCTCAGCCATTAACAACTTTGGCCACAGGTAAAAATAGGCCCCCACCATTCTACCTATCCCTTCGAATGGAGGGATGGGTCGTGCATAACTGCATGATCGATTCAGGCACCGCTACAACCATCATGCCCAAAGTAGTATGTGAAATCATGGGTATGGAATACACCCGCAGCAGCCCTGGGGTGCTACAGTTAGACGGAACTCCAGTAAAAATAGTGGGAGTGATCAAAGATGTGCCCATCCAACTCCATAAAATGCCACAAGTCACTATCATACAAGAGATCGTGGTGGTCGATTTGGAGCCATATTTTAGTATGTGCCTCTCACGAGAATTCACGATGAAGATGGGAGGCTACCTCTCCCTTGACTACACCCACCTGAAGATCCCCTTCAAAGGAAGAAGATTCAAGCTCTTCAATGAGAAACCTACTGGTTTTCACATTGAGAAGCTTGAAGATGAAGAAAAGGGCTCAGTCTCTATCAACTTGATGGCAGAAGAAATACAAATCAACTTGATGGAGGAAGCTCTAGTTGAACTCCAACTGGAGGATGACTTCTCCCTAACTGATTTCAATGCAGTCAATGGTACAGACTTAGGATGCTACACACTCACTAAGCCTAAAAAAGAAAAGCAAGCTCACCCAACAATGCCCTCAACCTCAGACCAACTTTGGAAGCTGTACTTTGATGGTGCACGATGTAAAAATGGAGCTGGCGTAGGAATTGCTCTCATCTCCCCAACTGGCGAACAGAAGACTTACTCATACAGACTAGCTTGGAGTTGTACGAATAATGCGGTTGAGTATGAGGCTTTGTGCCTCGGACTCAAGAAAGCTGAGAAGCTAGGCATCAAGCAACTACAGATTTTTGGGGACTCTGAGCTAATCTGTAATCAAGTTACCAGCAAGTGTGTCAGCAAGCAACACTACCTGAAGGCGTATCGCAACAAAGTGTGGGATTTGTTCGATACCTTCGACACGCTAAACGTCAAGTCCATTTCAAGGGAAAAAAATAAGCTAGCCGACGTCCTAGCTTCCATTGGCGCCCGGTTTTCACCAGTCGATGGCATGATGCACAAACCAAAGATGGTAAGATCAATTTACCGACCTTCCATTCTCGATAAAAAGCTTCATTGGCAAGTGTTCGATAATGATGAACAACTTGTTAACTTCTTGGTCAATGAAGCATCAACCATCGAAGGGTGGGCTCTAAATGAAGAAGACCATGAAGGTTTGATTCAGTTGAAAAACAATCATATCCCGAAAGGCCTGATCACACTGGAAAGTCTCTTTGATAGAAATGATAGGCCTATCGGCCATAAGATCAAGGTCGACCAGAAGGAGTTCATCAACTTGGAGTTAGAATCAGGGAAAGTCATCATGGTAGGGACCGATTGCACCACCGAAGAGCTCCAACAGATCCGAGTTCTATGTAAAGAATACCCCGACATCATCACCTGGTGTTATCAAGACTTAAAGGGGTACGACAAGAATGTCATCCAACATACCATCGAGTTAGAAGAGGGTGTCAGACCCTTCAGACAGAAGCAATGACCTGTAAATCCAAAGGTCGAAACTCTTATGAGGACCGAGTTATTGAAGATGCTCGAAGCTAAGATCATATATCCGATTAAGCATTCTTCCTGGGTGGCTAACCTAGTTCCAGTGCGGAAGAAGAATGGTGATATTCGGTTGTGTATAGACTTCCAAAATCTGAATCAAGCGTCGCTCAAAGATCACTACCCACTACCTCAGATTGATCAAATCCTTCATGTAGTGGCAGGGGCACAAAGGTTCTCCTTACTGGATGGGTTCTCAGGCTATAACCAGATATGGGTTAAAGATGAAGATCAGCACAAGACCGCATTCACGACCAAGTGGGGCACTTTCGCCTATCAACGGATGCCTTTCGGCCTTTCCAATGCTGGAGCTACCTTTCAAAGGGCAATGGACCTCGCTTTTGGTGAATTACTCAATCATGTCATCGTAATTTATTTAGATGACATGACGGTCTTCTCTCATAAAAGGGAAGAACATGGCTCGCATTTACGACAAGTTTTTGAAAAATGTCGGGAGTTCGGGGTCTCCATCAACCCCAAAAAGTCAATCTTTGCAGTGAAAGAAGGAAAGTTGCTCGGGCATATTATCTCTGAAAAGGGATTAACAATCGATCCAGCTCGAGCAGAAGCGCTTCTCCGACTTTCACCTCCCACAAATAAAAAGGCCTTGCAGTCCTTTTTTGGACAGATAAACTTCATCAGGAAGTTCATAGCCGATTTTGCCTAGGTGATAAAACCAATGGCCCAACTCTTGAAAAAGGGCACCGAATTCAAGTGGACTGATGAGAGGAGGTAAGCTTTTCAAGAGATTAAAGAGTGGATTGCTCAAGCTCCCATCCTTATCAACCCCGACTACTCACGAGATTTCATCTTATACACGGTCGGAGAGCCTGAGAGTTATGTCGCGGTACTAACCCAGAAGGGTGAAGACGGAGATGAACGTCCGATTGCGTTTCTCAGCCAGATCATTCAGCCTCATGAGGAGAAGTTCAATTTCATCGAATGATAGGTTCATGCAGTGATGAAGTCCCTCCAAAAGTTTAGGCACTTTGTATCTCAAAGCAAAACCATCGTATATGTCATACACCCTGACGTCCGGAGCTTCATCATCCAAGGTGAGTTAGGGAATAGAAGGGCAGGTTGGGTTACCAAAATCCAAGAGTTTGATATTGAGATACACCCTACCAAGTTGGTTCGAGGCAGAGCGCTCTGCCAAGAGTTAGCTAAAAATGTTGCGGTCGAAGCTATGATTCCAGACTCAGATAGCCTAAATTTTGAAAGCAACTTGGCTATCCCACCCACTAGTGAATCAGACTGGACAGAAGACCTGATCAGATATTTTGATACAAGTCGATTCCCCTCACACCTCGATGCTTCACAAAGAAGAAGATTTCATCTACAAGCTAACAGGTATGTCCCGATGCCCAATGGCCTTTTTTATCGAAATATTGATGGGATCCTTTTAAGATGCATTAAGGAATCCGAAAAGGCTAAAATCCTGGAGGAGTTTCACTCTGGTGTTTCGGGAGGGCATTTTTTCGGTAGACCGATGGCGTTAAAAATCATCAAAGTAGGTTACTATTGGCCTACTCTCTTTTTGGATACCTTCAAAACCAGCCAATGCTGTGATAGTTGCCAACGTTACTCAAGGAGGGTTAGGAATGCATCGCTTCCTCTCCACCCCATTCGGGTGGAGACTCCATTCCAGTAGTGGGGTTTGGACTTCATCGGGATCATCAATCCAAATTCTTCTACCGACCACAAATATATCTTGACTACTACGGACTACTTCACTAGATGGTCAGAAGCAATTCCAACCAAAGAGGTGAGCCAAGAGGTGGTCATCTCCTTCCTTGAAGGTCTGATCACTCGGTTCGGAATCCTAGAATCCATCATCTCGGACAATGGTTCTCCTTTCACTGGTGCAAAAATTTGTGAATTCATGGTCAGATATGGAATTTACTTGAAGGTTTCATCTAACTATTATCCGTAGGGAAATGGATTAGCTGAATCCATGAACAAAAACCTATTGCGAATTCTCAAGAAATCTTTGCAAAAGAATAAAAGGAGCTGGCACCTACTTTTGAATCAGTCCCTATGGGCTGATCGAATTTCCATCAAGCGGTCTATCCAGACTTCACCCTATTCATTGGTGTATGGCAAAGATGCGGTCTTACCTACACACATTGAATTACCAACCTTACAGCTTCTTAAGTGGCTCGACGTTGAAGGAAGCCAACTTAGCCCAATGGATGCAAGGCTGGCACAGTTGATAGAATTAGAAGAAGAAAGAGAAAAGGCGTACGAAGTCTTCGCCAAGCATGCCGAAACCACCAAGAGCTGGTTTAGTAAGAGAACTTCCGACCGGGTTTTCAACGTTGGGGATTTAGTTTTGAAGTGGAACGTCAAGAAATCGAAGTCGGGAAACCATGAAAAGTTTGATGCCTTTTGGGAGGGTCCATTTCGGGTCTCTGGCATTCATCAGATAAATTCATTCACGCTCGAAGACATGGAAGGCGATGAGCTCCCTATTCCAGTTAACGGTTTCCTGCTGAAACCTTACTACCCGCCAAAGCCCGATGCTCTTCTCTAGCTGATCAGGTATTCCTCATGTATAGTCCCTTTTGTTTGTATAGTAGGGTAGTCTTGTCTTACTCTAGGCTTAGTCAAGAAAATGGAAGAAAGAAGTTCCTTCAAAAATACCTTCACCAAAGCTTTTGGCAGCCAGGATGAGGTATTTAGTGAAGAAATTGCACCTGGTAGGCCGAGATGTTTTTCGAAGGTCTGAAGAAGCTTTTTTAAGAACAACTTTGCTAAGATTTTTGCCAGAGTGAGATCCTTAGTAAAGAATTTGCACCCGACAGGCCAAGATATTTCTCCAAAGGTGAAGCGCTCCACAAGGGAGCACTTTGCCCAAGTCAGAAGCGCTCCAACAAGTGGAGAGCACTCCAAAGGCGAAGCGCTCCACAAGGGAACACTTTGCCCAAAGCCGAGCGCTCCAACAAGTGGAGAGCGCTCCAAAGGTGAAGCGCTCCACAAGGGAACACTTTCCAAAGCCAGAGCGCTCCAACAAGTGGAGAGCACTCCAAAGGTGAAGCGCTCCACAAGGGAGCACTTTGCCCAAAGTCAGAGCGCTCCAACAAGTGGAGAGCGCTCCACCCAAAAGGAATAAACAAGCAATTAAATTTTTGGAGGCGCTCCATCGGGAGTTGCTCCCATTTCTTTTAACCGTTTTAATTTTTTGCTTTAGCTATAACCATATTTTCCTCATTGTCCTCCCCTTTTTAAATGCTTTGAGTTTTAGTTGCCCGCTCTGATTTTGCCAAGTGTTCAGGAAGATTTTATGCATCATTAGGGGTCATTTTTCAAAACCCTAGGTAGGCACGATTTTTAAAAGAAAAGCAGGTCGTACGGTTATCAAATCGAAACATTCTTCAGCCTCCGTCAGCCAAAATTGACCTTTTCTCCAAATCTACCGACACCCTTCCTGGCCAATAATGGTGCGCCTCGTAGGAGCGTCCTTGTCCGTCATCAGTATTTAGTTTTCCAAGAGAAATCCACCCGCACGAAGAACTCTAAAAATGCCCGATTGCATGCACGTTCACCCTGGCATTAATAAGGGGTGGTCTGCGTTAGAGGTGGTGGTTCCAAGCAACGACATTATAAAATGAAATGCTCTCTAACCAAGTTCAAACTCACTCCCAAAAATTTTTCCTACAACTCTCGAACCAGAAATCCTTCGAAGTATTCGACCACCATGGGTAAGAAAGGAAAGCAAGTAGCTGAAGAATCAGTAATTGAAGAGACCTTGAAAGAGAGAAGGCCAAAAGAAAAGGTCCCGAAAAGTAAAAAACTAGACAATGAAGCTACCTCGACAGTAGCTGTAGATTCAAAGAAGCTTCAAAAGAAGAAGAAGAAGGACATCGAAGAATTGGTGCCCTGGCAACACCCTTTCCTCCGCTACAGGGACTGTCTGGTAACGAACGGAGATATAGAGCAACTACGTCGAGATGTTGAGGAGGTGACCAAGAACGATCCAGTTGAAGACCAGTTAGCAGGCGTACTCTTCTCACACTTGTATTTCTACATGTGCACTCTGGTCCATGCCTGTCCAGAGTTTATTCATGCAGTGGCCCATAATTATGACCCTGTGACACGGACGGTTCGAAATGCTCAAGGAGCTCCGATGTTCGCAATTACCACAGAATCAGTCCGGGAAGCTTTCACCAGGGGAGAGAAGTACCCTACCGGGGTTGTTCCACAAAGGTTGTATACAAATGAGGAAGCTGCCAGATATCAGCCAACTTCCTGGATGAAATATTTTATGGCGAACCAATTGCAAGATGCGACGGTGGCTGGTAACCTACCTGCACTCCCAAGGCATTTGGCTGAGTTCTCACAGCCTAAAATATACTCCATCCTAGCATGGGTGGTAGGATTGGCCACTGATGAGTGGGTCACCGACTGGCAGGTTGTCATGGCCAAGGCTATTTTAGACAACCCAATTTATTTCCCCTCTAAGGCGAGGCCAGGTTCTAGCCCAGTTTTTTATGATTGGGCCGAATTTATCGCATGATAATTGCATGCCTCTTTGGCTTTCCTTCACGATGACCAGAGCCACCAATTCAGATTATCTTCCATAATGGTGTGGTTATTTTTTTGGCATCTCCACGAGAATTTTATCTTCATCCACAAGCAGCAAACCGACGACGAGGGGAAGCCGTTGCCAGTTTACCTATGGACCGAGAGTTTCACTGTAAGTAATTCATATTATGTTTTTAATCAACTTTTTTTAGGTCCGGCTTTGGCTTTGATTTGTGGTCAGTGTGAGCGCTTCTCGACAGAGTTGAGGGAGCAGTTGGTGGAGCAGCGGTTGGGAGATACTTTCCTCCTGACATAGGGTTACGTCATCAGGATATACGGTTTTTCTGAAAAACCTTTTTTATTACCCTTTTACACCACTCCGTTTCTATTCATTGTGGAGGTAGCCCACCAACTGGATCACACTAACCAAGAGTATGGAAAGGGTCATGGGAGAAAGGTCATAATCTCCACCCCTTTCAAGTTTGGAGGGGTCAAAATAGCACAATGTGGTCAAAATGCAGTTTTAACCGTGGTACTAGCCCAGTTCGGATTAATTGAGCTTCCCCATCGATGGAAATGGGATCCGTTGGGTATAATACAAAAAATATTAAGGTACAAGCTTTTCATAGCTGCCCATGGTCAGACATGGAGAACCAGTGCAATAATCCACTTGGCTTGGAGCTTGAGTGGCATGTGGATGAGATGGAGGCACTCCCGCCTTGGTTGGATTTTTATACTATGGAGTTTGAGTACAATCCTATTGTGAATCCAGAGCAGAAGCTGACTAGGTCTATCATAGCAAGTATAAAGGTGAGGTATCCAAAATGGTCAGATCACAAAGTAGAACAATGGTGGATCATGAGGGTACACCAGGGCAAACCCTCGGCTAACAAGCTTGCAATCGATGACCAATTTTCTGAAATTTATGAAAACAGCTTTCGTATTTTTCAACCATTTTCCTTCGCAACTATCGTGCCCAAGGCAGGGCGCCACCCAGATGAGGTTGATGACTTGGCTCACCCACGGCATAGCTCGCCAAGCATGGGCAAAGCTATCATGAGTGCTTCCCCCTCCATCGAGCAGAAGTCCAAGGCTAAGAGCGCTCCTTTCAAGAGAAAGGTCGAGGCACTTCTCCCGTAGAAGACCACAAAAGGCCATGAACTGTGACCCATAAGACTTTTGGGATAGTAGTGCATTCAAGAACTCTAGCTCCTCCAAACCCTAATGAAGCAGTTGTAGAAAAAGAAGTTGTGGCTGTAAAGATAGATCAACAGAAGCCGCTAAGTCTTGAACTTTCAACCGCTCAAGATGACCAAAGGGGCAAGGGAGCTGAGATATTCATTCAGCAAGAAGTTGTGCTTGAACTATCCATGGTAGAAGAGATATCTATAGCTGAAGAGGTAGCTACACCCAAATCACCCAAAGCAGCCATGATAGAGCATATTGAAGACAAAGTAGTCATAAAACAAATCGAAGAACAAAAGGGCGAAGCTGAAGTGCTTGTCCCAGGAGCACCAGCCGCAAAACAAGTTAAAGAGCAGAGCGCGTCTGACAGAGGACAGGAGGCCTCTCCAAAAGCTTATAGAGGCTCAAAAGGTGAGAGAAGAGGACAACTCCAACATTTCAGATAAGAAAGGAGATAGAGTGCAGTCGCTGGAAGAATCTCTCATGACCTCTTCCTCTATGAGGCTCGAAGGTATGTCCTCATCTCATATTATTTTCGTTTCCTCCTCAACCTTAAATTCTGCACCTTTCTTTCAATCTTGTTCAACCCTTGATGTAGCTATGATAATGCCAGTACCCGAAGCCTCGCAACAGCTTCTTCAGTTTCCAGCATTCCTATTTCAGTAACCCCTACGTTGAGTGCATCCCCTATTCCAGAGCTAAGCGGCCTGAGCCTTCGAGTTTCCCAAGAAGATTTCCTATCTCCCACTAAAATGCAAACGCCCTTAGTTCCCCCATTTGCTTCTTATGCAAAAGTCCCTAATCCTTTTGCAGTCTCCGCTTCTACCATCTCTTCCCCTTGCATTTCGGAGGTCCCCTTTGCTCGCTTATTTGGTGCTTCTGACTCAGGTGTTTCCTCCTCTCCTCCCACTCCCCCCACATATTTTGATTCATCCACGTTTATAACGCCCAAGCCCACAGCCGTACAAACTCAAGCACCTTCGAGGGTTAGCGCAATCGCTTCCCTCTTAGCTTCCTCTATAGCTCCAAGCCTACAGCCCGACTCCCCATTCTTTCCATCAATGCCTATTCTTGGATTAGGGGTCCCCGAGCCTTTGGAGTCAGAGCTGGAGTTGTCACAGCAGTTAGCTGCAGCTGAAAGCATCCGCAGAGCCAAGAAAAATTCTACTAAGTGGCTCAAAGATCGCAGTGAGAGGGAGGCTTTAGCTTTGGCTCAGACACGCAAAGCTTATATTCTGGATCCTGAGTCTATGGACATGCACACGGTTGAAAAGATACCATTGGTGAGCAAGCCTTTGGGGGAGATGACCCCAACCAATTATGCTCTCAGACATACAAGTTTCAACGTGGCTAGGATGAATACTCAAGAGAAAATGGAGGAGGTTCAGGTGGGCGTTGGCTCTATCTACGCACATGGAGAGCATTACAGGTTCCTATATTTTAAAGCCCAGTCCGAGGTTGATCAACTACAGGAAGAATTGGCAGCAACAAGAAGGAAGAATGAAGAGCTAGAACGAGATCATCAAGGTCAGATCAAAAGGCTTAATTCTAAGGTTGAGGAGCTAGAAAAGAAAATACAGGAGCTTGATGCCTATGGCTGACCTCGAAACGGTGAATGCTCGCCATATCCGGGAATTAGCTAGAGCGAATCAGGTCAACCAATGGCTTACTGTTCAGATCAAAGAGCTGGAATCCAAGCAAGCGCCCAAAGCGCAGCCTCCTGACTTACCTTCTAGAGAGCGCTTGCAAGAGATGCGCCTGTATTTCTTGAGGGATTTCCCTCAAAGGGCTGCAAAAGGAATCAAAGCTCTTCAATTTTATAAAGAAGCGCATGAGGCCATCCTTGTTGGGGGTCCAATTCTAGAGTCAGCCCAAGCAGATGTTAATTGTTGGTTGGACTTGGCGGTGCAGCTCAGAAAGATAGAGGATGTGCCTATTCACTTTGAACCTATGAGTGACTTAGCCCGATCATGGGCTAATGCTAAAACTACCTTGCAATATTATTACACAAAAGTTGAGCTTTCCAAAAAAGCTCGTTCAACTTCAGATGCTCTTCTGCAAGAACGCGAGATTGCATTACGGTACTTGGAGGCCCTCATTGACATTAAGGCCCCCGGTTTCACTGATCCAGATCATCCTCCTCTATCAATAAAAGAATTGGAACCTATGTGGGCTAATTTTGTTGAAAACCCTATTGACATAGACACTTTGAATGCCTCCAGCTCAGACGCACAAATCATTATGCTCATGACAAAATATTCTCAGATTGAATCCTGTTTAAAAGAATTTGATAGGATGATGGTGTTTGTTTATTTGGAGCAAATTAATGCCTATCACTATCTTATTTTTGAGCTTCAAAAATACCCCCCATATTCTTATGAGCGTTGGAATGATGTTGCGGCTATATATGAGCATGTTTTTAAAATATCATTGGATCAACTTCTTCCTAAGCGCTCCATGTCTAGTGAGGAAGATGAGACTGAAGGTGAATCTAGTTCAGAAGATGAAGATTCCGATGAACAAGAAGAGGAAACGGATGAAGGATCTGAAAGCAATGAGCAGTAGGAAGATAAAGAGCCCAGTGAAGATGATGCAGAAGAAAAGGATCAAGAGAAAGAGGATGACTCTGCTACCCAAGGATGAAGGCCTGGGATCTTTGCATTGAGACCGGCTCAATACCCCTACGAGCCGCCAAATGTGTTGTCAATCTTGACACACCTTGTAAAAAAGATGCATAAGAAATTCAGTTTTGAAAGCGCTCATTGTAAAATTCCTTTTTTCATGAAAAATGATAAAGGCATTGTGATTCTGAAGCTTTCCCTCATATAAGTCTGCTTCTTAAGGTTTTTCACACTTTTCTATTCTTTATCCTATTCTGAAGTTGTTTTTAAAAATTTGGTACGTTGCATGCAAAATTGTATATATTTTAGCATGGGCAATCAAATGTTGAAATTTTCATCTCCACCCTTCCCTTTTTTTTTCTATCCCCTTCTTCCCCGGGGGTTTTTTTCCAAAAATGAAAAGGGATAAGGGGGAAAAAGAAAAAAGGTGCTAAGTATAGGTAGAATCTAAGCTTAAGAAAAGCCTCTAAAAAATTTTCCAAGTCTATTGCTTAAAGCAAAAAGCGCTCCACTTGGGAGCGCTTTTAAGCAAGGCTTCAACTCCACTAGGAGCGCGCTTTTGCTTAAAAAGCGCACTCCACAAGGGAGCGCTTTCCTCAAAAGCGCTCCACAAGGGAGCGCTTTCCTAAAAAGAGCCAGAGGGATATTGTTAAAAGGAGCCAACGAACAAAAGGAGAGGTCCACAGTGCATTTCATATTTCACCGCCCTAAAACTATTTTTGAGACCGTCTGATTGATGATCGTCATCAGAAACTTCTAACTTCAATATCAAGTTACCTGTAATTTCGGCCTGACTGTTCCAAGTCTTCGTCGGAACCTTCCACTTTTAATGCTAAATTGGGATAAGGTAGACCATTTTTGGTTGTCACCAAATTTGAATCAGCCCATCATGAAAGTGGTTGAATACCAATTCATCGAGCGGTAGTTTTTCTCCTATATAAACCCCCCTTTTCCCTGTAAATGGATGGATAACTTCTGCTAGAAAAGTAGTTCTGTACTTTGGATCCCGTTGTCGAAATAAAAGCTTCTGGCTCTGGTGTTGAGACTTCTAATCTGTGTATGACTTCTACTCTGTTATTTCTATTAAGTTAGTTTCTTTACGGTCAGTTTAATTCTATTTTTTGGATTTCACTGTCGGTAGAGGGCTTGCCCCTGGAATACTTGCTGGAGTTTGCATAGTTAAGAGGTTTTTCATACTAGTTTCTATTAAAGGTTTATTGTTTTGATTGTTGTTGGTTCAAATATATAAACTGCCTATCGTGCTTCCGGTCCATCACCCCACACTTCCGGCTTGTAGCCATTTCCCATTCCTTTTAGTCATTTCATCCCTTTCTGTACATTCCTTACCCTTAACCCAAAGTCCCCATTTTTACTTTTTGAAGTAGTTGTATACTTGAAACCTACTCTCAAAATAAAGGCTTCTGGCTACGGTTTAAGTCCCCAATCTCTGTGTAAGATTTCTACTCTGTGATTTCTATTAAACTAGTGTTTATGTTCTTCAGTTTAATTTTGTTCTCTGGATTTTGTTGTTGATAGAATACTGGTCCCTGGAATCCTTGCTGGAGTTTACATAGGTTCTGAGGATTTTATACTATTTTTTGTTATAAGTCATTGTTTTGATTGTTGTTGGTAAAAGTAGATAAGTTGTCTATCGCATTTCTGGTCCACCATATCAAATTGCTGACCTTCGGCCATCTCCCATTCCCTTTCGTAGTCTCCCATTTCTTCCAGTATCTCTCTATCCCTTATCTCCAATCACCCATTTTTATTTTTGGAACCAGCCCTACTGGAGATTGCCATGGAGGACATCCCTTTCCTTCGGGCATTCAATGCTTGGCAGCGGGCCTAGGGCGCTGCAGACTTAGAAAACCTGTATCTAGGCCGGTTCGATTGCCAACATGTTTTGGATCAATTTCTCACTCTCTCTCCTTAGAGCTCACTATTGCAAACTACTAGCTAGAAAATAATGAAATCAGAAACCCTAATTTTTCTTTTATATTTTTTATTTCTTATGCAATCGTTGATGGCGATAGCGGCTAGGAGGTGCAGGCCGCCTATGTTGACAACGACTACAAAATTGCAGAAGGGCCTCTACTGCTGATAGCGGCTAAGAAAAAATAATAAATGCACCAAATTCCCCACCATGATAAGATTCAGAATGGATAATTAAACATATCTATCAGTCTATAATAATAAAAAATCATCAAAATAACAAAAAAAATTAAATAACATCAAAATTTCAAATACACCTCGTACACAGTTATTTACCCTATATACTTGACGATTGTAGCGACTTATGCTCCATGCAATCCGACAAGATAAGTAAATTACCATAAGGTCATTTGAACCATATTATTCATTATCGAAGTGAAATGCTTCACTTCAATCTCGAAGAAGGACATGGCGACTAGACTGCCCCACAAGAACGAGACGTTCATTTCAGTTCTTCTATGGATTTTTCATCAAATCATAAAATTATTCACCACATGCTAAAAGAAATTGACATCATCTTGATTCTCTAAGAATGCCATTGTGGCTAGACTGCTCCACGAGATAGAGATGTACAATTACTATTATTGGTTAAAATCACACTTGTAATAGGACCTTCCATATAGCAACAAAGTAATAATCTTAAATCATTCAAATCAATGATATTGGTCAAGCGACTCGTCACTTTCATCACTAGTTATTTTCCTCATCGACTCGTCACTTGAGGGGGTAGTCATAATAACAAATTCATAATAAAAATAAATAATTGACAACTTAATCAATCTAATCACGTTCATCTTACGAATCATCACTAACAACTATCATAAGCTTACCCTGTTGCTTGGGGAAAAAGAAAATATTCTAAATTAAAGCTTTGTAACTTTGGCCCTTGGACCATTGCGAATGCTAAGTAATGCTGAACGAATCGACTCAAAAAGCTTCAAATTTTTACGCAAATGTAGCCTTCCATTTAGTGTGAAGCAATGATTCAAAAATGCGCTCCCTTTTCATGATTGGGGTATCTAATGTTGATTAGATCAATGATCATCATGCAACCTAGAATATGGCTTTAGGTGGTCTATTTTTTCTCAACGTTGTGTTCCCATAACACATCACAAAAGGGGTATTTATAGACACCTAAAACACGTCATATTTAGGAGACTACTCATATGGGCATCTTTGTAGACCATATGAATAATATTGGAACTGTCCAAGAGGTAGCAGTGGTTCTAACCACTCATCTGGGGTAGTCTGGTCCTATGCAAGATCAGTCACTAACACTCAGAGCAGTTGCCATCCCAGTCATTGATGCTCAGAGCAGCTAGGAGACTAGCCACTCTTGCTGATAATGACTAGCTCTAAAACTATCTTGGCCTCCCAGGACGAGCCTAAATTAGTTGTAATGGCCAAATGCAACTGATCTTAGGTGGTTTTCGATGAGGAAAATTATGGAAGGTTTCTCACAACTGCCATAGGTTGGCAATTCTTGATCTTGGCTTCTCCATGAAGCCAATATTGGAATTCGAGAAGCCTATTTATAGGCCCTCCCATGAATGCAAAAGAGACAACATTTTATGCAGCGAAGCTCTTCCAGATTGGATAGCGACTTGATAACCCTTGAGGAGTATCAAAATGCTGCCCAATTATGGAGTGGCAAGCATGCAAAAAATAATGGAGCTTCTGAAGTACTGAGAAGCACACATCGTAAATTCACATCAATCTAACACAAATATCAATGAATTCAACCGCTAATCCATCTCTGGATAAGTAGGAAACCCTTGACCATTAATTCAACTAAAGAATTATATGTTGCAACCCCTTATTCAAGAGGTAAAAGTCACAGTTCATGGTTGCTGTCATTGGCAACGTCTCGTAGGCCTCAACCGTCAATGACAACAATGGTTAGTAGATCAGCTACCCTGAGCGACAACGACTAGGGTTTTATGCATCATTTCTTTAGTTCTTAGCCCAAATTTTTGTTATTCTTGTTTTGTTAGCTTATCTTAGAGTATATTTATCATTTTTGTTGTATTTGCATGGTTACTTAGCAAGATTAGAGGTAACTTTACCTTGATATAGTTATATTTGCTTACTTTTGTAAATCTCCTTAGATTGGCTTCATTTCATGCTTTTATTGCAAATTACATGTTAGATTAACTAGATCTCCATGTTTTACTTCATGCTTTGCATCAATTTAGCTATTTCTTGATTATATTTGCATATATTTATGCTTATTTCAAGTATTATCACATTTCTTGCAATATTTTGACAAAAGCCTCATCATGAGAGGCCTCATATGCGTTTAATGTGCTTTGTTGCCTTTTGTATGTAGATTACAGGTTCCTTACAACTTCAAATCATTTTCAACATCGAGTTCCTCTTGGCAAAGAGAGGAGGCATCAATAATCCCTCAATCAATTCGTGTCGATTCTAGAAGGCCTACGCATTGCATCACCTCCATTTTGGGGCTTCATATCTTTGTATTCATTGTATCAAAATTAGGTATCCCTAAGAGGGACGTGCATGTAACTATTTTTTATGATGAATTAATAAAAGGAGACTTTACATTTTTCTTAATTCATTGTCATTGTATGTTTTCTTGTTTTATCTTTGATATTATGATGCAAATACAGTAAGGTGCATACGTTCTAGCATCGTACAGTTTGTAAACTCTCAAGATGTAAAGGAGAGAGTTGTGATTTTTCAAGGATGGGGGACCAGAGTAAAACCCCTTTTTCTGCAGTGAAAAAATGAAATATTTTGGTATTAATAACTTATTAAAATTATATATTATATTTTTTTATCAAATTGTATAACCTCAACCAATTAAGTACCTTAACTTTAGAGGAGACAAAGGTCCCAATATTACCATGTAATACCTACATAGTTACAAAAATATTGTTAGAATACCACTATATAATCATGATGTAATATGGGTGGGGTCATTTCCATCACATATAACCAATTAATATGTGTGTGTTAAGTAGAAAAATATGTATTCTAGACATATGACAAGCTAGTCCATGGGATTTTATAATTACACGAGCTCTTTACGAAGTGGTGAATAGGAGGCACTCTTTTTGAAGAGGTTAAGGGTTCGATTTTATTGGCACTCAAAATTGTCCTCCTAGTCACATACCCCATTTATTTGCAGTACCATACATTGTATAAATAAATAAAAATTAAGGTAATTAATATTTTGAAATACATTGATAGGTTCATGTCACTTCAAACATATTTTAACCTTGTTGGTAATTCTAAAGATAGGAGATATCTATAGATTTATGCACAACTCCACTATTAATTTATCTTTTTAAATGAATATAAGGATAAGGCTAGAAAGGTAAGGTTAGAGAGGTGTAAGGGTGTTGAATTCTTTAACAATTCTAAATTTCATTATCTTTGATGGGATTATATTATTTCTTTGCATTACTCTTATGAATTCTATAAATACTTAATGGTTGCAAATTCTTGTGGGTAAGGTTGAAGTTCATTCCTTCCCCCTCACATCATTTAAACCAGTTTTCCTTCCTTCCAAAATTACATGACAAAAAGTGAATCTATAAATGTTGTCATTAGACCCTTAAACTCCTTATCATTTACATATTTAACTTGATCACAAGCCCAATCAAGCAATGTATTGAACAATATACTTCTATGTTTTTTTATCCATTTATACCCAATTCAATACGAAGAATTCATAGTACCAACATTATTTTAGTAGCATCTCTTCTAAGAGTGCATGCCATGTGTTTCTTGGGATAGTGTTGAAACACTTCTTATTTTGTTAATATGATAGACTAAAAAATCGATAGACTTTAATGGATTAGTAGAGAGTGGTTGTTGTCAACTACTCTTATAGTGAAGCTAAATGTCATTTAGAAAGTGGAAGAGGTATTATATGTCTCAATAAAAACATACTTTGAAATGTCATGTAATGAAGTATTTTGGCATGACTCATATTTTATGTTATGTCACTCAGTTATTTATATCTACATCTTTTGTTATATTGTAGTAAAAGCAACACTCTAGAATGTGTAATAAGTGATGGTAGGTCAAAACCACTATATTTATGTAATACCATAGGTAGAATACCATTAGGTTTTTGGTCAAATGTTTGCTTATATACTAAGAATTCACCTTCAATTTGTAACCAGTCTATTTACCATGTTGAACATTATATGTGTTTCAAACATATCATGAAGGAAGAGTGATTTCTTTCACTTAGGGTTTACATGTGCACTGCAATACATTTTTGGGCATGGAAGTGCCCCCTTTTTTCATTGTACCTTTTTGGATAGTTGTGATTATCTTCTAATTATAGGTGTAGGATAAGAGATAAATATATCATTGTAATAGGCTCCATAGGTGTAGTATCTAGATAGTTCAATGTCTTGTAGTGGAATCAACATCCTAGAATATTCTAACTAGTGGTGGCAGGACAAAACCACTACCTCTATATAATACCATGAGTAGAGTACCACCATAACTTTAATTGTATGTTTGATTATATATAAAATATTCACCTACTTTTTGTGATCAATTGATCTATTTGCTATATTAATATATTCTATGCATTTTTACATGTCTTGGAGGAAGAGAGATTTCTTTCACCTATATGTTACAAGTGCAAGTGTAGCCTTTTTTAGGTGTGTATGTACCCCCATTTCTTTCATTTTACTTTATTTTATGTAGTTGTGCATCTCTTATTGTTGTAGGTATGTTGTAAATTTTTTTATTCAATAGCTATAAGCTTAGTTACCAAGTTCGAGTTCGTATTCGAGTTCGACACTCTTGAAGTTTGAAAGAAATTCGACATGTTTAAAAATTCGAAATAAAATTCGACATATAAAATTCGATATATTATAAATGTGCATATATCCTTTCAAAATATTATGTAAATAAATTAGTAACTAAGAAACTCAAACAAAGACTTGAAACAAACATTAATAATTCCCTTATCGTATATTTCTAAGCTTCTACATTAAATTTTAATGATATCATTTTAAATATGTTTTACGTTTTGATAAATTTTATGTATATAAGATCATATTATTTGTCTAAAAATTAAGTATATAAGACGAGATTATTGGTCTAAACCGTCTGCAAGAAGATGTCACTATTTATTGGAAGTGTTGTGTGCTACAAGTTTATACAACTTTGTATAAGTCTTTCAAAGCACATAAAACTAATTGACATATACAACTAAAAGCGCCTGCTAAACTTAAACATCCAACAATTGCATAAGGAAGCAACATTTGAATCTTTTATTATAATTATGCCAATTGCATAAGGAAGCTTCTCTTGGACTTATAGGCAGTAAAAAAGGAATTCTAAGGATAAGTTCTTTATCCCATTTTACGTATACAAGTGTGAAATTTGATGTCTAATTATCAAAGTAAATTCAACTATTTAATTAAATGTATATAGAACGAGATTATTGGTCTAAACCATCTACACTTACTTCAAGAAGATGTAATTTGCTGTAATTTTAAACTATTTAAAGATAAACCTTTTGTCTTGAATACAACCTCGAAGTGTCGTGTGCTACAAGTTTTTACAACTCTGTACAAAGACTTTCAAATTTTGATATAACACACAATTTAGACCAATAATCTCATCTTATTTTAATTTTTCTCTTTCTGCGTGCATTTCTTCATACGAATTTGTCAACATTTTACGAATTTAATCTTTCTCTTTCCACCTTGTTTTCTGCAATTTTTTTTTCCTTTGTCGAATTTAAGATTTATTCGTCGAACTTATTCGTTAGGGTTTTAAATTCGACAAATTTCAAAATTTATCTCAAAAATTTGACGAATTTGGTAACTAAGGCTATAAGTATGTACTTGACCTAGTCCATGGCCTTTGTCAAGGTAAGCTTGAGAAAGGAGGTAAAGGCTACATGTATTATCTAGTTAAAGTAAATGGTTATAGAGATAAATATGTATTTAACTATCTACTTATTATTTGTATATTTTTTCAAGTTCGGATAGGTGGGTCAAATGCACTCATAATGACATTTGGCTATGGTACCTAGGAATAGATATGGGGATATGATATTATATTGTATAAGGGTATTATGGATAGTTGGCATGGGCCACACAACCCAAGGTTGATTATATTATTATATTATAATAATGATTGGAATGAGGGTTTAGTGGTTGGTTCCCTAAAGTAGCATTTGAAGTTGGGTATATAAAGAAGGGATATTATCATTGTAAGGATTATAACTCATATGAGGTATTACTTGTAATTGCCTTTGTCCACGATGTAGATTATGAGAATTTTCCCTCTCTAAGTGGCACTCCCATATTGGGAGATCTTGTGGAGTTCCTTCCTTAAGGAGTATTATTGGTGTTGCCCTAGTATTATTTATATATGTGTCTCATTGTGTATATTATCTTTGTGGATTTTTTTTTTTTGTAGATGAATGATTTGATATTTATACATATTGGTGAATGATGTTTGTTAACGAGTAAATTTTCATAACAAGCGGTATCAGAGGAACAATTATGGAAAAGTAGAAATTGTTTTGTAGATCACAAAATTTTGGTAATTGTTTTTCCCAAATTTGTCTCATTTTTTGGGAGCCATATCTTTGTGTAAAATTGTCTAATTTAGACTATTATTATGCTATTTTGTTCAAAAATTAAAGAGCTTAAAATCAAGTGGTCATATAAAGGAATCTTAGCAATATTGAGGGAGATATGTCCCTATGAAATAAGCCATCTAGAACAAGGCAGTGGCATTTTTTTTCAAATCACATTTTTTATAGAAATCAAAATTTGAGATACCTGTCAGTTGGGGTAAGTAGACCATCTATTGTGATTGAAGGGGATTTTTGTGGGGGTCTAATTGCTAATGTGGAATTTTAAATTCATAACAATAGAAATTTATTTTCATGCAACTCTATTTCATAAAACTCTAGTTTTCTTTAACATTTTTTGTGTATGTAAACTCATGGAGTTACAAAATTTTTATGGAGAGGATGATATTGATATTTGAGAATGGTGGATAAAGTTTAGATCTCTATATTATTGTAACCATTTTGGTAATGCCACCTTTATAAAATTGTAAATGAGAAAGCTTATTTTTAGTGGGTAAGTTTTGTTAAAGAAAAGAATAATGAGTACACTTGGGATAAAATAGAGCATGCATTCTTGAGTCAGTGAGACCCATATAAAAATATAGCTAGTTTAAATATCACCATCAAGGGATATTAAGAAGAAATAAAAAGGATTTAGAGGGAACAAAAAGAAATGAATAGAGAGAACATGATAGAATAAAAAATCCAAATGATAATGTGTGGGCTAAGGGAACCACACCCTTGGTGTCATATATACCAAAAACTAGTTGGATTTGTTTGAATCTAAAAATTCTATTTTGTAGGTTAAAGGTTTCACTTAGAATGAAAAGGTTATTATTTCCATTAACCCTAGCAGTAGGTAAAATTTTATTAATATTGCTTTGGCTAAAAGGTTTCAGGTTCAAGCAACAAACATTAAGGACATCAAGCTTGAAAGTGAGAATATTCAGGTTTTTGAAGATTTGAATATCACCATGGATAAATATGTTTTACATATAGATTTTCATGCAATTGGATGATGTGGATATTTTTCTTGATTATTCTCGGTTGGATTCTTTGGGTACTATTAACATTAATGTGCAAAAGAGGCGCATGAAGTTATGGTAATAGAAAAATAAGATAACACTATAGGATATTTCTCATCTTAAGGAGTTGGGATCTAAGGAGAAGTCAAAAGTAGTTAAGGCAGGGGAACAAGTTAAGAAAGCAATAACAGAATCAAAAGTTGAGTCTATAGTAGAGGTAGTATCAAATTCCATGGAAGAAGCAAAAATAAATTCTAAGGAAGCTCTGTTAGAAGAGCACAAGGACACATCAAAAGAAGGGCACATAAGAAAAGAGCACGAGGAAGAATTTTAAAAAGAGGAAAAATATGCTAAATGTTGGAAATGTGTTGAATATTTTCCATGTTATTCTGGCAAGTTAACATATGTTTAGACCTATATGTTTAGACCCATATGGGTTGTTTTGGGTTAATATATTTGAACCCATGTTTTAATATATTAAACCCATATTTTAATATATTTGGGTTAATATATTTGAACCCATGTTTTTAATATATTTGAACCTATGTTTTAATATATTTAGGTTAATATATTTGAACCCATGTTTTAATATATTTGGGTTAATATATTTGAACCCATGTTTTTAATTTATTTGAACCCATGTTTTAATATATTTGGGTTAATATATTTGAACCCATGTTTTTAATATATTTGGATTAATATATTTGAACCCATGTTTTGCACCCATGGTATTGTAAAACCCCTTCTTGTGTTGTTGGTATATAAAACAACACTTGCATGAGGATTTAGGGAGAGGAATGGTCAAACACCTCCCAAGGAGGGGGAACGTAATATGTAATAAATGTAATCGCAAGTGGTAGAGCAAGTGATAAAGAAAATAAACGATATTATTGTATTGGATACTATCAAGTTTATACAATAAAGATATATTCTTGCTGGGTTTTTTCCTGAAAGGGTTTCCCAAGATAAATTCTTGTGTAATGTGTTATTCTTATCTCTTTTCCTTTTGATTCTATACTTATTACTTTTCTAGATTTTTTTTTTATCGGGGATATTTCTCTTCATTTGGTAACAAAGCTAGGTTGTAGCTTGGTTTGAGGAGAAATGGTTTCAACCCTAGGATAAATTGATTCCTGAGTAGGAGAAGTGTGTGGAAGAATTTGGGTGAAGAAAAAATAATGAGAAGCACACGAGTAGAGATCTGGTGAGCTTTGACAATGATAGATCTGGTGAGCTTTGATAGCGATAGATTTGGTGAGTTTTTGTAGTGATATATCTGGTGAACTTCGATAGTAGCATATTTGGTGAGCTTTAAGCTTTGACAATGATGTATTTGATGGGATTTGGCAATGGTATATATAGTGAGCTTCGATAGTGGTAGACATGGTGAGCTTTGACAACGGTATATCTAGTGAGCTTTGACATCGGTAGATCCGATGAGCTTCAATAGTGGTAGATATGGTGATCTTCAATAACGATAGATCTAGTGAGCTTCAAAAATGGTAAATCTGGTGAGCTTCAACAATGGTATATTTGGTGATCTTCGATAGTGATAGATCTAGTGAGATTCAATAGTGGTAAATTTGGTGAGCTTCGATAGTGATAGATCTGGTGAGCTTCAACATCGATAGATCTAGTGAGCTTTGACAACGATAGATCTAGTGAGCTTCGATAATGATAAATTTGGTGAGATTTGGTAGTGGCAGATCTGGTGAGCTTTGATAATGGTAGATCTGGTGAGCTTTGGAAATGATAGATCTGGTGAGCTTCGATAGCTATAGATCTGGTGATCTTAAGTAGCTATATATTTTATTGTACCTAAAGAAACTATTGTAAATGGTGTAGTTGTACCCAAAAGATATTGGTGTGGATGCTAGTGGTGGTTGCCTGGTGTAATGTTCTCAAAGTTAGCTATAGTAATATTTGTAATATTTTTAAAGTGGTTTTTTGGACTATTTTGTTACCTTGTCGATATATGGCTAAGGGTAATAGGTGAAGCTAATTTGTTTAGAAGGCTAGAGGTCGCTTGTAGGGTGGCCAGGTATTGGAATAACTAAATATAGCTAGTGGAAGCCATAGGTATAGAGGCTGGTAATAATGGGGTTAAGGCTACTTGTCTTCAAAAGGACTGCTTTTAGCTTGTGCCCATGAAGGATTCTATAAAAAATCATTATTTTTATTGTAGAATTACAAATATATCATTAAGGGGTGAATGTTGGAATTAATCACACATTTTTAATATGGGTCAAAGTCCAAGGACAAGAAAATCTCAGACAACCTCACCAATCTTGATCTCAAACTAAGTCATAAAGCAACTACCACATCACCCATTAAACCTCCCTCAATCTAATATTTCTTCATTTAATCTTCCTTGTCTCAACCTTATCATCAACCTCGGCTTCCTCGTCATCCACCTCATACTTGGACATTATTATCAAAACCACTCTTGACTCTTTTTTACAAGTTGCATGACACACACGTTCTCTTCTCACTTGAAATTCACCTAGAATAAACCAACATGCCAAAATATAGACGATGCAAAAAATATCACTATTCCATCTATCATCAACAAAAAGGTCATGACATTGAGGAATATCGATAATTCAAGTGCCTAGTACAATATCTACTCGCTTGGAGAGGAATTAACCATCTCATCAACATGATCCCCTTCCACTAACTTCATTCTTATTAATTTTCTTCTTCATTAATTTGTCTCTTCCCTCCATTTGCATCTTGTATATAACCACCACCAAATTCATACACCCCACATCATACCCTCATCACACATCACATTATCACTTGAGTTGGATGACACCACCAAATCAACGCCTTCATGACCTTGATCAATCCACAACATCCATTATTGGAATCAATGTCTATATAAGAACCTTGTCTGAGATCATCATGAACCCTACTTTATCGGGTCAAAATGCAAAATTTCTTTTCTCAACAAAAACTCTTCATATTTTTCTGCCTTCCCCGCTTATAGTCATTTTGCCTCCTTTTCGTATGCTTTAATTTTTGACCTCCATGCAATTTTGATCATTGCTCGGATTGTTTTTGTATATGCTTAAATATTTGGCTTAACTGCCTTAATCAAGGGCATCTTCATAACCGTATTTGTCCTCACCTTTCACACTTTATTCACTTTCATGCATATTTTCCTTCCATTATCTGCTCATCCTATCATACCACTATGATCACCATTTTGTATACAAGAGAAAAATTGCACAAATAAAAATTTGATCTTTTATAGAAAGATATCTTATTTTTAGAAAAGAGCGCTTTAGGGGCTTATAACATGAGGAAATTCCCTTTTTATGATAGGAACAAGTTGATGATGGTGTTGGCAATTTTGGGTTTGAGATCCTAGCTTCTTGTCTATGAGTTGTCATTGATGTCAAAAGGAAATGGCATTAATGTTAAGAGGATGTGTTGGCTTCAAAGGTGGAAGATTCCAAGAGAATCTTTTTAAGAGAATTCGGAGAGATTCCATTGGCAATGGTTTTTATTAAAACCAATGGAGGTTCTCTTTATTATTTATTTAATTATTATTTAAAACCCTTCAAGGTTTTAATTAATTAATTATTTAATTAATTGAGGGAGAAAATATTTTTAATTTATTAAAAATACTTTAAGGGTTTTTAAACCCTTTAGAAAGCAAATTTCGATTAAAATTCGAAATTACTTTTCTTTGCAGCCGATGTGTTCTAAAGTCCACGTATGGACTATAAATATGAGAAGGTTCCTAAGGTTAAACCCTCTTGGAAAATCGAAGGCAATTAATTGGTTTGGCTACGATCGAATGTTCTGTTTACGCCGCGATAGAGGAGAGCTCGTGGTTTGAAAAGCTTTCGAAAAGCTTGATCGTTTATGTGGAAGGAAGTCCGTCTTGGACTTCGTAAGCCCCTTGTGGGCTAGTGGCGACGAAGGCTGCGTTTGGGCCTTGCGTAGGCGGAGGTCTGCATTTCGATCCCCGCAGAGGGAGCTGTGCATGTATTAGTCACGTTTTTACTAAAACGTGTTTTGTGCCGCGAATTTCGGATTCTTCAAGGGCAGCCATTATAAGGTGTGATTATTTTCTTGATATGATTTTTGGCATTGTTTAGCATTGTTTAAAAGACATAGGAGAAATAAGGGGATATTTCTTTGGTTGTATTTTTGAGATTAGTCTTTTGCTATGCTAAATTTAAAAATGGAGATATAAGGTGTAAGTTTTGGTTGTTGTGTTTTTGGCTTCTTTGGTGGTTGTTTTTAAAGAAGAGAAGCTAAAAGGTGTATTAAGGAAAGTTTTTATATACACTCATTTATCTTGGTTCTAACCCTAACTTGGTTGGAAGTTTGAGGGTTGTGTGTGGTGACAACTTTAAGGATCAATTTTCTTCTACTCCAAAAAGGTATGGGCACATTTTCCTTATGAGTATGATTGGTGTATGTTTTCTGAAATAAGGTTGGAGTGAAAAGGTATTCTACTAGGTATCCTTTGGCTAGGTGTAGATCCTATTTTCTGGTTTGTTGAAGACTACTTATGCATTGTTATCCTTAAGGAGAGTTTTTGGTGAATGCATAATTTCTAGTTTGAGATAGTGGAAGCTTTGTGCACTAGGGTTTATATTTGTGAGTCTCGCTACTTGCATTGAGTTGGTGGAACCCTTGGTTGGCTATTTTGAGTTTGATGGTTGAGTTGCTTCCATAGAGGTTGTTTGATCAAGTTATTGCTTTACTTGATTCATGATATTGGGCTTACTCCATTGAGTTGATTTGAGCAAGTTATTCTTTACATTTGGTGATATTGTGTTGGTGGTCGTTTTGTTCAAATATCTTTGGAGGGAAAAGGATTTCTACTTGTTTCCTTTTCTTGTGATGATTGGTTGAATGCTTCAAGGTTGATGTTGAGTTGAGTGGTGTTGGTTGACTAAACCTTGTTTGATGAGCATTGTTGTTGAAACCCTAATTGATGATGAAAAGAACATGAGTATCATTGTTATGTGATTCTTTGCATAGTTGGCAATTGTTGGGGTTTCATGTTCTTGAAAGAAAACATTCTATCCTATCCATTTCGGATATTGAGTTGAGTTTTCAGATTTGAGATTGAGATTGAGCTGAGTTGATTTGAGTTGAGTTTTGAGATTGGGATTTGAGTATAGAACATATTGAGTCTCTAACAATTCTCTTTATGCTTCTATGAGTTTGAAAAATCACATTGGGTCTCTAACAATTCACTTTGTGATTTCCTACTAAGAAAGTTTTTCTTGGTGAGCTTGCTGAGTTTTTGGACAGGTTCCGGTGGGGACTTGTGAGCAGTTTTGGATAGGTTCCGGTGGGGACTTGTGAGCAGATTTGGACAGGTCCTAGCAGAGGACTTGTGAGCTGAGTTTGATAGTTCTATCAGAGAAATTGAGGATAGAGGTGCATTGGTTCTATGAGAAGAACCTAAGGACATATTTGGCAAGTCTTTGAGAAGGCTTGTATGCAGAGGATTGATTTGTTCAAGAGTTGGATAGATCTGACAGACAGAGGAAGACTTGTACTAGACCGACTGACTGTGTTTGGTACAGAGTTGCTTGAGCTGCTGTGGACGTGATCATAGAAGGCGAAGGTCTCTTAGGCTAAGCATTGAGGACGGGGAGGTCTTCGATGGAAAGGAGTTCCACGTGTCGGCAAGAGGTAGAGGCGATTGATCTTCCGAGGGATCATTTCCAGAGCGAGAGGGAAGGTATCTCCTTTGAGCGAGAGGCTCATAAATTCTGATTGGGGGAAGGTATCTCCTTTGGGCCGAGGCTCATAAACATTGTAATTGGGAAGGATTCCCAAAGAAATTTGAGATAACTTTTAGAGAAAAGTTTTGTGGACGTAGCTTGACCATTTTGGGTGAACCACGTTAAAATTGGTGTCACTTTGTGGATGATTTTGTGCATTGCTTTGATATTGCTTTGGGTATATTGCTTTACTGTTTTGAAGTATAAAGGAAAAAGTAAAAAGAGGTCTTATACTGTTCACCCCCCTCTCAGTATAAGCTTGTGTTCTTCATATGGTGCCTCCATGAGTCTTTCCCTTTCTATAATCAAATGGTGGATAGTTTTTTGAATGAGCTTGAGCATGTTTGGACCATTATTTGCTGCCTTCAGCCCTGAAGTACCTACACACAACTAACAACAACAAATTAGTAATACCAAAAGGGCTCATCCTAGTTGGACCCAATCCAAGAAAGATGTAAAATGATAAAAACTAAAAATACATGCACATGATAAAACAATAGCAATATACCTTTGTTTGCACTCAAAAGGGGGAATCCTTACTTCTCTCTCCTCTCTCATGTTTGGCCGAATTGGCAACATTTACACATAGAACTCCTATTGTTCATGTGTGTATTTTTTGAGGAAAAGGAAGGGGGCATTTATAGGAAATTTTAAGGGATAGGGGAGGGTACCCAAGATTTGGAGTGACGATTTTTACCTAGTATGAAAGGGGTTTAGGAATTTAATGCACGTTTAATGAGTGTGGACTTGGGCCACCAGTGGATTTGAACATTAAATGTAAATATTTAATGAGTGTGGTATTGGAACTCAATTTTGAATTTAAATTTAAATAAATTCATTTTGATAGTGTGAAATGATGAAATGGAGGGTGTGGAGAGGTTTAATGGGAATTTAATATTTTTGACATGGGCCATCGGTGGGAATTTTTAATTAAAAAAATTCAAATTTAAACCACATGGAGTGTGAAAGGAGATTTTTGCATTTAATGTGGGTGTTAGGTGGAATATTAGAGGGGTTTAATTAGTGGATAAGTGGGATTATGAAGAATTTGAGGAAGATTAGGGAAATAAAAGAGGATTTTATGGAAAATTGAGGGGTTTGGTGAGTTGGTAGGGATTTGAAGGGTTTTGATGGATTGGTTGTGTAAATGACTAAAATTTGGTGTCTACACAATATATAAAGAAACAATCACTCTAAATTTCTCCAAGATAAGAAAGCAAAGAAAGGTTGAAGACTTAGGGAATAAGACAATTGTGAAAGATGTTTCTTATGATACAAATGATTTAAGGCCTATAATGATATATTCATGTTGTGATACTACATAATTAAAATCATTGATGATAAATGCATGTTGTGATACTAGTGATATTTTTCAAAAAGAAAACTATGCAAATTGTGATTCTTGTCAAAATGAAAGGAAATATTGTGATGCAAGCAATGATACTTGTGATTTAGATCATACTAAAGAAATTGGTTCAAAGTTATTTAATAAAATGGGATATAAAGATACAAGTTTGGGAAAACATGGACAAGGAATAAAAGAACCAATTGTACAAATAATGAGACCAAAATATGAAGATCTTGGATATATTGGACATATGAGCAACAAGGAATCGGGAACTAAATTTATGACAAGAAATAGTAACACCAAATCTATGACAAGGATTGATATAATCGGTAATAATAAAGGATAAAATAGAAAAAGAAATTTTGTAACAAAGAATAAATGTAGTCATTATGGTAGATATGGACATAAGATAGAGAGATGTTGGAATCTCCATAGTTGTGAAATTTGTGGACATAAAAATTCACAAATATTTTATCTATAAAAAGAAAATAAAAACTACAGATTGAAAATGAATTATGGATGCATAAACATGAATGAATGAGATAAGATAAAAAGAATGTTGTATGTTTTCTACAAAAGGAAACCGAGTATGATCAAAGTTTTCTAAGGATTATTACCACCAGGTTGAAGAACAACTAGTGAAGATTAAGGATTCAAATTTTAGAGAACCAACTCAAGAAGAAAGTTGGTCATTGCTATTCTGCTTCAAATATTGAAAAGTTTCATAGTGCATTCTTAAGTAATGCTAGAAAAATTTATCTAAGATTTTGTTGCAGTGAAAATTAATCTTCAAAATTTGAGAAGCTTCCTACAACATATAGAGAAGAATTTCATCTTTGATTGCTTTAAGGCCATGAGTATTCATCATGCAGGGATTGGTTTGAGTAGCAATCAAGTAGATTTTAGGTCATCAAAAATAGACCTTGATAAAATAGATTGAGTTTATCTATTTCAAGAACCTATTCGGAATAGAAGGTAGTTCAAAATATTAGTTTCAGGTCTTGAAGATAGAACTTGATACTGACAATGAAAGGAGACCTGAGAAGAGAGGTCCAATAGAAGGAGATAAACAAGACCTATTAAAAAATGTCCCATTGAAGGCAGATTAAAGAGACCTAGAGAAAGAGGTCCTTGATAAAATATTTATTGGTCCTTAGTAAGAAAAGAGACCATTAATATAACTTGTTCTATAGAGATAGAAAGCATATGTAGTGATGATCCTACAAATATGATGATCTTATAAATATTCTAGTGGATGATCCAGAGGTAAAGTTATAGAGGTAGTGACCCAGAGGTAGTGACCTATAGGCAGAGACCCAAAGGTAATGATCCAAATGTAGATCCATTTGCAGTGACCTAGGGATAGAGACCCTAAGGCAACTCAAATACATTGATCCAAAGGTAGACACAAATAATTATATCCAATAGTGATAGTTTCAGAGTTGAATAAAGAAGAAAAAGAAGAACCAAAGAATAAAAGAAAAAAGCTTCCTACCAAATAATGTAATATAAGGGGGTGTTGGAGATATTATACTATTTGGCCTCCTTGTAATATTAGTTTTGTAGATGATTTATATTTTATAATGTATATGTCAATCTCAGAGAAAGTAAAAAGTATCAAGAGAGAATGAAGAGTCACATTGATATGTGACAATATGAAAGCTTTATCTTTATGAGAGAAATATGAAAGGTTGTATCTCTTGGATGATAGAGGAGATAAATATTCAGAGTACTGAAAAGTCATGTAAAATGATATATTGGAGGTAAAGCTCAATGCAATGTAATCAATCTATATCATTCATGTAATATTATGATATTGTTTGCATTTGAGTTATATCTATGAGATATTGTAGTTTTTGTATTGAGTTTCATTGTTTAATGGTATATTTTATTTATACTAGATCTTGGAATAAATTTTTTGTAAGTTAATCTGATAAGAAAGCTAACAAGTAATACTCCATATAAAATCATCTCCATAATGATTACAATGTCAATATCCCTTGTTTAGATATCCATCTTATAAACCCTCATCCCACTCATTATTATAATATAATAATATAATCAACCTTGGGTTATGTGTGGACCATGCCAACTATCCATAATACCCTTATACAATATAATATCATATCCCCTATACCTATTCCTAGGTACCATAGCATATTTGTTGGTATTTACTTTGATAGACATAATATGGAATAAACATTAATGCAATGTTGACTACTAGTTGATATTATTAATTACTATTACACATTATAGTTTTAAAATTTGTATATATTATCAAATATAATTAAGTGCACATACATGATGTTATAGATATAAACTTATATACCTCTTTAAAAGGCCCAGGAAAACTGAGTGCTTGTTAGGGGTCAACAATGAATTGTCTAGTTGAAATAAATATGTTATAAAGTATCCATAAGAGAGTAGACTAGATATATAGACATGTGTAGATGAATTTAAGAGAGACATGTTGACTAGAGACATATGGAAGGTGGCATTCAATAGATATTGTTTGATTTATATTAATTTGTACTAAGTGTTGATGAATGATTATTGTTGGACTTGTGTTGAATATTTTCCATGTTATTCAAGTGGGGTTAAATCTAAAGGAACTTTACACTCTACCCCTATCCTCATCGAGGATCGGGGTTGGGTCTGGTCTTGAGCGGAGGTGCGGGGATGATAACCCTTGTTTGGGGATTTGGGGGTGTTAGCCCCCGAGGAATATTTTTTGGGGGGTTAAGCTAGTTTTAGACCCATATGGGTATTTTTGGGTTAATGTAATGTTGAACCATAGTTTTACCCTTGGTATTGTAAAACCCCTTCTTGTATTATTGGCATATAAAACAACACTTGCATGAAGGTTTGGTAATGAATTTGCAAAAATTTAATCCTAAGTGAAAAGCGAGAGAAAGGATATTATTGTATAGAAGATGATCAAGTTTATACAATAAGGAAATATTCTTGTTGGGTATTTTCTCGAAAGGGTTTCCTAGGATAAATTCTTGTGTAATGTGTTCTCTACTTTTTCTTTGATTTTGAAATTACTATTTTTTTTGGAATTTGTTTATCGGGATGTTATTTCTCTTCATTTGGTATCAGAGCTAGGTTTTAGCTTTGTTCGAGGAATATGGGTTTAAATCCTAGGATAGATTGATTCTTGAGTGGTAGAAGTGCACAAAAGAATTAGGCAAAGGAAAAATGATGGGAAGCACACGGGTAGAGATCGAAAAATTTAATAAATATATTTTTGAGTTATGGAAACTCAAGATGGAGGATCTATTGGTGGATAAATATTAATGAGTCACAGTATTAGGAGTAAAACCAACAGGAATGATAGATGAGGAATGAGTAAAGATCGATAAGAAGGCAAGAAGCTCTATCAGTTTATGCTTACCTGATTTAGTATTGTTGAATGTATCGACAGAGCCCGCAAGAAAGTTGTTATGGGAAAAGCTGGGATCACTATATCAGACAAAGTTGTTGGTAAATAAACTCTTTCTGTGAAAGAATCTATATTCTCTTCGGATGAATTATGGTGACTTTGTGATTGAACATCTGAATACTTTTTACACTATGGTAAGTCAATTAAAATCTATAGATGTAAAAATGGATGAAGAGGAAAAGTGTATTACTTTATTTTATTTATTACCCAAATCCTAGGATAACCTAGTTATGGCTATCTCCAATACTACTACATTGAAAGTAGAGGATATAGTAGGAACATTACTATTTGAGGAAATCAGATGAAAATATTCTGAGGATTATCATCAAAAGGATACCTTGGTTGTGAGAGGTCATTCTCAAGAAAGAAGCAAAAAGAAATCAGGAGAAAGGAGATCGAAATCTAGGGGAAAATCTATTGTTCTTGACAAAAGGAAATGTTGGAAGTATGGTAAAACAAGACATTATAAAAGAGATTGTAGATCTAAAAATGTTGATGAAGGAACGTCTACAAAAATGAAGACCACAAATGAAGATTCAGGGGATTTGTTTGTGACTGCAACATGCTCAAGTGAACACCATGACTCATGGTTGATTGACTCAGGTGTTTCTTTTCATATGAATCCTCATAGGGAGGGGTTTTGTGAATATGAAAATATAAATAGAGGTGAAGTATTCTTGGGAGACAATTCAACACAAAAAATAATAGGTTGAGGAAGAGTCAAATTAAGGTTAAAATATGGAAGAGTTAAAACCCTTCCTAGTGTGCTACATATTCCAGGTTTGGCAAGGAATCTGATATCCTTTAGTAAGATGAATGATGCAGGTGTGACTGTGGAATTCAATAAAGACAACTACAAGATGGTTCATGGATGCTTAGTGTTGGTAAGGGGAGTTCATACAAGAACTTTTTTCAAACTTGAGGCTAGCACTATAAGTATTGATTACAATAACTCTTCAGTTGTAGAGGAAATTAATATGGTAGAAGAAGCTCCAAGTATTCTTGTAGCGAAGATAATGTTGTGGCATCAACGCATGGGGTACATTAGTGAGAAAGATCTTCGAACATTAAAAATGAAAGGTATGGTTGAAGGAATTTTTGATTGCCCATTAAATTTTAATTTTTGTGAGCACTGTGTTTTTGGAAAGTAAACCAAAGTTAAGTTTCCTAGTAGTGCTATAATATTTGAAGGAATTTTGCATCTATTTCATAGTGATGTGTTTGGACCTGCAAAAGTACCATCATTAGGTAAATTCATCTATTTTGTTACATTTATAGATGACTTCTCAAGAAAGACCTAGGTATACTTTTTACGATACAAATATGATGTTTTAAATAAATTTAAAGAGTTCAAGGCTCTTGTAGAAAATTAGATAGAGAAAAAGATAAAGATTTTGAGAAGTGATAATGGTTGTGAGTATTGCTATAATTAATTTGAACAATTTTGCAAGGACTGTGGAATAGAAATACATAGAACAACTCCATTTACTCTAAAATAGAATGGAGTTGCAGAACATATGAACAGAACATTAATGGATAAGGCTAAAAGCATGCTAAACGATGCAGGGTTAGAAAAGAAGTTCTGGGTAGAAGTTGTGTTAACTGCTTGCTACCTCATCAATAGATCTCCTACCTTAGCTTTGGTGGATAAAACTCCACAGGAAGTGTGGACTAGTAAGAAATCCTCTCTTAGTCATATAAGGATTTTTGGTTGTGAAACTTATATGTATATTCCAAAATATAAACGGACTAAGATAGACTATAAATCTGAGAAATGCATATTTTTGGGTTATAGTACTGATGTGAAAGGATATAAGTTGTGGAATATAGAAACACAAAATATTACTTACAATTGTAATGTGATATTTAGAGAAACAAAAGAGGTTCTAAAATAGGAAATGCAACCAAGAAAAGAACCAAAAATAGTTCAGGTAAAATTGAAACAGGAGGAAGAACCTATGGTAGAACTTGATGCTATAGAAGAATATGAATTACAGAGAGATTCTGAAGAGGAATATTCAAAGGAAGAAGGTGATGAGGAAGCTGAAGATGCAGAACCTAGAACTCCTATTTTGAGGAGATCAGATCGGGTGAGAAGACTCCTAGAAAGGTATAGCCCTTCAAATTTTTGTTATGTATTTAATTTTTCATTTATTGATGAAGAACCCAATACTATAAAGGAGGCACTTCAATCAAGTGAGAATAAGTCTTGAAAAAGGGCTATGGACAAATAAATGGAGTCCTTGGATAAAAATAAGACATGGAACTTGGTGAAATTACCCCTTGGTAGAAAATATATTGGTTATAAGTGGTTATTCAAGAAAAAATACACTATAGAAGGAAAGTTGGAGAAGTACAAATCTCGCCTGGTAGCAAAAGAATTTTCTCAAGTTGAGGGAATTTAATTTGGTAAGATTTTTTCTCCTATGGCTAAACTAACATCAATTAGATTTTTGTTAGATATTTCTACTACTTTTGATTTTGAAATAGAATAGATGGATGTAAAGACAACTTTTCTACATGGTGAACTTGATGAAGACATATATATGTCACAATCAAAATGCTTTAGGGTAAAAGGTAAGGAGGACTTGGTATGCAAGCTGAAGAAGTCTCTTTATGGGTTGACGCAGTCTCCAATGTTAGGAGGGAGAACTTAAGGGGATTATTTTATTGATAAAAATGTGTTACATATATAGGCAAAAGGCCTATATGATGAACATTAAGAGTGTCGGTCTCTGTCAAAAATGCACTCAATACAATAAAATGAGCCATAGATCCAAATAGGAGGAGAGAAGAAGAAAATAAGAGAATATTCTGAAGTGTCTTCGTCTGTAGTCTTCAGAAGTAGATCCAAAAAAAACCTCGGATAGAGTCTAGGGTGTCTTTGTCTGTAGTCCCTAGTATAAGTGTCCTTATGGTGACCATGTCATCCCACCGAAATGCATGGGTAACCAGTCACTGCATTCGCCAAGTGTATAGAAAAGATCACTAGTTACAAGGATCACATATAAAATAACCTCGGGAGTGTCGGGTACAACCGAAAGTGCACTCCAAGGTAGAAAAATTTTGAGGCTAAAAGACTGAATTGAAACAGCCTCAAAATTACAATATGACACCACCATTGTGTCCGTCATGGAAAAACGTTTCCAATGACTATAAATACCCCTATATTCCACCATCAAAGGGGCCTTCATCATATGGAAAAAAAACATCATGCCTATCTAAGACAACAACTAAAACCTCGCACTGTGGCGGCATCGCTTTCAGGCGGAAAAAAAAAAATAGTCTTACAATTTCCCTCGCAGGGGAATTACATGGGCCATTTAGGCCTTTCACTTACACTTCCCATGTTTATAGTAAAATAGCTCCATACATAAAAAAATGCCCATTCATTAGCACAGCCAAATTGACTTGAAAATTCCCTGTTCTTTTGATGAAAATGCAGGTGGATGACCTGAAAAGAATCACCTCCAAGTGTGTTTAAAAATCCATGCACATATGACTAATAGTGCAAGGTAAACTGCAACTATCCCAACAAATAATACCACTTCCTAGATCATGCAACATAAACTGTAACTCCAGTTTCTCTTGAAATTGTCCTTTCTATCTGAGTGTGATCCAAACTCTAAGAAGAAAGAGTTAAAGACCATAACTTCCTGTTGCATACACTCCAAAATGCCAAGAAATGGAGAAAATCAACACATTAAAATAAACAATATAACCAAAATTTATGGATCATGCTTCACACTTCATAGTGCCGCCTGCGCTGCTGGACACTTGCCATACACCATCCCCACTATAGCCAGATGTTCAAATGCCACCTGACGTAACATAAGTTCCCCGATTTCAGTGCACCAAACTCTAGAAATAATTGGCGCATGACTACCATATATTATCTTGGAGTCTACCAGTCCCGATGTCTGCATATTGAAAATAAATCTGCCAGCGTGGTAAATTTACGTAAACTCGAGCTCGACCAAAAAATGCACCTTCGAGCACCAAAAAGTAGGAGGAGCATTGTTCTTCTGGCGGGAGGGTTTGGCTTTTTTGTGGCGGGCGAAGTCCGTGTTGCCTTCAGTAATTAAACTGCAATGCCCTCACCGACGACGTCCCTTGATGAGACGCGAAGAAGCAGTCGATGACGGCACGACGGAGTGGCTCCGGCGGATTCCTTTGCAACTGCCTCTGCCTCTGCGACACCGCCGACTGCAAACATCTGCTTCCATAACATTAATTAAAAAATTGAGGGCCCGACCGATAACTCCGTACATCTTCGTAGGGCAGGTTTCACGACCGTCGCTACAATGGCAGGTACAGGATCGTGAAAGGGCTTGGCCATCGAAGGTCCTACAACAACAGGCCATATGGAGAAGAAGCCTGGCGGCAGCCGCTGCAGCATCTGCACGCATACAGCAACCCGACAGGTCAAGATGAGTTCCAGGAATCTGCTGTAACGCCTGCCACTCCCTCTGTCGACCTGCCCCTCCATTTCGTCGTCTGTGCTTCCTTTCCATTTCTTGGATCAGATCGGATCAAATGCAAGCGTATGAATGATATTGCAAGCTTACACAGTAATAGTTGGGAGGAACGCACAGGCGAGGGTTCGAAGAAGGACAACGTCTATTTCGAAAGAACATGCAGCAGCTAAAACTCTGCTGTTGCCAAAATTCCTTGCTGCAAATCACACTGTCTGTCTTAGGCAAAGCTTTTGACTGAATCAAACCGGGATATCTTTCAAAAAAGAAGACAGAAAAAAATATCATTCTCTGTTGATAGTCGAAAGTCTGCATAAGTAGCCGCAACATGGAGGACGCTGAAGCCCAAGAGAGGCTATTGAAGGCGCTTCAGGATTTTATTAATCACGAAAACTGGGATGAGTTCTTCAAACTTCGATTGAACAAGCCCTTCGACTGGTATGGCGACTGGTCGAATCTCGTCGAGCCCCTTGCACAACACTGTGGTCTTGATCCTTCCACAACCAATAATAATAATAATACTGTCGTGGATATTCTGGTCCCTGGCTGCGGTAACTCGGAGCTCTCGGAAAAACTTTACTACGGATGAGTGAGGGGACCTGAAACTAAAAAAAAATCTAAAAAAATTTCCTAAACTTTAATTTTTTTACCATCTGGTTTCTGATCCATCAAATGATGGAGAGCATACTCCCTCGGTAAAAAATTTAAAAAAATAGAAAAAAACAGGGGAGGGAGGATTTCCATGAGGGAAATCCCCCCTCAAGGGTTTCACAGGGCAGGGAAAGCCCGCTCTGATTATTTTATTGATAAAAATGTGTTACATATATAGGCAGAAGGCCTATATGATGAACATGACACTTGTCAATGAAACTGACAAGTGTCAAACTGAAGGCATAGTGCACTTTAACTCTAACATCCAAGGATGTGGAACCAAAAATTTGATAGGTTTGTTTTGACACTTGGGCTTGGAAAAAGTAAAGGAAGGTGAAAAATTTGTTATCATTGTATTGTATGTGGATGAAATGCTATTAATTGGTAACAATAAGGAGATGATAAAGTTATTAAAAAATAAGTTATCTTCTAAATTTGACATAAAATATTTGTGTGCTACAAAATTTATTTTGGGTATGGAAATAATAAGGGATCACGCAAATAGAAAGTTGTGGTTAAATCAAAGGAAATATGTTGATTTGATACTACAAAGGTTTAGGATGTATGATTGCAAACTAGTATGTACTCCATATCCGGTTGGTCAAAAGTATTGAACAACGTCCTAATATAGATGAGGAAAATGAAGAAATGCATCATGTTCCTTATGCTAGTGTTATGGATAGTTTGATGTATGCAATGGTTTTTACTAGACTTAATATTGCACATGCAGTGGGAGTAGTTAGTAGATATATGTCCAATCCAAGAAAGGAACACTAGACTATTGTGAAGATTATTTTTAGATACTTGCTTAGAAGTATAGATTATGCTATCTATTACGAAGGAAAATTTGGAGAATGATATTGTAAATCTACAAGGGTTTGTGGATGTTGACTAGGCTCGAGATCTTGACAAGAGAAGATCCAAGAGTACTTATGTATTCAAGCTGTTTGGAGGGGTAGTAAGTTGGATGCGTAAAAATTAATATATTATTGCTTTGTCCACTATAAAATAAGAGTACATGGCAACAAATCATACCTGTAAAGAAGCAGTGTGTCTATAGAGGTTGTGTTCAACAGTTGGCATTAAGCAGAAAGTTGTGAGAATTGATAGTGATAGTCAGAGTGCAATATTTTTGGCAAACAATCTTAGTTTTCATGATCGATCAAAACATATTGATATCAAGTACAATTTTGTGAGAGACATGGTTAAAAAATCAAGTGATGTTGGAGAAAGTTGATACAGAGAATAATATTGCTATTTCGTTAACAAAGGTTGTTCCTGCTCAAAAAATTTCTTGGTGTAGAATATCTATGGGCATGGTTGCCCTTGATAGTTGACAATGGCAATTTTTAGCCCCTATGGAAAGTATTCAACTATGTTACTAATTTGGTACCCTAGGACCCTTGGATCCCCGTACCCGATCTGGATTCGGGTCTAGTACACATGTGGATCCGTCCAGGGTTTTGCCTAGGGGACTCGAATACGTTTGAGTTTTTCCAAGAATGAACCGAAACGTATTCGAGTTTCCTAGACAGAACCTTGGTGGACCCGAGGAGAACCTGAGGTGTTATTTCTTTAAAAAAATGTTTTTATTTTTAATTTTTTAATTTTTTTAACTCGCTAGGTCATTGCTGAGTATTTACCACATCTTATCGTTAATCACCTTTACAACCAGTAAAGGAATTTTTAGAATGACGTATTGAAAGGTGTCCAAACTAATTTACAATTTTCCATGCCATATTTCTTTAACATATATTTTTCATATTTGATTTAAAAATGAAAGTTTTACCTTCACCTTGATGTACTTCCACACCAAGAAAGTATTGTATTAGTCCTAAATATTTCATATCAAATTCCTTTATCATAGCATGCTTAAAATCATTCATGATATTTGAACTACTTCCCATGTAGATCAAATCATCAAAATATAGGCACACAAGAAGAATATCATCACCTTCATTCTTGAAATAGAGTGTGGGGTCATTCTTACTTTTATTAAAACTATAATATTGGAAGTACCCATCAATTCTTGAGTACCATGCTCTAGGTGCTTGCTTCAGTCCATATAGTTCTTTCTTCAATTTGTAAACATGGTTTTCATTTCCTTCCACTAAAATCCTTGAGGTTCTTAAACATAAATCTGCTCATATAGATAACCTTTTAGAAATGCACTTTTCACATCCATGTGATAAAATTTCCATTGTTTATTGGCTACCAATAAAAATTGTCTCTTGTCTTGCAGCAAGGGTAAATCTTTCTTCATAATCCACACCATATCTTTGAGTAAATAATTTTGCAACCAAACTTGCTTTGTATCTTTCTATGCTTCCACCATTGTTAAACTTATTTTGTAGAACTACTTGGATCCAACAATCTTCTTGTCCTTGAGCAATTCCACAAGTTCCCAAGTATCATTTTTCAATGGACTCAATTTCTTATTTTATTGCTTGCACCCAAACATCATTAGGAAAAACATAATCATAACATGAAGGTTCCATATCAGCTTCAAAAAATAGAGCATAATTCTCCAACTCACCTTTTGGTTTTGCTTCATCATCACCATAAATTTGGAGCTTTTCCAATCTTGAAACAACTTGGTCCAACTCTTGCAATTGGCTTCTTGTTAATCTCCTTTGAAAGTTATTGTCCATAATTTGGTTGGTTGGATATGCTTTGAGTATTCTCTTTCCTTTATTTGTATTCTTGGTGGCACTTGTAGATGAGTTGCTTGTCCTTGAACTTGGTGTAGTATCCTTTGAACTTGTTGATGGGCTGCTAGGTGGGCTTGGAGGAGTAGATGGAACATTTGAAGGTTGTCCCCCAATTTTATTATATTCTTCAACATCATATATTTTTACTTCAAATTTTTTGATTATTGTACACTCCCCCTTCATCAAAAATTACATCTCTAAAGACTACAAACTTGTGAGTTTTGGGATTATACAGTCCATATACCTTACTTGTTTTAGAATATCCCACAAGAATGCATGGCTCACTTTTTCGGTCCAACTTCTTTCTCACTTCATCATTCACATGTGCATATGCAAGACAACAAAAAACTCTCAAATAACTTACAATGAGTTTTGTTCCATACCATACTTCATGTGGAGTCTTCTTGGGTAGTGCTCTTGTTGAGAATGTACATTATTGTATCAACTGCATAAGACCAATAAGAATTGCTCAAACCTTTTGTCTTCAACATACTTCTTGCCATTTCTACAATGTTTCTATTTTTTCTTTTAGCTACTTTATTTTTTTGTGGTGTATAGGCAGTAGTACGCTACCTCTTGATGCCGTATTATTTGTAAAAATCATTGAAATTATTTGAATAAATTTATCCTCCATGATCAATTCTCATATACTTTATTTTATATCCACTTTAATTCTCAACCAATGCTTTGAAAATCTTGAATGTGCCAAAAGCTTCATCCTTATGTTTCAAAAAATACACTCAACACTTCCTTGAAAAGTCATCAATGAATGTGAGAAAATATGAAGACTTACCCAAAATTTGTGTTTGCATAGGTCCATAAATATCATAATTTACAAGTTGGAGTGGGTATGAGGATTGCCATGCTTTTCCTTTTGGGAACTCCTTCCTTGCATGATTTCCAATTACACATGCTTCACACACACCCTTGTTCTCTCTAACATTAGGTATTCCATTTACCATATCTTTTGAAGATAAAAATTCCATACTTTTAAAGTTCAAGTGTCAAAATATGAGATGCCAAAGCCAATCCTTATCTTCAAGTTCCATGTGTGCCATGTTCATAGTCTATTTTCCTCCAAAGGAAACATTTGGTTCTTTGTCATAGGAACAATGGTTACCATACAATTCCTACTATTCTTAAAATAAATGATACATTCATTGTTATCAAACACAACTTTATAGTTTTTTTCTACAAGTTGTCCAACACTCAATAAATTATTCTTCAAATTAGGAGCATAGTATATATCATAAATTTTCTTTGTACCTTCTTTAGTGCGAACCTCCATGGTGCATTTTGAAGACACATCTTAAGCATTATTGTTCTCGAGAATGATCTTGATCTTGAAATTCTCATTCACATCAGCAAAGAACTCTTTATTTCCATTCATGTGGTTAGAATAACCAGAATCTAGATACCAAACTTCTTGACTGGCTTTTTTATCCATGTCACTAGTCAAAAACAAATTACCTTATGCAACTTCATCCTCACATACATAGTTAGCTCTTCTATATCCGTTTGTGGTCTTCACTCTACATTATCATGCAATGTGGCCCATTTTATGAAAATTGTAGCATTCAAATATTTTTTGATCAGCCCTTCCATGTCCTCTTCCAGTAGCAACATCTCCTCTTCCTTTTCCTCCTCTATCTCTTGAGTAATTCTAATTTATTATTATTCCATGTGCTTGTTTACTTGTTCTTGGACTAGCTTCATCATTCTCACAAATTTTAAATTTAGAATTAAAAGCATTCTCTTCATTTTCTTTACTAGTTTCTCTTAGTCTTTCCTCATGTGGTATAAGAGAACCAACTAGACAATCAAATTCAAGTGTAGGCAAATATTTACTCTCCTAAAACAATATTACAACGTGATTCTATTTAGGGGTAAGAGATATCAATACCTTCTTCTCAATTACATATTTATTCAAGGTCTCTCTAAGAGTGGCCATATTGTTCACCACATCCTTCACTCTAACACAATAATCACCCACACTTTCAGCCTCTTTCATCTACGAATTCTCAAACTCTTTCTTCATGGTTTGCAAATTTACCATTCTCACTTGGTCACTTCCTTGGTAATCCTCTTGAAGAGACTTAAAATCCTCCTTGTATGCTGTAGTAGTAGTAGTAATACATGGAAATAAACTCTTTTCAAGAGTAAACTAAATATGGTAGAGGGATAATGAATTCTTCTTTTTTGTTTCCCTTTTTGTTGTCCTATCATTTCCTTGTAATGTGTTCCAATCAAGTGGTTCTTCATAACCAATATCCACTACCCCAAAAATATCTTTTTCAATTAAAAATATTCTCATATTTATGCTCCAATAATCATAATCTTACCCATTAAATTTTGGAATGGGTAATGAGTTGTTGAAGTTGGCCATTAGACTCAAGCAAAAGCAAATGAATTTTTTTTAAATGAACTTGTCCAAGAACCTGATCAAATGTTAGAATGACCATGAACCCAAGTTAAATTAAACAAAAAAACCAGCCAATATCTAATACCAAATGAAGTATTTGACCCAAAATCAAAGAGCAAAAAAGTGCAGCAAAAACGCAACAAGAAAAAAATGCAACAAAAAATACAATAATTTTTGTTGTAGTGCATGACAGTCTAAATTTTAGGAACCAAAACTACTCATAATTCAATGAAATTTTATGAGCAAATTCTAGAAAAAATAACCTTTCCAACGGTGTATAACACACCCAAAACAGAATAGTAAATCAAAAGTTATGAGCTTTGAAAGTTGACTACAGGTTTCAAAAGAACATGGATAACAAGCATGTATTTCGAAAAATAGAATAGAATATTTTTTTGCATTCCAAATTAAATTAGAAGTCTTACAAATATTTTTCCATAATATTATACAGCTATTTTACACTATTGTACATTTTCAAGAGAGAAAATGATGTTACAACCCTTCATTTCACATTCTAGAAGTCCAACAATCATAGTGACTCTTCAAGGCCTATAGAAACTTTTGGGATTCTTCAAATTCATGGGAGAACTTTTGGTTTTATCTTTTTCTTATTCAGCATCAATATACAACAGATTAAATGCTATATGGTATGGACTGAGTTCCAAATGTAAAGAAAGTACTTGTTGATAATGTTTTGACAATATATACTAAATAAAAAAAATCAACAAAGGTTGGCATCATTTTGTAAACTTGAAATTAGTGGAATGAACATGTAAACATACTTAATAGAATGAACTAGAAAATACAAAATTTTGTTGACATTAGACTGTATGGATTGATTATTAAAAAAAATAAAAAGGGGCTTGTTGGCAATGTTGCATATTAAAAAGAATTCATTAATGTGAGTAGTTTTAATGCACTATTTTAAACGAGTTGTAATTAAAAGGAAGACCAATCAATTTTGAATTGAAATTAATAGGAAAGGTTTCAACAAAATTTAGCTTAAAATATGTGAATTTTTTTATAAATTAATTAGAGCATTACCAAGTCAAAACCAAATAAATAATGTATGCAAAACAAATTACTTTAAGGGATGAGTTCAAGTAGATGATATATGGAGAGCAATTATTGAATTAGCTTAAATCCATTGTGGTTAAACCTTACAATGATAAACCTTAGATAAACCTTGACACTAATTAGCCCAAATAGACCTTATTCTTAATTAATATGGAAAATTGTAAATGTGCAAAAATATAGACCCCACCATAATAATTATTTACCAACAATAACAAACATTTTGGTCTTGTTTTAGAATTGATGGGTGTATTATACAAACTAGATAAATAACAAGTGCTAATGGTTGCATTCATTGGATTTTACATTGGCATTGATGGGTGTTTCTTTGGTCTATTTCATGGATGGGCATAATCATGGTAGGGAAAGAATTAATATTAAAGATAAAATGCTATTAATAGTATATGAAAAAAAAAAAAAAATCATATTATTTTTGGAATTCTTAAAGACTAGGTTGTTACTAAGTGTTTAAATAAATTATATAATGTGGGAGAAATTTTGCCGGTATATTTATAATGCTTGACTCATGGTTTTTATTTATATTCCTTCTACCTTCTATATTGGAGATTTTTTTTTTTGCTGGAGAACAAGGGGTTGTACTCAGGTTTCCCACCCTTGACAAGCCACAAATATCTCCTTTAGAGCTTGAGAGTTTATAAACATATTTAATTCTCATCTCAACCGAGATGCTATAGCTAGATACCTACATGTTTTATAAAATATATGAATTCTTCATTTTCATTTTTTGGATCTTCTTCAATTTTTTGTGTGAATACAAATATTATAAAATTCAACATCCTTCTTGACATTTTCCTACAAAAGCCTTCACAACACCAAAACTCCACCTCTACTATCTATGCATTGCATCTTAGTAGAGTACTATTTTCAAAACATCACACTATCATAGTCCACTTTACCAAATCTGGATTACTAGTTTTCTTCTTGAAGCATAAGTGCAACCACACAAATTGTAATAAATAGTTTATATGAAAAAACATTAATGTTATAAAAGAAAGCAAATATTGCCAATGAAAAACATTAAAGTAAATGTCAATCATTATTTGATTCAGGCAATCAACATTTTCTTGTCAGCTTCAACTAAACATACTACTTCCTCTAACCATGGAAAATAAAATTTAACTTCATGATCCTTAATTAAAATCCCTCTATTGGCTAGCCTATCTACACATTTGTTTCCTTCCCTTAACATATGTGTAAACATAATTTCTTCAAACTCTATAGCAAGATATTGAATTTCCACAATTATCTCTTGTATGTTCCATGGAGCCTTTGCTTTCCTCAAAATTGCATTGACTATGAGTGAATCACCTTCCATCGTGAAAGGCTTTCCTCCACCATTGGTAAAACCTTAGCGTACGTATCATCAGGAATGAATGAGCTGAGGTTTAGCGGGTGCGGCAGGAGTGAGGGTTTGAATTTTTTGGGTAGGAATCTCATCCAAGGTGGTAGAGGTAGAGCAGGTATGGAAGGGGCGGGTGGGACCCTTGAGCATGGATCAAGAAAATATCTAGAGGAAGGCAGTCAGGCTACGGTAGATTTGGAGGCGGGCATCATGTGGGGGCCTGACCCTTCTTAGATAGACCCTGAAAAAAAAGATACGAAGGGCAATACGAGGCCCAAGAAGTGGTTGTCTTTTGCTGAGACTCTTAGAGTAAAAAGAAAGGATGTTCTCTCTCTTCCGCCCCTAGTTCTAGTAAATAATAAAATTTTAGCCCCGACAAGTTCCATGAGCCCTTTTCTTTCAATGGAAGAATTCTCCCTGGTAGGCAAGTTTTTGGGAGGTAGGCCAAACATGGAGACTATCAGGGCTTGGGCGATGGGTAAATGGCGATCGGTAGGTAGCTTGGATTTGGTAGCTCTAACTCGAGGGTTCTTAATTATCCATTTTAATAATATGGAGGATGCTAACCACATTTTAACAGGAGGTCCTTAGTTTTTGGGCAAAAGGAGCCTTTTTCTCAGACGATGGGGTGAAGATTTCGACCCTGAAAAGTAAAATATTAACATTGCCCCTATTTGGGTTCGTCTCTCGAGTCTACCTGGCTCGCTTATTCAATGAATATTGGTTGCAGGGCATAGCCAGAACTATAGGGGACCTGATCTCCATTGACCATGCAACCTTAGCCAGGACAAGGATGACTCATGCACGAATCTGCATAAATGCTAATTTGGATAATGAATTACCAAGGTTTGTGGAGCTAGAGTATGGAGAATACTATAAAAAACAACCGATAGAATACAAGAACAGACCGAAATTCTATGCAAAATGTAAAAATCAAGGACATTTATGCAATTAGTGCCCTAACATAGCAATGAATAGAGAAAAGAAGAAGTAGGGAATGCTAGAAAGAGGAAATTTGAGGAGTTTCCTTGGCAAAGATGATTTCAATTAGGCAAACTATGTCTACCAAAAAAAGAAAAGAGAGGGTGTAGGGTCCCAACAAGACAAAGGAAAATAATAGGTTGTTGGCAACCAAAATACTCAGGTAAGTTCCAATCCTCTAGTTTCAAATAAATTTTCAATTTTATCCAATATGGGAGTAGGAGGATTATTGGAATACATGGAAGCCCAGAACCTTCAGGCTAACCTTTCTAACTCTTTAGAATCCCCATCCAAGTCAGGATCCTCAAACCCTAATGCTAAAATTACTGTAAGCCACGTGGGCATAACAAAGTCAAACCCTAATGCCCGATCTCTAGAATTCCCATCCAAGTCGAGATCCTTAAACCCCAATGTTGAAAATACTTCAAGCCCAGTGGGCATCCCAAAGCCAAAATCTAATGCTGAAGAACTTAGAAAGAAAGTTGAGGCATTGGAAAATAAAAATCTCATCTCCCTAACATCATTACTAGGAGCTAGGTGAATCCTACTGAGGGGCCATATTGCAGACCAGGGGAATACAGGAAAAAAGGAGAAGATTTGGATGTAGGGGTGGAGATATGTGAAACTCTTTAGACTGAGGAATATGGCAGTCCGGTTCGGCAATAAATTGCCTCCCCCCAGTTTAGTCCTAAACAAACCAGGAGTGCTTTGAAGTATCCTATAGATTTTGGCAGTGAAAAAGAAGAGGGAGAATATCAAATACTGAGCATCAAAAAATTAAAACTGATAATGAAATTGCCAATGGAAAACAGAGAACCTTGTTTCAACAGGTTATTTTGGGTTCTAAAGACAACAAATTAGGAAAACCCCCTCAAGGGAGGGGGGGAGGAAAATATTCCAAACAATCTAAATGAAGTTCCTCTCATGGAACGTGAGAGGCCTCAATGGCCTGCCCAAACACAGGGAATTCAATGCAATAAGAAATCAAGTGAATCCAACTATTATCATGTTGCAAGAAACAAAAACCGATGGGATTCAGTAAAAAAAAGTAGCAAAACAAATCTGGAATCAAGAGGAGATGGTTTGTAAATTAGCCAGAGGAGCATCTGGAGGCCTTATGACTTTGTGGGATCCTCGGATAGTAGAAGGCACCATTATTCAGAAATATGATAGGGTTATTAGTGTTTTATTTAAGGAAATAAACAACAACAGGTCATGGATCCTTTCAAATATTTATGCCCCGACTTCAATTCAAGGGAGAGCTCTACTGTGGGAGTACTTAATTTGAGTGAAATCTTCCATAATGTCCCCTGGATTCTAGCTAGGGATTTTAACACTCTTCTTTACCCTTCAGACAAAATGGGTGGAAATGGACCACCTATCAGGAGCATGGATGAGTTCAATGACTGTGAAATCCAACATGTTGATGGATGTAAAAATTAGAGGAGTGAATTATACCTAGAGCAATCGGCAGATAGGGTGTCATCTCATTCAAGAAAGGCTTGACAAGTTTTTTCTATAAAAGGAGGCTACAACTCTGTTCGGTGATTCTACCATGGAAGCCCTTCCTAAAATTACCTCTGATCATAATCCCATTTTTTTTGGAGATCCCTAACTCTCTGTCCTTCAAGAAACCTTTCAGATTTCAATCTATGTGGATCAAACATTCCAGTTTCAGAGATAACTTAATTCAGTGGTGGCAACAACCTCTCAGGGGCAGTGCAACTTTTAAACTTGCTGGTAAATTAAAGTTTATTAAGGAAAAGCTTCGAACTTGGAACAAAGAGGTATTTGGGAAGCTCTTTGAAAATAAAAAAGAGGTTGTTGAAAGTTTGAAGATAATTGATCAGAGGATTCAACATGGTGATGCTGATGAAACTACTAGGCAAGAGGAACGGATAAAACTAGCAGAGTTTCATAACATTTTGGCCTGTGAGGAAATCTATTGGAGGCAAAAATCAAGGGCTCTTTGGTTGAAATATGGAGATTCAAATTCTAAGTTTTTTCACGTCACCACGCTTAGAAACATAAGCAATAACAAGATAATTTTTTTTAAAAAAGTAGATGGTTCTATTACTCAGGACTTAACAAAAATCATAAGGGAGGCAGTAACTTATTTCAATTCTATCATTGGTCAGGAATCGTAGTGCAATGAGGAGGCCAAATATATTCTCTTGCAATCCATTCCAAGCATAATAAATTAGGATATAAACCTTAAGCTTCTAGCTCCTTTTTCTGATGAGGAAATTAAGGAAGCCTTGTTTAGCATGGAGCCAGACAAAGCCCCGGGACCCGATGGCTTTCCCCCTTGTTTATATCAAGCTTTTTGGGACATCGTAAGTGAGGATGTAATTTCTGCTATCAGATAATTCCAATAAAGCAATCATATCCCAAAATGTCTCAACTCTACTTTTATTTCTCTAATTACTAAGAAGCAAACCCTTGAATCTATGGTTGACTTCAGGCCAATCAGTCTGTGCAATGTTTCTTACAAGATCCTAAATAAAGCCATTCTAAATAGAATGAGATATGTTTTGCCCCGCATCATAGATCTGTGCCAAGGAAGCTCTATCCAAGGTAGGTCAATCTTGGATGGAGTTATCACAGTTCATGAAGCTCTGCACTTTGCTCATAAGACTAACAAATCTATTTTTGCCCTCAAGCTTGATATGAACAAAGTATTTGACAGGCTAAATTGGGACTTTTTGATTGTTGTCCTCCTTAAGTTTGGTTTTCACCACCAATGGGTTAATTTGATCAAATAATGCATTTCTAAAGCATGGTTCTCGATTCTGGTTAATGGAACAACTGTTGGTTACTTTCAAAGTCGGAGGAATTTGGCAGGGGGAACCTATCAGCCCCATGTTATTCATCATTGTAGAAAAAGCTTTAGGCAGAACCATAAAAAATACTTGCAGTTCAAGGCTAATATTAGGAATAAAGGCAACATCTCTCACTAGGGTTTTTTCTCACCAAAAATTCATCGATGATACCCTTCTATTGACTAAGGTGTCGATGGTTGAGGCCAAAAGAATTAAATACATCCTACAACTCTACGAGGACGCTGCTGGTCAGAAAGTTAATTTCAGTAAAAGCAAGTTATATTTCTTGAACACCCCCATTCAGAGGCAAGGAAGGATTGTAAAAATTTTAGGGTGTGATATAGCAAACCTCCCCAATTCGTATCTTGGTCTCCCTATTTTCATTGGTTCTCTAAGAGAGTCAATGTGGGACAGGGTTATTGAAAGAATTAAAAAAAAACTTGTTGGATGGAAAGGTCATCTTCTATCTCAAGAAGGAAAGTTGACCCTATCTAAGGCCTCTGTTCAGAGCATTATAGTCTATTTCCTCTCTGTTTTCAAAGCCCCTGTGAAGGTTTTCCAAAAAATTGAGAAACTCCAAAAAGATTTTTTATGGACAGGATCAGAGGAGAAAAAAGGATACACCTTGTAGGATGGACCAAAGTGTGCAGACCCAGGGAAAATGGGGGCTTAGGTCTGAATATAATTGCTCATGTGAATTTAGCTTTACTAGCTAAGCAGGCATGGCACCTCATTTTTAGTGAAGAAAATGAATGGACAACTATCATCAAACGAAAGTATATTCAAAATATGGAATTTCTAAGTGACTCAGTTCCAATCAAAGGTTTTGCTTTTTGAAAAGCAATTCTCAATTGTAAGGAAATCATTAAAAAATGTTTAAGATGGGTTATAGGCAATGGTGAGAGGATAAATTACTGTAATGAAAGGTGGGCTAAGGACGAACCACTGACGCAATATCCTAACTTAGCCCGAATCAGAGATATCACGGAAGAACTCATTGGTAGAAAAGTCTTCGATTATATGGTTGAGGACAGAGGCAGAATGAAGTGGAAACAAATAAGGATTCAGGGATTTCAAGTGAAATCAAATGATCTTTGTAAAATTCTCAAGAAATAGTTTATCCCCATGAGACCCAAGGAAGATCAAGTGACCTGGGATCCTACAAAAAATGGGCAGTTCACTGTTAAATCAGCTTACAAGCTTCTACTTGATGACGAGGATTTTGTCCTCCAAAAGGACTTAGTTTGGATAAAAAAATTAATTCTAAAAATTGTAGTCTTTTCATGGTTGGTTATCCAAGGAAGAATTCTAACCATTGATAATATGATGCGTAAAGGTATTTGTATCACTAATCACGATTATCTGTGCAGGGCTAATTGGGAGATCATATATCACATTTTCCTTGAGTGCCCTTTTTCCTTAACTGTCCTAAGTGGGGTTTTTCAGACCTTCAATATTTCTTGGGTTAAACCAGCCATCGTACTTGATTTGTTCATCTAGTAGCCTTGCCCCTTTTCAAGCCAAAGACTTAGATACATGTGGAAAATTTGTCTCAATCACTATCTTTGGCAGGTGTGGTTAGAAAGGAACCATAGATTATTTAATGAGTCTATCCATGATCATCAAACTATCATTTCCAGGATCCTATCCTTTGCCAATGAGAATGTGAAACTTATCCCTTTTGATAGTCATAAACCTCATCTGCAGGAGACCACGATTGCTCAATATTTAATCTTAACCTTGTTATATGAGTTTGTGCCTAGGGTAGTCAACCCCAGAGCCAATGTTAAGTGGTCCCCACCTCCTACGGGTTAGTTTAAGCTTAATTTTGATGGAGTGGCTAAGGAAAATCCTGGAAGAGTAGGCGTTGGTGGCATTGTGCGAGATCATAATGGAAATATGATGCTTGCATTTTTTGAATATTTGGGAACAAGGACGAACAACGAAGCTGAAGCTAGAGCTATGTGGAGAGGCCTTCAAATGACTCAAGACCTAGAAGGCAATTTGATCATAGAATGTGACTCTATGCATGTTATAAATCTCCTCAATAATTGGAAAACACCTCCTTGGAGGATTAAAACAATTGTTGAAGAGGCTAGGATCCTTTTCCATGGAAGACAGGACAGAAAAGCCCAACATGTCTTTCGGGAAGCTAACAAAGTTGCTGATAAGCTAGCCAATTTGGGTGTCGATGGTGACAGACTTTTCAAATGGGAACACGATGTCCCGAACGAAGTAGAGGAGCTTATTCAACAAGAATTCCAAGAATGATAGTCAAATTTACCAATAGGGAAGACACTGTAAGTTCAAAGGCTATGAGTATTCCTATCTCTTTTTTGAAATGGACTTACAATTAAAATTATCTGAGCTGTCAGTATTGGTGGATGTTGCTTGGAAATAACACAAAGACTAATGGGGACACTCACATGTTATATAACATGGATCCTAGTCTTCTTAGTAATTTGAGGTTGGTTGATAATCATAGGGCAAGAAAGAAACGATAATATAAGACTTCAAACCAGAGCCACGTGGACCACCAAATAGCCACCACCATAAATCTAGCCAGCAGGTTCACTTCTCCAAGGCTGATTTGCCAAGATGATATGTGGTCCCAAAGCATGTCATATATGGAAGAAAGCAATTACCAAAGAATTATTAAGAGTAACTGTCAATACAGAGCTTGTGGGAGTTTTTTTCAGTACTCTGCTATGTGTGTCTGCAACTTTTTATTTCTCCACTGTTTCAAAGAAGGGATCTGTGTCTATTTATTTTTTTGTAATTATGATGCAAGTGTGTTTTCTCGGGGTATACCCAAAATGTTGTATGGGAAGTTTATTTTTGATAACAGGCTATGTGCCTTACCGGATGTAATGGCTTTGGTGGTATGTAGATTTTACATATATAGGATCCTTAGTAAGGACATGTTCATCAACAACCCTGGGCTGATTTTGTAAAAGGTTTTGGGTCAACCTGTAAAACCCGGTATTAATGCTATAGTATCTTACCTACCAAAAAAAAATCACCTTCCATACATACTTTCCAAAGTTACCTAAGCTTCAACTTCATTATTTGTCTTATATCCACTATTGAAAGCAATATAAAATAAAATCTCTCCTCTATTATTTCTAATTATTATTCCTCCTCCTACTAGTCCTAGATTTCCTTTAGACACTTCATAAAAATTAAATTTGGCCAACTCCACATCTGGTAGTTTCTACTTTATATTTTCCCCTTCTTTTTATTTCTCCTATACCAAACATCATAATTTCATTTGATGACTTGACTCCATCTATCAATGTTCTCTGCTTCTAGATTAGGGATTGGGTGAGTTGATAGGGTTGGTTTAGACTCCTCTATGGCTAAAAAAATCTTCCTTTTCATTACCTCTAAACTAATTTTCTTTCCTTTAAATATTCTTCTATTCCTTTCTAGCCATACAATCCAAAGTATTGTATCTTTTGATATATCTCAAATTGTATGTAAAGCCTCACTTTTAAAAGAGCTTTTCCATTGCTTTTACCATTCTTCAATTCTTCTATTCATCACCATGCATTTACCAAACATATTAAGAATATATTATCATAGACTCCATACTATTGAGCAATGTCTCAAGAGATGGTCTATACTCTCCTCCTCTCTTTCTTAAAGAACACATTGTGAGGGGCCATGAAAACCCCTTTTCATAAGGTTCATAAGGTTATCCTAAAAATTATTCTATGATCTATTAGCCAAACAAATAATTTAACTTTAGGAATGCTCGAGCTATCCCAAATATCTCTCCATATACTTGTGATATTTTTATTTTATGGGTGCTTTACATTATATCCACTTCTTGTTGTGTATTCTCCTGAGCTATTCAATTCCCAAATTAGCTTATCCTTAGCTTCCCTCAAAATAGTCACTGTTGTTATCTTTCTGCTCAAATGCCTCCTATCATGAATGTCTTGTATACTTGTAAAACAATATTCTTTCCATTTGTATCTTCCTTCCTAATCCTTGTACATAATATTTGAAACCCTATCACCACATTTGTATTAAAATAATCTCATTCATGGTTTCAAAATTGGATCTAGATTGAGTGGTTTTTTAATCACAAGTATCCATACAAATACCCATATTAAACCTTTACTCACTAGATCAATAAACTTTTAAAAATCATTCCATAGAGCATAACCATTTGGAAGTGAGAATGCAGTAAATATTAAGCTTGGGTCATTGGGCTCAACATACTTAGAAGAATTCTTACCCATTGTCTTTGAATATCTTTGTACAATCTCCAAATTACTTTTTCCCTAAGAGCTGAGTTTTCATCCACAAGAACTCTTAAACCACTACCTACCCTAGTTTTATCATCACACACCTTCTCCATTTCCCCAAAGGATATTTCCTTTTACCATAACAAGGACCACATTATATAAATTATACATTTTTTCTATCAATTTTGGCATAGTATACAAGGACATATAATAAGTTGGAATGATCGATAGGACTATTTTAATTAGTTGCACTCTTCCTGCTAATGATAACCATCTACATTTCCATATCGTTAGTTTATTTTAGAATTTACTAATAAATAGATTCTATAATTTTATTCTCATTCTCCCCTAAAATAAGGGCATCCCTAGACAAGTTGCTGGTAAATTTGCCTCCTCCATTTGAAGTAACCTGTATCCCTACTTTGATTCTAATTGGGGTGTTTAGGAAGTAAATTTTGAATTTTATCCTATTAACTCTTTGCCTCGATGCTCTTTCATATTCCTTTAGTAATTTATTCAAATATATGGCCTCGTTTATCATTGCCCTTCCAAAAATGATTGTATCATCTATAAAATATTGATGGGTGATGCATCAACCCATCTTTACTAGCCTTATTCAAATTCCTACCTAAAACCTCTGCCATAATAATGAAAAAATATGATGATAGGGGATATCCCTGTCTAAGACCTCTCTTGGATTTAAATGATTATGTTACTAACCTATTTATAAACACTAAATATGAAATTGTAGAGACACAAGATTTAATCCATCTGATCCATTTCTTACCAAATATAGACTTTTCTAATACTACAAAAATAAAATTCCATTTAACCCTATCATAGAATTTACTCATATAAGTTTTAAGATCATTGCTCTCTCTTTTCTTGAAGTTGCTTAATACATAACTTCATGAGCTGCTATGATCTCCAAAATTTTTCTCTTTCACAAGTCCTCCTTGCTCTTCTAAAATATAATATCTAAAAGAGGTCTTAATCGATTTGCCATAACTTTGGAGATAATATTATATGTCATATTACATAGTATTATGGGCCTAAATGAATCAAACAATTATGCATCCTTCTTTTTTGGAATTAGGGTAAGATATGTTGCATTTAATTTATAAGGAATGTGTTGTTTTACCTTAGATTTTTCCACTGCACAAATAAAGAATCCTTCACTATATTCCAACTATGTTGGTAGAATACATTTAATTTATAGAAACCCCATATGGACTTGAGGATTTATCCCCATCAAAAGAGAAAAGAGTTAAATGGACTTATTCCAAAGTAATAGGATTTATTCGTTTCCTATTGTCTTCATTTTTTATAACTAAAGATACTTCTTGTAGAAGTTTTTCATTAAGAACTTCAAAATCTTATGATCCTAGAATATTATGATAAAATAACCTTGCCTCATTTCTAATTTCACTCTGGTGTTCAATCCAAACCTGTCTATTGATTTAATTCTACTAATTCTGGATGTTGATCTCTGTACTATTGCCATCCTATGAAAAAACTTTGTATTTTTATCTCCTTTTAACCAAGTTTGTCTTGATTTTAATCTCCAAAAATTTTCTTCCTTACTCAAAATATTATGATATTCACTAAGTAACTCCCTTTCCTTCGATCTTGGATTATTATGATCACATTTTTTGAAATTTTGAAAGTTTAACTTTTAGTTCTTCTTTCTTCTAAAAAATATTTCCAAAAATATTATTGTTCCATTATTCTAATCTAGATGTCATTGATTTAATTTGTTTAGGAAGTGTATACAACCCAATATTTCCTAAATTAATCTATGTTTATGCTATAATATCAACAAATTGAGGATGGTCTTTCCACATCTACTCATATTTAAAATATGATATTTTTTTGAATTCACTTACCACCATTTTAACTCTTATTGGCCAATGATCTGAACCAATCCTTGTCAAGGTATTAATTTTAGCACAAGTCCCTTCATCTAGCCAATGATCGGAGAGTATAAATCTATATATTTTTTGATATTAGGTTATGGCCTCTCCTATTGTTGGTCCATGTATAGTTGTCTTTTTCAAACTCAACCTCCCATAGATTATTATTTTGGATAAAACTCTCATACTTTGTGTTAATTTCCTAATTCCCTCAAAATTTTCATCTAGCTTGGTAATGGTATTGAAATATCCTATGATATTGAATCGGATTTCTTGGTATTTACTTCTTATAAAGTCTTCAATCCCACTCCATACTTCTCATCTACTTGACTGAGTTGTAGGTCCATAGACATTGATAAGGATGAAATAAATTTTCTTGGTATTTACTTCTTATAAAGTCTTCAATCCCACTCCATACTTCTCATCTACTTGACTGAGTTGTAGGTCCATAGACATTGATAAGGATGAAATAAATTTTTGCAAAGTAACAAGTGGCTAAAGAGATAATCCAATGCTTAGTTTTATGGATGGTTGCACAAAAGGTTCTAATAGGATTCCAACATTTTAGAATTACCCCTACCACTCCTTCAAAATCCATAACATCCCATTCACATCTTGCATATATTGCTTTCATAGTTTTGGAAACTTTTTTCTTTGTCATTTTAGTTTCTTAGATACAAAGAATATCAGGCTTATTACTTAAACAAAGGTCCCTAATACACCTTTTATTTGAGGGAGCATTAACACCCCTTATATTCCATGATATGGTAATCATGTATTATTAGGGGCTATTGGCCCCACCTGCAAATTACCAATATCATTTTGTTGTTTAGTAAAGAGAAGTTCAACAAACTTAGTTTGTGTTCCTTTCTCTATATTTGCTCTTGCTTCCTTGGATTTCACTTGATAATTTGAGGGTTTTCTCTTTTTGCCTTGCATGTATTAGGAGTAGGTATTATTATTATATTTCTCAATAGTCTTTCAAATCTTTCTTTTTCATTAGACTTATCCTCCCCTGGCTCTACTACGAAAGCTTTTGGCTTGTCCTACTCATTTTTTGGTATTTCTTTATTAATGGTAGAGGTATTAACATCTTTCTTTTTCATTAGACTTATCCTCCCCTGGCTCTACTACGAAAGCTTTTGGCTTGTCCTACTCATTTTTTGGTATTTCTTTATTAATGGTAGAGGTATTAACATCTAACACTGCATTTTCTCTATAAATTTTATTCTCCTAAATGGTGCATGGTACTTCAAGATGTTAGACAAGTAGTAGTAATGTATTATTCAAGAGATGATTAAATAATACAACATAGGCCTTAGAATAGCCCTTAGGATACGGAACCACCTAGGCGCTAAATAGTAGTAGTTACAACTATACTAACACCCAACCTAATAATGTAGTAACAATAGATACGCTAACATCCCCCCTTAGTACATTATTTGGGTAATAATATAACTACTAGCTATACTATCATCCCCCCATACAACAATATTTGGGTAAAGTATATAACTGCCCCAATACAGTGAAGAAGTAGAAGAGAAATGAAAGAATGGTGGCTCATGCTTTATCTTCGGCTTTGGCTCGGGCTCATGGCTCTAGCTCTGGCTCTAAGCATACCTATGGAATTGTACCTCTGGGTCTATCTCAGGATCTACCTGTGAAACTGCCTCTGGATCATTGCCTCTGGATCTGCCTGTAGATCTGCCTCTGGAACTGTGTCTCTGGGTCTGTCTTTAGGTCTGTCTCTGGGTCATTATCTCTAGGACTGCCACTTGGTCTGTTACTGGATTTGCCTCGGGTTCTACCATAGGTTTTACCTTTTCGGTAGAAGCCATACAACATTTATTTCATCATGGTCCGTTGTGTGAGATCTGTCCATCCATAATCAATATGAACCTTGTTGGCCATTTTCAGTTTGTACCAACAACTTGAAGAAGAGTGATTCTTACATCCACAAGAATCACAAGGATGTAATCTCCAACACTTAGCTGCAACATGTCCTGTCTTTCCATAGTGACTGCAACAATGCTTTTTAGGAGTTGTAGGAGATTTAGGTTTTACAAACATAGAATTACTGGTACTTGCATGTCCAGTATAGCCAAGGCATTCATGCTTTGCCCTGACACTTAGTATTATTGGAGTTTTAATGCCTTGTTCTTTTTTACCTAATCTCTCACCATTGAATCCCATTTTCTTCATCATTTTGGAACCAAATCCTTTGGTGTGTTTTTCAAAACACCCAATTTCATCATCTTCATCAATGCTTTTAACAATATTGTATTTGTCGCTATTGATGAGATTATGGAGCTCTTTTTGAGGAAGTTTAGTTTTTAAGTCACTAGTGTCACAAGCAAAATTTGCTACTGAAATGAGATCACCTGTGCTACAACTGATATCTACCATAGAAGGTATGAGGTCGCCTGTATCACAACAAGCATGTGCCACAATGGGCTGAAGGTCACTCGTGTCACAACAAGCATTCGCCTTTAGGACCTCGCTTTCCTCACTAATGTCCCTTTTCTGTTGTGCTTTGTCAAGAGCATAAAATGACATGAATATGCCCATTATAGCACCAATAGGGATTAGAACACCATTTTTCTGCATGTCTCCACAAGATGCAGAATCATTGATTATGGCATTTACACCACTCCTTAGTGTACGAAATGTGCCATATTCATAATAATCTATCCCTTCCAGGTGTGGGGAAAAATATGGGCCTTTAACTGATTTAACAACATCATTAGTTGGTTTTGGGATAGTTTTCTTCTTTGATCTACCCATTCTTTTAAGGTGTCGGTCACAGCCAAAAATGCACCTTTTACAATGAATTTTGCAAAAGTAAATTGACTAAGGTGTCGATCACTACCGAAAATGCACCCTTATAAGTCTTCCCCCCTTGGTTTTGCAAAATTATATCTCCCCTATACGGGGTTCCAAGGGGCAGCGCCCCTGGCTTCACCAAAATTTTTTGGAAGCGCAAAATGGGTGCTCCAGAAGGCTTGTCCCCCCTTGGTGTTGCAAAATTTATCCCCTCTTACAAAGCTTGCCTCCTAGGCAAATTAGCACAAAATGTCACCAAAAAAAATCCCCCCTGTGTGAAGTACTTCAAACAAACAAAGTTTGCTATTTATGAAGCCTAAAAAAAAAAAACAGGTTTGGAGGTGTGATGAGTTTAATGCTTTGTTGATTTATTTGATGATGGAGAAAAAAATTAATCCCCTTTTCAAAATAAATTTGATCCCCTTTGCAAAAGAAATAAGTGCCCTTTCTTTTAATTTTAATTTGCAAAAAAATTAAGTTTGATCAACCTTTAAATTAATAATTAAATAATTTTGATTAAAAAGAAATCATAAATTTAAAATAAATGATTTTTAATCAAAAAAATTAAATTATTAAATTTTTTTTGAAAAAAACTTAAATAAAATGCAAAAAAAAAAAAAACCTTGGGGGGGGTCGACGGGGTTTGAACCCCCGACCTCGAGCTTCCAAAGCTTGGCCGCTAACCAGCCGAGCTAGCTCCTCGGCTGGGATATAAAGGGTAGGGCCCTTTATTTACCTTGAAGCGGCGCCTCCCTTCTCTGGTGGCGCCCCTCGGGGAGGCGTTGCCTCCGGTGGCACCACCTCCTGCACTGGCGACGATAAATTTTTTTTTTTTTTTTTTTTTCGTGTGCAATCCACCCTCTTGCGACGGTGGGAATGGAACTCCCAACCACAATCCTTGCTGCATATGAACGCTTAGAAATCCACCACTCTGGGTGGAGGGGCCTCCTCGTGATTGTCAAATCCCGTCAATGGGGCTGGGATATTCACAGCGGCAGCACTGATCTTCGCTCAACGTCTAAAATCGAGCTATGTCACTGGTTTAACTTCACTCAGATGAAGTGTTGTGCTCCTATGTCGTTCATTACCATGTTAAGGTAAAATGATATTTGTGGACCTGTTGGCATTTTTGCCACATTGATTCTCATTGATTAATGCATTAGTGTATTATTGAAAATCTGACCTTTAATATCAGCTTTGATGCAGCTTTGGCAAAAAAAGAAGAAAAAATGAGCAAAAAATAACTAAGTCTAAAAATTGCAACGATTCGCTGACATGTCGCGAAATCGCGGTCAACGCAGCCAACGCAGGTTGGGCGGAACCGTCGCGATATCGCGACGTGTTCCAGAATCGCGGGTTGGTCGGCCTCAAAGACACAAAGTTGAAAACTTGCAGCGCGTCGCTGACATGTCAGCGAATCGCGACACTGGCGGCTTCGAAGGGGCAAGTGCCAAAACTTGCAGCGATTCGCTGCATGTTCGAGCGGAGAAGAGTCCAAGGCAAAGATGCAGCACGTCGCGATGAAAAATGGCAAAGGGTACGGAGAAAGAAATGCGTAGCGATATCGCTACCCGTAGCGAAATCGTGGGTTTTGACCAGAAAGACAAAGTACCCGAAACATGTAGCGATATCGCTACATGTTCCGTTTTCGCGCGATGTTTGGCAGAGAAGACCCAAGGTTAAAAGTTGCAACGACGCGCTACCTGTAGCATTTTCGCGATGGCAAAATGGCAATTGGTACGGAAGGAGCAAAACGTAGCGATATCGCTACATGCTTCAAAATCGCGGCCATTTTGGTCCAAGAAGCAAAGGAGCAGTAAGTTGTAGCGATTCGCTGCAATATCAACAATAAGGCCAACTGACATGAATATGCAGCGAAATCATGCAAGGGATGAAAATTGATCAAAAAGCATGAAAATGGTTAAGTGCTCAAATTGGTAGCGAAATGGAGACAAGGAAGAATTGAAGACATTCAAGTGCAAAAGGTGTTATGTTTTCGCGGACCGCCTTCAAGGCCGTACAAGGTGCTCGAAACATGTAGCGATATCGCTACATGTTCCATTTTCGTGGCGTGTGGCTTCAAAGGTTTCAATGTTCAAAAGTGCAGCGATGCGCTGACTGTTTTGCAAAAGGCATAGAAAATGCAGCGATTCGCTGCAAGTTCGGGACAAGGCGAGGGAGCACCACGTTTTCACAAACGTATAGAAAATGCGGGATTCGCTGCAAGTTCTAGGCGACAAGGCGGAGTGCGAAGAGAATCATGCAAAAAGCAAAAGGCGTCGCATTTTCGCGACCCATCCAGAAGACCGTACAAAGTGCCGAAAAGTGCAGCGATGCGCTGCATGTTCCGTTTTCGTGGGGCAGGAAGGAAGGAATAGCCAAAGGCCGCAATGCGTAGCGATATCGCTACATGTGCCATTTTCGTGGAACAAGCTAGCGATAGAGAAGACAAAGCCGAAGATGCAGCGATATCGCGACAGGGAGCATTTTCACGGGTGTAAGTGACAAAAGTGTACGGCATGAAAATACGTCGCGATTTCGCGACCCGTCGCTTTTCGCGACTCGCGACGCTTCCCGCCAGAACATAGTATGAACGCTCGAGGAGGTTTTTTTTTGAGTTTTCGATGATTAAATGCTGCCCCGAATTAAATGTTTTGTGGATTTCCAAGGCATTCAAAGTAAAAGACGCGCCCAGGCCACCAAGATTGAAGATTTAATGCATTCGAGGCTGTTGTTCGTGGATTGTCGTAATGGTTTCATGCACATGTTCGAAGAACCAAATTTAATGAAGGACCGCGAACGTTTCATTGCATTTAATTTTTGTTTCTTCGAGGCTGTAATCAAGGGGTCGTGTATGTAATTTCCAATGCACAATTGTAGATCACGAGGAGGATGGTGGCAAACATTTAATGCTATAGAGAGGACGGTCCTCTATAAAAACCAATGTAATTCTCATTTCACAAAGGTTGGGAAAATTCTCTCGCTAGAGACTCGGAGATGCATTTGGCAGGAATAACAGTAGTTGGCTTTTAATTTGTCAAGCGGTTGTATGGGTGATTTCCTTTCTGTTCTATTGCATTTCTAATAGCTTTGTATTTCTTCATGGCTGTTGCATTAAAATTCTGCATATTGGATTTATGTACCGCCGTGAGAGTATGATTTCTGGAATGTAGTTTTGGAGGGTCTTCCTGCATACATCGTGCGAAGGTTTAAGTTAATAATTTTTATTACTTGTTGTTGTTGCATTTTTAAGTTTCCTGCTGTTATTTTCCCGGTCTTATAACTTCGGCCCGTGGCCATATTTCCCATTTCTTTCTGCAGCTTTTAAATCTCTTTCCCGCAACCCTTATCTTAAACCAAGTTTAGAATAGTGAAGGGAACCAGCCCACTCTGGAGATTGGTCTGGAAGCCATTTCTTGCTTCCAGCCTTTCAATGTTGGCCAGGTCTAGGGTGCATTTGTAAAATCCTTTCCTGTGGCAGATTTTGGACCAACAGTTTTTGGCACGCCCGATGGGACAGATTTTATTTGTCTCTAAAAGATCCCATAGGGTCGAAGGTTTAATGTTCGCCTTCAGACTGTAAATTAGAGCATTTGGTGACTCTGTTGTTTTTGGTGACCCTGCTGAACCCGGAAATACTTCATGATCACAAGATCACAACCAAAGAAATTTGGCGATCTTGTTCAGCTTTTTGAGCTTGATAGTTCGAGAAGTGGTGAGCATTCTAGATTAGTTTCCTCATCCCTTCCATCCTCTCGTCGTACAAATACCCAGGATTGTTGCTAGTGTTGCATCCCTACAAGTTCCACCAATGGCACAATTTCCTCCACCCAAAAAATTCTTGGCATGGAATAGCACCGGAGCCTTGAATCGCAGGCTCGTAATCCAAGCACTCAGCCGCACCGAAGGCTTTGCCCACTTACGATGGTACTGGTAAAATAGCCTATGAGCACATAAATGATGTGGCTTCCCGGGCTGCTATCCATGACATTACCGATGAAGATGTGATGATCAAATTGTTAGTATGTTCTTTGAGAGGTAAACCGCTGTTTTGGTACGTAACTCGCCTCCCGGCACCATAACATCATGGGATCAGCTTGGTGATTTGCTGGTGAAACATTTTCATGAACAAGTCGACCCTTTCTCATTGTTAAATCGCTTATCGTCATACAGAGACATCCACAAGAAGAGATACCCGATTTTAATGTCCGGTTTACCGTAACTTGGCAAAGGATTCCCGATGGTATTCGGCCCGCCGATGAATTAGCTGCGATGTACTACCTCAGAGCGTTTCACTCAGATATCGGCTGGGCGGTTCGGCAGTCTAATGTGGTAACGTTTCCAAAAATATTTGAACAAGCAATTAAAGCAGAAGCTGATCTGGTTGCTGTAGGAAGACTGCCTCCAAAGGTAACTATGCCTCTTATTCCAGATTTGCCTCAATATTTATATGGTTCACAACCACACCCCATGCCAGCTATGTATCCTACACCATCATGGAGCTCTAAAGCACCTCAGGTTGCACCTGTCCCAGTTCCTCAGTTGCCTGCTTTAACTCCTTTACCGCTCCCTGCACCCAGCATTCAACCATCTCCCGTTTCCACTGCATTTCCAGCTTTGCCAGCACCACCAGCTCCTTTGCCCTTACCAAGACCTCCCCGCACCCGCAAACCCTGATCCATATACAACATTATTGCAAGAGGTGAAGTCTACAAATTTTGCCATTAGAGCCATGGGAAATAAGATCACACTCATTGAGAGGAAGCAAGCTGAGAGAGATTTCCACCAAGGAGATTTCAACCTCCTCAAATTACTAGAGATCAAGCTGCCTCCACAAGCAAAGCACCTGAAAAGGGCTTAGCTGTTCTAGCAAATGAAGATGCAGCCCATGCAGATGGAGTATATTGGTGTTCCACTTGTAATGATCCTCACGGAGAAGATACATGTATGGTTCACTTAAATTATGTGCAGACCTTGGCGGCCAGCTCTTCAGGTGACCATGTTAATATGATCTCAGAAGCTGGTCATAGTTTGATGACTGCAGTGGAAGATCAAGTTTCAGTTCTAACAAGGACTGGAAAGAAGCCTATGAATGTTGATCCTGCTGACTTAGAGCCGTTAAGAGTACCGGCTGAAGTGAAGAGGCCAGTGAAAGCTCCCGTGCCAGCTCCAAAGTCTTTGCCCAAAGATCCAACTTTTAACAGAGTTCAAGAAAAGGCAGCACTGCACCAAGAAGATCGAAGCGGAGGAGCAGCACGTGAAAAATTGAAATATCCATCACCGACCAAGAGGTTAAGAGTGGAAGCTACACAAGAAGCATGTAACCGCATTTGAGCAACCTCGCCGAGAAGAAAAATTCTGCCGCAGCTTTCATACAATATTGTTGATGATCTTAAGAAGACCCCCGCTAAGGTAAGCCTTTATGACGCTTTGCAATTACCTGGTCAAGTAGATTTATTACAAGAGTCATTGAAATCTATGAAGGAGAGTGAAAAAGGGCCTACCCAGACCGTCTATGCCCAAACTTTAACCACCTCTGTTACTGGTAAGAACAGACCTCCTCCTTTTTACTTGTCATTGCAAATAGAAGGTTGGGTTGTACACAATTGTATGATTGATTCTGGAGCTGCAACCACCGCCATGCCCAAGGGAGTCTGTGAAGCTATGGGAATGGAGTATACCCGGAGTAGTCCCGGAGTTCTCGCAATTGGATGGTACGCCCGTAAAAATAGTAGGTGTCATTAAAGATGTACCCATTGTCCCGCATACAATGCCCCAAATCACCGTTATTCAAGAAATTGTTGTAGTAGATTTAGAGCCCTATTTTAGCATGTGTTTATCCAGGGAATTTACTGCAAAATTAGGGGGTTATCTGGCATTAGATTATTCCCATCTGGAAATTCCTTTTAAGAATAGACGTCTCAGAATACAGAATGAAAAGCCTTCCCCTTTTCATATTGAGAAGTTGGAAGATGTTGGAAAAGACATGCAGTTGGTCCATATGCTCACTGAAGAGTCTGAAGATGCTATTTTAATGAGTGAAGTTTTAAACAATCTTCAGTTGGAAGACCAGTTTTCAATGCTTAACTTCAATGCCATGCTGGAGACAGAGATTGGCTGCTATGCCATTCAGAAACCTGAGAGTGAGACAAAGCAGGAATTGTCTAACCCAGTTGATCAGAATGATGTTACAGATCAATTATGGCGACTGTATTTCGATGGAGCTAGATGCAGGAATGGTGCCGGAGTAGGTATTGTGTTAATTTCTCCCTCTGGTGTACAGAGAACTTATTCATATCGGCTTACATGGAGTTGTACTAATAATGCTGCTGAATATGAAGCATTGTGCTTGGGTCTGAAGAAAGCAAAGAAGTTAGGAATAGAACAACTCAATATTTTTGGTGATTCCGAGCTTATTGTAAATCAGGTCACAAATAGATGCATCTCAAAGCAGCATTATCTGAAAGCATATCGTAATCGGGTTTGGGATTTGTTTGAACTTTTCACTCGCGCTTAATATTCAAGTCGTTTCCAGAGAGATGAATAAACATGTCGACTTATTAGCATCTCTTGGAGCTAACTTTTCTCCCGCTGATCAAGTTGTGAACAAGCCCAAGACAAGTGAGAATGGTATACAGACCTGAGGTGCGGATAAGGAAACTTTCCGCAGGGTCTTTGAAACCGATGAGCAGATTGTTAATTTCCTGATACATGAAGCTGCAGCTGTTGAAGGCAGAACTTTGGAAGATGAGGAAGCCGAAGGTCTTATTCAATTAAGGAATAACCATATTCCAAAGGGTCTAATAACTCTGGAGAGCTTGTTTGACCAACATGATCATTCCAGAAAGCCTCGAATGGAGATTGATAGAAAGGAATACATGGAGTTAGAGCTTCAACCTGACAAAGTGATTAAGGTTGGCACCGACTCAACCCCTTAAGAACCGCAAAAAATCGGGCAGCTCAGTAAAGAGTTTTCTCGATATTATAGCTTGGATCTATGAAGACTTGAAAGGTTACAACAAGCATATTATACAACATACAATTGAACTGGAAGAAGGATTTAGGCCTTTTCGACAGAAACAGAGACCTGTAAACCCAAAGATTGAGGCGTTGATGAAGGCTGAACTTGTTAAAATGCTGCAAGCTAAGATCATCTATCCGGTCAAGCACTCCACATGGGTCGCCAATCTGGTCCCAGTCCGTAAGAAGAATGGAGATATTAGATTGTGCGTTGATTTCAGGAATTTGAACCGTGCTTCATTAAAGGATCATTATCCTTTGCCGAGAATAGATCAAATATTGCATGTTGTGGTCGGTGCACAGCGTTTTTCTTTGTTAGATGGATTTTCTGGGTATAACCAGATCTGGGTAAAAGATGAAGATCAGTTTAAGACAGCATTCACCACGAAGTGGGGTACTTTTGCATATCACGAATGCCCTTTGGACCGTCAAATGCCGGAGCTACCTTCCAAAGAGCAATGGATATTGCTTTCAAGGATTTATTGAATAGGATCATTGTAATATACCTTGACGACATGACAATCTTTTCACATAGAAGGGAAGACCATTGTTCTCACCTGAGGCTGATTTTTGAGAAATGCAGAGAATTCAGAATCTCCATTAATCCAAAGAAGTCTGTGTTTGCTGTAAAAGAAGGTAAGCTTATGGGTCATGTGATTTTCGAAGATGGATTAGCAATTGATCCACCTCGTGTTGAAGCCTTGAAGAAATTGTCACTCCCTGCAAACAAGAAGGAACTTCAATCTTTCTTTGGACAGATAAATTTCATTAGAAAATTCATTGCTGATTTTGCTCAAGTTGTTAAACCAATGACCGAATTGTTGAAGAAAGATGCAGTTTTCCAATGGACAACTCAAAGAAAGGAAGCATTTCAGGAGATCAAGGAAAGAATAGTGCAGGCCCCTGTCCTGATTAATCCTGACTACTCCAAGGATTTCATCTTATATGCAGTTGGAGAAGATGACAGTTATGCTGCAGTTTTGACGCAAAAGGGAGATGATGGGAATGAAAGGCCCATTGCTTTTCTGAGCCAAGTCATTTTACCTCACGAAGCAAAGTACAATTTTATTGAGAAACAGGTATATGCTGTGATGAAATCCCTGAAGAAATTCAAACATTTTATTTCCCAGAGCAGGACATTTGTTTATGTGCTTCACCCAGATGTGAGAAATTTCATTCTTCAAGGAGAGTTGGGTGATAAACGTGCTGGCTGGGTCACCAAGATCCAGGAATTTGATGTAGAAATTCACCCAACTAAATTAGTGCGTGGTAAAGCTCTGTGCCAGCAGTTAGCAAAGATGGCAGCATTTGATGTATGCGAAGATCATGGAGAAGCTCTTGCTGGTAATGACAGTTTAATGAATTTCTTAATTCTGGAAAAGGATTGGACAGAGGACCTGATTGATTACTTCACAACTGGAAAATGTCCATCACAATTGACTCCTTCTCAGAGGAGGAGATTTCGGTTGCAAGCTCTGCGGTATGTTTTGTTTTCAGATGGTTTATTTTTTAAAAATATTGATGGTGTTCTTTTGAAGTGTGTTAAACAAGCAGACAAGGATAGGATCTTGGAAGAGTTTCATTCAGGTCTCTCAGGAGGTCACTATGCAGGAAGACCGATGGCCTTGAAAATCATTCGAGCTGGTTACTACTGGCCGACCCTGTTCTCAGATTCTTTCAAGATTGCACAAGCCTGTGATAAGTGTCAAAGATACGCAGGAAGAGTAAGGAATGCAGCTCTGCCTTTGCATCTAGTTCAGGTTGAAGCACCCTTTCAAAAATGGGGGTTGGATTTTATTGGAATAATTGATCCTAATTCCTCAGCTGGTCACAGATACATCTTAACAGCTACAGATTATTTCACAAGGTGGTCTCGAAGCCATACCTACAAAGATGGCCAATCAATCAGTAGTGATTTCTTTTGTTGAGAGTTTGATTACACGTTTTGGTGTTCCGGACGCCATCATTACGGATAATGGGACTCCATTCATTGGAGCTGAACCGGCCGAGTTTGCTAACAAGTTTGGCATTTTCCTTAAGACATCTTCCAATTACTATCCACAGGGAAATGGCTTGGCGTAGTCAACGAACAAAAATTTGCTCAGAATTTTGAAGAGGTCATTGGGAGAGAACAAAAGATCATGGCACTTGTTATTGAATCAGACGTTATGGGCAGACAGGATTTCCGTCAAGAAGTCCATTAAAACCTCACCATATGCCCTAGTCTATGGCAAAGAAGCAAGGTTGCCGGTTCATCTTGAGTTGCCAGACATTACAGCAATTGCGCTCTTTTCAAGATGATGAGACAGACTCGAGTTCCTTGGATCTCGCGAATAGCACAGCTTGTTGGAATTAGAGGAGCAGCGTCCAAAGCATATAATGAATTTGACAAGCACACGCAAGGGATTTCGAAGTGGTTTTATAAGCATTCTCGCAGCCCGTACATTCAAGACAGGAGATTTGGTGCTGAAATGGAATGAGAATAAAGCTAAACCTCGGCAATCATAAGAAGTTTGATGCATTCTCGGGAGGGTCCCTTCCGCATTTCCAAGCACAGTGCAGCTAATTCTTTCTATTTGGAAGACATGGATGGTAGCTCACTTCCAATTTCAGTTAATGGCTTTCATTTGAAAGCCTACTTTTCATGAATTCGCAAGTTCAATTTGAGTTTGTATATAATATAAAAAAAAAAAAAAGTGAAGAAGAAGAAAAGAGTATGTATATAGGTTTTGCCTTTTGTTGTCACCTTGGCTCTTGTTGCTTGTGGGCTGTAGGTGTTTGTTTCCCTTTTGTCCTTCCTTTCCCTGCAGTTTGTGGCTTCCAAAGAATTCTTCTTTTCCCTCCCCTGCTTTCTATTTCCTTTCTTCATCTTCCTCTTCCTTCTTTTGTTTCTTTCTTCTTGCAATAAAAAACAAAAAGAATAAGCCACGACTGTTGTTTCTTCTCCCCTTTTCTATTTTCCCCATTTCTTCTTATCCCTTTCTTCTCAGTTTGGTTTTTGTTTTAAAAAGCATTTATTTTCCAGCTTAGTTCATTTTCATTTCACGCTTCAAAACTTCCATTTCTGTTCCATCTATTCGTTCATTCCATCTATTGCCGCTGGTAGTGTAGCAACATGCTGTTGTTATGTCTACTACGTCACTTTTGCTCCATCATTTTATTATTCACACCACTCCATTGCAGTCACCGCCTGCGCAATCGCAGGAGCTCACTCCACCATCACATTCCATTTCTTCAGTTTATAACCGCTTCTATGCAGGTTCTTCCGGTTCTAGTTTTCAGCAGCAGAAGAAGTTTTGCAGCAGTCCCTTGACATGTTTTGCAGCAGCCAACCTTCCTCGTTCTCGATATGACTCGTGCCCAATGGACTAAGGCTTGGATTCTTGCATACAACAAGCTGTATACCCCGCGAGCCGCCAAGAATGTTGGCATTTTTGCCACATTGATTCTCATTGATTAATGCATTAGTGTATTATTGAAAATCTGACCTTTAATATCAGCTTTGATGCAGCTTTGGCAAAAAAAGAAGAAAAAATGAGCAAAAAATGACTAAGTCTAAAAGCTGCAGCGATTCGCTGACATGTCGCGAAATCGCGGTCAACGCAGTCAACGCAGACAAGTTGGGCGGAACCGTCGCGATATCGCGACGTGTTCCATTTCACGAACTTTCGGAAGCAAAGGAAACAAAAAATGTCGCAAATCACGACAAACCAAAGGCCCCGGTGTTTGGCTCAGAAGACCCAGTTACGATTCGCTGCATGATTGTTAAGAAGAGGAAGCCATGGGAAAGTTGCAGCGACGCGCTACCTGTAGCATTTTCGCGATGGCAAAGTGGCAATTGGTACGGAAGGAGCAAAACGTAGCGATATCGCTACATGCTTCAAAATCGCGGCCATTTTGGTCCAAGAAGCAAAGGAGCAGAAGTTGTAGCGATTCGCCGCAATATCAACAATAAAGCCAACTGACATGAATATGCAGCTAAATCATGCAAGGGATGAAAATTGATCAAAAAGCATGAAAATGGTTAAGTGCTCAAATTGGTAGCGAAATGGAGACAAGGAAGAATTGAAGACATTCAAGTGCAAAAGGTGTTATGTTTTCGCGGACCGTCTTCAAGGCCGTACAAGGTGCCTGAAACATGTAGCGATATCGCTACATGTTCCATTTTCGTGGCGTGTGGCTTCAAAGGTTTCAGTGTTCAAAAGTGCAGCGATGCGCTGACTGTTTTCGCAAAAGGCATAGAAAATGCAGCGATTCGCTGCAAGTTCTGGGCGACAAGGCGAGTGCGGTGCAGCGATGCGCTGACTGTTTTCACAAACGGTATAGAAAATGCAGCGATTCGCTGCAAGTTCTAGGCGACAAGGCGGAGTGCGAAGAGAATCATGCAAAAAGCAAAAGGCGTCGCATTTTCGCGACCCATCCAGAAGACCGTACAAAGTGCCGAAAAGTGCAGCGATGCGCTGCATGTTCCGTTTTCACGAGGCAGGAAGGAAGGAATAGCCAAAGGCCGCAATGCGTAGCGATATCGCTACATGTGCCATTTTCGTGGGATTAAGCTAGCGATAGAGAAGACAAAGCCGAAGATGCAGCGAAAGCGCGACAGGGAGCATTTTCGCGGGTGTAAGTGACAAAAGTGTACGGCATGAAAATACGTCGCGATTTCGCGACCCGTCGCGTTTTCGCGACCTGCGACAGTTTCCCGCCAGAACATAGTATGAACGCCCGAGGAGATTTTTTTGAGTTTTCGATAATTAAATGCTGCCCCAAATTAAATGTTTTGCGGATTTCCAAGGCATTCAAAGTAAAAGACGCGCCCAGGCCACCAAGATTGAAGATTTAATGCATTCGAAGCTGCTGTTCGTGGATTGTCGTAACGGTTTCATGCACATGTTCGAAGAATCAAATTTAATGAAGGACCGCGAACGTTTCATTGCATTTAATTTTTGTTTCTTCGAGGTTGTAATCAAGGGGTCGTGTATGTAATTTCCAATGCACAATTGTAGATCACGAGGAGGATGGTGGCAAACATTTAATGCTGCAGAGAGGACGGCCCTCTATAAAAACCAATGTAATTCTCATTTCACAAAGGTTGGGAAAAATTCTCCGCTAGAGACTCGGAGATGCATTTGGCAGGAATAACGGAGTTGGCTTCTAATTTGTCAAGCGGTTGTATGGGTGATTTCCTTTCTGTTCTATTGCATTTCTAATAGCTTTGTATTTCTTCATGGCTGTTGCATTAAAATTCTGCATATTGGATTTATGTACCGCCGTGAGAGTATGATTTCTGGAATGTAGTTTTGGAGGGTCTTCCTGCATACATCGTGCGAAGGTTTAAGTTAATAATTTTTATTACTTGCTGTTGTTGCATTTTTAAGTTTCCTGCTGCTATTTTCCCGGTCTTATAACTTCGGCCCGTGGCCATATTTCCCATTTCTTTCTGCAGTTTTTAAATCTCTTTCTCGCAACCCTTATCTTAAACCAAGTTTAGAATAGTGAAGGGAACCAGCCCACTCTGGAGATTGGTCTGGAAGCCATTTCTTGCTTCCAACCTTTCAATGTTGGCCAGGTCTAGGGTGCACTTGTAAAATCCTTTCCTGTGGCAGATTTTGGACCAACAGGACCCTTTCCTTAGTAAGCTCTATAACTTTGTCACCGGTGAGGAGCATTGTGATCGAGAAGCAACAACAACATTGCTCACGCACGGGTGGTAGTGGCGATTTGTTGAGCGGGGGCGTCATCGTCTTGCTGAGCGACGACGTCTTGATCCAACATTTTTTTTTTAAATATATAGCCTCCACGATCCAAGAACAAAACAGCTCGACGTCTGCAATCTGGTTGCGATATTTTGCCCGTACAACTCCCAACGCTGCGATCTTTTGATCCGACTTACTGCAATGATTTAGTGTCCATCGATCTGGCTTTAGACTGCTTCGGCCTGTGGATCGAGAACTCTAGTTCCTTACTAAAAAATAGAACCTATGCACACGAGAGTATTTTGGCAAAAAATCTCCACTTGGCCATATCTATTTTAAAGATGCGATACGACTGCGTGCAGAGGTAATCAATATCTGCAATCTGATCAATAGACAATTCTCCATGTGATTCAGACACCCCACCAGGGTTCATCAAATGGTTTCAAATGAAACCCGAGTCCTCCAGAACGAAGGCTCTTCCTCCCGCTCTGATACCATGTTAGACAAGCAGTAGTAATGTATTATTCAAGAGGTGATTAAATAATACAACATAGGCCTTAGAATAGCCCTTAGGATATGGAACCACCTAGGCGCTAAATAGTAGTAGTTACAACTATACTAACACCCAACCTAATAATGTAGTAACAATAGATACACTAACACAAGAGAGTCTTCAAAATCGAATGAGACACATTCCTTAGGTTCATCGATAATGTTTATGCTTAAATTTGAATCATATTGAATAGATGGTTCCTTTTTAATATTTTGAACTTCTTGTATTGTGTCCTCTAAGCTCTAATTTGTTTATTCTTCATAGGCTAAAGCCTCAAAAGAATTGGTATTTCTTCCAATATCCTTTATTATTGGTCTCCTTAATTTTTTTAATTTCATCTGTCTAGACCTATTTTTTAAAAGTTGAAAACCATCCTCATCTGTATCCATTTGTAAATTTCTCTTATAATTTTCTACATATGATTCTGCTAAACTCTTCTTAGGGCATGATATTTCAAAATACCCCACCTCATGCATCTAAAAGATTTGTTTTCATAATCTATAGTTTGGATCCACAACGTATCCCAATACTTAAGAATGATTGATTTTGGTGAAGGTTTACTTATATCAATCATGACCAATATCCAAGCATAAATAACCAAGAATCCATTTTTTTTAGTTTTTAAATTCTCAAGGAATTATCCCAAAGTGTCGTATATTACCTTAAAGGTTTCTATTTCCCAAAATTCAAATGGAAATCCATACATCCTAACCCAAACTGGTACGAGAGATAGATTTACATTTTTAGGCATAAAGCCTTCATACCAATGGGTAAGGAAGAGTCTTGCTTTTCCCACAAACCAAGAACCTCGTTTTAGGATTCTATCGCTTTCCTCTCTAGAATAATTTTTTTAGGAAAAAGTATTTGGGAAGAAAGGATAGAATGAATCCTAGATAGTTTCAAATCCTATCAATCCATTTTCGAAAGGCTAAAGTCCCTGACTAAGACCCCTTAAATTTACTAAAAATTGCCCTATATTTGAGATATGAGGATTGCTCCTCTATGAGGAGCTCACTAACCTCTACTACTAGAGATGATTCTAAGGATTTAGCTATAAATTGGTCCATGGGAAGGAAACTAAAACTCAAAATCTACTAAAAATTACCAAAATATCCTATAGTAATTATAATATAGGAAAAAACCTAAAATAATTTGCAAGAAAAATTTCTAAGAAAAAAAGGGGAAAAAGAAAATTAGCTAAAAAATTCTATGCCCAAACAAAAATTCTTGCCTCAATGAAACCCTAGCCCTCCGTTGCTCTTCTCCTCATCCAATTTTGCAATTTTGTTTTTTGTGACTTGAAAAATTATCACTCCCCTTGTTTCATATGGTTGATTTCACAGGGTTGTATCTTCCTTAATATTGCTTGGATTCCTTTATATGATAACTAATTTTAAATCTATTCAAATTCCTCAAAAATTAGTCCAAAAATCACTTGAATCAGACAACCCTTCACAAAAATATGGCTCTTGAAAGAGGAGATTTTTTTAAGAAAAAAATTACCTTGACGCTGCCCTAGTTTCAAATGGTTGTATTCACATGGTCATATCTCCCTAAATACTACTTTGATTCTTTCAAATGACCAACCATTTCAAATGTTTTCAAATTTTACACAAAATGGTACAAGAATTGCCTGAATCGAAAAACTCTATGCAAAGATATGGCTCCTGAAACATTGTTTGCTTTTCAAAAAAAATTCTAGCTTTACCGAAACATAATTTCACTTTCCATATATTAAATTTAACTTTGATATTTATATATTGGATATTTTATTGATATGAATAGATGATATTTATGTTAATTGAAAGAAAGACATTACATGACACTCAAACCCTTATAAAATAATTATTCAACCAATTAATTTGAAGCTTGCATCTCTTTTTAAATATTTTTGTAATGATTTCTCCTTTTATAATTGGTTATATGATATTGAAATGGATACCATGCATATTACATCATGATCATGTTACCATGGTATTCCAACATGTCAAATAGTAGCATTACAACTAGCAATTATGCATATATCGCTCACAATGATTTGAGCTCATGCCATTTGGTAAAATATTAATATTTAACCATGAGATTAGAACCTTGGTTTATAGTGCAAAAATTCTTACTCCCCATCAATTATCCTAAACTACATAAAAAATGTTAAGGTTCACTTGTGGGATTAGAACCTTGGTTTATAGTGTGAAACTCATTCCTTCATAATAGTTGTCCCAACCACATTGGGCAAATATTAAGGTTTATGGTGTGAAGTTTATTCCTTTGTAATAGTTATCCCAAAAACATTGGAAAAATATTAAGGTTCACCTATAGGATTGGAACCTTATTTTTGGTGTGAAATTCTTCACTCCCAACCAATTGCCCCAAACCCATAAGATTTTAAGTACTACACGAAGCTCTAAAAATAAACAAAATAAGGGTGGGCTTAATGAATCAAAATAGGCCTACGCATTGCGAGCCTATATTTTTGGAAAGAATAGCTCTACAACCCCATGGATGCCCTTTTGAGCGAAGAACCATTTTGGCAGATGACCCTACAGTTGCATGTTGGTATGTTGAAAGGAAGGTTGGGTTAGTTAGAACCATGGTTGGGGGGCTGGGAAAAGGTTGGTTTAGTTGATGTTTTTGCAAAGGCTAGTTGTGATGTTAGGAAGTTTACTAGTTTAGTTCATTTTGGGTTGCTGGGTTTCCTGATTTGGCTATCGTAACCATAGTAGCAGGTTGATTTATTGGGTAGAAGTCTAGATAAACTAAAGTAACCATAGTTAGGGGGTTGGGTGGAAGGCTGGGTTAGTTGAAGGAACCACAACAACTAGCCGTGTTGGATAGGTTGTTCTTTTTGATGCTATAAGGTTCCTGGTGGTGGAGAAAACATTCTTTGAGACTTTGTTTCATTTTGATTTTTTCTTCAAGGTTTTAGGAGCCTTCCAAAACCCTATGGTTATCTATTGAGGCCAATTATATGAAAGTTTAGGGGATCCTATTAAAACTCCTTTATCTTGTTTCACCTTTTGGGTAGGTGCTTTTGAATATTTTATGTGCACTTGTATCTATTCTCTACTTCCTATATTACATAGGAAGGTATTTTATCATATTTTTTAGCTCTAAATCCTTCTTATCCATTTGTCATCCTACTTCTTGGCTGCTATTCGTTGCTGGTTTTATGTGACTTGCAGGAAGGATGTTGCTAATCTCCCCACTGGGTGAGAAACATGGGTTTTCAAGTTACAAGCAAGAAAAATATGTTTATTTTCTTCTTTTAGTGTCTGTTAGCGTCAAATCCTCCTTATCTAAAAGTTTCACCTCTTTCCTTGGTTGCAGTCCACTATTGGTTGTTCACGGATCAAAGGTTCGTCGATTTTCCCGTTGAGCAAAAATTGTTTAATTTTAAGATTAGGCAAGAAAAATCTATCTGATTTTACCCTAGCCTTCCTCGAGTGCCTCAAAACTCATGGTTGTATTCTCTATGACACTCAGTTTCAAATTTGAATTTAATTTTTTAAAAATTCATAGTGGAGAATAGGCGAGATTGCAGGATCCATGAGTTTTTAGATGTTGGATTATCTTGTCGAATGTTGGATTCAGTTACATTGTTGTACTTCTTTAGAACTTATTGAATACTCCTTAGCTTTGTTTAGGTTTGGGGTCCCTTCTAAAACCCCTTTGTAAAAGGTTTGGAGACCCTTTCAAAACCCCTTCTTTCACCTTAATAAAAAATATAAGGGTGGGCTTGGATCCATAATATAGGTCCATCCAACCAAATGTCTATAATCACTTAGCTTAAGTCCATGCATAGCCATAAGTTCAACCCCTATCTTTAAGTGTTCTCATGCATGTGCAAAATTTATGTTTATGGTATTGGCTCTTAAACCTATTATTGTAAAATTTCCTATTCCCTATCACTTACCTCAAACCCAATGGACAAGTTTCTTTTATTTTTATTTTTAGTTCATTTAATAACTAGAATTCATTACCACAACTATTAAATGAGAATAAATAACATGCACATAAAGTAGTGCACATATGTTAATTTTCCTCAAGGTAAAAGATCTCCCCATCTACTTTATATAGTTTGACCATTTATTACTTGTAAACATAATTGAACCTTTTATACTATGTACTTTATACAAGACTAGTGAGCTTCTTAACTATCATATGGCTACCACACAATTAGATGCTTAATTTATGTTTATGGTTGAGCCAACACATATAATATTGTTAAGGGGAATCAATAGAATTTGAACCAACCATAAATTATAATATTAACATTAAGAGGGCTTGGTGGAAGGCTGGGTCAGCTGAAGGAACCGCAACAACTAGTCGTGTCGTTGTAGTTTTGGACAATGAATCAAAGGAGGAATTGACTGGAAAGTTGCAGAATGTTTTGATAGAATTTGGGCGGTGCTAATAGCTGCAAGTTTTAGAATTCGAAGGAATATATTTGGAGGATATTTGAATCCAAAAAAATCAGATTTTGTGGATAACATTAGAAGGAAAAGAGCTGCAATTTTGGAGAACTTCGGGGCAGATTTGAGAGAGTTTTTGGGCAACGAGCAAGTTGGTATTTGAGCAGAAATTAGATTTGGGAAACTGATAAGTTTTGAAGCAATAAATGGAAGGAAATTAAAGGTGCAAAATTTACAAGATCAATATTGCAAAAGGGTGAATCAAATCACTAAGAAAACTAGCCAAAAAAGGAAATCAAAAAGGTATGCACTTTTGTGCTACATAAGTTTATTATTGGACTATTAAAACCAATCTACATTAAGTATTTGTGAGCACCGTATCACTTTTATTAAATATAAATAAAGGAAGTTGGAAAAAGAGTCTTCAAACAAAAGGAGTTGATAGCATTTTCATCTTAAAATCTATAAGATTAAAACAACAAAGATCTAAGGTAAAGATTACTTGAAAAGGAGGAATAAGAAGGAAATAACATTGATATTGGATGCTGTTTTTTAGCTCATAAAAGTGCAGATTTATTAAAATAAAAATAAATAGAGCAAAATTATTTTTCTAAGCAAATTTAAGACCAATTAAGGGTTCAAAAATAGAGCAGATTTTAAAGTGTCTAAATACAATAAGAAGCCACCGTGCAAAGGAGAAATGAGGGAATTAGTTTGGAGTAGTGAAGCTTCACCATAAATCAAGGAAGAGCCACCACCATTCAAGGGAGAGCCACCACTGTATAAGGAAGAGCCACCACCAGAAACGTAGAGCAAAGCTATCAAAGGTGAATATCCAATGCCATAATTTTATCCAAGAAGCCCGAACGAATACGTTTTTGCAAAATAAAGTGAAAGAGGTACGTAGAGAAGATATAAGGTTTAAAATTAGGGTAAAATCCAAGTGTTAAGAATTGGAGGGAACATTACATGCAAAAGGGACAAGTGTGAACAAGACAAAGTGCTGGAAAAGATAAGTCAAAGAGAATTTTGGGTATGAAAATTATGCCTAGGCCAAAGGAGACGTTAAATTTTTAGTTGGAGGTAAAGAAACTTGTAAAGTAATGCTCAGGAGTGTCATAACTTTATCATACTTTGTAGAATTACATTATAGGTGCTTGAGGAGAACAAGGTAGTGAGTTTGGAGTGCTAAAAGAGTTTGAATGCCATGTGGCACGTGTGAAGTGGAAGGTCAAAAGGTTTGAAGAAATTCAAACATTCACAACAAGGAAGAGAACTTATTTCAAGATGCCAAAGATAGCATAATGTAAAAAAGATTCTAGAGAATGCTAAAAATAGGATTGTGTAAGAAGTGTAAGAGCAAGTAAGGAAGAATACTCCATTTAGCACATGCAAGTGAACCATTCAAGCTACGTACAAGGAGTTGAAGAGTCAAACTAAAGATAAGATTGCATTACTTTCATTATAGCAGTAGGGATAATATATTAAAGTGCTTTACAAGGTTGAAAGTCATTTTGACCAATCAAGGAATAGATACTAATATTTCCAAGGCAAATCTATGTGCAAAATAGGAGTGCTAAGTAGAAGTTGGTCAAATACTATTGACCAAGAGAATTACCACATTCAAGGTTAAAGGTAATTCATTTAATTTAAATTTATTTATATGCTTAAATATAGGAGATATAAGGTTACATAAAATTATTATTTTCTAAGGTTAAAGTGAAAATATTTATTTTGGAGAGATAAGAATTAATATTTGAAACCTTAGAAATCAGATTATTGCTATTAAAGAATTTTATGAAGATTTGAAATTTGGTTTGAAGGATTGAAGGAACAAGTTTTGAAGTTTTGTAATTTAATTATTTGAATTTACAAAACAATTTGAATTATTTGCAATTTGATTAGATTGGAGTAATAAGGTTTTCTACATCAAATTAAATTTATAAAATTTGCAAATATTCTTTTATGGAATTTCTAAATTTCTAAGTTTGGAGTTATAAGGAATTCAACACCAACATAGGATTGAGAAATTTAGAATTAAGAGACATTATATTTTTGAGATTAGGGAGATAAAAGGTTGTCAACTTTAAGATCAACAATTTGAAAGTTCTTAGTCTATCAATCAAAATCAAGGTAAAAAAAAGTATAGTTTTTGAAATTGCATTTAATTACCTTTAGTTCACTATTCATAACTAGGGAGTCATAAGATAGTCAACCACAAAAGTCTAAAGAATAGAAAGGTATATTACACAAAGTAAGAAGATTATGGATAAATTAGCAAGAGGGACATATCATCATAAAATGCAAAGACAAAGCACTTTTTATATTCCTTATCAACAATGTAAAATTATTTCACAAGAGGATAATTCTACTATTCAATATGGTAAGGATATTTGGTATATTGACTCAAGGGCAAGTCATCATATGATAGGAAATATACATTGGTTTGATTATCTAGAGGTTACTAATAATTTTGGTATAAAGCTAGATGGAAAGAAATATCTAGTTCATGGAAATGGATGTGTAATACCTAGTGCATCTTACTCACATTTTATATTGCACGATGTCATGTATATATCAAGGTTGAAAATAAATCTCATCTTAGTAACCAAATTAATTGAAAGTGGAAGAACAGTAGAATTCAAATGTGTGAATAGGAAGAATAAGTGTTTTATTAAAAGACTAAATGAAATAGAGGCTACTGGATCAATTAACAATGGAATATACTCTTTAGATTCTATTGGTTTTTCACAAGAGCTTGTAATGGTTCAAGATAATACTAATGTATTTTTTGAGAGACAAACTACAGAAAACAAATAATCATTCTACTATGGAAGTAAATGGGGGAATACAGGATTTAGACGAAGAAAAATGAGAGGACAACAAAAATTTCCACTACAAGGATGTCTACATATCATAGAAGAACAAGAACCTAAACAAGATGAAAAGTATTTACAGAATGAAGATCCATATTGAACACTAAAGTCTTCAATAACCAAATAATGTAATACAATGGGTGTTGGAATATATTATATTATTTATTACATGCTAATGTACCACCTTTGGTACATCTTTAGATTAGGAAAGAGTGTCCTAGTTTAGAAGTTGAGTATTTGCTTTATGCAATGTAATAATTGCCCAAGAATTATTAAAGTGTGCAAAGTATTTTGGTATTTTAAATGTGCATAATAGTCCATGTGCACATGAGTTCATAGAATAGGAAGATGAAGAGTCTCTAGAAAAGTGAAGGCCAAGAGTGCTCCATATGAAGAGTCACGTCATATTATATATGTATCCTTGTATGTGTGAGCAAGGGACATAATAGAGACATGACATGATATGATTTGTAGTTTGTGAGAGTTTGTAAGTATGGGCATTTAAGTTCTTGATTCAATGGAGATACAATTTTTGTGAGCATTTGTTAATGACAATTCTATGAATTATTGTTGAAGTTATTTTTGAATTTTATACTTTTAGAATATTGCCATTATCATATATATATTGCATTGCAACTTTTTTTTAGATATTTTGGTGAATTATATCTTAAGTATTTAGCTTCAAAAGCTAACAATGAATTCTATTAGGGTCCACCTCCATCAAGATAATAAAAATATTATATTTTTTATAGATTTAAATAAATCATATTTAGCTTATCTCTTTGTCAAATACTTTCTTTATCTTTTTTCACATTGTTATGTTTCTGCAATCAACTCTTGACATATTTTCATTTAGAGATAAAATCTCACTTAGGTAATTGCCTTCTAAAATTTAAATTTTGCAAGGCCAAAGGTTAACATCATGATTGTCTAAATTATCTATCACTCAGTTTCCTTATCTATAAATATGATAGCATTTGTAAAATATGGCATCCAACAATAGTTGATATGAAGAACACAAGCTTATACTGAGAGGGGGGGATGAACAATATAAGACCACTTTTTATTTTTTATTCCAATTCAATATTATGTTGTGTAAAGATAGCAATATCAATAGCAGTAATCAAAGTAATGCACAAAAACCATACATAATAGAGACACCACAATTTATGTGGTTCACCCAATGTAGGCTGCTCCATGGAGAAAATATTTTGCTAAAACTTTCTCAATCAATCTCTTTGGGAATCACTCCCAATTACAATATTTATGGATCTCTATCCAAAAGAGATGTTGATCCCCTAATATCAAGTTCGTGGATCTCTTCCATAGGAGAGCTTTTTCCCCTTCTGCTCTGGCTATGTGATCTTCTAGAAAAATTTGTCTCTCTGCTACACTGATCGGTGGACCTCTCTCCACTTGAAGACTCCTCACTCGGATCTATATTCAACTATGTCTGGCTACTGGATCTCTATCCACTGATACTCTATTCTCTATACTCTGTCACCTCCAAAGCTCTGTCAATAGGCTCACTAAAAACCTGCTCAATAGGTTCACAGAGAACCTGCTTAACAAGCTCACACATAACTTGTCCAAAACTGAATAACAAGCTCACACAAAATCTTTCCAATGCTGAATAACAAGTTTACACGAAACCTATCCAATGCTGAATAACAAGTTCACATAGAACCTATCCAAAACTGCTCTAGCAAGCTCACCAAGAACTTGCCCAAATCTACTCCAACAAGCTCACTAAGAACTTGTCCAAAATTTGTTCTAAAAATGTCCATAAATCTATCCCAAAGGCCTTCTCAAAGGCTCAATCAATCATGCTCAAGTAGTACTCAAAATGAACTCAACAATGAATGGTAATCTCAACTCAAATTAACTTCATAGAAGCATAAAGAGAATTGTTAGAGACTCAATATGTTCTAATCTCATTCTCAATCCAAATCAATCTCAACTCAACTCAAATCAACTCATATAATCATAAAGAGAATTTTTAGAGACTCAATATGTTCTAACCATAATCTCAACTCAACATAGAATTATGGAATAGTTTGTTTCATAGAACTTAAAAAATCACTTCACACATCACTTGACTAGGCTCAATCAACTCAACTCAACCAATCATCACAAGGAATAACTCTTTCTCACACAACCCTAGTCCAAGTATGTATCAACCAACTCAAATGTTTCCAACAATGCTCAACCACAAATCTCACATAACAATGATACTCATGTTCTTTTCTAACTCAAGTTCTTTCACAACCAATGGGCTTCAATAACAATGCTTATAAAACAAGGTTTAACCTCAACTCTCAAACTAGAAAACCTTGAAGCATTAAACCAATCACTTTCAAAAAGGAAACCACAATCAATCCTTTTCTCTCCAATGATATTTCAGAAATCAACCACCATAAACAGTCAATAGGAGAATGTGCCCATACCTTTTATGAAGATGAAAAAACCTCTTTGTAAATATGCCACAATCACAAAATTCTTTTGCCAATCTTCACAAGGGTTAGTAGATCACAAAATAATCAACATTACTCCACTTTTCAATAATCATCACCAAGGCCTTTAATTGCAAAACTTCCTTCTCTCCTAAAACCACTTGTACCATAAAATAAAATAAATCAAAACATTGCATAACCTTTTCACTCCCAAAACCACTTATACCATAAAATAAAATAAATCACAATATTGCATACCTTGTCACCTCATGAAAGAATTAATCCTCTTGAAAAAGAACAAGGCAAGCTTCAATTTTGGAACCCCTTTGCAAAATCAGAAATATCTCTTTACACACACCTTATTTCTCCTTCTAAATAAGTTAGTCAAATAGCCCTCAAAATAAGATTTCTGACGATATATAATATGCCCCATTTCCAAAATAAATTGAAACCTTTACATATATATATATGCCAACCTCCATTAATTGCACATAGGTCGGCCCTCCATTAATTTAAACTTAAACTTTAAACTTTAATATCTTCATCACCAGAGGTCCTTTTTCGATGAAACAAAATTCCACCTTGCCTTTTAAGAAAAGCTCTTTCCACATAAGCCCACCATGGTTTTAAATAAAACCTATTATTTTGCCTACCTTGGTTTTCAAAAAACCCTGTATATATCCATGCTCTCCAAAATATCATAGATGATTATCTATGAAGTGCTTTTGCCACCAAAACTCAATGTGACATCAATGATCCATGTGACATCAATGACAACATAAAATAACTCAAATTTCCAACATGATAGACACAAAAATTAAACTTTTGATCTACTTTCAATGTCCATTTATATTGATAACATCAATAATAATTTGTGAATACCCCTAAATTAAAATATATGTACATTAAATCAAGTGGCATTAGCTCAACCAGTTAAATTCCTCAACATTTAATGAGGAGACCAAGGTTCAAATCTTACAAAGTGATACATGGATAATATCCAATCTCAGTTGTAATACCACTATGTGGTGATGATCAATGGTTGATAGACACAAAAAATAAAATTTGATCTACTTTCCATATCCATTTCTATTGATAACATCAATAATAATTTGTGAATCCCCCTAAAAAATATATGTGTACATTCAATCAAGTGGAATTAGCTCAACTGGTTAGATTACTCAACATTAAGGAGGAGATCAAGGTTCAAATCTTGCCAAGCGATACATGGATAATATCCAAGATTTTTTGTAATACCACTATGTGGTGATGATGTAATATGAGTGGGGCCCATTTCAATCCCATATAACCAATTGAAAAACAATATATGTACATTCTTTTTTGATGGCTATTTGGATCCATGTTAGAAGTGCCCTAACCTCTACATAGTTTTTTGTTGAAGTTCCACATGATTTTTAGTAAGTGAGGAGAATTTTTTTCATTATTTCTAGAAACACTACCTCTTTTAGCTTTTCATAGATTTCCTTTTGAGGCAACATGGAAAAAATTTAGATGTTACCAATGTTTGGATATTTCTATTTTACCATTGATCGACACTAATTCTTTATGTTAGGTCCACTATTACAAATGACCCCTTCCATGTATATTCAAATCATGTAAGCAATACGCTAGCACATATTTTTATGCGCTTTAGATTTTCCATGATGAGCACCATGCATGTAAACATTTTACAAAAGAGCAATGATACAACTACAAACTTGGGAATTGACTCTCAGATCTATTTTTTTAAATTATTATTCCATTCAAGCCATAAATTCTAAAATAATGACAAGATCAATTCTCCATATAATACATAATGCTTTAGCTTTGAGATAATTAATCAAATATTCTCATATTTGAAATTTTCAAAATTATGTGAGCAAAGGAACAATGGATAAGTAAATGATTTAATGTTTCTACATCGTTTGTACATGAGGTACACCTAAAAGGTCTATGATATACTCTTATTTATAAATTATCTCATGTAAGAATCTTGCTTTAGACTGATAACCAAGGGAATATTGAGGATTTAGGGATGACCTTAGGCGAACAAACATTTTTTCAAGGAAAACCATTGGGAGTAAAAAAAATTAATTGCTCTAAATTCTTGTATGTTCTCTTGACCATGTACACACCACTTTTACTAGATTCCAATCCAACTCATCCTTCCATATAAAAATAGGTAAATAGAACTCTTGAAGAATATTTTGAAGCTCATCCTCTACTTGTTTTAGGTCCTCTCCTTTAATCATTTGCTAATAGAAATCCATGATCCATAATTGTTTCTCACATCGATTTAATATTAAATCTTTTAACCTTATTGGCTACACATGCCTAATCCAATGATTGCAGTTTGGATAAAAAATATGAGGATAAGGATTCAACCAAACATAAGACTAAAAATTTGTGGAATCCTTCTCATTAACTAACCATTTGATATTTCTTGTTATACTCTAAACTATTTGATATCAAATTCCATGTTGTTAAGCCTCTAGGTAGGGGTTGTTTCCTCAATAATTTTATTGTATTTATAGAACACATGCTTTTATGAAGTAAATTTTTTGTCCAACTCTTTATTTGATCTTTGAATAATATCCAACTAAGTTTTTGCTCTAATTCCAAACTCATAAGTTTAAAATTTTACAATTTTTTCCTTAATGTTATTTATTTGAAATCTCTATCCCACTTACAAAGAGGAAACTTAAACTTTTGTTTACGTCATTTTCCAAGAAAAATCTCTTTGAGTTTTATTAAATTGGATTTTATACCTACTAGTAATTTTAAAAGTGACATAAATCTCATAGATGAACCTTAACATAATCAACTGGCACGAGATCAATTGGTTAAATTCCTCAAATTTCAAGGAGGAGACCTAGGTTCAAATATTGCTAAATGATACATGCATAATTTCCAAGCTATTATAATACCGTTATGTGATTATGATGTAATACAAGTGAGGCCTATTCCAATCCCATGTGATTAATTAAAAATAATAAGAAACGTGTGTGAGTGGTTAAGACCACTATTTGACCTCTAAGGGCTGCCCTAAAAGCTGTGATATCAATGTGATCAATGTTTGTAATCACTTAATCGAAATGGTGTTGTTTTGGTGTCTACAGATGCCCCTTTTTGGGAAGCGCTGCGGGTGACGCAGTGCTGAGCAAAAATATACGACCAAAGCACTAATGATTAGGGTTTCTTGGTAACATAACCAACTTTTAATGCCCCAAGTATGGAAAGGGGCATGCATTCTTGAATCCTTGCTTCTGACAAGCTAAGGAATTTGATTTCAAGTGTTAACCTGTTTTGGTGAGGTGTGACTTGAGCTTGGACATTGATCAGTCATGATTAGGCAAAGGGCGCAACCTTTTATCCACCAGGGAACCTTGTGTTCATGCTTCGGGAATGCCAAGTGTTTAATCAGTTTGTGATAATTGCTTGTTTGCTGCCCCAAGCAGGAGCGTGATTGTCTTTGTCAATGATTCTTTGAATGCATGTCATTGCCTTGATTGGGTGTGTGCTTGTTGATTGGTGACTAAGTGTGACTACCCCCTCAAGCGACGAATTGATGAGGGAATGACCTTCGTGAGAAAAGCGACGAGTCGCTTGACCCAAGATGACTTAGGTTAGGGTGGCTTTAGATGTTTTTCCATTTGAGCACGTGCAATTTCCCGACATTTGGATCTATTTTTGGTGGGTGTTAACCCTTTTGGTGATGCCATAATGGGGTGAAATCATCAAAAACCCGTCTTCCCATGGAGCGGTCCAGATATGATAGCCTTCTTAGGAAAGTAGGAGAATGAGAATTTGAGCCCCGACATCGATTTTCTATGCCAAGAGGTTGAGTGCAAGAGCACTCGTGTTCGGCAATGCTTATTGCTTCTTTTTGTGTTGCATTTTTGTGATGTTTTTGTTGTTGTGATTTTCTTTCTTTGCGTATATGTCATGATTTTATGCACAATGATTGATGTTGGTGGATGCATGCTACTTGATATGGATGGACGCATATGGTATGATAATTACCAGTGTTGTATGTTGATTTAGTTTGATGGATGCATGATGAATGCAAATGCATGTGATATGCAGAAATGAAATGGATGTATGGACTTGGTGAGAGTTGGTTATGGCACCATAGACTGTTTTAGATCTCCATTATTTTGCTATGTACAAATGTGGTGTGTCTTCTTTTTGTATTTTCTGATGGTATTGCAAGGATGAAAAGTAGTGTAATTGGTTTAAAAATGTAGCTAAGGTTTTCTGAGACTCAGACAGTTTTAACTCACTAGCCATGACTGTACTTTATCTTACAAGACTTTTGAACAAGGTATGAATCGGACTTGTTTTTAACCAAGTTATTTCACATCCTTGTGTGTGCAATTGAGTTCATTTATGTGGGATTTGTCAGGATACCGCCAGTGCCAGATGGGCTTTCAACCAAACCTGTACTTGGGATCACCTAATTAGCTCCACTAACTCCTTTGTTGTATGTAGTTAGATTAATCTACGATGTCATCCAGGATACCATAAGCTAGCTCATCCACATGCAAACATTGATCTGTACACAAGTTAATGTGACAGATATATCGTCATGTGAGAAGTTTACCGCCAGTGACCGATAGGCTATCAACCAAACCGGGTGCGAGGCTTGCCTCATGACCTGTCGAGAATCGTTGAGAGTTCCGGGGATTCAAGGTCAACTCCCTTCTTTTTTCAATTGTATTGGGATACGTGCTCGTTATAGTGATAATAATCACTGTTTATTTTGATTTGTTTTTCTTTTCTCTTGAGCAAGGGATATGGAGTGACGATAATCACTATTCTTTGTGCTTTTTGAGATGTGCGTTGTAGGGTGTCAAATTTTGAAGTTTTGACATTTTGCAAATTTTTGACGTTTTGCAACTTTGGGATTCTTAGGGAATTGGGTAGGGAGGACGCTTGTCCTTTTGCCAACTCTCAGCATTCTTGGGGTCATTCGCACAGGGGGATGAGCAAGATAACCGTTTCTCTTATGGTAACCTGGATTACTGTGCGGGGTTTCATCCTTCGTTCACACAACTCGGGAATTTTTATGTGTTTTAATTTGTGTTGGGATGTTACGTAACAAGGTGTATTGCAAGTGTAACTCTACCTTCGTAAAATCTGTTTGACTTGATACATTTCATTGCTAAAGAGCAAAATGATGACTGGATCACGAAAAACTCTTGATACATTAAGAGACCACTGACTCTAGTGTGGTAAAATGAATGGTGTTTTTGTTGTTTTTGTAAAATGGAACAGTGTGGAACAAGATGGGCTGGTAGAACCATGATAGCCTATGGTGCTTGTTGACCTGTACGACCATGAATATGCAATGTATGGATGCAATGCTTGCATGCAGCTATGTATTTTTGTATTTTTGATGGATTGATTTTGGTGAATATGAAGATGAATTGCGAGAAGAATTCTCTATTTGATGATTTTGAGTATGCCTAGAAATGAGATGCAAATTTTTGTTGTTTTTGGTGATTTTTGTTGTTTTTGAATTTTCATGATTTTTGACCAAGTGATTGTGGAAATCCTTGGAGCATTTTTGGGATTGACCAAGCGATTGCAAGAATCCTTGGAGCCTTTGGGATTGACCAAGCGATTGTGATAATCCTTGGAGCATTTTGGTTTGACCAAGCGATTTTAAGAATCCTTGGAGCCTTTTGGGATATGGCTCTCTTTAGATATGAAATGGTCACAAATGACTGATATTCAAGGGTTCTGTTTCCTTGATACCATCAAGAGAAGCTAGCCGGTATGTCCCGAGTCCGATTTTGCTATTAATGACATACGAACCTAACCAATTTGCTGCAAAATTGTCCCTTAGGTGGGATGGCAAACTGGAATTTTGTTGATTTTCCTTCAAAATGAAATCACCAACGCGAAAGTCCCGAAGGTGAACTTTCATGTTGTAAGCTTTCTTAAGTCGCTCTTGATAAATCCGTTAATGCTCGAGAGCATTAACGTGTCGTTCGTCAAGCAACATAAGCTGGTCTAACCGGGCCTGCCGCGCAGAATCATCATCTATGAACTCATGCATTGATATGCGCAGGGAAGGAATCTCCAACTCTAGAGGCATGACTGCCTCGGAGCCATACACGAGCAAAAATAGAGTGGCCCCAGTGGGCGTCCGAATGCTAGTGCGATAGGCCCATAGGGAAAGTGGTATTTGAATGTGCCAATCCTTATGATTGTCTGCGACGGTCTTTTTAAGGATGGCAACTAGCATTTTGTTTGACGCCTCTGCTTGTCCATTCGCCTGCGGATAATAAGGTGTTGAAAAGCTGTGCTGAATCTTGTACTTTATGGTAAAAGCACGCACGTCTTTGTTCTTGAAAGGTGTCCCATTATCCGAGACTATTTTGGATGGAATACCAAAACGACATATGATGTTATGCAAAATGAACTCCACAATGCGGGGTCCTATCGTAGAGGTAAGCGGAATTGCTTCCACCCACTTGGTGAAGTACTCTGTGGCCGTTATGATAAACGTGTGACGGCCTGACGACGTAGGGGAGATCTTTCCAATGAGATCAAAGCCCCATTGCGAAAACGACCAAGCAGACTGGACTGTCTGCAAGGCCTGAGAAGGTACGTGCATTAGATTGGCATGATGTTGACACTTCACGCACTTCTTGACATAGGTGCAACAATATCGCTCTAAAGATGGCCAATAATAGCCCATGCGAAGAATGCACTTTACGATGGCCATTCCACTGAAGTGGCCACCACATGTACCATCGTGCGCTTGGGCGACTGCCCAAGTGGACTCTTGCTAGTCCAAGCAACGAAGGAGGATTCCTTCATAGCTGCGACGATACAAGATGTCTCCTATCAAGACATACTTAGCCGCTTTCTGCTTGAGTGCTCGTTTTGTGGCATGAGTCAAATCAAGTGGGAGACTACCTAACTTGAGGTAGTCTCGAATGGGTAAATACCAGTCCTGTTGATCATAAACCTCGATAGTATGAACAGCCAATCCCTCCTGAAGTTCATCCCTAGCAAATGCTGAATGGGATAGAACCTGCAAGAATAGTATTGTGTTGCTATTAATGGGAGTAGGGGAGAACAAGGACCCCCAGTTGGCATGTTTCAGACGATCTCGAATTCAAGAGAACCTATCCGAGGATGGTTCAATTTGTATCATGTGGATTCCTGGCGTCGAGTCTAAGCTTGCACGCTCCATCACGGATTATGATAAGGTTTTGACTTGAATGGTTGTCATATCACCAGAAAGGTCCTGCGGAATTAATGACCCCAAGGAGGCCATTGTATCCGCAAAACGGTTTGATGATCGAGGGAGTGCCTCGATGTCATACCACTCAAGTTTTACCAGGAATTTTTCCATAAGGGCTTTATAAGCCTTCAGAACTGGGCATTTGCATTGATATACCCCTTTGACTTGATTGACTATTAACGGCGAATCACCAAAGATGTTCAGTCTTTTGATGTTCATGGTGATTGCTGTCTGAAGACCTAGGAGCAAGGCTTCATACTCGGCGTTGTTGTTGGTTCATGGGAAGTTTAATTTAAATGACAGGGGCATTGGAGCACCCTGCGGTGTGAAGAATACAATTCCTGCACCACCACCTTGCTCACACTTAGAACCATCGAAGAATAAGGTTATGTCGGCCTGTGACTCAGGCTCATCAGAATCTGGCGGTTCTGAGACATGAAAGACCCCATCATCGGGTAGTTCTATGACCAAAGGCTGATTGTCTTCAAGAGGAGCCTCTGCTAGTTGATCGGCTATGACTTGTCCTTTGATAGATTTTTGTCCAATAAACTCTATGTCAAATTCCGTCAACAACATGATCCATTTCGCCGTGCGACTACTATGATAAGTACGACTCATCATGTATCGCAATGGATTCTCCTTAGACACAACATACGTAGTGTTGCTCGGCATGTAGTGGCATAGCTTTTTGGTAGCAAACACCACTTGCCAAGCAAAGTTTCTCAACGTATGCATAGTTAAGTTCGTAGCCCGACCAGAGTGCGGCTAAGATAGTATGTAGCCTATTCCTTGTGAAGTTCATTCTTCTGGGCTAGCATGGCGCCCAGTGCCACCTCAGTAGTAGAGATGTATAAGTAGAACGACACTCCTGGCCTAGGTGGTGCCAATACTGGCGACGAAGCCAAGTATTGTTTGATCTCGTCAAAGGCTGACTGGCACTCGTCATCCCAATGAAATGTAACCCCCTTGTGCAATAATTTGTTCATGGGTTGGCACTTGTCAGATAATTGCGCTATGAAGCGTTTAATCGATGCGACCTTTCCCTGCAGACTCCTGAGCTGCTTGATTGTGGTTGGGGGAACCATTTCAAGGATTGCCTTGACTTTCTTTGGGTCCACCTCGATTCCTCATTTTGAGACTATGAAACCCAAGAGTTTTCCAGATGTGATGCCAAAGACGCACTTCTTAGGGTTTAATCTGACTTTATGCTCCATGAGGCGATCGAGGATCTTGCTTAAGTCAGCGATATGATTTGAGCACAAGAGAGACTTGGCTAATAAATCATACATGTAATCTTCCAAAGTTTTGTGCATGTAATCGTGGAAGATATACGTCATGGCACGTTGGTAGGTGGCACCAGCATTTTTAAGGCCAAAAGGCATGACCTTATAACAAAATTTCCCCCAAGGCGTTGTGAATGTCGTTTTGAGTTGATCCTCAGGATTGATACGAATTTGATTGTATCCTGAGAAACCATCCATTAGGGAGAGCATTTCATGACCTGCTGTAGCGTCTACCAACGCGTCGATGCTCGGTAAGGGGAAATCATCCTTAGGACTTGCTTTATTCAAATCACGAAAATCGGTGCATATGCGAATCCTCCCGTCGGGCTTCTTGACGGGAACCATGTTGGATAACCATGGTGGATAATCCATGCAGATGACAAATTGTGCGTCCAACAGCTTTTGTAATTCATCTTTGACCATCAAGGCCACTATTGGGTGCATCTTACGTAGTTTTTGCTTTACAGGCTTGATTGTCGGATCAAGCGTTAAATTATGCGTGACTAGCTGCGGGTCTAGTCCTGGCATATCCTTGTACGACCATGCAAAAACTTCCTTCTTCTCTTTGAGAAGGGCAATATATTCGGCTTGCTCTTTGGGGGAAAGGCTTACCCCCAGCTTGAGAATCCGTGGATTCATTGGATCTGTGCCGATGTCTACGTCAGTCGTCTCCTCGACTGACATGTGGGATCCGTCCTCCAACTGATGTGGAGTTGGGATCAAATGGATATCATCAGCTGAGTTAAGATCTACATTTGGAACCTCGGGTCCCTCTTCGGATTGAAAAATATCTTGAGTTGTCCTTGGGGCAAAATGAAGCATTTCATCGAAAGGCCAGTACTCTGCTAGTGATAATGGCAAATTGATGCGATCCCAGTCGATGGCATCCATGTCTAGATGCAATGGCTGTGATGGATCGATCGGATTGCGGATGGGTGCGATCAAATCAATGGAGATCATGTGGATGGAATGAATTTGGTCTCCATTATCGCGGGTATGATAACTTGATTTTTCTATATATTCCCTATACTCTGGATCTGGCTCTATGGGAACGGGCACGAACGGATCGGCCCTATGTGCCAAATGGAGGACAGGGTCTTCCCTCGTCACTGTTGTTATGATAGGGTCTCGAGGTGGACGGTGCTCATCGCGAATGTGGAGCCATGGATCCAAGATCAAGTCCCACCCTTCTGGGTCGACCCACCATTCATGCCCTAATCGTATGCCCATCTGTCCCATTAGATCTTCATGAGTTAAAGCACGATAATGTCATCGCGCATGTCTGAGATAGTCCATCTCAGTCTCATCTTCTGAGTCACTTTCGGAGATTCAAAAATGTTCATTCTCTTCAGCGACTATTGCTGGCGATGTTGAGGACTCTCCTTGCTCCAATAAGTTAATCTGGTCCCATCGCGGTTGTTCCACTTTTGGTGGAGGGACCTGACTCTCTTGACATTGTGCTGACTCAACTGGAATCTCTAAGGGGAATAGACTTTGAAAAGATGTCCGGACACCATTGATATTCTTTTTAGGGATGGGTATCCGAACTTTCGCCTCTCTCGGCAAAGGAGAGGGATTACTGCTTGTTACCAAGGGTGTTTGGTGACCATGGGAGGTAATCTCCCAATGTAAATTCTGTTTTTGGGTTGGCATAGAGATCTAGTGCCAATCCCCCCTTGTTGCCTATTTCTAGGTCTTGCATATTTTCAACCAAGATGCCATATGACAAGTCAGGAGTAGGGTTCAACCACCCCTTGCCCTTGGATATCGCGACACTTTGGGCCCACACCCAAAGCGGGCCCAAAGCGTCGCGATATCGCGACACTTTGGGCCCCGACCCAAAGCGGGCCCAAAGCGTCGCGATATCGCGACACTTTGGGCCCCGACCCAAAGCGGGCCCAAAGCGTCGCGATATCGCGACACTTTGGGCCCCGACCCAAAGCCGGCCCAAAGCGTCGCGATATCGCGACACTTTGGGCCCCGACCCAAAGTCGGCCCAAAGCGTCGCGATATCGCGACACACCAAAGTCAAAACCATGCATTCAACCATCCAAGGAATGACCGCCACGTGGCACCTCTACGTGTCCCTTCTCGAAGAGACCCCATGGCCCTGTAAAACGGTGGATTTTTACAGTGGACATTAATTAGACGAGCGGTGTTAGCAGAATATCCGATCCGAGGCCACGCCTCATAACTGCGATCTGTCAGTGCGAGCCATGTCCCATAATGGCCCGATAAGGATCAAATCTGAGCGGCCCTTACGAATTTAGGGTTTCGAACATTAATGTTCCCAGAGGCCGAACCCTCTATAAAAAAACTGGCTCGATACGTAAAATATTACGAAGTATTTTTCTAAAAACGTAACGAAGTGCTGTTAAACTGAATATCCGACTGTATTCATCTGAACTTGCAATTTCGGCATTGGATTACCTTAATCCATCAATTCGACGACAACTGCTGTGTGAGTGGTTAAGACCACTATTTGACCTCTAAGGGCTGCCCTAAAAGCTGTGATATCAATGTGATCAATGTTTGTAATCACTTAATCGAAACGGTGCTGTTTTGGTGTCTACAAAACGACATCGATCCAGGTGTTGTAGGTGAGTTGGATAGGAGAGGGCAATCATCCAAGGGAGGACCCAGGTTTGAATCTCCACCCTACCAAAAAGTTGAATTGGGTACCCAAAATCCAATTGATAATGTTGGTGCGAGCAGGGACGGGCACGGCTCTCGGGTGACTTTGATGGTGTAGAACCCCCTGGTCATGGTATCTCAGACCAAAGCAACCCCACAAGGAGTTTTTTGCTTAAAAAATAAAATAATAAATGACATCATATATAGAGTAATAGGTTGTAATGTAATCTTTATGAGTTGTAGCCTTTCAGCCATGGTTAGAGACACACCTTTCCAGCTTGCCAAGAAAATTTTCATTTGATCTAAAATTGAGTCCTAGAGCTTATTCTTCTTTCCTTTATCAAAAAAATGAGTACTAATACATGTTAATGGTAATTTTCCAACTTTAAACTCTCAAAGCTCTACAATCATTTGTTGTAATTCTATGGTAGTGTTAATGAAAAATATATTGTATTTTATATTACTAACCAACTATTCAATAACCTTCTCATAAAATGATAATATTCATTTCAAATCTATGGCCTCACTAACTAAGGGATGACCCAAAAGGTAACTATAGGGAATTTTCCCTACAATTTGGCTTCACTCAAATGTCCCAATCAAAAGCGAGACAAGCATAAAAAGGAGAGTCTAAAGGGGAAATCCACCTTTAGTCAGAAGGGTGGGAACCATCTCCACACCACAAATGAAGGTATATGAGTTTCAAGTTGCACTAGCCATTGGATCTCAAATCAATGGTCAATACTCCTTTTCTGCCCAAAGCCAACAACTTTAAGGCACTAAGGCCCCATACCATCAATTTTCCATCTTATGAGCCATGCTAATATTTCGATAAAAAAAGAAGAGGAAAAATAGGGTCCCACCATAGTTAAGTCCAAACACATGGAAATTGATAAAAAATAAGGAAATAAAGCATCAAAGTGTAGCCTGAGAAGACCCACCATTGGCTGAAAAGAAATTCATCTCAAACAAGACATGTGGTGGTTTTTCACAAATACAAGAAGACAACATAAGGGTAATTAAAGAAACACCTGCCATAGGATGCTAAAGTTTACTTTTGTAGCCTAACCTGTTAGAGTCATCCATGTGGTAGTTGTAGTAGCCACCTACGATATGGGTAAGGCTACCCTGCCAAACTATGCTAGTCAAGGAGACCATACTTGCTACGTCAGCAAGTGATATATTCTAGAGAAGAACTTGGAAAAAATTAAAATACACAACCACCCCAAATCTACAACAATGAGAGGTGGCAACAACAAAGTGCCATCTGAGGGTCTGAAAGCCTCCATCATTAATACCCCTAGATCTAGAGACCTTGAGATTTCTAACTATAATTATAGAATAATTTTGGCTACAAAATAGAGAGGAACACATAAACCTTATACACAATATTTCAAAGGGAAATAACCCTCATCCCAACCTATAAATAGGCTTGTAATTCTATTATAAATGTATTGAGAGCTTCTTGCTCATGCCTCATATATGACCTTGTGAAATCTTCCTTTCACCTCCTTCTTGGTTATATGAGTAGGGCTCAAACCTTTAGTTGTTGTCTAAATAGCATTGAGCCTCTTTAAGCCATATGCCTTGTAATAATTTTTGCACATGAATGGAAGCTATAACCAATTTTGCTTTATCCTACTTGTTTAGTGTGTTTTTCAATTTTGGGTTGTGTGATAAAATGTGTTCAAATCCTAGATATTAGACTATGGTGAATGTGTTAATTGCTATCTTATTCATGCAATCAAGAGGGGAAGCTTGATCTTGGCACATCACCTCCATAGCTTGGGTTTTGCTTTTATGTAAACTTACTTTCTTGCTAGTCACTTTCCTATTTTTATGCTTTTTGTCTTTCCTTGTATTTCCTTTCCTTGCCTGCAAGAAAATGCAGGATTGAGCCTGCAAGGTTTAAAAGTGTACTAAGATTAAAATAGACAAGGATCCAAACTTGGTTAAAAAACCTAAATATTTACCCATAGACACTCCTCTTCCATGGAGCTTCTTGCTATGTTGCTTTACATGAGGCACGAGTGTCCCATGCATGTTAGACTGCTGCCTCGATAGGTTGAAACATTCAGAGACGATAACAGTAACATCAACAAATTAGATATGGTATATGAAGGGACCATTTGTTCTAACATGAATACCTTTGAATTATTCTTCCACTTTCACCATTAATAAATCTATCCCCAATGCCTTAGCAAGAACAATAAATAGTTAAGGGGCAATGTATCACCTTGCTAGAGTCTAATAGATAATTTATACTAGAAAAAAAACTAAACACAAAGAAACCAAGAACATAAATAACTTTAAAGAGGGAATAATTAAATTCCTTAAAAAAATGAAGAGAGCATGCAAAGGTTTATCTGCCTTTGCTTAATGAAGTTTCACAGATCTTTATATAACGCAGAATCGAAAGACGAAACAGAAGAAATATATAATACGGAAATATAAACGAATAGAACAAATCACTTGCCACTTAAGGTGGGCACACCCTTGCGCAGACGCAGATGAAAAATATATAAAAGATATAAGATGATGCTTAATTAAACTATTTGTGAATCATATATATTAAAATTAACACGCTTGGAAAATGGCCGACGTATTATGTTTGGAGTGTAACATGACTCCCCTCCTCGGAAAGCTTTGTCCTCAAAGCTGGAAATGTCTGGAAGATACTTTCAGGTTCCCATGTGGCATCCTCCTCTGGTAAATCTTGCCATTTAATGAGAAATTCTTGAATCTGACGTGATCTCAGTCTTCGGATTCTATGTTGTAGTATATCTTCGGGTTGGAGATGTATGCGTCCTTCCTCGTCAAGCACTGGTAAGTCTGATTGACTTTGTACTTTCTGACCAATTACTTTTTTGAGACATGAAACATGAAATACTGGGTGTATTCGTGATGATGTAGGTAGCTCTAATTGATAGGCTACTTCTCCAATGCGGCGCACAATTTTGTAGGGACCATAGAATCGTGGAGCCAACTTTTGGCTGGATTTTAACCTTAACGAGGATTGTTTGTAAGGTTGCAGCTTTAGGAACACCCAATCACCTATATCAAAGGTTCTTTCTGATCGGTGCAAGTCTTGTTGTTGTTTCATACGATTCTGTGCTTGGACTAAATTCTCTTTGAGGATGGTGAGTGTAGACTGCCTTTGTTGGAACCAATCATCCACTTTGGCTACCTTGGATGATCCCTGGACGTAATCTGCAATGGCTGGAGGTTTGGTGCCATACAATGCTTCAAATGGAGACATCTTAATTGAGTAATGGTAAGAAGTGTTGTACCACCATTCTGCCAATGCTAACCAATGGCTCCATTGGTATTGTTTATCTTGAGCAAAACATCTTAAGTACGTACCCAAACATTTGTTAACTACTTCGTTTGACCATCATGTCTGTGGATGGTAAGTTGAAGACATGTTCAATTTGGTACCACTAAGGCGAAATAACTCCCTCCAAAAGTTACTAGTAAAAATGGGATCTCTATCACTTACAATATTTTTTGGCATACCATGTAATTTGAAAATTGAATCCATAAATACCTTTGCCACCTTGCTTGCGGAAAATGGATGTTGTAAAGCCTGAAAGTGAGCATATTTGGATAACCGGTCTACAACGACGAAGATTACTGTCCTGCCTTCTGATTTTGGAAGACCTTCAATGAAATCCATGGATATATGTTCCCACTGTCGTTCCGGGATGGGTAATGGTTGTAATAATCCTGGTGATTTGACTGTTTCTCCTTTATTGCGCTGGCAAACTTCACATTCTGCTACCCATTGTTTGACTTCTGCTTTTAATCCTTTCCAACAAAATGATTGTTTGACCCTTAAATATGTCTTCAAAAATCCCGAATGTCCTGCTGATGGAGACGCGTGTGATTCGTCGAGGATCTTTGATTTGAGTTCTGAATTATGTGGAATGTAAATGCGGTTCTTCTTCCGGAGGATGTTATCTTCATAAGAGAACAAAGGGTGTTTGGAAGACCCTATAGATAATTCATGAATTATCTAGGCAGTTTCACTATTGGACAACCATTCAATTTGTAATTGAGTTACCCATTGGGAGCAAGGACCTGAAATAGCATTGATGACTACTTCATCTTCATATTTTTTGGATAGTGCATCGACGGCTATATTTTCTTTCCCTTTCTTATATTCGATAACGAAATCATAGCCCAGAAGTTTGGTTAACCACTTATTTTGTTCTGGATAAGAAAACCTTTGCTCCAAAAAATGCTTGAGGCTACTATGATCTGTTTTTATAATGAAGCGGCTACTGATTAGGTAGTGTCTCCATTTTTCTACTGCATGAAGAATAGCCAACATTTCTTTTTCATATGTTGATCTTCCCAAAATTTTTTCGGAAAGCTGTTTACTTTCAAATGCCAATGGATGACCTTCTTGCATTAATATAGCCCCAATTCCTGTTCCTGATGCATCACATTCGATAATAAATGGTTTGTGAAAATTGGGAGTTGCTAATACTGGAGTTGTACACATGGCTTGCTTAAGAGCTTCAAAAGCTAGAGTAGCTTCTTCCGACCAACGAAAAGCATCCTTTTTTGTGAGTGCCGTGAGAGGTGCTGCAATCTTACCATAATTTTGTACAAACTTGCGATAGTAGCCCGTTAGACCCAAAAAACCACGAAGTTTCTTGATGGTTTTAGGTAAAGGCCACTCTTGAATTGCCTTAATCTTATTGGGATCGACTTTGACACCCTCATGTGAAACTATATGACCAAGATACTCGACTTCTTGAACACCAAATGAACATTTGGAGCGTTTAACAAATAATTTTTCTTTGTGTAGGATGTGAAGGGCTTTATCCACATGATGTAAATGGTCCGTCCATGTTTTGCTGTATATGAGGATATCATCAAAAAAAACTAATACAAACTTACGGAGGAGTGGACGAAACACTTGGTTCATGAGACTTTGGAATGTGGATGGTGCATTAGTGAGACCAAAAGGCATGACCAAAAATTCGTAATGACCCTCGTGAGTACGAAAGGCTGTTTTGGGAATATCTTCTTCTCTAACACGGATTTGGTGAAAGCCAGAGCGAAGGTCTAATTTTGTAAAAAAATTTGCACCATGCAACTCATCTAATAGGTCATCTATGACAGGGATAGGAAATTTGTCCTTGATAGTGAGTTTATTGAGAGAACGAAAGTCAGGACACATACGCCAAGAGTTATCTTTTCGTCTAGCCAGGACTACAGGTGAGGAATAAGGACTAGTGCTGTGACGAATGACTCCATGATCCAACAAATCCTGAACGATCTGTTCGATTTCTGTCTTTTGTGGCTGAGGGTAGCGATAAGGACGACTGTTAGGTGGGACACTTCCTGGCATTAAATGGATAGCATGATCATGAGATCGTTTAGGTGGTAATCCTTGAGGTTCTTGGAAAACCTCGTCATAATGTGTGATGATATCTTGTAACTCAGGTGCAATAATATCCGAAGTTGCTAATGATTGTTTTTCCAAACAATTAATTTGAGCTATAAACCCATATCCACCCTTTTTTAACATCTTTTCCATACTATGAGAGCTCACCATTTGTGTTGGAGGAGTAGTAATGCCTTGTAAGCGAATGACTCGTCCATTTTCCTTCCATTCCACAAATAATTTTTTGAAGTTGAAGCTAACTGTGTCTAATGTTTCCAACCATTCAACCCCCAAAATGACATCAGAATTTCCCAAATTCATGACAAAAAGGGATCCTAACCAGGTATAAGTTCCCATCTTTATGGAAACTTGAGATGTGCGACCCACGCATTGTGCGTTCACCCCGTTGGCCACTAAAACCTGGAATTTGTCTTTGTTGGAAGAGTTAATGAATAAATTCAAGGCTTTTGCTGTTTTGATGTCGATAAAATTGTGGGTGCTACCGGAATCAATTAGCACATTCACCTTTTTCACGGCGGAGAAAACCTGGTACCTTGATGGTATGGTGGGCGGTTAAACCCATGAGAGCATGCACTGAAATTGCCATTGTATCCTCTTCTTTTTTGTCTATAGTACATGGTAGGTCTTCTGGCATAGGTTCTTCTGATTGGTAAGGTTCATCCTCTTCCCCTTCATATTGATCACCTTCAATATGAAAGTTTTGTTTTTGGGCACAAGCTTGTTCCCTGGGGTGATGAGTGCGACATTTATAGCAAAAATATCTTGATGGTTGATCATTTCTACGAAAGGAATTGTTGCGGTATGAAGGACGACTATATGTTTCCCATTGTGCAGACAACTGATGTCTCTTCTCAGCCAACTTGGCTATTCTTATACAACTGTTCAACAAGGTTGGATCGTGCATGTCTACCTCCACTCGAATACTTTCTTTCAAACCATTGCGAAAGGCACCTACCACTGTGTCGGGACTAAGGTCTGAAGTGTATGGTAGTAAACTGGTAAACTCCGAAACGAATTCACTAATTGACCCTTTTTGTTTAAGAGATAACAATCTTACTGTGTAGGATGATGTAGCTCCGTCGTCAAATCTTTCTAAAAAAGAGGTAGTGAATTTTCTCCAAGTAATAATAGCTACATTCTCTTTTTTAAGCCATACAAACCATTGGTAGGCCTCAGTGCCTAATTTTGATGCGGCGAAAGGAACTCTATCAATTTCCTTAATTTGATATAAGTCAAGGATGCCTTCCATTTTGGCTAACCAACCACGAGGATCATGACCTTCAAAAGTGGGCATATCAATTCGTGGAAAGTTAATATTAGGGCCTCTTGGTTGGTGATAACCCATGTCCCTTTCTTGATTTGGGTTATACCGCTGTCTTTGGGAGGGATCTCTGTAATTATCCGAATCACCTCTTTGTTGTTGCCAATCATCATTAGGATCGATAGTTCCTTCATTCCTTTGGGCATGGGAGTGATTTTGGGGATTAGGATTGGGAATAGTCTGGTTGTGGGCATTCATAAAGCCTTTTAGGAGGATACCCATCTCGTGTATACTCTCTAGTATGCCATGAAGCGACTCCTTATCAGACATGGCTGAATTACTTGAGTTTTCTTGCGTGATGTTTTCGTGAGTTGGGGAAGGATCAGTAGCCATAGGATCTACTAGTGGGTGGTGTGGATTATAACTACCAATTTTAAAAGGAGAAGGAGAATTTTTAGTACCTGGGCTACGGTTAGCTCTTCTTATGTAGGTGTTGGTCGTCTCGGAGCTGGATAATCGACCGTTAGGACCCTTGCTCCAACTTTTACTCATGCACTGCTTACAATCTCTTGCTTAGTAGTCCTTGAACTTCAAAATTTCGGCCACAATGAGTTATAAAAAATTTGTTTTGTTTTTCCGCCTTGCTGCCACTCCAACTGTGGCGCGGAACTGAATTTCGTTGGCTCCCCTTCTTGATGACAGTTGTTGACCACTATAATTAGGACACCGAACCGAAGTGGATCCTGATGCGAGAACCGACAGTGGAATATGAGAATACGACAGACCAATGAACGCCGGACTCAAGGACGACGATCGAACGGAGGATGCGGCGGACACGACTATCGAACGTAGGACACGGCGATGACAAGGACACGGAAGACTGGACACGACTATCGAACGTAGGACGCAGCGACGACAAGGACACGGAAGACTCGACGATGACAAGACGCAACAATCGAGCGGAAGACTAGACGACGACAAGACGCAATAATCGAACGAATGACACGGACGCAACAAGACGACAGGACGCAACTATCGAATGAACGACACGGACGCAACACAGCAGACAACAGACACGACACAGCAGATGACAGACAAGACACACGATGCAACAACCAATGACACACGACGCAACAACCAATGACCAACCGAAGATGCTGACTCAACACACAATGACAGACGAAACCGACTTAATGACACGTGACCACGCGAATACCACAGCGCCGGAGGAGCTCAACGTGTGACCGTAGTCACACTTGAGAATGTGCGACGCACGCTTTAAAAACTATTAACCGTGCTTACCACACCACATGTGGGATAAAATTTCTAGCCAACCCTCGCAACAATGTCTCTGCTGACGTCAGCCGACGATTAATAGCAAAAAACCTTAGCAAAACTGTTTAATTAAAAAAATTTCTCGAATTTCTATTGGACGCCGCGGAGTGTGCAGAACTCGGCTGTGTTTGATTTTTTGGCTGCGTTTGGAACGATGGCGGTTGATGTGCAGAGCTCGGCTGCGTTCGAAACAATGGCTGCGAAGGAATGTGCACCGATTTGCTGTCGATATGGCTACGGACGAAGGAAGACGAAGGAGATAGAGGTGACGAACGAAGGAAGACGAATGGTGACAGCGGCCGTTGCTGCTGAGGAAGACGAAGGAAGACGAAGGGTGACAGCGGAAGGAAAGATCAGCCAACGATGCGGATGGGGCGGACGACGACAGGAACGATTGGACCGATGCGGATGATACCACTTGCAAAGGTTTATCTGCCTTTGCTTAATGAAGTTTCATAGATCTTTATATAACGCAGAATCGAAAGACGAAACAGAAGAAATATATAATACGGAAATATAAACGAATAGAACAAATCACTTGCCACTTAAGGTGGGCACACCCTTGCATAGACGCAGATGAAAAATATATAAAAGATATAAGATGATGCTTAATTAAACTATTTGTGAATCATATATATTAAAATTAACACGCTTGGAAAATGGCCGACGTATTATGTTTGGAGTGTAACAGAGCACATGTCCTTTTATATTCAAGAAATGACATAAACCCTAAAATGACTTAACTATAATTTAAGTCATTAATACAACACTAAAGCATAAATTAGACTAAGTCAACAAGTGACTTTATTAATATGCCTAAGTTTATAGTCTAGATGACTATTATGAACTAAATAAATCTAACATCCTCCCTTAATGGTCATTCTAGAAACCACACCATGTTTATCTCTAAATTTTACAATTTTATTCGGGCCAAGAGACTTGTTGAAAATATCTATAGTTTGGTCTTAAGTTGGGCAATATTTTAGCTCAACTTATCTATTTGCCTTATACTTGACTTTATAGATCTATTTATAGCCAATGGGTTTCTTCCCTAAAGGTAGCTCTGTAAGAGCCCATGTTTGATTAGCTATCAATGTCTCATTGCTTGCATAGCCTCTTTCCATTCTAGACTACCTTTGGCTTCTTTAGAATCCCAAGGCTCAAAATAATTTTGAAGGTTAGCCATCAAAGCATAATTCATCATACTAGATGCCTTACCTCTTTTTGGTCTACCTCGCTGACCTATACCAACCAACTTATCACAATGAGCATCATCATTATAGTTTACCTAACCAAATTCCCTATCTATTTTTGGTCAACCTTATTGGATTATATCAAGTAGCTCATCCTAGTGAACATCATTATTGGTGTTGTACCATTATTTTGGTATTTTCTTTCTCTCCTATAAATACAAAAAATTATTGGTTTTTTTTTTATTTGATATATTTCTAGAATCTTCTTGGCTATAAAATTCATGGGAGTCATGCTAAGAGGTGATTATTTCCTCTTGTTGACTTTCCCCATCCATTGTACCTATTTTTCTAGCCATATCCTCTTCATTTTTAGAAACTTTCAAATTTGATTTCTTCTAGAACAACCTTGCTTTTTCATAAAGTACCATATGACGACTAAGACATGTTGTGTTAGTCTTAACATCTACAAACCTATAAGCTTTATGGTTGTTACTATACTGTATGGATATAGTTTTATGGTATTTCACATCAATTTTAATTCATTTTTCTTTAGGAACCCATGCATATACTACTAAACCAAAAAATTTGAGATGACTTACTTGAGGTTTTCATCTAGACCATGTTTCTTTTAGAGTCTTCTTGTGTATCGCTTTTATTGGAGATCAGTTGAGAAGATACACTAATGTATGTACTACTTCTACCTAATACTTGTAAGGAACAAACATTTTTTCTAACATACACCTAGCCATCTCCACAATGGTACAATTTTATCTCTCTACCACTTCATTTTGTTGTGGAGTGTAGGGTGTGGTATATTACCTCTAAATACTTCTTGAGTATAGAAATCAAGAAAATCCTTAGAGTAAAGTTTTTCACCATTAGTAGATCGAAGGACTTTAATGATTTTCTACCAAAGCCTTGAAATTCTTGAAATCATTAAATACATATGAATTTAACTTTAAAAAATACACCCACATATTCCTATAAAAGTCATCTATAAACAACAAAAAATACCTGGTATTGAAGAATGATGTTGTGTTCAGAGGCCCACAAATGTCAGCATGGATCAACTGAAGAACTTCCTTAGCTATTCAAGCTTATCTTTCTTCAAATGGAGTCTTGTGTTGCTTACAAGTTTGACATGCTCCACAAATTTCTTGTTGATTTTATATATATGGAAATTTGGAATGCTATCAACCAAACTTTATTTATCCATATAAGAAATATATTTCAAATTCAAATGCCCATACCTTTGATTCCAAAGCTCACTGCTACTTTGAAAACTCTTAGTCATCAAAGCATACACTTTCACCTCCCTTGCATCGACCAACCTGAAAATTCCATGCTCTTTAATACCAAGAGTGAGTGTGTTATTATTCACCTTATCCATAGACTAACATTTGTGATTGCTAAAGATCACATATAAGGGGGTTGTGCTTCATAATTTTACTAATAGAAAGTAGATTTTTATCCATTCTTGAAACATAGTGAACATTAAGTAATATCAAATTTTTACTTGATAATATTATTTGCACATTACCTTTGCCTTCTCCCCTATATTCCTGCCCACCACCAAACATAATAGAGTCATTAGAAGATTAATTAGCAACATAACTAATATACCAATATCTTCTATTAGTAAAATGATGAGATGCACCTGAATCTATATACCAAGCATATGTTTTCACATTGTTTGCTTTATCACGTGCCATAAACACAAAGCGGTCTTCCTCTTATTTATGTTCTACAAAATTGGACTGCTTCTTTAGCCCTTGGTTATTCTTTTTATTATATAACCTTTTCTTACAAAATATTTTCTTATGGCCTATTTTTCCACAATAACGACACTTAAAAGTCTTGTGATTACCTAATTCAAGTTGTTTTGATGCCCTCAAGACTCTTAACAAACTTGCCTTTGCCCTTGAAGTTGGATGACAAAGCCATTTTTAAACCCTCATTCCTAATACTACTTCCAAACTGCTTTTTCCACCTATCTTGCTACAAGAGCTTAGTGCTCAAATACTCAAACTTCAAGTGAAAATCAATAGAAGTAATATTTAGGATTTCAATGTCTCATGAGGGATATCGTAATGGTAGGTCTTTGGGTTTTCATCCAAGAGACCCAAGTTCAAACCTTGATACAAGGAGACGAGGATCGTTTTAAAAAAAACTCGTGCTTTACCATAACATTTTAACCTAAAAAGGATAGGTCAATTAGTAGTGGTTGATTTCTTGCCAATGGGTTTCCCTTGTTCAATTCCCTAGATGGTTGAGGTCCCATTGACTTTATCTTTACCTAACAGGCTAGGGTTTATAGAGGTTCCATATGCAATCAAAAAATATATATTTTTAGGGTTTCAATAAAATTCTCAAATGAAGCTTGTAAACTCTTGAGAGTGATTACCACTATGTCTTCTTCTATTTTTTTCCCAATGGTATTCAATTGTTCTCTAAGGTCTTTTATCTTTAGTAAATGATATTGTAAAAACTCACTTTCATGTATTTTGCTTGAAAATAGTAAATTTTTAATAAGGATTTACCTTTATCTGAATTTCATGTAAATCCTCTAGTTTCTGCTAAATAATTGTAGCATCACCTCAATTTTCACTTCAAGAAGCATTTCATCAGTCACAAAAAGCTTTATTAGCATCACAACTTCTCTATTTCACTCATCAAACTTGGTTTGATCATTTTCAACTATTGTTGGTCATGTTTCCTTGCCCAACACAAGCTGATCCAAACACCTGTACTAAAAAATGGCCAACATATGTTGTTTCTAAGTACTATAATTCTTTCTATTTTTTTGGTTACCCTCTAACATAATGTTAGACAAACTAGCCATTAGAGCACAAAAAAATAAAATTTGCAACTGAAATAAAGACTTACAACTAAGAAAGTTATGTTTTTCCTCCCCCAAACAGAGGTTACGAAAGAAAAAAATATTCTTGCTAGAAGGCTAATAGATTTGTTGGAAAATAACACAAATATTTTGGAAAACTCTTAGATCTGCTCCATATCTACTAGAGAACTCTTAGATTTGCTGAGAAAATATTAGATTTGCTAGAAAACTCTTAGATATGATGAGAAACACTAATGCTTACTGGAAAACTCTTAGATTTACCGAGAAACACTCATATATGCTCTAGATATTTTATATCTGCTGAGAAACACTCAAATTTGCTAGAAAACTCTTGGATTTATTGAGAAATACTTAGATCTCCTAGAAAACTCTTAGATTAACTCAGAAACTCTTAAATCTGCTCTAGATCTATTGAAGAATGCTCAAATCTCCTCTAAATCCATTTGAAAACTATTAGATTTACCAAGAAACACTTAGATTTGTTGAAAAACTCTTGAATACGCTAAGAAATGCTCAAACATGTCTTTGCCCAAAAGCTCCTTCAATTTCTTACTATGTATCAAAAAGTAATACATCATTCCTCACTGATCTATGTAGTCCCTAAGCCTTCACCCACTTTAACTTCCTCTCACTGTGGCTCTAATACCATATTAGAAAAAAAACCGAACACACAAAGAAACCAAGAACCCAAAAAACTTGAAAGATGAAATGCTTATATTTCTTAATAAAATGAATAGAACACTTATCATTTTATAGTCAAGAAATGACATAAACCCTAAAATGACTAAACTATACCTTAAATCATTGATACAACACTAAAGCATAAATTAGAATAAATCAACAAGTGACTTTATTAATATGATAAGTCTATAGTCTAGATGACCATTTTGAACTAAATAACTCTAACAATTTTTAGTGTCCAATAACAAATTCACTAATCAAAATAGAATATTTTGAAATGTTATAACAACATTTAATCCATCAACACTAACCTTGATCAAAACTAAATATTTTAAAAATATCATGTGAAAAACTCTAACAAACCCTATCTTATAGTGATATTACAAACATAATTGTTATATTCATGAAATAAAGATAATATATAAGCTCTTAAATAATCATTACACCATCAAAAATTTATTTATCATAAACAAAATCACTTTATTTCTATCAAATATTATAATCTAAAATGCATTTTAACTGTCTCGACAGGACAACGCAATGGTTCCAGGTTTGGCTTTTCTTCACAAGGTCCAAAGTTCAAACTGTTATATGTGGTTGTGTGTTAAATTCCCTGTTGATAAGCTCAACTCTCCCCTAATGAGAGGTTATGGTGGAATGAAAATACCCTACCTTAAAAGTTGGTAGTAAAAGTTTCTCACACTAACCAAATCCAACCAAAAATTTACTTTTAAACCTAATTATTAATATATATTTTTAAAAATTATCTTCTAAATTATATTAAAAAACTTATCACATATAAATCATTGGTCTTGTCTTCTGGTGCGGACTTAAAACATTAAAGTAATAAAATAATAAGGGCATTGTGGCATCCACGCTTCCTAGATAACTCCTTTCATGGTGACCCACGCACTAAATCATGACCACCGTCGTCCTCATTCAAAAGCAAAGGCACACGTGGCCCCATATAGGATCGTGGTTGTACGGTGGCAACTTTATATATGAATTTAACTTATAATATTTGATAGGATTAAAACATTAATTTTTTTTATTTGAAGTTCTTACATCGAAGCATAATAATTTATGTATCTCATGAAATTATGACATAGGATAATTTTATATCTTCACAGGATGTCAACTTCTACACCATAAGATGAAATTATTATAAACGTACATTGTGCTAACTTTAAAAAAAACCAAGTACTAAAGTTGGTTGTTATAGACGTATACTAAAGTAAGTAAGGAGAATCAAAAGGGAAACTATCTTCTAAAATAATTTGTTTTAAATATTAATAAATTAATTTATTTAAAAATTAGATTATATTTTTGTTTTTTTAAAAGGTTTTTAAGTAAAATTTAGTCAGATTGTTATAGATTTCAAAATATTTAATAGTTTGAGTAGTTTCAAATATTAAAATATTTTAATATAAATGGTTATGAACATAATATTTATGAAAATAACAACTATAAGATATAAATGGTATCGGGGGATGTAGCGCAACGGTTTGAGCTTTGGCTCTTCTTCTAAAGGTCCAAGGTTCAAACCGTGACGTAGGTGAGTGTGTGAGGGGGTGAGTGTGTGTCTCCCTAGTGGAGTTGTTGTAACAGGTTGGGGGATTCCTGGTCAAAACCCCCATATCTTAATATTACCAAAAAAACAATTATAAGATATAAATGACCAATATCATTCATGTAATAATAGTAGAATTGCTTAAATTGTATACAAGCTTCATTCAATTCTTCGATACAATACATGGAGCTTTGTCTCCATAATATAACCTTAAAAAGATGACTCTTGAACTCTTTGACTATTTATCTCCTCACATATCTAGGAGATGCAACCTTTTCTATTCCACACATAAGACAAGTCTCTCATGCCTCTTGGCTTCTCATCTTACCACTTGTATACATGACTCTTGACTCTCTATTTACACACTCTATTACATGACACTTGCACACTTTTTCACTCCTCACACTTGCACACATAATTACATGATACTTGCACATAAACACATACATAAAGGGAAATATAAATTACACTCCTTAACTATAGACTCACATCCTATTCTAATATTTACTATTGTACCATAATGTAATATTTGCCAAAATATAGAAGATGCAGGACTATGCTCCTCACATCTAATCTACTACAACTATACATGCATAAGAGTAACTATCCAAATCAATGATATATAAATCTAGATACAACGAGCAATACTATCTTCAATGGTAAGAATGAAAAAGAAAATTCCTTGGACCATTGAGTCTACCATCTTGGAGGATATCCATAGCAAGTGAGGTCTCCTCGATCAAGAGCCCGTCTACCACCCTATTTTGATCTCTAAATATGCATATGAACTCTATTGTCTTAAAATGTTGTTGGATCATCTATATTTGCTCAATTATTCTTTGTATTATTTAGTCTATGTTCATTTGATTGCTTGGTCCTTTTTAAGTGATTAATCATAAATTGGGGCTCTAATTCCACCTGAATTTTCCTCCATCGCACCTTCAGAGCCTCTTGTAATCCCCTTAAGATGGCATATCCCTCTACCATGTTATTGGATAATATACCTAGGTTTTTTAAAAATGCAAAAGTACAGGTTCCATTTGAGAGGCAACCTATTCCCCCATACTCGCCTTGGATTTCCCATCCAAATTAATTTACCCAATCCCTTTGGAGGAGGTTTCTAATTCCTAGTTCATATTACTTATGTGTGATTTGGGTTTACCCTTTTTTATGTTACCACCGTTAGAGACACTTGTAATATGGATATTATCTAAATCCACTTCTAGTTAGGATTATGGGACCCTTTTAATAGGTATTGGATTGACTCCATCATAATGGCCATGATCCTTTTTCAGATAAAATGGTTGTCTTTGTACTCTTGATTGAAGATACGACTATTTCTCACGTTCCACAAATTCCATATAAAGAGATCCATCCCCAACAAAAAAATCTGCCAAGTGGGTTGGTTCATTTCCTCCTATTTAGGCCACTCCCTCCAAAGTTATTCTATAGATGATATCCCAGACTAGTATATGCCTAGCAGATCTGTCATTCGTTTCCACATGTTGATAATTATAGGGTATTCTATAAAGAGGTGAGAGATCATTTTCTCATTCTCCCAACGCATCTCACATATAAAAAGCCCATGTATCCCTCTATTTATTAATTGTTCTCGTGTCAAGACCGTTCTATGAAGTAGAAGCCAAATGAGGAATCTCACTTTGGGCCAAAGGTTCTATGTCCACAAATCTATGAATATATCTCTTAACAGACTAGGAATACTTTGGTAGAGGGCTAAATATCTAGAGGTAATTGTATACTTATTCCATTTTTTTGCCCCATTTGAATCCTCTTAAGACTATGAGAGTGACCTCATCTAGATGGTCCTATAGATTTTGTTTCTTTGATCCTCTAGAACTTGGATTGACCACTCCTCTATTGGGATCCACTGCCTTCTTACCTCCCAACTTCTGCTTTGAGACTTACAGTAATTGGCTACCTTAACCTAGTTGTTTCTAAAGATTTCAAATGACATGCTCGTTATAATATATTCTTTTTAATTTATGAAAGATATGTAGATATTTCAAATGAAATGCTCACCATAATATATTCTTTTTAATTTGTCAAAGATATGGAGCTATGGAGCTATGGATTTTAAATTTAATATTTAAATTTATGTCTTAAAATAATTAAAAAAATATTATTTTAAAAATATTTATGAATTATCTTACAAAACAAATATCACTTAATAATTAATTTCTACATTTGTAAATATATTATCATTAAATTTGTATAAGTTTAATATATTTTCTCCATTCATAAATTCTTACCATTATCAATTTGTTTGTACTTAAGAATGAAAAGGAGACATTGAAATGTATTTTGTAACAATTATGAAACCTATAAACATACTTGTTAAAAATATATTTTTTAGTTGTTTTGTCACAAGTTTTTTATTATTTAAAAAATATTTTTAATTAATATATTAGAAAAAGGTTAGAAATATTAGGATAAACAATATTATTGTGAATATGATTCATAGATGCAAGGAAGGGATCAGGTGGAACTATGGATAGAATGAATTTCAAAGATGTTGTAAGGGGCGCTCAACCTCCAACAATGGTCGACGAGGTTTTTTGCGTCAACTTCTTTGTATACCAAGGATTGATCCTAGGAAAACATACTCTGGTTGCATGCAAGCGGTGGATGGATCTCTAATTGTTAATCTACAACGATATGACCTTCAAGATGGAATTGCTACAATAGAGCAACGAGGGTTGATCTATCAATTCTTGGGCTTTTGACCATCCTTACCTACTTTTAAAATTTGGGCTTTGAAGCAATGATAAACTTCAAGTGAGTTTAGTATCTCAAATTATCCTAATGGGTATTTTTTGGTGTTATTTTCTAATGAGGAGGATATACAACAAATATTCTAGGGTGGTCCTTGGTTTTTTATTTGTTTATGAAACCTTGGCATGCTTTATTTAAGGTTGAAGAGGAAATACCTTCAATAGGACCTATCTAGGTCAAAATTTTGTGTGGAAAACACCCCAATTGGGTTCCACTTTCGAGTAAGTCCCAAGAATGTAGGGGCATATATTCCCCCAAAAATACCCATGGCTTTCACACATGGCCTGCCCCCTTTGACACACTCAAAGAGCATGCCTAAAACAACAAAAATACAAACAAAAAAACACAAAAATATAAAAAACACAACAACAACAACAACAACAACAACAAAAGAAAAAAAAACACACAAACATAACAACAAAAAAAACATAAACACAAAAACATAAAAAACACCAAAAACAACACAAAAAATACAAAAATAAAACATAATGAAAATGATACAAAACAACCCACACATCGAAAAATTAAAAAGAAGGAAAAAATAGAAAACTTTCGTCTTTCTAGGCCAAAAGGCTATTCAGACAAGATTCAACAAAGGAAACATAAGAATTATCAGTCTGAGAAAGGGAACTAAAATATCCTGATCAAACCAAAGAGAAGCAAAAAAAAAAAAGGAACTAGGTACCTCTAGTACTGGAGCCATCCAGAGAAATGATAGAAAGAAGAGTTTCCCTTATTTGTGAATCCCACCATCTAGGAGGGTGGATGTAGTAAGTAATATCACCTTTGTCCAATATCCAAGGAGCTAAAGCATCAATAATCATATTATGTTCTTTGACAATATGATTGTATTCAACTTTCAAAAAGCTCATATGGATTAATTGAATATTCTCAACAATTCTTTTTATTCTCCAATCAACCTTATGATTCTTAGGAGTCTTCAACAAATTAATTATGACTTGAGAGCTAGATCCATGAGCACATTTTTACATCCGACCTTAGCAGCCTATCGAAGGCCTCTAGGATACCATACCCCTCGGTAAGGTTATTGGAAAGGATACCCAAATTCTCAGCAAAAGTGAAAACCAAGGAACCATCTGAAATTCTAGTACCAATTCATCCCACACTAGCTTTTCCAGGGTTTCCCCTAGAGGCTCCATTGGTATTGAATTTTTCAAAATCCTTAGGAGGAGGCTACCAATTTCTTGTTCTATCCATATTTTGATTACTCTCATTCCCTTTAAGCTGACTACCATTAAAAGAGTTAATCTTCAATCTTTGCATCACTTGATTCCATTGTTGGTGGGAGTTTTGGGGTGTTTAAGGAGTTTTTGGACTGATTCAACTAAGTTGGAAATGGTATTTTACCAGATATAGTGATTTTTCTTCCTTTCTTGATTGAAAATCTGGTTGTTTCTTTCCTTCTAGATATTTTGAGGTAGAATGGTAGAACCCATCCAAACTACTTGCCTAATAAAATGATCAACACCCTCCTGATTAGGCCAATCCCTCCAAACTTATTCAAAAGTAAATAAAATGGACCACTGTTAGCCAAGTAAGATGACCATTCTCCTCCATAACTCAGAGGCTAAGATATGCTCAATAAAAATATGGCTAAAAGTTTCCACATTCTCTCCACACATTTCGCATCTAAATGGGCCATGAAAACCACGTTTCATAAGTTGCTCACTAGTAAGCACCCTATGATGCAATAAAATCCATGTAAAGAACCTCACCTTAGGCCAAATATTTTGAGCCCACAACTGAGTAAATATATCATATGATTGGTTGGGATTATTATGGCATAAGGCCAAATAACCTTAAGCAACTGAATACTCACCCTTAGTAGTGTTGTTCCATCCAAAATAGTTTTTATCATGGGACCAAGAGAGAGATATCATATGAAGGATGCTTTGGATATATTTTCTTTTCCTTTTTGGCATCTGAATAGGCAAGTCCTCAACAGGGATCCAATATCTACCAACATATGAATTACTAGTATGGTATCGACAGTAATTGTAGACACCAAAACAACACCAATCCGATTAAGTGACTACAAACACTAATCGCATTGACACACACAGCTTTCAGGGCAGCCCTCAGAGGTCAAACAGTGGTCCTAGCCACTCACACAGCAGTTTAGAAGGTCAAAAAATGAGCAGAGCAAAGTTGGTCGCTTTAACAAGCCTTCATTAAAACAAAGTCAAAGCAAGCCTTTAATCAAAAGCAAAACTTTAAACTTCAAGCCTTAAGCGAGAACAAATCTTAAGCAAACTTCAAATCTTAAGCAAACTTTAAAAGCAAAGGAGCTTTGGCCTGCGACGTCACGATTTCGCGACGTCGCGATTCGCGATTTGGTCTTGCTCAAGGGCTGGGGTTTTACGACCAGCTCCTTGGTTTAAATTTACCACGTGAAGTGTGTGTGGTTCATTTTATTTAAAAAAAAAATGAAATAAGCAGCAAAAAGAAACTTTCCCTATGCCACACAAACACTACAAACCAAAAAACAGCAAGTAGAAATTTAATTTTTTTTTTTTTATAAAGTAAGAAAAATTTATGGAAAACTTCTCTACCTTTCTTTAATAATTAAAAAAATGAAAGTAAAAAATTAAACAGATAAAATACACAGAAATATCACAACAGAAAATGACATGGACAGTTAGAAACCGTTACCTCTTTTCTGCCCGGACTTGCTGTTTCTGACCTTCGGCTTAAGAAAGGTACCTGTTAAGCACAAAACATAGCAAATCTGATTAGTTTTTGTGATTTAAAAATCTGGGAACGGTCCCACCGTGATCGCCACTGAAAGCATGAGATTCCCTAAATAAAAGAAACACTATGCACAAAACAAAGAAAAGAGATAAATTGGAAATAAAAGAAAGACGTATTAAAGCACAGCCCTCTTTATTCAAATTTCTTATCCTCGGTTACATGGACGTCTCCTCCCTTTTTAGGGGCTAGGAGCGTTAAATAGATCTCTGTTACAAATGTGCACATTCATCTTCTTTTCGCATGCCCACATGCAAAGTGGGCGGGCAAACGTACTGCCGCCGCTGATGTTAATGAGTCCTTGCTTGCTGTTGTTTCTCCTGCGATCAAAGAAACAGTAAACGTGTTAATAGCACCTGCTGCAAAAAGGTAGAGCGTTGACTTTAAAAATTGATAAACAATACATTCGAAAGATTTATTAAATGCGTGCAACCAAACAACTCTACGCAACCTACGACTCTAACCGAAATCAGAAAACGTCACCAGATGGCCACTGCCCTTGAAACAGTCGGCCACTCCACTGTCGAATCAGTGTAGTTTCCTGCAGGTTAGTGGCGCAACAAAAACGATAGAAGCATGCTAATACTCGATGAATTTCTAAAGTCACGGTAATATGATAATATGTTTGATAACCGATCTAAACAGTCTAAAATGTGATGCTGGAAATATATTTGGACAAAAAAGCATAATCTATTTAAACACATCTGCTGGATATATTTGAAAACAACATAATTTATATTGAGAATAAGAACGTGCGTAGGGTGCCCAAACGGGCCGCCCCCGTTGAAACTTAATTTTGACGCCAATCCACTAGGGATAGGCTCAAAATCTGAGAGAATGGAGTGTCGACAAATTAATGGATTCTTGTGATCCAATATCGGGTATGAAAGTCAGATTCACGCTTCTGAAAACCACCCACCAACCTCTCTAAGAGATTCTGGATGTGAAGAAGGTGAAATCAAACTGATGCAATCGGGTCTCGAATGAACAGCACTTCGTTGCGTCTCAAAATCTTCTTCCCTTTCTTTTTTTTTCTGCATTGAGCTAGTTTTTATAGAGGATTTCGCCTCTGAGATATTAACGTCAAAACCCTAAGTCCGTAGGAGCCGCTGAGATTTGACCGTTGTCAGATGATTATGAGGCATGGCTCGCACTGAGATTATCGCTAGGAACTCACATCAATAGTTATGAGGCATGGCCTCGGACCGGATTTGTTGTTGAGACTGCTCGTCTCATTACTGCAGTTGGTGAAGTCCGCCGTTTTTATAGACCCACGGGGTCTCTTCAAATATGGTATGTAGTGATGCCACGTGGCGGCCATGTCCTCCCAGGAGGTAGGAAAGTCTTTCGCGACTTGGGCTGCCATCTGTCATTAAGTCATTTTTTAATGCCTCTGATTGGTTGACGCCTTTGACGCCGAAGTGTCGCGATATCGTGACACTTCGGCCGGGTCTTGGTTTTGGGGCCGAAGTGTCGCGATATCGTGACACTTCGGCCCGGTCTTGGCTTCCGGCCGAAGTGTCGCGATATCGCGACACTTCGGCCACCAAGCCAAGACCTGGCCAAAGTGTCGTGATATCGCGACACTTCGGCCCCAAAGCCAAGACCTGGCCGAAGTGTCACGATATCACGACACTTTGGCCAGGTCTTGGCTTTGGGGCCGAAGTGTCGCGATATCACGACACTTTGGCCAGGACGATATCACGACACTTCGGCATCAAAGGCATCAACCAATCAGAGGCATTAAAAAAAATGACTTAATGACAGATGGCAGCCCATATCGCGACACTTCGGCGTCAAAGGCGTCAACCAATCAGAGGCATTAAAAAATGACTTAATGACAGATGGCAGCCCAAGTCGCGAAAGACTTTCCTACCTCCTGGGAGGACATGGCCGCCACGTGGCGTCACTACATACCATCTTTGAAGAGACCCCGTGGGTCTATAAAAATGACGGACTTCACCAACTGCAGTAATGAGATGAGCAGTCTCAACAACAAATCCGGTCCGAGGCCATGCCTCATAACTATTGATGTGAGTTCCTAGCGATAATCTCAGTGCGAGCCATGCCTCATAATCATCTGACAATGGTCAAATCTCAGCGGCTCCTGCGGACTTAGGGTTTTGACGTTAATATCTCAGAGGCGAAATCCTCTATAAAAACTAGCTCAATGCAAAAGAAAAAAAGAAAGGGAAGAAGATTTTGAGACGCAACGAAGTGTTGTTCATTCGAGACCCGATTGCACCAGTTTGAGTTCACCTTCTTCACATCCAGAATCTCTTAGAGAGGTTGGTGGGTGGTTTTCAGAAGCGTGAATCTGACTTTCATACCCAATATTGGATCACAAGAATCCATTAATTTGTCGACACTCCATTCTCTCAGATTTTGAGCCTATCCCTAGTGGATTGGCGTCGAAATTAAGTTTCAATGGGGGCAGCTCGTTTGGGCACCCTACGCACGTTCTTATTCTCAATATAAATTATGTTGTTTTCAAATATATCCAGCAGATGTGTTTAAATAGATTATGCTTTTTTGTCCAAATATATTTCCAGCATCACATTTTAGACTGTTTAGATCGGTTATCAAACATATTATCATATTACCGCGACTTTAGACATTCATCGAGTATTAGCATGCTTCTATCGTTTTTGTTGCGCCACTAACCTGCAGGAAACTACACTGATTCGACAGTGGATTGGCCGACTGTTTCAAGGGCAGTGGCCATCTGGTGACGTTTTTTGATTTCGGTTAGAGTCGCAGGTTGCGTAGAGTTGTTTGGTTGCACGCATTTAATAAATCTTTCGAATGTATTGTTTATCGATTTTTAAAGTCAACGCTCTACCTTTTTGCAGCAGGTGCTATTAACGCGTTTACTGTTTCTTTGATCGCAGGAGAAACAGCAGCAAGCAAGGACTCATTAACATCAGCGACGGCAGTACGTTTGCCCGCCCACTTTGCATGTGGGCATGCAGAAAGAAGATGAATGTGCACATTTGTAACATAGATCTATTTAACGCTCCTAGCCCCTAAAAAGGGAGGAGACGTCCATGTAACCGAGGATAAGAAATTTGAATAAAGAGGGCTGTGCTTTAATACGTCTTTCTTTTATTTCCAATTTATCTCTTTTCTTTGTTTTGTGCATAGTGTTTCTTTTATTTTCGGAATCTCATGCTTTCAGTAATTAGCAACCTTTATCCAGTTAGCTCGATGAAGCTCCTTCATACAAGGCCTCCAATCAGAAAATTGGGTTATCAAAGGTTGGCGATCATTCTAAGAATCTATCCAAAAATTTACCTATTGACCATTATGAATTATACAAAATAACTTTTTTTTAATCAAATTTCACCAGTCTTAAGAACTGCTAAAATGGGAGAACCTTCGGTAGGCAATTGATAGCGAACAAGGTCTTCAAGACTTTTGTTCTCAATATATTTAGCATGAAGATTCTTTTTCTAAAGAGAATTGAGGTTATGCAAAATCCACTAATACAGTTTAGTAGTTAAAGCCTTATTATTATTAAAAGTAGACCAAAATCCTAACCCCCTTCATTCTTGAGAAGGCAAAAAGTATCCTATTTCACCAAGGCCCATTTTATTTTCTTCTTAGTACCACTCTAGAGGAATCAATGATTGATTTGATCCAATTCTCAAAGAACTACCTTTGGGATATTCAACACAACATAAACATAAATAGGTATAGCTTGAAGGATTGATTTTACCAAGGTAATTCTACCCCCAAAATGAAAGCCACCTATTGGTCCACTTTCCGATTTTCTTCTTAATTCTATCCAACAACCAATTCCAATAATTTTTTTTTATATTTGAATATTGATAGGAATGCATAAATAAGTTATTGGAAGGGAGCTCTTCTTATATCTCAATTTATCCAAGACCATGGATTCCCTGTCTGGGAGTGCAGTGAAAGAAAATGACTTTAGATTTATCTTCATTGATCAATCGCCCAATAGCATTAGAAAGAAAACTAATGATTTGCTTAATTTTAGAAGCTTCCTTAACTATAGCTTTACCCAACAGAGTAAATTCATCAACAAATTGATGATGAGAAATAGGCCTAGCTCCACGAGCAATGGTAAATCCCTCAAGTTTTTTGTTTTCTCTATTTTTGGTTATAGTCCTATCCAAGAATTTAACAAGAATGATGAATAAATAAGGGGAGAAGGGGTCACCTTGCCTAATACTTCTAGAAGCTAGGAACAACTGAGAAGGCCTACCATTGATAAGAATAGAGTAGGACATTGAAGAGATACATACCATAATCTAGTCCATTGAATCCTGAGAGAAGCCAAATTCCCTTAAAACTTTGACAAGGAAGTGCCAATCCACTCTATCATGAGCTTTAGATAAGTCTAAACAAATGAAAATAGATGGATATTTTTACATTTCCATGGAATGGATGGCTTCTTGAGCAAGAACTATCTCATCCACAATTTGACGCCCTTCCACATAACCCCTTTGTTCAAGGGAAATAATCTTATGCAAAAGAGGTTTCAACCTTTTTGCCATGATCTTTGTAATGATTTTGAGAAGATTACATAAATATATAGGTCTAAAAGTTGAGATATGATATGCCTCTTGAGCTTTTGGGGCAATATATATATATAAGTTTTATTGATAACCTTCAAAATTTCTTTGGCTGTCCTAGATTCTTCCACCACCTCTAATAAATCATCATGAAGGATATCCTAAAACTCTTGATAGAACTCAATGGCAAAACCATTAGGACCTGGGATTTTTTCTTTTTACATTTTAAAAACCACTTCTTGAAGCTCATTGATAGTAACTGAAGCAGTCAAAATAAAGTTCTCCTTAGAAGTGATAAAAGTAGGGATTGATTGAAGAATATTCTATTGAGAAGCTGAGTCAAGAGGTACAATAACAAAAAGATTGGAAAAGTAATTGACAACAATAGATTTCATGCCATCCCAAGTGTAAACATCTCCATAATTAGATTTTAGGGAATAAATAAAGTTGTGATATCTCTAAGCTAGAAGAGATTTATGGAAGAAATCTATGTTTCGATCTCCTTATTTGAGCCATTGGATCTTAGATTTTTGCTTCCATAAGAGTTCTCTTTTTTCCCATTCCTCTAACTGAGTTGTGAGTCTAATTTCATCTATACTTCTACTCTCTATGAGGTCATCTAAACATATTTTATTATTCAAATTTTCAAGCTAAGCAATAAATTTATGTTTTTTTTTGAACATCTCCATACTCCTTCCAGTTCCAAATATTAATTTTGGATTTAATGCATTGCAACCTTTTGGTAAAACAAAACATCTTAGTCCCATATATTGTTTTACCTTCCTTCCACCATTGCTACACTTAGGATCAAAAGGAACTGTCTCTAAGCCAAATTAACTGAAATTAAAAAGGCAAGAAACTCACATTGGTTTTCCAAATTTCCACCATGATTGGTTAGTGATTCGAACTAGCATTGTTAAGATTTTACACCTTAGGAATGTGACTATGGATTAAGAAATTATCAGAGAATAAGAACCTATCCAATATCTCCATGATACAAGCTGAGGCTTACCTTCTATTAGACCAAGTTATAAGGCCATTATCTGGCTAGATGTCCACAAGATGAAGGTTTGCAATATGTTCACTCATTAGGTTAGTGCTTTTGTCCAAATTTCCATTTCCCCCCATTTTCTCATCCAAATAGAGTATGATATTGAAATATCCTCTAATCAATATCCAAGCTTCAAAAAAATAAGAGATAGTATAAGTTATATCCTTCCACTATCTTCTCTTTTCCTCCAAAGTAGTTGGAGCATAAACAATTATGCAAAGCATAATTTGGTTAGAACGTCTACTTTGAATAGTTATAGCCAAAAGAACCTAGCTACAAAACATATGGTGAATAACAACCTCTTTTGGGTCCCAAAGGCAAGCAATGCCACTAGAAGTCCCTTGGGAACTAAGGAAAGCAACTTTCTAGTTGGCCATATTTTACTAGCAATTGAGTTCATTTCCTCTATTGACATATTCATTTCTTGAAGGAAAATAATATGTGGATGGTTTATCTGAATCATTCTTCTAATTTCGTTTTGTTTTTATAAGACTCCCTTTGAGTCCTATAATATTCCTAGTGATGATCCTCATTAACACCAGGGCTAAAAAAATTGGTAAGGGCATTAATCTTACCTTCCTCTAAAAGCTTTCCACCTTATTTTACCATATGATATTGATTGGTTTTGCGACCTGCATTTTGGTTGGAATCCATTTTTAGTTTTCTTTTTCCTGTTCTTTTACTTACTCCAATTGAATCTGGGATGGATTATAACCTCAACGAATGCATATACAAAGCCAAAGTGTTACTGGAAGGTTCAATATAGTCTATCTTGGGAACTATATTATTTTAAGTCTTAACATTTAAAAGTTTGTTTTTCTAATGTATATTTCCTCCTTTTTTTCCTGTTGAAAACCTTTAATTTGCTAGAATATCTTTGAGTCCTTCTCTACATCTTTAAATTGTGTTTGTAATATTTCTATCTCCATTATTTCCTCTTCCTCATATGGGACATCATTTGTGGAAATAATTTCAAACATATTAGCTGATAACTTCAATTGATCCTTCATAACAAGTTTTTTCTGAGTGTTCTTCTTAGGCATTTGGAAACCTACTAAGTTTGCATCCTCTTTATTTTTATCTGGAATTTAATAGGGTAGAAACTAGCCAAATGACCATATTCATGGTAAAATTTGCAATGAAATGGAATGTTCTCATAGTCCACCACTTGCTTCCAAGTACCCTCCCCAAATTGTAATGAGATATTTTCAGGTAGGGGCTTTTCAAAATCCATTAAAACACAAATCCAGCATAAATAATATGTTCAAATTTTTGTATACAATCAACAATAATCATAAAAGTTCCCAAAGAGTTTCCAATTGAATAAAAACAATCAGATTCCAGAATTCAACTAGGAGGCCAAAGATTCTAATCCACACAAGACTTGTAGAAGGCACATCTTTGTTGCCTTTAAATTTAGTATGCAAAGGCTTCATGCAAAGCATCACCCTTGTAAAGAACAAGGGACCCCCTTGAATTGTTTTCTCTCTATATTCATTATTAGCAAATAAAATAAGAAAATAACCATTTGTATAAATAGAGATTTTTATCTCACCTTTTATTTTCTAGTTTTTTGTAGCCCAAACTTTAAAAGTAGATAGGCTTGGACGAAAACCCAAGAAATGACAAATTATTCCTTTTTTTTCCAAATCTTCTATGCTAGTTTGAATGATGCCCATATCTAGCTTAACAATTGGAGTTCCATCAGTTGCCCTAAGACATCCCAAATTAGTTTTCCTAGGATCAATATTAGGCATTCTTAGAGGTTTATGGGAAACCCTAAGATTAATGTTAGCATTAGGCTAAGGCTGTCCACCATGGAGGGCATCCCTAAAATTTATTTTTGGGGCTAAGTCTTTGAAATCCTTACCCTTGAAAGGGGTTTCCATAATGGATTTGTTTTGGGGGATTTCCTTATCACTAGATTCACTTGAGATCTAAATAAATTTTTTATCAGCTATTGAAGAACACAAGCTTATACTAAGAGGGGGGTGAACAGTATAAGACCACTTTTTACTTTTCTTTTCCAATCAATATTATGCAATATATCGATATAAATATCAATAGCAGTAATAAAAGCAATGCACAAATCACCACACACAATAGAGAAACCAATTTAACGTGGTTCACCCAATGTGGACTACTCCATGAAGAAAATATTTCACTAAAATTTTCTTAAAAAATCTCTTGGGAAACCTTTCCCCATTACAATGTTTATGGAACTTTGTACAAAAGAGAGACCAATCTACTAATCAAGTTTGTGGATCTCTATCCATAGGATAACTCCTTTTCCTCTACTCTGGTTGGTGATCTTCTAGAAGAACTACTGCCTCCATTGCATTGGATTATATATCTCTATCCACTTAAGACTCATGCCCTCACTCAAAAAACCTATCTTCACTACCCTGGCTAATGGACCTCTATCCACTGGAGATTGTCATCCTCTATACTCTGTCACCTCCAAAGCTTACTCTCTGTACTAAACATGATCCTTCGGTCTAGTACCAATCTGCTCAATTTTTGTCTCTGATCTGCACTAAACACAATCCTTTGGTCTAGCACAAATCTGCTTAATATCTATCTTTGATCTGCAATAAACACAGTCCTTCGGTCTAGCAAAAATCTACTCAATCTCTATCTCTGATCTAAACTAAATACAGTCCTTTAGTCTAGCACAAATATGCTCAAACTATATTTGGTCTGGCACAAACCTATCCTCAAATTGGCACCAAACTCTATCCTAAAAATTTTCCTCAAGCCTTAACACAAAGCTTGACTTAATAACAAATCAAATCTGCTAGATATGCCCCAAAACGTAATTCAAGATTTGAACAAATCAATCAATCAACTCTGCTCTCAAGTCTTCTCAAAGATTTATCTCAAATCTGCATTATAAGCTTCCACAAAAGCTTGCACTAATTTTTCCATAAGTCCTCACTAGAACTTGTCCAATATGCTCAACAAGTCTTCATCAAGACTTACCTCAAATATGCTCAACAAGTCCTCACTAGAACTTTTCCAATCTGCTCAACAAGTCTTTATCAATACTTGCCTCAAATCTACTCAACAAGTCCTCACTAGAACTTGTCCAATATTATAAACAAGTCTTCACCAACACTTACCTCAAATCTACTCAACAAGTCCTCACTAGAACTTGTTCAATATGCTCAACAAGTCTTCACCAAGACTTACCTCAAATATGTATTGTAATATTCCATAAAAGCTTACTCAACTCAATCTAACGCAAAATCCTCTTCAATCACTTAGACAAGATTCACACAGAATCTTGTTTAATATCACAAAAATATATAGAGAATTGTTAGAGACTCAATATGCTTCACACTCACAACAATGCTCAATCACTTTCAGTTTCTTTCTCAAATCAATTTAGAACAATTTGTTTCACAAAACTTGAACTATCATTTCAACACTTCCACTTGACTAGGCTTAATCAACTCTACTCAATCAATCACTCAATGAAACACTCTTTGCTTCAAATCCTAGTCCAAGCATATGAACACTCAATTATTTCCAACAATGCTTATCAAACAATATCACATAACAATGATACTCATGATATTGCACAAACCCTAGTTCAAGATAGTTCTCAACTTCACATAACAATGATACTCATGATCTTTCACAAACCCTAGTTCAAGCATATGAAATCTTACTTCAATATTTCCAACAATGCTTATCAAACAAGGTTTCTAGTATCAACTTTCATTCCAAAAAAACAAACTCAACAATGCTTATCAAAGAATCCTTTTCACTCCAACTTATCATTCACAACATCCAACAATATTTCACTCACATGGAAGATATACCCATACCTTTTGTTTGATGAATTTTGACCTCAAAACCTGTCTCAATCACAATTACTCTCTTTACCAATCTCAAGGATTAGATAACAAAAATATGTCTTTAAGATTTCTTTTCAAAAATATTTCACCAAGTCAAAATATCAAAAATCAATTATACCTTATCTCTCCTTACAAACACAATCTTTATAATATAACTTTATTTCAACAAAATATCTAACACCCTTGGCACACCTTATTTCTCCTTTTATTAACTTTAACACCTCAAAAATCAAGCACAAAAATAAATCTTTGCATACCCTTTTATATCCATTGTATAACTCTTTAATCCCTTTTAAACATGCAATTTCCAACTAACCAAACTTTAAAAAATTAAAAAAATTAATTTCCACTTTTGCAATTTCGGATGCAACAATCAAACCTTAGCAAATGTGAGCGCATACCTTGTCTAACTACGAAAAAGGGCCTCGATAGATTTCGAACACGTGAACCCCTCTATCCAAGTGCCTTTGCACAACGCTCGCCCACCAAGTGGGCTATGTGCCTCCACACAAAGGTAAAGGCATACACCTTCCATGACGATGCAATCAATAAAAAAACTTCTTCGCTCGTAAAACAAAGATTGTGTGACTCGAACCCCTGACCTTATGCCTGCAACATCCTAACATAGTCATCAGCTACCAGCCACGCTACCAAGCACCTTGCAATGTGAAGTGGGTTCCCCACTATTGTCCTTTGCTATGTTTCCTTAAAACTTTCAAAACACATGCGAATACTTATCTCCTCTTTGCGCATGAATTACTTTGGATTTTAATCGATCGCATGGATAATAAAATGAATGAAACTTGCTCCTCCTTATATGCATTATGTCATGTGTTCAAAACATTGGTGACCATTTTAATTCGATTTTTAATTTGAATTATTTAATATTTTATGCCCTTATAACCCTATCCTTTAGGGTTTATTAAATTAAGTTATAAACTAACTTATAATTAACTTATAATTAATTTAATAACTCTTAGAGTTAATCAAGTTAAATTATAAATTAATTTATAATGAAATTATTATAATTAATTTAATATTTAGGTCTCAACCTTAGACTTTTAATATTATAATAAAATATTATAATATTATTTTTATTGGGCCTTCCTATTGCTCTTTAGACCTCATCTGACCACCTTGAATATTATAATAGTATTTTCCTTAGGTCTAGAAGCAATCTTTTCTTTCACAACTGACTCTTGACATCCTTCCTTTTGTCCTGCTCACTGAAACTGACTCTTGACATCAATGACAACAAATCTTGCTCATATTTCCAACAACTGCTTGAAACCTGTTTCGAGATCTCTTTAATCCATGCCTTAGATGTTGAGAAAAGGTATGATTTTTACTTTTGTTTTGTATTGCAAATTGGAAGCCATTTTCAATCAAGTTTGTAACATGAAGATCTGTTTAAAGACATATTTCTTACCATTGTTGGATCCTCGACAACTTATCCTGCTAAAATCTTGAGCAAAAACCACAAAAAAATTGATTTCTAGGACTCTAAGGCCTCGAAAAACAACCTTTGGAGCCGCTTGCACTCAACATAGATAAAAACCACACACAATCGCTTGCTTTCAAAAAAACCTGTAACCTCTCTATTTTCCATCAATTTTATTGGTTGGAATGATTATAACCTTTTCTAAGGTGTGGATTATGCACAACTAATAAGACAACATTGAAAAATATAATTAAAAATATATAATCTTAATTTTTTATATAAAGTATTAGAAACTTTTTAAATTATAAATATTAAATAGATTAGGTGACCCAAAAAATACCCATTTTTCAAGCCATTAAAAAAACAAAAAATAGAACAAAGTTGATAAAAATATCTAAGATTATACCACCTTGTCAATAAGAGAAAATTTATTTGAGCATAGGGATATACTTGTAAGTACTAATATGTTCTAATGTGGGTGTAAATATTTAATATATCTTTTTATTCTTTATAAATTATATTTATTTTATTTTATTTTATTGGTTTTTTAAATTAAAGATGTATCTATATATATATATATATATATATATATATATATATATATATATATATATATATAAAGGAATGTTAATATAATAATTTTTAAAGATAAATATAAGTGTATACACCCAGTTATGAGCACATCATCAATACTCAAGGTTGTCAATCTCTTCATCAATCAATTAAATTGAATTAATCATCCTTATGCCTAAATTTGGAGCATTTATTTCTTCAAAAGTGAAAGTGTTGAGGCATGAGGGAAAGAGTAACCAAAACTTTTTCCACGTAGGCAACATTTTTGCCAAATTTGACATTTGGACCTTTCTTACCTAAATTTGATCTTTAACTGATATTTTAGCAAACGCATCAGAGTAGAATCATTGCCAGTGCTTTTGACAATCATGCATTAAAATTTTAAAAAAATATTGCTCATACCTTTCAATCACAATTAATGGGTTTGATTACCAAGATCTGATTCATAGTCCCAACAGAAATTCCAAGCTCAGGATTTATCATTCTCAATCTTCCTCCATTAGTGGCATCTTGATCCCATTTCAAATCCTTACCATCTCTAATCCTATCAAATTTAGTGCAATTATTCCCCCAAGGAGCCATGTCTTCCTATAAATCCAACACTTGGAAGAGTATAATCCATGGTCTTTTTAAAGTAACACAATTTTTCCATCCATTTAGATTTGTAGGAATTCATCTTCATTCATGGCAAGAATATGCTAAAATTTTGTAACAATTTGATGAAGGTATCCTTTAAGCATCAAGCATCCAAGATCTCTTCCAAGATCCCACTCTTGCAAGCATCCTCCAAGCATCCACACATTCAAGTGCATCAAGTCCCCAAGCGGTCAAGCATTCAATATAAAGCTCTCAAGTGTCTTCAAGCAACAAGCAAGCTTCCAACAAGCTTCCAACAAGTTTCCACAATAAGAGAAAAATGATCATAGCACCTTGGAGAAACAAGTGTGTATAGGATTGTGCTCTTTTCCCTTACTTTATTTGGCATTATCATTATGTTTGTAACTCTAATTTCTAATTATATTGTATTCTTATTTGCTTTGAATGTCCAATTTACATTTAGCTTAGAGTATCATCTTCTATCATTATTAGTTTACATTTTAAACAATTAATCTCTTTGTTTTTTTATTATTTAGTAGGGTCTCTATACTTCTAAGTTAGACGTGTTCATCATATTAATCATTAAATCACTCAATCTTGTATTTTTTCCTAGTTTGTAAGATAAAGCACTATCAAATTAGGCCTAGTGGCAACATTGTTCTCTAGTATTTACACATTCATAAAAAGCAAAAGTGCTGAAAATACTATCACTGATCCAATGTTGCTTTTGCCACTGATCATTAAATACATACATATATATATTTAGTTATTTTCAACACTTATTTGAATAGGGTTCTAATTTTGGTCAAGGGAGTTTGACATTCTCCTCCAGGTCAAGCAAGGCATAAGTGCCATTGGAATGTGAAATCACTTGCAACACTTTTGTGAAACTGACAATGCTTTTGCCTCTATGGTAGAATTTGATTTTCTTGCTCCATATTCCTTTTCATTTCATCATCTAGATCTTTAATTATGTTTGCTATTTGTTAAACATTATGAAGGATTACCTCACATGATTCACTTTCGGGGATTATAAATCACTCAAATAATAACATCAATATTCAATCACATAAAAAAATACCACAATCTCACATGAATCAAATTGAAAGCTTTATTGATTCAAAAAACTCAAGTAATATATAAAGTAAAACTTATTTGAGTTACAAATTGCATTGCTTTGTCTCAATATAAATATACATGAGACCTTTCACATTATATGACTCTTGGCTTTTGCTCTCCTCAAAATCATAGGAACATATGACTCTTCATATTCCTTTCTTATGTAATAAGTCCCACATATTACATAAAGAAAGAGTATCTCATGATTGCATATAAATTCCTACTTCTAAACTAGACATGTCACTCAAAGAATCTTCACTTCCACACTTAATTACATGACACTTGCAAACTTCTACAAACTTGACACATACTTTATATATAAAATCAAACTCATACCTTAATCTAAATATTTACAACAGGACCAAATAATGTAATACCTCCAAAACCCCCTATATTACATAATTCAGTGTGAAGGCTTTTTGCCTTCAATCTCTCAATCTTTTTATCCTCTGATTTTGGATTTACTTGTGATGTTGGCTCTACTCCATTAGTCTATTTCTTGTTCTTCTTCTGATTCTAGTCTCAAATATGGTATTCTTTCAAATTTAGGCATTGAATATGTTCTTCAAGGCTAGCACTTAAAATTCTTATGAACAACTCATTGCAATAATATATTTTAGTAATATTGTCCTTGCTATTATTAGAATTTCATAATTCAGGTCTATTATATCTAGATAGTAATTTATCATCATGTTTATCAACACTTTGTATTTTCTTTGTTTGTACTCAAATTTACTTCCTAAATAAAATCATTTACTGTAATATATTGTAAGTCATTCATGTTACAAAAATTGTCCTTCATTTCAGGTTTAATTTTCAAAATTTTAACTGATTCTTCTTGTCTTTATATATTTCAAAAGTAAGCAATGCTATATATATTATAATACCTATATCAATAGGTAGTATACTAACATATTTATAATTTTCTTTTGCTTTAACAAGTTTTGAATGTAGATAATTGCCAAAAGTTGTGAACTTTTTAAAGCAGAGGTGCATTAACCAAAACACATACAATCTTCAAAAAATAGAGAAATGCCAAAGTTTTTCTTGTATTTCTTGTTGAGGAGTATGGGGCTTATAGAGACTGATCATTTAAAAATTTGAAATTCCCCCTCAAATTCCTTGTTTTCCCTTTTCCTGCCTAGAACTATGCATTTGAATTTGAATTTCGGGGGCAAATTTCCCGAGGTCATAACTCCTCGCTCGTTGCTTGAATCGACTATTAGCACACCTTTTCGGAAAGCTCTCAAAAAGGCATACAATAACATAATGTCTTAAAATATATTATGCCTCATTTTAACCCCTCTACAAGGCCTCTAAGGCCTTCAAAATTGACCTCCAAGTTTTACTAGCAGGATTTTCACTAGTTTTGATAGGGTAGAAGACCTTAAAATTTACATATCTCCCAAACTTCTCAGGATATTGGGACGATTATTTTGGTGTTGGATCTATTTATCCATCCTCTAAAAAAATAAATAAACTTTAGAATAAAATTAAACAAATACAAATTTGGGTGATGCAAGATCACTCTTACACCACTCGATGCTCTTGCATCACTTTTCATTTTTGGCATCTTTGAGAATTATAGATAAATTATTATTCTATTTTATTGGGATAATTCTTTGTTTGTAAAAATTCTCTATCAAATTTTGTGTGTAAAAATTTAGATTTTCCAACAGCTCCTCACTATCCTCTAAAAAAACATTTTGAATCATTTCTTCCATGTTGATTTGTTCTTTAAACTATTTTTCAAATTTCTTTTCTTTCTTCAAAATTAAATCTCTATCAATTGCTCACACAATCAATCAATTTCAAATAATTTGCTTCTTATGAATTCCTTTAATCAAAATTTTAATTTCCTTCTCAAATCAATTTAATCACCTTATCAATTCATTCAAATATCAAATCAATCTCTTCCCAATCAATTTAATCAATCATCAAATTAATTTCACCAATACTTATATCTCCAATTAATCAATCAAATCTTCAAATTTTTAATCAATTCAATAATCATCAATTTCCAAATCAAAATTCCCTTCAATTATCAAATCAAATAATTTATCCTCCTTTTAGTTAAATCAATTTAATCATCAATTCATTAAATTAATTTCTTTAATCAAATGTTCTTCAATAATCAAATCATTCATCAAATTCTCAATCATTCAATTAATTAATTCCACTTATAACTCCCAATCATTCAATCATTTCAAATTTCAAATTAATTCTTCTTATCACTCCACATTAAATTAATTAATCCACTTCTTATAACTCCCAAAATAAATAATTAAATTAACCTTCTTATAACTCCTAAAATAAAGCACTTTCACTTTAATCATTTCCAAAAAAATATGCACCCAAATTAGGTTTAATAATTCAAATATTAAGTTGACCTTTTTGGTTCTCTCCAATTTTCTAACATGAATGCAATAACTCTTTCTCCATAACATGAATATCGACAAATTGGCTATTCCATGCTAAGCATTACTAAGCAATAATCAAATGCCTTTAACGTTTTGCCTTCAACTTTGTTTTACATGCGTTCTAGATTTTTGCTCATGGATTTGGTTTCAGAGACTCTTCATGTCTTTGATCATAGGCTTTCATTATATTTTTGCTCATGGACAGACCCAGGGCAATTTACTCTATTTTGTAGCATGTTATTCAACACAACATGATAGAATCCTCAAAAGCTTCACATCTACTACAATCAAATATTTTCTCTAGCAAATGTTGTCTTCCAATCAAACATCCTCCTCCAACAAACTTCCAACAAATGTTTGCAACTCCAAAAATTGTTGAATCATCAACTCTAGCAATCAAACACCCTCTACTTCAGCAATATCTAACCCAAAGCTACTATTCCAGTAGTAATCATCCTCTAATAAATTTTTTCTCTAAATATCTTCACTACTTTCTCCTAATATTCTCCAAGATTCTTCTTCCCAATAGAGTATCTTCCTTCAAATATAGACACAAAAATAATGCATGGTAAACACTAAGTCTCTTCTTCATTTGTAGCATAAAGACTTTGATACCAGTGATAGTAAATATGAAGGATTATCTCACAAGATTCACTTCCCAAGATTATAAATCACTCAAATAATAACATCAATATTCAATCACATATAAAAATATCACAATCTCACATGAATCAAACTAAAATATTTATTGATAATAAAAACTCAAGCAATTCACAAAGCAAAGCTAATTTGAGTTATAAATTACATAACTTTGTCTCAATATAAAGATACATGAGATCTTTCACAGTACATAACTCTTAGATTTTGCTCTCCTCAAACTCACAAGAGAACATAACTCTTCATATGCCTTTCTTACATAATAAGTCCCACATATTACATAAAGATAAAATATATCATGATTGCATATAACTCCCTACTTCTAAACTAGATACATCACTCAAATACTCTTCACTTTGACACTAATTACATGATACTTGCACACTTCTACAAACTTGACACATACTTTATACATAAAATCAAACTCACACCCTAATCTAAATATTTACAATGGGACCAAATAATGTAATACCTCCAACATCATTTGCTAAATTAATTTTTATTTATTTTTTAAAATATGAAAATGGGAAGAAAGAACTAGTTTAGTATTTTGATCATTTAGGGGACCAACTAAATATTTTTACTTTCATAATTGAATCATAATTGCATATAACTATATCTATGACTTGTTTGCTACATACCTCTTGCACCCTTACCTTCAAAAGAAAAATCATATATCACTTCATCATCAAAAAGTTAAAATTATTTTAGTTTTAGGTCTTGTTATTGCATTAGGACGATTAAGGTTAATCTTAGTCAAAGGAGATCTTAGGAGAAATGTAAATGTTCTTCAATCAATCCATCAAAATCTAGACTCTAAGCTAACAAATTTCCCTTAGCCTCAAGGTGACAAAGGAGGAGATTAGTAAGCATCACAAAGAGGTCCTTTGTGACCCCTAGTCCATTTTTCTTTTCAAAATTTGTGAACCCGATATGAACACCACCATGGGTCCTACTACTTTCTTGACCAAGCTAAATATTAATCAAACTAAAATTTATTAAACTTTAAACAAGACCATTAATCTTGTTTGTTTATACTTGATCACATTAATTCTATATATCAAGAACAAAACCAATTGCTAGTCTTTCTAAGGGCCTTTATGATCCTTTGGGTAACTCTCATACAAGCTACTAGGCTATATTGGTTATATAGCAAGCCCTTGACACCAACCACCCACATAAGGTCTTGCGTGTACTTATGCTTTGTAAGGAGTATATTACAATGGGTTAGTGGGAGTCATAAGGAGGTATACTCTTATCCCTCATGTACCATCTTGTCCATGTATCCAAGTGGTCACTTTCATGCATCATTGACAACCTATGTATTGTATTTATCTCATGTACCAATGGGTATATAAAGAGGAGCCATGCATAGTGGAACCTTTGACATATAGGAAGGTCCTTGAGATATATAGGTTAGACTCGATAGATTTAGGGAAGAGGATATAAGCTTTCTAAAACATATTTTTCTTCTTTAATCAACTCTATAAACTTTAAACTTAATTAATGTAATCCTCTCTCCCCAAACCTATGACCAAGAAAAGCTACCTAACCCATAACACTATCCATTAGCTAGACATTAAACATAACCCTCCTAAGGAATATCATGATGACCAATCCACCTTTGAGAACCCAACCTTCAAGGAAGAAGAGGAGGTTTATACACCTTTGGGTTCTCTAAGTCCTATCCATGATGAGGTAGAAATAATAGTCTTCCAATATACAACTCACACTATTTACAAAAGCATAAGATATTGTGGAGACCTTTCTTAGGGAAAATTATGATACCCTAAGCATCTTTCTAGGGGAGGGTTTTCTCATGGACCATCCTCAAAAATCTAGCTTAAATCCTTGGCCTTTAAATAAATTAGATTCAATATTTGGTTTTACAATTGCAAACCTTAATGCACAAACTTCTAATTTCATTGATTCAAATTCTCCTATCATCACTACTTCTATAAATGTTAGAGGTAAAATATTCCTCCATCTATGTAACATCATTGATATTTACCTACTCTTGAGGAATTATTGTAGAGTAATGCTATTTGTCCTATATCTCAAAAATCAAGTACAAGCTACACTCCTAATTAGGGTGTACGATCAAGTGTTCTAATATTTAATCCTCATATCAACAACCTTCATTCTAATGTCACAAGTGCGAGTATGGATCTCACAAAAAATCCTATTCTTATAATCTCTCATCCTTAATTATCTAATTCTTTTATCTTAAATATATTATAAATGAACCATATAATGCCAACTTCATCACAGTACACCCAAGTGTATCAACCTCCTTATGTCAATTATTTACAAGTTCCTTTTGTCTCTCAACACATACCTTTTGTACCATGAAATCTTATTTCTTCTAAAATTCAAACTTTAACTTCTCAACTAAAGCTATTGAAACAACAAATATTCATTACCCAAGGGTCTTCCTATAGGTACAATTACTCTTATGATGACTTGTATAACCAACCATTAGATCATTTTATGGCTAGCCATCCTTTTCCTCCCAACTTTAAAACCCTTAAGTTTCAAATGTGCAAAGGGAAGGAAGATCCCTTCAACCACCTTAGGTTGTTTAGAATTGCTTGTAGAAATATTTCTTATGATGATACATTGCTACTTAAAATATTTTCTAAGAGCCTTAGTATCCTTACCTTGCAATGGAACTATCAAAAACCAAGTCATTCCTTGAAAATATTTAGAGAACATATTGAAATGTTTGTCAAGCAATATTCTATCTACATTGAGAAAAAATCACCATTAGTGATCTATATCAACTTAAGTTGTTCAAGGATGATAATTTTACCAACATGTTAGCAATATGGTGAGCCCTAGTGGGAGACTACAATATGTCCCTCCACTTAAATACTTTATATATATATATTTATAGATATCCTTAATGAGCTTTTGGCCTTCTACTCAGAGACAACCAATGCATCTCCTTTTTAAAATGTGATTGACAAGGCCAAGAGAGTAGAGACCACCCTTGTAAAAATAGGGAAATTAAAGACTAAATCCCATGAATATAAAGGTAATTCTTCTTCTAACCTAAAGGTATAGTACAAAAACAAGCATGTTATAGGTGATTGAGTCATAGACCCATGCCAGGTTAACAACATTAGTGCTATGGAAAACCTTCAAAAGCCTATCGTAGGGAAGCCACAACAACAAAAACCAAAGAGGAGGTACTTTTGACTAGAAAAATCTATTTTAGTCATCTTGGATCAAATCTTAGAATATAATATGATAAAGCTTCCACCTATCAAACCTCTTGAACCTTGAAAGGAAAAATCTCCCTGGTTTCATCCTAATAAGCAATGTGCCTTCCACTATGTCAATGGTCATGCAATAGATAAATTCATGATCCTTAGGAATATGATCCAAGACCTAATTAATAACGGTCAAGTTGTTCTTAATATCTTTGTTTCTCATTCTTCTTTTACTAAAGATGATAAGGTTTCAAAAACCAAAACTAAAATTTTATCATGTACTAAGGTTTAAATAGGCCTTAATTACCCAAAATACAATATCCTCTTTCCTTTATCGTGCATGATGTTGAATAGGAATGGAGGTAGATAATTGAAGATAAGTGCTAACTAACTTAATAGCTAACTATGTGCTAAGGCTAGCTAATGGCCAAGCATAAGCTAAGGAATAAAGCTAACTAAATAAACCTTCATAAGTTGAAGACTTGCGTTGGTTTATTAATAAATAATATAACTTAAGAACTATAGAAAATAAATCTATGCCTAGGAATTTGAATGTGATACCCTCATCATACCTCCCCACTCAAGAAGCATTAGAAACCAATGCTTTTACAATAGGAGTAGAAGGGAGGGTCACCAATTGTTGCATATATATCTCATAACCAGTTAGAAGAAGATCGTGAAAGCCTCAAGATGTTGGTGTAGAGAAACAACATTGAGAAACTACTCCCTCGCCAAGTGAAATACTAGGACGAGGAGCAAGTGCCTACAGTGAAATCTATGAATTTTGTTGAACATTTGGAACCTATGGAGGTAACATTGAAAAAGGCTACTAAAGTACACAAGTTGTAAGAATAAGAGGAGCAAAATGAGTAGTAGGAGGAGGTATTGATGGAGTTGGAATGATCTCATTTGTAGTGGAAGCATGAATGTCCTTGAGCCAAGAGACTAAGGCAATCCTTAGTGAAGACATCAATAATTGAGCTTTTGGAATATTTTGAATAAGAAAGTTATAATTCTAATGATGAATGGTGTATATTTTGTTAAAAGCATCATACGAAGTCCACTTATCGTATTGATAGGGTTTTCCTAGAATCATTCCACAATAGTCCATGGGAGTCACATCACAAGTGACTTGATCCACATAGTGTGGTCCAAAGGCAAAAGATATAATGCAATGTTCTATGATTGTAGAGGCCGAATCCGCATCCTTCCATCCTAGTGAATATGGGAAAGGATGGGGTTAGATAGGCAATTTGAGCCAATCAACTATGGATTTAGAAATGAGATCGATTTATGATCCATTATAAAAAATGCAAGACACAAAAAATTTATGTTGTAGATGTGCTCTTGTGACAAATAGACTATCACAGTAACTTTTATAATGCATGAGGATCACATGGTTGAGTTGATCCTAAAGTTCTTCATACACCCTAGCCTCAATTCCAATCTCAAGGGGGTCATCTTGTGGTGCCTCCTTTACAAGCAAATTATTCTTCTTTCTAAAACACTCAGACTTGGTATGCCCTCGTCTCTTACAATGATTACAATTTTTTTACCATTAAAAGAAGAGGAAGAAGAAGAAGAGGTAGAAGGAGTAGGAGAAGAATATTTTTGTGCCTTTGCTAATTATTGTGGTTGTTGTTGCAATTGTTTGGATGCTTTGGATGCACCAAAAGAGTGAGATGCACCTGACTTACTAGAAATTTTATCTGCTTAAAGTTGTGTTTTATTGTACATTTTATTCAAAGTGGTGCAAGGTGTATACTTCGACTCCCTAAAGATGGATCTTGCAAGCCACTTTTAAATTTATTGATTAGTTTTGGAGTTGAGTCCAGGATTCCATTTAGAATTCTCAATTTGTTAAACTTTCCAATGTAGTCTTGGAAACTCATGTGGTATCCTTACCTCAAACAAAGCCATTGGAAGTCAATATATTTAGAAAAATTAGAAGGATAGAAGGTTTCCTTAAATGCTTTCACTAAGTCATCCCAAGTGTCAATGGGATCCTGAGTGCTTTGGTGATCCTGTATCAAGACTTTGGCAATACCTAAAAGCTTGAGCTTGGTAAAGGAGACTTTATCATCTTTGTAAATTTTTCTATACTCAAACCATGTATCCATATCGAGAATCTAGTTATTGAGGATGTCTAGATATTGAGACCTATCATAAATATTGTCCTCATATTTGAATTTATTGTGATGGTTAGGGGTTGGACTAGATCCACTAGGCCTAGTTATATTTTGAACCTTATCAGCCAAGAGGCTAACAACTGTGGCAATGGTGACCATTTGTTCCACCAAATTAGTATCCATTTGACCCCTTGTGTAAGCCAGGAGTGCTACCAAGTGTGTCAACTACAAAGGTTTGCCTCGCAGGGCAATTACAATGGCGCTATTTTTCAAAGCACTTACAATGATCCAAAAAGGCTTTAAAAATTGTTGCCTTGTAGGAAAATTACAAAAGATTTGTTAAGCTTTGGTGATTTATAAAAATGTGCAAAAAGTCTTAGCATTCTAGGCTATTACAATGGCATTAATGCTAAAGGTGTTAAATTGCATTAAAATAATGCAATATGATTTAATCAATTTTAAAAATTAAATTAATTTTATAACTTTATACCTTCTAACAAAAATAGGTCTTGTTCAGCCAATCAAGATGTGCTCCTTCTATGGCCCTGTGTGGGGTCATGTTTGACCATCGAGTGGTGGTCATAGATAGAACTGGGTTGCTACCCATTGAAGGCACACAAGTGTCTATCCCATGACCGATGTAGGATTATTTCTTAGAAATAACAATGTGCTCATAGCTCTGCTAAAATTCCCATAACCTTCACTTGGATATTCAATGACATTAGTCACCTACAACATGGAACATCATCGAAGAAGAGATCTAGAGTAATTGTGAAATATTTGGATAAATTACCTTCGACTTGTACTGGTAACAGTCTATGATGTGAATCAAAATTAATGCAAATTATAATCAGAGTGGAACCTATCTTTTTGGATGGTACTCAATTCAAAATTTTATGACATAGGAGTCTTGTTCATTGCATCTTCTTTCGATCTACTATAATGAATATTTGCTAGTGTCTGTTTTAGTTTGACCATGATGGAAATGTTGAGGAATAACTAGACGTAATGGAAATCCACTATCAATTAGCATCACCACTCAATGAAAAGGCACCAAAGAAGGAATCCAACACACAATATTCATCGATCAACCAATATTATTAATGGAAAAATTCAAAATGGAAGGTCAAGTAAATGCAAAATAATGCTCATTGGGTTTTTTGCTCATCGTTGTAGATCGACCAACCCATGACCTCTTTCATGATGAATAATTGGTCTACAAAACTCTTGGTCAACACACAACCTCACCTTGCTTCCACCGTGCCACACTGATAGACCTCTCTACTACGTAGAGTTAAGCAATGATTTTTGTGCAAATATCCCACATTCGAGATGCAAAAATGCTTTAAGGACTTTAAAGGAAAAATGAGACCCTACTTTACTTGAGCACCACTTGGTGGTTGGGCTTCCCTTTGTTGGAGAGCCTAGAGGTCTATGGATCACCTCATGGTCTTAACCAAAATAGATGTTTCCACTCTATGATGTATGCCATTCAATTTCCATATTGTCCTTCTTGCTAGACGTCTTTTGTTGCATTGCTGCTAAACTTGTAGCCTAGTGGTTTGTTGATCATTGCTACCTATTAAATATTAGTAGAAAATTTTATAGTCCCTTCACCAACAAAGTTGTTGACCAAGCCTTAGATTTTTTGGCCAGGCCAAAATGATGAAGCAAACAAAATTCTAATTTGCCAATCGAGCACAAGATCGGTGCTCTGATACAAATGAGAAGGTTTAAAAAACCAAAACTAAAATTTTATCATGCACTAAGGTTTAAATAGGCCTTAATTACCCAAATACAATTACCGCTTTCTTGTATCATGCATGATGCTGAATAGGAAGGGAGGTAGCTAACTGAAGATAAGTGCTAACTAACTTAATAGCTAACTATGTGCTAAGGCTAGCTAATGGCCAAGCATAAGTTAAAAATGAAAGCTAAATGAGTAATCCTACGTGAGTTGAAGACTCGCGTTGGTTTTATTAACAAATAGTATAACCTAGGAACTATAGAAAATAAACCTATGTCTAGGAAGATGAACATGATGCCCTCATCAAAAGATCTTGTGATTTTTCAAAATCTACAACCTAATTATTATTTTAAATAATAATAATAATAATAATGTTCGCTACAGAAATGTCCTACCTTCAAATCAAGGGATAATTGTGGTATTCTATTCTTTTAATCATATCTCTCACGTTTATGTTGTGACTAGACAACAAAATAAAAATCTATCATCCGATCAACCTTCTAGACCTCCTTTGGTCCTTCATGCAAAAATAAACTCTACCCTTGAAGGACCTCCTTTAATCATCCAATCAAGAGCTAAGGCTAAGGGTACTTTTGATTTACTTCATGAACTCAAAATTACCCTAGCTAAAATATCCGTTTTTGAATTTCTCATTACTTATTTAGCCCATAGATACATCTTAAAATTATGAGTGAACAAGTTGTTCCTCAAGACCTCAACTCAAGCAATCTTACTTCTATAGTAGGATCCATTGGGCTTAATCATGAAATTATATCATTTCATGAGGATGATATCTATCAATCCTCTATGGTTAAAAATTTTACATTATTCATCACATCATATGAGTGATAAATTCATCAAGAAAATCCTAGTTGATAATAGTTATGTTATTAATGTCTATAGCTTGATATTCATTAGAGCTTATCAAACCAAATAATATTTAGAGAAATTTACTCTTATCAGAAGAGCTTTCAATAGTAGGGAGTATAAAAATAGTGACACTATTGTACTATCCCTTAGAGTCAGACCTCACACTCTTAACACTCTCTTCTATGTGATGCCTTGTGACTTAACCTACAACTTTCTTCTTAGAAGGCCATGGATCCAAAATATTTAGACCATCCCTTTGAATCCTTTGCCTTTTCACATTATCAAGTTTGAGAACCCTAAAAATTATCTTCTTATTCTTCTTAGCTTCCTATCATTGATGTGTTAAGGTATCTCACCTTAAATAATCCACCTAAAAATGAACCTAAGGTTCAAAGCTCTAATAAAATCAATATTAAAAAATATAATTAAGATGATAATTAACTTGTGTTTGACCTAGCAAAGCTTACCCCATATCCTTGAACCTTAGGTTTTCCTTCTAGAATTAAGGGTAAAATAATGTAAATAAGAAGCTACTCCTTCATTTGTGTTGGTACTACCAATGATAAGAAAATCCATGGCAATAACTCTTTCTAGACTGAATGGCAATATTCTTCATGCTTCTTTTCAAACATGTATTTCATTCCTAAGAAGATGCTTTCTAAATCAAGGTAAAGGATTAGGTCTATATGATTAGGACATTAAAAATACAATATAGATTGAAGCCTAGTTGAGAAATTATGGGATAGGTTAATTCCCAACAATAGTTATCCTTTTTCCCTTTTATTCTTCCTTTGTTAGCGAAGATGAAGCCAACTATCTTGATAAGGCATCCCATGAAAATATTGTTTCTTTAAATATATTAGATTGGGATGAGGATTATGATGACAAATAATCACTCCTTATAGATCCTAGTCTCTTTTAATTTATATAATTTATCAGTGTAAATATCCTAACCCTAGCCTATTTTGAGCTATTATTGACGAGGACAACTATGAGATAGAGGATATCCTACATTATCTTCCTCAAGATGGTCCCTTGGACTATCTAAGCTATAATGAATTTTATTTTGTTAGATTTTTTCCCAAACCATGAATGTCACTATCTCATAGCCAATCAACAATAATCAATTGGACTTAGATCCTATAGATCTTGAGAGCCTATAAGTACTGCTAGCTACCCCTCAACTAGTAGATGAATCTTGTATTCTAATTGGGGAAACTATGGACATTGATATTGGGTCCCTTGAAGATCCCAAAATCATTATGCTAAGAAAATTCATTTATTTATTATAGGTTAAGAAGGAGATTGGAAGGGCCTCATATAATTTACAAATATGGCCTTACATCAAAATATAAAGTGTCAAAATAGGACTCCAATTCCAAAAAAACTAAAAACATCCAAAATATTACTACCATAAAAGACCAGCTACGTTCCAAAAAGTCCACACAACAAAAAACAATGTAGAGCATAAAATAAACTACTATTGTCACCCCCATGCAAATTCAAATATTAATTAAACAAATACTAAATTGGGGCTCTATCCCCACTTTGTAGTCTAGCTAGAAAGGTTGCCACCTTGGGCATTACATGCTATCCGCTCAAAGACCAGTGACCATTTTTTACTCCAAGTTGGATTCCAACTCACAAGCCAACACCATCAATGTTGTACAAGTTCAAGTTATTGTGCCCAGTAAATATTTCATCAAGAGGAGGTCCACTTGAAGCCCTATTGGTAGGTTGCGTTGGAGACCTAAATCTTCAATGATGTCATCTCTTGCATGTATCAGCCTCATAGGACTATGTCATTCCACCTCCATCTACAAATATTCTAATTTCTCCTTCACATCAGTTTATTCCTCTTGTGGGTCCAACAAAGCAATATGTGGCATAATCTTAACATCCACATCCTTAATTGAATCCTCTGAGGAGTCATCTTCACTATATTTTTCACCACCATCATCCTACTCCAATTCCACTACCAACTCCAGATCCAAATCCTTTAATTTAGTTTTTAGTCCATGAGACCTACGTGTCTCCACTTATATATTAACCTTCAACTATATTTATTCAATTTTGATTCTCTTTCATACCGATCTTGGAGTGGACTTTGTCTTTTTCTTGCTATGTTTAAGAGTTTATTTAGGATCAAAATTTAAAGCATTCCCTTTTGATTCATCATCTAACACCAGTCGTTCCTTTCCTTTTTAACCTAATAGTAGATACATGGCCTAAAACCAATGAGGGAGTACCTAAGGAATATTAGGGAAATAAATCTTACCATACCCACTAAATGCAACTTTCAATGTCGCTTGTTTGATGATGTGCTTAAAGAATAGAAATAAGAGTCCTTGATGTAGGGGCACCACTACCTTCTTGCATTTTTCATCTTCGATCAATTTCTCCAAGGAATAATATAAGAACGCAAGGATTAAAAATATTTCTATGCATATATGATTAAGTATATCCATATGGTAATTGTATACCAACTTAAAACAACCATCCAAAGTAATATATTTTATTACCTATTTCACTACATCTGCCTAAGGCTTTGGCAATGATTCTCTTTCAATTTTGGATAGGTATCTTACCATTTTTTCACAAGAAATTTGAGAGCTCTCTTAATTGGTTTTGTTTCTTATAGAGGACAAAATCCCCTCTCATCAGTAATCCAGTCACTTCTATAATAAGAGGTATATTAATATAAAAATAGAGTCCATTCACTCTCATCGCCCCATCAAAATAGGACTCTGTAATCTATCGAGAAATATCCTCACTAAAGCCTTCAAATTTTTGAAAGAACTATAACATACCTACCTCCTCCAGTATCATCTCCACCTCCATATATATTTTTAAGTATAAATACTCTATCCTTACATGCCCTCCACCCATATCATCCTCGTTAAATTTTCCATCTATTGTAGAATTTGTGCATGTAGATGCATGCAACACACTTGGAACTTGGAATATGATCCTCTCCTTGCAATGTTTACTCATTTTGAAGCTAATAACATCTATCAAATGAATTATTACCCATATTATTATCTCATGTTGATCATGGGAATTCAAAGCTGCATCACATGAAGTGGGAGTCCTACCTTTAGGATGAAGACTTTTCAAATTAGACTCTAAATATTTTTGTCTAGTCATGTCTCACCAAATAACGTGAGTGGTCTAGGAAAATACCTCAACATAGAAAATAATTCACACTTCTATGATGGCTATCATGTCCACCATCAATATTTTGTTGATCCTCAACTGATTGAGACATGTGGAGTGCTTCACACCTCCCTCTCCCCCCCTATTTAGTCCAATTTGGGTTACCCCATATTTTGCTTTGATTGTTTTTACTTCTTCTATCAGGTTTCTAAGATTCATTAGTATTTGTTGTTGTCTCCTTTCCATATGATAATATCATTAGCCTCCACACCTATGTTTGCTAGTAAATCAACAAATCCATTCCCTTCCTAAAACACATGCTTTAGCTGAAGGTTATGGTAGGATTGCAAGATCTCTTTCATTTCCAAAATCACGTCTTCTATATTCCATAATGCTTCTTGTCTACCTTTCAAAATATTTATCAAAATTAAATAATCACCCTTCATATTAATGTTGCTAAATTCATCTTCTTTTATTAGCTTATCCCTAACAAAGAATGCCTAAGCCTCCACAAAATGGTTGGTTTGGGTAGATATAGGTTCAAAAAAATCTTGAAAGATCATCCCCTTTGAATCCCAAAAGACTCCACCCACCCCTTTACGTCCTAGGTTTAGTTTTTTTGTACCATCCACATTCAATTTGATCTAGTCTTTTGGTGGGGGTTCCCATTTAAATTTGATCTAGAAGGTTTTATAACTTTCATAGGTTTCAAAGGGTTTAAGTTACACCGTATAACAATGGCTTCCTCATATCTATTCTTTATTACCTTGAGAAAGTTAACCTGAGTATTCTCCACTGTTGTGTTGAGTATACATATAGCCACCACAAGTGCCTCTCTCTTTCTATATTTGAAAGCCCTATTGTTTTTCTCCTTCCACACTCCCTGAAGAAAATACAGTAGGAAATGTTTTCATAAAACTTTCAATATCTTACTCTTGAAAGAAGGTTTCAATTGCAAACATAAGTCTCCTATATTATTTAGGAATACCCAAGAGATATTGAAGGGTTCCAATAATTTCTCTAAATTTTACTTGGAGTAGGGACAATAAAGAAATAGATGTACTATTTTTAGATTTTGTTCACACAAATAACATCTATTTACAACTAGGATGCTCCTTTTATGTAATTTATCAATTGTTAATATTTTTTTGAGCCACCAACCATAAGAAGAAGGTAATTTTTGGTATGAGCCCTTTAATCCAAATTTTATTAACTGACATCCATCCCTTACCTTCCTTATCAGGCAAATGATATTTGAATTTAATTGAATAGTTACCTTTACTTTCCCTTTTTTAGATTACAGATTCACTAGAACGAGAGGATGATCGTGGGTGCAGTTGAAGTAGTCTTTGTAGTTTCCTAATTTGACTAGTTAAATTTTGTATCTAGGCCTAAGGAAGATAGGTATTTCCAAGTTCATTAGTTCTTACGATCAATAATCAATAAATTTAACACCAAAATGATGAGACAAAACTAGTTCTAAAGCTTTTACCTATGGGTCCCTTGAAAGGGGAGTATCCTTAAACCATCGATATTTCCAAAATTTCATTTTTTAACCATCCCCAATATGCTAGAATATCCCTTTACACAACAAATGTCTGATATCCACAAGACTATTCCAAAAGGAGGGTCATTTTGATAAGTTAATTGAGCATAAGCTAAGCAAGGTCTTGATCCTAAATGAATATGAGGAATATTCCAAGATCTTAACAAATTTCAAATACATATTTTCTTAGTTTTATGTCAGTATACTACATCCCGATTCTTCCTTAATTATCCACCGCCTAGTCATCACTCCTTGTTGAGGTATATTACATTATTTGGTACATGCTAATGTACCCCCATGGTATATTTGTAAATATGTAATAGATTAGGGTTGAGTATATAGTTTAGAGTGTGATTTATATTTTCTATTTTATGTAAGTGTTAATGTGCAAGAAATGCATGTGTCATATAAGAGTGAAATGTGTAGGAAATGCACAAGTTTCATGTAAGAGAGACTGTGCAGAAGTGTCTTGTATGTAAGAGTGAAAATATATAATGTGAGGATGTTCAAAATTTTCACAGATTAGGAGTGCATGTAGAAGTGAAAGAGTCATGTAGATGTGTGCAAGTGTTGTAGAGTCAAGTGTCCATATAGTATGCAAGTGGCAAGATGATAATCCAAGAGTCACGAGACTTGGCATATGGAGAGCAATAGTCAAGGACTTGAAGATCCATATTACTATGGATATATTAGGGAGGCAATGCACCATAGGAAATTAATCTGATATACATATATCTCATTATTTGGTTGTAAGAGGAAGAGAAAGAATAAATATTGTATGCATTTTGAGCAATTAATATTGTAAGTTTTCTTCATGCATAGTTCATGAATGATTCAGGCTATTTACATTCATATTTTAGTATATAAATGAATGTTATTTTCATTATTATATAATACTCGATATACATATTAATTTGTTCATATTATTCTACTCATATTATCATTATTTTGACCTTTAGGACTCATGTGATATTGTTAGATAACTTGTGATATTTTGTGGTAGTAAGGCTTAAAAATCTAACACTCCTAGTGCAAAACTTGTAAAACAAAAATTACATAAAATGCATCCAAAAGTCACTTTTCTAGTCGAAGAGAATCTTCAAAAACTCGATGTTGAATTCATCAAAGCCATAAACCATTCTAACTGTATCTTTAATATTGTTCTTGTTTCTAAGAAAATAGGTAATGATAGAGTATACAATGACTTTTGGGACATGAATAAAGCATGTTCCAAGGATGAATTTTCTCTACCCAACATTGGTATAATTTTTGATTTCACTATAGGATATGAAATGTTATCTTTGATGGATTCTCAGGCTATAAATAGATCAAAATCACTCTTGAGAACCAAGCAAAAACAAGTTTCACCACCCCATGAGGAACATTCTACTTCCAAGTCATGTTCATTGTGATGAAGAACATAAGAGCTACCTACTAGAAAGCTATGACATACATATTTCATGAGATGATGTATGACATCATGGAAGACTATGTTGATGATGTTCTTGGTTGATATTTAAACTAGGAGGATCATATTTGAAACCTAAGGGGCATCTTCAAGTGGTTATGAGAGTACAAGGTATGCTTAAAACCTTAAAAGTACATCTTTGGGGTTACATTAGGAAAATTATTGGGACTCATCATATCCTAATGTGGCATTGAATTTGATCCTAAAGGATATTAACTATTTTTAATATGCCACCCCCTTGAATTCTAACCTAGCTTAGGAGTCTCCAATGAAAAATTCAATCTATCCAAATATTCATCTCCTAGCTAACCAACAAGTGTTAATCCTTCTTCAAGATCTTAAGAAAGGATGTGATATTCAAATAGAACATTGACTATCAAGTTGCATTTGATGCTCTTAAATTCTACCTTTTGTCTCCTCCTAGCCTTGTTCCTCCTAATCCCTCTAGGCCCTTGTTGCTATACATAGAAAAAATAAACCATACCCTAGGAGATGTGTTGGCACAATATGATGATCAATATAGAGAGATCCAATTTCTAAATTAGCTAGACTCTAATCAATTATAAACTATACTATACCCCTTTAGATAAGCTTTTCCTTGTCATAGTATATACTTTCTAAAGTCTCAAATACTACATGCTCATCCATAAAACCTTTATCACCACGAGGGTCAATCCCTTGTGATATTTCCAAGCCTCACCTATTGGTATGAACCACTAAGTGATTATTGTGCTTAGTGAATTCAATATCAAGGTTGTTGGCCAAAATAATATGAAAGGTTAGGTCATTACTGGCCAACTAGTAGTCATACCCTTAGAAACTAGACATACCTTAGTAGTAGAATTTCCAAATGAATCAATATTTAGCCTAGAAATAGATCAATACAAATATTATAATCTATATTTTTATGGTGCTAAATATATAAAAGGAGCAGGTTCAAAAATCATCTATGTCACTCCTCAGGAACAAGTCATCCCTTTATCTTTCAAGCTTAAGTTTTCTTGTACCAACAATACTGCTAAGTATGTATCCCTTATCTTTAGACTTTGTGCAATGTTAGCCCTCAGGTTAGAATACTTTATGTCTTTGGATATTTCCAACTTGTAGTCCACTAATTCAATGATGTTTATCAAACTAAAGAAAAATATATAAATCCATACAAATATATTATTGATAAAATAATGGATAATTTTGATAGTCATCATTGAAGTTATTCCTAGGTCTAATGACCACCATATCAATGCTTTGGCCTTAGATACATCCTTGATCCTCTTAGAGCCAGATGAAAAATGAGCTTAGTTGTCATTCAAGAAAGTAGAGAACCTTCAACCTTAGAGTCTAGCCAACATCCTCTAAGAGTCTTTTCCATAGAAGCAACTCCTTCTTTATATCCTTGGTACAAGGATATCTTGGCTTACCTTAAGGATGAAACTTTACTTAATTGTTTGCATCATAATGCATGCAATAACCTCAAGCAATAAGCCTTTAGAAATTCCATCATAGGTGATATCTTATACCAGTGTATCCTTGATGACATCTTGTTTAGATACTTAGCCTTAGGCAAAGCCTAATAAGTCATCAAAAATACCCATGATGGATCATACAATGGGTGGTTTGGTAGTGTTGCCATTGCCAAGAACATATAAGTGGGATATTATTGGCCCTTCATGTAAAATGACTCTTGTGACTATGTCAGGAGGTATGATAACTATTAGAAGCATGACCACTTTATCCACACTCCATCCCAATCTCTCCAATCCTTGAATTCTCCTTGGAATTTTTCCATTTAGGACTTAAACATCATTGGGAAGACAAAATTAGCACTATCTTATGGATACAAGTTCATTATCATGGCTATTGAGTACTTCACCAAATGGGTCAAAGATATGCTTTTATCCTTAATCACTAAAGTTCAAGTCTTTGATTTTTTTCTTAATGTCATTAAATTTTTTTTGTGTTATTCTCTAACAATGGAAAACCCTTCAAGAACAAGGATATCCAAAACATTTGTTCTAAATACAAAATTCAACACAAATGGTTGATGTCTTATTATCCTCAAGGCAATGACCAAGCCAAAGCTTCTAACAAGAAACTTGTCAAGATTCTTAAGAAGCTCATAAAAAAAACTAATAGAGATTTGCATATCCACTTGTGTCTAGCCTTGTGGTTCTATTAGACTAGTGTTTAAAATTCCATCGGTGCAATACCCTATGCTTTGGTTTATGGAACTATAGTGAATTCTCACTACATTTTTTGGATCATAAATATGAAGCAAAAGCGATAAACAAGTGCGAAAGAAACTTTCAATTAAATTTTTTGAGGATAAGAAGGTTGTGACCAAAAATCAAAATTTTATTAAGTTTTGATCAAATATGAGAATAAAAATCTCTAACTTGGGGCCCCATGGTAAAAACGTCCTGAGATAAAAAAATTCCTAATGTTACAATGTCAAGTGGTAAGAAAACTTCCAAAGAAAATCACTTGTGCTCCAAAAGTCAAAATTGCTAAGATATATGATCTTTTGGGAGTAATGTCCTTTCCTAAAAAATAATATTAAATCTCTTTGAAAGGACAACAACAATATAGAAGCCACAATAAAAGCAACCCATAGATATAGAGAATTAAATCTTCTACACTCATACTATGGGAATTCTCAAAAAATGGATAGATGGCAATAATGACATAAATTGCTCATCCAAAAGCTTAGAACCATTTGACATTCATGAACCTAGATCTAGATACCTCAAGGATACCGAAAACTTAAATGATTATATGACTAGGAGTTATACATTAGCAGTCATCTTGAAATATCTACATGAGTTTTGGAGGAAAACCCTAGCAGTTGGCTCTTGAGTGGCTTGTGGGTAAAATTGAACCTTCACTTTGGGCACAATATTTGTAAAAAATTTTGCATTCATACATATAGCGGAGGCCCACACATCAATTTTTGAAGTATCCATATAGGGTTCTCATGTTGATTTGTCTCTGTATGCATGTGCATGTTCTCAAGTTTTACCTATTTTGAGTTTTATTTTGCATATATGCATGTATGGGAGGCCTAAATATATAATTATTTTGGGTGTCCATTTGGGTTTCCCATGCTTTAACCTATCTCTCTATGTGTATGTGTGTTGTTAAATCTCATTTGGGGTCATTTTTATCAAGGAGAGGAAGTGTTCACCACTGGAACATAGCATTTAGGCCTGTTGTGTAGGGATATCTTAGCAGATGTTTGGTGCATTACCACCTTGATAACTTAGAATTTTTCTTCTTTTGAGTTATTTTTATTTTATCTCTTGCATCCCTTTTACCCATGAGTTCAAGTGCACCTAAAAATCACATCTTAACAAGGATATGACCTTATAAAAACTTCCAAAAATCTCCAATTGAGCCAAACCATACGATCTCAATTGAGGCCTTGTTGTGTCACTCCACATGATTGTTTCGATTGGGAAAATTGAAGAGGACAACATGAACTAAAGTGACCTTATCTTTTGAGCTAGAGGCTCCTTCCCTACGCATCTTGTTTTAGTATTCTTTTGTTGGAGACAACTATTTTCTTACTTAGGCAATTAGAACTACTTGATAAAAAGTAGACTCATATCTTAGAGAACCTATAGGTCTACTAGCAAAGGCTTAAACGTGCCTATGATACAAAGTTATGATCCCATTCCTTTGAAGTTGGTAATATTTTCATCAAATAAAATAAAAATAACACTAATTCCAAAATCCATCTCAAAGGTAAATTTGAGCCTAATCGGATAGGTTTATACATCATAATCACCAAGTATGATTTTGGTGCTTACCACCTTACCAAAATTTATGGAAAAGAGATTAAAAAAACAATAGATTTGAGTCTATTTACTTTGATTTGCTTTTTTTTATCTTGCTTGACTTCATATCTACCTACATGCATGTGCCTTTCTCTGTTTTGTCTAGTTGTTGCATATCAAGTTAGGGATTTGTGATGACTTGTAGATGATGACCCTCTTCAATATAGTTTATCTTAATTCTCTAGGAAACTAATGTGATCATATTCTTCTAGTTGCATATTATAAACTAATAAGGTTTAGCACAACATCAACCTATTTTAATCTAGTTTACCTCAAATATTATCTCTATCTATCAACTCTTTCAAACCACCAATCACCTATTTCACATACAAGTTTATATACTCTGAAACCATGTAAGATTGTGCAACAAGTTTATTATTGTATTGCACAGTTTAAATAATGAGTTACATAGCCGGGAATAGCACCGGCGTAACTAAACTGTTACGAACTGGTTGTAACAAAACAACAACATATCTAAATAATGTAATAGAATCAAAAATACGCTAACGAGGTTCATAGGTGTTGATGACAAGGTCAAGAAAATTAAATTATTCTATCACTTCCTACATGATGAGTACTATGGGATTTACGGGTGTTGATAGTAAGATCAACCATATCACCTCTTATCTCCCATGTAAACCATGCATGGGGGTAATAGAATAATAATGAATTATTCCTTCCAATTTGGGGAATCATTTATTGATACATCAATTAATCTAATTTATCTATAACATATCTCTATGAGGTAAATCAATCTAAGTAAAGTACCTTATGCATTTTTATAAGGTAAAATCTTTAAACTAAATCAAAATTCCTATGGGCAAAGCTAAATAAAAAAGTACTATAAGCAAAGCTAAGTCAAAAGTACTATTGGAAAAACTAAATAAAAAAGTTCCTATATGCCAAGAAAAAGTACTTTATACATTTTCTTAGAGGAAGATCTTTTATTTTTCATATTTTTACATACTTTGTATCATAACAAATCTAACTAGAAGGTCTTTGATAAAGGCTAACTAAAATCCTCCTAGGAAAATTTCAAAGCTAACTAGAAAACCTCTAGGAAAAGCTAACTAAAGTCCCCTTGGGCAAATATCTAAGCAAATATATGTACATAATTGTATATATCTATATATAATTTTTTCTCTAAACCAAATTCCCCTTTGGAAAATCCAACTTTGCACATAGTTGTATATAGTTGTACTATAGTGATACCTCTTGGCATCATGGAAAATCCCTCTTGAGAACATCATGCATCCATCTCATTTAAATCATCATGAAATCAATTCATTTCATCCTTATTCATAATATTTTGTTCTTAACCTTTCCCTTATCATTAATCAAATTAACCATATTGATGTAATCATCAATCATTCATCTCAAACCTAATTCATCAATTAAACACATAATTCTATCATGAATAAACTATCCATTATGAATTAATTAATATAACAACCCATTTTATTACCTTGACATAATCAAATTAATTATAAAAAATCATTAACTAAATATAAAATACAAAGCGATTAATACATAAACACAATATCATCTTCATATCATAATTGTTAGATATTGCATTATTCGATGATAAGTAATGATTGATAATTATTTCACCCTATATGAGGATAGTCACATCCCATGAGAGAATAAAATAAATTGAAAATTTTGAGGTGAATATGAAACACCAAGGGGAGAATTACCAAGGGTTTATTAAAACTAAGATACAACATACCGTATAAATATGCAAAGGACGTACATTATTCTATGTCAATGAATGAAATTTTTTGTTGAGTTTTCTTCTTATGATCATTTTCAACATCTGGTATCAGAGTAGGGAGAGTATGTGTGATGAGTGCTAAAATGTGCATGTATTATGAAACATTTTATATGTCTTTTATCTACAAATATGTGAAACTGAATGCATTTTGATAATGGTTATATCTTATTTGCATGATTTATGACTAAATTTTATTTATAATGTTAAAATAATAAATACATGAATTTTACACGAAATATGTGCAAGTTTTGTATGTTTGGAGAGAATAATGTTGAAGAACACTTCATTGAAGACTAATGCGGAAAAACAAGATTAGAACCAGATGTTGAGCATATGAGAAGATTTTCATAGGAATGACGAATTACGAAGCCTATATATGCAGGTTATAGACAGATGTTACTGAAGTATATTACTAAAGGTAGTTACTAAAGGTAGTTATTGAAGGTAACTATTGAAGGCAATTATCGAAGGTAATCACTAGAGACAGTTACTGGAGAGTATTGCCAACAGTTACTATTGACCATGGATGGCACAATCAAGTGGATGGCACATTATAATGGACGACAACAAATATCTTTACTTTTCAACATACCTTGCTTCCCCCATATTATCTGTGAGAATATCTCCAGTTGACAAAGTTTTATAAGATTTGTAACATGTTTATTTTGGGACATTTGAAATGTAATCGAAAAATATTGTTAAGACTTCCTGGAATAAAGGAAATAAAGTCTTAACATCTATCCTACGAGTTAGTTAGAATAGGTAGTATCTTGATAGGATTATATGTAGATGCCACTTGGACCAATAGAAACATTTAGAAGTCCAAGTCAAAATAAATATTATATTAGGTTTAGATTATCTTTTGATTCATGTACAATCACCAGTCCACAAATTAAGCATGACACATACGTGGAAGAAACTGTTCGCATTGTATTAGTTTTAGTATAAATTACATAGAAGACCTTGAGAGAGGTCTGGCCAACCAAACATTATTCATTATGGTTTACAGTTTGCTCTGAATTACAGCTCTGAGGAAGTATGTACAGTTGAAGCTCAAATAATAAGACAACACTTTCTTCAAATATGGTAATCTGTGTCAATCTTGTGAATTGTTTGAATTTTGTTTTGTAAGTTGTAGATTTGTTACCCGCATTCACAGAATATGCATAAATATTAGTATGAAATATAAAATTTAGTTACTGATAAGGTAAATAAGGGGGAAAATACTTACACTGTCCTTTAGGAGGTAGGGCCCACTCCTATAAGACAGTCCTTGAGCTCTTTCACCCCTGCATTATTTTAAGATTAGTTAGACTTGCATTTTAAATTATATAAAATAAAATATATTGCACGAGGATCCTCACACTTAGATTAAAACATCTCATAAATTAGTTTGCAAGTAATCAAATGCATCAGTAAATTACATCATTAATAAAAGTTAGATTGCATTTATTTATCATATCTTGCATAATTCATCCTTGCATAATTTTTATATTTCTTTTTGTACACGTGTACGCATGAAATATAGATAGGAAATTGAGCTAGACTTAGTATTAACTCCTACGATATAATCTATATGGGATTGCTACTTTTTAAATCTAACCTTGATTACCCTCGGATTGATAAAATTAAATGTAAGCTTCTGTTGCTAATCATTTTGGCATCGTTGTCGTGGAAAGTAGTGTCGTAGTAGTTGGTCAAAAAAGTTGCTTGGTAGTGCAAAGCGAGTGGACTTACTTGTACGCATGAGATCATGTGGACACATGGGCCCTTGGTGTGCATACGAGTCAGAGTAGATATTTACATATATGGGACACATGAGACCTCCCTACTGTAGATAGGCTGCAAAGAGCCCCGCCTTACGACGTTGCCAGGTTCATTTTTCATAAGGATTTCATGTTTTACTACTTTCATAGATTAAATTTCAATTTTTGCAAATTTCTTGCTTTGGGTAATTATTATTGTTAAACTAGTTAGGACCTATAAATAAAATTAGGAAGTAGGTGAACACCGAAAGTAACACCCTATTTTTATTCTATAGGAAGTAGTTACATTGAGTGACACAATTGTAATGAAATCCTCCTATCCAAGAAACAATAAGAAGTTACCTTTTATTTCAGCAATTTTATTTTCACCTAATTATTACTAAATCTAGCTATATGGATTCATAGACCATGGATCGCACTTAACTTTAGTAGCATTAGGTCATACTTTTTCCCTAATTTTACTAAGTTTGGTTGTATGGATTCATTGATCGTGGATCACACCTGAATTCAATAGCATTAGGTTTTCCCTAATTTTGCTAAAATAGGTTGTATGGATTCATAGACCGTGGATCGCATCTTATTTTAGTAAGCATTAGGTCTATTTAAAATTATACATATTTCTTTTCTTTTTCATTTTGTTAAAAGTAAAATTCTGAATTTTATATTTAAGTAAACAGTAGGATTGAAATAGAAAAACAAAATCACAAAACTTTTGCACAATCAAAATAGAAATTTATAGCTCAACGGTGATCCTAGAGTTTTGCCATTATGATCTAAATATTTTTAGGGTTTTACCATGCTAAACCGTAACCTCACAATTCTTATCCTACAAATACAATTGTTGATCTTATTAGAGGTGATCCTACTTGATAAGTAGTTGATCTACTAAGTTGTACACTTCTTGTGTTGTTGTGCAAACCAAAAAAAATATATCCTAAACCGGTATAGATAGTCATAGGGAGAGATTGCTTATTGCCTCTCATACTTGAGAAGAATGGAATTCCAGAAGATAACACCAGTCTCAAGGGATAACAACATCAAATTCATAGAACACACTAAAATGCTTGAGGCTAAAATAACATAATTGTAAACAGAACTTGAAAAACAAAAATTATACATTGCACAATTACATTCACAATCAAAAGCAAACAATGTAGATCAGGAAAGAGTACCTTGTGATTCTTCTACCTCCCTTGATGAATTCCACCAATTTGGACAACCTTACCTTCCATTTGTTCAAACTATACCTAATAAGGTTGCAGTACCCCTATCTAATAACCCACCATATGAGTCTGTAATACCTTTTCAGTTCCATGCTCCCTCTAAAGAAAAATATTATCAAGCTGAACAAAATCCTTATATCTAAAAAATATTCACCAATTCAATATTCACAACTTTGATTAAGTCAGTTTTTTTAGTGTTCATCTTTGTCATGATAACAAATGGATGGTCATTTTTGTCTACCCTTGATGAATTACCAATTTTTGAGCTGATTTCATACTTAAAGTTTCAAGCATATCGTGAGGAAGGACTATGCTTTCTCTATGGTGATGGTTTTGTGAGATATGTTGCCTTACAAGAAGGGAGTACTGAGTGGCATCACAAGCACACTTATGGAGCAGTGGAAATTCATAAAATTCATTGGGTTTGTAGTTTTCAAAAAACAAAGAGGGTATGGATCTCCCTAAAAACTTGGACAACAATGAGTTTCTTGAAATATGGTATGATGTTGTTTTCCAAGTTTCAACACTTTTTAGAAACTATATTGATACAATGGAAAGGTCCATACAGACTCAAGAGCATGTTCTGACATCATTTGTCCCTTCAACCATAAAAAAATAATAATAATAAATAAAATATATATATATATAATAATAATAAATAAATAAATAAGTAAATAAATAAAAATAAATCTGACTTTGAAAACCTTCTTGGAGGTAAAGTTAGACAGGGTATAGGTGAAAACTAGCATAGTTGATAGTCATACTCTGATATATATAAAAAAAATGATTAAAAAAAAAGAAACAGTTAATATATATAATAATATAATTATTATATAAAAATGATTATGCTTCCTTTATTTCATCATGAAGTATCTACATTCTTTTCTATTTTCAGTCTTAAAAAAATTTCAAGAAAATTCCTTATTACAAACTCTGTAGAGAAATGATGACCACATGATGTATAGTACCTTGTTGATAGATTAAATCTAGGTATTTTTCAAATACTCAAATTATATCTAGTATATTGAACAGAATTCTCATTGAAAATATAATAAATCTTTTGAAATATTGTGAGTAACTTCTAGATGATTAAGTTTTCTCTTTTAACCACACACACATACACATTTAAAAGACTTTGTGACGTTTTGAAAAATTAACTCATGTATTATATTTATCATCAACAAAAAGTTTCCCTTGCTCATCTATTTATACGCATGGTCTATATTACTAATGAATTGGCAAAATGACAAGCTCGCCCTATCCCATAAAAGAGAAAAAAAAAATTACCTTGCTCCTCATCTAATCGAGCAAGTATCCCCATAAATTCTTGTTCTCTTCAAAATAAACAAGAATCCTACAAAGCAAAACACATACTCTTGCTTCTCTTCTAAAATAATCCAGAAGCTCAAAAAGCACTACAAAATCCCTTGCTAAGCAAGTATCCCAAATAAAGCATAAAAAAAGGCAAAAGAGCTTGAATCCCTGGAATTCTTAGTATTTCAAATACCATGGGATATTCTTTATTAAGATATCCTTATGTATTAACAATAAGTCTGGACAAGACATCTAGATGCTTATAAGATAAGCTAGCTTTTGGCATATATAATCCTTGTTGTTTTTAATCCTTACTCATAATGAGGAATGATTCTTCACTGCACACACAGTTGGTTTTGAAAGAAAACTTGAACATACTAGGATAACTTTAACACTAAATTGATTTGTGTTAGAAGTAAATGGAGTTTATTTTAGCATGCCTAGAATGCTATTTATGACTTTGAACAATCCATCTAGAAACATCTTATATAATAGTAAATCATTATGACGATACTATGATTTCAAAATTCTCTACAAAAACATGGCTTATATCCATTATATTTTTCTCTACAAAGCCTTATATATTATCCATTTTCTTCTAGATGACTAACAATGGAAACTTATTAATGACATACAGGAAGCATAATCTCAAAAACTTATAAATCCATCCCATACATAAAAATACTCTTATACATAAAATAGGTACCTTTTCCTTTGTTTTGGCTATATAGCCAAAATTACAGTTTGGGGGGGAGGTATAGACTTAATACAATAAAGTTTATAATATAGTTTGGGGAAGTAATATAGAAATATGTGGTAAAATGATTAACACAATTGAGCAAAAAACAAATAATTCATTAACCAAACATTAGCATAGGACTAATGTTTAAATAGGAAACAAAATAGTAATACTAACTTAATCTCCTTAACCCACGCTAACAAACGCGTTTTAGGAGAAGTAGAGTTAGGTTAGGATTTGATAACCTAGGATATTTAGGAATTAACCTATCTACCATCAGATATTTAAAACAGTAAATATCTGCATGGTAATTAGTACAAAGTAAATGTAATAATCTACTAAACTAGTGTAATGCAATATACTAGCTTATTTTACCTAGTGGAGTAAAAGGGTAAATATCCCAAATAATGGAATATTACTCTAACATCCCCCTTTATTACATTATTTGGGTAATGTATATAACTATACCAATACAATGAAAAATATGTCGATCTGCTGGTTCTTGTTCTGTCACAGTACTTTGGCTGCTCCTTAGCAAAAAAGTGGGTCATTCCTCACTTTGTCTTCACACCAATGAATGTCCTTATAGTAATCACTTCATCCAACCGAATTGCATGGGTAACCAACCGCTACAATCGCTAGGTGCATTATAATAGATCACTTCATACGAGGTTCATTCATTTACAATATGAGTTTGCAAAATATAAGGTAGCTAAGGTGTCGGTCGCTGCCAAAAATGCACCCTTATAAGTTCCCCCTTCTCGTTGCAAAACATGTAATTAATTTTTGAAAGAAGTATGACTAAGGTATCGGTTGCTACCGAAAATGCACCCTTATAAGTCTTCTTCTCTTTTTACAAAAAATTGTGAAGAAAATAAAGTATATCCCCCCTTAATTGCAAAAAGATGTGCAACTCAAGAGTGTTGTGAAGGATTTTACAAATATTGCCTCCTAGGCAATTTTACACCATAAAATTCCCTCCTTTTGTTACAAGTACTTCAAACATTGAGAGTTTGCTATTTATGAATCCTAAAAGAGGTACAATCACCCCTTATTGCAAGTACTTCAAACAAAATTTTTTGCTATTTATGAAGCCTAAAAAAGAGAGGAAAATGGTGTTTGCTCAAGGTGACACATGTGTTTTCCCTCTACAATACTGTTTTAGCAATGAGCACTCCCAGTGCTGTCTTTGAACCAAAATCAAAATCATAATGAGACACTTGACTAGAAACATGGCTTCTGTGATGTGCCTTTGCCATTTTAGTTTTGCTTGTTTTGAAACCAACATTGAATGGTGTCATGGTTGTCTTTCTTCCAATTTGTGCAAAACTTTGTTTTCTAGGCAATTTTGTCAAAAAAATTCACCAAATCATCCTTCCTTATTGCAAGTTCTTCAAGCATGGTTGCTATTATGAAGTCTAAAATAAAAGGTATATTTTTTTTATGACTTCTGCTTTTCTTATTGCCTTTACAATTTTTATCTCCCTCTTGTCAAAATCTGTGTTTGAAGGAAGAAAGGAATTATCCCCGCTTAGTGCAAAATAATTGAAACTTTCAAGGTTCCTTTATTTTTAAAAACTTGTTCTTTCTTTCACTCTCAAGAGGTATTTAATGGCACATGCCTAAAAACTCTCTTGAAGAGTAATAATCAGTTGGAGGAAATTAAGCCAAACAAATAAGAGATGAAAGATAATTCACTCAAAAAGATATTTAATGGCACCTACCTGAAAATCCCTTTTGAAGAGGAATAATCAGTTTGAGGTAATTAAGCCAAACAAATAGAGTGAATTAAGGGTTTTTGTTTTTTTAAGAGAGAATATCAAGTGAAATTGACTTTAAAACTATGCAAGGATTTACACAAATTTGTGAAATTTTGGGGTTTAGTGTGTTCTTGATTCTATTAATTATAATTGCAAAAGAAATAATGCAATAATCAAACAAGAATGCCCACAAAATTCTTATCACCTAGGTGTAGGATGCAACCGAAAATGCACCTAATTTGCCAATTAAGGTGTCGAGTAAAATCGAAAATGCACCTTTTAATTTTTGCAACAAAATGTGGATTTGTGGTGCAAAAAAAATGATATTTTTATGTCTCCTACTTGTCTTACAATTTTGCAAAAGAAGTACAATGTTGTCTTCCCCCCTTTATTTTGCAAAATTGAAAAATTTGAGCACTCATTTCAAGAAAAGTCGACACACGACCCGCATTTGAAAGGCTTCCAGACCAGTCGACACACGACTTTTGTTTCTTTTGTCTTCAACACTCAAGCATAAGGAGCATAAAATAGGTTCAAAATATTCTTAAGTTTACAACAAAAAAATTACAATTTTATGTCTTATATCTCCTTTGTGAAGGAGAAAACAAAAGCAAATTTTGGATTTTGTTGCAAATAAAATGACCTATGTGCTTCCTCAATGTTGTCAATCTCTTTGTTTTGCAAATAGAAATTTGAGTTTCTATGTCTTATATCTCAAAAAATGTGTGAAGAAAACTATAGAACTTTTGAGGAATTTATTTCAAAAATTTGTTGAAGAAAACCTTTTGTTTTGCAACCAAAAACAATGTTTCTTTGTCTCTATATCTCCATGTGTGAAGAAAACAAATGAACTTTGTGGCAATAGTTGCAAAAAAAGAAGGTTTTGGTTTTTCTCCTTTCAAAAATTTCCTAGTGTAAAATGCTAAAAAATATCTTTATAGTTGAACAATTTTTATAATAAAGCAATTTTTGGAGAAAAAAATCAAGTTTTATGGCTTTAATTGAGATTTTAATCCAAAAATAATGCTAAATTATTAAAAAAAATACTAAAAACATATTAAATTAAGCATTAAAAACATTATTAAAAATGAAAAAAATTTAAAAAATTTGAGAAAACCTTTATTTTTGGTGTTGTACGGGCTCAAACACGCGACCCGCTTAGCCCAAGGCATCCGCCTTGGCCAACCAAGTTGTCGGGTGGCTTGGGACCTAAGCTGCGGTGCTTGGTCTTAAAGAGGCCGACGACTTCAATGGAGCTTTTGTGGGATTTATCCCACATGCATCCCATAGAGGGATGCAAGAGGCTTTATAAGCCTCAATACGACCTCAGTTTCTCGATTGCTTGCGGGCAATCGGAGTTGGTCCCCCACCCTTTTTGGATGTCACCACGTGGTGCCAAAGGGTTGGTTGAGTCGTATCGTCCAGTGTTTGTCTGCCACGTGTCAGGTCTGAGTCAAGTTGTCCTATCTAGTCAGCGTATCGGTGGCACGTAGCCTGTGTGCCATGTGTCACCTAGTCAACGTCCAGGTGACGCGTGGCCTGTGTGCCATGTGTCACCTAGTCAGTGGTCCAGGTGGTGCCTCAGGGTGTGTGCAGTCCAGATCAGTGGTCTAGGTTCTATCGAGGATCGGAGGATCGCCTACCCTCTCAGATCCTAAGGTTGTTAGGGATCGAAGGGTGCTCCTGCCCTCTCAAATCTCGTTGATGGTCGCCCCGTGTGCATCCAGCTGAGATGGGAGGGCGCTTCTGCCCTCTGGGCTCTCCCAGGCTGTGGAGGCCACGTGGCTCTATAGGCCCGGGGCCATGTGAGCGGGAGCCGAGGCTCCTGCCTCCTTGAGCGTCGACCGTAGAGCTTGATCGATAGTAAAATGCTATCGATCGACGGGCTTGGGAGGACGATCGATCGCGAAGCCCAATCGATAGCGAAATGTTGTCGACCGACGGGCTTGTGAGGGCGTTTGATCACCTCTCTCAAGGAGCACTGGCCTTGGGTCGTGGATGATCAATCCCAAGGTCGCGTAGGCCCTAGTCAACTCAGAGATGGGCCTGGTTTCGCCATTAAGCTTGCCTGTTGAGGTGGGTTTGGTGGCACCAATTGTCACCAGCTTGTCCTTTGGGCGAGCCAAAAAAATGGCTCTGATGCCAATGTGGTAAAATGATTAACACAATTGAGCAAAAACCAAATAATTCATTAACCAAACATTAGCATAGGACTAATGTTTAAATAGGAAACAAAATAGTAATACTAACTTAATCTCCTTAACCCATGCTAACAAACGCGTTGTAGGAGAAGTAGAGTTAGGTTAGGATTTGATAACCTAGGATATTTAAGAATTAACCTATCTACCATAAGATATTTAAAACAGTAAATATCTGCATGGTAATTAGTACAAAGTAAATGTAATAATCTACTAAACTAGTGTAATGCAATATACTGGCTTATTTTACCTAGTGGAGTAAAAGGGTAAATATCCCAAAGAATGGAATATTACTCTAACAAAATATAATATTAAAATATATATATATATATATATACATTGAAAATTTTTCTTAATTAATATATATAAATTTTGCCATCAAAATTAAAGTCCTCTTTTATCTTGTTCATCTTCATGGATAGATTATTTTCTATAATCATACACAACAAGCACATGCATTACTGAGATTGATGCACTTAAAAAAACTAGTTGTCCACTAGTAGATATTTCTAAATTGGATTGTCCACCCGTAGATATTATTCAAAATTAAATTATTTTTAGTTGTATACGTTTTAAATAAATGTGCATTTACGAGTTCTTTTGAACATAACTATATTTATAAATTTATTTTTAAAATTAAGTTATATATATATATATATATATATATATATAATTAAAAATAATAATTATTAAATTAAAAATTACATGCATTAATATAATAATTGTAAAAGGAGAATAATGAAAAATTTATCTAACATCTAGAGACTTTGGGTTCAGAAATCAAAGTCAAAAATCTAACCTCAAATGAAAAATAACCAAAAATCAAATCAAGAATCTGACCTCAAATGAAAATAAATAAATAAATTCATATGCTAGTTATTATTCTCTTTATTGTAGGCATGAAATCATGGAGGATTTTTACCCGCATTTGTAAGAACGGAATAAAAATGGCGATCATAGAAGGGCATAGCCTGGAAATTGTAGATGTCATCGCAAATGAGCATAAAACTCAAAGTAGATCCCCTATGTTTTTTTCCAATGGTTATCTAAGGTTAACAAAAGTGGCAAATGAAAAGATATATATGGGTAAGCAGTTTAACACATATATGGGTAACCTGAACAATATGGGTAAGCGTGCACAATAATAATAATAATAAAATAATAATATATAAATTATTTTATGAACAGAAGTTGCAGATCCAATTATTGTTACCTTGTCTGCTGTGACGAAGAGTTCTTTACCCCCAACAGCCACTGCACCACTAGCTCCTTGCTCCTCGGTAAACTGTTGTATTGATTTGATTTGTTCAAGTTAAGTATTCCACTCTAAGTCATCCAATAGATAATTTCAAAGATAACTCTAAATATGGACAACTCACGTGGCGGATTGTTGGCAAGTATAAAGTCAACTAGTGGTCGTAGATAATGGAGAAGTGACGGATTGTTGGCAAGTATTAACTCACGTGTCCATTTCATAATTATTCATAATATTATTAGTTTATAATATTATTAATATTATTATATTATAATATTAATATTATTCTTAGTATTTATATTTTATAATAATTTATTTATTATAATTAATATAATAATATATTATATTAATATTATGAAAAAAATATATAATATATTAGAAGTGACCTTTTTTTTCTATATTATTAATAGTAATATTAGCTTATAATATTATTTCTATAATTACATTATTATTATTAAGTTTATAATAATATTATTATATTATTAAAGTTTATAACTATAATATTATAATTATAATTATTATTAATTTATAATACTATACTTATAATTATATTACTATTATAATGTTTATCACTATTATATTATAATATTATTAGTTTAAAATATTATTAAGAAATATTTTATTATAATAATAATAGTTCTCTCTTATAATACTAATTTTATTATTATTTGTACTAGTTTACTATTTATTGATTTTAGTAAATAGTTATTTATTTATTTATTTAATATGCTCTACTAATATTATTATTATATTAATACAATACTATATTAATTAATAATAGTAATATAAATAATATTATATATACTATTAATAAGATTACATTATAAATATATTATTAATAATATTAGTAGTAATAATATTATATACATAACATTACTATTAATAATAGTAGTCATACTATTATATTATTAGCTAAAAAATAATTTATAATATCATAATAATATTATATTATTATTAGTTTATAGTATTATTAATATTATTACATTGATAATTATAATATTATAATTATATTACTATTAGTTTATAAGATTATCATTATATTATTAAATTTATAAATTATAATATTATCTATATTATAATATTATTATTATTAGGATTAAAAAAATGGAAAATAAATAAATAAATAAAACCTTATTTATTGCACTTTTAGTTTTATATCTGCAATAGTTTCTATTATAAATATATTGCCTTAATTTTTGTATTCTTAAGTGTTTTATTGTTATAACTGCAATTAAAATTATAGTGCTTTAAATGTCATATCTGCAGTGTTTATTATATTCAAAGTAATTCATCTACCTACATCTTCAGTGTTTTTCCTGATTATCTGAAAATAGTTGTCTATTATATCTGCAGATTAAATTATGTTTTCAATGTTCTTGCAGAATGATTTTTTATGTTTAAACTATCATACTTTATGCACTGATAGATTGTATAGTTTTTAATGAAAGAAAAATTGTTTTTATGATATTTTTTCAATTGCAGCATTGTTATTTTTCTTGAAGTACTATTTTGTAAAACTACAAAAACCATTTATCTATTATAGTCTGCAAAATTATCATCCTTTATATTTGTAAAACTGTTAATGTATTCAGAAAATTGTTGCAAAAATCCATAAGAACAAAAATTGTAAATTTTGAATTCATGTGCATGAGGACATGCACTCCCTTCAGTTTGAGATAATGATGAGTGCTAAAATGTGCATGTATTATGAAACATTTTATATGTTTTTTATCTGCAAATATGTGAAACTGAATGCATTTTGATAATGGTTATATCTTATTTGCATGATTTGTGACTAAATTTTATTTATAATGTTAAAATAATAAATACATGAATTTTACACGAAATATATGCAAGTTTTGTATGTTTGAACAGAATAATATTGAAGAACACTTCATGGAAGATTAATGCGGTAAAACAAGATTAGAACCAGATGCTAAGCATATGAGAAGATGGTCATAGGAATGACGAATTACGAAGACTATAGATGCAGGTTATAGACGGATGTTACTGAAGTATATTACTGAAGGTAGTTACTGAAGGTAACTATTGAAGGTAATTATCGAAGGTAATCACTAGAGACAGTTACTGGAGAGTATTACCATCAGTTACTATTGACCATGGATGACACAATCAAGTGGACGACACATTACAATGGACGACAACAAATATCTTCACTTTTCAACATACCTTGCTTCTCGCATATTATCTATGAGAATATCTCCAGTTGACAAAGTTTTATAAGATTTGTAATGTGTTTATTTTGGGATATTTGAAATGTAATTGCAAAATATTGTTAAGACTTCCTGGAATAAAGGAAATAAAGTCTTAACATCTATCCTATGAGTTAGTTAGAATAGGTAGTATCTTGATAGGATTATATGTAGATGCCACTTGGACCAATAGGAACATTTAGAAGTCCAAGTCAGAATAAATATTATATTAGGTATAGATTATATTTTGATTCATGTACAGTCACAGTCCACAAATTAAGCATGACATATACTTGGGAAAAATTGTTTGCATTATATTAGTTTTAGTATAAATTACATATAAGACCTTGAGAGAGGTCTGGCCAGCCAAACATTATTCATTACAGTTTACAGTTTGCTTTGAATTACAGCTCTGAGGAAGTATGTACAGTTGAAGCTCAAATAATAAGACAACACTTTCTTCAAATATGGTAATCTGTGTCAATCTTGTGAATTATTTGAATTCTATTTTGTAAGTTGTAGATTTGTTACCTGCATTCATAGAATATGCATAAATATTAGTATGAAATATAAAACTTAGTTATTGATAAGGTAAATAAGGGGGAAAAGACTTACACTGTCCGTTAGGAGGTATAGCCCACTCCTACAAGACAGTCCCTAAGCTCTTTCACCCCTGCATTAGATTAGGATTAGTTAGACTTGCATTTTAAATTATATAAAATAAAATTTATTGCACGAATATCCTCACACTTAGATTAAAACATCTCATAAATTAGTTTGCAAGTAATCAGATGCATCAGTAAATTACATCATTAATAAAAGTTATGTTGCATTTATTTATCACATCTTGCATAATTCATGCCTGCATAATTTTTATATATTTTTTTGTACACGTGTACGCATGAAATATGGACAGGAAATTGAGCTAGACTTAGTATTAACTCCTATGATATAATCTATACGAGATTGCTAGTTTTTAAATCTAACCTTGATTACCCTCGGATTGATAAAATTAAATGTAAGTTTCTACAGCTGATCAATGTGTGAGGTTATGAAGAAGAGATAACCATCACCATATGATGACATGCCCTATATGTGTTTTTTTTCTAAGAAAATACTCAAGAAGAAAACATTAGAAGACATGACAAGATCTAAAATTGAGTCTAGCCTGAGATGTTACCAGAAGAACTTGTGAAAGCTAAAATTGAAGAACAATGAAGTCTAGTCCTATATATACCTAAGACATATTGTCTTTTGTGAATAGAATACACAACATATCATAGTTATTTTTAAATGTGAAACTGAATCAATGTATTTGGTCTAAATTTACCATCCTAATGGTAGTTGGTTGGAAGTCCCTAAAGGTAGTGGCTCAAGAATATTAAATGCCTACTTAGAGGAGTTTATAATATAGTGAAGAGAAATTTTCTACTTGGGTGCCATGTGGAGGTGTTTATCTCTCTCTTCAAATTTGAGATATTACTTAAAAGAGTCTAGGGAAGAAGACCACTTTGATGAATTGATTAAGGAGGCGAAAATTGAGAGAGACATATTTGTTTCTTCTCTTTGACCTATATGTTGACAACATTTTTTGATAGCCATTGCTTGGCCTAGTTGGGCCTTCTTTGTAGTCTAAGAAATCTAGAAGGTCATCTCTATAGTGGATTGAATTGTATGTATAATAATTTGCTTATCTGAAGGAGTCTATATCAAAGAAGGAAGATGTTCCACCTAAAAATGTGAGAATATCCTATTGTATGCACACGTGTCTCAAAGATTATACATATATTTATGAAACATGAGGTTAGGTAAATATATAGACACAAACAATGAAATTTATAGTCTGAGTAAGAAATAAATGCAGAATATGGATGCACATGGGGTAAATACAAGTGGAAAATCTTTATATTTGAATTAAAGTAGTAGATAAAGATTATTTTAATTCATTTGATGAGAGAAAGAAGAAAGAAATTGGTTGACATGAATAGAAGTCTATTTTTTGACCACAAAGGTTTAAATATTTTTAAAGGAATGAGGTACATGAAAAAAATATGCTTTCTTTTCAATGCATATATAGCTAAGTAGAGGAATTTGCATTTGAAAGAGAGTAAATTTTTTAAATGAGGTGTCAGGAGTTCAAATCCTACCAAATTTAATAATTATTTATTATACCTTTGAAGGAAATATTATTATATTTTGGAAATTTGATATAGTTTTTTAAAAAGTATAGACTAAAATAAACATTATTTTGAAATAATTAAAAAGAATGGTAGTAAATTTTACAAAAAATTGTGTTTTTTTGGAGTTTAACATCTTCAAAAGCTTTCTTTTACGTCAAAATTAAATATTTTGTTAAAAAATGTGCTTAATAAATTGTAATACTTAGTATAAACAACACCTTTGGATTGCATTTACAAGTCATGTTGTCGTGTTAAGCTACTATATCTATTGGCTAATATAGCTACCATAAAAAAAGTCTAGGCATAAACCCTATGAATTATTGAGGAGAAATATGATTTTTTTGTTATTCTTGCCACTCCATATTTTATCCTATTCATCACTATTGTTAGACGTAAATCCTAAAATTAAGAAATTTTAAGTATTTAGGAAGTTACGTCCATGTATGAGGATTTATCTTTAAGCAAGTGTCATTGATAGGATGAATCCTTTTCCATATTGCCTTGGTACCACATGTCTCTCTTTCATATACCTTAAGTTCTCTCTCATGTACAACCATTTATATCAAGAGGACTATATTCTTCCATGTATCGACGAGTATATAGGAAGGATGGGTATATCAAAAGGATTGGTATATAGTACCAATGGCATATAGAAAAGGGGTCCATTTTGGGATATATAAGGATTCTTCAGCATGTCAAAACAATTTTTTTTATAGAATCTCAATTTCTCAAAGGTCCAAATTATGCACCATGGAAGTAAAAAAATAAGGATAATTCTTGTAGTTGAAAATCTCGAGGACATATTTACTGGTGATGAAATTTTACCAAAGGATATTGAAGCTAAACAAAAATATGATGAAGGAGATAATACGACACTAATGCTCATCACTCTTAAAGTCAAATAAAATTCAACCACATATCAGTAAAGCTAAAACATCAAAAGAAACATGGCATATACTCTCCACAATATTTAAAGGAATAAATTAACCCACGATCCTTCATCTTTAGTCTCAACTTCATACTTTAAAGGTCTAGGATGAAGAGAGTAATGAAAATTGTATTTGTAAAATTGCAGAGTTGAAAGAAAAATTGAACACCATGAGGGAAAAAGTAGATGACAAGCTTTTAGTCTTCATTATACATAGAAATCTTCTTGAATCATTTTGAATGTTGGTGACTTTTGTGCAAGTATCAAATAGAAGGACGTCATTTGAAGAATTAGAAAACATACTTTAACAAGAGGAAACAAAAAATCAATTAAAGTATCAATTATCCAATAATGCTCTTATCTCCATAAAGAAACTTCAAAATGGTTCAAAAGGTTCTTCCACCTCATTTTCACCACAAAAGCATCCTCAAAGACAAATGAGGTATTGCTATATTTGTGAAAAATAAGGACATGAAACTAAATTTTGTAGATATAATTCAATGACTCAATGGGAAGGTATGGGCACAACATGAGAAATTCCATAGAACCAAATGTAAGGCCTTGGTTTTTATGGTCAAGCAAGAAGTAAGGACACTAAATATATAAAAAACAATGCAAAATATAAAACTCCTAGAATAAATTGTTGCAATCATTGTGGATGGTCCTAACATGTGATAGCTAGGTGTTGGAATCTACATCCATGTGATATTTGTGGAGGCAATAACCACTCTCAAAGAAATTGTTGGCATAAATATGAAAGGAAACAAAAAATACATATGGATTGTGGATGGATGAACGTGTCAGAATGGGAAAAATTAAAAGAAATTTTGAAAGGATTCTATAAAATAAGGTTTTTCTCTAATGAAAGGAAGATTACGATGAAGTTTGGTGGTTGAAAGAGACCAAAAATATGTTTATAGTTTTCCCATGAAGTATCTTGGAACACTTGAGATGCATGATTTATGTATCAAAATGATCCAATCTATGCTTGGAAAGTCTGTAGTGACAGATCCTATAGAAGAATATGACCTAAGATATGCTAAAAAAAGGGTACAATAGAACATTATGTGGAGGATTCCAAATATCAAGTGATATCCTATAGGAGATGACCTAAAGGCATATCTAGAGGTTAACCTAGAGGAAACCTAGAGGTTATGATTCAAAGGTGACCTAGAGGCAGACCAAAAGGTAGATCTAGAAGAGATTACTTAGAGCTAGATCTAGAGCCAAAGCTAGAGCCAAATCCAAACCTAGAGCAAAATCTAGATCTAGAGCAAAAGCCAAAGTACGTTCCACAACTACAACCATAGCTAGAGCCAGATCCAGATCATAATTTTATTTCACCACCATAGGAATTAAGTGGGTTAATAACCTTTATTTGTTGTACCAAATAATATAATAAAGGGAGGAAGTCTAGATATTACATTATTTGGTGTTAAGCAATGATTGATAATTATTTCACCCTATACGAGGATAGTTACATCCCATGGGAGAATGAGAGAAGCCAAAATATCTAAGGTTAAGGTGAAACACCAATGGTCTCTTAAAAATAAGAGAAACCATGTAATATAAATATGTAAAGGATGTAAATTATTCTATGTTGGTGAATGAAAAATATTGTTTAGTTTTTTGCATTCGCTCATTTCTAACAATAACATCATAAATCACATCCATATCATAAACAACAATTCGTAAGTCTACAAATATTGATATGTATTAATCTCTCTACCTCTCTCTCTCTCTCTCTCACACACACACACACACACACACACACACACACACACACACACACACCAATATATATATATATATATATATATATATATATATATATATATATATATATATATATATATATATATATATATATATATAATATCTATATAAAATCATATGTACAACTATCATGGTATAATCACATCATAACATAACAATGATACACCATTAAGACAATAGTTCCAAGTCTATAGCTATATTTGAAAGCTTGTATTTGGTGCTCCTATGGCTCCTCCCCCTCCTCCTCTTGTATATTGTGGTATCCTTACTGATCACTATGACTATCATATCATAGACCTCAAGTGAGTCCATGATTGTATCCTCGATGGAAATGGGAGGTATCTATTTTTTGGGATAACTATATGGTATGCAACTTGATAGTGCACTACTCATGCACTCTCATCCTATAGGTCCTTCTAGATATAAGCCATTTTATCCAATGGTTCCTTCATCATGTAGCCCCCTCTTACTCCACCTCCTACTATGATAACTCTTATTTTCACTACATGCTACTCCACAGTCAGACCCTTAGATGATCTGCTATATCCTTATGACCTACCTTGCTAGTTGGTTCCTCTCTAACATCCATGTCTTCACATTTTTTAAGCCACTACTAGTGTAGTCTTTAGGATATCCACCTACATGGCTAATGTATCTCTCTTTACCTCAATAATTGACTGAGATGATATACTCAATATCATCAACCATGCTTATAGATAGAACAAGTAGTGGAGGTATTATTGCTACTATTGGTTATGCCTCTCACTCCCTATATTAGTGCACCAACATTAGAATTGCTTGTCTTATCCTATAGGGCATCTATAATTTCTATATTGGCCATTACCATATGATAGTCACCCTCCTTGACTTGATGGTCTAGTTCCATCACTAATAGTGAGTCATTGCAAGATCATCATGCCTAGGATTTGGTATCACAGTTCTACCTCTACATACAATTTTGGATATGATGGTTCATCAAATCCTCTATATTATGTAAACCTACTCTACCAAATTGACCCCATTGGTATCCCTTTCCTAACACCATATTTGTAGACTACTATGTCAAAATGGTGTAGCTACCACTCTCCCTATGGTTCCACTAGCCATCTAACTCACCTAATATGAGCTATATGGTAGGCATCATATTGCTAACCTAGATGATGCCTATATGGACTTCAAATGACTTGTTTTGACTATATATCATCTATATCCCTCCTTGCCACTACCAACATGCCCCTATTGGGCTTGCTCTAACTGGCCTCAAACTTGCAGCTCCACATATAGGTTGCTAACACCTCTTGGTCCTTAACTTATCTTAGTAGTCTTAAAATTATAAAATTATCCCAGACCCATATCTATAACAACACACATCTAATCAAGAGCTTGTCACCCCATTAAACTATCCTATGGAGTGACTAGTATAACCATGCTAGCATGATAGGAACCTAGGCAAATAATTTTTTTTGATAAAGCGTAATTGGATGTGAAAGTGCCATTGGGTAAAAAAAGCATTGCCAAAGCAATAGAAGTGTTGATTCACAATGAAAGTGCTACTAAAGTGCAAAAGCACCACTGATGCATAAAAATGCCATGCAATAGTGTTGCCATGGGTGCACTTTTTAAGGCAAAAAATTAACCTAAGGCTTATTTTTTGGATATGTACTAGTGCTAATGCTCCTCTAGCTATGGGTTTCCTCACGCAATTTGCTTGATGGGGTGGACATGCATGCTATGCCATCAAAATATGATCTCTAGTTTTTACCCCTTGGTCAATTCTTGTTGTTTATCCTCATATTTTCATCACTACACAATTTTGGTTCATAATTAGATTGATTTTCCTTGACCCAGGTTGATTTTCTCTTTGAAACTCAAGGGTGCATATTGGGGTATGCCAACATTTAATGCTAACTGGAACACAAATTTTAACATCACCTCTAAGTAAACAATCAAATCATTAGCCATATTACATCACTAACCATAGGCAACAACATATCATTTTATCTAAAAATTAGGACATCTATGTCAGCTTTTGATGCATTTATTATGTAATAAATGCATCAAAAAGGGTAAATGTAGATGTCCAATGTTGAGTGCATCATCAATATTCAAGTTCACCAATTTTTTCATCAATCATCTAAATTAAATTGATCTTCCTTTTATCCAAATTTGGAGCATTTGTTGCTCTAGAAACAAAAGTGTTGGGTCATGAGCAAAGTACCACTAACATTTTCCCCACCGAGAAAACACTTATGCCAAATTTAATGTTTTGACCTTTTCTACCCAAATTTGATCTCTAAAAATTATTTTGGAAAAATCATTAGATTAGAAGCATTGCCAACACCTTTTCCCTCTAGTGATTTTCATTATAATGCACTAAAATAGAAAAAAAAACATTTTCTAGTACCTTTTAATCCACCCACCATTAATGGATCCAATCACCAAGATTTGATTCATAGCCCTAGCCAAAATTGCAAGCCCAAGATTTACCATTTTCAATATTCCTTCATTAATGGCATCTTGATCTGATTTAAAATTCTTATCATATTCAATCCTATCAACTTAGTCCTTCCCCAAGAAGCCATGGATTCCTATAAATCCAACACTTGGGAGAGCCCAATCCATGGTCATTTCAAAGTAGCAAACTGTACCAAAATCCCTCTAGATTTGTAGGAATTCATCTTCATGCATGGACAGCTTAAGCCAAAATCTTGCAACAATTTGGTGAAGGAATCCTACAAGAATCCAAGCTCTTTTTCAAGCTCCCACTCTTTCAAGCATCCTCTAAGAATCTAAGCATTCAAGTGCATCAAGTCCCCAAGGATTCAAGCATTCAAGCTCAAGCTCTCAACTATCTTCAAGCAATAAGTAAACTTTCAATAAGCTTCCACAATAAGGAAAAATAACCATAGCACCTTGAATCAACATGTGTGCATAGGTTTTTGTTCTTTTCCCTTACTTTTTTTGCAATTATCATTGTGCTTGTAGCTCTAATATCTAATCATATTGGATTCCCATTTTATTTGAATGTCCAATTTGCATTTATCTTAGCATATCATCTTCTATCATTATTAGTTTACATTTTAAACAATTAATATTTTTTCTATCATTTATCAAGGTCTCTATACTCCTAACTTAGAGGCCTTCATAATTTTAATCATTAAATCACTCAATCTTGCATTTAATCCTAGTATTGTATCACTTTAAAGCAAACACATTACTATATTGCTTCTATGGATCCATCTCTCTTCGAATTTTACACAACCATGTAGAAAAAAACTACTATCATTCTAGTGAAAGCATCGATAGTGCTATCATTGACCTAATGATGCTTTTTCCATTGATCATTAAATACATAAATATATCATTTTAGTTGTTTTTAACATTTATTTGAATAGGGGTTTGTTGCTCTCCAAGGGTGTCTAACATTATCCTCTAGCTTAAGTAGACCCCTTTGTTGCTAATCTTCTCTTTTTTCTATCTATTTGTAGGAAGATAAAAGTACCATCAGAATGTGAAAGCACCAGCAATGCTTTTGTCAGTCCGACAACACTTCTGTGAGATTGGTAACACTTCCACCTCTATGACAGAAACATGTTTTTTGTGCTCCATATTCCTTTTTATTTTAGCATCTAGATCTTTAATTTTTTTTTTGCTAAATTAGTTTATATTTTTTGTTCATTTATAAAATAAAAAAGGAAAGAAATAACTAGTTAGAATTTTAACCATTTAGGGGAAAAACTAAATCTTTAATCTTACATCATTGAATCAGAATTGCATATAGCTATGTCTAGGAATTGTTGGTTGCATACCTCTTGTGCCCTTGCCTTCAAAAGAAAATATGTCTTTTACTTCATCATAAAAAAGAAAAAATCATTTTAGTTTTAGGCCTTGTTGTTGCATTTATATGTGGCATTGGGGAGATTAAGGTTAAGCTTAGTCAAATAAGATCCTAGGAGAAATGTAGGTGTTCTTCAATCAATCCATCAAACTGTAGACTCTAAGCTAACAAACTACCCCTATCATCAAGGTGGTGAAGGATAAGAGTAGGAAGTATCATGAAGAGATCCTTCATGACCCCTTCCCCATTTTCCTTCTCACAAGTTTAGTAATAGAATTTCTTTGGAATTTAAAATTAATAACAATTATAGTGCTTAAAACTAATTAATGTACATTATTATTTTTGTAGTTTTTTAAAAATTAAATTCTAACCTTAAAAACTTAAATAAAATGAGTTATATATTAATCCTTTATTATATGGTTATAGATATTTATTGTTCTTTTTGATGAGCATAAGTTAAAACTCGTTATGACCACCCTAGATAATGTTAATTAATGACTATGTGGGCTTCATTTATATTCCCCCTCATGTGATATATCATGATTTTATTATTATCATATTTCAGTACAATTATAGTGATATTATAATAATTTTATTATGATGATACCAATGAGAAATGAATCTTGATGGACTCTTTATTAACCAAGAATTCTCACCAATGAATTTCAACATCATTAACATCATTAGAAATAGTGTTTTCTATCTATAACTTGTATGCAAATCACATTTATCAATTGACCATATGTATAGATGATGGAGTCTAGATCTCTAGTCTATACATATATGGGATTATTTTATGATCATCTATATCCCCCTATCAAATATTGCTCTACATTGTTACCTTTATTTTAGTTGTAAGATTTTACAAGCTACAACACCTACTTTTCTTTGCATATGCATAATACAATATCTTTATAAAAATTTGTTTTATATATTGATTCCAATGATCAAAATTAAGTTTTAACTTGTATTAATATAGAATAGAATTATAAAACTAATGAAATTTTCATGAACCCCTTCATCAGATTAGAAAAAACACTTTATTTAATAATATAATAATTACACATCATTCCATTCTCATTATTGGATTGTCATCTAGCCAAGTCATCATACTCATCTAATAAAATAATTACTAAGGAGAATAATACAAACAATGGTAATAATGGACACGAACCCATAATTCAACCATCAACCATCTTCAAGACCTGGATGCTAGCAAGTCAAACTATCACTCTAGCCTCTACACTACTGAAGATCCTTCACTATTAATTCCACCTGGTGTCACACCCCACCCTGAGAGGATCTTTTTTATTGACATATTATGTAGTTATGAATGACTAATGATGCCTTGTTTATATGCTTAAATAATTGTTGCATTAACTATACTAATTTATCTTGAAGAATACGATATTGCTAATGTGTGTCAATGTGCAACACCAAGTACATTTGTGGGTGGTAGAGGTAGAATCGACCACCAAGGATGGAGTACTTGAAAAGGGAAGTGATGATTAAGATAGTTTAGGGTAACATGAATGACTACCCTCATATAGGTATGCATAATCATTTTAGGGATAATCATTGACTATCCAGCCACCTAGAGCCAAAGTTGGTAGCCTAGAAGCTATCGTAAATTCTTCAGTTGAGATGGGTGACTGAGTTGATGGAAAGAACTCTCACCTTGTTTGATGCATTTAATTGTTTGTTTAGTTTGGTTGTTTACTATGTAAATATAATTGGTTAGGAGACTCCATAAAAAAATTATTAATGGATATAGAGGGTCCATTATTCGAAATCCAATCAAATCACCATGCTAATGTTTAATATTAGCCTAGGTGTTTGATTTAAATAATAAAAGGCTTTTATTTAAAGAAATATTTTTATTTAAATGATAAAAAGGTTTTATTTAAAAATGTTTTTTACTTAAATAATAAAATGCTTTAATTTAAAGAAATAATTAGATTTAAATGATAAAGAGGTTATATTTAAATGTTTTTTTTTAATAATAAAAAGGCTCTTACTTTATATTGACTTAAATTATAAAAGGGTTTCATGTTTAAGTTAATAAAATAATATTCTTGTCATTATAAAAAGAAGGATATTTAAATAGAAATGCTCGCTCCTTGCTCCCTCTTTGAAATACTATATTTTATAAATGAAATATCTTATGATTTGATATTTGAGGGAGTGTTAATAATAAAAAAATCCCATTATCACTGACTATCATGGGTAGATAAGAGCACATTCAATTAAGTTGATAGCATTAATGTTGGAAGAGACCCTGGATGGTGGGTCGATGGGATTTTCCTTGACACATTATAAAGAGGGCGGATGCTTGGATAAGGAGGGACATCGTTGGTGGAAATAGAAAAAAAGAAATAAGGGAGAACTTTGGATGATGAGAGAGAGAGCAGATTGACATAGCCACTAAATTTTTTTGGAGGAAGGAGTGATTTTCGTAGGTTGGTATATCATCACTTGGTTTATATCTATATTTTATAAATTATTTTACTTGATATATGGGTGTTTTTTAAATCTAGTTTCTCTCTTTACCTTCATGGACATGTCTCTTTCCTAAAACCATGTTGGCTGTTGCATGGCTATTTGAGTTCTCTATTGAACTCCTTATGAATTCTTAGCTTAGCTATGTCTTGTTGGGATTGTCGATGAGATAGATTGCAGTGCTATCTCTACCTTTAGAACCCTTTAACGAACCCTACGCTCCCTCCTTGATGCACCTTTTCATTTCCTTAGGAAATTATTGATGTTGCTAGGATGTCGTGGGTAGAGTGTTTTCTTCCTATTGGTAAGTTCTATTTCAACTCCCTTCTCTGCTCATAGGGGTAAGATTTTCTCACTCTGGTTTAACATCCTCTTTAGTTATTGTGTGAGATCTTTAGTTGACTATCTCAATTGTGTTGCTTCTGTGTTCAACTTCAAATTTTTGCAATGGATCTAGTCTCTCCTTTGACATCGTCAAAGCTTACTAACACCCCGTTACTATTTTAGGAAGACCTGCACTGAATCTATCATTCCAACAACCTTGAATTTGATGGTCGAGCTCACCTCAGCAATAGTCCCATTGTGTTTTTTTGGGTTTAGAAGGTAAATTTTAAGGTGTTGTTCATCTATGAGTCTAGTTGAGCACTAAGGTACTGGCTAATCCCCTCCCTTGTTGCTTATCCTTCATCGATTGCTATGTTGGGGTACCATCGTGAGTATGTTGTGAAGGTTTGACTTCTCGACCTGCACACCCTATTTCTTGGACCCACAAAGCATGTTTAGAATCCTTGTTGGTTAGGTTGATTAACCCTCTTTGCTAGCATTGGATGTTTGAATATTTTAGCTTGGTAGAAATTTAACCCTTTGGTTGGTAGTGTTTAGCATTTTTTTTGTTATTGTTTAGTCTTGTATGTTTGAAAAACAAATTAAGCAATTTCCTTCTTCAAAATTTTCTTTTTCAATTTTATTTACTCTTTCTTCAATAATTTTCTTCTTCTTCAATTCAATTCTTAGCTTCTTTTTTCAAATTTAAAAATTTTCCTTCAATCTTTCTCTTTCAACTTCCTTCAATTATTATTATTTTTCAATAATCTTCTTCAAACTTCTTCTTGTTTAATTAATTAATTAATTATCTTCTTATAACTCACTTTAGTCATTCTTCTTCAATTTTTAATATGTTATTCTTCATTCTTCAATAGTAAAATTTTCTTCTTCAAACAATAATCTTCTGAAATATTTATTAAATTCTTCTTATAAATCCCAATGAATTTTCTTCCTCCAAAAACAATTTTTCTCCTTATAGATCTTAATTATTCTTCTCTTTTATTTTATTTATTAATATTTAATAAGCTATGTGTGGCTTACATTGAGCGACACTCTCATTACAAAAATAAAACATTACATTGCTCTCATTACATTTCTAACAAGTTAATTAAAGTATACCCATATTTGCCTTTCTATCAAAGATATTATCCATCTTCATCAAATTGTTAAGTTTCCATAATCAACTTTTTTTGAAGGAACTAACAACAAGAACAACCCTTACATGACACATAACTCCAATCGATAGAAGAAAAATAAACATAACAGTTATCCATCAGAGAGTAAGTTAGTTCGATTATTTTTCTTCTACAACAGAGGTTCTTCCTCCTTTAGAGTGGCAATATCTGAGAATGCATTTTTTCATTTCAAGCTCCTGAGATAATATCTAGTTGTAACACATTTTGTAGGATCTTCATTTTCAAAAAATTGACCGTCACCATTTGTTTCATAATTAACTTCAAGAATACCATTTGAGGTGCTAATATTTTCCATGGAACCGTCTGGATGGTCTTTATCAACCATTTAGCTTTTATCAATGATCTAATTCAAATTCTCGTTTTGGGGTTGAGTCTTTTGTTGGTTGCATTATTCCTACTAGAAAATTGGTGCATCTAGAGGATGAGCTTCTTTCTTTTGAACTCAAAAATTTGAAGGTTTCAAATCATTTGCATGCATGGCCTTCTCCTCCACAAAGGATGAATCAGAGCATGATCGGATGCCTGGGAATATCTTATTTAGGTGGTCATATTGCTAAAAACCATAACATCTTAGGGAGAAGTTTTCATAATCAATATTTTGGATCCATTCCCCTTTGCTTGAGGAGATAGTAATGGATTGAGGCCTAGGAACTAAAACATCCATCCAAACAACCAATCTTGATTTACTCATTAATTTTTTTGGAAAATTTTTCCTCTATTTAGGCATCCATATACTAGAATGCACCAATGGCATTATTGATTTTGGTGAATATAGTCTCTCACCAAAACTCCATAGGAAGAGCATACATATTCACCTAGATTTGGAAGCCATTAACTTCTTCTATAGAGGGATTTAAACTAGGAGTTCAAGATCTTATATAGACACGCCTTTCTCCAAAAAACCAATTATATCTATAATCCATTACCCTATCTCTATTTGCTAAATTAGAAAATGAAACAAAAAAGAAACTTTTGGGTAGGAGAGTTACTTGGAATTTTGTAATGGTCCACCAATATTTAATGTATCCTTTAAGCTCCTCTAGGCCTAGTATTTTTCTCTCGAGTTTTTAGATAATTGTTTGGCTTCATGATCAAACAGATCTAACCCAAATTCATCCTTCAAAATCCTAATAGAGGGTAGAGGTTCATCCACCTATGAACCCAAAGATCTTTCAGAGATATTTCTTCTGATTGAAGATGCTTTCTCATAGATAAGAGATAATCTATGAACAACCCTCTTCCTTCAACGCTTAACTGCATCTAGGGTTTGCATCCCTTTCGCGAAGACTGTAGCTAAATTTATCGCTTTGTTTCATTGCTTGACTACACCTAGGGTTTACTATTATTCTCTTTTATTTAATACCTATTAATAAATCAAATTTTCTTAACCTTATAACCATTTAGTAAGGCAAATTAAATAAATACCTTTCAATATTTTGTTAATGTTATGATTTTTCCTAATCTTAGATTCTCAAAACTGGTTGAGTATTTTGCATACATTATTGTGTCTCTTCTACATGCATTCTTTATTTCCATGAAATGTAATGTATCCACTTTTGACATGTTATTCTCTACCTAACTCCATTCCCTTCATCCATGGAAGACTACATTTCCTCTATCCTTAGCAGACTGTGTTTCTTTTGTCCCTAGCTAATTGCATTTCCTTTACCTTTGGCTATCTATGTTTCCTTCATCTTTGGAAAAAATTTGTTTCACTCATCTCTAGCCAACTATATTTCACTTGTCTACTCTCACACATGCTCTTCTCAGGCATTCAATCTTCTTCTTTAAACTTGTACTTTGGATATTTATTTCTTGAGGGCATGCACATTTTTCTTCTGCATTGGGAATGAATTCTTCTTCATGTAAATATTTTTTTGCAATAGGACTTTGTAAGCAAGAAATTTCCTCTTCTTTAGATACTCTTATATGATCTCTTCTCTTATTTGGACACTCTTATCGACTTAGCTGTGCCTTTACACCAATGTTGCCTTCTTTGGATATATTGAATGTGGTTTCTATCCTCTTAACCTTCACTATCCTTAAAAATGTTGTATCTCCTCTTTCCTTCACCAAAACAAACTTGATAATGTGGCTCTCACTAAGCACACTCACGGTGGCTCTGATACCACCATTAGCAATTTAGTATTCTTCTAACATTTCTCAATATACCAATACATAAATTTATACAATATATTCTCATAAATCAATCAAATAATGAACAATAACTCATTGAATATTTTATTGATATATCAACCTTTTTATTTTTATTAATTTGTGGAAAACATCCCAAAAGGGATGCCACTTTCGGGTAATACCCAAGGAGGCAGGGGTATATTGATATATCAACCTTAAGCAATATATAAAATGCAATGCTTATTCGATCAATAATTATAATTCTTTATCTTCAATGTATACATACATGAGGCTCTTCATATTCACAAGACTCTTGACCTTTACTCTTACACAATCTCTTTATATCTCATACTCACAAGAGATCTAACTCTTCATATTACTCAAATACATAATATAAAATTTCACATATTTACATAAAGATAAAAACTCTTATGATTGCACATACTACATGAATTACTCATCATAACTCATTTTCTCATACTTATAAACATATATTATAACTCATATAACTCACACTTACTAACATGACACCTTACCTACGTAACTCTCACTTATTTACATGACACATAACTCACTCTTAATAACATGATACTTACTATGGATTGAAATATTAAACTCACCCTAGACTAAACTATTTACATGGTCCTTTCATTAATAGGTGTATCAGGGATCTCTAATTAAGTAATAAGCTTGATATTATTTATATCCAAGAAACTAAAATGAGAAAGGAATAAGTTTTCAAAACTATGAAAGTAGTGTGGGCAAGATGTGAATGGGATGCTATGGATTTAGAAGGAGTTGTAGGGAGAATTATAACATATTGGAATCCAGTTAGAACCTCCTATGAAACCATTCATAAAACTAGACATTGAATAGCCTCATTAGTCACATGCTACTTTGTAGATATTCATTTCATCCTTATCAATGTCTATGTACCTATAACTCGGGCAGGCAAATTAGAAGTATTGAGTGGGATTGAAGCTCTTATGAGAAGTAAAGACCAATAAATGTGATTCATGATCATAGGATATTTTAATGCCATATTTAAGCTCGATGAAAAATTTGGTGGGATTAGGAAAATAACCCAAAGTATGAGAGACTTATTAGCATTTATTCAAAGCAATAATATATGGTAGGTTGAGTTGAAGAGGAAAACTATACATGGACCAATAATAGGACAAGCCAAAACCTGATAGCATAAAAATTAGATAGATGCATACTCTCGGATTATTGGATAGATGAAGGGAATTGTGCTAAAATTAATACCTTAAAAAGGATTGGTTCAAGCCAATAAGAGTTAAACTAATTTTAATTGAATTAAAAAAATATCACATTTTAAATATGAGCGGATATGGTAAGACCATCCTCAATTTGTTGATATGATAGTGTAAATGTGGAATTATTTAGAAAACAATGAGTTGTATACACTTCCAAAATAAATTAAATTAATGACATCTAGATTAAAAAAATGGAACAAGAACACTTTCAAACATAGTTTTGAGAAGAAAGAAGAACTAAAAGATAAACTTTGAGAATTTCAAAAAGATGAGCACAATAATCCAAACTCAAAAGAAAGAGAGTTGCTTAGTGAATATCATAATATTTTTAGCAAGGAAGAGAAATTTTGGTGATTAAAATCGAGATAGACTTGACTAAAAGGATATAAAAACATAAAAAATTTCATAGGATGACAATAGTACAAATATCAACATCAAGAATTAGTAAAATTAAATCCATAAAAGGGGTTTGGATTGAATACCAGAGAAAAATAAAAAGAAGAGGCAAGGATTTTTTACGAGAACATTCTAGGATCGAGAGGGGTTTGAAGTTCTTAACAAGAAGTAACTTCGAGTTATAACAAATAAAGACAACAACAAATTGATCAAGCCTATTACTTTAGAAGAAGTTAATTTAGATATTCTCTCTTTTGATAAGGATAAATCCCTAGGTCCAAATGAGATCTCAACAACATTCTACCAACATAACTAGGAAATAGTGAAGGATTCTTTATTGATGGTAGTGGAATAGTCTAGGGTAAAAAAATACATACCTTATGAAACAAATGCAACATATTTTACCTTAATTCCAAAAAATAAGGATGCTAAATTATTTGATTCATTTAGGCCCATAATACTATGTAATGTGACATAAGAGAATCTCCAAATTGATGGAAAATTGATTAAGGCCACTAATAGACAAAATAGTTTTAAAAGAGGAAGGAGGATTTATGAAAGGTAGAAGAATTTTGGATGGGATCATAGTAGCTCATCAAATAATGCATTCAATAACTTCAAGAAAAGAGAGAAATGATCTTAAAACTTGATATGTAAAGCCTATCATAGGATTAAATGGGAATTTATTTTTGTAGTATTAGAAAAGTTTAGATTTGGGAAGGAATGGATCAATAGGATTAAAACTTGTATCTCTCTAGTATCATATTTAGTGATGGTTAATGGCCTAGTAATAGAATTATTCAAAGCCAAGTGAGGTCTTATATAGGGAGATCTTCTCTCACCATATTTGTTCATTATTATGGCATAATTATTGGGAAGGATCTTGAAAAATATTTACAAATATGGGTTAATAAGTAGACTTAAGGCTAGTAATAACATCAACAATGTCACCTATCAATAATTTGTAGATGATATAACCCTTTATGGGAGGGCAAAGATAAACAAGGCCAAAGCTTTGAATAAATTATTATAGGAATACGAAAGAGCATTAGGAAATATAGTTAAGAGGACAAAATTCAAAATTTACTTCCTAAACACCCTTGTTAAATCAAAGTAATGATATGCAGGTTACTTCAAATGGAGGAGGCAAATTGGCCAACAACATATCTATGGATACCCTTATTTAAGGGGAGAATGAGGATAAAATTATGGAATCCAATTATAAGTAAAGTTTAGAATAAACTACCGTTATCGAAAGGTATATGGTTAATTTATCAAGAAGAGTGCAACTCATTAAATCATTCTTATAGGTTATTTCAACATATTATATATCCTTGCATATTATACTAGAATAGATAAAAAAAATGTTTAATCTATCATATGGTCATTTTTGTGTCCAATATTAAATGATAAAAGGAATTTTACTTTGGTGAAATGGAGTAAGATGTGTGATGATAAAACTACTGGAGGTCTTGGTTTATGAGTTATTATGGATGCAAACTTAGATCTAAGGGAAAAAGTAATTTGAATATTGTACAAAGAGAGTGAAAGGCAATGGGGAGGAATTATTCTAAGTACATTGAGCCCAATTGTTGGAGAAATTATATTATTTAGTACATGCTAATGTACCCCCAAGGTACCTTCATGGTACATTTATAAATATTAGATTATGATTGATTTTATAGTTTAAAGTGTGATTTATTTCTCTCTTTATGTAAGTGTGAATGTGTAAGAAATGCATAAGTGTTATGTAAATGTAAATGTGCAAGAAATGTACAAGTGTCATATGAGATAAAATGTGCACAAGTGTCTTGTATATAAAAGTGTAAATATGTAATGTGAGGATGTGCACAAGTGTCCTAGATTAGGAGTCCAAGAGTCTTCCAAGTATTATAGAGTCAAGTTTTCATCAAGTATACAAGTGGTAAGATGAGAAGCCAAGAGTCATAGGAAAGCAATAGTCAAGTACTTGAAGAGTCATTTCACTATGGCTATATTATGGATACAATGCTCCATAGAAGAGATATCAAATTATATTTATATATTTGATCATCTTATTGTAATAGAAAGCATAACAATAAAGCTTATATGCATTTTGAGCAATTAATGTTGTTCTTCATACATAGTACATGAATGATTAAAGCTATATACATTCATATTTTGGTATATAAATGAATATTTTTTTATTTATTGTAAGCCTTGATATACATATTTTCTCATATTATTCTACTCTTATTATTATCTTGACCTTTATTATTGTGGCTATTTCATATTTGATATTTTGTGTGATATTTTCAATTTAATCTGTGATATTTTTTGGTAAGGCTTAAAAAGTCATCAGTGGTATCAAAGCTACCACCAAAATCTGTCCATATTGATAGAGTTTTTAACCACTGTTAAAAATTGACTTTGTCTACATTTGATAAGGTTGATTAAAGCCTATCCACTTTGAAGGTAGTGAGACTTGGACTCTATTCTAAAGGTCATATTGAGTAGAAGAGGCTAGGGTATTTCCACTAGGTTGAAGGAAAACTAGTGAAGACTAGGACTCAACTAAATTGAAGGTGAACCAACCTAGAGAGGAGAAAGTTGGCCATTCAAGAAAGAACCATCCTGACACTGATATTGGATTCTATAGTAAATATAGAGTTCTTAGGTGTGACCTAAGACATTATTTATTTCGGGTTGAGCTTATTAATTTAAATTGAGGCTCGATGCCCTTTATATATTAAGCCTAGAGTTTTGAATTCTTAAGGTTGATAATTAATTAATTAATTGAATAATCAAGGCCACACCCTCTATCTCCGGTTAGGAATGCGACTCTAGGAACTCCCCCTTGTGTTTCATCTCTTATAGGAGTAGATCCATCCAAGCAAGGTTCTTTTTAGAGAATATAAGCTTTGAATCACGTACAGATAGAGGTACTTGACCAGCCAGAAACACTTTCCTATCCATAAGGTGTAGAGGGTTCGAGATAAAGAAATATCGGCGCTTTCTCTATTTATATCATTGAGCAACCTCTTGAGATATAAAGGTTAGATATCATGTTAGTGAATTCCCATTATAGATAGAGAGCTATCCCCTCTCTATTTTAAGAGTAGAAGGGTGCTCTTTACACTTTAAGAACCCATGTTTTTTAAAATGGTCCTCATGTTTTGCTTTTCAAAATGAGGGGGGGCCTTTAGCCTTTAAAATTAGGGGAGGGGAGGAGGGAGAGCGAGCGATCCTCGTCTCGTCTATCTATTCGATTTCAGGTAGATCCTACCTCTCCCATTTAGGGGGAATTTTAAAATGGATGATCTGGCCAAGGAAGGTGTAGTAAACCCATAGATTGGTATAAGTGCTCCCCCCATTGATCAGTGAGTGGCCTATTCAATAGCCAACCCCTCCCTTTTCTATTAAGAGTCGAGAGGGAGACGAAAGGCAGCCCCCTTTATTAAATTAAATTGTGAATGCCTTACTCCTTATTAAAACTTCCCCTACTTTGTAAATCCCACCCACCCGCATCTCAAATGGAAGCATATCGAACCTCTCTATTTTAAAGGGCCATGCCGAGGTATACCATCCATGGAATGGGTAGGGTGGGTAGGCCCCTTCTTATTTCACTTAAATATGGGAGGACCTTTTCTTTGGGGGATAATCGAACCATGGGAAGAACCTAGGAGAATCGAAACATGGAAAGAATTAAACGGATCTTTCACCATTCCTTCATTGCTCGGCTATCAAACCTGTCGCCTTTATTGGCTGCTTATTACATCAAAAGGGTGGCGATCCAAATTATATTAAAAGGGCTTAGCTTAGCTCAATTGAAACATTCGGTTCGGGCCTTAAGAGTGGGGGAGAGGGCAACGCAAGAAACATCTGCATAGGAGCATCCTTTCGACCTAGCATGCTATGCCTCCCTGCTGCAAGCCCCCATCAATTCCTATTGAACGAGAACCTTTTATTTTATTTTAGCTTTAAATTAAAAGGTTGGGAGAGGCGGGATTCAGACCGTTTACTAGAGAATAGAAAACTTCCATTCATATGTCAAGGGCTGGTAAGGTCCCGTTCGTTGTATGTCCTCCCCTCGACTCTGGATATGAACACCGTGGATTATACGCTTGCACTAACTACTAATAGAGAACCGTAGATTATATGCTTGCATTAATAGATGCTACGAATAGTTCCTTTCCCCCCTCTTATATAAGGTGGGCCCCTTACCTTTTAAGTGGATGAATAGTCCTCTTTTCAAGGGCACTTCATTCCGAAACCATTAACCAGTTATGGAGAGATATTATATACGCCCTTAATATGACCGGACCGCTCTCTATTTTAATTTAAAGGGTGAATGAACGCGCTTGGTTGAATTCTCTCCCCCCGGTCACAGAGATTCTATATGTAATATGACTGACTCGACTTGATCGGTTTTGTGAATCGATCGGTGCCCCGATCCATGGCGTTTTATAGCTTGATCATGGGAGAGATTTGATACTGAATTGGCCTACCCATTCACATCTATACGTTATATCGATCATGGCCTCGTTTTCGTCAGATCATGAGACGGGGTTGACGCGAGGCGACATCATATACACATTTGAAACCCTTAGATAAGCGCTTGTCCTTTTTAAAAAGAGAGGGAGGTGTCACGGGTCCCAGGTTTGTTTGCTCCCAGTAGATATTTGCGGTTACCAAACTTGAAACCCTTTTTATCGTAACTCTATATATAAATAGCTTGTGGTTTCATCGATGTGCGCCGCAACCTTTATCGAGCGCCATCAGAGGTACTCCCCCTCCGGTTCTTCAGCAGAACGCTTTTATGAGTGGGGCACCTCCTTAAATTGGTAGAAGAAGCCCACTTCTATAACCCACCTTCATCCAGATCGATCCCCCTCCTGATCCACCTCTCTCTTATCGGTCATGGATACATAAAACTCCCACCTTTGACATTAATACTTGGCTTGGGGGCCCCTTCCGCGCAGGCGCCGCCCCCTGTACCTCTCTTATATAAGGGCGATCCGCTTAATAAAACCTATTAAATTAAAAGTCCTCTAAAAGCTTTAAAATAGAGGGGAGGGCGGATCGAGAGTGAAGTCTTGGCCTCTCGGCTTTTAAGGAGAGCATGCCCCGCCCCATGCTCTAGTCCAGCCCTATAGGCCATGAGAGATAGAGCCGAGCCGCTCGCTCTCTATTTTAACCTGAGAGCTGAAGGGGTTTTTTCAAAAGCTCTCCCTTCCCCTTTGAAAATAGAGAGAGGACTGGGCTCTGGTAAATGGAATTATAAGCTGTCGAATGCTCAATCTCCTTTTTTCGGTAATGGCTACTAAACCATACCTCCGAACCCGAGCGAACGGCCCGCTCCTAGCATTCAGACCTAATCGAACCTTTTTGAAATAGAGAGCATAGTGTCATTACCATACCCTAAGCGATCTGCCCTCCCCTCTATTTTAAAGCAAAACAAGGCGACCTCTTAAAATAAAATAAAATAAAATAAAAGCTCTGAATACACTTTAAAGGCCGGCGCTCTATTTCAAAAGGGGTAATCCGGAGCCTGACTCCTTTAGAGGAGTTACTTGACGGGGAACCTCACCTCCCCAGTTGGGAACTAGCGACTAAACAATCAGACATAGCTTCCCCACGCCATCCCAATTTCATTCTATTTCTCTGCATATCTAGTCTAGTCATAACGCCCTCCCCCTATTCTTTCTGATCCTAAACGCCTATCCCTTGATTCCTTTTCCAGAATGATAGGATCCAGTGAGTTTTCTTCGCTTTGAAATAGAGGGGTGTATACTCAAAGGTTCCCATAGACTTCCCTCTAGATGCATGCTCATTCTAGTCTAATACTGATTTTACCTACCAGCCATAGCTCCTCTATCTAGCCACACTTCGAAAATTGAGAGGGGGCCCTCCTCATTAATAAGGTCGCCTCTTCTTGCTATTCCCTCTTGCTCTTAAGTCGTTGCAGCATAAAAAAACACTATTCATATTTTCATAATTATCGGATATCTCGCTCTAGTGATGATTGGTTATTTGGTGCATATCAAAACGTTCCAATAGCATAAATGATTGAGTCAGGAGGCGTAGATTCGTTTTCTTCTGATTATTCTTTCCCTTTTGCCCTCTATTGAATTCCCCCTCCCATCCCCTTTCCCTTTAATATATAATTGCAGAAAAAGGGGTTTATTTTATGCTATTTCTTTTATTCTATTCTATCCCATACTAGGATGCCTTTTTTATGATAGCGTTGATTGAATAGAATGGTGCGTATTTATCCAACCAGTAGAGCATATATCCAGCTTCTTCAACCCCTTCCGCCCTATCCATTCCTCTCTCTCCCACCCTCCCATGGTCCAGCGGATGCCTTCTCCTCTCAATGCTGCTATTCTACCTTATGTTATTCCAGGTTATAGATGGAGAGCTCTTGTGATAATTAAAAAAGTTGCTGTTATTCCTAGCCTTCAGCACACCGTTTCTTTATGTTCTTGGTGGCTTTAAAAGGTACTACTGCATTGGCGTTTATACAGATCTTTATTAATTATAGCTGCCCCCATGTTTGAAAGGGCTTTTAAAATAGGGGGGAGAGGTCATTATTCCTATACTTTCCGGGTGGAGTTGGCTCTTTAATTCAAGGTGGAGTTGGCTCTTTCCCGGAATAAAAACCCGTCCACTCTCACACACCAGATGGTAGCACCGTCATATATGTAATATTTAAATTCACGGAGAGGTCCTCTCCTCTCCCCCACCATTTAAAAGGGCAAGATAGGGTCCTCCGAACCTTGAAACTCACATTCTCATATCGGTCGAGGGGGCTTGAAGAGCCTATCAAAACATTTTGAAAAGGTCCAGGAACTTTAAATCACTCATCCCACATCACGAGATATCCCGCATTCTCATATCGGTCGAGGGGGCTTGAAGTTCTAAAGCCCTCTGAAACCCCCTCGGTCGGGGGGTGATCCCCTTCTCAATTCGATCGGTCAAGTGGCAATTCAAAGCTTACTCTCAACACTACTCTCATCGAGGACATCAACTATGGGGCGGCTTCGGGCCGAACTATGATCCAGGAACTTTATTCGCGATCATCCGGGTCCCCCTCTCTATTCTAAGTGAGGAATTTTCCTCTTAAGAGCGGGCGGGGCGGGTGCTACCTCTATCTATAAGGTGCCAATAACCACATTGAGGCCTTTAGATAAGCACTCAACCGACATCTATAACTCGGTTGTGCGTACGATTCAGAAACCATTGAAGGGTAGGTAACACGATCCTTTTAAAGGCTTGAAACTACTCGATCCAGCTTTAAAAGTTTCACTATCCCCCGCGGTGCATTATCCGAAAGGTGCCCGGGGGATCCTAAAGGCCCGTCCTCGACCTTAAAAAGATAGGCTCCTTAGCAAGCAACCTGGCCGAACTCTCTCCCATAATGATTCATGGGTATGAATCTTTTCTCGATTTATCATGTATACTATTCTCCAGTCAGTCAGGTGGTTCTCTCCGGTATGGCCACAGTAAGTAATAGTGGAGAAAAGAGCCCCATCCATCTGGCCCTTGATCTATCAATTCTTCGTCAGTGATTAGTTGCAAGGGACGGGCCCTTTATTCAGAATCTGGGAGCGGGGCAATAAATAAATGAGGTCCTTTCATATCAACCTTCTCACTGCTTTTGATTTAAAGCGGGACTCCGGGGATCACCAGGCGAACAACCAGCACCCCAGATTGAATTGATTCATCAGGTCTGGCCGTCCTAGTGATCCCATAGTCACTCTTTCTCGGTGCTTTTAACCCTACCCTTTTAGTTGTAGTTGTTTCCGGAAGAAAAATAAGCCGGCTTTTTGGAGGAGACTGCTCAATAATTCCATATTTATGTCATAATATGAATCGTAAATGAATACTAAATTTCACTTGGAACTTGAGCAAAGAGTAGCTATTTATTTAGTCTTTCTACAGAGCAAAAAGCATTTTTTTTGCAGAATCACTTTCCGTTTCGGTATAGTTACTTGAGCCGGATGAGAGGAAACTTTCACGTCCGATTCTGAAGGGGGGGAAATCCTAGAGCAACCTATCCGAATTCTTGTATTACTAGAGCCATAGCTAACAAGCCAGCTGAGAAAGAGATAAAGGACGAGTCTCTCTATTTTAAAAACTTGTGGTCCATTCAAATATGAGGATCAATACTGGACTGATATTATTCATAAGTATATCTCCTGGTGGAACCTTGGGGAATTGATAGAGAGAGAAATAACCATAGAGAAATAACCAGAGAGCTGGGCGCCCCGGGAGGAGAACAACCATTAAATTAAAAGGTCTGGATCTGCAAATTCTTCTAGATCGTTCATATATGGAATGGATGGAATTGGATGACTTAACATCTAGGGATAATATTGCGGTTCAAATTCAAAAGGTTGTTGATAAGCTTCCTAAAAAGAAAGATCTTTTTTCTAAAGAGGAGGCTCCTTGGGAAAAGGGGATTCCTGAAGAGGATATTCCTGAAGAGGAGGTTTCTGAAGAGGATAATCTAGAATCTTTTCTAGATATATGGGAAGAGGAGGGTCTTTTTGAGGAAGAGGAGGATCTTTTTTTTGAAGAGGAGGTTCCTGAAAAGGAGGAGAACCTAGAATCTCTTCTAAATATATGGGAAAAGGAAGAGACTGAAGAGGAGGATCTTTTTGAGGAAGATCTTCTTTCTGAAGAAGAGATTCCTGAAGAGGATTGGGAAGAGTATAAGATTCGAAGAAGAAAGGATTTTTCAGTTAGACGTATGAAATTAGCCAAACATTTTATTCAAACAAATATAGAACCAGAATGGATGGTTTTATGCCTATTACCAGTTCTTCCTCCCGAACTGAGGCCAATGTTTCGATTAGATGAAGGTGGAGTTATTACTTCGGATATAAATGAACTTTATCGAAAAGTGATTCTTCGAAATCATGCTCTTGCCGAATTTTTAGCTGATCTATTTACGCCACTGCCGGACTGTGTGAATGGTCAAAAGAAATTGGTCCAAGAAGCCGTAGATGCACTTCTCGATAACAGTATCGGTGGACAACCAGTGAAAGACAGTCATGATAGGCCTTATAAATCGTTCTCAGATTTGATCCAAGGCCCTTTTAAAATAATAGCTGAAGATAAGGATAGATAGCAGTCTTATTTACTACATTTCATAGAGAATGGTGCTAGTGAATCTAATTGGTCGGCATGCCTGGTGTGGTAATCACACTTACTTCTCTACATAATGGGTCTACTCTAACAGATGTTGAATCGAGGTAGCTATTTCACCATTATAGGAGTTGGATTATTATTAGCTTTGTGTATAGAAAGCCATCGGGACACAAATAATTTCAGTGATCAGCTGGAACAAACCCAAATATCTATTTTAGCAATACGGAGTGAAATCACCCAATTATATAGGTAGGTATGGGACTGCAGGTGGGCTCTCCCACTAAAATACAGTCTTATTATGTTATAGTTGACTGGTCAAATCAAACAAATCCATCTGGCCGCATTCATTGGTCTAATTCCATAATGCTTTGTCATGATAATACCGATCGTGGAGAGGAATCCTCGTACATCATTCTAAGCACTCTTTTTTTTGTAGTGGGATGACTGGATTCTTCTTGAATCAAAAATTTTAAATCTCCAACCAGTATAAACAGGTGATCGAAGTAGTTTTGTGTGTTGGTTCACGATAGTGCTAGTGAGGAGATGTTCTATGGAAAGCAAGCAGGGAGTTGAAAGGTCCTAAGGTCCAATCATGGCAATGATATATCTCCCCCACCCTTTTGATAAGAGTAGCAATATGTGCGGTGGATATAGAGGCATCGATCAAGCTACCCACTGAAGGAAAGTCCGGGCTGCCACCACCACCCACTATAAAGGTAGGGGGTAGGGCCCCCACTATAAATATAGGGTAGATAGGCCCACTCTCCCTTATTGCATGTCTGACTAGACCTACCTGATCCACTATGATTGATGAATCGATGGCTGGTTGAGGATTATAGCATAGATTAAGCTACATAAGTGTGAGAAGCTTCCTACAGAAGATAGAAAATATTTTCAACTTCTAAGTGAAGAGATAAGAAAGCAGAGAAAAAAATAAAAGCACTACAATGCAATTGCAGAGAAGAATTAAAAAGTTGTAGTGGATTGAGAAGCATTCAAAGCTTCCTAATAAATAAGAAGAAATCCATAGCAAAAAAAAGAAATAAGATAGATATATCAATCTTAGATATATCAGTCTTGAAGAAGGGTAAATAAGCATACATAAAGTATTGAGTGGGATTGAAGCTCTTATGAGAAGTAAAGACCAATAAATGTGATTCATGATCATAGGATATTTTAATGCCATATTTAAGCTCGATGAAAAATTTGGTGGGATTAGGAAAATAACCCAAAGTATGAGTGACTTATTAGCATTTATTCAAAGCAATAATATATGGTAGGTTGAGTTGAAGAGGAAAACTATACATGGACCAATAATAGGACAAGCCAAAACCTGATAGCATAAAAATTAGATAGATGCATACTCTCGGATTATTGGATAGATGAAGGGAATTGTGCTAAAATTAATACCTTAAAAAGGATTGGTTCAAGCCAATAAGAGTTAAACTAATTTTAATTGAATTAAAAAAATATCACATTTTAAATATGAGCGGATATGGTAAGACCATCCTCAATTTGTTGATATGATAGTGTAAATGTGGAATTATTTAGAAAACAATGAGTTGTATACACTTCCAAAATAAATTAAATTAATGACATCTAGATTAAACAAATGGAACAAGAACACTTTCAAACATAGTTTTGAGAAGAAAGAAGAACTAAAAGATAAACTTTGAGAATTTCAAAAAGATGAGCACAATAATCCAAACTCAAAAGAAAGAGAGTTGCTTAGTGAATATCATAATATTTTTAGCAAGGAAGAGAAATTTTGGTGATTAAAATTGAGATAGACTTGACTAAAAGGATATAAAAACATAAAAAATTTCATAGGATGACAATAGTACAAATATCAACATCAAGAATTAGTAAAATCAAATCCATAAAAGGGGTTTGGATTGAATACCAGAGAAAAATAAAAGAAGAGGCAAGGATTTTTTACGAGAACATTCTAGGATCAGAGGGGTTTGAAGTTCTTAACAAGAAGTACCTTCAGTTATAACAAATAAAGACAACAACAAATTGATCAAGCCTATTACTTTAGAAGAAGTTAATTTAGATATTCTCTCTTTTGATAAGGATAAATCCCTAGGTCCAAATGAGATCTCAACAACATTCTACCAACATAACTAGGAAATAGTGAAGGATTCTTTATTGATGGTAGTGGAATAGTCTAGGGTAAAAAAATACATACCTTATGAAACAAATGCAACATATTTTACCTTAATTCCAAAAAATAAGGATGCTAAATTATTTGATTCATTTAGGCCCATAATACTATGTAATGTGACATAAGAGAATCTCCAAATTGATGGAAAATTGATTAAGGCCACTAATAGACAAAATAGTTTTAAAAGAGGAAGGAGGATTTATGAAAGGTAGAAGAATTTTGGATGGGATCATAGTAGCTCATCAAATAATGCATTCAATAACTTCAAGAAAAGAGAGAAATGATCTTAAAACTTGATATGTAAAGCCTATCATAGGATTAAATGGGAATTTATTTTTGTAGTATTAGAAAAGTTTAGATTTGGGAAGGAATGGATCAATAGGATTAAAACTTGTATCTCTATAGTATCATATTTAGTGATGGTTAATGGCCTAGTAATAGAATTATTCAAAGCCAAGTGAGGTCTTATATAGGGAGATCTTCTCTCACCATATTTGTTCATTATTATGGCATAATTATTGGGAAGGATCTTGAAAAATATTTACAAATATGGGTTAATAAGTAGACTTAAGGCTAGTAATAACATCAACAATGTCACCTATCAATAATTTGTAGATGATATAACCCTTTATGGGAGGGCAAAGATAAACAAGGCCAAAGCTTTGAATAAATTATTATAGGAATACGAAAGAGCATTAGGAAATATAGTTAAGAGGACAAAATTCAAAATTTACTTCCTAAACACCCTTGTTAAATCAAAGTAATGATATGCAGGTTACTTCAAATGGAGGAGGCAAATTGGCCAACAACATATCTATGGATACCCTTATTTAAGGGGAGAATGAGGATAAAATTATGGAATCCAATTATAAGTAAAGTTTAGAATAAACTACCGTTATCGAAAGGTATATGGTTAATTTATCAAGAAGAGTGCAACTCATTAAATCATTCTTATAGGTTATTTCAACATATTATATATCCTTGCATATTATACTAGAATAGATAAAAAAAATGTTTAATCTATCATATGGTCATTTTTGTGTCCAATATTAAATGATAAAAGGAATTTTACTTTGGTGAAATGGAGTAAGATGTGTGATGATAAAACTACTGGAGGTCTTGGTTTATGAGTTATTATGGATGCAAACTTAGATCTAAGGGAAAAAGTAATTTGAATATTGTACAAAGAGAGTGAAAGGCAATGGGGAGGAATTATTCTAAGTACATTGAGCCCAATTGTTGGAGAAATTATATTATTTAGTACATGCTAATGTACCCCCAAGGTACCTTCATGGTACATTTATAAATATTAGATTATGATTGATTTTATAGTTTAAAGTGTGATTTATTTCTCTCTTTATGTAAGTGTGAATGTGTAAGAAATGCATAAGTGTTATGTAAATGTAAATGTGCAAGAAATGCACAAGTGTCATATGAGATAAAATGTGCACAAGTGTCTTGTATATAAAAGTGTAAATATGTAATGTGAGGATGTGCACAAGTGTCCTAGATTAGGAGTCCAAGAGTCTTCCAAGTATTATAGAGTCAAGTTTTCATCAAGTATACAAGTGGTAAGATGAGAAGCCAAGAGTCATAGGAAAGCAATAGTCAAGTACTTGAAGAGTCATTTCACTATGGCTATATTATGGATACAATGCTCCATAGAAGAGATATCAAATTATATTTATATATTTGATCATCTTATTGTAATAGAAAGCATAACAATAAAGCTTATATGCATTTTGAGCAATTAATGTTGTTCTTCATACATAGTACATGAATGATTAAAGCTATATACATTCATATTTTGGTATATAAATGAATATTTTTTTATTTATTGTAAGCCTTGATATACATATTTTCTCATATTATTCTACTCTTATTATTATCTTGACCTTTATTATTGTGGCTATTTCATATTTGATATTTTGTGTGATATTTTCAATTTAATCTGTGATATTTTTTGGTAAGGCTTAAAAAGTCATCAGTGGTATCAAAGCTACCACCAAAATCTGTCCATATTGATAGAGTTTTTAACCACTATTATAAATTGACTTTGTCCACATTTGATAAGGTTGATTAAGAGTCTATCCACTTTGAAGGTAGTGAGACTTGGACTCTATTCTAAAGGTCATATTGAGTAGAAGAGGCTAGGGTATTTCCACTAGGTTGAAGGAAAACTAGTGAAGACTAGGACTCAACTAAATTGAAGGTGAACCAACCTAGAGAGGAGAAAGTTGGCCATTCAAGAAAGAACCATCCTGACACTGATATTGGATTCTATAGTAAATATAGAGTTCTTAGGTGTGACCTAAGACATTATTTATTTCGGGTTGAGCTTATTAATTTAAATTGAGGCTCGATGCCCTTTATATATTAAGCCTAGAGTTTTGAATTCTTAAGGTTGATAATTAATTAATTAATTGAATAATCAAGGCCACACCCTCTATCTCCGGTTAGGAATGCGACTCTAGGAACTCCCCCTTGTGTTTCATCTCTTATAGGAGTAGATCCATCCAAGCAAGGTTCTTTTTAGAGAATATAAGCTTTGAATCACGTACAGATAGAGGTACTTGACCAGCCAGAAACACTTTCCTATCCATAAGGTGTAGAGGGTTCGAGATAAAGAAATATCGGCGCTTTCTCTATTTATATCATTGAGCAACCTCTTGAGATATAAAGGTTAGATATCATGTTAGTGAATTCCCATTATAGATAGAGAGCTATCCCCTCTCTATTTTAAGAGTAGAAGGGTGCTCTTTACACTTTAAGCACCCATGTTTTTTAAAATGGTCCTCATGTTTTGCTTTTCAAAATGAGGGGGGGCCTTTAGCCTTTAAAATTAGGGGAGGGGAGGAGGGAGAGCGAGCGATCCTTGTCTCGTCTATCTATTCGATTTCAGGTAGATCCTACCTCTCCCATTTAGGGGGAATTCTAAAATGGATGATCTGGCCGAGGAAGGTGTAGTAAACCCATAGATTGGTATAAGTGCTCCCCCCATTGATCAGTGAGTGGCCTATTCAATATCCAACCCCTCCCTTTTCTATTAAGAGTCGAGAGGGAGACGAAAGGCAGCCCCCTTTATTAAATTAAATTGTGAATGCCTTACTCCTTATTAAAACTTCCCCTACTTTGTAAATCCCACCCACCCGCATCTCAAATGGAAGCATATCGAACCTCTCTATTTTAAAGGGCCATGCCGAGGTATACCATCCATGGAATGGGTAGGGTGGGTAGGCCCCTTCTTATTTCACTTAAATATGGGAGGACCTTTTCTTTGGGGGATAATCGAACCATGGGAAGAACCTAGGAGAATCGAAACATGGAAAGAATTAAACGGATCTTTCACCATTCCTTCATTGCTCGGCTATCAAACCTGTCGCCTTTATTGGCTGCTTATTACATCAAAAGGGTGGCGATCCAAATTATATTAAAAGGGCTTAGCTTAGCTCAATTGAAACATTCGGTTCGGGCCTTAAGAGTGGGGAGAGGGCAACGCAAGAAACATCTGCATAGGAGCATCCTTTCGACCTAGCATGCTATGCCTCCCTGCTGCAAGCCCCCATCAATTCCTATTGAACGAGAACCTTTTATTTTATTTTAGCTTAAAATTAAAAGGTTGGGAAAGGCAGGATTCAGATCATTTACTAGAGAATAGAAAACTTCCATTCATATGTCAAGGGCTGGTAAGGTCCCGTTCATTTTATGTCCTCCCCTCAACTCTGGATATGAGCATCGTGGATTATACGCTTGCACTAACTACTAATAGAGAACTGTAATGCTTGCATTAATAGATGCTACGAATAGTTTCTTTCCCCCCTCTTATATAAGGTGGGTCCCTTACCTTTAAAGTAGATGAATAGCCCTCTTTTCAAGGGCACTTCATTTTGAAACCATTAACCAGTTTTGGAGAGATATTATATACGTCTTTAATATGACCAAACTGCTGTCTATTTTAATATAAATGGTGAATGAACGCGCTTGGTTGAATTCTCTCCCCCCGATCATAGAGATTCTATATGTAATATGACTAAGTCGACTTGATCGATTTTGTGAATCGATCGGTGCCCCGATCCATGGCATTTTATAGCTTGATCATGGGAGAGATTTGATACTGAATCGGCCCACCCATTCACATCTATACGTTATATCTATCATGGTCTTGTTTTCATCAGATCATGAGACGGGGTTGACGTGATGTAACATCATATACACATTTGAAATACTTAGATAAGCGCTTGTCCTTTTTAAAAAGAGAGGGAGGTGTCACAGGTCCCAGGTTTGTTTGCTCCTAGTAGATATTTGCGGTTACCAAACTTTAAACCCTTTTTATCATAACTCTATATAATAGCTTGTGGTTTCATCGATGTGTACCGCAACCTTTATCGAGCACCATCAGAGGTACTCCCCCTCTAGTTCTTCAGCAGAAAGCTTTTATTACTGGGACACCTCCTTAAATTGGTAGAATAAGCCCACTTCTATAACCCACCTTCATCCAGATCGATCCTCCTCCTGATCCACCTCTCTCTTATCGGTCATGGATACATAAAACTACCAACTTTGACATTAATACTTGGCTTGGGGGTCCCTTTCGCACAAGCATCGCCCCTGTACCTCTCTTATATAAGGGTGATCTGCTTAATAAAACCTATTAAATTAAAATTCCTCTAAAAGCTTTAAAATAGAGGGGAGGGCGGATCGAGAGTGAAGTCTTGGCCTCTCAAATTTTAAGGAGAGCATGTCCCGCCCCATGCTCTAGTCCAGCCCTATAGGCCATGAGAGATAGATTCGAGTCGCTCGCTCTCTATTTTAACCTGATAGCTGAAGGGGTTTTTCAAAATCTCTCCCTTCCCATTTGAAAATAGAGAGGATTGGGCTATGGTAAATGGAATTATAAGTTGTTGAATGCTCAATCTCATTTTTCGGTAATGGCTACTAAACCATACCTCCGAACCCGAGTGAACGGCCCACTCCTAGCATTCAAACCTAATCGAACCTTTTTGAAATAGATAGCATAGTGTCATTACCATACCCTAAGCGATCTGCCCTCCCCTCTATTTTAAAGCAAAACAATGCGACCTCTTAAAATAAAAGCTCTGAATACACTTTAAAGGTCGGCGCTCTATTTCAAAAGGGGTAATATGGAGCCTAACTCCTTTAGAGGAGTTACTTGATGGGGAACCTCACCTCCCCAGTTGGGAACTAGCAACCAAACAATAATACATATGTTCCCCACACCATCCCGATTTCATTCTATTTCTCTGCATATCTTGTCTAGTCATAACGCCCTCCCCCTATTCTTTCTGATCCTAAACACCTATCCCTTGATTCATTTTCTAGAATGATAGGATCCAGTGAGTTTTCTTCACTTTAAAATAGAGGGGTGTATACTCAAAGTTTCCCATAGACTTCCCTCTAGATGCATGCTCATTCTAGTCTAATACTGATTTTACCTACCAGCCATAGCTCCTCTATCTAGACACACTTCAAAAATTGAGAGGGGGCCCTCCTCATTAATAATGTCACCTCTTCTTGCTATTCCCTCTTGCTCTTAAGTCATTGCAGCATAAAAAACACTATTCATATTTTCATAATTATCAGATATCTCGCTATAGTGATGATTGGTTATTTGGTGCTTATCAAAACGTTCCAATAGCATAAATGATCGATTCAGGAGGCGTAGATTCATTTCTTTTTATTATTCTTTTCCTTTTGCCCTATATTTAATTCCCCTTCCCATCCCATTTCCCTTTAATATATAATTGCATAAATAGGGGTTTATTTTATGCTATTTCTTTTATTCTATTCTATCTCATACTAGGATGCTTTTTTTATGATAGCATTGATTGAATAGAATGGTGTGTATTTATCCAACCAGTAGAGCATATATCCAGCTTCTTCAACCCTTTATGCCCTATCCATTCCTCTATCTCCCACCCTCCCATGGTCCAGCAGATGCCTTCTCCTCTCAATGTTGTTATTCTACTTTATGTTATTCCAGGTTATAGATGGAGAGCTTTTGTGATAATTCAAAAATTTGATGTTATTCCTAGCCTTCAGCACACCGTTTCTTTATGTTCTTGGTGGCTTTAAAAGGTACTACTGCATTGGAATTTATACAGATCTTTATTAATTATAGTTTCCCCCATGTTTGAAAGGGATTTTAAAATAGGGAGGAGAGGTCATTATTCCTATACTTTTCGGGTGGATTTGGCTCTTTAATTCAAGGTGGAGTTGGCTCTTTCCCGGAATAAAAACCCGTCCACTCTCACACACCAGATGGTAGCACCATCATATATGTAATATTAAAATTCACAGAGAGGTCCTCTCCTCTCCCCCAAAATTTAAAAGGGTAAGATAGGTTCCTCCGAACCTTGAAACTCACATTCTCATATCGATCGAGGGGGCTTGAAGAGCCTATAAAAACATTTTGAAAAGGTCCAGGAACTTTAAATCACTCATTCCACATCACAAGATATCCCACATTCTGATATCGATCGAGGGGGCTTGAAGATTTAAATCCCTCTGAAACCCCCTCGGTCGGGGGGTGATCCCCTTCTCAATTTGATCGGTCAAGTGGTAATTCAAAGCTTACTCTCAAAACTATTCTCATAGAGGACATCAACTATGGGGTGGCTTCGAGCCGAACTATGATCCAGGAACTTTATTTGTGATCATCCGGGTCCCCCTCTCTATTCTAAGTGAGGGATTTTCCTCTTAAGAGAGGGTGGGGTGGGTGCTACCTCTATCTATAAGGTGTCAATAACCACATTGAGACCTTTAGATAAGCACTCAACCGACATCTATAACTCGGTTGTGCGTACGATTCAAAAACCATTGAAGGGTAGGTAACATGATCCTTTTAAAGGCTTGTAACTACTCAATCCAGCTTTAAAAGTCTCACTATCCCTCGCGGTGCATTATCCGAAAGGTTCTTGGGGGATCCTAAAATCCCGTCCTCGACCTTAAAAATATAGGCTCCTTAGCAAGCAACCTGGCCGAACTCTCTCCCATAATGATTCATGGGTATGAATATTTTCTTGATTTATCATGTATACTATTCTCCAGTCATTCAGGTGGTTCTCTCTGGTATGGCCATAGTAAGTAATAGTGGATAAAAGAGCCCCATCCATCTGGCCCTTGATCTACCAATTCTTCGTCAATGATTAGTTGTAAGGGACGGGCCCTTTATTCAGAATCTGGGAGCAGGGCAATAAATAAATGAGGTCCTTTCATATCAACCTTCTCACTGCTTTTGATTTAAAGTGGGACTCCAGGGATCACCAGGCGAACAACCAGCACCCCAGGTTAAATTGATTCATTAGGTCTATTTGTCCTAGTGATCCCATAGTCACTCTTTCTCAGTGCTTTTAACCCTACCCTTTTAGTTGTAGTTGTTTTCGAAAGAAAAATAAGCTGGATTTTTTGAGGAGACTACTCAATAATTCCATATTTCATAATATGAATCGTAAATGAATACTCAATTTCACTTGGAACTTGAGCTCTTAAAATAGTAGCTATTTATTTAGTCTTTCTACAGAGCAAAAAGTATTTTTTTGTAGAATCACTTTTAAATTTTGATATAGTTACTTGAGCCGGATGAGAGGAAACTTTCACGTCTGATTCTGAAGGGGGGAAATCCTAGAGCAACCTATCCAAATTCTTGTATTACTAGAGCCATAGCTAACAAGCTAGCTGAGAAAGATATAAAGGATGAGTCTCTCTATTTTAAAAACTTGTGGTCCATTCAAATACAAGGATCAAGACTGGACTGATATTATTCATAAGTATATCTCCTGGTGGAACCTTGGGGAATTGATAGAGAGAGAAATAACTAAAGAGCTGGGCGCCCTGGGAGGAGAACAACCATTAAATTAAAAGGTATGGATCTGCTCTTCTATATCGTTCATATATGGAGTGGATGGATGACTTAACATCTAGGGATAATATTGTGATTCAAATTCAAAAGGAAAAAGATAAGCTTCCTAAAAAGAAATATCTTTTTTCTAAAGAGGAGGCTCCTTGGGAAAAGGAGATTCCTGAAGAGGATATTCCTGGAGAAGAGGTTTCTGAAGAGGAGAATCTAGAATATTTTCTAGATATATGGGAAGAGGAGGATCTTTTTTTTGAAGAGGAGGTTCCTAAAAGGGAGGAGAACCTAGAATCTCTTCTAAATATATGGGAAAAGGAAGAGACTGAAGAGGAGGATTTTTTTGAGGAAGATCTTCTTTCTGAAGAAGAGATTCCTGAAGAGGATTGGGAAGAGTATAGGATTCGAAGAAGAAAGTATTTTTCAGTTAGACATATGAAATTAGCCAAAAAAAATATTCAAACAAATATAGAACCAGAATGGATGGTTTTATGCCCTTGGTTCTTAAATAGGGCTAGTTCTTCCTCCCAAACCGAGGCCAATTTTTTGATTATATGAAGGGGAGTTATTACTTCAGATATAAATAAACTTTATCGTATCAAAAAATGATTCTTCGAAATCATGCTCTTGCCAAATTTTTTGTTGATCTATTTATGCCACTGCCAGACTGTGTGAATGGTCAAAAGAAATTGGTCCAAGAAGTCATAGATGCACTTCTCGATAATAGTATCAATGGACAACCAGTGAAAGACAGTCATGATAGGCATTATAAATCATTCTCAAATTTGATCCAATGCCCTTTCAAAATAATAGCAAAAGATAAGGATAGATAGCAGTCTTATTTACTACATTTCATAGAGAATGGTGCTAGTGAATCTAATTGGTCGGCATGCCTGGTGTGGTAATCACACTTACTTCTCTACATACTGGGTCTACTCTAACAGATGTTGAATCGAGGTAGCTATTTCACCATTATAGGAGTTGGATTATTATTAGATTTGTGTATAGAAAGCCATCGGGACACAAATAATTTCAGTGATCAGCTGGAACAAACCCAAATATCTATTTTAGCAATACGGAGTGAAATCACCCAATTATATAGGTAGGTATGGGACTGCAGGTGGGCTCTCCCACTAAAATACAGTCTTATTTATGTTATAGTTGACTGGTCAAATCAAACAAATCCATCTGGCCGCATTCATTGGTCTAATTCCATAATGCTTTGTCATGATAATACCGATCGTGGAGAGGAATCCTCGTACATCATTCTAATCACTCTTTTTTTTGTAGTGGGATGACTGGATTCTTCTTGAATCAAAAATTTTAAATCTCCAACCAGTATAAACAGGTGATCGAAGTAGTTTTGTGTGTTGGTTCACGATAGTGCTAGTGAGGAGATGTTCTATGGAAAGCAAGCAGGGAGTTGAAAGGTCCTAAGGTCCAATCATGGCAATGATATATCTCCCCCACCCTTTTGATAAGAGTAGCAATATGTGCGGTGGATATAGAGGCATCGATCAAGCTACCCGCTGAAGGATAGTCCGGGCTGCCACCACCACCCACTATAAAGGTAGGGGGTAGGGCCCCCACTATAAATATAGGGTAGATAGGCCCACTCTCCCTTATTGCATGTCTGACTAGACCTACCTGATCCACTATGATTGATGAATCGATGGCTGGTTGAGGATTATAGCATAGATTAAGCTACATAAGTGTGAGAAGCTTCCTACAGAAGATAGAAAATATTTTCAACTTCTAAGTGAAGAGATAAGAAAGCAGAGAAAAAAATAAAAGCACTACAATGCAATTGCAGAGAAGAATTAAAAAGTTGTAGTGGATTGAGAAGCATTCAAAGCTTCCTAATAAATAAGAAGAAATCCATAGCAAAAAAAAGAAATAAGATAGATATATCAATCTTAGATATATCAGTCTTGAAGAAGGGTAAATAAGCATACATAACTTCCTTTATATAGCTTCAATCAGTGGATAAGAATCTACAATTTTTGAGAGCTACAAGACATTAAGAAGATTCATGTCATATTGACCTTGATATAGGCCTAAGATGCCAATATAGATAAAAGAAAGAGAGCCTTATAAAATAGAGAAAGAGACCCTTATAGATAAGACAAAGAGGAGCTTATAAAGAAGAGAAAGATGTCCTTATAGAAAAATAAAGAGGCCCTTATAGAGAAGATAAAAATACCCTTATAGAGAAGAGAAAGAGGCCCTTATAAATAATAGAAAGATATCCTTATAAAATAGATAAAGAGGCTCATATATAAAAGAGAAAGGAGCCTTATAACAACATAAAGAGTTCAACAAAGATTTGGCTCAAGAATCCAAGAAGGTAAAGAAAGGCTCTATATTATAATATTCTAGAGATTAGTAGGAAGAATAGCCATATGACTATATTAAAAAAAAAAAAGGAAAAGGCTATTCGGACAACATCAAAAAGAAAGAAACAAATCTATGTAAAGAACTATTTAACACACTAGAAAAAGAGCTACACAAAAAGAGCATAGTTAATCATTTGGTCTTTACAATACAAAGCAATGTGTGCATAAAATTCCTCTCATAAACAAGCATTGAAAGTAGTCTATACATAAATATGTGGACTGCACATAAAAGAGTTAATAGAGCTTCTATCCAAAATCAAAACACTAGCAAGTGGTTTGAGCACTAGCTAGTAACACAACACAAGTCGAAGATCAGAATATTGGTGAGTGATATGAGATAAAATGCGAATTAGTTAGATGAGCATATATGGAAAAAAAAAGCTAACACAACAAGGGAATAGGCTCACAGAGGTCTAACAACAAGGTTCAATTCTATCGAGGACAAGTGACAGCTAGCAATAACTAATAATAAGCCAAATTTAGATAAAGCACCTCAAAGAAAATAAAGCTAACAATAATAAAGGTCAAGAAGAAGCTAGCTAAAGTGTCTAGAATTAATGAAAGCTAACAAGGACTAAGGACAAATGAGAAGAAGCCAAGGTGTAGTAGAAGCTCAAGTGGCTAAGGAGAATCCAAGGCACAATAAAAGCTCAAGTGGCTAAGGAGAACCTAGGGCACAGTAGAAGCTCAAGTGGCTAAGGAGAAGCTAAGGGCACAGTGGAAGCTAGAGTGGCTAAGGACAAATGAGAAGAAGCTAGGGTGTAATAGAACCTAGAATGGTTCAGAAAAGAGGAAGCAAAATCATATCAACAAAATCTAGAGCAAGTCAAATGCTTACACCTATCAAGTAGTGTAAATTTTTATAATACTTATGGTAGTTTGTAACGTTCGATGGCTAATCTAGGAGTGATTAACTAACCACAAAATATGCAGAAAGATGATCTTGTAAGTGAATGGAGGTAATATTAGGGTTAAGTACTTCATAAGCAACATTAATCAAGTCGTCTAAAGATGAGTCAAAAGATTAAAAAACAAGTGTTAATTGAGCCATCCAAGGAGGATATTGAAAGAGGAACCAACTAAGGTGGAGATAAAGGTAAGGTTTAATATTACCTTTTTTAGGAGTTAATAAGGAGGTGTTTGATGATTTGAAGGATTCTTGAAGAATAAATTAAAATCTTAGGAGTCAATGTTTTGAAAAGTTAATAGGAGCTATAAGGAATTAAAGTTTTTAATTTGAAAAGTATGGAGTGATAAGAATTTCTAAATTAGTTTATTTCTTTGATTATTTCAAGTACTTGAATTTTAAAGTTATTTTTTATAGAAGGTTTTATTTTAAAGTATTTTCAATTTTTGAGAAAATTTGAAATTGAAAAACTTTAAAATTAAAAGTTTGCAAATTCAATTTTGGAGCTAAAATTTTTTCTACATCAAAGGTTAGAAAACTAAAAATTTGCAAATTTCATATTGATATTATTTTCTAAACTAGGGAGACATAAGGTTTGCTACTTCAAAAGAATCAAATTTGCAAACTTCATATTTGAATTAAAAGTACAAAAATGGATAAGTGACAAAGAGGAACTTTTCAACATAGGAGACATTATCAAAATGTGAAACCATACTTTATGAAAGGAAAAGTTCAAAAATAAAATTTATATCAAAGGCAATAATTTGAATTCAATGGGCAAGATCATAGAGGAGTTCTATAAAACTCTTATCAAAGATGTAAGATAATATCACATGAGTCTAATCAAAGGGTTCAAATGGAGAATGATATTTGGTATATAGACTCAGGAGCTAGTCATCATATGACTGGTAACTTACATTGGTTTGAGTCTTTAGAAGTCAAGGATAATATCTCTCTAAATATTATAAATGATAAGAGATATCTAGTTCATGGAACTGGTAAATAATACCTAGCATATTTTTTTGATTTTGTGCTAGAGAACATTTTATATGTTCCAGGACTACCAACCAATCTTATTTTAATTACTCAATTGGTTGAAAATGGAAGATCAATTGAATTCAAATATATAAATGAACATAGCAAATGCATCATCAAGAATCAAAACATAACAAAAGCTATATGTTCAATAAAAAATAGAATATATGCCTTAGATTTAATTTTTTTCTCAATAACTTATTGAATGTCTATCTCAAGATGAATATGATGATAAAATGTCTGAGTGTTCATAAAGATAGTCTATAGGAAACTGGATCTAGCATAGTCCAAATTTTCCTATAAATATAAGCATTAGGTGAACCCAAGGTTCAAGATGATGAAGCAGATTCAAGAGAAGTAGAGGTTCGTGAACAATGCAAGGTCACTTGAAGATTGAAGACAAAGACGAAGACCAAGATTGAAGACTAAAGTCTTCAATAACCAAATAATGTAATACATGGGGGTTTTGGAGAATATTATATTATTTGGTACATGCTAATGTACCCCTAAGTTATCTTGATGGTACATTTATAAATATTAGATTAAGGTTGAGTCTATAGTTTAAAGTGTGATTTATATTTCCTCTTTATGTAAGTGGGAATGTGTAGGATTTGCACAAGTGTCATGTAAATGTAAATGTGCATGAAATGCACAAGTATCCTAGATTAGGAGTCCAAGAGTCTTCTAAGTATTGTAGAGTCAAGTGTTCATCAAGTATACAAGTGGCAAGATGAGAAGCCAAGAGTCATAGGAAAGCAATAGTCAAGTACTTGAAGAGTCATTTCACTATGGCTATATTATGGAGACAATGCTCCATAGGAGAGATCGAGTCATACTCATATATCTGATTATCTAATTGTGAAATAAAGATAACCAATAAAGCTTATATACATTTTGAGCAATTGATATTGTAAGTTTTTCTTCATGCATGGTACATGAATAATTCAGGCTATTTACATTCATATTTTAGTATATACAGGAATGTTATTTGATTTATTATAAGCCTTGATATACATATTAATTTGCTCATATTATTATACTCTTATTATTATCTTGATATTTATTATTGTGGCTATTTCATATTTGATATCTTGTGTGATATTTTCAAGTTAACCTATGATATTTTGTGGTAGTATAAGGCTTAAAAAGCCATCACCAATGACCCAAGTTGATTACTATATTATCAATACTAGATGGCTTTACACTATGGAACAATTAAAAAAATAATTTATCTAGTAATTAAATGTCTAAGATGGGTGGTGGAAACTAGAGAAACAAATTCTATTTGGATGGATACTTGGTGTGATAAAAAACCACTCAATCTAGATTCAATTTTAAAACCATGGATGAGATTATTTCAAGAAACATATGGTGATAGAGTTTCAAACATTATGTACAAATATCAAGAAGGAAGATATAAATGGGAAGATATTCTTTTACAAGTATATCAAACATTGTTGTTAGGAAGAAGTTGAGCAGAAAGTTAACAACAATGATTGTTTTGAGGGTAGTTGAGGATAAGCTAGTTAAGGAGTTGAATAGATGAGGAGAATACACAAAAATAAGTAGATATAATGTAAAACACCAACAAAATAGGAATACATAAGAACATGGAGAGATATTTGGGATAACTCAAGCATTTCAAAAGTCAATTTGTTTGTATTGCTAGTAGGTCATAGAAAATGTTTATCATAGGATAACCTAATGAAAGGGGTTTTCATGGCCCCTCAAAATGTGTTCTATTTAAAAAGTAGGAGAGTATAGACCATATATTAGGACATTATTCAATAGTTTGAGAACTATGGCAATGGATTCTTAATATGTTCGGTAATGCAAGGTGATGAATGAAAGAATGGTTACAACAATGGTAGAGCACTTTTAAAAGTAATGCATTATAGACAATATGAAATATATCAAAAGATACAATACTTTGGACTATTGGCTAGAAAGGGAAAAAATATATTTAAAGGAAAGGAAAGCAATTTAGAAGTAATGAAAAATAATATTTCTTTAGCTATAGAGGAGTCTAATCCAACCCTATCAACTACCCAATCCTTAATCTTGAAGCAAAAAACCTTGATAGATGGAGTTAAGCCATCAATTGGAATTATGATGTTGGGTACAAGAGAAATAAAAGGAAGACAAAGAATATAAATGGGAAACCACCAAAAGCAAAGTTGGTCAAATTTAAATTTGATGGATCATTTAAAGAAAATCCAAGACCAACATCAGGAGGAGGAATATTTGGAAATAATAGGGAAGAGATTTTGCCCATTATGATTTCAATAGTGGATTTATGATTAAAAATGAAGCTAAAGCTTGGGCGGATTTGAAAGGGTTAAAAATATATATACAAATGAAATGGAATAGAGTATGGATGGAAGGCGATTAACTAATAGTAATAAATGCAATTTTGAGGAAAGCAAAGGCTCCATGGAACATACAAGAGATAATTATGGAAATACAATACCTTGCTATGGAGTTTGAAGAAATCAAGTTTACACATACATTGAGGAAAGGGAACACATGTGCAAATAGGCTAGCCAATAGAGGGGTTTTAGTAGAGGATCATGAAATTAAAATTCTCTTTTCCATGGTTAGAACAATTAGTAAGTTTAGCTGAAGCTAACAATAATATGTTGATTGTCTGAATCAAATAAAGATTAATATTTAATTTTAATGTATTACGTTTGTAATATTTTATGTATTTTATAACATTAATTATTTTCATATAAACTATTTATTATAATTCTTGTGGTTGCACTTTTGCTTTAAGAAGGAAATGAGTAGTCCAAATCTAGTAAAGTGGACTATGATAGTGTGACATTTTAGAAATATTACTCTATTAAGATGTAATGTGTAGATAGTAGATGTGAAGTTTTGGTATTGTGAAGGCTACTGCAAAAAATGTTAAGAAGAAGGATGCTAAATTTTGGAATTTTTTTACTTACGAAGAAACTTGAAGAAAATCCAGAAAATGAAAATCAAGAATTTAGACTTTTTATGAAAAAAGATGAAGCTATCTAGTTATAGCAAATCAATTGATATGATAATTGAATTTGTTTATAAATTCTCATGCTCTAAAGGAGAGTTGTGATTTTCAAGTGTAGGTGACCTGAGTGCAACCCCTTGTTCTCCAACAAAAAAAAACATACTTTGCTATAGCTTATATACTAATTTTATATCATATTATATTTTAATATTATTTTAATATATACATAGATTTTTTTAAATTACATCGTGGAATCAGTAGCCGCCACGAATCTGAGCAGGTTGTCCGGCTTTTATGGCCACCACGGTATTCTGCATTATTTGCCTCGAAAGCCGCCACACAGATCTTCGCGTTGTCCACTATAACCACCATGTCACAATCATTTTAAACCTTTTACATCTCTGAAAGCACCAGGAAAGGGACAAGTGGTCAATCCAACGAGTCCCGAGATTTGAACCTTGGACCTCTGCCCCCCTTATGGGTTTTGGTCGAACCAATTGGTCTAAACCTTGGACCTAATCTATACATAGTTAGAAAATAAAGAAATTGAGAAATAAATATACATATTCTAATTTGTTAATAAATTATCAAATTATTACTTATTAAGAGAGGTAAATAGTTTGGGTGGTAGCTATAATTTTTATTTCATTTTAAAGTTTATGTTTTGGAAGTGGTCTACTAATCTGTCATATTTTGAAAGTTGTTTTATTGATATGTGTATTGTAATGTTCAACTATAGTAGTAAATGTATGATAGCATTTTGTAAGATTGTTGCAACATATTTTACTATCTTACACAACTTGATGTATAGGTTTAGGGATCCTAAAACCCCTTTTTACCTTAATAAAAATAATAATGTTTTTATAGTCCTGATAGGGACACCGCAATGGCAAAAGTTATTTGGATCTCCTAGCAAAAACCCAAGTTCAATTCACAAGGAGGGTGGCTCTTGATGTACCCCCAAATTTTCAACCTATTCAAAAATAGAGAGGTAAATAGTATTATACCCCATGGATTATATATCCCTCTATTATTTGGTATAGAAAGTATCAATCCATCCATCCTTATTTTATATATTATGTTGTATATCATATCCTTTATGGATTTCATGTAAGAGACATTGTTTTTTGTGGTACTTGAGTTATATTCTTGAACATTTAATTCATTTTTTTAATCATGAACCAAGAATGTTTTTGATATTCTAACTATGCATGTTTTAATTTAGGGTCAAGTCCATTATTCTTTTATGAAAATATTTTTCATGTATCAACGGGTTATTTCAACCAATATTATTGGTATTAATCTAACCTTAATCCATTCCTACACAATATTTTTGAACAATTATCTATCTAATATGTGAAGAGGTGTAGCCTTGAGATGTAAAAGGGTGTAACCAATATTTGAAGGGGTGCAACTTATGATGTGAAGGGTTGTGAACCAAGACTAAAAAGGTACAACCTAAATGCAAAAGGGGGCAATTAGATATAAAGAGTATGCCTTAAGGTGGAAGGGGTATAAACTATAGTGAAAGGGTGTTGTCTGATGCTAAAAGGTTTTACATGAGTTTATAAGGATAAATATCAAGACATAAAAATTAAAAATAAATATGCAAAATGGTATAGCCTAATACTAGAAAGGTGTGTCTCAGGATGAAAGTATATGACCCAATAAGAAGAAAGTTGAACCCAAGATACAAATATTGGAATTCATAATGTTTTCTAGAAATAAACAGAAGCAAACCATACACTCAAATCTTATGCAAAGTGTTAGGATTTATTACATCATATACTGTATGAGAAATCAAGTGCTATAACCACCACTCACAAGCTACATGCATGTGATATAGGACAAGATAGTTGTAAGGTTGTTTAAGGGTTTTTTATGGATAAATTAGGCATCTTATATACTTAAATACCCTTCACTTTCATAATGTAATACATTCAAATCTTAAGTTCTAATATGTGGTATCAAAGCAAGTAGAAGGAAGAAATAATTCTCCTTCTAATCCTCCTCTAGCTTTGACATAGAGAAAGCCAAGGTGCACTTTGTTTGAGAAAAATTTTAAGTTTGAGATAAGAAGTTTCAAGGGTAAAAGTACCCTATATAAAATTGTGACCATGAAGGAAAATTCCATGACACATTTAGAGAAAGTTCAAGGTGAAAAACCCCTACCATAGGCAAAAGTTCTCTTTTAAGAATTAAAGAAGGATTTAAAATTTCAATCCCTGTCATGACTAGAGGTCATAAAACCTAAAAGTAAACAACTAGGCCAAGTGAGACAAGAAAGGAAGCCACAAGAGCTCCTCTAAATTAAAGAAACCATTGAAGCTTCTTAACTTTTTATAAGAAGAACAACTCCCCTTCAAAGGGTTGAAGCACATTCAAAGAAAATTGTTATGTTCCAAAAGGAACATAAGAAAGATCTAACTCATATAAGTTTAAAGACCCAAAGACTTTGTGAACCAATGAAATGTAATATTATGTAAGTTAAATAAGAAATAGAAATCTCTAAAAAATAGAGCATTGATCCCATAAGCTACTCTTGAAAAATAGAATATTAAAAATTTGTAAAACACCAATTAAAGGTGTAAATTGGATGTAAAATTATTAAGAGACATCAAAGGAAAGTCATCTTGTGAAAATATAGAAGGAAGATAAGAGCTCCTTGAATAAGGAAGTCTTTTTTGAACACCCTATATAATTGAATAAGGAAGTCATTTTTAAACACCCTGTAGAATTGAAGAAAGAAGCCATTTTCAAATGCCTTATAGAATTGAATAAGAAATCCATTTTTGAACTCATAGAATTGAAGAAGGAAGCCATTTTTTGATACACCATGTGAAATTGCAGAAGTAAGTAGTGTTTTTGATCAAAATATTCTTGATGAAATCATATTCAAACATCCTATGAAATTACAAAAGGAATCCATTTTTCAAATGACCTATGATAGTGTAGAAGAAAGCCATTTTTTAAAGTAAAAATCTCTTGAAGAATACCTTGGACAAAGTACCCGTAACATACTCGATTGGATATGAGAAACCAAGGAAGCAAGACTCAACACATTAGTGGAAATTAGATTGTGTTTAAGTCTTGAAAGAAACTCTCCATGTTAGAGAGAGACCATAAAAGCAACATCTTAGACATTCAAGTTATTTGTGTAACATAAAAAAAGGAGTGCAATATTTGTCAACGCATGATATAAATTTCCTTCCATTCAAAGGTTGAAATAAAATCAAATAAGAAAGTAGCACATAGAAAATAAATAATTGCACACATGGAGTTTCTTCAAGCAAGGAGAAAAGAAAAAAAAATTAAAGGAAGGGAATATTTCACAGACAAAAAAATATTCCCTCTATCTTACTTGATGAAAAACTTTCTTTCTTGCATTTTTGAAGCATCATTTGAAAACCAAAAACTCCTCTAGGAGGCGGCCTCTACCTACCGTCTCTCCTAACCTTCTTGTTGAGTTGAGGAACACTGCTAGGGCTAGAAGAGTTCGCACCAATCCCAAAGATACCAAGGGTCTACCGTACCTTCTCTTCCCTAGAGTCCAAAAGAGGGTCCACATAACATTTGCTATGGATAGTTTTCTAAACCATACACAGGATCCTTTGCCACATTTGTTGAATAACCAAATGACTGCCCTGAAAGATGCGACAGTTCCGTTTGAGTCAAATATTCTAAATGATGCAAAAAGGGCCCAAATAAAGCAAGTTTCCTTTTTGTTCATCCCTCTTAGAAACTATTTTCTTGAGATTAAACACACTTTAGGACTGTTGTCCACTTCTTCCCTTATCTTTCAATGGACTCAATATATATATATATATATATATATATATATATATATATATAACATTTGCTATGGATAGTTTTCTAAACCATACACAGGATCCTTTGCCACATTTGTTGAATAACCAAATGACTGCCCTGAAAGATGCGACAGTTCCGTTTGAGTCAAATATTCTAAATGATGCAAAAAGGGCCCAAATAAAGCAAGTTTCCTTTTTGTTCATCCCTCTTAGAAACTATTTTCTTGAGATTAAACACACTTTAGGAATGTTGTCCACTTCTTCCCCTTTATCTTTTAATGGACTCATATATATATATATATATATATATATATATATATATATATATATATATATTTATTTATTTATTTATTTATTTATTTATTTATTTCCATCCTTCACAATAGTGTAAGTATTTATTCTATCATCATGCACAACCTTTCTATTAAATTGCCAAGGCCTTCCCAACAAAACATGACAAGCATCCATGGGCATAATGTCACATATCATCTTTGTATGAACCCATCTGAATATTTACCAAACACTATTCACCAAAATTTGATGTCCCTTTTGTAACCATGAAACTTTGTATGGATTTGGGTGTTCAATCCTCTTTATCCCAAGCTTCTCTAACATCCCATTAGACACCAAATTATTTGTACTTTCTATCAACAATGAGCTTGCAACATTTACCTCTTGATATAAATACAGTTCTAAACAAGCTCTTGGTATTGACTCATGCTCCACCATGGCCAGTTTCAACAACACTCTCTTCATCATGATAAATTATCCTTGCTCTGGTTCCTTTGTGTGTTTTGGTGAAACAACACTCTCTTTATCCACTTTAGCAATATAATTTCTTGTTTTATTTCTTCTACCATTATTTTATGTACTTGTGGACACTCAAATGCCCTATCACTAGCGTCTCCATACCTATAACAAACTTTGGTGAATCCTCTACTTCTTCCTCTATCATAGTAGTCTCTTCCTCTTGTATTTTGATTGAAATTACTGTTTTGAGACGTGTTGGCTTCTTGTTCTTGCATATGTTACCTTGTACCACTATTTGATTATCCTCTTCCTCTAGAATTATGTTGTTGCCTTTGAGACAACTTTTCCTCTGTCTTCAAAGCACACTAGATAGGCTTCTTCTACTGACCTCAATATTATCATAATAAAATCATCTTTAATAGATATGTGAAGTCCATTAATATACCTTAGATTTTTCTCTTCATCATATTCTATATAGATAGCCTGAATGGTAAGCTTGAAAAGTTCCTCCATGTAATCTTTCACATTCATCTCCTTTTGCTCCAGTTAATTTGATGGCAGGAATTTGACCTTCAATTTAGCAACCAATATATCCCAAGATTTAATTTTCTTCTTGTCATTTTTTTATCTTTCTATTTGTACATGATCTCACCACAAGGATGCATGACCCTTTAGCCTAGTGCAAGCAAACTTCTTCTTTTTTGGATCCTCCATCGACTTAATCAAAGTTTTCTCAACGTCCATGACCTAATTTATAAGATCCTCAAGATTTAGACTTCCATCATAGCAAGGAGTATCCAGCTTTACTTTACTATCCATCTTCAAAATTACCTTCAAAAGTCTACTCTTAGGCTCATCCCTTTGGTCTTCTTCTTCAAGTTCTTGTCCTTCAATGTCTTCATCATCACTTACATCCTCAATATGTACTCCCCTTCTTTGTGTTATTTTTGTTGCATTTAATTTAGTTGTAATACCTCTCAACATCTCAACTATATTAGCAATTTTTAGGTGCCCTTGGTCTTCGTCATTGCTTCATGTCTTCTTCATGTTAGGCTTTGATACAAAACAATGTAATCTAGACGAGAGAGTTTAACGAAAAACGACCTCTTCTAACAACCTAAATATCTCACAAGTTCATAAAACCAAAAAATAAATGACAAATTATTTATGTTTTTTTTTTTTTTAATTAATTGAGAACTATTCAACATGTAAAGGTTAGACACAATGACTCACTCAGATTGGCCAAATCATTGCAACTGTTCATCTAACCAACATCTTACACTTCAAATATTTCAAATCGCTTCAATATGGAGTCTCTTCATCTGTCAAATCACCCCTTAATTGATTTTCCGATTCAATTTAATTATGGTTCATGAATTGATTCACATTCACCTTAATTATGGCTCATGAATTGACTTCCTATGATTATAACCAAGTGTTTGAAAAAAGCTCTACAATTAGCAAGTGTTTAATGAAAGGTTTGTGCTTTAAAGTCAACTAGAATATTGATTCACTTAATCATATCAAACTCTAGCAGCACATAAAACAAAAATCAAAGTTGCTTTCAGTCTACCTTTATTATTGACAAGACATAATTGCTCATAAAGAATGAGCAAAGCAAAGCCGGGATTTATTGGCAGACGATAAGGTGACAAACACATTTCCATTAAGAGAGTGAATGCCCAAAAACCAGGCGTGGAAGTCCCTCTTTGATTGGTGGGTGCTTCACTGCTCCCTATTTTGGCAGACCTGCAATACAGCCAAGACACTTCACAATAACACATATCGAATGACGTTTGTTTTACTATACTTTATTCATCGTGTTCTCAGGTTTTCACACATCATCATCATATATTATCTGTACAAATTTTATCAAGACAACAGAGACTAGCTGTTAGAAACGTATGATGTTGCATTTGTCATTCTTATTAGATTACATCTCTGTCAACCCACACCAAATTTGAGGCTTGAGGGCAACCCACCCAAACCACGACTCAGAGTCCAACTTCATAATATCTGGAGTGGGGTTTGCTTCTTTAAATATCGCCGATATTGCAAGGTCGACCTAATCTCTTCAATGCAATGTGACCACCAACACTAACTAATGTCAAGCTCTTGGTTTTGTTTATGTGGGATTTCTTATTCTTATTAACATCGAGTCATGGCATGTGTGTGGGGTAGTTGGCCCTCTTGCTTGTGTGTGGGGTAGTTGGCCCTCTTGCTTTCTAACCCGTTCATGTGATATTGTATAGTTGCCCTTTTGTTTATGTGATATTGTGTTTCCATACAAGTTGTTAATTACTAATAGCATATTCTTATATTCTTTTATGTGCATGCCGACAGCTGAAAATACCGTGGTTAACAGTTTTTGGCGATCAATTCTATTATTTATATTTATATATATATATGCCATACAAATCGATTAAGAATTTTTTTGATTTCAAAATTAAGATAAATAAAAGAGTTGTAAATCCCAAAAATAAATTTATTTTAATTTCAAATAATTAATTTTAAAAAATAAAAAAATTGATTAAAAAATAAAAATAAAAATTGTAAATGAGTTTTGAGTTTCTAACATAATGTTTTTTTATGTTTACTTCAAACATAATACTCATTTGATGTTATAAACTTTCAACAACAATATCAAATAACTAATCATCAATTTTGTTTGATCTTTTTATTCTTAAATTAATAGTAATATCTTTAAAAAATGAGTTATAAAGATGTATATCATGTTTTACTATGATGAGATATATGCAATATATTAACATCTTTCATATATAGTATTTGCAATATTTATAACATGTGTTTTTCAAGTTGAATTATTTTATCTTAATAAAAATGTTAAGATATAGTATTTAATGTTTAGATTTAATTTATATATTTGATAGTTGGTTTTTCTTATAGTATATTTAATTTTTATTAAAATGCATAATTTAAGATAATTTGATCAAATTATGTAATCTTTTATGGGCTAGCATTGTCTAATGTTTAATGAGGATTTATGTATTTAGCCTATAAGCTTAGGATTTAACTTTGTATGATTAGCCTTATTATACCATAACTTTATATTGTGTAAGTTGAATATTTTGAATTAGTTTATGTAATTAAGCAAGCACTCATACAATTATCTACTTGATCTATTGAATCAATATGATCATTGTATTGATCATTTTGTGTGTGCATTGAAGGTAATACTCTTAGTCTTGTGTGTAATCACTCTTTCGTTTCACTATCTTTTCCTCACATTATGGGATTTGAGTAACCTATATTTTTTGTTCATTTTGACAAATCATTATGAAATCCAACATGGTGGGCTAGAAGTAAGTTTACTTGGTAATACAAAGGAAATTTTATTCAAAGTCCATTTTCCTTCTTCTATTATCAAGGAAGAACTATCTTCCAGATTTTTATAAGTTAGTTATTTATGATATAAAGGAGAAAGGAAATTTTTATTACTTGGTTGTATATCAAAACCACAAATTGCAAGGAAGATGGAGGGGATTTGTAAATTTAAAATTTCTTCTCTTTTCACTATCATGTGTCCTTATTTTTCCAATATTGTGCATTAGTTCCATCATAAGGTCTAGTCAAGGCCAAGCCACCCACATCTTCACATCTTGGGAGTCTAACATCATGGGATTGGTGCTTAGATTGGAACACTAGATTGTTACACAAAATATAGGGCCATATCCCACTCATGGCATTTTTTAACCTATTGGAACACTTGAGAGAAGGTTGGGCTAGTGTCTTCAAGGAGCATGAGCACTCATCCTTCACTATGGTGTCTTAGCATCATGGATATTATGTATTTTAGAAAGTATTTAACAACGCATCTTAAGTTTGATTATCTCTACATCCTAGCCATGGTAGAACACTATTCATTTTATGTCATGTGGATGACACTAGTTTGTAGGATGTAAGGACCACTCTTGTCTCCAAGGACCAAGGGGAACTTCTATCTCCTTCGAGTGGTTAGCTCAACTAACTATTTTATGGTATACTTGGAATTATTTTGAGGGGATCACAAATTTGAATGTTGCCCTCATCATTTATCTCTCCTTATGACACTTTTGTAGGGTTTCAAGGAATTATGCATTTTATCCAAGAAGAAGCACACAATCATGATACCATAGTCAAGTCCAACATATTGGTCGACAAAGTTGTGCATTGGCATTTGGGAGGGAGTTGCTATTTAGTACATTATTATCCCCTCTTATCTTAATAGTCCTTTTAGATTTCATGTTATTTAAATCACTAGTTACCCTCATTCATCTTATGAGTGAATCTATTAGGTTTTTGAAGAATGATGTGGGATCTAGGCTAGCTTATCTAGCCTAGAGCACCAAAAATGTATAATTTTGATCCCTATCAATCCCTTTATGCCTTTCTTGTAGTTCATGGTGGATATTGACATTGAATATGATGGTCTCCTTGAAACCTTTTTGGTTGAACATGGCTAGTGAATCATAATCGAACAAGTGGTATTTTGTCATTTATTTAGTACACACACATAGAAACAAACCTTATGTGTGTGTGTATATTTAGAATAATAATGAAAACATGACTAGCGAATGATAACAAAGTGGTAAATAGATAGTAAAAATTATAGTATAATTTATCCAATCCCTACATACTAAGTGGTAATTTTTAGTTTCTTGTAATTGTTATAAGGATTATGGGGTTAATTATTTGTTGTGCTTTAAGAATTAATTGTAAAAAACCTTTAAATGTCATAATTTTAACATACAAAAATAATTTGAGCATTTTTTAAATCATACAATATTCATACTCTTCACATTTTTTTCAATGGGTTATATGGGATTGAAACGGACCCCCCGTATTACATCATCACCTGATGATGGCATAAAATTCATTTTCCTAGGCATATACTATTTCTATAGTTTTCCAGGTGATTTTTATCAGTAGACAGGAAAATAACATCCACGTGCTTTATGCGTGGTTGACAATTGTTAGCTAATCGTTAGTTGTTAGCTAGCTTTCAGGGTTAGTTAGCATATATTATATTTTTGCCTCCCTATTTGTGCTCCTACACGTTTTGAGCATCTTGTTGCCCAATTTGTGTGAGGGGTTTTGTAATTTGGGTATTTCTATGCATATATAAATTTTGCAAATGAATAAATTTCTTAGTTGGATTTTGATCCCTCTCATTTGGTATCAGAGCATGATCCTTTTTTACCTGTGCTCCCATTTGGCATGTGTCATTTGGGCTATGTTAGCAACATTCAAATCGCTCCATTTGGCTTGTGCCATTTTGCTTTGGTGGACTCCATCTGGTTTTGCATTTTTGTTGCTCCCAAATTTTGTTGGACAATGTTTGGGTGATAATTTTGGCAATTTAGCAAGGGGTTGTTCATAACATTTTCTAAAAATAATTTTTTTGTTTATACAACTGTGATCTCCTAGTGGGGTCAACTTAGGTGGCACATAACCACCTTCACCTTGAAGAAGATGGTAAAATTATGTGGCCAATAGAAACAAACCTTATGTGTGTGTATATTTAGAATAATAATAATAACATGACTAGCGAATGATAACAAAGTGGTAAATAGATAGGAAAAAATATAGTAGAATTTATCCAATCCCTACACACTGAGTGGTAATTTTTAGTTTGTTGTAATTTTTATAAGGATTATGGGGTTAATTATTTGTTGTGCTTTGAGAATTAATTGTAAAAAACCTTTAAAGGTCATAATTTTAACATACAAAAATAGTTTGAGCATTTTTTAAATCATACAATATTCATACTCTTCACATTTTTTTCATTGGGTTATATGGGATTGAAATGGGCCCCCCGTATTACATCATCACCTGATGATGGCATCAAATTCATTTTCCTAGGCATATACTATTTCTATAGTTTTCTAGGTGATTTTTATTAGTAGACAGGCAAATAACATCCACGTGCTTTATGCATGGTTGACAATTGTTAGCTAATCGTTAGTTGTTAGCTAGCTTTCAGGGTTAGTTAGCATATATTATATTTTCGCTTCCCTATTTGTGCTCCTACACGTTTTCAGCATCTTGTTGCCCAATTTGTGTAAGGGGTTATGTAATTTGGGTATTTCTATGCATATATAAACTTTGCAAATGAATAAATTTCTTAGTTGGATTTTGATCCCTCTCATTTGGTATCAGAGCATGATCCTTTTTTACCTGTCGTGTGCTCCCATTTGGCATGTGTTTTTTGGGCTATGTTAGCGACATTCCAATCGCTCCATTTGTCTTGTGTCATTTGGCTTTGGTGGACGATGGCAAAGACAAGTGGGGGGCAGACCACCAAGCAGTGGTCATAATGCAAAGTAAGGGTTTTTTATTTTAAACCTTTTCCTACACTCATGCATCCCCCATGTGGGATAAATACCCACCTTAAATCATCATACAGTCGAATACCTGTGTGTATCGTAGGCTCAATTTTGCAACTAACCTTTCAATACCCTTCATTACATGACCGATATCGTCACAAGAGACTACCAATAGAGGAATACCTGATGCATCGAAGGACCTCGTAGACACCTAAAAATATTGGATGTCAATTCATTTACCACATCCTATGCGAAGGGATGAGCTGGTTCACAAGGCGCAGCACGGCCTCAATTACATATCATTGTGTGTCGATGATTTTCTCTTCCTATTGATCAACAGAACAACGCACATAATCAAAGCACGAACGTGGACGTATTGCAAGCTTTCTAGCTAATTTTCACAAATTGCTAAAAACAGTTCGGTTGTCTGCCATTAACACCCTTTGCAAATCGTGACTATACATTTGGGAGCCAGATCTACCAACAAGGTGAAATGCTACAGCAAGGTGATTGAAATAATTAAAATTCTTTTGAAGATTACCTTTTTCTCCACTCCTTTTTTGCCATGTGGCACGATTTCGTCATGCAGGCTTGGGGTGGGAAACTGGATGGGCAGCATTGTTTGAAACATCTATGTGCCTTTATCCCACATTGCTTGTGGTATGGTACTTAAATTACCACAAAATGGTAAGGAATTCCTAGCTAATCCGACCACCACACGGTGGCTAAAAACTCTTTCAGTTGCAGATGAAGAATATCCGCCATTTGGTGCGGTTTGGTATGTTGATGTTCATTAACTATTAAAACATTAAATATTGCATTAAATTCTTGCAAAAATTCCTTTAAATCAAACATTCCTTTTGCTTATACAAAGGTAGATCATTGTAATAGCCTAAGAGGCTAATTGTTTTACAATTTTTTACAAAATTTTGTACTCATCCAAGTATTGGGAAAGCATTGTACTTTCCTATAAGGCAAATATTGAAAACCTTTTGGCTTCTTGTAGAGTGCTTGAAAACCATAACACCATTGTAATTGCCCTGTGAGGTAAAGCTTGAAAGCCTTTTGGCTTCTTGTAGAGTGCTTTAAAACCATAGCACCATTATAATTGCCCTGTGAGGCAAAGCTTGAAAGCCTTTTGGCTTCTTGTAGAGTGCTTGAAAACCATAGCACCATTATAATTGCCCTGTGATGCAAATCTTGAAAGCATTTTGGCTTCTTTTTGAGTGGTTGAAAACCATAGCACCATTGTAATTGCCCTATGAGGAAAAATATTGTACTCATTTGAGACAATTTGATAGCCTTCCTGGTTGGCACCAGGGTATAAATGAAAACTACTTTAGCAGACAAAGTGGTCGAACTAGTTGTAGTAGTTAGTCTCATGGCCTAAGTACTTTGGTCCTTCTAAGAATATAATTCCTCCTCCCTCATCAATACATCATCCTCCTGCTTCTTGTTGCATGATTTATCGACGTTGTTTCTCTAAACCGACATCTCGAGGTATTCGTGATGTTCTTTTGCCTGGTTATGAGACATCTTTGTAGCATTTGGAGTGTCACTCTTCCACTCCTATTGTACAAGCATTGGAGTCCAATGCTTCTTGCGTGGGAAGGTATGATGAGGGCATCAAGTTCATTTTCCTAGGCATAGGTTATTTCTATAGTTCCCTAGGTGATTTTTATTAGTAGGCAAATAACATCCATGTGCTTTATGTGTGGCTGGAAATTGTTAGCTAATTGTTATTTGTTATCTAGCTTTTAGGTTTAGTTAGCATATGTTATATTTTTGCCTCCCTATTTGTGCTCCTACACATTTTGAGCATCTTGTTACCCAATTTGTGTGAGGGGTTATGTAATTTAGGCATTTCTATGCATATGTAAAATTTGCTAATGAATAAAGTTTTCGGTTGGATTTTGATCCCTCTCATCACCACATAGTGGTATTATAACAAAGCTTGGATATTATCCATGTATCATTTGGCAAGATTCAAACTTGGGTCTCCTTGAAATGTTGAGGAATTTAACCAGTTGAGCTAATGTCATTTGATTTCATACTCTTTACATTAATATTAGTTCAAGGATATTTTGTAGTGTAGCTAATGAATTTAGACAAAGTGAGTCCTCTACCATATTTTACTTACTTGAATGGATAATTAGAGCATTTAGACAACTCAAATGACCCATATATCTATAAGTAAGAATATTTGGTGCATCATTAAAGAAGAAATAATAAATTCCCTTGATGAAGCAACTTATTATGATAAGAAAGAAGAGGTCAATGGTCTATTTCCAATGTTGATTAAACCATATATATTTTTCATATTAAAAAATAAAGTATCCCATTAAGCTAAGGACTAAATATAGGGAAGTCCAACGGTCAGAGCTCATGGTATAGAGACTTAGTATGGATTGTTGAAGCATATATCTTTAGATCAAAGAGGAAAACTCAGGCATGGCATAATATTGAAGAAACATGAGAGTATCATAGAGAAGAAGGAGATATTACCTAATATCCTAGAATCTCAAGAAAAAAAACCACTTCATAATAAATTGGCTTGTAGATAATTATGATGTGATGGAATAGACTCCAAAAGGAGAAGGAAGAGAGCATTGCATATGAATGTGCAACTACTTTAGTTAGCGAAATATGATGAGTATCCCAAATGACCAATGCAATACAACCTTTTTTTCTAGAAACCCTATACTTTGATGTAAATGTTGATGTTTAGACTCTTGTTTTTGAAAAAAATGGTTATGTTCTATATTTTTTTAAACAATTGTAATTTAGTAGATATTATAGACAATGAATGTTTTATCTAGATTTATCTTCAAATTTTCATGTATTTGGATACTAACATATGTCATCCAGAGTGAGCCTACTTTTCCTCTTATACTATAGGTGAAGATCTTAATACATGAGGTAAACAATATTACCATAGATTGGTTCCTTCTTACTAAAAGGTCACTTTCACTTAACTATAGGACTATATGTTGGCTTATCTAAGGGAATGTAACTTATGAAAATTTTAGTAGGATGAAGTATTTACCAACCAGTCATGGAAATAATCATGCACTATTTTTCAACGGAATTATGGACTAATTATGGAAATCATTGTCTAATAAATACCTATAGGATTGACATATGATTGAGTAAAATATATGATGTAATAAAAATACCCCAAATTAACCTTCCATCATTGTTGAGAAGTTGACCATATAACATAAGTAAACAAATGGCTAATAATATGACTATACTATGTATGCCATGTTGGATACCAATTGGCATATCTATTTTATTATTTCAATACATGCATTGTTTAGTAGCCTAAAATAGAAAATATTAATTTTTCATATTTACCAACTATAGAAAACTAAAAACACCTTTTAGTTGTAATTGTTTTCTATAATAAGGATTACACCATTTTACTTTCAAATACATCTCCCAAGTGTTGTTAGGCAATTTAGGGATTTATTAACATGGTCCTTTAAATTATTTGTATATAGATTAGAGCAAGACAATCAAATTGAGAGTAAGAGGAAGAATCAGAGTAAGATAGAAATTAGTAGTTAGAACAACAAACAAACACTCTTCAATGTATTTTTTTTTGTAGCAATAATAAAAACATATTTGCATTAAACTAGCCTGAGCATTTAGTCTTTGTGCTTATCATAAGTAAAATGTGCCTACTCTTGGAGAAATGGCCTCTTGTAGTGTGTTTGGTATATGATAACTTCTATGATTAATAATGTTTCTTTATGTTCTTGTATATAAGTATAATTTATCCATTTATAGTTTATAATAACTAATTTGGTTTTATTAATTTTATCTATGTAATTTGGTTGCATAATGATGTATAATAAATTCTATTTGTTCTATAAATTGACCAACTTTTATTTCTTGAATTTATAGTTTTATATCTACTAAGTTTTTATAGTTTCACAATTGCATCATTCAAAACTATAGTTTGATTTCATTTTTTTATACTATAGAATCTTTGGGTGAGCAGAGTGTATGAGAATCAAACTTCAACATAGCTAAATTTTACCTATAAAAGCATGTAGAATTTTAGGTTTCCTATTGGTTATTGTAATATATAGTGAGTATCCAATACCTCACAAGAATAACAACCTAGATTGACATATTTATTAACATCACTTTTGGAATTTTTATGAGGGAGGTGATGAAATTACAATACTTATAGAGTTTTATACACTATAAGGATAGTTTGGACTAAATATTGACATTCAAACTAGGCGACTTCTTGCTAATGTTTTTATTTTTATTTTGTAGTTGCATATTAACCCATGTAATGTTTGCATTTCTTGATCTAGATACAATATGAAAATGTTTACCAAATTATTCATAAATTAAGGTAGGGAGGGCAACTAGTAAGGCAATCAATTCATATAGACAACCTAAATAGAAACAAAATCTAGGGAGTGAATGCATTAATGAAATACCCATTAATAAATCATTCTTTAGGAATGGGAATTCATTAATAAATCTTAAGTTCTATTCTTAAGTCTATTAACTCCATAGGACCATTCAAAGCAAAATATAAAAGATATTTGGTTGGATTCAAGCTTGTTTTTAAGTCCATAGTAGAAATGCAACTAGACTTGAAGGCTTTGCTCCTTTTGAACATAAAAGTATAGATAGGTGTTCCATAGTTGTGTATCTAGAAGAACATATTATTATTGGATTTCATAAGACTTTATAGAAACAAATGAAATCAACACATTACCCAGAAACAAGAATCACTCATAAAAATAACGCAAGCAATATGGAGGATTGCCATAGACACCAAAATGATCTCACTAAGGAATTAATAATTCTTTAATTGATGAATAAATAGTTGGTCTCAAGGGGTATATATATCCAACTATATGTGACCTTTTGCTCAAGGTTAAAGAATAGAACTTAAGATTTATTAATAAAATATTATAGTAAACGCACCTATACATGGTGTATAAAGACCCAAAGGATTATACAATAAATGTAATACAAAATTTATTTGTGGCATCAAGTGAAGCTTACCACCACTCTAGATAGCCCTTGTCCTAATAATAAGGGAGGGGTCTTAATAATCATCAATCCTCAATATTAATGTTTAAAATGAGGTCTTCCAATGATATTTATGAGAGAGAATGTATTGAGAATCCTTAAGAGGAGGCTAGACATAATTCAATAATGGATGGATCATGGAACACTATGGTACATCCTATGGAAGCAGCATCAAAATTTTGTATTAAAGTATCTAATTCAAACCCACCATCCACCTCAACATCCATCATTATTACCCAAGATATAGGGGGATCGATTTTATTTGCTTTGGTAATTGAAATTGTAGGTATTGGAGAAGAATTTGAGGGAAGAGAAGTCAAAATAGGAGGTTTTACTCAAGTAGAATGTGAAAAAACTAGAACAATTAAAATTATGCCCTTGAGAATTTCTAAGGAAGTAGCAAGAATTACTGGATGAGTTGTGAGAGAAGATCCATCAACCAAAAGAATAGGGAGGGGGTATAATAAACAAATGTAAGAGTCTCATCAAAGATAATGTCTCTTCAAAAAATTTCTAGGAAATTAAAATCTATACACTTTATTATTTAAATTCAATGCTCTATATATAGAAGAGGATGACTCTTAGTTATCTCAATAGTCTATTGGTGCTTCAAATTCTCTTCAAATATGGGTGAGAGTTCTAACCTCTCGTGAGGTCTAATAATGTAATAATAATAAATATTGCAATAGTTATCTAGCATCCCCCCTTATTAAATTATTTTATTTTCTAGGAAGTAAGATGTTGGTTGTAACAGATCTTCATGTCTATTAGCCATGTGTCTACTGGACCCTTGAAGCTCTACAAAACCACAATACCATCACCAATATTGTTATTCGCTTTTATATTTGGCTTTGGCTCTTGGATATTGGCTTTGGCTCTAGCTCTAACAATGTACAATGACATATTATAGTGTTAATTTTGGATCAACTATAGGATTAGATTCGATATAAATGATAACTCTTGAGACAAAATTATTTAAGGGGAATTTAGTGCTTGTCTAATGCGGTCGTCATAGAAATATAGGATTGTACTTTCTTGATTTTCATAATCCTTCAAATTGTTGTTAATGTTGGTGAAATTAACAACCATTGTAGTAATATTTTTGGACAAAATTGATATATACACCGTCAATGACAATTAAAGTTAGTCATCGTATTTGCCACCATGTTTTTATCTCTAAATATGTGTATGAACTCCATTGTCTCAAAGTATTTTTGGGTCATTTGTATTTGTTCACTTATTCTTTGTATTCTAGTTTGTATTCTTTTGCTTGTTTGGTCCTTTTAAGTGGTTAATCATAATTTGGGATTATAATTCTACCTAAATTTTCCTCCCCACCTTTAGAGCCTCTTATAGTCCACTGAAGATGGCATATCCCTCCCCTAGATTATTGGATAAGATACCTGGGTTTTTGTGAAGATAAAAGTAGGAGCGTCATTTAAGAGGCAAAATATTCCCCCCATACTCACTCTTGTTGGATTTCCTCATAAGCCTCCATATGTATTAATTTTACCTAGTCCCTTTGGAGGAGATTTCCAATTTCGAGTTAAGATTACTTATACGTGATTTGGGGTTACCCTTTTTATGTGGCCACTATTGGAGGTAATAAAAATCTAGATAGTATCTAAATCCATTTTTAGTTAGGATTCTAAGGCCCTTTAATAGGCATTGGATTTACTCCCTCATATTGATTGTGATCCTTGACTAGACAAAGTGGCTATATTTGTACTCCTATTGAAGATATGATTATTTCTCTTCTTCCACAAATGCTATAGAAGGAGAGTCATCCCATCCAAAAAAATACTGCGCGGGTTGGTCCATTTCCTCTCATTTAGGCCACTCCTTTCAAATTTTTCGATAGAATATATCTTAGAAAAGCTTCCATTTGTTTCCATAGTTTGATTTTGATGGGGCATTCTATAAGAGCTAAGAGATTGTTTCCTCGTTCTCCCAACACATATCACATCTTAAAGTCCCATGCATCCCTCTTTTCATCAATTAATCCCTATCAACACCCTTCTATGAATTAGTATCCAAATGAAGAATTTCACTTTGGGCCAAATGTTTTGTGCCCATAGCTACATGAATATATCTCTTAACAAGCAAGGGATACTCTAGCAAAGGGCTAAATATCTAGAGGCATTTGTATATTCACTCTGATTGTTTTGCACCATCCAAGAGTATCCTCTTAAGACCATGATAATGATCTCATCTAGATGGTCCTATAGATTTTGTTTCTTTGATCCTCCAAGACTTTGATTGACCACTCCTCTATTGGGATCCATTTCCTTCCTACCTCATAGCTACTACTTTAAGGCTTATAGTAATTGACCACCTTAACCTAGTTGTTTATATGTTGGTTCTCCATAAACGATCTCCAAGTCGAGAATTGAGTTATTGGAGAAGGATGACCATCCCAAAAATCTATGTAAAATTTAACCTTATGTCCATTATGGATAATCTAAAATCATATTTTCTTGATCATATCCTCTCCTATTTTGAGTACCATAGAGATGGGAGATCCTCTACTAGGAAGCAAGAACCAAATAAGATTTGTTGGGATTTTATTTTTGATATATTTGTCCCTCAAAAATTGAGCCCACAATTATTTAAGGAATTTTAGCAATCTTAAATATAACCTAGCCACTAGTGCCTTGTTATTTGTGGCAATTGATTTGATTCCTAGTCCTCTCTTTTTTTATGTAGGCATAAAGTATCACATTTCACTAATGTCTATTTTTGTTCTTCCTTGACTCCACTCTAGAGGAATCTATAGCTTATTTGATCTAATTATTTAATAATTACCTTAGGGATATCTAGAATTGAGGAGACATAAATAGATATGGCATTGAGGACTCCTTTTATGAGGGTTATCCAACCTCCTATAGAAATCCACTTAATTGTCTATTTTTCCAACTTGGATTTCACTCTCTTTGACAACCAAGTTCATTCCTCCTTTTTTGCCTCCTAACTATAAGTGGAATACCTAGGTAGGTGATTGGAAGATATGTCTTCTTATATCTCAATTTATCCAACAACATCTTCTCTTGCCTAAGTGAGCAATGGAAAAATATAAACTTAGATTTGTCTTCATTTATAAGTTGTCCAGACTCTTTTATAAATCATCCTAGAATCATTTTTAAGTCTAGAGTCCTCCCTTGCTATTTTTTTTCTAAAAAATTAGAGTCATAAAAAAATTATAGGTGATTAATTGGTTTAATTGTAGTTATTATTATTCCCTCCAAAGCTCTAGTTTCCCTATCCTTAGTTAATGTTATTCCCAAATATTCATTCAATATGATGAACAGGTATGGGGTTAAGGGGTATCCCTGCCTAATACCTCTACAAGTTGTAAATAGCTAGGTAGGAGCTCTATTTACAAGAATAAAATAGGATACAGAGGAAATACATCCCTTGATCCATTCTACCCAATCCTCAAAAAATCCAAATTGTATCATCACCTTTAGGAGGAAGTGCCACTCAACTCTATCATATGCTTTGGATAGGTCTAATCTAATAAACATGGAGGAAATTTTCTATACCTACATAGAGTGGATAGACCCTTGAGCTAATATTATCTCATCCAATATCTACTTTCCTTCCATAAAACCACCCTATTCTAGAGAAATAATTTTGTGAATGAGAGGTAATTTGATGCTTTCTATCATGATCTTGGTGATAATTTTATACAAGATATTACAAAGGGCTCTTGGTCAAAAGCCAGAGATGTGTTCAAATTTCTGGGTTTTTTAGAACCAAAGCTATATATGTCTTGTTCACCTCTTTGAGCACCACTTTGGCTATCCTAGCCTCTTCTACCACTTCCAACAATTCTTACTTTAGGCTTTTTTAAAATTCTTGGTAGGGTTGATGAAATTAGAGATGGTAATAATTAAAATAATATGGGAAATGAGCTCTGGCGATTTTTTCCTCTGAACTAGGGTTTCTGGAACTTCAAAAAATCTAGGGCATCAACTGGATTGCAGAAGTGCCTTCGGGGTACGGTGGATCTGAAGGCTAGATTGGTGCCCCAGGAGGGTCCAATGGGGACTTCTCCGGCTCCTTTTCCAGGGAGTAGCAGCTCATACGCAGATTTGTTTAAAGAAAATTCTCCTCCAAAGAACGACGAAGCTCAAAAAATGGCATATAAAATGCTCTTCACGGCTGCTGGGAATAGGTCGACAAGACATCGTGTGAATGGATGTTTGCCGCAGGCCGAAACCAGGCCAAAAATTGTCATCGAGCCAAGTATGGTTGAAGAATCAGTCATTTACAGAGCTAATCACGATTTAATCTGCAAGTTCATGGGTATACGTCCTTCCCTGAATTTTTTGCACTCTTGGATCCGCCAAAACTGGGAGCCTCACGGTGAGTATTCATTGTGGTTTATTAGCAATGGATATTTTATTGTTAGCTTTTCGTCTTTGGCCGATAGAAATAGGGCTTTCGAGTCAGAGAAGAAAAATCATGGCCCGACAGGGCTATTTGTTCAACCATGGAGAGTGGGATTCGATCCCCGAGTTGAACCTACTGTTGTCCCAATATGGATCCGACTATATGCTCTTCCAATGGAATTCTGGAGTGAGCAGGTGTTGGCAAGGATTGGCAATTCTATTGGAAGACATCTGGGTGTTGCCAGAGACACAATTGAAGGGAGCATGGCGGTGTATGCAAGAATATGTGTGGAGATGGATCTCAGCCAGCCTTTGCCGATAGAGATGGAAATTGAATTGGCAGGACTCTCCTGGATTCAACAACTGGACTATGAGGCCCTACCCTTTAGATGTAGGGTTTGTCACAAACATGGACATTTGGCCCGTTTCTGCCCTAATAATATGAATGCTAAAATGGAGGCCCCTTTAGGAATGCCAAACCTGCCTAAAGAGGATAAGGCAACACTTAATAAAGATTCTAATAGCACCGTTCAGGGCCAGGAAGCTCAGAGAGAGGGTTTTGAACAGCCCAGAAGAAAAAGACGGACAAAGAAAAAAGAGGGAAAGGAGCAATCCCATCTCAGACCTGCCAATAGGTATGAGATTTTTAAGTCACTGGTTGACGAAGAGGAACAATCTATGGAGGGCATGGAGGGTAATAAGGAAAATTCTAATATTCCCGGGCAACTCCCTCTCTCATCTCCTCCCGTCATACAACAGGTAGTTGAACTCTGTGAGGTATCACAGCCAGTGTGTTCAGGGGCTTTAGTAGTGCATAACCAGGAGCAGACAGTATCTCAGGATGTCAGCATGGGAATAGCAGAGAAGAACAGGGAAAGGCCAACTTTGGGGATAACCCAGGTAGAAAAAAGATCAAAAAACAGCAATTCTCAGGGAGTAGGTAGAAGATCCAATAAGGAGTTGCTAGCAGTCCAAGGAGACAAACTGATCACGGGAGGATCGGTGAGGACAATAGACTCTTATTGCTCCCTGGGTAACCAATGATTATACAATCATGGAATGTGAGGGGTTTAAACAGCAGAACCCATCAATCTGCTGTTCGAAGACTTTTAGAGAATCGTAATACTAATTTTTTGCTTTTACAGGAGACTAAGATGTCATTAGATCTTATGTCCAAAATAGTCAACAAAATTTGGAGGGGTGTTGGTCATATGGATGTGGCTGCCCAAGGTGCCTCAGGGGGGATTGTTACTCTGTGGAACTCTCTTGAATGGTCTCGCAATAGAACATCTTGCCTGGAGGGGTGTTCTCACTTCTCTTTTTAGGAATAATGTCACCGTGGAACATGTTCTAATCACAAACTTTTATGGGTCTCAAAACCTAGATGGTCAGAGGCGGCAGTGGAAGGTTGTGCATAACATGCGAACCTCAAGGGAAGATCTAGACTGGATTATAGCGGGGGACTTTAACGCTAAATTATCTTCTAGAGACCAGGAAGGGGGAACACCATTTTTGGACCCAGGGGACCGTTTCATGATTGCCCAAGTCCAGGCTTTGCACTTAGTGGACATTAAATGTCCCGGCATTAACTACACTTGGACTAATAAAAGGTGGGAGCCACATAGCAGGAAGGTTAAGCTAGATCATTTTCTCGGTTTCAGAGGAGGCGTTTGTAAAATGGAATATAAATTTTTAGATTTTAGAAGGCCCAGCTTCAGATCACTATCCCATTCTGTTGGAAGGCGGGACTAGGATGGGGCAGCATCACAAACCTTTCAGATTTGAGAATTTTTGGCTTCAGAAAGAAGAACTTCGGGAGAAAATTCCACAGTGGTGGGAAGAAGGCCGCCCAGCTTATGGGAGAGCAATGTTCAGAATCCACAAACAACTACAATATGTCAAAACTCAGTTGAAGTATTGGAGGCGTGCTAATAAAATAGACTTCCAGGCCCAAAGAGCTCCATTGGTGGCCAGATGGGATGAGGTCCAAAAATAGTTCAGAGAAGGAGTAATTACAGACCAGCTCAAAGCTGAGGATGATGCCTTGCGTACAGCGGTTGAGGACATTGACAACCAGGAGGAGACCTATTGGAAGCAGAGAGCAAGAACCACCTGGTTATTAGAAGGGGACAGAAATACAAAATTCTTTCATCGGACTGCTTGTGCTCGAAGACAGATGAATAAGATGGAGGCCCTTCAAGATGAGAACGGTCATTCCTTTGATACACTTCCAGGTATGCATTCCCATGCTATGGATTATTTTTCTAAGCTTTTTAAGGAAAGTGTGGTACAAGATGTAGAGGCCCAAAATGAAGTTATTTCTGTCATACCTGCTGTTATTTCTGAGGATGAAAATCAGGCCCTCCTCAAACCCATTGATAGAGATGAATTGAAAACTGTGGTCTTTGGAATGAGCACTGGTAAAACTCCAGGTCCAGTACGGCTTCCCAATTGAGTTTTTTCAGGCTTTCTGGGACTACTTAGAGGAAGATGTAAGGGTTGTTGTAGAAGAGTCCAGAGAAAATAAGAGAATGCTTAAAGCTATAAACCACACTTTCATTACCTTAATTCCAAAAGGGGAGGAGGGGGTTCATATTTTAGATTATAGGCCTATTGCCTTATGTAATGTGTTGTACAAAATAATCACAAAGGTAATGGCTGAGCGCCTAAAACCTCTTCTTCACAACATTGTCTCCTCTGAGCAAGGGGGTTTTGTTGAGGGACGACAGATTCTGGATGGGGTGGTTGTGGCCCAGGAAGCAATCCATTCAATGCACACTTCTGGTAATAAAGGGATGTTCATAAAACTGGACATGTCAAAGGCTTATGACAGGGTTGAATGGAGTTTCCTGGCTAAAATGATGGCAGCCTTTGGTTTCTCTCAGACTCGGATAGAGTGGGTCATGAGCCGTGTCTCTACCCTGACTTACTCTGTGCTAATCAAGGGCCTTCCTTCGTAACCATTTGGAGCTACTCGGGGATCCGCGCCGGGGGGATCCATGTTCTCCTTATCTTTTTCTCATTTTGGCTGAAGGTCTTGGCAGACTTTTCTTGAGGAGAAGACAACAAGGTAGATTATTGGGTATCGGGGTGGGTGACGAAGTTTTAACGCACCTGTAGTTTGTGGATGACACCGGTTTGGTGGGAGTGGCCAGCTTCAGGGAAGCAAGAATGATTAGGGATACTCTTAATGTCTATCTCATGGCTACTCAATAGGTCATTAATGACAAGAAATCCAAAGTGGTTTTTTTTAATCTGGAGCAAAGGCTTCAGAACAAAATTTTAGAAATCCTGGGATTCACAAGGACTTCTCTCCCAGTGGTTTACTTGGGGGTCCCCTTGCACTTTAAGAAGCTAAAATTAGACACATGGAGGAATCTTCTGGAGTGTATCAAGGACAGAATTAATCACCGGTCTCACAAGTGGTTAAGTTATGGTGGCAGATTAACATTCTTACAAGTCGAGTCATTCAAGCCATGCCAATTTACAAATTCTCTATCCTGGCTGCCCCGATTACAATATGGAAAGAGTTGGACAGGATGGCTAGAAAGTTTTTATGGGAAGGAGCAAAGGGAGAGAGAAAGTGGGCCTTAGTGGGTTGGGACAAAGTTACCCAGCCCAAGGTTAAAGGAGGTCTGGGTTTGAGAAAATCTAAGTTGAATAATAAAGCTTTGGCTGGAAAGCTGTACTGGAGATGGATCTCCCAACCCACCTCCCTTTTTAGTAGAATCCTAACTAGCAAATACCTGGGACAGGCCAACCCAATCGATGTAGCTCGCATCCCCTTGGATGGTACTGGGTCCCTAGTTTGGCAGGCTCTCAAGTTAGGGTCTCAGGTTGTTAAAGACCGCTTATTTTGGAAAGTGGGAAGAGGGGAGAAGGCTCATTTCTGGATAGATTCTTGGGATCAGTTCCCACCCATCATTGCTGAATTTCTAGAATTACAGCCAATAAAAGCAGCCATTGAAGCCAAGGGATGGATCCGTATTGAAAGTTATTTCACAACTACTCAGCTGGGGGAGTGTAAGTTTAAGCAGTTCAAGAAGTTGGATGAGTGGCCCATTTCAATCCCTCCGGATTTGACTCCCATCATGACTAAAATTTTGACAGAAATATTTCTTACAGGGGGAGACGTGGAGGATGAATTAGCCTGGGGCTTTGGGAGTCTTGGCGTCTATACAGTAAAGGACGGATATGACAACATTCTCCCAGAGCCCCCCTCATACTTTTCAGGTTGAGGACTGGAGGAAAATCTGGCACTCTAAAGGTTGGCCGAAAGTTAACTTTTTTGCCTGGAAGTGCATGCACAATGGAATCCTCACTTTTGATAATCTCAGATCAAAAGGTATCATCGGCCCTTCTCAATGTGTACTATGCTACAAGAGCGAGGAAACTGTTGACCATTTGTTGTTTGGTTGCCCTTTCACCCGATAGATTTGGCTGCGTTGGTTTGCTTACTTTAAAATTCAAGTAAGTGGTGACCTGAACCGGATGAATATCTGGGCAAAATGGCAGAAAGGTAGATTCAAATCTAAAGCTCTTCATTTTGGCTGGGAGCTCGGTTTAAGCTTTATCTGGTGGCAAGTATGGTTGGAAAGAAATGCCAAAATTTTTAGAGAAACTTTTACTGCTCTAGACGGGGTTTGGCAGACCATTTGGAGCAAGGTTACCGAAACTGTGGCTGTTCATGCTGAGGAGGAAGCTCAAATTGACATTGGAGCTATGGAAGAACGCCTTGAACTGCAAGAGGGACAGGACAAAAATTGTTGGAAACCTCCCCTTGAAGGTTGGATTAAAATCAATACTGATGGAGCTGCAAAAGGCAATCCGGGTAGAGCCGAAATTGGAGTGGTGTGCCGAAACCATGCTGGGACTGTGCTCTATTGGGAATTGCAAGGCCTGGGAAGATCCACTAACAATGAAGCCGAAGCCATTGCCATCAAGTCTGCTTCTATTTGGGCAATGAAACATGGCCACCGCAGGATTATTCTTGAATCAGACTCGCAAATAATGGTTGGAGCTCTAGACTGCATGAGGAACTTTGATCTGAAAGCTTGGAGGTTGAGGGCTCTTGTTACCCAAATTAAAGAATTATGGAAGGAATTGGAGGACGTGATCCCAGTTTATGCGAGTAGAGATTTGAACAAAGCGGCTGACTTTCTAGCTAAGATGGGTGCAGAAAAGGAGGTTGGAGTTCAGTTGCACAGTGACATGGATATTGAGGATGAGGTGATTAGACAGGGTCTGGAAAGGTCCTTGAGCCAATGATCAAAGAAAAAGCAAAGGGAGGAAAGTTGTCGCGATATCGCGACATGTTGCGCCATCACGGTCACTGGAGGAAAGTTGTCGCGATATCGCGACATGTTGCGCCGTCGCGGTCACTGGAGGAAAGTTGTCACGATATCGCGACATGTTGCGTCATCGCGGTCACTGGAGGAAAGTTGTCACGATATCATGACATGTTGCATCATCATGGTCAAGGAGGAAAGTTGTCACGATATCACGACATGTTGCATCGTCGCAGAGGAAAGTTGTCACGATATCGCGACATGTTGCTTCGTCACGACCAAGGGGAAAGTTGTCACGATATCACGACATGTTGCTTCATCGCGGCCAAGGGTGGAAAGTTGTCACGATATCGCGACATGTTGCTTCATCGCGGCCAAGGGTGGAAAGTTGTCACGATATCGTGACATGTTGCTTCATCGCAGCCAAGGGTGGAAAGTTGTCACGATATCGCGACATGTTGCTTCGTCGTGGCCAAGGGTGGAAAGTTGTCACGATATCATGACATGTTGCTTCATCGGCCAAGGGTGGAAAGTTGTCATGATATCGCGACATGTTGCTTCGTCGCGGCCAAGGGAGGAAAGGTGTCGCGATATCGTGACATGTTGCATTTTCATGGCTAAGGGAGAAAAGGTGTCGCGATATCGTGACATGTTGCATTTTCATGGCCAAGGGAGAAAAGGTGTCGCGATATCGTGACATGTTGCATTTTCATGGCCAAAGGAGAAAAGGTGTCGCGATATCGCGACATGTTGCATTTTCATGGCCAAGAGAGAAAAGGTGTCGCGATATCGTGACATGTTGCATTTTCATGGCCAAAGGAGAAAAGGTGTCGCGATATCGTGACATGTTGCATTTTCACGACCAAAGGAGAAATGGTGTCGCGATATCGCGACATGTTGCATTTTCACGGCCAAAGGAGAAAAGGTGTCACGATATCGCGACATGTTGCTTCATCACGGCCGAGAGAGAAAAAGTGTCGCGATATCGTGACATGTTGCACTTTCGTGCCCAAAGGAGAAAAGTGTCGCGATATCGCGACTTGTTGAATTTTCGCGGCCAAAGGAGGAAAATGTCGCGATATCATGACATGTTGCTTTTTCGCGGCCAAAGGGGAAAGGTGTCGCGATATCGCGACATGTTGCATGTTCGCGGCCTAAGGAGAAGAATAGTGTCGCGATTTCGTGACAAGCTGCATCAACTGTCCATGCCGACCCCCTGCTAGCTAGTTAATGGTTCAGGAGATTTGGCTCCATTGCAAATCTTCTTCTACTATTGTAAGCTTGTGTTCTCTCTGAATTCGGCTGGGAAGAGTCTCTTCCCATATTGTAATTGATCTTTGTTTTAATACAAGTTTTTTCAAAATTTTCAAAAAAAAATTCTTGATAGGGTTTTATGGGTTATCCATATAGGCCTCGAGTATTTCCTTTTCATATTGAAAACTATCTGTCGTAGTTCTTTGGTAGTAACTAGGGCACTCAAAATTACATTATCTTCCTTTGTGATGAGAGAAGGAATCTCTTAGATTACTTCTTACTATCCTCCTAGTTTAGTGGTTCTACCTTAAAGAGTTGGGCAAAGTATTATCTTGCTATATCTTTCATCCCACCTCATGTGTGTAATGAATCACCCATTGTTGTTTTTGGGATGGGAAGAAATTGTGTGACCACCTTGCTAGGAGAGATTTATTGAAGAAACTAGTGTTCTTATATATTTCCTGGGACCATTGGATCCTAGATTTCTATTTCCATAGGATCTCTTTTCTTTTCTTCCATTCCTCCAATTGAGTAGTAAGTCTAACCTCCTCCTTTATTTGGATCTCAATAGTGTCATATGTTAGTATTTTTTAATTTAGCTCCTCAAGTTTGGTTAAGAGGTCATTTCTTTTCTTTTATGTCATCAAACTTCAACCAGTTTCATGTTCTCAATTTGGACTTGAGGTATTGAAGCATCATAATAAATTTGTACATCTTCATACCATGCCTAGTTTTACCCTCCTACCACCATTTTTGAGCCTTATCTTAGAAACTATTGTCTTAAAACTATATTAGCTAGAATCTAAAAGGAGCATGACTAGGTCTGCTCTTGCACACTTCTACCAACACTAGCTAATGATCTGACCTGCATTGTTTAGTGTTTTTTCTCATTGAATGTATCCATTTATTTAAAGCTCTTCTAATAACTGAAACTTGTCTAGTCTTTCTAGAATTCATGTTGGACCCTGCCTTTTCTTAGACCAGGTTATCGTGTTGTTGTCTATTTTGATATCTACCAAATGAAAATATATAATATGCTCCATCATGAGGTTAATACTATCATCTAGATTGTGATTTTTGCTATCTTCTCTTCTAATGAGAGTATGGTGTTCAAATATCCACCTAAAAGTGGCTAGGATCTGAGGAAATGATAGATAATATAAGTTACATTCCTTCATTGTTATCATTTTCCATCCAGGCTTATAGGTGTGTATACATTGAGACACAACCAGTGTTGAGGAGAAAGTCTACTCTAGGTTTGTAAAGCCAGAATCCCCCAACTTCTCATTGTTTGGTGTATCATTACCTCTTTTATATCCTAAAGATAAGCCTCTCCTCTATATGCTTCTTGGGAGCTTAGCGATTCCACCCAACACACAGGACAAATCATTTTGCAAAATATATGCATCTCTTTCACTAACACTTTTATTTCTTGGATGAAAATCATTCATGAACAACACTGCTAAATCATTCATTTGACTTCATTATGTTTTACTAAGCTACCCTTAAGCACTCAAATATTCAAGTGATGCACTTCATCAAGCATGGGGACTGAATATGCGGGTAATCTCCTTGACCTTACCCATTGCTATCAATTTTGTACCTTCTTTCTCTATTTGATGTCGAGAAGTCTTCCTACTTGCTCTTTGGTGTGTGTCTAACTTCATATTTTTAGTAGACTCCTAAATCACTTCTATTGGTTATGGGATGGACTGCAAACCTAGCATAGGTGAATATATCACCATGGCCCTATCAAAATATTCTTGGGTGTCACCTCCACTATCTATTCCTTTATGAGTTTCTTCATTTGATTGGTTAGAGTCATTATCTTTATCTTGGCTTCTATTCTTCTTGTGGGATATCTTGACTATTAGGTTGGGTTCGGTTGTGGGATACTTTGTATGTTAGATTTTGAAGCTTATTACTTAATATAAACAATCCAAAAAATATCAAATAAAGTACTAAACCAATGTATATGATAATGGTAATATTCTACAAGTATGAAATAGAGAAATAACTCTAATATCTACTCCTAAATATGGTATAAACAAAAGCTCATGGAAATGGTGCCATAGCTCTGAAAGTACCAAGTAATGTTATTACAATCACATCAATTTACATCCTCACATTACTATGCATATATAATGTAATGTGACTCTTCATATGGAGCACTCTTGGCCTTCACACTTCTAGACTCTTCATCTCTTTATTCTATGGACTCGTGTGCACATGGACAATTATGCACATTTACATTATTGAATATTTATTACATTACATAAAGTAAAGCCTAATATAAGACATGTACCAAATAATGTAATATACTCCAACACCCTCCCCCATATTATTTGGTTATTGAAGACTTTTATCTTCAATATGGATCTTCATATTTTGAATAGTCTTTAGCTCGATTAGGTCCTTTGTATTATCTTTAATTCACATTGCATTGTATACCTCCTTGATCTGGCTCCTCTTCTTCTTCATATTTATCCTCGCCTTTGTAATCTGTACTATCATATGTGTATGTACCATCACCTGATTCTTGCAAGAGTATCTTCTATTTACCTTTGTCCTTTTCATCATTTTCAAGGTTCTGTATAGAAGCTTCTGAACAAACACTCAAGGCATCATGATAAGATTTTGTGTTAGTAGAACTTGAAGTACCAATACTACATGAGGATTGAAATATCTTCTCTAAGTATGATTCATCCATTTATATTTTTAGTTTAAGTAATTCTATCAATATTTTTTGTTCTACATTCTCATCCTTGTAACATTTGAATGTAAGTAGTGCCATGTATAATATGCTACCAAATTCTAAAGGAATTTGAATGTCACTCTTTCCATTATCAATTGCTTCAGTAAGTTGAGTATGCAAATAATATTCCATGGTTTCAAAGTTATCTTTTAAAGCTTCACTATGAATCCTTTTTTAGGTAAGGTCTAAGTCTCCTTCAGATTTTATAAGTAAATTATTGATTCCAATTTTTATGACACTTGCTCTTTCCTTTCTAATAGTGTTGTTCATATCATTGCTAGTACATTCTTTGAGGTAGACATTCTTATAGCTCCCTAGATAAGAGTATATGAACTAATTTAATAAAACCTTTCTTGGATTTAGGTTATGTAGGATTCCTTATATCTCCCAACTTAGAAATTTAGATAAACTATATTTGCAATTTTTATAAGTCTAATTTGATGTAGAAACCCTTATTACTCCAATGTTTTTTAATTGCAAATATTCCAAAATTGTTTTGTAACTCCAAATAATTAGATTACAAAACCTTAGGATTACTCCCTTAATTCCTTTCAACCTAACTTTCAATCCTTAGTATAAATATTTAAATATATTCAATTTAAATCTTATATTTTCAAAGATAATTTCACTTCCAACCTTATAAAATATTATCACCCTTATTTCTCCTATCCAATCTTATAAGAAACTTTAATAAAGTGGATTACCTTCACCTTGGAATTGATAATCCACTGGTCAACAAGACTTGATCCCTTTTTGGGTCTTCTCTCCTCTACGTACACTGTCATACGATGCTCGTGGGCCTTTGGTGTATGTTGATCTATTTGGAGTGTTTATTTCCTCTGCTCTAGCTTCAACGTCTCTACACCTCAATGCTCACTACAAAATATAACTTCAACCTCCACACTAGTGCCTTGAATTTTTTGCTTCAACCTACCAAGTTTAATCTTCCCTTTCACTGCGTCCAGTTAGTAATTTTGCACGCTCGTTTATCACATGCGCATTCAATGCATTTCCATTACTTCGATCCTCCTTTATTCAATTTCTAGAGAATTTATTCCTTTGAACTAACACCAAAATAAGTTAGACCTTCCTCCTTACAAGTGCCACTTGGCACTCAACATATTCACTTTTTTTTTAAATGCTTCTCCTTCCTATGCGTTGAACGTTACTTCTATAAGCACTTTGATTTCGCTTCATGCTTCTCCTATGTGTAAACAATAGCTTTAATTTCTTCCTCCATGTGGCATATGCATGCTTTACATCCAATGACACTTGTGACTTTCCTTTAAACCTTAAATCTTCCTTTATCCAACATATTCTTGTGCTCCTTCACATAAAAATTCAAATGTAGTTTGTTGGTTAACATAGGACCATTTTTGCTTTGCCTTCCTTGATGATATCCCAATGGATTTGGTGTGATGGTGATCTCCTTCAATTATATGCAATCTCTTCTACATTGTAGTGATGCTCTATTGCACAATGATGGCTTCTACCTTCTATCATGGTGGTGTTGGAAACGTTGTGAGAGCACTTCTATATTGTGATGATACTTCATCCAATGGGAGTGAGTCTTCTATGATAAACGTTTCTCTACCTTGAGCAACAATGATGCTCGGCTTTTCCTCTTTTGTTCCTTAGCTAGTGTCTTTAGACATTGAAACACTCCTTTGATTTCTCAACCCTTTTTCTAATATTTCACATGTTTACACTATTGCACTTGATTTATTTTTCCACGTAGATAAATCTGCACTTCTTAATCACTATAGAATAGCACTCATAAATAATATTATGCTTTCTTCTTATTTCTCCTTTAGTTATTAGCTTAAACTCTTCCTATTTTGTCTTTGCAAATTATAAGATATAGGCACTAATATTACCTTGATTTAAAGAACTCCTTTAATTTCTTATTTAAAATTCCAAATGTAGATCTCAAGTAATAATATGATGCTCTTAACTCATTGATGTAAAGCTTATTTCAATGTATATATAATAAAATTCTATTGCACCAATAGTACATACCTTTATAATGTTTTGTTTGCTAATTCCGTTGGTGATTTTATTCACCCAAATCGTTGTCTCTAACTTGTAAATTTTGCTCCTGTATTATCCTTCACTCTTATGCTCAAAGCTTACCAAATTTGCAACCCTGCTTGCTGCTCAAATTCTTCTAGTTTCACTATCTAATAACTCCTCCAAATATGCTCTATAGTTCTCAAAGCTCGCAACTCCTTATCCTTCTCCAATGCTATCCACAAATCTAATTATGTGTCTTCCAATATCCTTCAATTTTTTTCTTCCAAACATTGAAGTTAATAGCTATTAATGTTACATTAAATGCTATCCATAAACATACAACTATGCAGTCAATTCCTTCCTTCATTTGCTATCCAAAATAAACAACGAAAGTCTCCAAAATATTTCTTTTTATCACTATCCAAACTTCTTCAATATCCTATCCATAGGTACTCCACATTTTTCCCTAGTCATCTCCAAATCGTAGCTCTAGGTCTCCTTTACTATGTTCTCCTACAACCCTTCAATCTCTACTTCACAACCTGTAATCTTTTCTCTATCAAATCAGCCTTCACAACTTTGTGGCTATCCTTAGATTTCCCAAAACCTTGGGCTCTTCAATTTCCTCTTCTCCTCCAATCTCTTGGTCGAATTATAACTTCAAAATTTATCTCCTATGTTATCTACTTTCTCAAAAATTTAAATGTCTTGAGATCTTCAAATCCTTTCTCCAAGATTTGGCAAACTTCTTTACCAAACACATCTTCCTTTTGGGCTTGTTGTCATATGGTCACAATTATCCCAAATCTCCTTTATTTAGAAACTTCTCCTTGCTCACAATATCCTATTATGAACCTTCTTCAAATATTCTCTACTTGTAACTCCTTTGCCTTAGCTAAGTTACTCCTCTCTACTTGCAATCTCTTGCTTTTTGCTTTCTCCAAGATGCCTTCAATGGTCGCTTCTCCAAATCTATAATAAGGCTTTCTCTATCCTTATTCCTCTTCTCCAAATTCTCCTTAAGACCACTTCTCTCGGGTCTTCTAATTTTGCAACTCTTCAACTCCTCTTCTCAAAGCTTCAATGCGACCTATTTTTGATCTCCTCAATCTCCCAACTATGGTAATACTTTAACAAGATCTCTTTGTTGGATCTCCAAAAAATGCTACTCTCAATCTCTTAAATATCCAAATTCTTCTCCTGCTCTTCAAATCTATAATAGTATCTATATTTAGGTTTTCTTTATCTCTAATCTCCAATTTGTAATGATAATATTTTGCACAACTCTCTTCAATCTCCAATTTGTAGTCTTCTACCTGTAATCTTCAATCTTCAGTCTTCTCAATCTTCAATCTCCAATTTGTAGCGAGAACCTTATCCATGGGTCTCTTCACTCTCCAATCTGCAATCTTCAATCTCCAATCTCCTGTCTTCAATCTTCTATCTTCCAAAATTAGAAGTTCTTCAATCTGACCTCTTTTGGGTCTCTTCAACTTCTCCAATCTACAGTTATCTTAAATTTACAATCTTCCATGGGAACTTGTTGAGTAAAAATTTTTCCCAATTGTAAAATCATCATCACAGTCAGGATTTTTATTAGAAAATCCTCTCTTGCAAAGAGATAAAAATTTCTCCAAGGTTCCTTTTACTTAATGTGTGTTTGTAATCTTGTGAAAATGTATCAAATAAGTGCTAAGAATACCTTAGTGATTTGCAAGTAACTGTTAACAAGGGACCTGTGTTGGTTTATTTTATTATGTCATGCTATTGATTGTTCATGAAACTTAAAAGAAAAGGAAAATTTGATTGGCCCTCATATGACCATGATGTAAATGTTTTAGTTCATTTTATCTTGGAGTATTTTAGGTAGATTTTATCTTCTTTTGGTTAAGCATATTTTAAACAAGTTTTATCTTCCTTAAATATTACTTTGAGCATGAAACAAAAGATTAAAATCTATCTCTAAAATGTGAACCTTAAATAATGATGATTGGATTCATTTTAACTTGCTTTGAGCATGAAAATAAAATAATTTACATGAATGACTTAATGAATACAATATCCTTTGATGTGATAAATAAATTACCCCTCTTTAATGAAATTAGAATTTTCATAAAGAGAAGTTAATTTATTGCTTTAAAAATAATGGCCTTTGGAATGCCATGTAAATCACTCCCCTTTAATGAAATTGTGATTTTCATAAAGGAAAGTTAATTTATTGCTTGCAAAATGAAATGCAAAGCTTGAAATCTGATTTGCCTTCGAAATGTGAAATTATGTAAAATCCAAAATTACAAAATGCCTGTAAAAACAACTTTGAACAATTTTTATAATTTCAAAATAGCTTCAAACTGAAATCAAACTCGTTCTAAATGGAGTGTTAAAGCTTAATCTCCACATTCGTGCATCTTATTTTGGAGTTTTAATTTTTTATTTTAATTTTAATTTTTGAAGTTTTAAAAAAAATGCAAAAGGGAAGGTCAAAAAAATAAAAATAAAACGTCTAGAAAATGGACCGGAACGTTGAAATTACTGAAAACAAATTACCACCAATATGATGCTACCATATTCCTGCAAAACCGAAGATGTGAGAGATTTATGCATGTAACCTAGTTCATTCGAAGTTGCATTTGCACAGTCTGAAATAAACTATGTGCGAGTTTCTAAGGGAAAAATGAGTTCAATGTTTTAAACATTCAATAGTGCAACCATAAAAATACATTTAACACCATCTATAAGCCTAAAACATGAAAGGAGAAAATAAACAGTTAATCTGAACATGCAGAAGATTTCTCCTCCAAATTTGCTAACAAAGTGCAAATTTTTGATGTATTTGCATTAAAAATAGAAAACACATTCCTGTAACAGCATATTTCCAGCCTTAGCCTCAAAAAAATTCTAGCCCCTTTTCTCTGTTTCAATGTTGTATTAAAGGTATTCCCAAGACTCTTTTGTTATCTTTCCTTGTTTCCTTTGGCTATGAAACACTTCATTCTGTTGTTTTGCTCAACTGTGAGTCTCTTCGCGTTCCCTCTTTGGATGCCTTCTTCATGCCCATTGTAATGTTTATGTATGTGCCTATTGCCTCATGTCTCACAAAGCACCGTTTAGTTTTATTTTAAATCACCCTTAAACGTACGACCATGAAGGTGCATTAATACAATAGGAGTATCAAAATGATTTGTTGACCCTCCTCATATTGATTTACTTTTGAGACATCCTTCTCATGGACATAACCGTCGATCATCATCTCATTCATTCGAAACGTTCTTGGTAACGCTTCTATATTCTATATAAGTCGATATTGCACATGTTTCACCTTTTAATGAAAACTAAGCTTCACATGTAAATCCATTTTTTTTTATCTCTATAGACCCCTTTTTGTCTTTTATGATTTCATGTTGGCATATGTATTTGATGTGCATCTCGTTCCCACAACGTATGTGTCGTTATGGGTCCCCAATGTCGTTTGCATGGTTCACACTAGTTGGTCAGCTGCATTCATGCTCTATCCACGTCTACCTCATTGTTCGTGGATGCATGGGTTAATCATTTCCGCCATGGTGTATTCGGTTGTCCGAGTTTTGCTCCACAATGTAAACATCACCATAAGCCGATGAAACACGTCACTTCGAAATGATACTGCGCTCAATTCGTTGGTTGTTTGTCGTGTTTCCATGTTCCAGCATAATCGTCGTCCAGCCAAGAAATGCCACTACAAGCCCGTATGGCTATCATATTGTAGCCCATATATTTGCAATCATTGTTCCCTATATAAAGGCGTATTCTTCTGCAACATTCACCCGGGATAAGATACAATAAAACATCTTTGAATTCCCTTTTAATTATTTCACATTTGTCATGCAGATCTCCACGTCAGTGGTGCTATAAAGTCAACATAAACCACAAGTACAACCACCGCATCATCTACACCTATTTGCCCATGTGGCCACCCTACCTACTCCTCTGAATCTACAATGAAACTAGCAATGACACTGCTTTCATTGAGATAAGGGGGTATTGCTTCTATGTCGAACTAACAGTCCACTCTATCTTCCCTCTATGAGCGCTCCTGTTGGCATTTTTGCCACATTTATTTGATTGCTATTTATTCATGCATAAGCTATTGAAATTCTAACTCCTCTATAGGTTTTGATGCAAAAAACGCCTAAGTCCGAAGACTGTCGCGAAATCACGACAAAAAAACAACATGGAGAGCCAAAGTTAAAAACCGTCGCGATATCGCGACATGTCGCGTTATCACGGGTCGAATGAGGAGAGAGAAAACAAACGCCAAGTCGTCACGATTTCGTGACGTGTCAAAAAATTGTGGTCAGCGCAGTCAATGGCAGCAGGGGGCAAAACCGTCGTGATATCACGACGTGTTGGATTTTCGTAGTCAAACCGGTCAACGGAGGGCAGAGCGACAAAGTTGTAGCGAAATCGCGACATGTCGCATTTTCGCGACTTGCGACGGCCAGGAGGCATAAGGTTAGAAATTGTCGCGAAATCGCGACACAATATGGCACAAGGCACATAAGGAAAAACACGTCGCGAAATCGCGACGCGTTGCGTTTTCACGGCGTGGGTGGACAGAAAGGCTCAAGGTGTAAAATGGTCGTGATTTCATGCCAATTATAGGATGAAGCCCAGCAAAGTGAAGGATGTAGCAAAATCGCTACGTGTTGCATGGTCGCGGTTCAGGTGGCAAAAAAATTCTAAGGCACGGATGAGTCGCAATTTCGTGACACTTTGGAGAATGAGTCCAAGCAATGGGAAAATGTCGCGAAATCGCGACAGGAAGCAGCTATGATGGAGGAGCTAAAGAAAACGTAGCAAAATCATGCCATTTTTGAAGATGTGGGCGAGCAAGATGCAGACGTCACGAAATCGCGACAGGAAGTAGTAACAGTGGAGAACGCAGAGTTGGTGTAGCAAAATCGCGACATAGCAAAACGAAGGAGCTTAAGGCAGAAAATGGTAGTGATTTCGCGACATTTGCAGGATAGAGCAAAGCAAGACAGAACTTGTAGCGAAATCACGCAGTGTTCCATTTTCGTGGCAATAGGGCAGAGACAAAGCATAATTGTACGGACGAAGCAAAATCGTGCAACGTCGCATTTTCGCGGTTCAGGGTTGCGAAGGAGATAAAGAAGCCTAATACGTAACGATTTCGTGACATGGTTGGTTTTCATGGTTCAAAAGCGACAGAAGCGTACGGAGCAAAAATACGTCGCGATTTCGTGACCTATCGCATTTTCGCGACCTGTTACAGTTTCGCGCCAAAAAGCGGTTCAAACGGCCCAATGCAGTTTTGTGAGTTTCGATGATTAAAAGCGCTCTAGAATTAAATGTGTTGCTACTTTCCGATGCGGTCAAGGTAGAAGAACGCGCCCAAGCTACCAAAATTGAAGATTTCCATTATTCGAAGCTATTGTTCATGATTTTTCTAACGGTTTCATGCATATTTCCAAGAACAACAATTTAATGAAGACGACCGACTCCTCCTTATGGCATTTAATTTCTGGTTTCTCCGAGGCTGTTTAAGGATATCATCTCCTTGTTTCCGTTGCATAATTTGTAGATCTCGAGGAGGTCCGTTTCATATTTTTAATGCTACAAAGAGGCAAGCCCTCTATATAAATCAATGTAAATCTCAAGAACAAGTATCGGGAGTTTGAGAGATACTTTTGCTGAAAGCTTTCAAGTACTTTGCATGAATATAAGACATTCGGATCTCTGGTTTTGCAAGCAATTTTTTGTGTATTTTCCCTTCTGTATTCTGCATTCCTAATTTGTGCTCGCATTTCTTATTTGTCGCTTAGTTTTAATTCTGTATTGAGTTTTAACATTTGCTAGTAAGGGAGTGAGTTCTGGAATGTTATCTTGGAGGTCATCCGCGCAAGGTTGTGAGTGAATCACGTCACTGTCTTCTGTTATTTGTTGTTTGCATACTTAGAGTTATCTGTTGTTGTTCTTTCCCGATCGGATAAATTCGGCCTACGGCTATATTTCCCATTTCTTTCTGCATCTTTACAATTCCTTTCCTGTAACTTTGATCTAAAAACAAGCTTAGAATAGTAAGGGAACCAACCCACTCTAGAGATTGGTCTGGGAGACATTTCTTTCTCCCAAGCCTTTCAATGTTGGCTCGGGTCTAGGGTGCATTTTCTATAAAATCCTTTCCTGTGGCAGATTCGTGACCAACATTTTTTGGCACGCCCGGTGGGACAGACTTCTTCTGTCTCAAAAAGATCCCATAGTATTGAAGGTTTAATGTTCACCTTCATGCCGTAAAGTTAGAACATTTGGTGACTCTGCAGTACTCAAAAATCTCTGAACGTGGATGCAGTGAAAGCTGTACTTCATGATCACGAGATCATAGTCTAAAAAAGTTGGAGATCTTGTTGAGTTTTTTGAACTTGACAGCACAAGAAGTGGTGAGCATTCTAGGTTGGTTTCCCCATCGCTTGCATCATCTGCCATATCCACACAAATCCTTGGTATTGTTACTAGTTTTCCATCTTCTCAGTCACATCCATTAGTCCCAATGGCCCAGTATCCTCCACCCAGGAAGTTCTTGGCATGGAACAGCTCGGGAGCCTTGAATTTGCAGGCTCAGAATCCAGTTCCTCAGGCCGCTTTGAAGGTTTTGCCGACCTATGATGGTACGGGTAAGACGGCATATGAACATATTAATGATGTAGCTTCTCTGGCAGCCATTCATGATATAACTGATGAGGATGTGATGGTGAAGTTATTGGTGTTATCCCTGAGAGGAAAATTGTTGTACTGGTACCGAACATTGCAACCAGGCACCATTACGTCATGGGATCAGCTAGGAGAACTGCTAGTTAAGAATTTTCATGAACAGGCTGATCCATTTTCATTGTTGCATCAGTTTAACGCGATCCAGAGGCACCCGCAAGAAGAGATAGCTGATTTTAATGTTCGATTCACCAGAACCTGGCAGAGAATTCTTGATGGTCTTCGGCCTGCTGATGAGTTGGCTGCATTTTACTACCTCAGAGCATTCAACATAGATATCGGTTGGGCTGTCCGGCAGTCCAACGTGACGACATTTCCAGAGTTGTTTGAACAAGCGTTGAAGGCGAAAGCTGATCTGATTGCTATAGGTAGACTTCCTCCCAAGGTAACTATGCCTATTATACCTGATCTGCCTAAGTATTTATATTCTGGTTCGCTTCCATAGCCCATGCCATCTATGTATCCTACCCCATCATGGAGCTCCAATGCACCTCAAATCGCACCTATTCTAGTTCCTCGCCTTCCTCGCTCCAACTGTTCCCCAGTTGCCTGCACCGAGCATTCCAAGGTTAGTTCCTCCACTTCCAACTCCTGCAGTATCTTCCCCATAGTTTCCATTACCTTTACCGGCACCGCCTGTGTCCTCAAGCCCAGATCCTCAATTGGTTATGTTACAAGAAATTCAGTCGGCTATGAGATCTCTCACTGACAAGGTGACATCTATGGAATGGAGAGAGGCGAAAAGAAGCTATCAGCCACGAAGATTTATGTCCGACAGTAACTAGAGAACAACCTGCTCCAAGCAAGGCTATGGAGAAAGCACCTGAAAGGAACTCAGCAGTTCTGGTAAGTGAAGAGGTTGGCCCTTCTGAAGTTTCACATGAGCCATCTTACTGGTGTTCTTCCTGTAATGACCCACATGATGAGTCCACTTGCATGGTCCACCAAAATTATTTGCAAGTTCTTACAGGGAGCCGTGTAAATATGATTCGAGAGGTGGATCTTACTTCCGTGGAGTCTCTGGAGGAACATATAGCAATACTGACACGCAGCGGCAAGAAACCAATGTTGGTAGATCCGGCTAAGATGGAGCCATTGAAAGTGCCTCCTGTACAAGCAACGAAGCAGCAAATGCCAACAAAGGCTCATGATTCCCCAGCACAATGACAATCACCTATTTTGTCGAAGGATCCACTTCCATCACCAGTAAAAGACAAGGAACAAGCTTCTACTTCCCAGCCGCAAGCAAAAACAAAGGAGCAAGCCAAAGAAACGTTGTGGTATCCATCATTGACTAAACGACAACGAGTGGAGGCTACCCAGCAATATAAGAGCAAATTTGAAGCTGCTAGTGGCGGGAAGGAACAGACCTCCATGGAGTACAACATTGTTGAAGAACTTAAACGGATACCAGCTAAGGTAAGTCTGTATGACACCTTACAGTTGCCTGGATAGGTAAATCTCTTACAGGAATCCTTGAAGACCATACAAAGTAAGGGGAAAGCTCCAGCCCAGGTGGTTATGGCTCAAACATTAACTTCTACAGCCAATGGCAGGAGTAGACCACCCTCGTTTTATCTGTCATTGCAAATAGAGGGTTGGATCGTACATAATTGCCTGATCGATTCTGGTGCCGCTACAACTGTCATGCCTAAGGCAGTCTGTGAAGCAATGGGAATGGAATTCACACGAAGTAGCCCTAGAGTTTTGTAGTTAGATGGTACTCCTATGAAAACAATGGGTGTAATCAAGGATGTCCCGATTGTTTTGCATAATATGCCCGTAGATTACAGTCATCCAAGAGATAGTTGTGGTAGATCTAGAACCGTATTTCAGTATGTGCTTATCCAGAGAGTTTACTGCAAAGTTGGGAGGTTACCTTGCACTGGATTATTCTCACTTGGAGATTCCGTTCAAAGGAAGACGAGTCCGGGTCTACAATCAGAAACCTTCCACTTTTCATATTGAGAAGATAGAAGAAGAACATGTTGTTCATATGATAACTGAAGATTTGGAGGATGAGTTTTCAATGCTCAATTTCAATGCTATGATCCAGACCGAAATTGGTTGTTATTCCATTATGCGACTCGAAGAGGTTGAAGTCAAGTTGCCACCCGATCAAGTTGAACAAGATTCTCTCGCAGATCAGCTCTATTTTGATGGAACACAATACAAAAATGGTGCTAACACTGGGACTGAACGATCATGCCTAGGTCTCAAGATGGTCGGGACACTTGGAGTGCAGCGAGTTACAGACCCTTGGTGATTCTGAGCTAATCAAGAACCAGAAGTCTACTGAGCTTTTGTCAAGGATCTGGGATCCAGGAGACAGAACCGTGTTTGGGTTCGTGTCTTTCCCGAAAGTTCACATCTAATTCGGGAGTTACCTTGTATATAGCAAAAAAAAAAAAAAAAAAAAAAAAGTATTGTTTTCCACTTCGGCTCTTTTTGTATGCGAGCCCGTAGGTACGTGTTTTTTCTTTCTTTTTCTTCTTCTATCCCAGCATTTAGTGGCTTCCTATTAATTTCTTCCTTCCCCTTCCTTACTATTTCTTCCCCTCCCCTCTTTATTTCCCTCCTCCTACTCCTTTTTTCTTCTGCAAAAAAAAAAAAAGCCACTGCTGTTGTTTCTTTTTCCCTTCCTGTTATTCCCGCTTCTTCTTATCCCTTTCTTCTAAGTTCTATGTCATTTTAGCATTTATCACAGTTTATCCATGGTTCACACCTTTCTCATCATTTATTCCACTTCCATTCCATTAGTTCATTTACTTCCATTCCCCTTCCATCGCAGCTGGTAGCACATAAGCATTCTGTTACTGTATCTACCGCATCACTCCTCTACTTCACCATTCCATCATATCACTATTCCATTCGCATTTCACCGCCTGTGCATCCGCAGGATCTCATTCCATTCATTTCCATTTTTGTATCCCTGGTGCTTTCATGGAGATTATTTTACAGCACCTGATCAGTTGAGCCAAATGCAGACTCTTTAAGTTTCAGTGATTCAGCAAAAGTTGTTGCAGTAGTCTGCCGAGATGTATCCCATCACCCAACTTTTTGTTCTAAGTTTTCATGACTCTGTTGCCCAATGGATTTAGGCCTGGGATTCTTGCATACAGCAGAACTGTATACCCCACGAGCCGCCAAGAATGTTGGCATTTTTGCCACATTTATTTGATTGTTGTTTATTCATGCATAAGCTGTTGAAATTCTAACTCCTCTACAGGTTTTGATGCAAAAAAATGCCTAAGTCCGAAGATTGTCGCGAAATCGCGACAAAAAATAGCATGGAGAGCCAAAGTTGAAAACCGTCGCGATATCGCGACATGTCGCGTTATCGCGGGTCGGATGAGGAGAGAGAAAACAAACGCCAAGTCGTCGCGATTTCGCGACGTGTCAAAAAATCGCGGTCAGCGCAGTCAACGGCAGCAGGGGAAAACCATCGCGATATCGCGACGCATTGGATTTTTGCGGTCAAACCAGTCAACGGAGGGCAGAACGACAAAGTTGTAGCGAAATCGTGACATGTCACGTTTTTGCAACTTGCGACGGCCAGGAGGCATAAGGTTAGAAATTGTCGCGAAATCACGACATAACTGAGCGATGGGCGATGAGGCTCGAAAAGGTCGCGAAATCGCGACATAATATGGCACAAGGCACATAAGGCAAAAGACGTCGCGAAATCGCGACGCGTCGCGTTTTCGTGGCTTGGGTGGACAGAAAGGCTCAAGGTGTAAAATGGTCGCGATTTCGTGCCAGTTGTAGGATGAAGCCCAGCAAAGCGAAGGATGTAGCAAAATCGCTACGTGTTGCGTGGTCGCGGTTCAGGTGGCGAAAAAGTCTAAGGCACGAATGAGTCATGATTTCGTGACACTTTGGAGAATGAGTCCAAGCAAGAAAATGTCGCAAAATCGCGACAGGAAGCGGCTATGATGGAGGAGCTAAAGAAAACGTAGCGAAATCGTGACATTTTTGAAGATGTGGGCAAGCAAGATGCAGACGTCACGAAATCGTGACAGGAAGCAGTAACAGTGGAGAACGCAGAGTTGGTGTAGCAAAATCGTGACATAGCGGAACGAAGGAGCTTAAGGCAAAAAATGGTAGCGATTTCGTGACATTTGCAGGATAGAGCGGAGCAAGACAGAACTTGTAGCGAAATCGCACAATGTTCCATTTTCGCGGTTGGCAAACAGCAAAATCCAAGGAAACAAAAGTTGTAGCGAAATCGCGACATGGAGATAACGATGAAAGTGCCAACGGGAAAATGTAGCGAAATCGCGCAATGTCATGTTTTCATGATTTGATGCAGCGAAGAGAACAGAGAGATGAAGGATGTAGCGAAATCATGCATTGTCACATTTTCAGCAGCAATAGGGCAGAGACAGAGCATAATTGTATGGACGTCGCGAAATCGCGCAACGTCGCATTTTTGCGGTTCAGGGTTGCGAAGGAGATAAAGAAGCCGAATACGTCACGATTTTGTGACATGGTTGGTTTTCGCGATTCAAAAGCGACAGAAGCGTACGGAGCAGAAAGACGTCACGATTTCGCGACCCATCGCTTTTTCGTGACCTGTTACAGTTTCGCGCCAGAAAGCGGTTCAAACGGCCCGATGCAGTTTTGTGAGTTCTGATGATTCAAAGCACTCCAGAATTAAATGTGTTGCTTCTTTTCGATGCGGTCAAGGTAGAAGAACGCGCCCAAGCTACCAGAATTGAAGATTTCCATTATTCGAAGCTGTTGTTCGCGATTTTTCTAACGGTTTCATGCATATTTCCAAGAACAACAATTTAATGAAGACGATCGACTCCTCCTTATGGCATTTAATTTCTGGTTTCTCCGAGGCTGTTTAAGGATATCATCTCCTTGTTTTCATTGCATAATTTGTAGATCTCGAGGAGGTCCGTTTCATATTTTTAATGCTGCAAAGAGGCAAGCCCTCTATATAAATCAATGTAAATCTCAAGAACAAGTATCGGGAGTTTGAGAGATACTTTTGCTGAAAGCTTTTCAAGTACTTTGCATGAATATAAGACATTCGGCTCTCTGGTTTTGCAAGCAATTTTCTATGTATTTTCCCTTCTGTATTCTACATTCCTAATTTGTGCTCGCATTTCTTATTTGCTGCTTAGTTTTAATTATGTATTGAGTTTTAACATTTGCTAGTAAGGGAGTGAGTTCTGGAATGTTATCTTGGAGGTCATCCGCGCAAGGTTGTGAGTGAATCACGTCACTGTCTTCTGTTATTTGTTGTTTGCGTACTTAGAGTTATCTGTTGTTATTCTTTCCCGATCAGATAAATTCGGCCTACGGCTATATTTCCCGTTTCTTTCTGCATCTTTACAATTCCTTTCCTGTAACTTTGATCTAAAAACAAGCTTAGAATAGTAAGGGAACCAGCCCACTCTGGAGATTGGTCTGGGAGACATTTCTTTCTCCCAGCATTTCAATGTTGGCCGGGTCTAGGGTGCATTTTTTAGAAAATCCTTTCTTGTGGCAGATTCGTGACCAACAGCTCCATAGAGACACTGACGAGCATGGCCCCGACTTAGGTCCATCTAGGTCTTCGTCCATCGAGCATTGAATCCCACTACGTTACTGCCTATTGGCTTCCAACTGCCACGTCACCATATCATTCATTGCCACATCATCGCAATAGTGTTCACCAATGTGTTGGTCGCTCCTCCACGTGTCATTTGTCCATGAGGGTATGGGTCCTATCTGGTCAATCCATGTATGTGTCATCATCGTTTAAGCTATTCGTATGGATCCTATCACACTATCAACCAAATCCATCGTGAAGCTAAGTTGACCTTACCCACATCAAAAATCTAGTCTATGCGGTTCAAGTTTACGCATTGGCTGGTGTCTTGATGATGTCCCCAGTTGGAGACACTGCTACCTTCCTCCTAATTTTTTGTGGTTCGGTTTCGTCATGTTGGAGGCTCTTCGAAGTCCGAGACAACCTGCAAACATAAGTCGAACATTAAATCCGAGCTTTAAATTAAAATCTAGAATTAACAATAAATAAAAGAAACTACAACATTAAACTATTAAAAGTAAAAATGAAATTACCTAATACTAAAAACTAAAGAAGCACATGGCTTCACCCTTGTACTTTATATATATATATATATATATATATATATATATATCTTCCTCTTTTTTAAAAATTTTGATTTAATTGATCTCAAATGTTTTAATTAATTTATTTTCGAAGCATTAAGATTGATCAAAACATCACCAAACCAAAACCATGAAAAAAAACCAACCAACACGTCGGATACTTTCAAACAAAGACAAGAAGACACCACAAACTGAGGAACCTCAGAGTCCGCAAGGCAAACTCATGGTTATGGTCCTATCAAACATGATTGCTTAAAGACAACAGAAGTCCCAAAAACCAAAAATTATAGGTGAGTCCCCAATTATGGGGTAAGTTGTGCAATTGTCACAACAAGACTTCCTTCTTGAGTCTCCTCAATCTTCAATCTCCAATGGGATATTTGCCTTAGACCTCCTCACTCTTCAATCTCTAACTTTTTGCAACAAAGAATTAATCCTTGCACGAGGAAAGCACATAGACTTTCAGGCAACGAAGGTGAAATTCTTCTCTATCTGTTGTAGGAAGCTTCTCAACTTTTGGGTGTTAATTTTCTACAACCAGAAACTTAGATAATAGAACCAAATATATTAGAATTTCTAGAATTCTAAAATAAATCAACTTCACTAGTTATTCTCAAAACTAGTGGAACAAATTGTGTGTTGAGTCCTAGTCTTCACAATCCTGTAGAAAGACTAGCCAATCTGTAATTTGCAGTCTCCTTCAATCTACCAACTTCTTCGATAGGACCTCCTTCTTGGGTATCTTAATCTTCTCAATCTCGACAATATCAAGGTCTGACTTCAAGACCTGAAATCTCCTTCTATTTCAAATTTGTTCTTGGAATAGGAATTCTCCAATCTTCTCTGGTTTCACCTTCCAAAGATAATCTCCTCACATTCACTGGTTTCTCCTTCGCAGCTTCAAAATTTGTGCAAGACCAATCCTTGCAATAGCTCTTCCTATCTCCTATCAAAGTCCCTTATGGCTCTGATACTACTGTTAGCTTTTGAAGCTTATTACTTAAGATAAAAAATCCAAAAGATATCAAATAAAGTACTAAACCAATGTATATGATAATGGCAATATTATGCAAGTATGAAATAGAGAAATAACTCTAATATCTACTCCTAAATATGGCATAAACAAAAGCTCACAAAAATGGTGTCATAGCTCTGAAAGTACCAAGTAATGTTATTACAATCACATCACTTTACATCCTCACATTACTATGCATATATAATGTAATGTGACTTCATATGGAGCACTTTTGGCCTTCACACTTCTAGACTCTTCATCTCTCTATTCTATGGATAATTATACACATTTACATTATTGAATATTATGCACACTTGTGCATTTATTACATTACATAAAGTAAAGCCTATTCTAAGACATGTACCAAATAATGCAATATACTCCAGCATTGTAGACTTAGAATTGGCTCGATGTTGTGATTTATTTCTTCAACTATCGGTTCCTTTATTAGGGCTTGAAGAGGGGTTTTTAGGATCTCCATCTCCATGATTTTCTCATCATCCATTGGGAGGTTAGAAAACTTATTGGTGAATATGACTGCCTACTCTTTAGATGTTTATTTTTTCTACATGTTTTGTTTCAGTATCTGGAAACCTCCGATGGTTGTTTTCTCTTGTGTCGGATCCAAGATCCAATATTTGCAATCGCTAACTAGGTGACCATATTTGTGATAAATATTGCATCTAAATGGGATGTTCTCCCAATCCACGTATTGTTCCCAAGTATCCTCTCCAAATTGTAGAGTAATATTTTTTAGCAAGGGCTTGTCAAGGTCAATGAGAACACAAATTCTAGCATAGATAATTTGTTCAAATTGGATTGTACTATTGGCTTTCATCATATAAGATCCTAAAGTATTGTCTATTGCCATGAAGATAGCTTGGTTCCAAAACTCAAATGGTAACCCAAAAAGTGTCACCTAGACTCTGGCTATTGAGGGCATTTCCTCTTTTACCTTGAACTTGGTGCTAGGGCTTCAAGAAATTCCCTACCCTACCTAAAAACCAAGGACCCCCTGGAAAGTATTTTTTGTATCCTCCTCATTAGTAAAAGAACTAAGAAATAACCATTGGGGTAAGTAGAAATATTTAATTCACCTCTAATTCTTCATTGTCTAGCAGGCCACATCTTGAAACCAGGGAGGGTTGGACAAAGACACATAAATTAAAATATTAATCTCTTACGTTCTATAGCATCAATCCCAGTCTGTTTTTGACATATAAAGTTGGACTATGGAAGTGTCATCCGTTGTGTTCATACACCTTGAGGTTACTTTCTAGGGTTTGTTTTAGGCATTCTCAAAGATCTGCAGGATGTCCTAGTGTTAACTGCAGTTGTTTGTGGTTGTCCTCCTCTCAAGGCATCCTAGAAGGTCATTTTTTGGCAATGTTTTACTAGATTCTCTTCCCATACTAGGGATCATCTCATTTTCCTTGTTATGATCAACAACATTGGTCCCTTCTTGATTACTTTCCAACGATCCAAGTTTATTTCCTTGTTGAGGCATTTCCACTTGTTGTAATACAATCTTTGCTTGATGTTTTAAAGTTAGTCTTGTGTCTCTTATGTGTTTGCGCCCTTGTTTTGGCCCTTGTTTAAGATTGATTGTTATGAGCTAGAATAAATTCTCAAATTTCTCTTCCTGAGTAAGATTTGATCATTAGCTTGTATTAAAATAATTATAACTTTCTTGAAAATTCTATATTGGATAAAATTGTTAGGCTCATCCATCCTTAAATACTTTGGAATCTCAATAAAGTCGTCATGATAAGTATTACCTTCCTTTTAAAAGTTTTTTTTTTTTACATAGGAAAGTTTGTCACAACCACACAATTTTTAGTAACTAACAAGCGCAGGGTTCAAACCACAAGGGATGCTTCCACCAAACCTATTCCACCTCGTTATTGTTGACCCGCGTGAAGAGGCCATCTATCGCTCGCGATTCGTACCATCATCATCGATCTAGCGCGCACTCAGAGGATTTATATCATACTACCTTTACAAACAAGTTGCCCCCAAGGTTTGAACCTGGTTCTCTTCTTTGTAAGTGCCTGGCCAGACAAAAACTTACCAAACCATTAGCCCTCGAGGCTACTACCTTTGCAAACAAACTCCCTTCAAAGTTTGAACCTAGTTATCTTCTTGGTAAATGCTTGGCCAAACAAACACTTACCAATCCACTAACCCCGAAGCTCTTCATTTGAAATTTTGTTTTTGTCGTTTAAGAATTTTTAAAAATTAAAACACATAGTGAGCAATTATAAATTGCCCCTATTTCAATTTAAAAAAAGTAAAATGATTTTATGAAATTACTAGGATTAATCAACAGACGATAGGGTGACAAACACGTTTCCATTAAGAGAGTGAATACTGACAAACCAGGCTGGAAGTCCCTCTTTGATTGGTGGGTGCTTCATCGTTCCTCTTTTGGCAGACATGCAATATAGCCACAACACATCATCATCAAGTTTGTTTTACTATACTTTATCACACAGCATCATCATCATATATTACCTTTACAAATTTTATCAAGACAAAGAGAGTGGACGTTGAAACATATGATGTTCGCCATTCGTCATTGTTATTCAATGATGTAATTATAGATTTTTGGTTTTAATAATTATTAAATTTGTTGTAATAGGAGCAATATACTATGAATGAATTCTATTTTAATCTTTTAGATGATAACCACTATGTCCACTACCAATAATCCTTTGATGGTTAGCCACGCACCAAAAGCATGACCTTCGTGGCAAAGCGAACGCCACACTCATCCAAAAGCACGACAAGCCACGTGGACTCTACACAACACCACTCCAAATTCCAGGCTGACTGTACACATCACCATTCCAAATTCGAGGCTCGAGGCTTGTAGGCAACCCACCCAAACCACAACTCAAAGTCCAACTTCATAATATCTGGAGTGGGGTTTGGTGCAAGAAAAATCCTGGCTGCGACCATCCGATTATGCCACGTGGGATGAAAAAGAAGATTGCTATTGCCTCGATGGGTTAGTTTTTAGGTCCCAGTAATTTATTTTCAATGCCACGAAGCGAGGGGAAAATCAGAAAGAGATTTGGTTTGGTGAAGTGGGTGTGCCATGTGGCAGGCAAGGTGCGCCACACGTAGGCTCACTTTTGTCACATGCCTTCCACTTGAGAGGCATGCATCCCCTCATGTCCCCAACGTTGTGACCACCTCAACCCACGCAACAGTCGTACGCTTACTTGGCGGTCACGTCAGGTTAGTAATGAATCGCTTTAATAATTCTCTTCCCCGCTGAATATTCTTGTTGTTCGTACTTTGGGAAAAGATTTCTGGTCCGTGACATAGGGACAACGTAATTATGTGGATGGGATTGGATGTTCATCGATTTTTTTTAAATAAAATAATTAAAAGTAATTTTATATAATTTTAATATATTAAATATAACATATAATTTTTTAATATAATTCAAAATAATAAATTTTAATTTATTTAAAATTATATATTTATTAAAATAATATTGGAGATGACTTATTTTAAATGTAACACGTGAATTTATACCATTTTAAAAAGTATTATCATCAAAATAGTTAATTTACTACAAACAAGAGGAGGTAGTGTTAGAACTTAATGCTAGGTATTTAAATACATAAAATGTTTACTTTTGGCATAACATACCTCTAACTAAATTTGTAACTACTTTTGTCTTATAGTGCATGCATAGTCCTTGTGATGGGTGGTTATACCACATGCCACTTCACATGGGCTATGATGTAATAACTCCTAACATAACCCCCCTTATTACATCATAGTCATCTAACATAACCCCCCTTATTACATCATTGTCATTGCTTCATCTCTAGCTCATGACCCAAAAAAATAATTTCTAGGGTAATGCTAGAATTTAATGTTTGAGAAAGACATTTCTCTCTTAATGTAGATTTTTTTGCTATAATACTTAGGAGTATCAAGTTCCACTAGTCATCCACTCCAAAAACACATTTATTAGAAACACTTATTCAATACTTTCTAATACTTATAGAATTTAATACATGAATTATGTGTCTCCTCCAATGTTTTCATGTGAAAGAATTTGTCATCATACATCTTGTGTCGGTCGTTAAATTGATTGATTGTCAACTTTTGTCTTAGGAAGATACTTGTGTATGGTTTCTTTTGCTACTTTACCTTCTTTTGCATTTCATTTCTTCTATAGCAATCAAGTTCTAGATTCCTTGAAAATTTCTCCTATTAATATTATTTCTTTGATATGACAAATAAGATGTATGTTTTGAATAAATCCTTAGCAATTTTGCATAATTGTTTCAGTCCCTTGAATGATCCCATAGTTGCTAGATTTTTTCCTTGAACAAGAATGTAGCAACCTATCCAGTGCTCAATAGTCTTTAGAGTTAGAACATTAGGGTCCAACAACTCCTAACATTGTCTAACAAATCTCCCTTTATTTTGTATTATGTTGCCAATCTTGATGATATCACAATGCATCTTATCATTTTCTATTTTGATTGTTTGTAGTTCTAGTACACTCCTTGATAATAATTTTATGAGATCTTGGGTTTTGATAATGATGTATAGATCTCTTGTTCGAGTTTCAAAAACAAATAATTTTTTTTTAACAATATCGAGTTTGCAAGTTATGACATGCTTCTTCAAAGCTCTTCTCACAATAGGCCATTCATCCTACATATATTTTCTTTGTACCTAGGAAAATGAGTGGAAAATAATTAACTTTGAACATACTATAATAATTCTAGAAGGTGGTGAACTTCTTGGCTTCAAAGGTATGCCATGGCTTGTGCTTGTTATGGTTGCCTTCATATCTCGGTAGTGTTCCTTCCTATTGGTTTATTGGCTTGGAGTCTTCAACTGATGCAATATTTCTTGTATAATAATTTGGATGATTTGAATGGATCCAATTTTCTTGACCTGCCATTTGTTTGGTTGCTTTGGAGTCATACCAAACATTTTTGTGTTGTCTCAGCTATGCTTATGCAATAAACACATGTTCTTCTTCTTCTTCTTGACATTTTGTTTTTTCTTATTTAACTTGATTTTCCTCATTTGCATTATTTTGATGTGTCTTTATCTAAATTTTATTTTGCTTGTTTGAAGATGATATGTCTTGTTTTCGGTTCATCTCTCATGAAGAATATCCATTATGTCAACATTCCTTCATGGTGTGATTATTTCTACCACATAACTTGCACAATTTTTGTGTGAAAAATATTTCTTTGATTTTGATATCCTTGAGAATTATTGCCTTGTTGGAATCATTATGGAGGTGTTATTCCTCTTTCGAATGGTTGCTTCCCTCTTTTATTTATAATAAGTACCTATTCTTCTTCTTGTCTTGAATGTGAGGCTTCTATGTTTTGAAGTAGATTCACCAGATTTTCAAAGATTGGTGTTTGCTCAATGATATTTAATGTAGTCACAAACACATTGTATTAAGAAGGGAGAGGTCTCAAAATAATTGAAACTAATATATTGTTAGACACATTTTTTCCCAATACTTGTAGTGATGTTATTAATTCAATAATTTTGCTCATGAACGATTTGAGTTTCTCTCCACTCTTCATCTTTAAGTAATGTAGTTGGCTCTAAGGAAATAGAATTTGATTTTGATTCTTTACTTTAAAGACTGTTTGTAACTTCTCTCATGTATCTTTGTTCGTGGTTGAATCCTGAATGTATACTTGTACTTTATCTGCTACTTTGAACATGATGATTAATCTTGAATTTTTGTTTACCTTGTCAAACTTTATCTAATCTTAATTTGCTTCTTTAGGACAAGTAATGGTCTTATATACATTAATTTGACATACTTCTTAAAACTCAAGTTGTGTTTTGAGTTTGGTTTTCTAGGCAGCATAATTATTCCTCAATAGTTGGAAATCGAGTAACAAGAACTTCAATGCTCCACTAGCCATAGTAATTCTTCACAAAAGTAGTAATTTTATATTATTGATAAAATGGGTTACAATATATAGGCATAAGCCTATATGAAATGCATGACACTTGTCAAGTGAAACTGACAAGTGTCATGAAGGCATAGTGCACATTACTTTAATTCTAACATTCTAAAGGAAATCATTCCTCCCATTGGTTCATTGCAGATTTAATAGAAGATACTTACCGTTGCACTAAGATTTTGGAAGGTTTAAATTCAGGTACACCTTTAGAGAAGGAAATAAGAAAGCTGACTTGTTGGCCAACCACGGGGTCAATCATAATGCTCTTCAAATTTGGATGAAGGATTTTCCTACCTTTTTAACTTAATGTATTCTGGTTTCGAATTTTGGTCTCTTTTAGTCCTTGGTTGATAAGGTACTCCCTCTTGCTTTTTGTTGAAGGCCTTTTCTTTCTTCTGCCTATTTGTGGCTATTTTATTGTATCCTCTTATACCTTGGAGTTGTTCTCCTCTTGATCCACTTGTTGTTCTTGTTTCTATTACGTCTCTCATTATAAAAGGTTAAAGATCCTTTCAAAATCCTACATTTTCCTACCTAATATATATATATATATATATATATATATATATATATATCAAATTTCATATAATCAATTTTAAAAATTAAAAAATTATAATTTTTTTACTTTATTTATATTAAAATAATAATAACTTATATAGTTATGATGTGTAAATGACTTAATCACTATTAAAAGTTTGAAGAAATGCAAAAAAAAAACATATAAAAAATAAATTAAGACGTGTTTTTTATTTATTTATTATAACTTGAAAATTCTATATTGAATAAAATTGTTAGACTCATTCATCCCTAAATACTTTGGAATCACAATAAAGTCGTCATGATAAGTATTACTTACAGTTTTTTTTTTTTTACATAGGAAAATTGGTTACAATCACACCATTTTTAGTAATTAACATAGGAAAATTGGTTACAATCACACCATTTTTAGTAATTAACAAGCGAAGGTTCAAACCACAAGAAATGCTTCCATCAAACCTATTCCAACTCGTTATTGTTAACCCGCATGAAGAGGCCATCAATTGCCGTGATTTATACCGTCATCGTTGATATGACACACACTCAAAGTATTTATATTAGACAACCTGTGCAAACAGGTTGCCCCCAAGGTTTGAACCCGGTTGTCTTCTTGGTAAGTGTCTAGCCAGACAAACACTTACCAATCTACTAGTCTTCGGGGCTACCACTTTTACAAACAGACTGCCCCAAAATTTGAACCTAGTTGTTTTCTTGGCAAACAAACATTTACCAATCTACTAACCCTCAATCCTTTGAGATTTTGTTTTGAATTTTTAAAAATTAAAACACATAGTGAGCAATTATAAATTGCCCCTATTTCAATTTTAAAAAAGTAAAATGATTTTATGAAATTACCAGGATTAATCGACAGACGATAGGGTGACACACATTTCCATTAAGAAAATGACAAACCAGGCTGGAATTCCATCTTTGATTGGTGGGTGCTTCATCGTTCCCTCTTTTGGCAGACATGCAACATAGCCACAACACATCATCGCCATCAAGTTTGTTTTACTATACTTTAGGACACATCATCATCATATATTACCTTTACAAATTTTATCAAGACAACATCATTATCATATATTACTTTTACAAATTTTATTAAGACAAAGAGAGTGGACGTTGAAACATATGATATTCGTCATTCGTTATTATTATCCAATTGTGTGGCTACTATCCTTAAGAGTATTTATTTATTGAATTTTTATGATTTATATTAAATATGATTATAAATATAAAATGATATCTATAATACGAGCAATATATTATGAATGAATCCTATTTTAATCTTATAGATGATAACCACGCACCTGACCTTCGTTGCAAAGCGAATGCCACACTCATCCAAAATCACGACAAGCCACGTGGACTGTACACATCACCACTCCAAATTCCATGCTGACTGTACACATCACCATTCCAAATTCGAGGCTCGAGGCTTGTAGGCAACCCACCCAAACCACCACTCAAAGTCCAACTTCATAAAATCAGGAGTGGGGTTTGGTGCAAGAAGAATCCTGGCTGGGACCTTCCGATTATGCCACGTGGGATGAAAAAGAAGGCGGTTCCAAAAAAGGTTTCTATTGCCTCGATGGGTTAGTTCTGAGGTCCCAGTAATTTATTTTCAGTGCCACGAGGCGAGGGGAAAATCAGAAAGAGATTTTGTTTGGTGAAGTGGGTGTGCCATGTGGCAGGCAAGGTGCGCCACACGTAGGCTCATTTTGTCACATGCCTTCCACTTGAGAGGCATGCATTTCCTCATGTCCCCAACGTTGTGGCCTCCTCAACCTACGCAACAGTCCTACGCTTACTTGGTGGTCACGTCATCAGGTTGGTAATGAATCGCTTTAATAATTTTCTTCCCGGCTGAATATTCTTGTTGTTCGATAGCTTCTCAACCAACCCATGGTTCGATGAAGATTGCAACAAAATGCGAAGATTACTAAAGAAACTAACGGGTAAAACAAAGAGCAAACAAAAAAACATATGAGAAACTAGTAATGGCAAAAAAAAAAAATACACTAGAACAAGGAGGAAAGAATTGATTTACTTAAGAAAGCATGAACCAAAGAAATTTTGGAAGGAACTAAGCGTGAAAAAGGATGCAAACTGAAAATAACATAACAGTTAATCAGTGGTTGGAGTATTCAAAACAACTGTATCAGCGTAGTAACCAGCAGGAGACACCCCCTACTATCATTGTCAAGAAAGAACTTTTCAAAATTGAAGACATTATTCAAGGGATAAAAAAGTTAGCAACTGGTAAAGCCCGTGACATAGACAATCTTCAAGCAAAGCATATAAAATGGGAGGTAGATATTTTGGCACTACAAATCAAAGAAAATTTCAATGAGGTCATACAAAATGGCTTCCCTACTGAGTGGACAACTAGCTTGACCAGCGTAGGATCAGCATGTGGGCAGAAGAAAAGGGAAATAGAGCAAAGGGGCAAGCACTCAACTATTGATCATTGTATCACGCTCAGACACATAGTGGAAAAAATATGGGACAAAAAAGAGGAGGCATTTTGTTGTTTTGTAGACTTCAAAAAGGCATTTGACACAGTGCCAAGGAAACAATTATGGAGCAGAATGGAAGAGCTAGAGGTTCCAGTTCACTACAGGGCAGCAGTTCACAGACTATATGAGCACGTAAAGGCTAGAATCAGAACACAGGAAGGGTTATCTTAATGTTTTGGTAGTGACATAGGTGTCAAACAAGGTTGCCCTCTATCTTCGACCTTATTTGGGTTGTACATTGACAAGTTAGAAGAATGGATAAACAAATTTAGGGGAGAGGGTGTGCATTTAGCCAAATATGTGGTAAAACTCCTCATGTATGCAGATGATGTAATTCTTATGGCCAAAACAGTCAAATATCTAAAAGATCACCTTCAAGCTCTAGAACTCTTTTGTAAAGAATTTGGGATGCAGGTGAACACGAGCAAAACAAAAATTATGATTTTTTCAACAAAAAAGAAGCAACAACTCAAAATTCAGTTTGCAGGAGAACCGCTTGATGTAGTAGTAGAATACAAATACCTGGGCATAGACTTTCATGAGAAACTTAATTGGAATACATGTAGGATGAAAAGAACTCAAAATGGTTGGAGAGCACTATATGCACTTCAAAACAGGTGTAGGAATGTCGAGTTGTGGGACTAGAAGACCCCACCAAGGTCTTATTTGGCCTACTTGTTACACCGGTTCTGTTGTATGGTTGCGAGGTGTGGGCTAGTGGCACAACAAATGCAAAATGAAGGCAAATAGAAAGGATTCAAAAATATCTAATCACAAAATTTCTCAAAATTAAGGCCACAACCCCTTATGAAATTATTCTAGCTGAAACTGGAATGTTCCCTTTAGAAGCAATTGCTATGACCAAGTTGTTATGTTACTTGAAAAAAATAGAAAACATGACAAATGATAGATGGCCTAGGGCAGCTACGGACGAAGAGTTGCATAGGCGAAAGTATACATGGATGAAACAAAATCAGAAATGGATGAAAGGTTGGGAAATCAACATAAATGAATGCCCAAATATCAACAAAAACATAAAAAATTATGTGAATGAAAAGTTCAGAAGTGGAATGTGGAAAAATGCAAGCAAGAAAAGACAATATTATATTGCAAATTTTAACCCAACGTATGACCACAAGGAAAAAGCGTATATAGGCACTGAAATCAAGTGGAAGGAAAAAATACTCATTGCTCAGATAAGGACTAGCTCTCATAGGCTTAGATGTGAAACAGGGAGATGGACAACGCCCAAAGAACAATGGGAAGAAAGGATATGTACTCTATGCAGCACATGGGCAGTAGAGACAGAGGAACACTTCATCTATAAATGTCCGAGTTTTTTTAGATATATGTGACAAATACAAAGAAACACTTGAGTTTATGGCAGATTTATTTGTAGATAGTAAAATAAAAAAAGTTGGGAAATTGCTAACACAAATCAGCAGGAGAAGGGACAACCTTCTCAAAGATATTAAAGATCATATGATATGATTTGAGTAATTGTACTTCCATATTTGAGGTCCCATAGACCATATTTGGGTCTGGAGGATGTAATTAAAATATTTCATTTCATTTCACTTCGGGAAAAGTTTTTGGCCCGTGACAAAGGGAGAACGTAATAATGTGGATGGAATTGGATGTTCATTGATGTTTTTAAAATAGATAATTGAAAGTAATTTTATATAATTTTAATATATTAAATATATATTTATTAAAATAATATTACATAAAAATGATAAGGAGATGATTTATTTTAAATGTAATATTTGAATTTGAATTTGAATTTGTATTAATGTGTATTGGTGACCAAAAGAGGTCAATAGGACGGTGAGGTCAATAGGACGGTAAAGTAAGACATATACAAAGCAACCGGAGTGCCTAATGCAACTCCAGAAAAAATAAAGAAAAACAGTAAACAAAATGACATAATATACAAGATTTGTGGATCAAAGATTGCTCCCAACATTCAAGGCTGAAGAGAAGTGAGTGATATAAGAGTTGGATGTCGTCGTAGATGTTCTTTGTTGGAATCGATGACGAGTTGATCTTGTTGTATCTTTGTGATCGCCCTGGTGCTTCCTGGTCGTGGCCTTTGGAGGCTAGAAGAATGAAGTGATAAGTCGGGATCCTGTTATCTTCTGCAAACTGTTACTAAGTAGTTATTTCCTGAGATTGAATAATTCTCGGATGAAAAGGGCAATGCATCTTTTATCTTCATAATTAATCCAAGATTTTAGTGTATGGGTGTCTTTGAATAAGCAATAATATCTACCTCGTATCTCGTAGTAGACAGGACAGGTAGTATTAGAATTCAATACTTCAATGATTTGCCTTATGGAATGGTAGGTATTTAAATATATAAAATAATTTTGGCATAACATACCTCTAATTATATTTGTGACTACCTTTGTTCTATAGTGCATGCATAGTCCTTGTGATGGTGGTTATACCACATGCCACTTCACATGCGCTATGGTGCAATAACTCCTAACATAACCCCCCTTATTACATCATAGTCATCGCTTCATCTCTAGTTTATGAGCAAAAAATAATTTCTAGGGTAATGCTAGAATTTAATGTTTGAGAAAGACATTTCTCTCTTAATGTAGATTTTTTTGCTATAATACTTAGGAGTATCAAGTTCCACTAGTCATCCACTCCAAAAATACATTTATTAGAAACACTTATTCAATACTTTCTAATACTTATAGAATTTAATACATGAATTATGTGTCTCCTCCAATGTTTTCATGTGAAAGAATTTTTCATCATACATCTTGTGTCGGTCGTTAAATTGATTGATTGTCAACTTTTGTCTTGGGAAGATATTTGTGTATGGTTTCTTTTGCTACTTTACCTTCTTTTGCATTTCATTTCTTCTATAGCAATCAAGTTCTAGATTCCTTGCAAATTTCTCCTATTAATATTATTTCTTTGATATGACAAATAAGATGTATGTTTTGAATAAATCCTTAGCAATTTTGCATAATTGTTTCAGTCCCTTGAATGATCCCATAGTTGCTAGAGTTTTTCCTTGAACAAGAATGTAGCAACCTATCCAGTGCTCAATAGTCTATAGAGTTGGAACATTAGGGCCCAACAACTCCTAACATTATATAACAAATCTCCCTTTATTTTGTATTATGTTGCCAATATTGATGGTATCACAATGCATCTTATCATTTTCTATCTTAATTGCTTGTAGTTCTAGTACACTCATTGATAATAATTTTATGAGATCTTGGTTTTTGATAATGATGTATGGATCTCTTGTTCGAGTTGCAAAAATAGATAATCTTCTTTTAACAAGATTGAGTTTGCAAGTTATGCCATGCTTCTTCAAAGCTCTTCTCACAATAGGCCATTCATCCTACAAATATTTTCTTTGTACCTAGGAAAATGAGTGGAAAATAATTAACTTTGAACATACTATAATCATTCTAGAAGGTGGTGAACTTCTTGGCTTCAGAGGTATCCCATGGCTTGTGCTTGTTATGGTTGCCTTTATATCTTGGTAGTGTTCCTTCCTATTGGTTCCTTGGCTTGGAGTGATCAACTGATGCAATATTTCTTGTATAATAATTTGGATGATTTGAATAGATCCAATTTTCTTGACCTGTCATTTGTTTGGTTGCTTCGAAGTCATACCAACCATTTTTGTGTTGTCTCAGCTATGCTTATGCAATAAACACATGTTCTTCTTCTTCTTCTTGACATTTTGTTTTTTCTTATTTAACTTGATTTTCCTCATTTGCATTATTTTGATGTGTCTTTATCTAAATTTGATTTTTCTTGTTTGAAGATAATATGTCTTGTTGTCGGTTCATCTTTCATGAAGAATATCCATTATGTCAACATTCCTTCATGATGTGATCATTTCTACCACATAACTTGCACAATTTTTGTGTGTGAAAAATATTTCTTTGATTTTGATATCCTTGAGAATTATTGCTTTGTTGGAATCATTGTGGAGGTGTTATTCCTCTTTCGAATGGTTGCTTCCCTCTTTTATTTATAAGAAGTACCTATTCTTCTTCTTGTATTGAATGTGAGGCCTCTATGTTTTGAAGTAGATTCACCAGGTTTTCAAAGATTGGTGTTTGCTCAATGATATTTAATGTAGTCACAAATACATTGTATTAAGAAGGGAGAGGTCTCAAAATAATTGAAACTAATATTTTGTTAGACACCTTTTCTCCCAATGCTTGTAGTGATGCTCTTAATTCAACAATTTTTCTCATGAACGATTTGAGTTTCTCTCCACTCTTCATATTTAAGCAATGGATTTGGCTCTAGGAAAATAGAATTTTATTTTGATTCTTTGCTTTAAAGACTATTTGTAACTTCTCTAATGTATCTTTGTTCGTGGTTGAATCCTGAATGTATACTTGTACTTTATCTGCTACTTTGAACATGATGATTAATCTTGAATTTTTGTTTACCTTGTCAAACTTTATCTAATCTTTATTTGGTTCTTTAGGATAAGTAATGGTCTTATCTACATTAATTTGTCATACTTCTTAAAACTCAAGTTGTGTTTTGAGTTTGGTTTTCTAGGCAGCATAATTATTCCTCAATAGTTGGAAATCGAGTAACAAGAACTTCAATGCTCCACTAGCCATAGTAATTCTTCACAAAAGTGGAAAATTTTGATTCCACTAAATAGGTCATGAAAAAAACTTTCCAACAAGTATATGTAAGCCTATACTCGTGATTCAATTGATTCCTTGGATTGAGAGAAAATTAGTGTATCGTTGGACAAAAATTATAGGTGGAGTTTATTTTCTCTTACCAAAATATTTTTAGAGAATATTCCTATATATAAAATAATGCATGTGTTTCTTTTACCTACAATTAAATAAAGGAAAGAGCAATAATTTTATGGCTTCAATTTCCTTTCCCACTAAGAATGTGGGATTATTCAATCCTTATGATTGAATTTTAACCGAGTTTGCTTGGTTCCTAATCACCTGCATGTTTGTCTTTTGATGTCATTGCTTGTACCTACAATTTTCTCAAACAAAATGCTCAATATCTTTTGATTCACCTTCCTTATGCAAAAGTTGTCTATTGGATTTGTATTTGCATGCATTTTTTTTTTATCACATCAAGGAGGTTTGCACATGAAATAAATATTTGACGTCTAATACCTTTGAGATGTTCACCTTTTGCTATCTGATTTATTTTCTCGATTCAGACTTAAGATGTTTGACGCTTTCCTCTATCTTGATTCAACACCTTAGTGGAGTAGATTTATATATACAGAGTGACTTTGTATCTTCAATGTCCTCAACAATTTTTTAGAGAGGCCCAATGCTAAATGATACGAGCGTTGTCACCCTTTTATGAAACACTTGATATTTCTTCTACACATTGCACCCTCACACATTGTTAAATATATTTTTGTAACATGCTTCCCACGTCCAAACACTTTCAGCAGTTGCTTGTAAGGCACTTGTAGTCAAGTTTCGTTGACGCACAGGCTTGTCACTTGTGAAAATTGTTTTTTTTCATGAGATACTCGTGGATGAGCTCAATTTGTGCATAGGCTCGAGCTCTATTTGTGCATAGGCTCCTCCATCGTCTACCCAAAGAATGCACATTCTCCTTGGTCATTTATTTTTAAAATTTGGGCTTCACGATCTTGAATTCATAGGGTCCTCGATCTAAATGAATGGCACCAAAATTTATCGAGTAATGATTGATGCTAACGTATCCAAACTTCGGACTTGTTCTTGGACTAGTGTTTTAATCTTTTGCTTTGAATAGAAGTGCACTAATGAACTTTCCTTAGGATTGGAAGTTCAGTTCAATATTTGTATGCAAATGATGAGTCTTTTTGCTTGAAATGGAAATCCATGCTTTATACATTTTATTCTTTTATTAATTTTGCTACTCTTCACCATGTTCTTTTGGAATGTTTATCTTTTGAGAGTAGAGTAGATGATGTATAGGCCACACCTTAGTTTTGGTCGTAACTAATCTTTTATGCAGGGGATTATTATGATCATGTTTTTTTTTTATCTTGATTTTACTACTGCTTGAAAGCTATGACCTTACTGGTCTTCTATAGAGTTTAAATTATTTTCACTTCTTGGAGACTTTTGACCTTTTAGTATTTGGTAGGTATTTTTCACCTTAAAGCATTTTTAATAAGAATTTGATTTCTAAGAAATCTTCCATGGAATTTTGCTTCACAGAGAAGATAATAACCTTTCTTTTGAGGTTTATCTAAATTGAGTTTTTCATGGAATTTGCTTCACAGAGAATATGGTTACCTTTTCTTTGAGGTTAACCTTAATCAATCTCTGATAGGGTTATTTATCCTTGAAACTTATTTTCAATAGAGTGTTTCCTAAGCTTCTTTGGATTGAAACAAGAAAAGGATCAAAAGTAAAGATGACTCTTCCTTCTACCTGCTCTTACCACATGTTAAAACTCAATACTTTGATGATTTACATTATGGAATGATAGGTATTTAAATACATAGAATGGCATAACAAACCTCTAAGTAAACTTGCAATTATTTTGTCCTATAGTGCATGCATAATCCTTGTGATGGGTGGTTATATTACATGCCGCTTTACATGGACTATGATGTAATAACTCTAGACAGGTAAACATAAAACTAATGATGATACAATGCTTAATGTTTCAAAACCTAATCACATGTCCATTATCTTAGAAAAAGTCTAATCTTAATAAATTTAATATTTAATTGATTCCATTGGATATCTTTTTAGAGAATGAAATATTATCTTTCTTAAACCTTAATCGATTCTCTTTATGTGCCACCACTTTGGTTAAATGCACCATCTTAAATACAATAACTAATAATATATAAAAAATAAATTAAATTTTATTTCATAATTTTTTTAAAATACAAATATTCGATCTATCGAATGATCTCGAAAAACTATCTAACTTTTAAGTTACCTAAGAAAAACATGGAATAGTAACCTCAAAATTGATAAAAATATAAACAAATATAATTTTTTTTTAAAGATAAGAATATAATTTATAATGATAATAAATATAATCATATTCAGTGTAAGGGTTCGGGCTTTGGTTTTTTTGGGAGGTCCAAGGTTCAAACCGTGGCGTGAACGAGTGTGTGAGGGGTGGGTGTGGGAAGGGGTGGGTGTGTAGTGGGTGTGTGTTAAATTCCTTATTGATAAGCATAGCTCTTAACTTTACAAGAGATCATGGTTGGGAGGAGACTCGCTCAACTCTGTACCTGCTTTTATTATAGGGGTTTCTCACATTAACCAACTAAAAAACAAATATAACCATATATATATATATATATATATATATATATATATATATATATATATTGGCTACAAAGGAGAGTTGGTCACAACCACAATTTTTTTTTAGTAAATGACAAGTGCAGGGTTCAAACTACAGGGCTACTTCCATCAAACTTATTTTGTTTCGTTATTGTTGACCGGACGTGAAAAGAACCACCGGTCGCTTGGGGTTTGTACCTTCATCGTCGATCTGATCAAACAGGCTGAACCCCAGGTTTAAACCAAGGTGTCTTTTTAATAAATACTTGGCTAGACAAACACTCACCAATCTAGTAAATGTAATGTATTTTTTTTAATTCTTGATAGATTTTAGATATAATGAGTGAATGTGAACATAATAATATCAAACAAAAATATGATTTTCATCTTTCTGATTTTATAATATTATAATTATATTTTAACATGTAAATTAATTCATCGGATATTTAATATTTTTAAAATATTATAATTTATTATAACTAATAAAAAACACTTTTAACCAATGAGATTAAAATTGACTATTCCACCTACGTTCCCTCGTGGCTCGCGTTAAAAGCTGCAAATTATAAACAATCAAAGTCCAACTCCAAATAATTTAAAGTTTAATCCAGAAACTGAAATTTTCCTAAGTCTTCAAATATCTCGAAATTGCACTCATTAAAAATGCCACGTGGATAAAATTGAACAAATTTTCCACGCAGTCTAAATGGACAGTTATCCGGTGTTGCACTGATACAGACAAAAAGAAATGGCGAGACGGTCCAAGGAGAATCCCTGGCTGTGGGACCCACCGGATCTGCCACGCGGGATGAAAAACAAAGAGGACGGTTCCAAAATGGTTTGGATTATCTGGCGTGCTTAGGTAATGAATCCTTTTAATAATGTTTTTTCTTGGACCATTTGTTTGGAAGGCTTATCTTCCGTAGTGAATATTGTTATTGGTCCTATTTTTTCCTTTGACTTTGGATGGGGTAAGGACCGGTCAAGACGTCATGTGATAGGGAAAAGGGAAAGAATTATAAAATTTCAAACGGCGGATTTTTGAAGGCCCTATAAGACTCTACCAAAGAGGACACCTCAATAATATCAATGACAGCCTCTCCCCACTCACTCAACTCTAATATATCAACTTGGTGGGATAGCAATTGGTGGGATAGCAAAGGTCTAACTTAACCTCTACCATTCAATATCATCGCCAAGGCAGTCATTTTTTTTTTTTTTAATGTGTGTTCAATGTTGACCTTTCTCCCTCTAGCTACCTTTAACTACTCTTTCATCATTTGTATTCATCGTTGCTCTATCGTTCCTCCCTTCTCCCTTCTTATCCTTCACTTGGACTATTAGAGCTTTCACCTTTTTGTTTTGTTTGTACTTTGTCTTAACCTACTTTCAACATTACAAATCCATCTCATGTATTATCTATAATAGTTAGACTTTATTTGTTCTTCCTTTCTTCATCCCCAACTTCCCTTCTATCTAGCTTCATTCCAAAGCCTCATATCTTATCGTTTGTTATTTATTGGCAAGGTCAATTCCTTTCTATCCCTTAATTGCCTGACTCACTCCCTCATCACACTTCTTCCTCATGAACATCAACTCGCTCCAATTCTCTTAGCCCACACACTATCAACCTACTCTTCCTAGTCCATCCTTATCTACCTCTTCCACCCCCTATCACTCCTCCTTATTGGTCGACTCACTTCGCCCTATCCCAATTAAATTATGTGCAATCGACAAAAACTTGCATTCATGTTGATTAGAATAAATACAAGTCTAAAGTAGGTTGGTAGTTGCACAACTACCCAACCTAACTTAGAGAGAGCTAATGCGTTATTTTATCATGCTAAACAATAATGTAATAAATGCTACCTATAGTTGCCTATAGTTGCTAACATCCCCCCTTATTACATTATTGGCAAATACATAGAGTATGAAATAGTTCAAATTTGACACGAGCAAGCGCCTTGGTGAAAATATCTGCAACTTGCTGATCAGTGGGAATGTAATGGAGCTGTATATGGTGCTTTGGAACTTCATCACGTATGAAATAACATCGAGTGTCAATCTGTTTGGTATGATTATGAAAGATTGGATTCTTGACGAGATTCAACACACCTTGATTATCGCAAAACAAATGAAGTGGAAGCGTCTTTGGAAGACCCATGTTTGTAAGAATGCGACTTAACCATATTATCTCGCAAACCGCTCCACTGGCTACGCAATATCCTGCCTCTGTAGAAGATATAGCAACCACCTGTTGCTTCTTACTATGCCAAGAGACAAGACCAGATCCAAGATGAAAAATGTATCCAAAAGTCGACTTGTGATCATCAATAGATCCAACATAATATGAGTCTATGTATACCTATATATAGAACTTGCTATTCTTCTTGTACTCCAAGCCAAAATTTGTAGTACCACGAACATAATGAAGAACTTTCTGTTTTGTTTTCCAATGAATTACCTTAGGTTCGTGCATGAACCTTGAAAGATAAACCACAACAAAACTGAGATCTGGCCTGGAATTTGTTAGATATATGAAACTCCCAATCAATTGGCGATAGAGAGTACCATCTACTTGTGGTGATTTATCCTATCGTGATAGCTTAAGTCCAAGCTCCATTGGAGTTGCCTTAGACTTGCAATCAGGCATGCGATATTTATCAATCAATGTCTTGGCATACTTCTTTTGTGTTACTCGAATATGATTCTTTTTCTGAGTCACTTCCAAACCAAGACAATAGTGAAGAAGTCCTAGATCTATCATTTCAAAATATTATTTCAAATCATCTTTTATCGCATCAATCAATCTCTCTGAGCTCCCTGTTATGATTAGATCATTTACATATAGCACCAAAATCACTATGTCAGAACCATTGTTCTTGATATAGAGATTTACATCTGAAGGACTTCTTTAGAAACCATGCCGCACTAGGTGACTATCTATTTTGATGTACCAAGATCAAGGAGCTTGTTTCAACCTATACAAGGATTTGATCAACTTACAAACTTTATGTTCTTGTACTTCAACAACAAATCCTCCTGGTTGGATCATGTACACTTCTTCTTGTAGGTCACCATTCAAGAAAGCACTTTTTACATCCATCTAATGTAACTTCCACCCAAAATGAGCCGTCATGGCACAAAGTACTCGAATGGTAGTCATTTTAGCAGTAGGGGCAAAAGTATCTTCATAGTCTATGTCTTCTTTCTTAGCATAGCCCTTTGCAACAAGACAGAATTTATGCTTATCAATAGTACCATATGCCTTATACTTCACTTTGAACATCCATTTGTAGCCAATGGGCTTATTTACTGAAGGCAGATTTACTAGCTTTCATGCATGATTTTTCATGAGAGATGTATGTTTTGCTTCCATAGTAGTGTTCCACTGAGGCTCACTAAGTGCATCCTGAATTGTTGTGGGTTCATTTTCATCCAATGTTGTCATATAAACCCTCTCATCTTCCATATCTGTTTCCCTATCTTCCTCTGCATCTACAGATAGATCATCAAATTATTGGCAAAGCTCGTCAACCTCTAAAGTTGATGCCTTTGCTATCTTTCGTTGTGTCATACTTCGAGTACACGGTCTAGAAGTGATGTCAAATTGGAATTTCTCAATGTACTGGTATACCATTTTGGAATCTTGTTCTAAGGAGGTGGAGTCTCTTTCTTAGGCTCATCTTCCTCAAGGTATACAACTATAGAAGTGTTATTTGATGTGAAAGCTTCATCAAATACCACATCTCTACTTATATGTATCTTCTTGGTCATAGGATCTATCAATCGATATCCCTTGGAATGCTCATCATAACCAAGAAAGATACATTTCAGGGTCTTCTCATCTAACTTCTTCATTTTTTGTTTTGGTATGTGCATGAACGCCTTACATCCAAAAACCCTTAGATGATAAATGGAGGGTTTCTTACCACTCCATGCTTCTTGTGGAGTTTTACCCTGTAGAGCTCTTGTGGGTGCTCTATTTAGGAGGTATGATGTTGTGTTTATTGCTTCTACCCAATATCTTTGCTCAAGGTGTGCCCCTGCAAGCATACATCGAACCATTTCCACAATGGAACGATTCCTCCTTTCAATAACTCTATTTTGCTATGGAGTATAGGTTGTAGTCAGCTGTCTCTTAATCCCATGTTCATTCAGAAATAATAAAAATTCCTTGGAGGTATATTCCCCCCACGATCTGAGCAGAGGGTTTTTATGGAACATCCTGACTCCTTCTCAACAATTTTCTTGAACTGTTGAGAGTACATAAATGCCTCTGACTTAAATTGAAGAAAGAAAACCCACATCTTTCATGAGTGATCATCCACAAACAATTGAAAATACCGATTTCCACCATAGTTGGTTGGCATAGGACCGCACAGATCGGTGTGTACCAACTCCAAAGGTTTCTTAGCTTGTGAAGAGCTAACTTCAAATGGTACTCGATGTTGCTTCCCTGATAAGTAATCCGAGCAAACTGGTAGTGTGGATGAAATGTTGGGAAGTCCTCTCACCATCTCATATTTTCTCAACTCGAGCAAATATCCTGAACTTAGATGCCCATATCTATGGTGCCATAGAGAAGTAGCCTTCTTTGTAGTTGTTGCCAGGGCAACATGAGGTGTTGAAATGCCATCTAAAATGAACAAGACATGCTTGTATGATCTAGTTGCAACATGTTTTCCTTTTCTGGTTATAAAACATCTTTTTTTTCCTTTCGCAACATGAAACACAACATCCATATCTCGATCCAAAATCTGAGGGACTAACAACAAATTATTAGCCAATCCAGGAACATAGAGTACCTTTTCAATATGACATTTGCCATTTGGAAGAGTGATAGAAACATAACCTCCACCCATCACTTGGCAGACTTGATTGTCAACAATGGTTACTAGCTTACCTTCTTTCTCCTAAAATGTCTCAAACCACGATTTATCGCCAGTCATGTGCTTACTATCACCTGAATCAATATACCATACAACATCTATTTGCGGAGATGAAGTATGAGTCATGAGCACCTTGTGTGCTCTTTCAGGTTCTGATTTTGACGCTGATTTTGTAGAATCCGAGTTAGAATTTTATTCGACATAAGCAACATGCCCCGTTGGTTGTTTATTCTTTTTTTGTGGTTTGTATTTTTCTTTTCCCTTCTTCTTATGATATTGGTCATTTTGTTGCTTGTTCTTAAACCAACACCTATTGGTGTCATGGTTATTCATATCACAAATCTTGCAATATTATTTGTCATTCTACTAATGTTGTTTTCCTTTTCCCTTCGATGAAGATCCTCCTTTTTGAAACTAATCTTGTTTTTTACCCCCTTGTTTGGTGTAGAGGGTATTATCTAGCACTTAATCCTTCTGAAACTGATTTGCCTCCTCAATTTGAATTAAATTCACCAATTCCACAAAAGATAATTGTCTTCCAGATACATTAAGAGAGGTTATCAACATCTTATAGGACTCGAGCAATGCTCTCAAGATGACAAAGGTCAAGAGAGTATCATCCACTGGTTGTACCATAACATTCAATTTGACTTTCAATTCTGCTACTCTGTATAGGAATAGATCAACTGTCTCACCATATTTCATACTGAGTGTGTGGAGTTGAGTTTGAAGGTGTAGAATAATGGACTGATTCTTACCTGTTAGGAAACGAACCAAGGGAGAGATTGCATTAAGTAAATTAAATACTAGTTACAATGCCAAGAATAGCACCGGCGTAAACAGAACTATTACAGGAGTTGTAACAGTAAGCCTAAATAATGTAATATAGACAAAATATGCTAACTTACGCTAACATCCCCCCTTATTACATTATTTGGGTAATAGGATAACTACTAGCTATACTAACATCCCCCCTTATTACATCATTTTGCAATACAAAGAGAGCTGCGAAACAATTCAAATTTGACACGTGCAAGTGCCTTAGTGAAAATGTCTGCAACTTGAGCATCGGTGGGAATGTGCTGAAGCTAAATTCGGTGCTTTGGAACTTCATCTCGAATGAAATGACATTGTGTGTCAATGTGCTTTGTTCTTTCATGATGGACTGGATTCTTGACGAGGTTTAGAACACCCTGATTGTCGTAAAACAAGTGTATTGGAGATTTGGATGGATGGCCCATACTTGTCAGAATGCGACGCAACCATATCACTTTGCACACAGCTTCATGTGCGACGCGATACTCTGCCTCTGTTGATGAAATAGCAACCACCTGTTGCTTCTTGCTGTGCCAAGAGACAGGACCGGATCCCAGATGAAAAATGTATCCAAAAGTTGACTTGCGATCATCAAATGATTCGGCATAGTCAGAGTCCGTGTATCCTTGCAAGAAGAATTTGTCGTTCTTCTTGTATTCTAGGCCATATTCCATAGTACCACGGACATAGTGAAGAACACATTTTGCTGCTTTCCAATGAGTGGTCTTAGGCTCCTGCATGAACCTCGAAAGATAGTTGATAGCAAATACGAGATCTGGCCTAGTATTGGTCAAATATATGAGACTCCCAATCAACTGTCGATAGAGAGTACCATCTACCTGAGGTGAATCATCATATCGCGATAACTAAAGTCCAGTCTCCATCGGAGTTGCCATTGGCTTGCAATCAATCATGCGATATTTTTCTAGCAATGTCTTGGCATATTTTTTCTGAGACACTTTGATGGAGTGCTCCTTCTGGATGAATTCCAGACCAAGACAATAATGGAGAAGTCCGAGATCTGTCATCTCAAAATATTTACACAAGTTTCTTTTGACGAGTAGAGATCATAGTTTCGAACTCCCTATAATGAGCGAGATCATCAACATAGAGTACAAGCAACACTATCTCGGAACCCTGTTTCTTGAAATAGAGGTTTGCATCTGACGGACATCTCTTAAATCCATGCTGCATAAGGTGATTGTCCATTTTTATATACCAAGCTCGAGGAGCTTGTTTCAGACCATATAAGGATTTGACCAATTTGCAAACCTTCTGCTCTTGGCCTTCCACTTCAAATCCTTTTGGCTGAGTCATGTAGACTTCTTCTTGGAGATCACCATTTAGAAAGGCACTTTTGACATCCATCTGGTGAACTTTCCACCCATATTGTTCTGCCATAGCACACATAACTCGAATTGTGGTCATCCAAACAGTAGGTGCAAAATTTTCCTCGTAGTCAATGCCTTCCTTTTGAGCATAGCCCTTTGCAACAAGACGGGCCTTATGCTTATCAATTGTTCCATCTGCCTTGTACTTGACTTTATATACCCATTTGCAGCCAATGGGTTTCTTTCCATGCGGTAGATCAACAAGCTTCCAAGTTTTATTTTTCATCAAAGACTCATACTCTGTATCCATAGCGGCCTTCCACTGAGGCTCACTAAGAGCATCTTGCATCGATGCAAGTTCAAGATCGTCTATGGTAGACATGAATGCCCTGTCATCATCAATATCCATATCCTCTACTTTGTACGTGGAGTTACAGAAAGTTCCTCAAAAGATTGACAAAGATCATCAACCTCACCAGTTTCTTTGGCTTCTTTTTCCTTTTGAGCCATACTGCATGTACAAGGTCTATCCAAGTTCAAATTGGGAGGAGTGGATAAATTTGCATCTCTGATTGTATTTGTACACCATTTTGGATTCTTCTTCGGTGGTGTTGAAGAAGATGTAGAATGACCTCCTGTCTGTGTTGACGAAGGAATCTTCTCTTCCTTAGATTCCATAATATCTAGGTGTACTTTCGATGTGCTATGTGATGTGAAAGCTTCATCAAAGACAACATCTCTGCTGACATGAATTTTCTTGGTCAAAGGATCTATCAAACGATATCCTTTAGAGTGCTCATCATAACCAAGAAAAATACATCTCAGTGTTTTCTCATCTAGCTTCTTCCTTTTCTCTTTTGGTATGTGCATGAAAGCGTGACATCCGAAAATACGTAGATGAGATATGGAGGGTTTTCGACCACTCCATGCTTCCTGTGGAGTCATTCCTTTTAGGGCCTTTGTGGGTGCCCTATTCAACAGATATACTACAGTGGTGACAGCTTTCGCCCAATATTGTTGCCCAAGAGTAGCTCATGTGAGCATACAACGAACCATTTCCATGATAGAACGGTTTCTTCTCTCAGCAACTCCATTTTGTTGAGGAGTATAGGCAGTTGTTAACTGTCTCTTGATTCCATGCTTATCTAAGAATGCAAAAAATTCTTTAGAGGTAAACTCCCCCCCTCGATCTGAGCGGAGGGTTTTAATAGAAGCTCCTGACTCCTTCTCAACGAATTTCTTGAACTGCTGGAAGAATGCGAAAGCTTCGGATTTCAGTTGGAGAAAGAAAACCCACATCTTTCGTGAGTAGTCATCTACGAATAACTGAAAGTACCTCTTCCCTCCACAACTGTTGGGTGTGAAAGGACCGCACAAATCGGTGTGAATTAACTCCAGAGGTTTTTGTGCTCTTGTTGAGCTCTTCTCAAATGGTACTCTATGCTGCTTTCTTGCCAAGCAGTCAGAGCACACTGGCAATGTGGCAGAAATGGAAGGAAGACCCTTTACCATCTCATACTTATTGAGCTCAAGTAAGTAGCTAGAACTAAGATGCCCATATCTCTTGTGCCATAGGGAAGTTGCCTCCTTGGTAGAGACAATCATGGCAACATGTGGAGTAGAGATAGCATCTAGGGCAAATAAGCCGTGCTTATATGAAGCTGTTGCAATCTGCTTACCCTTCCTGGTAATAGTACAACACTTCTTGCCATTCTCAACACGAAAGTTGACAACCATATTTCTATCTAGGATTTGTGTGACTGACAACAAATTGTTAGCCAATCTCGAAACATAGAGGACTTTGTCAATCTGACACTTGCCATTAGGAAGAGTGACTGAAACCGTACCCTCTCCCTGAACCCTGTAGGTTTTATCATCGGCAATGGTGACAGTTTTGCCCTCTTTGGCCACGAATGATTCAAACCACGATCCGTCGCCGATCATATGTTTGCTAGCTCCATAATCGACATACCAAACAAGATCCCTCCGTGTGGAATCCGTGGTAGTCATGAGCACTTTGTGTGCCCATTCGGAATCCGAGTCGGATTCTTCAACAACAACATTCACCGGGGTTGCTTGTTTTTATTTTGTGGTTTGTTTTGGCCTCTCTCGCTTGTTCTTATGCCAACACTTGTTGGTGTCATGGTTGTCTTTCTCACAGATCTTGCACCACCTCTTCTTCTATTGAGGTTGTTTTCCTTTTCCTTTCGTATCCTGTTGAGGATTTCCTCCTTTCTGAAAGTTGCCTCCTTTTTGCCCATTACCTTTCTTCCTAGACCCCTGCCTGCTGGTGTATAGGGCTGTATTGGAAGAATCATCCTTGTGAAGTTGGCATGCCTCCTGTTATTGAAGCAGATTGACCAACTCGATGTAGGTAATTTGTCGTTGAGACACCTGGATGGAGGTGATCAACATATCAAATGAAGAAGGTAAAGCTCTCATCACAATTGAAATGAGAAGCTTTTCGTCCACAGAATCTCCCAAAGAATTCAATTTCTCTTTCAATTCAGACACTCTTCACAGAAAGAGTTCAACTGTTTCACCTTGTCTCAAACTTAGGTTATGAAGTTGTTGTTGAAGATGAAGAATGGTGGAATCATTCTTTCCCTCATAGATGGTTTTAAGGGAATCTCATGCCTCTTTACCACTTGCTTTGTCAGCTATATGAGGTTGCACTTCATCTGAAACAACAAACAAAATGAGCACCTTTGCTCGACTGTCTTTCTTGTTAAAAGCTATCTGATCAGCAGTAGGAGCTGTAGATCCTGATGCTGGTGAAGGCCTAGGTGTTACTCCAGTAACAATATCCCATAAATCTTCCATTTGGAGAATTGCCTTCATCTTATGTTTCCATGGTGTATAATTTGGACCTTTCAATAACTGATGCGGATCAGTCATCAACTTTGCAATAGCGGCCATAGTGAAGGTTCCTTATAACACCAATTGGTCCCCATTTCGATATACCTTTTGCTAGGCCGTTATACCGTACAAAATACCCGCCCTTACGTGAGGGAAACTATAGGTATTTAGAAAGATCAACAAAAATCACCCGCCCTTACGTGAGGGAGACTATAGGTGAGTTTTAGAGATCATACAATACGTGGAACATAAGCAGTACTGAAAGGGAATCGCCTTGTTGATGGCACCTACCATAGAAGATTATTCTCATGCGTGGGGCGTAACTTCCCCTAAACACTATGAAGAATACTTCGTCAGGATTTACGCCTAAACACAAGAGCGATTAAGGGTAGTGGATGGAGTAAAAAAATGCAAAAAATGGCAAACTTATCTCTCCCCGACGATTTATAGAGAACAAGCTCAGACGTCGTTGTAGCAGCTACATTAGGCGACGGATACAGTAGCGCAATCACGACAACTTTACCTGTAAGTGCTGGCCAGAGGTATCACAAATACCAAACGCTGCAGTGCAATAAATTGCACGGATGGGTTTTAATTATTCCGGGGACTTAGGGAGTGTATTTGATTTTTTTTTAACTTTTAATGAAGTAGTGCAAAAATGAAATATGCAACATACAACATAAAAAGTGCCCACAAGAATTAACCCTCCAGGTGTCGGACACAGCCGAAAATGCACCTTTACAATAATGCCAAAAAATTTGTTTTTTTTAGAAAATTACTCACATTCCCCCTTTGATTTTTTGAAAAAAAATATCCCCCCTTAAAAAAATTCTCTTTAACAAAGCATTTTAATAATTATTATGTATTTAAAGTTAAAATAAATAATTTTAATTTATATAGTTTTAAAAACTTATGAAAAAATAAATTAAAATTAAATTTTAATTTATAAAGCTTTAAAACTATAGAAAATAAATTAAAATTAAAATTTTAACTAAAAAATAATAATTAAAAAAAACTTTGAGAAATTTTTTTACCTTTGAACCCTCGACCTGCAGGCTCCCAGAGCCTTACCGCACAGCTCACGACCACGTGAGCCAGCGGGCTGATCCGAAAGGATCAAGGGGCCCCCTCATATATGAGGAGGGTCCTCAGTCTGCTGCCCGAGCCCTCTGTGGCTGCCTCCTCAGTCTGCTGCCCGAGCCCTCTGTGGCTGCCTCCGCAGCGGCCTCCTCTCGCGTTCTCCTCCGCTGCTTGGTCGCGACGGCGATCGCAGCTCGCTGTTGTGGCCGCGGCTGCGCTTGCTGCGCGTTGCGGCTGGTTGCGCGCGTGTCGCAACACGTACAACGGGGGGGGCGCACGGCTATGTCCACGTGCACTGCGTCCAGCCAGGGGGGGCGCTCGCGCGCGGGATGCTTGCGCTGCGTCCAAAGCAGGCTGAGTCCCGCGGATTTTTTTTTTTTTTTAAATTAATCACGCGATGGCGTGATTAAACAAAATCACGTCGCGAAAAAGAATTAAAAAAAATATATTCGCACTGCTCGGAAAAAAAATGCGTTCAGAAAAAAAATGCACAACTTTCTCCCAGCAAACAGCGTCGTCCGCCTCCAGCCTCTCTCTTCACGCCACTGGCTCTGATGCCATGTTAGGAAACGAACCAAGGGAGGGATTGCATTAAGTAAATTAAATACTAGTTACAATGCCGAGAATAGCACCGACGTAAACAGAACTGTTACAGGAGTTGTAACAGTAAGCCTAAATAATGTAATATAGACAAAATATGCTAACTTACGCTAATATTACCTTCATAAATAGTAATCAAAGCATCCCAAGCTTCCTTACTAGTTTTTTCATCACATATATGAGGTTGGATCTCATCTGTAGTAGCAAGCAGGATAAACATGAGATATCTTTTGTCCTTATTAAAATCTTCTTGATCTGCTCCTGCCGTTGTAGGGTGTTTTGTAGTGCCAGTCACTACATCCCATAAATATTCCACTTGAAGAATAGCACACATCTTATTCTTCCATGGTGTGAAGTTAGAACCTTTCAAAAACTATGAATATGATAGATATTTGTGAAAAGAGGCCATTGTGAAGGTTCCTTATAACACCAAATGGTCCCCCTTTCTTTATATCTGCCATGTCTTTATACCAAACTTCTCTATATATACTCGCCCTTACGTGAGGGAGACTATAAGTATATACGAGCAGAACTATACGTGGAACTTAGGCGATACTGAAAGGGAATCGTTTTATTTATGACACCTACCATAGAAGATATTTTCTCATGCATGGGGCATAAATTCCCTAAAACACTCCAAAAATCACTTCGTCAAGATTTACGTCGAACAACAATAACGATTAGGGTATAAATAAAGTGAATATCAAATGGTTTACCTTATTTCTCCCCGACGATTGATAGAGAACAAGCTCATACATCATTGTTGTAGCTATATTAGGCATTAGATATAGTAGTCCAAGCACGACAACATTACCTGTAAGTGTGGACTAGAGGTATCGTAGATACCGAACATTGTTATGCAATAAATTGCACAAATAGGTGTATAAATTTGGGGTCTTTTCTTTTACTTTATTGTATGATTGTTAATGCAAGAAAACATGAAATTTAAATGCAAAATACAACCACAAATTCCCATAAATTTAACTACTTTAGGTGTCGATTTCCACCGAAAATGCACCTATTATAATACTAGTTTTAAAAAAAACCACTTTTCCACAAAGCAACAAGTTTTATTCCCCCTTTTGTCTTAGAATTTGCGAAAAGAAATGCTGAAGATCCCATCTTTGTGTTGCAAAATAAACAAGGATGAAAAAATCGTATGTGGACCCTTTTCAATTCCAAAAAAAACAACTTATCCCTCCAAAAAATTCTTGGAAAGAAAGAAATCGAAATACGGAAGAATACCTCGAGAATTGTGCATATTTTCATCTTGAGATAAAAAATGCTCCTGTGCCTTCCTTTGACAAAAATGCCCCTGGTGAGCAAGAAAATGACCCTCTAGGGCAAACAAAATGATGTTATGTCAAAATTGCAAAAATAATTGCAAAAAAAATGACAAAAAAAATTGACAAAAAATTGTTATGTTGTTAATTTTCTTGTTTTGGTTAGCTAGGGCGTTAATAATTGTTGCTCGGGCGTCAACTGGATGCGTTGGTCATCAAAAAGGATGTGCAAGACGTTAAGCTGTGGGTAGCTGGCATCAAGAGCGTTGTTGGGCATCACCGGGTGGCAATGGGCATCAAACGCGTGAGAGGGCGTAAAAAAAAACAAACCCTTATAACTCTCGATGAGATTCAAACTGGTAATCTTCCACCATGCATACCACTCGAGCTAGGGCGCTCGACGAGGATAGGCAGGCAACATGTTTGTCTTAGCATCGTCAGGCGTAGAGAGTGGGAAAAAAAATTAATCCCACATTGTTGATGTTGCAGCGTTGGGAGGCTTTAAAACAAATAAAAGCCACTATAGCTTTCAATTGCTTTCAGGCAACCAACCCTTCCTTTTGCCTCCACAACATCCTGCGTTTGCGTACCTCAAACTACATGCTCTATCTATGTGCTTCAGTCTCGAACTGTGTGCTCTATCTACGTGCTTCAGTCTCGAACTGTGTGCTTTGTTTGCGTGCTTCAGTATTGAACTACGTGCAATATCTATGTTCTTCAGTCTCAAACTACATGCTCTATCTGCATCCTGTGTTTCATTGGCTGGTTATTTGGTTCTCGTGTTTGCATTCTGGTTCGTGTGTTCATGTCTTGTGTTGTGCATGAGCATTGCATCCGTTTGATCGCCAAGAACCGTGTCGTAAGAGGAGTTGGAGTAGTTGGGGATTATAGCTACCTTACCCAACGTTGTCATCGTCTTTTGATCACCCATGGCTCTGGTACCATGTTAAATTATGTGCAATCGATGAAAACTTACATTCATGTTGATTAGAATAAATACAAATCTAAAGTAGGTTGGTAGTTGCACAGCTACCCAACCTAACTTGGAGAGCGCTAATGCGCTATTTTATCATGCTAAATAATAAATTAATAAATGCTAACTATAGTTACCTATAGTTGCTAACAATCCCAACCCTCTCCTCGTTGTCCCACTTCACCTCCTTCACTCCACCCCTTTTGTTGACCTACTCCCTTCTCTCTCTTTCCACCACCTACCAACCTACTCCACCCTCTCTCAACCCACCCCTCTGACCTGCTCCACCCCCCCTCAATCCAACACACCATCAATCCATCCACTCCCTCTCAATCCACCCTTCTCCATTTTATGCACTCTTTCCCTTCCCATCCCCTTCAAGGCGATGCTCAACACCTAGCTCTCTTTTCTAAATGCCTCTTCCCTTCCTTTTTCTTTTTTTCTCTTTTTTATACTTAACCCTTCCCTTCTAATCCACTTTAGAGATGAGCCTGATTTGTTGCCTTTCTAGAGTTGCTTTGTTGTTTTTATTCTTTATATATATAGGCATTTTAAAATAATATTAAAAAAGAGTTTCATTGTGCCCTTTAGGCACATGTCTGAGTCTAGTAGCCCTTGTTAAGAGTAAGGATCCCTCAAGTAGAGTAATGGTAGAACCTTCACGATGTAGCAATATTGGTCCAAGCAGAAGAGGCATGACTAATTAGGGATCTAAACATAACCATAGGAATAAACCTACCTTAGACAAATTCACAAACTATCAATCAACACTATTGAATGGCATAAAGATCCTGCACTCTCTAGAGACCTTAATTGTCTCCTTAGGGGTAGGCATTCTTGAGTGAAAAATTAGCAAACTCAAATATAGAGCATTGATTAACAAATTCTTGGGGAATAATTTATCACTTCTAGTACAAGAGATTTGGCTTCTACAAAATTGGGGTCCCTATAAAGATCTTCATTTTATTTCATTTTTTTCTTATCATCTAAAATAATGAGAGAGAGAGAGAGAGAGAATTTTGAAAGAAGGCCCATGGTACTACAAAGAGGTAAGACTTTATGTTTGATCTTGGACCCAAAGATTAAAATAAAATTGTGAATTTGGATGCCATCATCCTCTCAAATGGGTTTTACCTTCAATACCTATTGAAAAATGTGAATAAAAAAGTGCTTTCAAGTAATCAAAACACATTGGGAACATTTGTCACGTTGATCAAATATACAATAAAAACTCTTCCTACAATTTTCCCAAAGATCTATTAAAATAGATCCCAGGATAACACTCCCTAAAGCCACCACCTTTCAAACTATAATAGGTAACATAGCCCAAAAACTATTGTGCAAGCCTTCCCATTATTGTTTTAGTCATACAAATCACTAAAATTAGACTTTAAGGCCCCATAGGAGGAAAGAAATGGATTAAGGACCGCAACAAGGACAAAAGAAGTCTTGGAGGGCTAAATACTCTCCATAACTATAGTTAATATGTGGAAGAAATGCCATCAAAATAACTTTCTCAAACTCAAGGAAGATATCATGGTCAGGTCTAAGGATTATCCTACTAACACTGACAAACCAACAGTCCCTCTTGAGGTAATATCAATATAAATCCTCTCATGAGGTTAGTTTAGAACAAGTGAAAAAAGCTAGACAAGATAAAATAGCTCAAATGGAGGTAGATACACCATGTCTAATTTATGCCTCACTTGATGCCCCCTCTCATGCATAACAAATCATAAATGTCATACTTTAGGAATATCTAGACAATCTAGACTTCTTAGTTGGGAAAGGGACACACAAAGTAATAGTATTCGATACAAGAGTAGATCTAAATCAAATATTGGTTAAAGAAGTCAAAGGGGAAGATAAGAAGAATTTATTGTCGGTGGAAAGAGTAACAAACACTCAAATTGGTTATTATTACAACCCCAATATATAGCTAGTCGGCTATATGGATTCTTCCAATTATTCACTCATTGATTTATTATTAATTAGGGTAGATTGATTTGTATTTTGATCATATTTGATTTGAGAATTCATTTGTGATATCCTCAAGGACTGTGCCTTCCTAGAGGTAGGAACGTGGCCCTCCTTAAGTGGTGATTACATCCTAATTGATTTATTTCATCTGTATTTCATTTTATTGCAAGAATTGTCATCTCTTCATTATTCATATATCAACATGATAGATTATTAAGGTAGAAATACCTTAACAAAGGTATCGGTTTTTGGATTCTGAGCGTGGCATGGTGGGTTTCTCCTGCAGCTTACAATAAACGTAATCGGCTGTTATTCTACAACGCTAAGAGACGTCGTCCAAAGAACAAATTTTTAGCAACAAAAATTAATTAAAATTAGTAGGGATGTTCAACGCATACCCTACAAGCCATCTTATTAGTCATTCATTGCGGGAAACATTGGTAGGATAGAAAAATCAAGGTATCCTCGTGTTTGATATATAGAACACTCCTCACTGTCCAACGTCGGTAAAAAACGAGCACATTCGTTTATGTCGAAGGTGGAGCTTCCTAACAATGTTTAGTAGAAGAACGCGTTCACAGAGGACGTGTCACAATGAAAGGACAACAAACTTGAGCGTTACCCTTAGTGGGAAGTGTCAGGCAGAACAGGCATTCAAAACATCGTTGAATCACACAAAAATTATAGGGAAATACGTAGCATACAATATCAAGCATCACCGACCAACCATATTGTAGGAATAAAAATAATTAATGCTTAACCTAAGGTACAATTTTTTTATTATTATTTTTGCCTAGGACATTTATCCCACATGTATTGTGTGGTTAACAAGACGAGGTTTATAATCAACTAGTCACCTCTAGTTGAATGTGACATCAATTAGACAATCTATCTTCCCTCGTGCACGTAATTTGTCCCATGTCCTAGCATCGTTTGACGTGATATTTCTTGAGGTGTTCAAATTTATCTTATCCTACGTGTTAGCCTTGCATACATTTATCTTACGAGGTTTTCATCTAGCAATGTCTTCCTTCCATTGTGTCCTCCCATCTTTATATCCTTCACTTGTTCATTGTCGTCTGATATGTCATCCTCTCGCTCCTCAAGTCATTCGTGTCCTTCACGTTTCATGTTTTCTGACATTCGTGTCCTCTTGTTTTGTGTCATTGTGTCCTTTGTATCCTCCAAGTCGAGTCCCCATCATGTCTGGTTCACTATCGTATCAGTTCACCTATCCCTTGTGATCGTTGACGTGTTAGGTTTCACTATCTTGTAAGGTCCCCTATCCCATGGTTGCTATCGTGTTAGTTAAATATCAAATCTTAGGTTTCATTGTCTTGTCAGGTCCCTTATCCCTATGGTCATTGTCATGTCAGTTCAATGTCAAGTCTCGTGTCCCTTGTGTCCTCGTCGTCTAGATGTGGTGCTTTCTCTTTATTCGCTACTAGCCGTTAAAGAAAATAGTCGTTGGAAGATTCAAATTCAAAACTAGTCATTGGAAGATTCAAATTCAAAACTCCGCATCACAGTTGGAGCAATAGTTGAAGCAAAAAATCACACCAATTTTTGTCAAAATAAACCAATTGTTTTGCAGAAATTGAAGATAATTTTTTTAAGCAGGACATATTGGCAAGTGCATGAGCGAAAGGTGGACTAAAGGACCAAACGGTCGATTATCAAGTTCTGATAATCCAAACGAAGGACTCCTAAGATCACCAAGAAGACCTTTAAGAAATAAAGATACACAATACAACTCTCCTTTACGCATTAATAGTTTTTATTACAATCATCCTACTATCAACCCTATTGCTCCTTTCGACTCATCCCATGAAAACATCACAAATGAGGAAGTGGACAACACCAATGCTAATAACCAAAAACTCCAAACCACTATGGCTCAATTAGCGAATAGTATAAACGACATAACTACAATGTTGCACCAAGTATTAGGAAGACAAAACCAATAAGCCCCTCCTTCCTCTCATAACTACGGTAGAAGGCATGCTAGTGAGGATAGGGATACAGAGTAATATTATCACCAAACAAGATGGCCTACAAGTGTTAATATCTCACTCATCGATATGCCTCCCTTTGAGGGTAATGATACACGTGGGTGGTTAGCTAAAATGGAAGGCATTTTAGATTTATATCGGGTCCTCGAATTCGAAAAAGTTCCTTATGCTTCCTTCAAACTAGGTATTGAAGCTTACCAATGGTTTTCTTGGCAAAAACGTGAGCATAGTCGACCCATATTATGGGATGAATTCAGCACACTTTTTCTCAAAATATTTGATGAGGGATCTTCATCTTCATACATGGTTCAATTGTTGGCACTTAAACAAACATGATCAGTAAGGGAGTATATTTCAGAATTCACTAGTTTGCTTTCTTATGCTAGAAACTTACCATTCGATGTGGTGGTCTCTGCTTTTAGACATGGGTTGAAAGAGAATATTACAATTGAAGTTGACTTGCATGATCCATACTCATTAGATGACTGTATAAATATTGCCAATTTTGTTGATAAAAAAGTGCAATATGGGACATCCTCCAGACGAGATTCTTATAATCGTCCTCAATATTGCAACAACTCCTTTTGTAGAAACGATAAACCATCAAGATATTACTGCTATAATATCGCAATCACCATCCAAAATATCAAGCATGTGTACCAAGATAAATTTTTCAAATAGAATATGATTACAAGGAGGATGAAGAGGAAATCGAATATATCAATTCACATATTCTTCCATGTCCGAAGAACAAGTTGAACACAACGAAGCAGTAGGTGAAGAAGACACTATGGCAATTTTAGTACATGCTCTTATGGGATTATCAGCTCACCATACAATCAAGGTATTAGGATTCATTCGACAGAAGAAGGTAAATGTGTTGATCGACTCAGGGAGCACTCATAATTTTATCAACATAAAAGTTGCTAGGGCATTAAACTTACACATTAACTCCTCCAATCAAGATAAGTTTCAAGTTATAATTGCAAATGGATGAATTGCTCAATGTATTAGCAGAACATCTCTAGTTTCATTACAAATGGGAAGTTATACTTGGCATGGCACTCTCTTTGTTATAAATTTAGGGAATTCAGAGGTTATTTTGGGAGTTGAATGGTTAGAACAATTGGATACAGTCAGTTTTAATTTTAGACAACACTTTGTGGAATGGAAATAAAATGGAAAAACCATTCACTTCCAATGAATTCCAACCCTTCCATCAAGGGTAGTAAGTTCTCACAACATGGAGAAAATATTAAGGAAAGGTAATTATGGATTCATAGCTCAAATTAATTGTATGGAGAGGCAAGCACAGGATTTTCCAGAAATTCACTCAAAAAATCTTCAAAATATTGTGGCTAACTATGATTATGTCTTCTAAGAACCAAAGGGACTACCTCCAAAAATATCTCATGACCATGCCATACACCTTGTTCCAGGAAGTCTTCCACCTAATTTTCATCCTTATCATTACCCCCAACCTCAAAAAATAGAAATTAAGAAAATTATCCAAGAACTTTTAGAACATAAAGTCATCCGTCATAGCACTAGTCCTTATTCTTCACCAGTAGTTCTGGATTGTCGTAAAGACAATTCTTGGCGTATGTGTCGTGATTTTTGTTCTCTCAACAAAATCACCATCAAGGATAAATTTTCTATTCCTTTCATTGATGATTTATTAGATGAATTACATGGTGCAAAATATTTTACAAAACTAGATTTACGCTCTAGTTTTCACCAAATTAGAGTTAGGGATGAGGACATTCCTAAAACAACTTTTCATACACATGAAGGTCACTACGAATTCTTGGTCATGCCTTTTGGTCTCACTAATGCCCCATCCACATTCCAAAGTCTCATGGACCATGTGTTACTCATATATAGTAAAACATGGAAGGATCATATGATGCATGTGGGGAGGGTTTCTCATATATTACACAAAGAAATTTTTTTTGTCAAACACTCTAAATGCTCTTTTGGTGTTCAAGAAGTTGAGTATTTGGGTCGTATAATTTCACATGAAGGTGTTAAAGTGGATCATAATAAGATTAAGGTCATTCAGGATTGACCTTTACTTAAGACCATAAAGAAACTTCATGGTTTTTTGGGTCTTACCGGCTACTATCGCAATTTTATACGTAACCATGGAAAAATTGCAACTCCTCTCATGACTCTTATAAAGAAGGATGCTTCTTATTGGTCAGAAGTAGCCACCCAAGAATTCGAGACCCTCAAAGAAGCAATGTGTACTACTCCAATTTTGGAAACTTTAGATTTTCACAAACCATTCGTGATTGAATGTGACGCTTCAGGAATAGGTATTAGGGCAGTACTAATGTAGGAGGGACATCCTTTGGCATTCAAAAGTAAACAACTTTCATTTTTTTTTTTTGAAGGTCCACATATGAGAAAGAAATATTGGCTATTCTACACGCGGTTGAGAGATGGAGACATTATTTAATCAGTAGTCGCTTTATTATTAAAACGAATCATAGTAGTCTCAAGTATTTTCTAGAACAAAGATTTTCTTATCCAGAGCAAAACAAGTGGTTAAAAAAATTATTGGGATATTATTTTGTTATCGAGTATAAGAAAGGGAAAGAAAACTTGGCAGCAGATGCATTATCGTGAAAATATGAAGATGAAGTGGTTATCAATGCTATTCCAGGTCAATGTTCCGAATGGGTTGCTCAGCTTCAAGAAGAATGGTTGTCAAATACAGAAATAGTTCAAATAATTCGGGAATTGTTGTTGGGATCATCCAAGCATCCTCTTTGTTACTATGATGGCAAGGTATTAAGAAGAAAGAATCACATTTACATTCCACACAATTCTACAATCAAATCCTAGGTTTTGGACAAATCGCATGCTTCTCCATCAAAAGGACATTCAGGTTTTTTAAAAATATATATGCGGGTTAAAAAATCCTTTTATTGGAAAGGATTAAAATCAGAGGTTAAAAAATGGGTGGCCGAATGCGAAGTATGCCAGCGCAATAAGGGTGAAACAATCAAATCACCAAGATTGCTTCAACCATTACCTATTCCAAATCGCCAATGGGAACACATTTCAATGTATTTTATTGAAGGTCTTCCTAAATTAGAAGGCAAAATAGTAATTTTTGTGGTAGTGGATCGCCTCTCCAAATATGCTCACTTCCATGCTTTACAACATCTATTTTCAGCAAGCAAAGTGGCTAAGGTATTTATGGATTCAATTTTCAAATTGCATGGAATGCCTAAAAATATTGTAAGTGATCGTGATCCCATCTTTACTAGCAATTTTTGGAAATAATTATTTCCTCTTAGTGTTACCAAGTTGAATATGCCTTCTGCATACCATCCTCAAACAGATGGTCAAACTGAGATAGTTAACAAATGACTGGATACCTATCTAAGATGTTTTGCTTAAGATAAACAATATCAATGGAGTCGTTGGATTTCCTTGGCAGAATGGTGGTACAACACTTCGTACCATTATTCCATTAAGATGTCTCCATTTGAAGTATTTTATGGAGTCCAACCACCAACAATAGCATATTATGTTCCAGGTTCTTCCAAAGTGGCCCAAGTATACGATTGGTTCCAACACCGACAGTCAATCCTAACATTCTCAAAGAAAACTTGGTCCAAGCACAGAATCACATGAAGCAGAAACAAGACACACATTGTTATGAAAGACAATTTAATACAGGTGATATGGTGTTCCTACATTTGCAACCCTACAAACAATTGTCATTAAATATCAATACCAGTAAAAAATTGGCTCTACAATTTTATGGTCCTTACAAAATAGTACGTCGCATTGGAGAAGTGGCATATAAACTAGAGCTTCCTCCCTCATATCGTATACATCCAATATTTCATGTCCTGTCTCAAGAAGGTGATCGGCAAGAAATTACATTCTCAATCAGAATTACCAATACTCGATGAAGAAGGGCGTATATCTCTCCAGCCTGAAATAATTTTACAAAGCAGAACACGTATGTTGAGATCCCATCACATCAAAGAATTCCTCATCAAATAGTAGGACCTACCTGAAGAAGATGCTACATGGGAACCAGAAAGTATTTTCCAATCATTTCCAACTTTGAGGACAAAGCTTTCCGAGGAGGGGAGCCATGTTACAACCCCAATATATAGCTAGTCGGCTATATGGATTCTTCCAATTATTCACTCATTGATTTATTATTAATTAGGATAGATTGTTTTGTATTTTTTTCATCTTTGATTTGAGAATTCATTTGCGATATCCGCAAGGATTGTGCCTTCCTAGATGCAAGGACGTGGCCCTCCTTAAGTGGTGATTACATTCTAGTTTATTTATGTCATATGTATTTCATGTTATTGCAATAATTATCATCTCTTCCTTATTCATATATCAGCATGATAGATTATTAAGGTAGAAATACCTTAACAGTTATAGTTTCCTTAACTCCATTGAAACAAACAATAAAAACCTAAAACCACCCTCAAGTCCACAAGTCAACTTGTAAGCTACCCCCATACATTAACCTATTATTTAAGGTTTTTCAAAAAATAGCATTTGTTTTAAATATTATCACTATCGATAACAACATCGTAATCTTCATTATCCGAACATGTACTAGACATAATACAATATATCTATAAGTCAGAACGTTATTTCATAATGTTTTTCAATTATACTAACTTAAAGGTGTTCATCTATGTTGGTACTAAAATTTTATAGATTACACTTCAATGTATCTATTCATTCCTAATTATTGGCGACCATTCCCATTCTTTTGGTATACTTCCCAATCATTAGGAACCAAACCCAATATTTAGGGGTTAAGAATCAAATTTGAAACCATTATTGTAAGTTCACTATTTTAATTGGAGCTGTTATGTCTGCATATGGGTTGTGTTTAAGATGAAATAGTTTTGGTTTCATGAAACTTAGACTTCTCAATATTTTCTAGGTCTTCTAAATTTATCAAAGCAATCTAGACCAAACAATATTTATTCACATTGACAACCTATTAATTAAAGAATGGAAAGTCAAACCGTAAATCCTAAGTACTTGTGAATTCAATTCCAAAAGAGATATATTATCGATAAGGTCACATATTCACTACTTTCTAATTTACTTTTTTTGTTATAAAAATAGAACAACTCATCGATTATCACTAAAAGTAATTTAAGTTATATATATGTGATGAGTTGATTCTTTATTCTCATTACCATGTTGTTTGTTGGAATCAGTATCAACACCAAGTAATTATTAAGTCATAATGCAAGACAACAATAATATCTTATATGTAATGTTTTTGTTCCATGTCCATACCTTTAGTGACTTATTCAATGAGAGTATAAATTTAATAATTTGACATTAATTCAAAATTGTCATTTCTTTTTAGAACCATATGCAAATCGAGAGAAAATTTTTATGAAGTCAATATAGAAAGAAGAAGTATGGATAATTTAATGTCTATGGAGATGGAAGAGGGAAGCAAAACCAAGATGGATAATTTAATGTCTATGGAGATGGATAATTTAATGTCTATGGAGATGGAGAAACTAGTACTTCTCAAAGTAATTTCAGTAAAAACTCTAGAGAAAGAAAAAAATTCTCAAGAGGAAGGAGTGGTTATGGTAGAGGAAGAGGTAGAGGATTCCCCAAATTTTGGTTTATATGGAGAGAAGTTGATCATCGAGCATTTGAATGTCCAATAGTGTAGCAAGGCAAAAGTAAAGGAAATGAAGCTAGGAATCATATTGCATAAGCAAATGAATAAAATATTGCTTGATTTAAATTCATGGAGGAACCAAAACAAGGAGAATATCTAATGATGAAGAGAGTGTTGTTTAAACTAGCCAAAGAGGAGCATGAACCAGTACAAAGAAGTCTTTTTAGAACCATATACAAATATAGAGGAAAGTGTTACAAAATCATTATGGACAACAAAATTTTGGATAATTTAGTGTCTACATAGATGGAAGAGGGAAGCAAAATCAAGATGGAGAAGCTAGTGCTTCTCAAAGTAATTAAAGCCAAAACACTATAGAAAGCAAATATTTCTCAAGAGGAAGGGGTAGAGGATTACTCAAAATTTGCTTTAGATGTGGAGAATCCAGTCAATGGGTATTTGAGGGTCCAATAGTATAATAGGGAAGTGGTAAAGGAAAAAAAGCCAAGAATCATAGTGCATAAGTATATGAAGAAAGTATTGCTTGACCAAAATGCATGGAGGAACCAAAATAAAGAGAATCTCTCATGATGAAGAGAGTGTTGTTCAAACTAGCCAAAGAGGAGCATAAATCAGTAAAAAGAAGAATTATTTTTAGAAACATATGCAAATCAAGAGAAAAGTGTTACAAAGTCAGTGTGGATAACAAGAGTATGGATAATGTAGTGTCTAGAAAGATTGTAGAAAAGCTTGGGTAGAAGATGGTTGAACACCCAAATCCATACAAGATCTCATGGTTACAAATTTTACAACAAAATTTGGTAAGTAAACAATGTATGGTGAAATTTCAAATTAGTTCTTACAAAGATGAGGAACTATGTGATATTATGCCTATGGATTTTTATCATGTTTTGTTGGGAAGGCCAAGGTAGTTTGATAGATAGGCAGTGCATGATGGTAGGGTAAATACCTACATTATTGTGAAGGATAACAAGAGGTAACAATTAGTACACTAAAGGACAAAGGAGAAGAAGTGAATAAAAGTGCTAAAGTATGTTTGATTATGGAAAAACAATTCTTAAGGGGATGAAGAAGGAGACAGTATGTTTGGGTTTCACTACTAAACCCACAAAAGATGTGACAACGGAAAATATGGATAAAATTCCACATGAAATGAAGGATTTGTTGAAAGAGTATTTGAATATTCTTTCAGAAGAGTTTCCAGATGGGTTGCCACCTATGACGAGTATTAGTCATCACATAGATTTCATTCTCGTATCAAGCTTACAAAATAAGATAGCTTATATAATGACACCTATGGAGAATGAGAAAATGAAGAGACAAGTCCAAGAGTTATTAGGTAAGGTTATGATTATTTAGAGCTTAATCCCATGTGTAGTACCAGTTGTACTAGCACCCAAAAAGGGTGGAGCATGACATATGTACATAGATTCTTGGGTCATTATTAAGATAACCATAAAGAACGAATTTTTATTGTCACACATGGATAATTTTATGGAGTTGAGTACTTTATGAATATATATTTGAAGAGTGACTATCATAAAATCTAGATTAGAGAGGGGGATAAGTGGAAGACCGCATTCAAGACAAACGATGGATTGTATGAGGTCATGTCATTTGGATTGACCAATGCATTAATTATTTTCATGCAATTGATGAATGAAGTGTTGAAACCATGTCTTGGTAAGTTTGTTGTATTTTATTTGGATGATATTTTGATATTTAGCAAATGTAAAGACCATTTGGTGCATTTGAGATTGATTTTGCAAAGGTTGAAAGAAGAACAATTGTTGGTCAACTTGAAGAAATGTAGCTTTATGAAGAAAGAGTTAGTGTATTTGGGATTTGTTATTTCATAAGAAGGCTTGTATATGGATCCAAAAAAGGTTAAAGGTATTGTGGATTGACCATCACCAAGAAGTATATTTGAGGCAAGAAATTTTCATGGTTTGATAAGTTTTTACAAGAAGTTTATTAAAAAATTAGTGGGATTTGTGTACCTATCACGAAAATATTAAAGGGTGGTAGGCATGATTTCAAATGGATCATTACAGTAGAAAATAAATTTTCAAATATTGAAGGAGAAGGTAATGGAACAACTAGTTTTAGCTTTGTCATATTTCAACAAGGTTTTCCAAGTGGATTGTGATGTGAGCATAGACTTCATTCTTGGTTTCCAAAGACAAAAATATGTAATGACTTCATTTTTGTTGTTGTTGATAGATTTTCAAAAATGACACATTTTATACCTTACAAGAAAACAAATGATGCTACTCATTTTGCTACATTGTTATTCAAAGAAGTGGTGATATTGCATGGATTGTCAAAGAGTATTTTTCAAATAGGGACACTATATTTGTGGGCCATTTTTAGCAGACTTTGTGAAAGAAATTGGATACTAAGTTGGATTTTACTTCATCCTATCATCCATAAATTGATGGATGAATAGAAGCCTTGGGAATTTTTTGAGATGCTTGGTTGGAAAGAAACCGAATCTATGGGATACTACCTTAGCACAAGTTGATTTTTTATATAACTCAAACAATAGAAGTACATCCAAGAGCCCTTTCCAAATTATGTATAAATTCAATACTAGAGGAGTGGATGAGTTGAGAGATACAACTGATTCAAGAAGAAAAGAGTGTTACAACAAAATATTTTGCCGAGTATATGCATGAGTTGCACAAGAAAGTGAAAGTTGATTTGGAGAAGAACACTATGAGGTACAAACAACATGTTGATCTCAAGAGGAAAGAACATAAATTTTAGGTTGGAGATAAGGTTTTAGATCACTTGAGAAAAGAGAGGTTCCAGATGGAACTTATAACAAGCTAAAGTGGAAAAATATTGGACCTTATAAGGTCTTGTGGAAATTTATAGCCAATGCTTATGAGATTGAACTTCGAAAGGAGTGGATATATCATCAAGTTTTGATATTTTTGATTCGTATCCTTATCATGAGGGACTAGCAAATGAAAATTAAGATATAATTTCATATTTGGCTATGGAAGAATGGGTACAATAGTTGCTAGAAAAGGAGTGGGATGAGGTAGAAGCGGTGATAGACGTTGGAGTGGTTAAGAAGACAAGAGGGAGTGAGTATCATGAGTATTTGATAAAATGGAAGAATCAGTCAACAAAAGAAGCCAAATGGAGAAGTGCATCCAAAGTTGCCAAGCATGAGATATTTATTGAAGATTTCATAAGATGTTCATGAGCTGAAGTTCATAAAATATTTCTCTTATTTGATATGTATGATGCAGGAGCATCTGGGTAAAAAATAATAATAATAATTTAAGATCTTTTCAGCTGCCAAGAGGAGCATGAATTTTAACCTTCCATGTTCCACCTTTGTTCCCATTATTGGAAAAATATAAATTGAGAGTTTTGTTGCAATTTTCACATTACCAACAAGGGAAGCTATTTAATGAAGTTTTTGAGTCTTGTTTAAATTTCAAGATTACCAGCAAGAAAAGCTATCTAATGAAGTTTTTAAGTTTTGTTGCAATTTCCAGATTATTCTCAAGAGAAACTATGTAATACAATTTTGAGTTTTGTTGCAATTTCAATATTACCAGCAAGAGAAGCTATCTAACGAAATTTTGAGTTTTGTTGCAATTTCAAGATTACCGACAAGGGAAGCAATCTAATGAACTTTTAACCTTTGCTGCAATTTCTAATTTATTGGCAAGGGGAGAAATTTAATGAAGTTTTGAGTTTTGCTACAAATGTTAGTTTACCATTAAAGGATTTTTTTTGTGACTGCACTTTTTTGTTGCTGGTTTTAATTTTAGATGTTGAATAGTTGACTAATTTAATGAAGTTTTGAGTTTTGCTATAAATTTCAATGTCGATAATGGAAGTTCTTTTTTGTGACTGCACTTTTTTGCTAATGGTTTTAATTTTAGATTCTGAATAGTTGTCAATCATAAAAAATTTTCAAAGGAAGTTCTTTTTTGTGATTGCACTTTTTTTCTATTGGTTTTAATTTTAGATGTTGAATAGTTGCCACTCAATATTTTTTAATGCAATAAAATAATTGCTATTCATTTTCTAGTTGTGTAAATTTGTTGTGAAACATTTGAACTATTAGAAGAGTTTATCTTTCATTAGACCCTCTTATCTGAACTACATCACTCAACATTATCTTTTCAATCAACTCAATGCAAAGTAATAGACATTTGATGATTCTTCTAGCCAAACATTACAAAAGTTGTTTTTTAGCCAAAGAAAAGTTTGGAGAATTTGAATTTTAGATACACTTTCAACCAAATCAGGTGTAGGAGACCAAACATAAATGAACATAAATTAGTGTATTTTAACTTCTTCATTTAAAAGGCTAATTAAAAATTTTATTGATAAAAAAATACATATTATAATATTGAAAAATAAAAAAATGATTGAAAATTTAAAAATAACTTAAAATATGATAAACTTATATTTATATTTATGTATAAATAAATAAATTGATTGAATTTAAGTTAACATGTAATTATAACATAAGAGTCAAAATATAATAAAGATTAATTATAAGTAAAAAACTAGATTTTAATGAATTTCATAAACATTAGATAGATGGATAGTATATTAGTTTTAGTGGGGCACTCCCATCAAAATTATAATATTATTTGTTGTGAGGTCAATTAAAACATTTATAACTTGTCCTTTTATCAAAGGTATTCTTATTTTTTTCTATCAAATAATTCTCCATCTTCCTCAAACTATTATGTTTCTGCAATAAACTACTTGACATCATTTCATTAAAAGTTGAAATCTCACTCACTCAATTACCTTCTAAAATTTAAATTTCTTCGAGGTGAAGATCAACACTACTGTTGGTTAAATTATATCTTACTCGCCTTCCTTCTCTATGAATATGCTCGCATTTCTAAGAGATTGCCTCCTACAATAGTTGATGAACATCAATAATAATATTATTTTTATTCAATCCCCACATCATCGAATCCCCATATCCATTTTTATTAATAGCATTAATGATAATATGTGAGTCTTGCTTAATTGAAATATATTTATATCTAATTAAATTATAATTTTAATCTATATTAAATGTGCCCTAGCCTCAACATATGTTTTAGTTGAAGGTCCATTTATTTTAAGGATATTTTTTCCTTCATTATTTTGAAAAACACCATCTCCACTAGCTTTTCCTAGATTTTCTTTGGATGCATTATCAAAATTAATTTTGATAGACCCAATTTCTAGACATTTATAGGTCATCATAGTTCGAACCAAACCCTTTGTGTTAACTCCATTATCTCAAATGGCCCGTTTATGTATATTCAAATCTTGTAACCAAGAGGCTAACATCTCTTTTTCTGCACTCGAAATTTCCCATGAGAACACCATGCCAATAAACGTTTTCCAAGAGAGACAATAATATAGTTCTAAATTTGGACATGATTTTGAGATTTATTTTTTAAAATTATATTATACCTTTTAAACCATAAATTAAAAATAATAATGGCAAGACCAATCCTCCACATAATACATAATGCTTTAGCTTTGCATTTATTAATCCAACATTTTACCAACTCTTTCAATGTTAATGGAGCTACTTAATATATTCTCATATTTATAAAAAGTAACATCTAATGGTGTAAGCAAAAGGTGACAAACTAAATAGTCTAATGTTTCTAGATCCTTCTCACACAAGACACACATGAGAGACCCATAGTATCCTCTTATTTGTAGACTCTCTTTTACAAGAATCTTACTTTGGACTACTAACCAAAGAAATGTTGAGGCCTTAGGAAGGGCCTCAAATGACCAAACATTTTTCCAAGGGAAATCATTGAAACAGAAAATTTTAATTGCTTTATATCCTCATATCTTAACTTGACTGACTATCAACTATCTTTTAATACATTCTAAACCAACTCATCCTTTTGTGTAAAAATATGCAAATAAAACTCTCGAAGCATATTTTGAAGCTCATCTACAATTGGTTTTAATTCCTCTCATTCAACAAGGCTACTAATAGAAATTTGTAATTTGGAGTTGTTGCTCACACTATTATAATATTTTGTCTTTGAAATTTTAAAAGCTAGACATACTTAGTATAATGATTGTTATTCTAAAGTAGAAGTAAGACGATAAGGTTTCAACTAAGCATCGAACCAAAAATTTGTAAATTCCCCTCAATGATTAACCATCTAATGTATTTCTTTATCAATTGTAAACTATCTAATATGAAGTTTCATGTTGGCAATCCTCTAGGTAGGGTTTATTTCCTTAATAATTGCATTGCATCAAAATAACCTATATAATAATGAAGTGGCATTTTCATCTAACTATTCCCTTCATCTTTGAATAATCTTCATCCAAGTATTGCCCTTAAGGACAAACTCATAAGTCTACAATTCCATAAGCCTTCACCTCCAATATTTTTTCCTTTGTAAACTCTGTCATACTTACAAAGAAAAAACCTAATTTTTCCTTGCACCCTATCCAAAGAAAATCTCTTTAAATTTTGTCAAATTCAAATGTTACAACTATTGACAATCTTAAAATTGACATCATGTATATAGGGATGGATTGCAATGAAGTCTTTATGAGTTGTAGCATTCTGATAATGGTTAAGAACTTACCTTTTTGACTTACCAAACAAGACATTATTCTATCCAAAATATAGTCCCAAAGCTCCTTATTTCCTTTATGATACAAATAAATACCCAAAAATGTTGATGAAATTTTTAATTTTAAACCCTAAATATCCAGAATAGTTCATTGTAATCTAGGAAGAGCAAGGGTGGATTGGAAGCAAGTTTGTTCTAGGAAGAGCAATGGTGGATTAGGCCTCAAGAAAATAAAATAAATGAATTTGGCCCTTATTGCAAAACAGGGTTGGAAGTTTTTCAAAATGGATGAAGCTGGATGGGCAAAGATTTTAACAGCTAAATATCTTGGCAGAGATGGTAATTTCCTTGATATTCAGGCCAATCCAAAGAACTCTATTTTTTAAAAACACCTTCTTGATTCTAGGTTTATTATTCAAAAAGGCTTAAGATGGAAAGTTGGTGATGGTAGAAAAGTTAACTTTTGAGATGATAGTTGGATTCGTAATGAGCCCTTGATTAGAGACCAACTTCTAAACTGCTTAGAGCCCTTTACTATGCAATCATGTGTATCTAGATTCATTAATTTTATTTAGGTAAGGGATGGAAAAAGAACTTGGAAGACTTTATATCTTGTTAACCCCTCTCCCAAGTAAATTCGTGCTCTAAATTCTTTATCCAATATTCTCATAATTCTTCTCCTTAATCCTAACCCGTCAGTTGATTCCCCTGTTTGGAAAGTAGATAATAAGGATATTTTCACGGTTAAATCTGCTTACTTTCTTCAGTTTGATGAGGAAGAGGATTGGTTTCCACCCAATAAGTGAGTAAGATATGGTTCAAACACCTCATACCTAAAGTTAATTTCTTCTTTTGGTTGGCCACCCATAAAAAAATCCTTACTATTGAAAATCTTCATAAAAGAGGCTTTCCCATTTTGAATAGGTGTTATCTGTGTGAAGTTGCTTGGGAGAATGCTAATCATTTATTTCTTGAGTGTCCCTTCTCCTTAGAAGTTATCCATATTCTCATCAAATTCAATGTTACTTGGGTCATGCCTAATAATATTTTGGACCTATGTTTGCAGTGGGTTGCCCCCTTCCATAATATTCTGCTTAGAAATTATTGGTCTTTCTGTTTGTCTCATTTTCTTTGGGGTATTTGGAATAAAAGAAACAATAGAGCCTTCAAGAATGTTAAAGATGATCCCCTGCATGTGGAAGTTAAAATTTTCAATTCCTTGAAAGAAAATATTTCCATAATCCCTATCAAAAATGATAAATGGTCCCATAGCGAAGGTAAGCTTACCAGCTAGCTGGGTATCCTGAATCTGGAAGGTATTTGCATTCTACCCACCCCCAATCCTAGATATCTTGTCAAATAGTAGCCTTCACCTCAGGGTTGGATAAAATTGAACTTTGATGGGGCAGCTAAAGGTAACCTAGGCACCCCAAGGACTGGAGGAATCATCAAGAATGAAAAAGAGGTTATTATTTTGGCCTATGCTGACTTTTTAGGTGTTCAGTCCTTTTTTTTTGTTGAAGCTTGGGCGTTTTATCAAGGGGTCATGCTCCTGAAAAAATTGATGCAAATAAGGTGGTGATCGAAGGTGACTCTCTTTTTGTCATTAATATTGCTAAAGGAAATCATTCCGTTCATTGCAGATTTAATATAAGATATTTATCATTGTACTAAGAATTTAGAAGGTTTGAATTTAGACACACTTTTAGAGAAGGAAATAAGGAAGTTGACATATTGGCTAACCAGGGGGTCAATCATAATACTCTTGACATTTGGATGAAGGATTTTCCTACCTTTTTAACTTAGTGTGTTCTGGTTTCGAATTTTGGTCTCTTTTAGTCCTTGGTTGATAAGGTGCTCCCTCTTGCTTTTTGTTGAAGGCCTTTTCTTTCTTCTGCTTATTTGTGACTATTTTGTTGTATCTCCATGTACCTTGGAGCTGTTCTCCTCTTGATTTGCTTATTGTACTTGTTTCTCTTATGTCTTTCATTATAAAAATGTTAAAGATCCTTTCAAAATCCTACATTTTCTTATATATTTAATTAATTTATATATTATAATCAAATCCTATATAATCAATTTTAAAATTTTAAAATTATTATTATTTTTAATTTATTTATATTAAAATAATTATAACTTTTATATATATAACTAATTTATATATTATAATCAAATTCTATATAATCAATTTTAAAAATTTCAAAATTATAATTATTTTTATTTTATTTATATTAAAATAATTATAACCTATATAGTTATGATGTGTAAATGACCTAATCACTATTAAAATTTTGGAGAAATAGCAAAGAAACATATGAGAAATGTAATTTGTTTTTACCATAAACCCTCGTAAAGTCGAGAGAGACCTATGCTTATCAATAGGGAATTTAAAACACAGCCACACCCAACCCCTCACACACACGCCCACGCCACGGTTTGAACCTCAAACCTTCCGAAAAAAACTTAAAACCGAACCATTGCTAATTTCATATTTTCTTAATATAAAATTAAGATGCTTTTATTTTTCAAAAAAATTATAACTTGAAAATTCTATATTGGATAAAATCGTTAGACTCATCCATCCTAAATACTTTGGAATCGCAATAAAGTCGTCATGAAAAGTATTACCTTCGTCGAGATTTCTTTTTATGTCGTTTAAGAATTTTTAAAAATTAAAACACATATAAATGCCCCTATTTCAATTTTAAAAAAGTAAAATGATTTTATGAAATTACTAGGATTAATCGACAGACGATAGGGGCCAAATAAAAAAAAATAGACAGACGATAGATAGGGTGACACACATTTCCATTAAGAAAATGACAAACCAGGCTGGAAGTCCCTCTTTGATTGGTGGGTGCTTCATCGTTCCCTCTTTTGGCAGACATGCAATACAGCCAAGACGCTTCATGATATCCTGGCTGGGACCTTCCGATTCTGCCACGTGGGATGAAAAAGACGACGATTTCAAATTGCCTCGATGGGTTGATTTTGAGGTCCCAGTAATTTATTTCCAATGCCATGAGGCGATGGGAAAATCAGAAAGAGATTTGGTTTGGTGAAGTGGGTGTGCCATGTGGCAGGCAAGGTGCGCCACACGTAGGCTCATTTTTGTCACATGCCTTCCACTTGAGAGGCATGCATCCTCTCATGTCCCCAACGTTGTGGTCACCTCAATCCACGCAACAGTCATACGCTTATTTGGTGGTCACGTCAGGTTGGTACTAAATCGCTTTAATGCTGAATGTTGTTGTTGTTCAGTGGAAGTGCAGGTGTGGTTGGGTATTGAATGTTTTGAGTGTGCCTCATATTGATGATGATGGTACAAATCTCGAGACAGTCAAAGTCCAACTCCAAAAATAATTTAAAGTTTAATCCAGAAATTGAAATTTTCAAAGGTCTTCAAATATCTCGAAATTGCACTAATTAAAAATGCCACGTGGATAAAATTGAACAAATATGCCACGCAGTCCGAATGGAAAGTTATTCTGTATTGCACTAATACAGACAAAAAGAAATGGCGAGACAGTCCAAGAAGAATCCCTGGCTGTGGGACCCACCGGCTCTGCCACGCGGCATGAAAAAGAAGGAGGACGGTTCCAAAATGGTTGCGATTACCTGGCATGGTTAGTTCTAAGATTCCAGTAACTTCCCGCTGCCACGAGGCGAGGGGAAATCTAAAGAGGGGTTTTGTTTAGTGAAGAGGGCTTGCCATGTGGCAGACAAGGTGCGCCGCACGTAGGCTCATCTTTGTCACATGCCTTCCACTTGAGAGGCATGCATCCCCTCAAGTCCCCAACGTTGTGGCCACCTCAGCCCACACAACACTCGTGCGCTTCCTTGGTGGTCACGTCAGGTAGGTAATGAATACTTTTAATAATTTCTTTTCTTGGACGATTGGTTTGGAAGGCTTATCTTCCGCAGTGAATATTGTTATTGGTCGTACTTTTTCCTTGGATTGGGTAAGGCCGGCCAAGACGTCATGTAATGGAAAAAGGGAAAGTTTCATAAAATTTCAACGGCGGATTTTTGAATGCCCTATAAGACTCTACCCAGGAGGACACCTCAATAATGTCAATGACAGCCTCTTTCCGCTCACTCTACTCTAATGGTGGGACTGTAAGCTCGACCTTAACCTCTACCATTCAATATATCAACTTGGTTGGATAGCAAAGGTCGAGCTTAACCTCTACCATTCAATATCACCCTAAGGCAGTATTTTTTTGGGTTTAATGTTTGACTTTTTTTTTTTTTCTTTCTTTCTTTTTTTTAAAGCAAAGGTGGAGCTTAACCTCTACCATTCAATATCATCCTAAGGCATTTTTTTTTTTTGGGTTTAATGTGATTTTTTTTTTTTTTTCCTTTATCTACCTAACTACTCCTTCATCGCTTGTATTCGTTGTTGCTCTACCTTTCCTCCCTTCACATCCTTCACTTGGATCGTCAAAGCTTTTACCTCCCTACTTTTTTTTGTCACTATGTTTTAACCCACTTTTAATATTATACATCCATCTCATGTATTATCCATGATAGTCAAACTTTGCTTGTTCTTCCTTTTCTCATCCTCAACTTCCTTTCTACCTTGCTTAATTCCAAAGCCTCGTATCTTATTGTTTGTTATCTATTGGCCACATCAATTTTCTTCTATCCCTTAATCGTCTGACTCACTCTCTTGTCACACTTTCTCTCCATGAACACCAACCCGCTCCACTCCTCTTAGCCTACACCCTACCAACCTACTCCTCCTAGCCCATCCCTATCGACCTCTTCCATCCCCTCTCATGCCTCCTTATTGGTCGATTCACTTCGCCCTATCCCAACCCTCCTCTCGTTGACCCACTTCACCTCCTTCACTTTACCCCTTTTGTCGACCTACTCCCTTCTCTCTCCCTCCACCTCCTACCAACTTGCTCCACCCTCTCTTAACCCACCCTTCTGACCTACTTCGCCCTCCCTCAATCCGACACACCATCGATCCATCCACACCCTCTCAATCCACAAAGATTGTAGAAAAGCTTGGATAGAAGAGGGTTGAACACCCAAATCTATACAAGGTCTCATGGTTATAAAAGGGACATCAAATTTTGGTAAGTAAACAATGTATGGTGAAATTTCAAATTGGTTCTTACAAAGATGAGATACTATGTGATATTATGCCTATGGATGCTTGTCATGTTTTGTTGGGAATACCAAGGTAGTTTGATAGAAAGGCAGTGCATGATGGTAGGGTGAATACCTCCATTAATGTGAAGGATGGCAAGAGGTAACATTAAGTACACTAAAGGACAAAGGAGAAGAAGTGGAAAATAGTCCTAAAGTGTGCTTGATTGTGGAAAAAAAAATCTTGAGGGGATGAAGAAGGAGGAAGTATATCATGACCCTCCTTGGCAGGCTTTTTCGCACAAAGAAACAATGTATTAATTTATGATGCTTTAATACTTAATTTTGAGCAATTAAACCAACTATGCGATGATAGTTGATATGAAGAGTATGATATTGCTAACATATTGCCAAAATGTGCAAGATCAGGTACACTCGTAGGTGGAAGAAAGTTGAATCATCCACCAAAAGTGGGAGTACTTGAGGATGGGGAAATGATGATTAAGGCAACTTGGGGGTAACATTGATGGATACCTTCATATATGTATGCATTCGATTAGGGATAATCATCAAAATCTAGCCACCTTGAGCCCTAGATTGATAACCTAGTAGCTATCGTAAATTCTTGGGCTGAGACAGGTGACTAGGTTGATGGAAAGATTCCCTCTTTGTCTGTTACATATGCTTGGTTTATCTTTTACTTCATCACTATTTGCATTAATGGTTTGGAAAACAAGCATAATTTAGGAAGTCTTGAAACTTTGTTAGGAACCTATCCAAATGTTATTATGTAATAAATCCCTTATTTCCTAAATGGGAACCCTCACTTGCATGTGGATGGGACCCCTTCAACATTAGGGTTAGGGTTAGTTGATTTTCCTAAATTGGAACCCCTACTTGCATATGGATGGGACCCCTTCAACATTAGGGTTAGGGTTAGTTGATTTTCCTAAATGGGAACCCCCACTTGCATGTGGATGGGACCCCTTCAACATTAGGGTTAGGGTTAGTTCGAATCTATAAAAATATCAATGTAACAAAGGATGACATCTTTGGAATATCATTGTATTGGAGCTCTGCTCATAAAGGAGGTTACCCCCTTGAAGAGGCCCGCGATTCAGGACTGTAACTTCATTATTTCAATACAATATGCTATTTGTTCCATTGCAATACTGTAATTTCAGTATTATTTCTATTATTATTGCATTTCGTGTGGTTGTATTCTCAGTTTATTGGCAGGTTCCTATTAAGTGGTATGAGAGCACTTTCCAAGGTCACGTCTTGTTACATTTCAATAATTCGAGTTCCACCATTTTTGCCTTAATTTTTTTTTAGTTTCCTAGGTTAGAAACCTTGTGTCGAAGGCTTTAAAATATCACGAAGGAGCTGTCGTTATTGGCTAAGCTAGGTTACCCATAAAGCGCCTAGTGAAGTGAGGGGCGATCAGACTCCCATACCCAGGCCTTAGACAAAACCCATCTACGAAATCGAGCTCCCATGTATCTTCAAGTATATTAGGAGACCACCCTAGGATTAGGAGAAACTTTTAGCCCTAGGAAAATTTTTGACTGTGTATTCTCCATAGTGCACTGGACACAACATCTAAGAAGATCACCCTTCCATACTGTTAGAGAGGCAGGTAGTGTTCTCAAGGGTATGTGTGGAACCCTCCTTGAGTAGTGGCTTGAAATATTGGTTTGAACACTATTGTTCATCACTGCGGTATAATAGAAGGCCTATGGGCAATACACACACCTTGGCCTAGCATTACCGTATTTTTGGCATCCGTCTCCTCCAAACACTACCCACAAATTTGAGCATACTCCAAGGACAGAGATAGATAGTAACTAAGCAATACCAGGGGAATATAGTCATCAAGACAGGTATCAGGACAAGACAATGATAGCATAACAGGGCAATAACATATTAATAGGGCAGGATAAAGTACCCAAGCAAAAACAGAGTACCAGGGTAGGATAGAGTACCAAGGCGAAAACAGAGTACCAGCGCAGGACAGAGTACCAGGGCAAAATAGAGTACTCAACTTTTTAGAAAAGTAATAAAGCATAAACTTATTAAAAAAAGGGTGCACCACCAAGACTCCTCAGCTAATCACCCATTCTAGTTCTACTCCGACCAAACTATGGTCAGACTTGAATAAAGCATAAACTTAAAAAACTAAAAAAAAAATGGGTGTACCATTGGGACTTCCTAGGTCATCACCCATTCCAGTTCTACTCTAGCCACAATGTGCTTAACTGTGGAGTTCTTATCGGATCCAAAATCCAGTGCACCAATGTTGTACATGGAGTCCACATTTTCACTTTAGTGCCCTACAAAAAACAATTTTTTTTTTAATATTTATTAAAACAAGGATATCTCTTCACTCAGAGCTTAGATTGACTTCAAAATTTACCCAACGACTCTCCATTCTATTCCAGACACATTTGTCCTTGGCAACTCCTTGTCAAATTTTGCATCGATTTTCCAAAATTGGTAATTTTTTATTTTTCTTGTTAAGGCCATAACTTCCCAACGGTTGGTCAAATTGGTCTAAAATTTTGGTATTAGAAGCAGCGCCTTATTATGTACCAAAGACCCTCAGGGACCCATCTGTGAAATTTTAAGTTGAAGAAATTGCCCTAACATCGACTTGCACTAAACTAGGAGATCACAAAAAGTTAAAGAAGTCGGTATATCTCCTCATGGAGCACTCAGTTCGAATGGACATTGAAGTGGTCCGCATCCTAAAATAGTGTTTCCATCCTAATTCTAAAAAAAATTAAAAAAAAATAGGGCGATGGAACAAGCCACATTGGACACCATCACAAAACAACTTAATGCCCTTCTTCAAGGCATACAATCAATCCGGGATGATATGCAAAGTTTCAACAGAAAACTCCATGAACATCTAGGGTGAGGAAAAGGACCCCATAGGGAACGAGAAGGTTTTCATCCTACTTTTGACTGTGGTACTACCTTCAAGATGCCTAAATTAAAATTTCCTAAGTTCAATGGCCATGATGTTGATGGATGGTTGTGTCAGGCAAATCAATACTTTAAACTCCATAATACTCCCCCCAATATGAAAGTCTCCACAACATCTCTTCATTTTGAATTGAAATCCCGACAATGGACCCAATGGTTATAGTGCACCACTTACGATATTTCTTGGATGACATTTGGATCCCACTTGCGTTCTTATTTTGGGCCCACTGAGTATGCGACCTTCAATTACGCCTTGACAAAGTTAAAACAAACTTCATCGATTCAAGAATATCAGACCCAATTTGAAAGATTGTCTAACAGGACAAAGGGCTTAAATGAGAGTTTCTTCCAATGTTATTTTATCAATGGGTTAAAATATGATCTCAAGGTAGAAGTCCAAATGTCCCAACCACAATCCATCATACAAGCCATATGGTTGGCTTGTCGGGCTGAGCACAACATTTTGGCCCAAGAACGATCTTCTAAATTATTGCTAAAAAAACCCACAATCCCTACCAAGTTCCTCCCAAATAAGATGGAGGCACTCGCAAGAAACGATATCGTGGCTGTTGAAGTGGATCTTTCTATGGAACCACAAGATGACTCACCAAAAGAACCTGATGCAGAGGAACCACAAGATGACTCACCATAGGAACTAGAGTAACCCGATGCAGAGGAACCATAGGACTCACCATAGGAACTAGAGGAACTAGATGCAGAGGAACTATATGTAGAGGAACTAGATGCAAAGGAACCACCAATGACTCACCACTTAAGATATCGATCCATGTCGACCCTATGGCAAGAATGTTGATCCCTCAAACAAATAAGATCATTTGTTTCTTCAAGGGCCAACGTGATACGTGCCAATGGTTGGAAGGTGAAATGGTCTACACTCTAGACCCTCTTCCATCACTATCAATTCCAGATGTCCCTTCGACCGATATACCATAGAATTTATTAAAGGTATTACACAGTCAGGCGGTATTTCTATGATTTTTGTGGTGATAGATCATCTCTCGAAGTATGCTCACTTATGTTCCTTTGTCCATCCATACCATATCTTCACTATTGCCAAACTTTTCCTTGAATCTAGTTTTAGACTCCATGGTATGCCCTAATCCATTATGTCTGATCATGATCCCACCTTTACAAGTCAATTTTTGCAAGAACTGTTGAAACTGTAGGGGTGCAACTACGACTGAGCTTAGCCTATCATCCACATATGTATAAGCAAACCAGAATTATCAACAAGTGCTTGGAGACGCATCTTCATTGTTTCTATTCTATGCACCCAACCTAATGGGCTAAGTGGCTATCTTTGGTCAAATGGTGGTACAACATATTCCTTCACACAACTTTCCAAATGACTTCCTTTGCGGTTGTGCCTGGTTATTCTCCATCACTCTCTTCATACGTAATGGAAAATTCCAAAGCCCATGCGGTGGATGCAACCCTTCAAGAGTGCACTCAACTTTTACAGCCATGGAAGGACAACTTGATCATAGCTCAAAACTGGATGAGCCTACAAAATGATCCACTTTATTCTAAGTGTTGTTTCATTGTAGGTGAATGGGACATTCGTCGACTCTAGCCTTGCAAACACTCTTATGTCCCACATTGTGCACATCACAAATTGGCAGCTTATTTTTTTGGACCTGTTAGATCTCGCAGTGGATTGTACTAGTGGCTCACATTGCACCATCGTCAAAGTCTTCGTCCCATGACGTGGTTTACACCCCAAAGATGCAACATGAGCACCTCTCCACCAATTCCAGCTACAATTTCCTCATATTTAGCTTTGAGGATAATTTGTTTTGAAGGGGGATGGTATGTTAGGAACCTATCCTAATGTTTTTTTTTTTGAAAAAATGAAAACTTGTATTAAAACAAGAACCAGATACAAGCGGGAGAGAACACATCCCGAGCCAGAGCCACAAGCAAAACAGCAAGGAAGGCGCACCAAGGCAAAGCTAGGTACCGCAAGGCACAGAGAACGGAAGGCACGAAACAACAACAAGTCGCGAAAACGCGACATGTCGCGAAATCGCGACAGGAAAACCCGTCACGGCCACTTTGGCACCAACAGGCGCGATAACGCGACATGTCGCGAAATCGCGACATGTCACGAAATCGTGACATGTCGCGGAATCACGACAGGAATGGCCCTCGACAGCCACCCGCAGAAAGCGTCGCGACAGCGCGACAGAAACAGAAAGCAACATTCAAGCCTCATGAAGGTCGCGATATCGCGACGGAAAACCACCCAGTCACAAAGGAGCCAAACATGCCGCGAAATCGCGCAAGAAAAATGCCAGAGACCAGGAGGGCACAACCTGTCGCGAAATCGCGACAAAAACCAGCTCGAAGTTGCATCATCACTACAGGTCGCGATATCGCGACAGTTATCCACCCAGCCGCCTAATTGCCAAAAGTGTCACGAAATCGCGACAGAAGAACCATGCAGCTTCCAAAACTCAAACTTGTCGTGAAAACACGACGAAATATTAACATTTCTATTCAACTTCAAGAAGGGAATGAGAGCGCGGTAAAAACACCAATCGAACCTGGAAAGCGGGACCTGTCGTGATATCGCAACGTGTCGAGGAATCGCGAGGCACGAAAACGCGACATGTCGCGATATCGCAACAAGACGCGGGATCGCGTCACGCGATAACGCGACATGTCGCGATATCGCAACATGTCACGGAATCGCGACCCGCGATAACGTGACATGTCGCGATATCGCGACAGAAACCAGCCGGAGACTGCAGAGGCTCAACCTGTCGCGATATCGCGACAGTAACCAGCCAACGGCCGCGACAGGGCAACATGTCGCGAAATCACGACAGAAAGGACCCTTAGCAAAAAAAACTTTGCACATTATTTCAGGAATTGTTCAAGGCCTTGTCTGATCTCGGCATTCTCCACAGACAAATTGCTATGCAGATGAATCCCAACCTCTCTCTCAGCACCCAACTTAGCAAGGAAATCGGCCGCTTTATTGAGAGATCTACTAGCATAAACAGGAATCACATCCTCAATTTCTTTCCAAAGCTCTAAAATTTGGGCGACCAAAATCCGGAGCCTCCAAGCTTTTAAGGCAAAGTTTCGCATGCAATCAAGAGCACCAACCAAGATTTGGGAATCAGACTCAATGATTATCTTTCTGTGACCATGCTTGACGGCCCAGATGGAAGCAGATTTAATAGCAAAGGCCTCGACTTCATTGTTTGTGGCATATCCCAGACCTTGCAATTCCCAATATAGCACGGTCCCAGCATGATCACGGCAAATAACACCACTGCCAGCATTGCCCGGATTACCTTTAGCAGCTCCATCAGTATTGATTTTGACCCAGCCTTCTGGGGGAGGTTTCCAACAACTTCTTACCTGTCTCTCCAGATCAGCACCTCTCCCACTCAAAGGCTTAGAAGCAGGCTGGTTTTCCTTCTCAGCATAGATGGCAACGGTTTCCACAACTTTGCTCCAAATGATCTGCCAAATCCCCTCCACCGAAGAGAAGGTTTCACGAAAAATACGAGCATTTCTTTCCAACCAAACCTGCCACCAAATAAAAAGGAAACCGATCTCCCAGCCAGTACGAAGAGCTTTAGAAATAAATCTACCTCTCTTCCAGCTTTCCCATAAATTGGTCCGGGACAGATCTCCAAGCACCTGAAGTTTAAAGTGGGAGAACCAACGTTGCCAAATCTGCTGTGTGAAAGAGCAATCAAACAGAAGATGGTTCACAGTTTCCTCATTCCTATAACATAAAACACACTGGGAAGGACCAATGATGCCTCTAATTCTAAGGTTGTCAAAGGTCAAGATACCATTATGCATCAGTTGCCAAGCAAAGAAGTTCACTTTCGGCCAGCCCTTGGGATGCCAAATCTTCCTCCATTCATGAACAGGAAAAGAGTGTGGGGGGGGCTCAGGTAGGATCGAAGCATAGCCCTCCTTCACAGAATAAACCCCAAGGTTCCCGAAGCCCCAAGCAAGCTCATCCTCCTCATCTCTCCCAGATAGAAACCTTTCAGCCAAAAGTTTTTCCAGAGTTGGGGCCTGCTCCGGAGGGATTGGAATAGGCCATTCACCCAGCCGCTTAAATTTTTTAACCTTATACTCCCCGGAAGGCTGGTAGTGAAGTAGGTCTGAATATGAATCCAACCTTTGTCTTCAAGAGCTGTTTTTAGCGGAAGCAGATCGGGAAACACTGCAAGAATAGGAGGATGCTGATCCCAAGAGTCAGTCCAGAACCGGGCCTTCTCCCCTCTCCCAAATTTCCAGAACAATTGATCTTTGATAATGCAAGAACCAAGCTTGAGCGCCTGCCACACAAGAGAACCATTACCTTCCAGAGGATAGCGGCCCAAGTCATTGGGAGGAACAGGACCCAAGTATTTACTAGAAAGGATTCTGCTGCGAGAGGGACGAAGGCCGAGAAATCCACCTCCAAGTACAATTTCCCGACCCGGGGCCCGATTGTTAAACTTGGAGCTTCTCAAGCCCAGCCCACCTTTTTCCTTGGGTTGGGTGACCTTATCCCAACCAACCAAGGCCCATTTCCTCTCTCCATTGGCACCTTCCCAAAGAAAACTTCTAGCCGCTTTGTCCAACTCTTTCCAGATTGAGGGAGGGGCGGCCAGAATTGAGAATTTGTAAATAGGCATAGCCTGAATAACAGACTTCAGAAAAGTTAGTCGGCCCCCATAGCTTAACCATCTATGAGACCAATGATTCATTCTCTCTTTGATGCCATCTAGCAGGTCCTTCCAAAAATCAGTTGTCGAGTTTTTGAAATGCAGAGGAACCCCCAAATAAACAACCGGAAGGGAGGTCCGAGTGAAACCCAGAATCTCCATAACTCTCTCTTGCGACCTTTGATCAAGGTTGAAGAAGACCACTTTTGATTTTGAATCATTGATGGCTTGATTAGAAGCCCGAAGGTAGACGTTAAGAGTATCTTTGATTCCTCTTGCTTCTCTGAGGTTGGCAACCCCCACCAAGCCCGTATCATCCACAAACCGTAAATGAGTCAAAACTTCGGCTCCGATTTTAATTCCTGTAATCTGTCCTTGACGTCTTCTTCTCAGGAGGAGTCTGCCAAGACCTTCAGCCAAGATAAGAAAGAGATAAGGAGAGCAGGGATCTCCTTGACGGAGACCCCGAGAGGCTCCAAAAGGTGGCGAGGGAAGCCCCTTAATTAAAATAGAGTATGAAGGCGTAGAGATATATCTCATGACCCAGGCAATCCAATCCTGAGAAAAACCAAAGGCTGCCAACATCTTGACCAAGAAACCCCACTCTACTCTGTCATAAGCCTTAGACATATCCAATTTGATGAACATTCCTTTGTTACCTGAATTATGCATAGAATGGATAGCCTCCTGAGCCAAGATCACTCCATCCAAGATCTGTCTTCCTTCAACAAAACCCCCTTGCTCAGGGGAAATTAAATTTTGAAGAAGGGGTTTTAGTCTTTCAGCCATAAGTTTAGAAATAATTTTGTAGATCACATTACATAAAGCAATAGGTCTGAAATCAGAAATGAGAGCCCCCCCTCTCCTTTCGGAATTAAAGTGATAAAGGTATGATTTAGAGCCTTGAGCATTCTTTTGTTAATTCGGGATTCCTCAATGACGACCAACACGTCCTCCTCCAAGATGTCCCGGAAGGCTCAGAAAGAACTCAATAGGGAAACCGTCCGGACCAGGCGACTTTCCTGTGCACATCCCAAAGACCACCTTCTTGAGTTCATCACGATCAATGGGCTTAAGAAGGGACTGATTCTCTTCATGAGAAATAATAGAGGGAATTCCGTCAATGACTTCATTTTGAGCTTCCACATCATGCTGCAAACTTTCCTTGAAGAGGTTTGAGAAGTACTCCATAGAAAGGGAATGCATGTCAGGAAGAGTGTCAAAAGAATTTCCAAACTCATCTTGGAGGAACTCCATGTTATTCAATTGCCTTCTAGCACAGGCAGAGCGATGGAAAAATTTAGTATTTCTGTCTCCTTCTAATAGCCAAGTATTTCTGGCTCTCTGTCTCCAGTAGATCTCTTCTTGATTATCAATGTCCTCAACTGCTTTGCGTAAGGCGTCATCCTCAAATTTAAGATGCTCAGAAATAATTCCTTCTCTGAATTGTTTTTGCACCTCATTCCATCTGTCCAGCAAGGGGGCTCGTTGGAGCTGGAAATCAGATTTGTTAGTTTGCTTCCACTGTTTCAGTTTACTCTTAACATAGAGGAGCTGTTTGTGAATTTTGAACATAGTTGTTCCAAAAGGGGGACGGCCTTCTTCCCACCACTGTGGAATTTTCCTTCGTAGGTCCTCTTTTTGCAACCAAAAATTTTCAAATTTAAAAGGTTTGTAATACTTTCCTGACATAGTCCCTCCCTCCAGCAAAATGGGAGAGTGATCAGAAACTGGGCCCTCCAAGATCTGGAATTTGATATTCCATCTAACATAAGCTTCCTCCGAGACCAAAAACCTGTCAAGCTTAACCCTCCTACTGTATGGCTCTCTTCTCTTATTAGTCCAGGTAAAGTTTGTACCAGGGCCTTTGATGTCAACAAGGTTAAAGGCCTGAACGTGGGCAATAAACAGCCTATCCCCTGTATCCAGAACAGGGATGCCACCTTCCTGATCTCTAGCGGATAATTTAGCATTGAAGTCCCCAGCTAAAATCCAATCAAGATCTTCCCGGGAGGACCTCATGTTTTGAACAGCTTTCCATTGAGACCGTTGACCTTCGGTATTCTGAACCCCATAGAAATTTGTAATTAAGACTTGTTCAGCTGTAACTATATTCTTGAAAAGAGATGTTAGGACCCCTCTCCAGGCTATATGATCTACTGCTATCCACGCCAAAGGATTCCAAAGAGTAGCAATCCCTCCCGAGGCACCAAGAGCAGCCACTGCCATATGGCCAGCACCCCTCCAGATTCGGCCGACAGTTTTACTCATGAGGTCTAATGACATTTTTGTTTCCTGAATGAGCAGAAAGTCTGTTTTACTTCTTTCTAAAAGTCTTTGAACAACAGATTGATGGGTTCTACTGTTTAAACCCCTCACATTCCAAGATTGTATAATCATTGGAAACCTTGGGAGCAATACGAATCAATTGTTCTTGCCAATCCTCCATTGATTAGCTTATCCCCTTGCACTGCGATTAGATCCTTATTGGATTTCCTGCCCACCCCTTGGGAATTACTATTTTTCGATCTCTTCTCCACCTGGGAAATTCCAAGAGCTGGTCTTTCTCTGAGATTTTCTGCAATTCCCATAGAAACATCTTTAATAACGGGTTGGGTCAGGGCGTGGATAACCAGAGTCCCAAGGTTTTCATGGTGCAAAGTCTCAGAGGAATCAAAATCCTGTTCAAGGACAGGGGTTGAGGAAGGAGGAGCATGAGTAAGGATAATATTATCCTCAAGGATCCCATCTGCTCCTTCCATAGGTTGGTCTTCTTGATCCACAAGAGATTTGAAGATTTCATACCGATTTGTTGGCTTGGGGAGAGCTTGCTCCTTACCATTTCTCTTTTTATTTCTTCTCCTCTTCTGCTGTTCAAAGCCATCATTCTGGCCCTCAGACCCAGTGGGAATGACAGATGGTTCCTTGGCCGAAGTGGACTTACCTCCTCGGGAGCGATTTGACATTCCCTGTGTAGCATCCGCATTGGTGCTCAAGATATTTGGACAGAACCTTGCCAAATGGCCATGCAAATGACAGACTCTACAACGGAAAGGTAGGGCTTCATAGTCTAGCTGCTGTACCCAAGAATGTCCTGCTAGCTCCAATTCCATCTCAGCTGGTAGCGATTGACTAATATCCAATTCTACACAGATTCTTGCATAAACGGCAGTATTTCCTTCAATGGTATCCTTAGAAACTCCCAAAAATCTACCTAAAGAGTTGCCTATCAATTCAAGAATCCGCTCACCCCAAAACTCCATCGGGAGAGCATACAGACGGATCCAAACCGGGACAGCCGTGGGTTCAATGCGAGGGTCGAAACCCGCTCTCCACGGCTGGACAAATAACCCTGTCGGGCCATGGCTCCTCTTCTCTGATTCAAATGCTCTGTTTCTATCCAGTAGGGAAGAAAAACTAATAATGAAATACCCATTGCTAATGGGCCATAAGGAGTACTCACCGATTGGCTCCCAGTTTTGTCTCACCCAGGAATGCAAAAAGTGCAGGGTGGGTCGAATGCCCATGAACTTGCAAATCAGATCATGCGTGGTCCGGTAGTTTATCGTGTCTTCAACCAGCTCCGGTTCGATGACTATTTTTGGTCTTGATGCAGATTACGGGAGACAACCATTAATTCTGTGCCCGGGAGAGCCCTTGCCCGCATTCTTGGCTAGCGGATGGAAGGCACTTGCGTTGAGCTTCGACGAGAGGAAGACGCAGGATTATCTCGAAGAATCTCCGCATAAGAGGTCTTTTTTCCTTCGCGAGAACCAGGAAGAGACCCCATTGGGCCCTCCCGGGAAACCGAAAGATCCTAGTCCAGAGGCCTGCAACAGACCCCAAACACGCTGAAGGAGGTTTCCGAACTGAAACCCTGGAGCCACGGCCGTCGACAGTGCAGAAGGATTCCTGCCAAAACGCCAGAGCTCAAAAACCAGTTGACCTTTTCAAACCTATCCTAATGTTATTATGTAATAAACCCCTTATTTCCTAAATGGGAACCCTCACTTGCATGTGGATGGGATCCCTTCAACATTAGGGTTAGGGTTAGTTGATTTTCCTAAATAGGAACTCCCACTTGCATGTGGATGAGATCCCTTCAACATTAGGGTTAGGGTTTGTTGATTTTCCTAAATGGGAACCCCCACTTGCATGTGGATGGGACCCCTTCAACATTAGGGTTAGGGTTAGTTCAAATCTATAAAAATATCAATGTAACAAAGGATGATATCTTTGAAATATCATTGTATTGGATATCTGCTTATAAAGGAGGTTGCCCCCTCGAAGAGGCTCATGATTCAGGATTGTAACTTCATTCTTTCAATACAAGCTGCTGTTTGTTCCATTGCAGTACTGTAATTTCAGTCTTATATCTATTATTCTTGCATTTCATGTGCCTGTATTCTTAGTTTAGTGGTAGGTTCCTATCAAACTCCTTGTATGGCTTGAATCCGTTGGCATGATGATAGTGTTCAAAAGAAGAACCCATGCTTATGTTTGAATTTAATTGAAAATAAATGGATGATTTATTTTTTAATGATAAAAGAATTTCATTTGAAAATAAATAATTGATTTATTTTTAATTGATAAAAGAAGTTCATTTGAAAATAAACAATTGATTTTTTTCTAATTGATTAAAGTTTTTCATTAGAAAACAAATAAATGATTTATTCTTTATAAATAAAATATTTTCATTTGAAAATAAAAAGTTGTTTTTATTTTTAATTGATAAAAGAGGTTCGGTTGGAAATAATTGAGGTTTATTCTTTTTTATTGATAAAAGAACTTATAACATTAATAGATGCTATATTTTAAAGAGTGATAAGACTCCATTTAAAGTTATTTGTTTAAATAAAATTTCAGTTTCATTTAGATAAATTTTATGATTAAAATAAAGGAAAGACCTTGTTCCAATTATATTAAGAATTCTTTTAGCAATAGATATTTTTTAAAAATATTGAGGTTAGAGGCTCTGCCAACCTTAAAAGGAGTAAGCAAAGACTTCATTTATGGGGAAGCTTCGCAGTCGTGCAAGAAGGACTTCTTTAATGGAAATCCTTGCTCGAATGATTAAGGGATAAGGGTGAGTTGATGTCGAGTAGGTAAGGGTGGTAGGTGAACTAATGAATCATGGAAAAATACATGCACTCCCTCCTACGTGAGAAGGAATGGGAGGAGGAGATGGCATTATCATTGTGAGGTGGGAAAAATGCAAAAAGAGAAGGGTGGAGGTTCAAGAGCTCCCTATAACGTTGGAAAAATAGAAGATTGACGAAGAACTTAGTGGAAGAAAGAAACCAGACCTGCCTCTATATTTGTGAAACCATCGCACAAAGACATTAGGTGGTTTACGAATACACCATATTTTTGTTAATCCTTACGAAGTAAATATGGTTTCGTATCCTTAGCCTTGTGTCCCTTGCTGATTTCGTTTATTATTTGGACATCATATGTGGTTATGTGTTACAAGTCCCTTATGTTTACCTAGCTTGCTACCTACAAATGATGCAAGAGTCATCCGAATATTTGGCTAGTTACCCTATAGATGTTGCTACTTTTGGAAACTTAACTCCTTTTCTCTACGTGAATAACACGGTCTTAGACTTAGCTCTCTGATGTTGGTTCATCCTCGCATTTGTTTTTGCTTGTGGCGTCCCGTGCACAACCGCTAGACTAGGCTCTATGTTGCTGGTTCATCCTCACCTTTGTTTTTACCTATGACAACCAGTTAGACTAGGCTCTCTATTGCTGGTTCGTCCTTACCTTTGTTTTTGCTTGTGATAGCCAATTACAGTAGGCTCTCTATTGCTGGTTTGTCCTTGCCATTGTTTTCGCCTGTGATGATCGGTTAGTCAAACCCTTTGTGCTGGTCCTGTGAGATCTATTGCTAGGGCGTCTCATCTCTTCATCGTCCTCAAAGTCTTGTAAGTATCGATTCTTTGTGATACCTCTCGCAACTAATATATTGGGGGTCGATAGACCCTTGAGTGACCTTTCACCTCCTATTGAGTCTTGTCACAGTAGTGTTTGTGGACTTCTACAATCGACGACATAGGTGAAACCTATAGCTCCTCTCTCTCTCTTGGTTCTCCTGGTCAATTTCGTGAAGGGGTTTGGTCGACTGTGAAGTGTGCAGTCAAGTTTTAGAAGAGCCTTTGTGAGTTTTGTTGTTCTTAGTGGACCTCGTTAGTAGATTAGTCAAATTCAATCGCCACTTTAGATATCTCTTGTGGTCTTTAAAAGTTGAGCAATCGCCTATTAAACTAATGAGGGTTGTGAAACGATTGTTAATTTAATATAAGGTTGGTTGATGATTCAATCATTTCTCTAAGAATATAAAACCCTTGGGCAAATTGCTTGGTAGCTAATTATTTCTTTGGAAGAGAAAGGATTGGGCTTATTTTTGTTAATTAAAGATATGGGGTTTTAATTAGTGAAAGTAAGGGGGACTATGTTGTATTTTGTTAATTAAAGATATGGAGCTTTAATTAACAAAAGTAAATGGATTTGGATTTATTTTATTAATTAGAGGTATGAGACTCTTTTTGGTAAAGTAAATGAATTATGTTGTATTTTTGTTAATTAAAGATATGGGGCTTTAATTAGCAAAAGTAAATGGATTTGGATTTATTTTATTAATTAGAGGTATGGGACTCTTTTTGGTAAAGTAAATGGATTATGTTGTATTTTTGTTAATTAAAGATATGGGGCTTTAATTAGCGAAAGTAAATGGATTTGTATTTATTTTATTAATTAGAGGTATGAGACTCTTTTTGGTAAAGTAAATGGATTATGTTGTATTTTTGTTAATTAAAGATATGAAGCTTTAATTAGCGAAAGTATATGGATTTAGATTTATTTGATTAATTAGAGGTATGTAACTCTTTTTGGTAAAGTAAGTGGATAATGTTGTATTTTTGTTAATTAAAGATATGGGGCTTTAATTAAAAGTAGATGGATTTGGATTTATTTTGTTAAATAGAGGTATGGAACTCTTTTTGGTAAAGTAAGTGGATTATGTTGTATTTTTGTTAATTAAAGATATGGGGCTTTAATTAGTAAAAGTAAATGGATTTGGATTTATTTTATTAATTAGAGGTATGGGACTCTTTTTGGTAAAGTAAATGAATTATGTTGTATTTTTGTTAATTAAAGATATGGGGCTTTAATTAGCGAAAGTAAATGGCTTTGTATTTATTTTATTAATTAGAGGTATGAGACTCTTTTTGGTAAAGTAAATGGATTATGTTGTATTTTTGTTAATTAAAGATATGAAGCTTTAATTAGCGAAAGTATGTGGATTTAGATTTATTTTATTAATTAGAGGTATGTAACTCTTTTTGGTAAAGTAAGTGGATAATGTTGTATTTTTTTTAATTAAAGATATGGGGCTTTAATTAGTGAAAGTAAATGGATGTGGATTTATTTTATTAAATAGAGGTATGGGACTCTTTTTGGTAAAGTAAATGAATTATGTTTTATTTTTGTTAATTAAAGATATGGGGCTTTAATTAGTGAAAGTAAATGGATTTGGATTTATTTTATTAATTAGAGGTATGGGACTCTTTTTGGTAAAGTAAGTGGATTATTTATATATTTTTTAATTAAAGATATGAGGCTTTAATTAGCGAAAATAAATGGATTTGGATTTATTTTATTAATTAGAGGTATGTGACTCTTTTTGGTAAAGTAAATGGATTATATTGTATTTTTGTTAATTAAATATATGAGGCTTTAATTAGCGAAAGTAAATGGATTTGGATGATTTTTATTAATTAGAGTTATGGGACTTTTTTTGGTAAAGTAAATGGACTATGTTGTATTTTTGTTAATTAAAGATAATGGGCTTTAATTAGTGAAAGTAAAATAACCTAGCTATTTGGAAATTAAAGGTATGGGACTTTAATTTGTCAAATCATGGTTAGAAAGAAATTGGTTAAAGGAGAACCTATGATCTAGTTGCATTTGTTGAAATACTTTCATGGGATAATGAGAGGAGAAAAAATGGTGATTTTTATAATGTCAACCATGCAATAGATGATTAGATACTTTGATTTGATTTTATAGTTGCAATTTGACAATAAAGCATAGTAGATGCATTTAAAAACATGTCTATCATGGAACCATGAGTGCCATGATCCCCTATTATCCTCAAATGATCGCTAGAGGCTAAGGAGGACCATGGAGGCAGTTGGAACCAATGAGTTAGTTTGATTTTAGCTTTAAAGATTTACTTATGCTTAAATAGATATGAATTGTGGGGAGATTTCCTGATGAAATTGATGTAATGAATTATTCTTTAAGAGTATGAAGGATTTATCATACTTGCTTAATTGTAATAATTGCTTAATGGTTGGATGATGTACTTTAAATTACTTATGTTTTACATTTAAATTTATTTCTATTAATGTTTACCTTCATTTTAATGTTGCTTTCTTTCTAGTATCTTTCTACTTTGCGATTATGCTTTTGTTAGATTTAGTATATGTTCTTGCTTTCTTGCTAAATCAACATAAACCTAAGTATGAAGTTCTAGGGTGAACTTAATGGTGACCTAAGGGAATTAAGACCCCCTTAGCATGAACATAGGAGACCTAAGGGACTTGATACCCCCTTAGGGAGATTGAAACTAAGTTGTGAAAAGACTACATCTAAGTTAATATAGCTCATCAGTTAGACGAGATGGATAGCTTAACTCGCAATACGCATAACATACCTACATAGACTGATTTGTGTATGGTATGGAGATGGGTGTATACCTTTGACGGATTGAAGGTGATAAGTTTAGCTCATCGAGAATGATGAGAGGGATAAAATTATTTGCGGTAACACATAATACGTCTACATAGATGGATTTATGTGATGGTACTTCGTGAGGTGTAGTTATTTGTGAAACTTAGAAGACTATCAATAAAACAATTAGTGCTTGGTTAGGGGTTTATGAATACCTCATCTTAGTAAAAAAAAAATATTTTATTTCTATATGTTTTCTTGTAGCTAAATTTGGGTCATTAAATTTGGTATCAGAGCTCTAGGTACAAGGGTATAAAGCTTATTGTGTGCTAAAGTAATTTGGGTGCCTTCCATGAAGATTTGCTTCGAGATGAGTAAAATCTAGGATGGCCTAGATCTCCTACTTGCTAGAATATAATGGGGATTACTCCCAAGGGTGAATGAATGTTATGATACCTTAGTATGGGATTTGGTATTAATGTCACATCATAACCTAGGAAGATCCTCCTAATTTGATCATTGATTCTTGTAGCAATAGAAATTTGTATTGTGGTTAGAATTAGTGATACAGTTCGAGTGAAGTTCTAACCTAGTACTCTTCTTATTTGTAACCTGGTTAAATATGCCACCTAATGATAGAAAAGAGGGGCCTACACTTAGATGAACTCGACAAAATAATATTGAAGAGAGGACTCGAGATGAAGGTTCAAGGAATTTAAATAAAGAGGTGCTAGGGAAACACCCAATCTTGCAGGATTTATAGGATGCATTTCTAGATAAATACCTAGACTTCCTCTTGTGCAGGAATTTGATTTCACAATTGACCTTATGCTAGGAATAAAACCTATTCATAGATCTCTATAGGATGAATCCTATCGATATGCAAGAACTAAAGGTTCAATTATAGGGCTTATTAGAAAAGGGTTTGATAAAACCAAGTGTATCACCTTGGAGTGCACCAGTTTTATTCATGAAAAATGATGGTTCTTTGAGATTGTGTATTGATTACAAGATGATAAATAAAGCTACAATCAAGAACTGATATCCCCTACCTAGAATATAAAAATTTATTCGATAAATTAAGATATGCCACAATATTCATTAAGATTGAGATATCACCAATTAAGAATACGTGAGGAGGATACTCACAAAACAAATTTTAAGACTTGATATGGGAATTATGAGTTTACAGTCCTACCATTTGGACTGACTAATGCCCCAGATGCATTCATGAATCTAATAAACAATGTATTTAGAAGGTACTTGGACCAGTTTATCCTTGTATTCCTAGATGATATCCTAATATACTCTCGGAATAAAGAAGAGCACGATAAGCATCTCAAGATCGTGTTGGAGTTGCTAAAGGAAAACCAACTCTATGGGAATCTAACCAAGAGCGATTTCTATGTTTCAAAGGTACGATATCTTGGACACATCATATCAGCTGAAGGAATTGTTGTGGATCCAGAGAAAATTGAGGCCATCCTGAATTGGCCACCTCTTACTAATGTAACTGAAGTGCAAAGTTTCATGGGGTTAACATGCTACTATATGTATTACATAAAGCATTACTCCAAGATTACTACGATAATAACTAACCTTTAGAAGAAGGGAAAGGAATTCAAGTGGTTGGAAAAGTGTGAAGCTACCTTCGCTTTGTTGAAATATAAACTCACTACCGCACCAATACTAAATATTCCTAACCCTCAAGGGGACTTTTTAGTGTGCACATATGCATCATTGTAAGGTTTAGGAGGAGTATTATCTCAAGAGGAGTCAATAGTAGCGTATACTTCAAGGAAGCTCAAAAAGCATAATTTTAACTATGCTACACATGATTTAGAGTTAATTGTAGTAGTGCATGCTCTAAATGCCTAACACCATTATTTGGTGGAAAGGCCATTTGAATTAAGGACTAATCATCAAAGTTTGAGGTACATATTTACCCAACCTATACTCAATGCGAGACATAGAATATGGGTTACGTTCCTCATTGAGTATGACTTTGAAATTGAGTACATAAAAGGGAAGGAGAATAAAGTTGGTGATACCCCGAGTAGTGATATTCACACAATGACACTGAGAGGGGGGGGGTGAATCAGTGTAACTATTAATATTAATATCTACAGCATTTAAAAATGAAGCAAAGAGAACTTGAAAACCAGAAAAGCAAATTGAACAATAGAGCACACCACAACACTCAATATACCGAGGTTCACCAATTTGGCTACTCCTCAAAAATGACTGCTTGGACTCCAATCCAAATCCAGTCTTTGCAAAATACCAATTTTACAAACACTTTACCGACATCTACTGGAAGGAGCACCAACCCCTTAGTTTTCTGCTGCAACAGATAGGAGCACCAACCCCTAGTACCAAGCACCAACTTGGACTGCAATTACGAGCAATTTAAAATGACATAAACATGTCTTCACTTATTACACGATCTTGACTGGTCTGCAATTAAACAAACTATGCACACTCTCACGGCTCTGCTAATTTCTCTCTTGGCTCTCTTCTAACCCTCTTTTCATAGCAATTTCCCTCTAACAGCAGCAACCCTATTCTCTGCACGACTGTCCTTTTATAACCCCTTTTTCTCATCGGGACTTTTCGTCTTCTATAACTTTTCAATCCTGCATGCAGTCGAATGACATTCTCGAGCTGTTCGAATTCTTTTCTCCTCTTCATAAGCGGTTGTTCGAATCCTTGCAAATACGGTTGTTCGAATGCTTGCAAATACGTCTTTTTGAAAGCTTTTCCGATCCTTCATATTTGGCTATTCGAATTCTGCAAATACGGCTTTTCGAATGCTGCAAATACGTCTTTTTGAAAGCTTTTTCGATCCTTCATATTTGATTCTTCGAATGCTTTTCAATCGTGCATATACAACTATTCTAGTGCATGTCTAACACCTGTCAATGTGTAACTGCAGATCTGACATCAGTTACTTTTTACGTAACTGGCTGCATGATTTTCCTGTATGCTTTTTCTGACACGTGTCATCTTGCATGCTCCTTCGGCTTTTACCCGCCCAACTGTTACCTATCGCGAAATCGTGACATTTTTGCCCAATTGACTTTTTATGGGCTGTTGACCGTGAAATACTAACTTGTCATGATATCGCGACACATTTTGTAGCCGTACGCCTTCATGCCCTTGCTGTCGTGAAATCATGACCATTTTGGCTTTTGAAAGCTTTTCCTCTGTTCATGTCGCGAAATCGTGACACTTCAAACTTTTTTGACGTCACCCTTAATGTTGTCAAAACTCATCATCCTTAATGTTGTCTGAAATCGCGACCTTCGGCTTCTGATGCTTCTCTTGCAACTTGTCGCGAAATCGTGACACTTTCGCTTTTCGACGTCATCCTCAATTTTGTCACGAAATCGTGACGCTTACTTGAGGTCTCTTTTGCAACTTGTCGCGATATCGTGACACTTTCTCATCCTAATTTTTTCCAAATCTGACACTTTTTCTCATCCTTGTCTGAAATCGTGACGTTTAAGCTTTCGTACAATCCTTGCTTCATGCAGTAGCGAAATTGGAACATGTCGCGAAATCGTGACGTTCTTCGCTTCCGTACAACTCTTGCTCCATGCACTAGCGAAAACAAGACATGTAGCGAAATCGCTACAACTTTGTTGCCTTGCATTTTGACTTGTAGCGAAATCGCTACACCTTTGTTTCCATACATTTTGTCATGCAGCGAAATCGCTACACCTTTGTTTCCATACATTTTGTCATGCAGCAAAATCGCTACACCTTTTTCACCTTGTTGCTTCCACTCCGATCTGTCGCGAAATCGTGACACTTTTCATTACTGCGCCTTTACCCGACACATGTCACGAAATCACGACAATTTTGCTTGCACCTTCTCTCTCCTCGACCATGTCGCGAAATCGTGACAATTTGGCATGCATTTTCTCTCTCCTCGGCCATGTCGCGAAATCGCGACAATTTGGCATGCATTTTCTCTCTCCTCGGCCATGTCGCGAAATCGCGACAATTTGGCATGCATTTTCTCTCTCCTCGGCCATGTCGCGAAATCGCGACATTTTTCTTTTTGCCTTCGGACCTCTCAACCTGTCGCGATATCGCGACAGAAAACATGTCGCGATATCGCGACAGTTTTCTTTCTGCCTTCGGACCTCTCAACCTGTCGCGATATCGCGACAGAAAACATGTCGCGATATCGCGACAGTTTTCTTACTTGTCTTTTTTACAAATTTCTGAATTTGGGTCACTTCTATTTTCCTGCAAATTCACTATACTTGATCTGACTGACTTCAGAATTCTTGTCCATTGCTTCAACTGCATCAATTTATATCTGTGTTGACAACAATGACAATACTTTTGCTGCACCTTGTTCAACAATCTCCCCCTTTGGAATTGTTGGCAACACTTATGCACTCTCCTGTAATTCTTCTCCCCCTTTGACAATAATACCAAAGGGTGCATTGCAGACTCCCCACGAGTCTATGCACACCACTCTCGGACAAATGTTGTTATAGTTAGCAAAAATCATGAATATAAGCAAAACTATAAGTATAGGCATAAATGCACCCCATGAGAATGTGATCCCAAATGAAAGTCAGTTCTTGGGAATTGTGACCACTCCCAACTTATTTCGAAGGTACTCAAAAACATCCTTGGGCAATGGTTTTGTGAATATATCTACTACTTGCTCTGTAGTTGGAACAAAATCCAATTTGACCTCTCCTTCTGCAACTTTATCCTTCAAGAAATGATACCGGATTGCAATATGTTTGGTTCTAGAATGCATAACTAGATTCTTGGATATGTTGATAGCACTAGTGTTATCACATTTAATTGAAATTGGCTCTTTGAAATGAATACCAAGATCTTTCAACGTTTGTCTCATCCATAATATCTATGTACGACATGTTGTTGCTTGCAATGTATTACTGCCTCTGCAGTGGATAGAGAGGCGATTCTTGTTTCTTCGTTGTGCCATGCTACCGACCTGTCTCCAAGATAAAATGCTCCTCCACTGGTACTCTTTCTATCATCAATACATCCTGCCCAATCTGCATCAGAATATGCAATCAAAGTGAAATCTTTACCTTTTGGGTACCACAACCCATAATCCATAGTACCCTTGAGGTACAGAAGATCCTCTTTACAGCTGTCACATGAGTTTCTTTGGGACTAGCACTGAAATCTTGCAACCATGCATACTTGCTTGTAATATATCTGGTCTAGTGGGTCGTTAAATACGATGAGGCTTCCAATCATAGACCTGTACATTGTTTGATCTACATCCGGGGATTTATCATCCTTGCTCAACTTGCAACCTGTTGTCATGGGAGTGCTGACCGGTTTACTATCTTCCATTGTGAACTTTTTCAGCATTTCTTTTACATATTTAACTTGAGAAATAAAAATGCCTTTTTCATTTTGATTGACCTGCGAGTCCTAGGAAATAAGAAAGTTCACCAATCATAGACATCTCAAATTCTTTCTTCATTTTAGTTGATATGTCTTTGCAATATTCATCCATCTTGTTGCCAAATATTATATCATCTACATAAACAACAAGAACAATAAGATGCCCCTTCTCTGTTTTGACATATAAATTGTTGTCCACCAAACCTTTCTTGAACCCTTGTTTAATAAGATAGTTATCCGACCTTGCATACCATGCTCCGGGTGCTTGTTTCAAACCATATAATGCTTTCTTTAACACTGCAAACAAAATCTGGATTGTCACCAAGTTGGAAACCATCTGGCTGTTCAATGTAAACCTCTTCTTCCAGTTTTCCATTCAGAAATGCTGATTTTACATCCATTTGATATACTTTGAAATTTTTATGGACTGCTAAAGCCGGAAACATTATGATTGCCTCTAATACGGCTATCGGTTGCAAAGGTTTCCTCAAAATCAATGCCTTCAACTTTGAGCATAGCCTTCTGAGACCAATCTTGCCTTATTTATGACAACCTGTCCATCTTCATTTAACTTATTTCGAAAAATCCATTTAGTGCCTATTATGTTTTTATTTGTTGGCCGTGGTACTAATTCCCAGGTATTGTTTTTCTCAATCTGATCTAGTTCTTCATTAATTGCCTTCATCCAACTTTCATCTGTGCTTGCTTCGACAACATTTTTAGGTTCAATGCTAGATAACAGAGAATAGTTCCGCACTGCTGCTCTTCTTGTCTGAATACCATCTGTGGGATCCCCAATAATCTGTTCATTGGGATGATTTTTCTGCCAGTTGCCTGTTTTAAATTTCCTGTTTTCTCCTTCTTCTGAGTCAATTTTTACAACATCTGGATCAATTTTTTGATTCTCATCTGTTTCCTTTTCATCATCACCTTCAATGACTTCTTCATAAATAGGGTAGTTTTCTTGATAAGTAATTTCTTGTTCTCTACCTTCATCAACTTTCACATCAGCACTCTCAACAATTTTCTTTAGCCTCTTGTTGTAACATGTGTAGGCTTTGCTTTTTGTTGAGTAACCAAGAAAGATACCTTCATCAGCTCTTGCTTCAAATTTATCGAGATTATCTTCGATCCGTTTGATGTAGCACTTGCTTGCCAAATACTTTGAAATGTCTTGTTGTTGCCTTTACGTCGAACCACAGCTCATAAGGTGTTTTGCTTTCATGTGGTCTTAGCATGCACCTGTTTTGAATGTAAGCTGCGGTATGTCTTGCCTCTTTCCAAAATCTATCGACTATTTTGTTCTCAGCCAGCATTGTCCGTGCTATTTCCTGCCTCTGTCCTATTCTTCCTTTCTACAACACCATTTTGCTGAGGTGTCCTAGCTGCTGAAAACTGTCTTCTTATCCCATATTTTTGACAGTATTCTACAAATTCTTCTGAAATAAACTCTCCTCCTCTGTCTGATCTTAAGCATTTAATCCTTTTTCCAGTTTGATTTTCAACCTATTTTTTAAAAATCTTAAACATCTCAAAGGCATCTGATTTAAGCTTTAAAAAGAATATCCATGTCATCCTGGAGTAATCATCTATTAACAGCATAAAGTATTTGTCACCATTTATGCTTTGTGTTCTCATGGGTCCACACAAATCAGTATGAATTATCTCCAAAGGTTTGTTGGTGAAGTATTCCTTTGATTTAAAAGTGGATCTGGTTTGCTTCCCTTTTTGACATGAAGCACGAGATGCTATTTCTTGGTTTGCCAATGGTTGGTATATCTCTTCTTGCCCTTTTTGAACTTATTTTTGCCAGATTGTCAAAACTAATATGACCGAGCCTCTTGTGCCACAACCAATTTTCATCTTCTTGTCCAATCAAGCATGTTCCTTCTGCAGTTTCTGAGAGAGTATATAGATTACCAGAAGTCCTAGATCCAGTAGCTATCAACTTCCCACTGTGTGCTTTTCTCACTTCACAGCCCTGCTTCTTAAAAATGACTTCATGACCTCTGTCACAGATTTGACTTACACTCAGCAAGTTATGCTTCAGACCAATCACAAACAAGACTTCTTTTGATTTTATCTTTCCATCATTGATCTTGGTGATCCCTTTCCAACAATCTTTGCTCCATCATTATTTCCAAATTTCACAGAACCACCTTCATAATTCTGTAAATTCTCAAATTTTTGCTTGTCACCTGTCATGTGGTTGGAGCATCCATTATCCAAGTATCCATGGTGCAGATTTGTCTTGTGCTTTAAAAGTAGTCTGAACAATCAAAGATTCCTTTTCTTTCCATTCTGGTTTGATGATAGATTTGGCTACTTGTTTTGCCTTTGTCCTTTCATTAGCATGTGCCTATTTTTCAGGAAATTTCTTGTTTTGTTTCAACCCACTTGGTTGAGATTTTCTACTCTGATAATTATTTGATGCAAAAGTGCTTCTACAGTTTCTAGCAATATGTCCAAAATTATGACAATTATAACATTCAACTGCATAATTCATTAAAGGAGAAAAAGCATTTCTGCTTGGTGAAATTCCTTTGAGATACATTATGCACTGCAATCTGAAATATTATGGCCATAAGCATTGCATTTAAAACAATAACCGAGAAAAGGAATGATTAAACATGGGTGCGAGGTCTTTGCCGATTTGAAGTAGGAGCCATGAATCTTCTCCTTCTTGGATGTGTGACTTTTGTGAATCCATCTTTGTCGGTACTCTTCTTGAATCTGGCATTATTGCTTTCTTTGGCATGATTTGTTTTTTCTAGGTCAACCCTGATCTTTTCTTCTTTCTTTATGGGTTCTACATTCAAGGCCTTTGAACCATTTGATGATTCTCCTTCATCGAAGCCTAAACCAAATTTGATGTCGGAAGGCCTTTGGTTATTTAACATTTTATCCAGCTTTACAGTACTTTCTTCAAACTTATGAAAATAGCTCAATTTTCTATTCATCTCCTCTAGCTGCATTCTTAACTTAACAATGTCTTCCTCTAGCTTGTCTGCATTCAAGCTGTCTTTACGAGTTAATTGTTCATCAAGAACTTCGAGACATTTTCTTGAATTCCTCTATCCGTATTTTTAAAACTGTTTATTATGTCGGTGGCATCCTCTAGTTTTCTTGAAAACTTTTTGTTCTTTTTCCTTTCTACACTCAACTCTTCAAGTGCAACAACCAATTCTCCTTCCAGATAAACTTCAGCCTCATCTTTAAAGCTTTCATCACCTTCCTGATTTTCTTCTGTTCTTTCCTCTTCAAGTGCCATGAACAGAGCTTCCCCTATTTCTTCTTCAGAATCTTCACCTGAGCTTTCTTCAGAAGAGCTGACATTCTTGGATATGAAGCTTTTCTTCTTGAAGTTGTTCTTTCTAAAATTTTGTTTCTTCTTCCAATCACCTTTTTCTTGGAGTGACCCTTCACCATTTTTGGTTTTATCATGCATTGGGCATTTGGCTGCAAAATGACCGACTCCTCCACAATTGAAGCACTTGAATGGTAGCTTTCCTCTATATTTTCCTTTTCCCTTTGTGAGTTTTCGAACAAAATTTGCTTCTGTTTCATCCAGTGTCTCTTCATCCTCAGATTCATGTTCAATTTTTATATTCTTATGTGCTTTAAAAGCGGCTTCTCTGTCTATAGGCTTAGTTTGTCCTATTCTCATTTCATATGCAGTCAAGGAACCATGCAGCTCATCCATGCTAAAATTGTTTAGATCTTTTGCCTCTTCTATTGCAGAAACTTTGGAGTTAAATATTTTGTGAAGGGTTCTGAGAACCTTTTTTACAACAACTGCATCATCCATTTCTTCACCGAGTCCTCTGATTGCATTGATGATTCCATTTACTCTCAGCATATAGGCCTCTATGTTCTCATCTTCCTTCATTTGTAATGCTTCAGCCGAGCTCGATGAGTTTGCGGCTTGGCTTCCTTGATCTTGCCGTCTCCTTCATGGATGCTCTTCAGTTTATCCCACATGTATTTTGCCGATTTGCAGCTCATGACTCTTATCAATTCATTGTCTACAAGTCCACACATTATGGCATTCTTAGCTTTGGAGTTGTTTTCAAAATTTTTCTTCTCAGCAGTATCTGTTGGAGGAGTAGTGGGTGTTGTGTATCCACTATCTACAGAATCCCAAATGTCATATCCCAATGCACTCAGATATGTTTGCATCTTGAGTTTCTAGAAAGTGTAATTAGTTCCATCAAACAAGGGAGCTTTGTTGGATGAGAATCCTTCATCGCCTGCCATTGTTTCTTCCAAGATCACCTTAGTTGATTAAACTTGTTCAAGGAACCTTGCTCTGATACCAATTGATATTCACACAATGACACTGAGAGGGGGGGTGAATCAGTGTAACTATTAATATTAATATCTACGACATTTAAAAATGAAGCAAAGAGAACTTGAAAACCGAGAAAAGCAAATTGAACAATAGAGCACACCACAACACTCAATATACCAAGGTTCACCAATTTGGCTACTCCTCAAAAATGACTGCTTGGACTCCAATCCAAATCCAGTCTTTGCAAAATACCAATTTTACAAACACTTTACCAGCATCTACTGGAAGGAGCACCAACCCCTTAGTTTTCTACTGCAATAGATAGGAGCACCAACCCCTAGTACCAAGCACCAACTTGGACTGCAATTCTGAGCAATTTAAAATGACATAAACATGTCTTCACTTATTACACGATCTTGACTAGTCTGCAATTAAACAAACTCTGCACACTCTCACGGCTCTGCTAATTTCTCTCTTGGCTCTCTTCTAACCCTCTTTTCATAGCAATTTCCCTCTAACGGTAGCAACCCTATTCTCTGCACGACTGTCCTTTTATAACCCCTTTTTCTCATCGGGACTTTTCGTCTTCTATAACTTTTCAATCCTGCATGCAGTCGAATGACATTCTCGAGCTGTTCGAATTCTTTTCTCCTCTTCATAAGCGGCTATTCGAATCCTTGCAAATACGGTTATTCGAATGCTACAAATACGTCTTTTTGAAAGCTTTTTCCGATCCTTCATATTTGGTTGTTCGAATTCTACAAATACGACTTTTTGAATGCTACAAATACGTCTTTTTGAAAGCTTTTCGATCCTTCATATTTGATTCTTCGAATGCTTTTCAATCGTGCATATACAGCTGTTCTAGTGCATGTCTAACACTTATCAATGTGTAACTGCAGATCTGACATCAGTTACTTTTTACATAACTGGCTGCATGATTTTCCTGTATGCTTTTTCTGACACGTGTCATCTTGCATGCTCCTTCGGCTTTTACCCGCCCAACTGTTACCTATCGTGAAATCGTGACATTTCTACCCAGTTGACTTTTTGGGCTATTGACCGTGAAATACTAACTTGTCACGATATCGTGACACATTTTGTAGCCGTACGCCTTCATGCCCTTGCTGTCGTGAAATCGTGACCATTTTGGCTTTTGAAAGCTTTTCCTCTGTTCATGTCACGAAATCGTGACACTTCAAACTTTTGTTGACGTCATCCTTAATGTTCGTCATGAAATCACGATGCTTTCAGCTTCTTGATGCTTCTCTTGCAACTTGTCATGAAATCGTGACACTTTCCTTTTGATGTCATCCTCAATGTTGTCGTCAAATCGTCGGTGGACACTTTCAATTTTGACGTCATCCTCAGTCTTTGTCGATGAAATCGTGACTTTTAGCTTTCGTACAATCCTTGCTTCATGCGATAGCGAAATTGGAACATGTTACGAAATCGTGACGTTCTTCGCTTTCGTACAACTCTTGCTCCATGCACTAGCGAAAACAAGACATGTAGCGAAATCGCTACAACTTTGTTGCCTTGCATTTTGACTTGTAGCGAAATCGCTACACCTTTGTTTCCATACATTTTGTCATGCAGCGAAATCGCTACACCTTTGTTTCCATGCATTTTGTCATGCAGCGAAATCGCTACACCTTTTTCACCTTGTTGCTTCCACTCCGATCCTGTCGCGAAATCGTGACACTTTTCATTGCTGCGCCTTTACCTGACACATGTCGCGAAATCATGACAATTTTGCTTGCACCTTCTCTCTCCTCGACCATGTCGCGAAATCATGACAATTTGGCATGCATTTTCTCTCTCCTCGGCCATGTCGCGAAATCGCGACAATTTGGCATGCATTTTCTCTCTCCTCGGCCATGTCGCGAAATCGCGACAATTTGGCATGCATTTTCTCTCTCCTCGGCCATGTCGCGAAATCGCGACAATTTGGCATGCATTTTCTCTCTCCTCGGCCATGTCGCGAAATCGCGACATTTTCTTTCTGCCTTCGGACCTCTCAACCTGTCGCGATATCGCGACAGAAAACATGTCGCGATATCGCGACAGTTTTCTTTTTGCCTTCGGACCTCTCAACCTGTCGCGATATCGCGACAGAAAACATGTCGCGATATCGCGACAGTTTTCTTACTTGTCTTTTTCTGCAAATTTTTGAATCTGGGTCACTTCTGTTTTCCTGCAAATTCATTGTACTTGATCTGACTGACTTCAGAATTCTTGTCCATTGCTTCAACTGCATCAATTTTTGTCTGTGTTGACAACAATGACAATACTTTTGCTGCACCTTGTTCAACAAGTAGAAGGAAACACATAGTAGCCATAACTAGAAGTCACATAGATCTGATGGATCGGGTGAGGCAAGAGCAATCTCAGGATGAGTATTGCTAAGAAATTCAAGCTAAGATGAATAGGGACCCTGAGGGTAATAAGGAATTTGACATAAAATATAACCTTTTATGCTACAAAGGTAGAGTCATCATACCAAAAATAGGTGATTTAAGGAAGCTAATAATGCAAGAAGCCCATAGATCTCCTTAGTTTGCTCATCCTGGAGGGACCAAAATGCAGGAAAACATGAAAAGAACCTTCTTCTAGGTAGGATTGAAGAAGGATACTACCAATTTTATCACTCGATGTCTTGAATGTCAAAAAGTTAAGGCAAAATGTAAGCATCTTGTAGGATAATTGTATCCACATGATGTACCTACACAAAAATGGTAGGTCATATATATGGATTTTATAGTAGGATTATCCAAGACCAGGTATCAACATGATGTGATCCTTGTAGTAGTCAAAAAATTAACTAAGGTTTCACATTTCATACCAAGAAACATCAAGGATGATGCTTAGGTAGTGGCTAATAGATTTGCCAAAGAAGTATTTTGGTTACACAGGTTTCCTGATGTGATCATTTCAGATAGTGATTTCAAGTTCATTTATGAGTTCTAAAAATATCTACAATATGCAATAGATGTAAAATTGAATACGAGCTCAACATACCACCCTCAAACAGATTGTCAAACTGAATGGGTAAACCAAGTACTAGAGGATATGCTTCGCATGTACTGCATGGATCATAAGATGCATTAGGAAGACTACCTACACCTTGTAGAGTTTACCTACAATAATGAGCATCACTCCTCTCTAGGAATGACTCCTTTATATGCCTTGTATGGGTGAAAGTGTAGAACGCCATTGTATTAGAAAAACCCAGAAGATCGAGTTATGATTGGTTCAGATATGGTCAAAGAAATGGAATATCAGTTAAAGGTAATCAGACAAAGACTTAAAGAAGCTGCCAATAGGTAGAAAAGTTATGCTGATCTGAAGAGGACTCCAACAGAGTACTCAGTTGGAGATAGTGTTTTTAAGGGTTAAACCGATGAAGAGTACTATCAAATCCATAAAGTTGGATCCTCAATTTGTGGGACCTTTTGAGATCACTGAAAAGATCAGTTTGGTTGCATACTGACTCACCTTACCACCTAACTTATCAAATATCCATGACACCTTCCACATATCCTTGCTTAGGAAATATGTTGCTAACCCTAAACATGTGTGGGATGTTTCTAAATTGCAGATGACAAATCCAGAGGCAATTGAAATAATGCCGGTGAAGATTCTTGATTTTTATTCTAAGACTATGCGAAACTAGACTCTTGAGCAATGTAAGGTCCAGTGGGACCAATTTTCTAAAAGAAGTGCCACTTGGGAGAAAGTGGATGATATGCAAAAATATTTTCCTTTCTTGTTTGAAAATATATATTAATTTTTTTTGTAAAAATTGGAAACACCCGAGACGATGTTTAGTCCCAGGGGGTAGGATGTCATGACCCTCCCTGGTAGGCTTTTGGTACATAGAAACATTGTATTAATATATGATGCTTTAATACCTAATTTTGAGAATAATAAACCAACTATACGATGTTAGTTGATATGAAGTGCATTGTACTATTGACATATTACCAAAATGTGCAGGATCAAGTACACTTGTAGATGGAAGAAAGTTGAATCATATACCAAAAGCATGGATACTTGAGGATGGGGAAATGATGATTAAGGCAACTCGGGGGTAAAATTAATGGATACCTTCATATAGGCATGCATTCGGTTAGGGATAATTATCAAAATCTAGCCACCTTGAGCCCCAGATTGATAACCTAGTAGCTATCATAAATTCTTGGGCTGAGATAGGTGACTAGGTTGATGGAAATTTTTTCTCTTTGTCTGTTGCATATGCTTGGTTTATCTTTTACTTCATCACTATCTACATTAATGGTTTGGAAAACATGCATAATTTGGGTAGTCTTGAAACTCCTTGTATGGCTTGAATCCATTGGCATGATGATAGTGTTCAAAAGAAGAACCCCTGCTTATGTTTGAATTTATTTGAAAATAAATAGATGATTTATTTCTAATTGATAAAAGAATTTCATTTGAAAATAAATAATTGAATTATTTTTAATTGATAAATTAATTTAATTTAAAATAAACAATTGATTTGTTTTTAGTTGATAAAATAATTTCATTAGAAAATAAAATAACTGATTTATTCTTGATAGATAAAAGAATTTTATTTGAAAATAAAAAGATGTTTTTATTTTAATTGATAAAAGAGTTTTAGTTGGAAATAATGAGGGTTTATTCTTTTTTATTGATAAAAGAACTTATTTTAAAAGTAATAGATGTTATATTTTAAGAGTGATAAGATTCCATTTAAAGGTATTTGTTTAAATGACATTTCAATTTCATTTAGATAAATTTTATGATTAAAATAAAGGAAAGACCTTGTTCCAATTATATTAAGAATTCTTTTAGCAATAGAGATATTTTAAAAAGATTGAGGTCAGAGGCTCTGCCAACCTTGAAAGGAGTAAGAAAAGACTTCATTTATGGGAAAGCTTTGAAGTCGTGTAATAAGGACTTCTTTAATGGAAATCCTTGCTCAATCGGTTAAGGGATAAGGGTGATTTGATGTTGAGTAGGTGTTGTGGCTGATCCACAACACACCCCAAAATTGGGGACCCACCTTTTTTGCATGCTTTCAAAGAAGACCGCAGTGGCCCAGATGCTAAAAAATCAAAGGAAGAGCAAAATATAGCAAGAAAAAGAAAGTGTCGCGATATCGCGACATGTTGCTCCGTCGCGGCCGAAAATGAAAAGTTGTCACGATTTCGCGACATGTTGCTCCGTCGCGGCTAGAAATGAAAAGTTGTCACGATTTCGCGACATGTTGCTCCGTCGCGGCTAGAAATGGAAAGTTGTCACGATTTCACGACATGTCGCGTTTTCGCGGCTAAGAGCAGCATAATGCATCGTGAAGAGAAAATGTCACGATATCGTGACGTGTTGTGAAATCGCGGTGCAAGACAAAGAACCAAATTAAAGACTCAAAATGTCGCGATATCGCGACATGTCGTGAAATCGCGGTTCATATAGGAGAGAGAAAGACAAAATGAAAATGTCGCGATATCGTGACTTGTCATGAAATCGCGGTCGAAGGCAGCAAGAGAAGAGTCAATGCAGAAGTTGTCGCGATATCGCGACATGTCACGTTTTCGTGACCTAAAGCAGCCAAAATGAACGTAGAGGAAAATCGTCATGATATCGCGACAGGTCACATTTTTGCGGCTCCAAGCAGCGAGATGGTACGGAAGGAAAATATGTCATGATTTCGTGACATGTCACATTTTCACGGCCAAGTACAGCGAGAGCAGTCCGAAAGAGAAAAGCATCATGATTTCATGACAGAAAGCAGCGAGACAGTCCAAAAGAGAAAAGTGTCGTGATTTCACGACAAAAAGCAACGAGACAGCCCGAAAGAGAAAAGCGTCACGATTTCACGATAAAAAGCAGCGAGAGCAGTCCGAAAGAGAAAAGCATCACGATTTCACGACATAAAGCAGCGAGACAGCCTGAAAGAGAAAAGCATCACGATTTCACGATAGAAAGCAGTGAGACAACCCAAAAGAGAAAAGCGTCATGATTTCACGATAGAAAGCAGCAAGATGGTACGGAATGAAAAAGTGTCACGATTTCGTGACATGTCGCGTTTTCGCGGCTAAGTGCAACAAAACACAGCGAAGGAGAAAAACGTCACGATTTCATGACAAGTTGCATCCATGCGGTCGAAGCAGAAAAATGTCACGATATCATGACATGTATCATTTTCGCGATGCATGATGACAAACAAGGCTGCTGACAAAAAAATGTCATGATATCGCGACATGTCTTGTTTTCGCGATACAGGTAGAGGGGCAAAGCTGCATACATAAAAACGTTGCGATATCGTGACATGCTATTTTTGGTCACGATTTATAGGGGGCCATTACGAAACATGCAGAAAAGCATGGAACACGTGGCATAAAGGTGTAAGGGCTACAGAAGCGTTACAGGTCACAGAGAAGATCAAGCGTCTCGATGTCGAACATAAAGTCAAAAACAACGAAAAGGCGGGGAAGGTGAAACGAAGCGATCTGGGAGATGAAGCGAAGCGTCACAGGGCAAAACAGAGAGCATTGCCAGAAAGTATAAAAGCAGAGGCACAGATTGGTACAAGGGTCGGAAACCGCTATGAGCAGAGTTGCAGTGCCGAAGGCGAGAAGCCATTCTGGGCCTGCTTTGGAGTGTTTTTCTTCCCCTTTTTTTGGTTTTGAGAAAACTAGAGATTCTGTTATTGTAAAATGATCAATTTTTAATACAAAAAATTCAGAGAGTTGCACCTCATTGGCAAGAAAGAAGGAGTTATTTTCTCGCATGCAAGGATTAAATGTTTATCTTTCCCCTTTTCAGATTTCTAGGCTTATAGGTGAAGTTTAATGCAAGTTCTCTTGGTTGCTTCATGCGAATGTCTAAATCTGAAATCACAGTTAAAACCCCAGAGACCAGCACTTGACTTATCTGGATTGTGCATGTTTGCAGGTTCAATAGGTTAGGTTGCATGCATGGAAACCTCATTAGCTTCGGTTTTGTCAGAATAGGATTGCATCACCCTGAATGCATTTCATTTTTCTTTTTGCATTTTATTTTCATTTGTTTTGCACTTTATTTTCATTTACAGGCATTAAAATAAAAAAATAAAAAACTAAAAATTCCAAAGTCTGAAAATAGAAAATTTCCATTTCAAGGCCAGAATTTCATTTTTCAGTTTTGTTTTTCATTCATGAGCAGATGATGATATTCCCTTCATAAAATTCCAATTTCATTGAAGGGGTTATGTTTTATGACATTTCATAAATTTCCATTTTTTTTGCAGCGTGGTCATACGAAGATCAAATCACATTTGCTTTATTCGGGTTCAACGAACAATCATTACAGTTTCACAATAAAATAAACCACAATGCCCCTTGTTAACAGTTACTTGCAATCACTAAGGTGTTCCAAGCATTTTAATTGAATATCTTTATTTGAGATTATTGATACACATATACCAAATGCTAACATAGCGGAACCTTGGAGAAATTGTTTATTAAATTTCTTTGCAAGAGAGGATTTAGAACCCAAATCCTATCGGAGAGTGTGTTTTCACAATCGGGTGAAAATACCACTCAACAGATTGGCGCTAGAAGGAGGGCATGAAACGGTTTATTTCATTATGATTTTAAATGCTACAGGTTTATAATTGTTTGAGAGCTTTACATTGCTAAATATTTCAAGTCCATTTGATTAGCATCTTCGGCCTCCTCTAACACCACTCAACAGATTGGCGCTAGAAGGAGGGCCGAATGGGTTTATTTTAGTGAGATTTAAATTTTTTGTATATTTCATGCTATATTGATTGTTATCTTTAGTCCTCTAACACTCAACAGATTGTTAAAAGGATGACCTGAATTGGTTTACTTTATTCTATTTTAAGCAATTCAGGTATGTTGTATATTATTCTAACACTTTTTGATTGTTCATATAGAAATAATGTGATTTGATTTAATTTTGAAAATTTTGGTCTTGACTAACAAAGTGTTGTTTCCATACAGTTATTTTCATTTGATTTTAATGAATACATCTCTTAGTTGATGCTAACTTGATTTTTTTTTATATACATTGCAGGTTGAATATTCAATAGATTTGGTTCTGAAGTTACATTCTGAGTTCACTAATGGCAACATTTGAGGAGCAAATTGTATCCCTAAGAGCTGAAATAGCATCTCTAAGAGAAAGAATGGTATCTATAATGGAGGATCATTATAAGGGTTTGTCTATACATGTGATACCCTATCATATTCCTAAAATGTTATTGGATTTTTTACGGTGTTTTAATCAAGAGGTGCCACTAGGATACTTGCAAAAACTGCATGTCTACAAGAATACATTATGTCAATTCCAGATTTTCTATGAGGAGGTGGCTTGTAAGTTATTTGCATACATTTTGGATGATAAACCATTCTTTTGGTATAGCCAACTACCCATGGAGGTTAGGACTTCTTGGATACAACTAGAAGCAACCTATCTTTATCATTTTGGTAATCAAGTTGACTTAGAAATCTTGAAAAATCAGTTTACCTCCATATGTAAGGAGCCTAATGAATCCTTGAGTCAATTCAATGGAAGATTTCGTGAGTTGCACTCCCAAATGTGGGAAAATTTTAACACATTAGAAGAGGAAGCCATGGAAGTATACCGAGGAGCCATACACCCCACACTTGCTTCACTCATTGAGGAAAAACTGAGTGGTTTGTCTCTAGAGAAAATCCATGAGATCTTAGAAGAGATAGAACGACAAGGTCTTGAAGAAGAAAAGGCACAACATGTTCACATAAGAGATTGTCCTTCTAAAAATATTGATGCCAACCTACACCAACCATTAAAAATAGCACCCTCCACTCCAATGATATCTAAGGTAAATGATCAAGGGGATGAATTTGAATATCCAAATCTTACAACCACCTTAGATGTAGTCCACGAGGAGGTGCAAATTGCTAAGCCAACATCCGCTAGTGAGGATTATGCAGAAATGATCTCATTCATAGAGATACACGATTATCCGGATGAAGGGGTTCTAAATTCAACAATGTTTGAAATATGTGATAGGACGGAACCCACCATAGAATTGAATGAAGTGGTTGAAAGTGAAATTGGAAGAAAACCAATAAATAAATTTGAAGACATGATAGAATTTCACCACTTGTTCTTGGAAGATACTATTGATGAGATGTGTAGAAATTAATGATAAAGAAATTATTCACCCTCCAAATTATGATAAAATTGAATCATGGGTTACAAATTTGGACTATGATAGCCTTACAAACTTGAATTCAAGCAATAACCCAATTTTGGAAGTAATGGAACCATCTAAGGAAGGTGAAGATAAATTTGATGAGAAACACATTGATGAATTGGAGGATGTTGAAGAAGTAGTTGAACATCACCACTTGATTTTGGAAGATGATTATTACAATGCTTGGAAGAAGTGGGAAGACTACACTCACTCCAAAACTGCTAATGAAACTTGTGTGCCAATTGATATGCGAGGATGACATAATCGCCTACTCAAAGGAAGATATTACGACTCCTGTACAATTTGAGGATGTTTTGGAAGAGGGTTTCAAGTCTCATCAAATTTTGAAAGATTATAATGATTCTATTGCCAAGGACAAAGAAGAAAAGGAATTTATGAATGAATCAAAAGATCATGCCACAAACATCATGGAATTTCATTCCATGGATCTGGATGACAATTTTTACAATGGTTGGGGGAGATATGATGATGCATTCTTTTCTCACACCCCTATAGATGAAACCCATATTGCACTGGATATACAAGATATTGAAACTTCTATCTCACATGAAGAGATACCATGGATAGTGAACAAAGAATGGGAACTAAATGACGAAGAGATGGATCAATTGGAAACAACTCAAATGAAGGATCATCAAGATGAGTCATTGGACATACACTTTGACCAAGAATATTTGAAGGTTGAAAAGGATGGCCATGTTTTCAATTGGGTGCCTAATTTTGGTATGTTTGATGAACAAGTAATCAATGAAGAGTGTGAAGACCATGAGGTAAAAGAGGGAATTACAAATCCCCATCAAATTTTGGTAAATAAAGATGTTCAAAGGGTAGAATCTAACCTTTTGTGTTCAAGCATCCAAAATTTAGGTGAAAATTTGCATGACCATATTTTGAATTTGAATGATGTTTATGGTGAAATGTCATTAAAGGTGAATGAAAAACAAGGTATAATTTCCAATCACACCTTTGATAACACTGTTTTAATGAATGAAAAAGAAGTTGATGCACTTGAATTGTTAAATCAAATTCATCAACAATTACTAATTGAATCTAGGGTAAAAACTTTTAATGATCCTAATTTAGTAAATATCCTAGATGCTTGTAAATTGTTGCACAAATTTGATTGGCCTACAAATTTGGAAAATGATTTGGCTTTGAAATTTTTAGAAATAGGCTCTTATTTACAAAGTCTCATTTTGGATAAAGAGAGCCTAGTTCTAAATCATGAATGGAATTATGAAATTTATACTTTAAAGAATAGACAAGATAAAATTGAATATCATTTATTGTCTAATCATTTTAGTAATTTGAAGCTCACCTATGAGAATACTAATGGAACTAAATTTAATTGGTGGGGTGAGAGAGGGAAGTTGAAGTGGGTTGCATTGTTTGGTCTAGTCTTGTTTTTGTTGGATTCCTACAACATTTGGCATGCACATCACGTTATATTTTTGTTGAAATGTTCTAATCATGTTTGGGATCCAGGAAAGTGATAATCCAAGCTTTGCATCATCTTGTATTATATTGTACATTTGTATATAGATTTTGGTTTTGGTTTTGGTTTGTGTTTTCAAGTTTCATTTTTTGGATTGTTAGTTTGATCAGGATTCAAGTTGTGTGTTGGTCATTTGGACATGTTTGGTTTGTCTAAAAGGTTTTTGAGATGTCAACTTATGCCTAAGATCAGGAGAATATGAAACATTGGAATTGTATTGTAGAAAGCTCCACAAGTAACACAAACAGTTTAATAATATCGTTTGAAACTTGTGATGCATGAAGTAGTCAGTTTTATATTTTGATGGCAATATTCCATCCACAATTCAAAGGAGCAATGCATTCATATCTCATGTCTCATCCTCTTGCATATACATGCCATCTTAGTTGCATATGCATTTCAGATACAAATCATTGAGAAGTGTGTCGAATCCTCTTAGGGTTATGCTATAACATAAATAAGAAAAATCCTAAGGTTGGGAACTGATGCCCGAACTATCTTGAACCAAGCACGTTCTACGCATATTAAAGAGAATCTTGAGCAAAATGGTCAAAACCATACTTGGAAGAAAAGGTGAGGCGAAAAGAATATTTCATGTCTGTCCTATCATGCAACATAATCCTTAAAACAGTGGTTTTTACCACTCCCATAATGCTTAAAGCCTAAAATCAGAGTAGTAAGGATAGGATTAAATCCTCATCTCACTTAGGTTGAGGATCCAATTCCCCAAAGCTCTGATTTGACCTTCATGGAGTAGTAAGGATAGGGCATAATTCTCATCTCACCTAGGTTGAGAATCCGATTCCCCAAAGCTTCCATCTTTCATTTTATCATAAAACTTGGATGGGAAGGATCGTACTACATGTCCTCTGCAAAGGATGGGTAGTCATCCCAAAAGTCCAAGAAACAAAAATAAAATTAATATTTTCCATCTTTCATCTTAATATTGGATTGGAGGGATCGTACTACATGTCCCTAGCAAGGATGGGTAGTCATCCCAAAGGTCCAAGAAATAAAAAAAAAGAGAAAAGAATGAATGAAGCCAAATCATGGATTATGGGGTTAAGTATGCTCATGCGTGGCAACATGTCTTGTCTAAAAGCAAGACCACTGATTGCTCAAACGGATAGGCTAGCCTGACAATTTCATCCATAATAGGTTAAATCATTTTGTTCAAGATGAGGTAATGAACTCCAGATCAGAGTAGTAAGGATAGGATTAAATTCCCATCTCGCTTAGGTTGGGAATCCAATTCCCCAAAGCTCTGATCTCACTTACACCTGCACATGGGTTCAAGATGGTAGTGACACATAACCAACTTTGGGATCTAGTAAATTAATTCAGTATACATATATTTGGTCCTAAGAGGGTTTGACAGTTTTAATTGTTTGTACATGATATTAGAAGGTTTGAGCCTTTGCAAAGCATGTTGTTATATCTCTAGCATCTTCATCATACATCAAATCCTACACAAATCATTCATAGCCTTGCATACAAATCATAAGTGAAACCGACAATGGAATGTTGATCAAGTTCAAGCGATAGGGAATGAAAACACATTGCACACACCGAGCTGATACTTAATGATTATGATGTTTCATGTATTTCTGATCTATCGGTATTAGTTTATCCTTTATGTGCAGACGCTTGTATCTAAGCTTGTATATTTCAGGTTGGGTTCTCACCAAAATGCTCGGGAGCATTTGACAGCAGAGTCGCCATTTGTTGTGGCTGATCCACAACACACCCCAAAATTGGGGACCCACCTTTTTGCATGCTTTCAAAGAAGACCGCAGTGGCCCAGATGCTAAAAAATCAAAGGAAGAGCAAAATATAGCAAGAAAAAGAAAGTGTCGCGATATCGCGACATGTTGCTCCGTCGCGACCGAAAATGAAAAGTTGTCGCGATTTCGCGACATGTTGCTCCGTCGCGGCTAGAAATGAAAAGTTGTCACGATTTCGCGACATGTTGCTCCATCGCGGCTAGAAATGGAAAGTTGTCGCGATTTCGTGACATGTCACGTTTTCGCGGCTAAGAGCAGCAGAATGCATCATGAAGAGAAAATGTCATGATATCACGACATGTTGTGAAATCGCGGTGCAAGACAAAGAACCAAATTAAAGACTCAAAATGTCACGATATCGTGACATGTCGTGAAATCGCGGTTCATATAGGAGAGAGAAAGACAAAATGAAAATGTCATGATATCGTGACTTGTCATGAAATCGCGGTCGAAGGCAGCAAGAGAAGAGTCAATGCAGAAGTTGTCACGATATCGTGACATGTCGCGTTTTCGTGACCTAAAGTAGCCAAAATGAACGTAGAGGAAAATCGTCACGATATCACGATAGGTCACGTTTTTATGGCTCCAAGCAGCGAGATGGTACGGAAGGAAAATATGTCATGATTTTGCGACATGTCGCGTTTTCACGACCAAGTACAACGAGAGCAGTCAAAGAGAAAAGCATCATGATTTCATGACAGAAAGCAGCGAGACAACCCGAAAGAGAAAAGCGTCACGATTTCATGATAAAAAGTAGCGAGACAACAAAGAGAAAAGCGTCACGATTTCATGACAGAAAGCAACGAGACAGCCCAAAAGAGAAAAGCATCACGATTTCCGACAGAAAGTAGTGAGACAACCCGAAAGAGAAAAGCATCATGATTTCACAACAGAAAGCAACAAGATGGTACGGAATGAAAAAGTGTCACGATTTCGTGACATGTCGCGTTTTCATGGCTGAGTGCAACAAAACACAATGAAGGAGAAAAACGTCACGATTTCATGACAAGTTGCATCCATGCGGTCCGAAGCAGAAAAATGTCGCGATATCGCGACATGTATCATTTCTGCGATGCATGATGACAAACAAGGTTGTTGACAGAAAAATGTCGCGATATCGCGACATGTCTTGTTTTCGCGATACAGGTAGAGGGGCAAAGTTGCATACATAAAAACGTCGCGATATCGCGACATGCTATTTTTGGTCATGATTTACAAGGGGCCGTTACGGAACATGCAAAAAAGCATGGAACACGTGGCATAAAGGTGTAAGGGCTACAGAAGCGTTACAGGTCATAGAGAAGATCAAGCGTCTCGATGTCGAACATAAAGTCAAAAACAACGAAAAGGCGGGGAAGGTGAAACGAAGCGATCTGGGAGATGAAGCGAAGCGTCACAGGGCGAAACAAAGAGCATTGCCAGAAAGTATAAAAGCAGAGGCACAGATTGGTACAAAGGTCAGAAACCGCTGCGAGCAGAGTTGCAGTGCCGAAGGCGAGAAGCCATTCTGGGCCTGCTTTGGAGTGTTTTTCTTCCCCTTTTTCTGGTTTTGAGAAAACTAGAGATTCTGTTATTGTAAAATGATCAATTTTTAATACAAAAAATTCAGAGAGTTGCACCTCATTGGCAAGAAAGAAGGAGTTATTTTCTGCATGCAGGATTAAATGTTTATCTTTCCCCTTTTCAGATTTCTAGGCTTATAGGTGAAGTTTAATGCAAGTTCTCTTGGTTGCTTCATGCGAATGTCTAAATCTGAAATCACAGTTAAAACCCCAGAGACCAGCACTTGACTTATCCGGATTGTGCATGTTTGCAGGTTCAATAGGTTAGGTTGCATGCATGGAAACCTCATTAGCTTCGGTTTTGTCAGAATAGGATTGCATCACCCTGAATGCATTTCATTTTTCTTTTTGCATTTTATTTTCATTTGTTCTGCACTTTATTTTCATTTACAGGCATTAAAATAAAAAAATAAAAAACTAAAAATTCCAAAGTCTGAAAATAGAAAATTTCCATTTCAAGGCCAGAATTTCATTTTTCAGTTTTGTTTTTCATTCATGAGCAGATGATGATATTCCCTTCATAAAATTCCAATTTCATTGAAGGGGTTATGTTTTATGACATTTCATAAATTTCCATTTTTTTTTGCAGCGTGGTCATACGAAGATCAAATCACATTTGCTTTATTCGGGTTCAACGAACAATCATTACAGTTTCACAGTAAAATAAACCACAGTGCCCCTTGTTAACAGTTACTTGCAATCACTAAGGTGTTCCAAGCATTTTAATTGAATATCTTTATTTGAGATTATTGATACACATATACCAAATGCTAACATAGCGGAACCTTGGAGAAATTGTTTATTAAATTTCTTTGCAAGAGAGGATTTAGAACCCAAATCCTATCGGAGAGTGTGTTTTCACAATCGGGTGAAAATACCACTCAACAGTAGGTAAGGGTGGAAGATGAACTAATGAACCATGGAAAAATGGATGCACTCCCTCCTACGTGAGAAGGAATGGGAGGAGGAGACAACATTATCATTTTGAGGTGGGTAAAACACAAAAGGAGAAGGGTGGAGGTTTGAGATATTCTTGTAACATTATCTGCCTCTACGTTTGTGAAACCATTACATGAAGCTAACAAGTTGATTTATGAATACATCTTTCTATTAATCCTTGTGAAGTAAATATGGTTTCGTGTCCTTAACCTTGTGTCCCTTGCTGGTTTTTTTTATTTTTTGGACGTTAGATGCGGTTATGTGTTACCAATCTCTTACATTTTCCTAGCTTGCTACTTACCAATGATACAAGAGTCATTCGAATCTTTGGCTAGTTACCCTATAGGTGTTTCCACTTTTGAAAACTTAACTCCTTTCCTCTACATGGATAACGCAGTGTTAGACTAGACTCTCTATTTTTGGTTTATCCTTGCCTTAGTTAGACTAGGCTCTCTGTTACTGGTTCGTTCTTGCCTTAGTTTTTATCTATGACATCCAGTTAGACTAAGCTCTATATTGCTGGTTTGTCCTCACCTTTATTTTTGTTTGTAAGAACTAGTTAGACCAGGCTCTCTATTACCAGTTCATCCTCACCTATTTTTTCATCTATGACAACCAGTTAGACTAGGATCTCTGTTACCGGTTCATCCTCGCATTATTTTTCTCTTGTGACGGCCAATTAGACTAGGCTCTTTGTTACTGGTTCATCCTTGCCTTTGATTTTGCCTATGATAGCCAATTAGACTAGGCTCTCTATTTTTGGTTCATCCTCATCATTTTTTTCACCTGTGATAGTTGGTTAGTTAAATCCTTTGTGTTGGTTCTATGAGAGTTGTTACTGGGGTGTCTCATATCTTCATTGCCATCCAAGTATTGTAAGTGTTGGTTCATAGAGGTTTCTCTATGATACCTCTTGTCACTGATAGGTTGGGGGTCAATAGACCCTTCAGTGACCTTTCACCTCTTGTTGAGTCTTGTCATAGTGGTGTTTGTGAACTTTTGCAACTGGCAATGTAGGTGAAACCCATAAATCATCTCTCTCTCTTGGTCAGTTTCATGAAGGGGGTTCGTCAACTTTGAAGTGTGTAGTCAAGTTTTAAAAGAGCCTTTATGAGTGTTGTTGTTCTTAGTGGGCTTTCCTCGTCAGTAGGTTATGAAGAACACAAGCTTATACTGAGAGGGGGGTGAACAATATAAGACTTAACCAATTAATAATTTTAACTTTAGATAGCAGTGGCATCAACACAACATTAATCAAGATAGAAAGCATCACACATTGAAGACCCATTTTTAACGTGGTTCACCCAAAAAGGTTGGGCTACATCCACAAAAACTTTTCTCTAAAAGTTATCTCAAATTTATTTGGGAATCCTTCCCAATTACAATGTTTATGATCCTTGGCCCAAAGGAGATACCTTCCCCTCTGATCTGAAAATGATCCCTCAGAATATCAACTGCCTCTACCTCTTGCTAGCACGTGGAACTCCTTTCCACCAAAGACCTCATGTCCTCAATGCTTAGCCTAAGAGACCTCTGCCTTCTATGATCACGTCCATAGCATCTCAGCAACCTGTACCAAACACAGTCAGTCGGTCTAGTACAAGTCTTCCTCTCGTCGAGATCTGTCCAACTCTTGAACAAATCAATCCTCTGCATACAAGCCTTCTCAAAGACTTGCCAACTGTCCTTAGGTTCTTCTCATAGAACCAATGCACCTCTGTCCTCAAGTTCTCTGATAGAACTATCAAACTATGCTCACAAGTCCTCTGCTCTCTCTACACAATCACAGTCGCATTTTGGTCAAACTTCAACATTTGCACTGTCTGCACAAACACAACGGTACTTAGAAAAATTCAACATGACTCTTCACTCACTCTGCACACTTCGATTGAATTTTGCACTCTGCTCTTGACGATCGAACTTCTCACTCTGTGCTCTATCAGCGAATGTCGCAACTCACAACCTTCCAACTCTTCAAAACAGCTTGCCTTTTATAATAACACTTTTAAGATCAAAACCTTACTCTTAGTCAACTGTAACCCTGATCTTTAGTCGGCTGCACAACCCTAAACTTCGTCAGCTACAAACCCTAATATTCGTCGGCTCAAATTTAACTTTGTCGGCTTCAACTGCCTCTGTAACTCTTCTAAAGCTTTTGCCGCAAAACAACATGTCGCGATATCACGACACCTTTGCAACCGTACACTTTATTTTGGCTTTTGTCGCAAAATCGTGACACTTTTGCTTCCTTAGACTTCCTTTTTGTTTTTGTCATGAAATCGCGACACTTTCTTCAACCGAAAGCTGCCATCTCAATCTGTCACGAAATCGCAACACTTTATGCATCTGTTTGCTTTCTCTTCAACCTATCGCGAAATCATGACGCTTTCAATTTTCGTACATCTTCTTTGCATCCTATCGTGAAATCGTGATGCTTTCAGCTTCCAACTCTTCCCTTTGCTGCATGTCACAAAATCATGATAGTTCTCACTTCGAGTTCTGCAGTATGTCACGAAATCATGATAGTTCTCACTTCGACTTCTGTAGCATGTCACAAAATCGTGACACTTTATCTTGCTTCCACTTTGTCTTCTGACTTGTCACGAAATTGCGACACTTTTTCTCCTTAGCGCTTTTCTTTTCTTCGAGTCGCCAAAACCCGACATGTCGCAATATCGCGACACTTTTTCTATCGGACTCTCTCTCCTGCATTATGTCATGAAATCGTGAAACTTTTTCTTCCGTACAACCTTCCTTGCAATATGTCATGAAATCGTGACACTTTTTCGTCCGTACAACCTTCTTTGCAATATGTCGCGAAATCGCGACACTTTTCCTTCTTTGCCTTCCTGCACTTTTCGAGTCACAAAAATGCGACATGTCACGAAATCGTGACACTTTTCCAACTTGTTCTCTTTCTTCGAACTTATCGCGAAATCATGACACTTCTTCCCGCTTTCTCTTTTTTTTCCAACATGTCACGAAATCGCGACAGTTTTTCCACTTGCCTTTTTCTGTGTCAAGCCGTAACCTTCATCAAAACAAATTATTTGACATCAAATCAAATTCCTTCAAAAGCTTCTTGACATCAATGACAACTTATTCACTTGAGCAAATGCAATGTACCCATTGTACCCAAAATTGCCAACAATCTCCCCCTTTGTCATTGATGGCAAACCTTTACTGAAAACACGTCTCAAGAGCCAAAACTAAAACCAACTGTGCTAACAACTGACCAACTGTGCCCACAACTGAGAATATTCCTTTGAAGTTTTGCTCCCCCTGACTTGAAGCTTTCCTCTTCACTTTGAAGCTCTCCCCCTTACTCATATCTCTCCCCCTTTGTCATCAAAGGCAAAGGGCCACCTTTGGGGCTTGGGACTAAGAACGAGCCTCTTAGCTTAGTCCCTCCCCCACCTCTTGATGAGGTGATTAATTTTGGGGTGGGAGTACAACTCCTAATTTCTCCCTTAGATACTCAAATGTATCTCTTGGAAGAGGTTTGGTGAAGATATCTGCAATCTGCTCTTTAGTAGACACATACTCTAGCTTGACCTGCTTGTCTTGCACTTTCTCCCTTAGAAAGTGATACTTGATGGAAATATGCTTTGTCCTTGAGTGCATTACCGGATTTTTGGAAATACTTATGGCACTTGTATTATCACAAAGTATGGAGATGGGTTGTTCATGCTTGACTTTGAAATCCTCCAAGGTGGTTTTCATCCATAAAACCTGTGTACACCCAGCCACTGCTGCTATGTATTCAACCTCTATCGTAGATAAGGAAACTGAAGGTTGTTTCTTACTTAGCCAAGAAACCAAAATATTTCCCAGAAAGAATGCTCCACTACTAGTGCTTTTCCTGTCATCAATACCGCCTGCCCAATCTACATCTGTATAAGTTGTGAGGGTGAAATCATTACCTTTGGGATACCAAAGCCCAAAGTCCATAGTGCCCTTTAGATATCTGAATATCCTCTTAACTGCTATAAAATGAGAATCTTTTGGAGCTGCTTGAAATCTTGCTACTAACCCAACTTCCTGCATGATATCTGGTCTGGTAGCTATAACATATAATAAACTGCCAATCATTGATTTGTACAACCTCTAATCTGCCGCTGGAGATTCATTATCTTTACTCATCTTGCACCCTGTAATCATTGGAGTACATACTGGTTTGCTGTCCATCATCCCAAATTTCTTCAACATTTCTTTGATATACTTTCCTTGAGAGAGAAATACACCATATTTTGATTGAGCAATCTGAAGACCTAAAAAGAATGACAGATCTCCAATCATAGACATCTCAAATTCCTTCTGCATGGTGTTAGCAAAATCTTTGCACATCTGAGTATTATTTCCCCCAAAAATAATATCATCAACATAGACAACCATAATCAACATATCACCACCTTCATCCTTAATATACAAATTGCTATCTGCCACACCTTTCCTGAAGCCTTGCTCATGAAGATACTTGTCAAGTCTTGAGTACCAAGCCCTAGGTGCTTGCTTTAACCCATACAAGGCCTTTTTCAGTTTACACACATAGTTTGGCTGTTTTGAAAGAGACACTCCTTCTAGTTGTTCTATGTAGACTTCTTCTACCAACACCCCATTTAGAAAAGCTGACTTTACATCCATTTGATATACCTTGAATTATTTGAAGCTTGAAAGGGCCAAAAACATTTTGATAGCTTCAAGACGAGCAACAGGAGCAAATGTCTCTTCGAAATCAACACCTTCTACTTGAGCATAACCTTTGCAGACTAACCTAGCTTTGTTTTTGACAATCTTTCCATCCTCATTGAGTTTATTTCTGAAAATCCATTTTGTGCCAATGACATTCTTGTGCTTAGGTCTTGGACCCAATTCCCAAGTTTCACTTTTCTCTATTTGATTTAGCTCTTCATCCATTGCTTTTACCCAAAATTTATCTACACATGCTTCACTAAAATCTTTTGGCTTAATCTGAGATAATAATGAAACATTTGTAGAATCATGTGAAGGAATGACTCTTCTTCTTGTTTGCCTGCTGTTTGGATCACCAATGATCAAATATTTGGGATGATGTTTCTAAACATATCGTGAAGGAGTTTTGGGGTTGTCTTTCCTCTTCTTCATCTGAAACCTCTCTGAATTCTTCTTGACAAATTTCATCATTGAGTTCCTTGAATGGTTCTCTTATCCCTGTATTTTCATCAATTGTTACATTTATGCTCTCTACAACTATATGAGTTCTTTTGTTGAAGCATCTATAGGCCTTGCTTCTACTGGAATATCCAAGAAAGATTCCCTCATCACACCTAGGATCAAACTTACCCAAATTCTGATCTTCCCTTTTGATGAAGCACTTACTCCAAAACGCTTTGAAGTATTTTACTATAGTTGGTCTTCCTTTCCACAACTCATAAGGAGTTTTATGATGATTGACTCTAATTTGGGCCCTGGTGATAATGTAGACTGCTATACTGACTGCCTCTTTCAAAAATCCATCCAAAAGTTTTGATTCATTTAACATAGCTCTAGCCATATTTTCAATAGTTCTATTTTTCCTTTCAACTACTCCATTTTGTTGAGGAGTTCTTGCTGCTGAATATTCTCTTTTGATTCCTTGTTGCTCATAGTACTCCACAAATTCATTTGAAGTGAACTCTCCTCCTCTATATGATCTTAAGCATTTGATTCTCTTGTCAGTCTCATTTTCAATCATTTCTTTGAAAGCTTTAAATTTTTCAAAAGCTTCAGATTTTTCTTTGAGAAAAGTAACCCAAGTCATTCTAGAATAATAATCTATAAACAACATGAAGTAGCTTTCTCCCTGAATGCTATGAGTTCTGGTAGGGCCACATAAATCAATATGAATAAGATCCAATGGTTTTGAAGAAGTATACCCTTTTGATTTGAAACTGGTTCTGGTCTGTTTTCCATGTTGACAAGGACCACAAATGATGTTATGGGGCCTTTTTATTTTGGGCAAGTCTCTAACTGCTTCCTTGTTACTAATATTGACAAGATTATCAAAGCTCAAATGCCCCAATATTTTATGCCATAGCCAACTCTCATCTTCTTGAGTTAGAAAACACTTTTCCTTTTTTATCTCACTTAGCATGTAAAGATTGTTTGGAGTCCTTGTAGCACTAGCAATGAGTTTTCCATTTTTTTCTTTACTTATCTCACATCTATATAAAAATAAAGATACTGTGTCCTTGATCACAAAGTTGACTCACACTTAGAAGGTTATGTCTTAGGCCTTCTACATAAAGCACATTTTCTGTTTTGGATTTCCCATCCAAACTAAGAGTCCCTTTACCACAGATTTTAGCTGACCTGTTATCTCCAAAACCGACTGTTCCTCTATTTTTTTTTTAAGACCAAAAACTTTTCCTTTTCACCAGTCATATGTTTTGAACAACCCCTATCAAGATACCATTTTTCTACTTTGTCTTGAGCATGAAAAGCAGTTTGAACTATCATTGACTTAGATTTGATCTCATTTCTCTTTTTAGTGAACTCAAGGCTAGATCTATCCAAACTGCACATCCTTGCTAAATGCCCAAAATTCTTGCACTTGTAACACATGCCATTTTTATTCATAAGAGGTGCAAAAGAATTAACATTTTCCTTACTATGTCTATTCAAAGACTTATTGCAATGCATAGCTTTGTGACCAAATTTCTTGCAAGAAAAATAATATCCATGGAAAGTATTATGTAACCTGTTTTGATGCCTTGGATGGTTGTTCTTCTTATGACCAACTGGAATCCACCGCTCTTCAGGATGAAGATTGATCTTGCTTGAAGACCCTGTTTCATAAATGGTGATACCATCCTTCTTTTGCTTTTCACACGGAGTATTCTGTCTGAGAGTCAACTGTTCCAACTTCACTCTAAGAGACATAACCTCTTCTTCTAGTTTCTTGCAATTAGCTTCCTTTCCTTTTAGAGCCTCTGTCAGAACCTGTTCAATCTTCTTCCCTTCTTCAGCTAGAATTTTGAAGTCTATAACACTTTGAGACAATTCTGATCTTGCTATCTCTTCTTCCTGACATTGATACTTGAGAACATAATTCTCTTCCCTGAATTTCTCAAGCTTTCTTAGAGCCAAGAAGAATTCACCTTTGAGATCAAACTCAACCTCTTCATCTCTTTCTGAATCTATATGTTCCTTTGATAGATCCTTCTCCAAGCTGTTAGGCTCTTTCTGGAGAGACCCGCTCTGATACCAATTGAAGAACACAAGCTTATACTGAGAGGGGGGGTGAACAATATAAGACTTAACCAATTAATAATTTTAACTTTAGATAGCAGTGGCATCAACACAACATTAATCAAGACAGAAAGAATCACACATTAAAGACCCATTTTTAACGTGGTTCACCCAAAAAGGTTGGGCTACATCCACAAAAACTTTTCTCTAAAAATTATCTCAAAGTTCTTTGGGAATCCTTCCCAATTACAATGTTTATGAGCCTCGACCCAAAGGAGATACCTTCCCCTCTGCTCTGGAAATGATCCCTCAAAAGATCAATTGCCTCTACCTCTTGCCAGCACGTGGAACTCCTTTCCACCGAAGACCTCTTGTCCTCAATGCTTAGCCTAAGAGACCTCTGCCTTCTATGATCATGTCCACAACAGCTCAACAACTTGTACCAAACATAGTTAGTCGGTCTAGTACAAGTCTTCCTTTGTCTATCAGATCTGTCCAACTCTTGAACAAATCAATCCTCTGCATACAAGCCTTCTCAAAGACTTGCCAAATCTGTCCTTAGGTTCTTCTCATAGAACCAATGCACCTCTATCCTCAAGTTCTCTGATAGAACTATCAAACTCTGCTCACAAGTCCTCTGCTCTCTCTGCGCAATCACAACCGCATTTTGGTCGAACTTCAACCTTTGCATTGTCTGCGCAAACACAGCGGTACTTAGAAAAATTCACCATGACTATTCGCTCACTCTGCACACTTCGATCAAATTTTGCACTCTGCTCTCCACGATCGAACTTCTCACTCTGCGCTCTATCAACGAACGTCGCAACTCAAAACCTTCCAACTCTTCAAAACAGCCTACCTTTTATAATAACACTTTTAAGATCAAAACCTTACTCTTAGTCGACTGTAACCCTGATCTTTAGTCGGCTGCAAAACCCTAAACTTCATCGGTTGCAAACCCTAATCTTTGTCGGCTCAAATTTAACTTTGTTGGCTTCAACCGCCTCTGTAACTCTTCTGAAGCTTTTGCTGCAAAACAACATGTCACGATATCACGACACCTTTGCAACCGTATAATTTCTTTTGGCTTTTGTCACGAAATCACGACACTTTTTCTTCCTTAGACTTCCTTTTTGTTTTTGTCGTGAAATCGTGACACTTTCTTCAACCGAACGCTGCCATCTCAATCTGTCACGAAATCGTGACACTTTCTACATCTGTTTGCTTTCTCTTCAACCTGTCGTGAAATCGTGACTCTTTCAGTTTTCGTACGTCTTCTTTGCACCCTGTCACAAAATCGCGATGCTTTTAGCTTCTGACTCTTCCCTTTGCTACATGTCACGAAATCGCGATAGTTCTCACTTCGAGTTCTACAGTATGTCGTAAAATCGCGACAGTTCTCACTTCGACTTTTGTAGCATGTCGCGAAATCGTGACACTTTATCTTGCTTCCACTTTGTCTTCTGACTTGTCACGAAATCGCGACACTTTTTCTCCTTAGCGCTTTTCTTTTCTTCGGGTCGCAAAAACCCGACATGTCACGATATCACGACACTTTTTCTATCAGACTCTCTCTCCTGCATTATGTCACGAAATCATGACACTTTTTCTTCCGTACAACCTTCCTTGCAATATGTCGCGAAATCACGACACTTTTTCGTCTGTACAACCTTCTTTGCAATATGTCGCGAAATCGCGACACTTTTCCTTCTTTGCCTTCCTGCACTTTCCGAGTCGCGAAAATGTGACATGTCGCGAAATCGTGACACTTTTCCAACTTGTTCTCTTTCTTCGAACTTGTCGCGAAATCGCGACACTTCTTCATGCTTTCTCTTTTTCTTCCAACATGCCGCGAAATCATGACATTTTTGCCACTTGCATTTTTCTGTGTCAAGCCATAACCTTCATCAAAACAAATTATTTGACATCAAATCAAATTCCTTCAAAAGCTTCTTGACATCAATGACAACTTATTCACTTGAGCAAATGCAATGTACCCAAAGTACCCAAAATTGCCAACAGAGTTAGCTGAATTCGGTTTTCACTTTAGATATCTCTTGTGGTCCTTAAAATTTGAGCAGTCACCTATTAAATTAATGAGGGTTGTGAAACAATAGTTAATTTAATATAGGGCTGGTTGATATTTCAATCATTTCTCTAAGAATATAAAACCCTTGGTCAAATTGCTTGGCAGTTGATTATTTCTGTGAAAGAGAAAGGATTGGGGTTATTTTTGTTAACTAAAGATATGGAGTTTTAATTAGTGATTGTCAGGGAGACTCTATTGTATTTTTGTTAAGTAAAGATATGGGGTTTTAATTAGCGAAAGTAAATGGATTTGGATTTATTTTATTAACTAGAGGTATGGGACTCTTTTTGATAAAGTAAATGGATTATGTTGTATTTTTGTTAATTAAATATATGGGGCTTTAATTAGAGAAAGCAAATGAATTTTGATTTATTTAATTAATAGAGGTATGAGACTCTTTCTGGTAAAGTAAATGGATTATGTTATATTTTTGTTAATTAAAGATATGGGGCTTTAATTAGCGAAAGTAAATGGATTTGGATTTATTTTATTAATTAGAGGTATGAGACTCTTTTTGGTAAAGTAAATGGATTATAATGTATTATTGTTAATTAAAGATACAGGGCTTTAATTAGCGAAAGTAAATGGATTTGGATTTATTTTATTAATTAGAGGTATGGGACTCTTTTGGTAAAGTAAATGGATTATGTTTTATTTTTGTTAATTAAATATATGGGGCTTTAATTAGTGAAAGTAAATGGATTTGGATTTATTTTATTAATTAGAGGTATGTGACTCTTTTTTGTAAAGTAAATGGATTATGTTTTATTTTTGTTATTTAAATATATGGGGCTTTAATTAGCGAAAGTAAATGGATTTGGATTTATTTTATTAATTAGAGGTATGAGACTCTTTTTGGTAAAGTAAATGGATTATGTTGTATTTTTGTCAATTAAAGATATGCGGCTTTAATTAGCGAAAGTAAATGGATTTGGATTTATTTATTAATTAGAGGTATGAGACTCTTTTTGGTAAAGTAAATGGATTATGTTGTATTTTTGTTAATTAAAGATATGAGGCTTTAATTAGCGAAAGTAAATGGATTTGGATTTATTTTATTAATGGTATGAGACGCTTTTTGGTAAAGTAAGTGAATTATGTTGTATTTGTGTTAAATAAAGATACGGGGATTTGATTAGTGAAAGTATATGGATTTGGATTTATTTTATTAATTAGAGGTATGAGACTCTTTTTGGTAAAGTAAATGGATTATGTTGTATTTTTGTTAATTAAAAATATGAGGCTTTAATCAATGAAAGTAAATGGATTTGGATTTATTTTATTAATTAGAGGTATGAGACTCTTTTTGGTAAAGTAAATGGATTATGTTGTATTTTTGTTAATTAAAAATATGAGGCTTTAATTAGTGAAAGTAATGAACCTAGCTATTTGGAAATTAAAGGTATGGGACTTTAATTTGTCAAATAAGGGTTGGAAAGGAATTGATTAAAGTAGAACTTGTGATCTAGTTGCATTTGTTGAAAGACTCTCATGGGATAATGAGAGGGGAAATAAAAATGGTGGTTTTTATAATGTCAACTATGCAATAGATGGTTAGATACTTTGATTTGATTGTATAGTTGCAATTTGACAATAAGCATAGTAGATGCATTTAAAATCATGTCTATCATGGAACCATGAGTGCCCTAATCCCCTATTATCCTCAAATAATTGTTGGAGGCTGAGGTGGACCATGGAGGCATTTGGAACCAATGATTTAGTTTGATTTTAACTTTAAAGATTTACTTATGCTTAAATAGATATGAATTATGGGGATATTCCTTAATGAAATAAATGTAATGAATTATTCTTTGAGGGTATGAAGGATTTATTGTACTTGCTTAGTTGTAATAATTGCTTAATGGTTGGATGATGTACTTTAAATTACTTATTTTTTACATTTAAAATCCTTTCTATTAATGTTTACCTTCTTTTTAATATTTCTTTCTTTCTAGTATCTTTTTGCCTTGCAATTATGCTTTTGTTAGATTTAGTATATGTTCTTGCTTTCTTGCTAAATCAACGTAAACCTAAGTATAAAGTTCTAGGATGAACTTAGTGGTGACCTAAGGGAATTAATACCCCCTTAGTGTGAACACAGGATACCTAAGGGACTTGATATCCCCTTAGGGATTTTGGAAGTAAGTTATGAAAAGATTACATCTGAGTTAAGATAGCTCTTCAGGTAGACGAGATGGATAGCTTAACTCACAATACACGTAGCATACCTACACAAACTGATTTGTGTATGGTATGGATATGGACGTATACCTTCAAAGGATTGAAGGTGATAATTTTAGCTCATCGAGAATGATGAGAGGGATAAAATTATTTGCGGTAACACATAGTATGCCTACACATATTGATTTGTGTGAGGGTACTTTGTGAGGTGTAGTTCTTTGTGAAACTTAGTAGACTGCATAAATAAAATAATTAGCAATCGATTAGGGGTTTATGAATCCCTCGTATTAGTAAAAAAACTAATTTCTTACTGTGTGTTTTGTTGTAGCTAAATTTGGGTCATTACAAAGTATGTTTGGCTTTCACTACTAAGCCTACAGAAGATATAAAAATGGATAATATGGCGAAAATTCCACATGAAATAAATGATTTGTTGAAATAGTATGAAGATTCTTTCAAAGGAGTTTTGATATGGGTTTCCACCTATGTGGAGCATTAGTCATTGCATATATTTTATTCTTGGATCATGCCTACCAAATAAGATAGCTTATAGAATGACACCTATGGAGAATGAGGAAATGAAGAGACAAGTCCAATAGTTATTGGACAACATTCTGATTAGTGAGAGTTTAATCCCATGTGCAATACCAACTATACTAGCATCCAACAAGGGTGGAGCATGACATATGTGCATAGATTCTTGGACCATTATTAAGATAACCATAAAGAACAAGTTTTCATTGTCACACATGGATGATTTTATGGAGTTGAGTACTTTATGAATATAGATTTGAAGAGTGACTATCATCAAATCTAGATTAGAGAGGGGGATGAGTGGAAGACCACATTCAAGACAAAGGATGAATTGTATGAGTGGTTGGTCATGTCATTTGGATTGACCAATGCATCACGTACTTTTATGAGATTGATGAATGAAGTGTTGAAACCATGTCTTGGTAAGTTTGTTATCTTTTATTTGGATGATATTTTAATATTTACCAAATATAAATATCATTTGGTGCATTTGAGATTGATTTTGCAAAGGTTGAATGAAGAACGATTGTTGGTCAACTTGAAGAAATATAGCTTTATGAAGAAAGAGGTAGTGTATTTAGGATTTGTTATTTCACAATAAGGCTTGTAGATGAATCCAAATAAGGTTAATGGTATTGTGGATTGAACATCACCAAGAAGTATATGTGAAGTAAGAAGTTTTTATGGTTTAATAAGTTTTTACAAGAAGTTTATCAAAAAAATTAGTGGGATTTGTGCACCAATCATGAAAAAAATAAAGGATGGTAGGCATGATTTCAAATGGATGATTGCAGTAAAAAATAATTTTCAAATATTGAAGGAGAAGATAATGGAACAACCATTTTTAACTTTGCCATATTTCAACAAGGTTTTCCATGTGGATTGTGATGTGAGCATGGAATTCATTCTTGGGTTGCCAAAGACAAAAAGATGAAATGACTTTATTTTTGTTGTTGTTGATAGATTTTCAAAGATGACACATTTTATACTTTACAAGAAGACAAATGATACTACTCATATTGCTATATTGTTATTCAAATAAGTGATAATATTGCATGGGTTATCAAAGAGTATTTTTCAAATAGGGACACTAAATTTATGGGCCATTTTTAGCAGACTTTGTGAAAGAAATTGGATACTAAGTTGAATTTTAGTTCATCCTATCATCCATAAATTGATGGATGAGTAGAAGCCTTGTGAATTTGTTGAGATGTTTGGTTGGAAAGAAACCAAATCTACGGGATACTACCTTAGCACAAGTTGAATTTTTATATAACAACTCAATAAATAGAAGTACATTTACATGTCCTTTCCAAATTGTGTATAAATTCAATACTAGAGGAGTGGATGAGTTGAGAGATACTACTGATTTGAGAAGAAAAAAATGTTACAACAAAATATTTTGCCAAGTATATGCATGAGTTGCACAAGAAAGTGAAAGATGATTTGGAGAAGAACACTATGAGGTACAAACAACATGCTGATCTCAAGAGGAAAGAACACAAATTTTAGGTTGGAGATATGGTTTTAGATCACTTGAGAAAAGAGAGGTTTCCACATGGAATTTATAACAAGTTGAAGTGGAAAAATATTGGACCTTATATGGTCTTGTGGAAATTTGCAACCAATGCTTATGAGATTAAACTTTGAAAGGAGTGGATATATCACCGATTTTTGATATTCTGGATATGTATCCTTATCATAAGGGACTAGCAAATGAAAATTAAGATATAATTTCAGAATTAGCTATGGAAGAATGGGTACAATAGTTGCTAAACAAGGAATGGGATGAGGTAGAAGTGGTGATAGATTTTGGAGTGGTTAAGAAGACAAGAGGTAGTGAGTATCATGAGTATTTGGTAAATGGAAGAATAAGTCAGCAAAAGAAACCACATGGAGAAGTGCATCCAAATTTTCCAAGCATGGGATCTTGATTGAAGATTTCATAAAACATTCATGAGATGAAGTTCATAATTTTTTTTCTTATACGACATGTATGATGCAGGAGCATCTGGGTAAACAATAATAATAATAATAATTTAAGATCTTTTCAGTTTCCAAGAGGAGCATGACTTTTAACCTTCCATGTCCCACCTTCGTTCCCATTATCGGAAAATCATAAATTGGGAGTTTTGTTGCAATTTCCACATTACCACCAAGGAAAGCTATTTAATGAAGTTTTTGAGTCTTGTTGTAATTTCAATATTACTAGCAAGAAAAGCTATCTAATGAATTTTTTGAATTTTGCTGCAATTTCTAGATTATTGTCAAGAGAAGCTATGTAACAATATTTTGAGCTTTGCTGCAATTTCAAGATTACTGGCAAGAGAAGCTATTTAAAGAATTTTTGAGTTTTGTTGCAATTTCAAGATTACCGACAAGGGAAGCAATTTACTAAACTTTTAAGTTTTGCTACAATTTCTAATTTACTAGCAAAGAGAGTAATTTAATGAAGTTTTGAGTTTTGCTACAAATGTTAGTTTACCATTAAGGGTTTTTTTTTGTGACTGCACTTTTTTGTTGTTGGTTTTAATTTTAGATGCTGAATAGTTGACTAATTTAATGACGCTTTGAGTTTTGCTATAAAATTCAATTTGTCGACAATGGAAGTTCTTTTTTGTGGCTGCACTTATTTGCTGTTGGTTTTAATTTTAGATGTTGAATAGTTGTCAATCAATATTTTTTTCAATGGAAGTTTCTTTTTGTGACTCCACTTTTTTGCTATTGGTTTTAATTTTAGATGTTGAATAGTTTCGAGTCAATATTTTTCTAATGCAATTAGGTTATTTATATTCATTTTCTAGTTGTAAATTTGTTGTGAAACATTTGAACTACTAGAAGAGGTTGTCTTTCATTAGACCCCCTTATCTGAACTACATCACTCAACATTATATTTTCAATAAGTCCAATGCAAAGTAATAGATATTTGATGATTCTTCTAGCCAAACATTACAAAAGTAGTTTTATTAGCCAAAGAAAAGTTTGGAGAATTTAAACTTTAGGTACAAACCAACTCAGGTGTAGGAGACCAAACATAAACGAGCATAAATTAGTGTATTTTAAATTCTTTATGTAAAAGGCTAATTTAAAAATTTATTGATTAAAAAAATACATATAATAATATTGAAAAATATAAAAATGAATAAAAATTTAAAAATTACTTAAAATATGAGAAACTTATATTTATATGTGTAGATAAATAAATTGATTGAATTTAACTTAACATGCAAGTATAATATGAGAATAAAAATATAATATAAGATTAATTAAAATTTCAAAAAGAAGGTTTTAATGATATTAGTTTTAGTGGGGCACTTCCATCAAAATTATAATATTATTTATTGTTAAGTCAATTAAACCATATCTAACTTGTCCTTTTATCAAAGGTATTCTTCATTTTTTCTATAAAATAATTCTCCATCTTCCTCAAACTATTATGTTTTTGCAATAAACTACTTGACATCATTTTCATTACGAGTTAAAATCTCACTCGATCAATTACCTTCTAAAATTTAAATTTCACCATGGTGAAGATCAACACTTCGGTTTGCTAAAGTATCTCTTACTCATTTTCCTTCTCTATGAACATGCTCGCATTTCTAAGAGATTGCCTCCTACAATAGTTAATGAACATAAGTAATAATATTATTTTTACCCAATCCCCACATCCATTTTTATTAATAGCATTAATGATAATATGTGAGTATTGCTCAATTAAAATATATTTATATCTAATTCAATTATAATTTTAATCTATGTGAAACGCGCCCTAGCCTCAACATAGTTTTTATTTGAAGTTTCATATATTTTTAAGTAAGGATATTTTTTCCTTCATTATTTTGAAAAACACCATCTCCACCAGTTTTTCCTTGATTTTATTTGGAAGCATTATCAAAATTAATTTTGATAAACCCAATTTCTAGATATTTCTAGTTCACCATAATTCAAATCAAATCCTTTGTGTTAACTCCATTATCTCAAATGGCCCTTTCATATATATTCAAATCTTGTAATCAAGAGGCTAATATCACTTTTTATATACTCGAAACTTCCCATGAGAGCACCATGCCAATAAAAGTTTTCCAAGAGAGGTAATAATATAGTTTTAAATTTGGACATGATTTTGAGATTTATTTAAAAAAATTCTATTATACCTTTTAAGCCATAAATTAAAAAAAATGGTAAGACCAATCCTCCACATAATACACAATGCTTTAGCTTTGAAATTATTAATCCAAATTTTATCAACTCTTTCAATGTTAATGGAGCTACTTAATATATTCTCATATTTATAAAAAGCAACATCTAATGGTGTAAGAAAAGGGTGACAAACTAAATAGTCTAACGTTTCTAGATACTTCTCACACAAGACACACATGAGAGGCCCATAATATTATATTCTTTGTAGAATCTCTTTTACAAGAATCTTGCTTTGGACTACTAACCAAAGAAAAGCTAAGGCCTTAGGAAGGGCCTCCAATGATCAAACATTTTTCCAAGAGAAATCATTGAGAAGAGGAAATTTTAACTGCTCTATATACTCATATCTTAACTTGATTGACTATCAACTATATTTTAATATTTTCTAAACCAACTCATCCTTTTGTGCAAAAAAAAGCAAATAGAACTCTTGAAGCATCTTTTGAAGCTCACCTACAATTTGTTTCAATTCCTCTCATTCAACAAGGTTACTAATAGAAATTCGTAATTTGGAATTGTTGCTCACATTATTATAATCTTTTGCCTTTGGAATTTTACAAGCTAGAGATGCCCAATATAATTCTAAAGTAGAAGTAAGACGATAAGGCTTCAACAAAGCATCGAACCAAATTTTTTTAAAATCCCCTCAAATATTAACCATCTAATGTATTTCTTGATCAATTATAAACTATCTAATATGAAGTTTCATATTGGCAATCCTCTAGGTAGGATTTATTTCCTTAATAATTGCATTGCATCAAATGAACCTATATACTAATGAAGTGGTATTTTCATCTAACTCTTTCCTTCATCTTTGAATAATATCCATCCAAGTATTGCCCTTAAGGACAAAATCACAAGTCTACAATTCCACAAGCCTTCACCTCCAATATTTTTTCCTTTGTAAACCCTATTGTACTTAGAAAGACAAAACCTAATTTTTCCTTGCACCCTTTCCAAAGAAAATCTCTTTAAATTTTGTCAAATTCAGATGCTACAACTACTGCCAATACTAAAATTGACATCATGTATATAGCGATGGATTGCGATGAAGTCTTTATGAGTTGTAGCCTTTCGATAATAGTTAAGAACTTACCTTTTTGACCTACCAAACAAGACATTATTCTATCCAAAATATAGTCCCAAAGCTCATTCTTTCCTTTATAATAAAAGGAATACCCAAATATGTTGATGAAATTTCTAATTTTAAACCCTAAATATCCATAATAGTTCATTGTAAATCTAGGGAATTGTTAATGAAACAAATCCTAGATTATGTAGTATTAACCAAATGTCTAGCAACCTTCTCATAGCATGATGATAATGATTTATAGTCTATGGTATCACTGACTAATGGATGAGCCAAGTGAAAAGTACTAGCAATAAATTAGAGATGAGATTCAAAGGGATCATTAATTGCAACTTGAATATCTTTGATTTATCATTTTATTTTTATCTTTGAGAAAGATCTCCCTAATGCCTCTATAAGAATAATAAATATATAATGAGAGTGGTTCACCATGGTTGAGTCCATGGGATGAATCGTAGTCTCCAACAAGGGAATAATTGATTAAAATATAATATTTTATAGTTCTATACGAACATCTAATCCATTCACATCAACCTTGATCAAAATTATAAATTTTGATAAAATCATGTAGATAACTCCAAAAAAACCTATCATATGTATTGTTCATATCTAACTTCATAAACATACATGGTTTATGCATGGAATAAATAGAATGTATAGCCTCCTATGCAATGATTACACAATAATAATTTGTCTACCACAAACAAAACCACTTGATTCCTCTAAGATAACACGATCTAGAATGTTCTTCAAATTATTTACCATAATTTTTGAAATGATATTATAGATCATATTACAAAATCCTTGAGGGTCTTTCTCTCTTTTTTTCATTCCCACTAAAATTCTCATCTTTATCAATATCTTTTATTTTTATATTCTATTCATAATGAGACTTATCTTAGAAATATTTATGTTGCCCTAGAGAATCTAAAATGCAAGGCATAACCTCATAAACACTTTATTATTTATGCTTCCTTGGAAACCCTAAAGTAGTATCACAAAGTTCAAATTCTTATTTAAATTCAATGGGATTGAAGTTTTGAATAAATTTGTTGTAAAAAAGTTGACTTAGAATTCAAGATAGTAAAAAATGCATATATATATATATATGAAAAAAGGGTTACAGATATGCTATTATTTTCTCTGTAAGTGTGTTTTCCATATTTTATTTAAATTAAGAAAGTAGAATAAATACTTTTTGCATATAAGGTTTTCAATTTACAATTGTACCAAAGAAAAACTAGTCCAAATTTATTTACCAAATTTAAGCAAACTAATTATCATAACAAGGGAAATCAATGTGTAGACACCTAAAACACGTCATGTCGAGGGCGACTACTCATATGGTCACCTTTGCAGACCATATGAAATACATTTGGACAAATCCAAGGTATTGTAGTGGTTTTTACCACTCAATTGGGCATCTTTGCCTAGTCAGTTCTAGCCGCGGCTGACACCCGCAGTTAGAAGTGCTGATCGCGACTGACACCCGCGGTTAGAAGTGCTGATCGCGACTGAAACCCGCGGTCCCCAATTTGCCAATTGGGGACCACAGTTGACACCTACGATTAGAAAAATCCTGCATGCTAACCGCAGATGATACCTACAGTTAGCACTGTAACAAACTCGGGCGACCAGAGCCGAGTCAAATTAGTTGCAATAGTCGAATTGCAATGGTTTTCAATGCGATTTGGGCTGGGAAGCATCCATAAGCTTCCTCCCAAATACCAATTCTTGTTCTTGGCTTCTCCATGAAGCTAGAGCAAGGATTTTGGGAGTCTACTTAAGACCCCAATTTTAGAGAGCAACCATCCTGAAGAATAGCTCAATTGCACATAGCGGAGCCCTGTCGGATTGGAGAGCAATTTCACATCCCCTTGAGGAGTAACGAAGTGTTGTCCAATTGATCAATGACAAATGTGCATGCAAAAATGGAGATATCAAGAGCTTGAGGAGCAAGCTTGACAATTGACATACCTCCATTGCTAATTCCATTGAATTCAATCACCAATCTGTTCCAAAAAACACAGGCAACCCTTGACCATCAATTCCTTGGAGGATTTAAGAGTTTTTGGCCCTGGTTTTGAGAGAAATGATACTTTCATCTTAATCACAGTTGTCAGTCACGGTTAACAGTGCCAACAGTACCTTAGACCTGTGGCTAGGGTTTGATGCTCTTCTTCCTCCATTTTAGCAGTAGATTTCCATTTTCAATGATGCAAATAGCTTAATCTAGCATAGATCTACATTTTAGCAGACATTTGACCGGTTAATTTAGGAATTAGAGGTAGATTTGCTTCACCTTTCCTTGCATTTGTTAATCTAGATTAGTTTCATGCAATTCAAGTTTTCTAATGATTAATTAGGATGTTTCTTAGCTAGATTCATGCTTCTTTACATGCTATATTACAATTTCCTCATTTCTTGCATAGATTGATAGTTTTACATGCTTTCTTGATTTCATGCTATTCTTTATGCAATATTCCTTTCAAAGCCTCATCAAGAGAGGCCTCCTTTGTTACTAATTGCTTCTTGTTGTTTCTTGATCGTAGGGAACAAATTCAAAGGAGACAAAGCATACAATTCCTTCCTCAATGCGAAGAAGAGGGTCATCGACACCCTAGAGCAGTTCGTGTCACCTTGAAAGACACTTGGAAATCACACCTACCCTTAAGAGGTAAACAATTACACATTCCTATTGTAATATTGTATCAAGATGATTATACCTAAGAGGGATGTACTTGTAATTTAATTTTGACTTTGAATATAATGGAATAAAGCGTGTTTTATTGATTCATCTGTTGTCAATTTCTTGTTCTTGTACCCATGTTATGCTTTTATCAATTATTACAATAGGACGCCTTAGGTGTGAGCCTTTTTGGTGGTTACACAATGAATTTGAAATTATTTCTTTGAATTCATCAAATCCTATGACACAACCCTGAAGTATAAGGATGATCCTCCAAAATACTTCCTTTTTTGTGTTTATGTGAAAAACCTAGATGTTGGCTTAGAAGCCCTAAAGTGTAAGAATGATCCTACATAGTAATTACTTTTGAATGTTACTCTGCAAATCTTACATTTCCATCGATATCTTCCTTACATATTTATTTATTATGCTACTCTAAAAACCCTAAAGTGCAAGGGATACAAACTATACTACTTTCATTTTTATTGCAAGGATAGGGCTTTATGATGTTGAGAAATATGATGGTGATTTAATTGGATTAACCTTGACCTCTTTTGCCTCTACTTTAAATTTTGCTTCTCCATATGTCTTTGCACTTTGAAATCCTAAATTTGAACTTACACGTTGAACTTCCTCATTCTTTGTGTCATGTTTTCTTCTAATGGTTGACTTGAGTAAACCATAATGGCCTTTTCCATTTGATGATATAGAGGAGCTTTCTTTACCACTTTCTTGGGAGTGGAAATCCTTTATTTGACTCATCTTCTACTATAATTTGATCTCTTTGCTTTATATTGAAGTTTATCTCTTGTCTAGTTTTTTTTTTTTCTTTTTACATTATTTTCACTTTGCAATCTCTTGTCATGTGTCTAGTCTCGTAATACTTGCAACATAAAAATGCAGTGCTTTCATAATCTACCTTTTAATCATGTTTGCTTGATTCAGATTTAATGGAATATGACAAAGATTTTGAAATATCTACAACACATATTAGAGTATTTACAACGTGCCTTCACTCCTTAGGAGTTGGCCTCTCTTGGATGAATTCCCCTATATTATTGCTAATATTATTAAAAACCACCTTATTGTAAGATGATATCAAAGTCCAAAAAACCTAATCAACACATGAAGTCTTTTAATAGTCTTTATTTATGTAAAAAAATTCTCACCCCATGTTCTTAAATGTAATACACGTTTCCACCTAAACGATGTGCTACCATCCATATTTTATCCTTGATTTTCTAATTGGAGAGGATGATGAGAAAAAATCCATTCAAAAGAAAATTATAGAGTAATATGAATTCAATCCTACTTCCACTTGATCTAATTTTAAACATTCAAAAAACTTCCCTAGTATCTATGGACTTACTTATTAACCCTATGTTTTTAAGAATTGCTATGGCATGCTTGATCATCTCAACCTTGATAATCACTTTCAATGTGATGTATGTTGTTTGGAGAGGGTTTGCCATAGATTCACCCTTTCTCTAGTTCCCATTTAAAGCATCTATACTTCCAAATAAAGATTCTTGCTTCTAGTTAAGATTTTCAAAAAAAAAAATGTAAAACTCCCGGCTTACACTTGCTCCCAATAATAATAAATATTTGTTATTGTGTCTTAAAGTTCTTTATTATTATTTATAATAAAATTTTAATTGAAAATAGAATATATAATACATCACTTTAAAAAAAAAATAAAAAAAAACATGAAATAACATAAATTTAACTAATTACTTGTAAGGAAAAATGTTTGAGTTGACACCAACATGGGTAGTGCTAGTGCAACAATGACAAATGCAAACAAATCAATATTTTCCTTATATGGCAATCATTATACATCCCAACATCCAGTTTGTCCTCTCTTGATAAATTTTGTAAAGATAATATATGGTGATGTGTGAAAATAGTGAGAACATGATGAATAAAGTATTGTAAAACAAAGTTTATCCCATAAGTATGAAAGTGTCTTGCCTTTATTGCATGTCTATGAAAATATGGAATGATGAGTCAGCAATCAGTATTCACTCTCTAATGGAATAATGGGTTGGATATATGTCGCCCGTCACCTCCACCTTTGCTTTAGTCACCCTCTAACAAGATAGTTTTATTTTTAAAAAATTTAAAATTGAGGCTTTTAACTAAAAACATTCCTCAAGATAAAATTAGAAATTTTAATATTTAAAAAGTAAAATAAAAATAAGAACTTTACATGAAGGGTAACACTTATCCTAAAAACAGTTAGTTTTTTTTTGGATATATAATTTATTTGGTGTTGTTGGGATTTGAATTTTGATGTGAGTTATATTATTCATACTACTGAATATTGAAACAAGGTCTTTTTGGTTCATTTTGGGTTTGTATACTACCGACTATTAAAACAAGGTCTTTTTGGCTCATTTTGGGTTTGTATAAGTACGAGGGTTTGAATCTTAAATAAAAACCTAAAAACATACTACTACATTATCCCTTTGCAGGACACTTAAAAATGTTTTATTATTTTTTATAATTTTTTTTTAATTTAAAATAGATTAAGTAGCAAATAATATTTGAAAAATAACAATAAAATAAAATAAATAAATTTTTATAAAAGTAAAAATTATACTATTAAAAAAATAAAATAAAATAAATATTTTTTTATAAAAGAAAATAAAAATCATATAATACTATTTAATATTATTGTTTTTAATAATAAATTTTATTAAGATAAATTATATATTAATTCTAATACCTGAGGTCAAGGTATAAGATAGATCCCTATAAAGATATGGTAGCTCCACAAAGGAAATTGGTTGTTGACTTATAAAACGTTACAACTAAAACCAAAGCATAAAGAGCAAGAATTGCTAGGGGATATAGATTGTAGGGGATATAGATTGAAATAAAGTAAAGTATTTCCTAAAATCATTTAACATATGTTTGAATTAAAGATTTGGACTTTAATATTTGGAAATATGGTCAATTAATTATAATGATTTAAAAAATAATATATTAATAAAAAAAATATTAATATTTAATGATATTTATGGTGTTGAAGTTTGATATTTATTATAGGGGATATAGATTGGAATAAAGTAAAGTATTTCCTAAAATCATTTAACATATGCTTGAATTAAATATTTGGAAATATGGTCAATTAATTATAATGATTTAAAAAATAATATATTAATAAAAAAATATTATTTTTAATGATATTTATAGTGTTGAAGTTTTATTGATAAGAAGATTTGGTTTGTAAATAGTTAATTAATATTTATTTTGTAATATTTTTTGCTAGAGAAAAAATGGTTGCATTGGGGTCCCCCACTCTTCACAAATCACAACTCTCTCTTTTAGAGCTTGAGAAACAAACTCAATTTTCATTTCAATTGAGTTGCTATGGCTAGATACCTACATATTTTTCATAAAAACTCTAAATTCTTGATTTTTCATCTTATTAAAATTTTTCACTTTTTTTTTGTATATACAAATATTCAAAATTCAAGATCATTCTTCTTGACATTTTCTTGCAACAACCTTCACAATACCAAAATTCCACCTCTATTGTCTATACACTACATCTTAGTAGAGTAATAATTCCAAAAGTTTGTGTTATCATATCCCGCTTTACCAAATCTAGCCTGTTAGTTTCCTTCCTCCTTCCTAATGCATAAGTACAACCATAAGACCTGTAATAAATAATTTAACAATCTCAAAAAGTTGAAAGTTCATGTTTAAATCTTATCAAGAGATATATGTATAATAACTAAACTATGGGTTATTATATAATACAAGTGGAATTCATTTTAATCCTAAATAATCAGGTAAAAAATATTTTATCATTTTAATGAGTTATGAAATGAATCTCATTCATATTATAATGACATTATAATTATTTAATAAAAATTTTAGCAGTCTCAAAAAGTTGAAAGTTCCAATACATCCTTTGTCCCATAACCAACCAACAACTCAAATAATCCATTCAAACATGATGTCCATATGATATCATATTCTTCTACTCAACATACAAAACTTCTACTTGCTTCACGAAATCGTAGTCCGCTTTATCAAATCGGGATTGTTAGTTTCCTTTAATGCATTTATTTATAAATGGATCCCTTGATACATTATGCAGTCCTCTAGAACATTATTTTGAATTTGCTCCTTTCAAAATTATCTTGTCTTCAACTAAACTTACTACTTATTTTAACCATGAAAAAATTAACTTCATGATTTGCTATTAAAACCCCTCTATTGGCTAGCTTATCTGCATATTTGTTCCCTTCCCTTAATGTATGCATAAACCCAATTTCTTTGAACTCTGTAGCAAGGTCTTGTATTTCCACAATGATCTCTTGAATGTTCTATGGAACCTTTTCTTTCCTCAAAATTGCATTTATTACTATTAGTGAATCACCTTCCATCCATACCCTTTCATTTTATTTGTCTAAATATTTTTAATCCTTCCAAAGTTTCCCAAGCTTTAACTTCATTATTTGTCTTAATCCACTAAATGTGACAAAATCTCACCTCTATTACTTATGATTTTTTCTCCTCCTCCTACAAGTCATGGATTTCCTTTAGATGCTCCATCAAAATTCAACTTGACCAACTCTACTTTTGGTTGTTTCCACTTTATATTTTTTGCCTTCCTTTTTTTTCTCATGTACCCACTTTCATGATTCTAATTGATGACTTGACTCCATTTATCAAGGCTCTTTGCCTCAAGATTAAGGATTGTGTGAGTTGATAGGGTTGGTTTAGACTCCTTTATGGCTAAACAAATCTTAAATTTCATTACTTCTAAATTTCTTTCCTTTCCTTTAAATATTCATTTGTTTATTTTTAGCCATACAGTCCAAAGTATATTTTGATGTATCCCAAATTGTTTGTAATGTCTAACTCATGAGTATATTTAAAACTTGTTAAGAATAAAAATACGATTTGAGTATTTACACCTATAGTAAAATATTAATTATGTTGATTAGTATTATAATTAAATGTTTGAAAATAAATTCTTTTATTAACAAAAAGAAAGTGTTATAATCTTTTATTTTTTAATCATTTTTAAGCTCTTATTTATTAACTTGAAAATCCAATAACTTTTTAAGAATCACTTACTTTGTTTATTATTTATAGTTTAATAAGATTACAACATTTTCTAAATAAAAATCTGATAATATACTCAATTTATTTTTTGATTGAATACTTTATTTAATTATTATTATTATTATTATTTTTAAATAATTTGAAAAAACTTGTATTAAAACAAAGATCATTTACAAGTTGGGATGAGACTTCTCCCAACCTTAGCCAAAGAGAACACATGTTTACAATAGTAAAAGAAGATTTGCATTGGAGCCAAATCTCTTAAACCATATTTCTACAATGGTTGTTTACATGTTTACAACTGTAAAAGATCTACATTGGAGCACAAATCTCCTAAACCATATTTTCTGGAATGGTTGTCCAAATTAGCTAAACACTGGATTTGCTCACCAACCTGCCTAATCATCTCATCCTCAATAACCATGCCACTGTGCCACTAAACCCCTACCTCCTTCTCAGTGCCCACTAGGAAGTCTGCCACTTTATTTAGATTTCTACTCACATAAACTGGAATCACATCATCTAATTCCCTCCACAATTCCTTAATTTGAGTGACAAGAATTCTCAACCTCCATGTCTTCAAAGCAAAGTTCCTTATGCAATATAGAGCTCCAACCATTATTTGAGAATATAATTCTAGGATTATCCTCCTGTAACCTTGTTTTACTGCCCAAATAGAAGCAAATTTTATAGCTAAGGATTCTGCTTTATTGTTTGCGGCCCTTCCCAAGCCTTGCAGTTCTCAATAGATCACTATTCCAACATGATTCTGACAAACCACTCCAATTCCATCTCTACCTGAATTACCTTTTGCAGCTCCATAGGTATTAATTTTAATCCAACCTTCTGGGGGTGGTTTCCAACTAGCTCTATCATGCCCCTCTTGCACTTCAACTTCCTTCTCCATTATCCCTATAACAACTCGAGTTTCCTCTTTAGCATACACTACCACAATTTTTATGACTTTGCTCCAAATGACCTGCCAAACTCCATCTAAAGATGAAAAGGTTTCTCTAAAAAATCTGCCATTTCTATCCAACCACACTTGCCACAAAATGAATTTTAATCCAAGCTCCCAACCAATACAAAGAGCTTTAGATTTAAATCTACCCATCTTTTATATTTTCCAAATATTAATCCAATTCAAATCACCATTAACTCGAATTTTATAATATAAAAACCATCTCTCCCAGATCTAACGTTTGAATGGGCACTCAAACATCAAGTTATCAGTTGTTTCCTCACTCTTGTAGCATAAAACACATTTAGATGGACTAATGATTCCCCTACATATGAGATTATCAAAAGTAAGAATTCCATTATGCATGAACTGCCAGACAATTTTTTTTACTTTCGGCCAATCCTTGGACTGCCAAATATTTCTCCAATCCTTAACCTGATATGCATGAGAAGAAGGCTCTGGAAGGATCTTATCATATCCATACTTCACTGTGTAGACACCAAGGCTCCCATATCCCCAAGCTAATCCTCCTCATCTCTACCTATGAGAAATATTTTTGCCAATATTTTAGTCATGATGGGTGTCAAATCCGGAGGGATTGAAATTGGTCACTCATCCAACTTCTTAAACTATTTAAACTTATAATCCCCCATCTGACTAGTGTTGAAACAACTTTTAATTTGGACCCAACCCCTGGTTTCCATAACTATTTTTATTGGTTGTAGTTTAAGAAATTCAACAATGATAGGTGGGTATTGATCCCATGATTCTATCCAAAATCGTGCTTTCTTCCCTCTTCCCACTTTCTAAAATAATCCATCTTTCACTACCTGAGATCCTAACTTAAGAACCTGCCACGCTAAAGATCCATTACCATCCAAAGGGAAACGACCCACATCATTTGGGTTTACTTGTTCCAAATATTTACTAGTTAAAATTCTACTGAATAAAGAAGTTGGTTGGGAAATCCACCTCCAATAAAGCTTTCCAGCCAAAGCTTTATTATTTAGCTTTGATCTTCTCAATCCCAAACCTCCTTTTACCTAAGGTTGTTTTACTTTCTCCCAACCTACTAAGGCATATTTCCTCTCTCCTTTTACTCCTTCCCATAAAAAAATTCTAGCCATCTTGTCCAACTCTTTCCATATGGTATGTGGGGCAACAAGGATAGAAAATTTATAAATTGTCATGGCCTGAATGACTGACTGTAAAAAAGTTAATCTACCCCCATCCCTTAACCATTTGTGAGACCAATGATTAATTATTTCCTTGATAAAGTCAAAAATATTCCTCCATAAATATATTTTTAGTTTTTTAAATGCAAAGGGATCCCCAAGTATACCACAGGGAGAGAAGTTCTTGTGAATCCCAAGATCGCTAAAATTTTATCCTAAAGCCTTTGATCAAGATTGAAAAATACCACTTTGGATTTTTTATCATCGATGACTTGGTTTTTAGCCCTAAGGTAGACATTAAGTGTATCTCGAATTATTCTTGCTTCCGTGAAGTTGGCCACTCCCACCAATCTTGTGTCATCCACAAACTGTAGGTTAGTCAAAACTTCCTCACCCACCTTGATACTTGTTAGCAAACCTTGTTGTCTTCTCCTCAAGATGAGTCTACCCAAGCCTTCAACCAATATGAGAAAAATTAGGGGAAAAGGATCTCCTTGACGAAGGCCTTGAGTAGCTCCAAACGGTTGCGAGGGAAGACCCTTGATTAACGCTAAGTTTGTTGGAGTAGAAACACAACTCATGACCCATTCTATCAAATATAGAGAGAAACCAAAGGCTTCCATCATTGATGAGTATCGTTAATGATTCATCATTTAATCATTATACTTGTCAATCCAGGCGGTGTCCAATGGTTGTATGCGATAGCAGATGTGAGCAGTTTTAAGGATCAGTTCATTTAGATAATGGCTTTATTAGTGGAACAATTAGCTTTTGGGGGTTTGGTGTCACCTCTAATCTAAAAACCAAAATTGACTCCTATTTACCCTTACAGAATGGAAATTGTAGGAATTAAAACTTTGCAAGAAAAGGAAACTATCTACTTTTGCAAAATTTGAATTGACAAAAATAAAATATTGCAGAAATGGAAACAACGGAAAGTAAACTTGCAGAATTGAAAGTCACACTTTGCATAAAGTAAACCTAGTTATAAGAACATAATTCAAAAGACAGGAATCAAAATGTTGCACAACTAGAACATCAGGAAATTAATTGACACAAAATGGAAATGCCAAAATCTGAGGAACAACTGTTGAAAATAGGGAATATCAAAAAATGTTGTAAGATGCAGGGATCTACTCTAGGTGTTCAGCTAACATGCATTAATCATTACAAAATGCAATCTAACACAGCTAATAACATGAAATATAAACTGTCAGGTTCTTGCTAATTTGTTGCAACAAGAAATGAGCAGAAAACCTGTCAAAGTTGTTCCTTCTCTTAGGCCTGGAAGTGGCCCTTGCTCCCTAAACCAGAAGAAGGTGGAAAGAACTGTTCTAAAATATCTAAATATCACACACATTCACTCAAATGTGATGTGAGGACATCCCTCCAAGCTATATGATCTATTGTAGTCCATTCAAGAGAGTTTCAAAAAGTAATTATCCCCCCTAAGACCCCTGGGGTAGCCACTTCCATATGACCACCACCCCTCCAAATTCTATTTATTGTTTTCCACATAAGATCCAACAATATTTTTATCTCTTGGATAAGAATAAAATTTGTTTTACATTTTTATAAGAGTCTTCGAGTAGCAAATTGATGGGTTCTACTATTTAAACCCCTAAAATTCCATGATTGTATAATCATTGGTTAACTTGAGAGTAGTAAAAATCTATTGGCCTTACTGATCCTCCAGTGATCAGTTTATCTCCTTGAACTGCTATAAATTCCTTATTTTATTTTCTACCCACTCCTTGAGAGCTGCTATTTTTTTATCTCTTTTCCACCTGAGTTATCCCTAGAGTTGACCTTTCTATGTTATTTTTTGCTATGCCCTTTATGACATCATTAATTATCAGTTTCTCTTGGTTATGCACTATCAATACCCCTGCACTCTTTGATTGCGGTAACTCACTGCACTCAATTACCTACTCTATGATGGGAGAAGGTGAAGGAAGGGCTTGGACATGGTTGTTATTGTTTTCATTATTCCCATCCACTCCTTCCATGAATTTTTCTTCTTATTGGTCAATTAGTGTCTTAAAGATCTCATACCTATTGGATACCTTGAGTTGGGTTTGATCTTTACGATATTTTTTCTTTTGCCCTCCTTCTTTTGGGCTGTTCAAAACCATCTCCCTGTGCTTCTTTGCCCTGAGAAATATTGATTGTTTCTTTATCGGTTGTTGAATTACCCGCCTTAGGAAGATTTGACATTACCAAAGGAGCCTCCATTTTTATATTCATATTATTTGGGCAAGATCGAGTAAAATACCCATATTTATGGTAAAATCTGCATCTGAAGGGCAATGCCTCATAATCTAGTTGTTGAATCCAAGATAGTCTTGCAAGTTTGAGTTCCACCTCTACCGAAAAATGTTGGCTAAGATCCATTTCTGCACATAATATTGCATAAAAAGTTGTGTTTCCTTACATTATGTCTTTGGAAACACCCAAATGTCTTCCAAGAGAATTATCGATAATTTCCAATACCTGCTTACTTCAAAAATCAATTGGAAGTGCATACAAATGGATACAAATCGGGACAACGGTGGGTTCAATTCGAGGATCAAATCCCACTCTCCAAGGTTGAACAAATAATCTTGTCGGACCATGATTTCTCTTTTCTAATTTGAACGCCCTATTTATATCGGCAAGTGAAGAAAAACTAACAATAAAATATCCATTGCTAATAAACCACAAAGAATACTCACCAAGAGGCTCACAGATTTACCGGACTCAGGAATGCAAAAAATTTAGGGTATGGCAAATACCCATGAATTTACAGATAAAATCATGATTGGCTCTATATAAAATTATTTCTTCAACCATCCTTTGCTCAATGAAAATATTTTGACTTGATTCTGACTGTGGCAAGAATCCATTAACTCGTTGAGATGTTGATATTTTTTAGCAACCGTAAAGAATATTTTTAATGCAGTTTTTTATGCTTTTTCAGTATTTGATGGAGATTTTACCTTTAATAAATCTGCAAAAGAACTATGTCTCTCTAAAAGAGGATCCATAGGTGTCCCCATTGGGTCCTCCTTGGGAAGCAATATTGTATTCAAGTCCACAATAACCAAAAATCTCTTCGGCTACCCAACTGATGCCTTGGTTTTCTCTTCTAGAGCTCTCCCGCAATCAAATCAAGCATTCACTCACATTGATTGTTACTTGTTTAAATCTAATCAATCATTTAATTATTAAATTACATTCAACAAAATTATAAATTATTTATATTTCACTATTAGATTAAAAACCCAAAGTGACTCTTGGCTTATAACTGATGGTATAATAACTGTTCATGAACTGCTCCAATATGTATTAAAAAAAGCTAAGCCTTTTTATCAAGTTAGATATCACAAAGGCATTTGACAGGGTATCTTGGAGTTTTTTATGTGATGTGATGGAAAAATTTGGTTTTTATCCGGAGTGGATTGCCCTAATCCAGGAATATCTCTCCTCTGCCTAATTTTTTGTCATTGTAAATGGTGTTGTTGTTGGGTATTTCAAGAGAAACCAAGGAATATGGAAATGGGGCCCTCTTTCCCTTTATTTATTCATTATTCTTGCAGAATCTTTTGGCAGGGCACTTAATTCTACCTACTCTAATGGTACTATCTCTAGGATAAAGGCCTCCTCCATCTCCCAATCGATCACGCATCAACAATTTTTTGATGATACATTACTGGAAACCAAAGCTTCAGTTCCTGAAGCAAGGATAATCAAGAATATCCTAGTCTCCTACGAGCTTACTGCTGGACAAAAGGTTATTTTTCAAAAAAGTAAATTGTATTTCCTGAATACTCCCATTTACAGACAGTAAATTATTACTAGAATCCTAGGCTGTAGCATATCAAGCCTTCCTTCCACCTATCTAGGTATCACCATTTTCCATGGTAAACCTCCTAAAAATATGTGGAACAACATCTTGGAGAAAATTCAAAAAGGCTGACCAGGTGGAAAGGTTGTCTCCTCAGCCAGGAAACGAAAGTGACTCTTGTCCAAGCTTGTTTGCAAGGTGTTTCGGTGTATTTCTTGTCCATATTTGAAGCTCCAGCTTCTATCTGCAATAATATTGAACAGATGCAAATAAGATTTCTCTATTCAAGAAGCGAAAAATAACAATAGAATTCCCTTGGTTTCTTGGGACAAGATCTACTTGAATAAGAATCAGGGAGGGTTGGGTTTTAGGAAAGCTAGTAAGATGAATTTTGCTCTCATTGGTAAGCAAGGTTGGAGAATTATCTGAAATTAACAAGCCATATGGATCAATATTATAAAGAATAAATACCTACAACAACGAGCCTTTCTAAGTTATGAACCACTTCCAATTGGATCATATTTTTGGAACTCTGTGATTAATACGAGACCCATCGTAAAATTTGGGCTTAGGTGACAGCTGGGAAATGAAGCATCTATTGAATTTTGGGAGGATAGATGGCTCAAAAATCACCCTCTTATCAGTGATGCTAGTCTCTCCTACATCAAGCCAATCACTGATCACCTATTTGGTTCTAAGGTATGTAATTTATTTACTAGAAATTATAACAGAGTGAGATGGAAGTCCTTTTTCTCTGTCAACATCGGCATTGCCCAGTCCTCTACATTTTATATTATTGTTGATTTTTTGTGCACCACTATCATTCATAGTAACCCAAATGCTTTAGACTCTCCATTCTGGAACCTTTATGAGGATGGGCTTTATACTGTTAAGTTTACCTACTATGCCCAAATCATAGAAGTCAACTCATGGCCTGAATTGAAGACTATCTAGTTGAAAAGTCTAATCCCTAAAGTTACCCTTTTTTTTGGCTTGCTTCTTTAAAAAAAATCTTTACCATTGACAATCTAATCCACAAAGGCCTAATACTCCCTAATCATTATGTCCACTATAAATATACCTAGGAATCTGTAATCCATATCTTTCTTGAGTGCATGTTCTCTAATGAAGCGTTGTCTTCCTTCCTCAAGCTGGCCAACATGTCCTGGGTATACCTAAAAAATTTTGTTGATGCCATCAGTGGCCAAATTCATTTTTGAATCTAAAAATCTATGCTTTTTGGTCATATTGTTTTCTTTATTTTTTGTGGCAGGTATGGTTGGAGAGGAAAAATAGAATTTTTGGCATTGCTATAAAAGATTCCATATTAGTGTTCTCCCAAGCTCTGTTGTTTGCCATTGAGAATGATAATCTCATCCAAGCTGAAAAGCCCAAGAACCAATGGGAATTATCCATTTTTAATACTCTCAAATTTTAGATTGACACCCCCCTCGGGGTCCTCCAAAAGTTGACAGGTCAATGGTGAAATGGATTCCCCCACCTTGTGGATGGGTTAAGCTCAACATTGATGGAGCCTCAAAGGGAAACCCTGGTAGGGTTGGAGGAGGTGGTATTTTTAGAAATAGTCAAGGTAAAGTCCTGTGTGTGTTTGCTGAGTCCATGGGTAGTCAAACCAATAATTTTGTTGAAGCCTGTGCGTTATACCTTGGCCTCCTCATTTGCAAGCCGCTTCGATTTGAAAGACTTATCATAGAGAATGATTCTATGAATATCATTCGATGCATCCAAAAATATCAGCTTCTTGCCTAGAGCATATTCAACGTTTTACAAGAAAGCTTGAAGATATTTGAAGGCATAAGATATGTTACAATTCAGGATGTTTATCGAGAAGGAAACAAAGTTGCTGACCTCCTTGCCAATAAAGGAGTTGAACAAGATAACCTCCAAGTCTGGTATGATAATTTCCATCAATTTATTGTGGCCCACACTGATACAAATGGAAATCTTAATATTTAATTGGTTACTAGTGCTGATGTAGCTGATTTGGGGTCTAGTGGTTGGATATGGTTTTTCTGACATGGATGCCAGCACATATCCTCCTTTCTCTTATGCGCTTTTGTGCAATCCATCTTGGGGTAATTTTGAGGAGATGTGGAGAGTTCACAAGGGAACTATCATCAATGAACCCAGGTGGCAAGGAATGTGGAAAGTTCACAAGGCAACTGTCACTCGTGAACCCAGGTGGCAAGGAATAGCAAATAAAACTACTAATTTCTAGCATAGTGGAAGTGGCTGCTCCAATAAGCTCACAAATTGAACCTCGTTGAGCCAAACGTTATAATATTGGTTGGGCTTTCGGTAGTTGTTTTTTATTTCCTTTTGGGTACTGTTGCTATAGTTTGGACCCTTATTCCCTTTTGTTTCTGTCTGTGCCTTCTTTCTGGTTTAATGTTGGTTATTTCATTCACCTCTAGGGTTGTTTATTTTCAGTTCAGTTAGTTCACTTATGGCTAGTTGTCTTTGCTGCATTTGTGTAAAAGGTTTTGGGACCTTTCAAAATGATTTTATCAACCAACCAATCAATATATATATATATATATATATATATATATATATATATATATATATATATATATATATATATATATACTTTCAATCAATCTATCATACACATTGTTGAATATCCCCATTACCCATGGCCAAATATATTCTTTTGATACTTGTGATATTTGCGACTCTACTCATGTATTTGGAATGTACCTAATATTTTCAAGAAGAAGCTTGAAATTTATATTAATAGACTTTAAGACAAGTGGTTGGAAATGAAGAGTTTTACAATTAACTAATGTTCAAATCTAATAGATAAACCTTTATATTTGTAAAATAACATGAAATTAATTGGTTAAATACATTGATTTTTAAGGAAGAAACTTAGGACTAAATATTTTTAAAGGATACATACATAATTACCCAAAACAAATTGTTATGATATCATTATGTGGTCATTGATGTAATACTTATTTCAATCACATTTAACTAATTGTTATATTAATGTATAAATAAATATATGTATTGATAAAGATAATTTTAAATTATTGTATTTGAAATTATATTTAAGATATTTTGTGACTATGTTGCAATCAAATTCATAACTTTAACCATTTAAAATCATGTCATTTGATAAATTATAGGTTCACCTATGGGATTGAAACCTTGGTTTATTGTGTGAAACTCCTCATTTCCTACTATATACCTCAAACCTATGCCATTTAATATAGTTATATTGATCTAGATTAACATATTAATGAATTCATTGTAGTTATATTTTTGTTAAGAGCATATAAATATATATTAAGAAAAATTGCCTTTGTTAGTTAAAACTAACATAAAAATGCATAATAGTATTGTTATCATTGAAATTGTCTTTAGAACTATGCATTGAACTATATCATTGATAAATTGATTAAATAACATGCCATGTATGTAACATCTACCAAATAATGGTTAAAATAAGTGTTACAAAGAGATGTTTATTACGAATTTATTATAGAACAGGAGCTCTGGAAGAGAAAACTAAGGCATCAGTTGGGTAGCCAAAGAGATTTTTGGTTGTGGAATTGAAGATAATACTGTTGCCCCAGGAGGGCCCAATAGGGACACTTTCAGATCCTCTTTTAGAGAGACATACTTCTTTTACATATTTTTTAAAGGATAAATCTCCAGCAGAGACTGAAGAAGCATAAAAAATTGCATCAAAAATGCTCTTTACGACTTCTGGAAAAAAAACATCTCAACGAGTTAATGGATGCTTGCCATAGTCATAATCAAGGCCAAATATTATCATTGAGTAAAGGATAGTAGAAGAAACAATTTTATATAAATCCAATCATGATTTGATCTATAAATTCATGGGTATTCACACTAACCTATTTTTTTTGCATTCCTAGGTTCCAAAAATTGGGAGCCTCTTGGTAATTACTCTTTGTGGTTTATTAGCAATGGATATTATATTGTTAGTTTTTCTTCACTTGTCAATAGAAATAGGGCTTTCGAATCATAAAAGAGGAATCATGGTCCGACAAGATTATTTTTTCATCCTTGGAGAGTAGAATTTGATCCTCGAATTGAACCCACTGCTATCCTGATTTGGATCCGTTTGTATGCACTTCCTATAGATTTTTGGAGTGAGCACGTATTAGAAATTATCAACAATTCCCTTGGAAGACATTCAGGTGTTTCCAAAGACACAATAGAAGGAAACACAACTGTTTATACTAGATTATGCGTGGAAAGGGATCTTAGCTAGCCTTTGCTGGCAGAAGTTAAACTCAAACTTGCAGGACTATCTTGGATTCAACAACTATATTATGAGGCATTGCCCTTCAAGTGCAGAGTTTACCACAAATATGGGTATTTGACCCGTTATTGCCCAAACAATATGAACATAAAAATGGAGGCTCATCTAGGAATGTCAAATCTTCCTAAGGAGGGTAAGTCAACAATCAATAAACAAACAACCAACATTTCTCAAGGTAAAAAAGCATAGGGATATGATTTTAAATAATCCAAAAGAAGGAGAAGGCAAAAGAAAATATGGTAAAGAGCAAACCCAACTCAAACCCTCCAATAGGTTTGATATCTTCAAGATACTAGTGGACCAAGAAAAATAATAATTCATGGAAGGAGTGGATGGGAAAATAAAAATAATAACAACCATGTTCAAGCCCCTTTTTCACCTCCTCCTATCCTAGAGCAGGTAATTGAGTACAGTGAGTTATCGTAACCAGAGATTGTAGGGGCATTGATAGTGCATAACCAAGAGCAGTTGATAATTAAGGATGCCATCATGGGTATACCAAAAAAGAACAGAGAAAGGCCAACTCTATGGATAACTCGGGTGGAAAAGAGATAAAAAAATATTAGCTCTCAAAGAGTGGTTAGAAAACCAAATAAGGAATTGATAGCAGTTCAAGGAGATAAACTGATCACTGGAATATCGGTAAGGCCAATAGATTTTTACTGCTCTCAAGGTAACCAATGATTATACAATCATTGAATGTTAGGGGTTTAAATAGTAGAACCCATGAATTTGTTGTTCGAAGACTTAGAAAAATATAAAATAGATTTTTTGCTTATCTAAGAGATAAAAATATCATCGGATATTATGTTTAAAATAGTAAATAGACTTTGGAGGGGTGTTGGTCATATGGAAATGGCTACCCAAGGGGCCTCACAGGGGATGGTTACTTTTTTAAACTCTCTTGAATGGATGCCAATAGAACATATAGCTTGGAGGGGTGTCCTCACATCACATTTTAGGAACAATGTGATAGTTGAGTAGATTTAATCACAAATTTTAATGGGACTCAAAACCTAGATGGTCAAATACATCAATGGAAAGTGATGCATAACATGAGAGTCTCAAGGGAGGAGTTATATTGGATAATTGTTGGGGATTTTAATGCTAAATTACCTTGAGATATCAAAAAAGGGGGAACCCCAATTTTAGACCTAGGGGATCGACTTATGATTGCCCAAGTCCATGCATTACATTTGGTGGATATTAAATGCCCTGGAACCAACTATAATTGGAGTAATAAGAGGAGGGAGACACATAGCAAGAAGGTGAAGTTAGAACATTTTTTGGTTTTAGAGGATGCATTTGTGAAATGGAATATAAAATTTCATATTTTGGAGGGTCCAGTTTCATATCACTTTCCCATTTTTTTGGAAGGGGGGATCAAGCAGTGCAGCATCACAAACCATTTAAATTTGAAAACTTTTGGTTACAAAAAGAGGAACTTAGAAAGAAAATTCCACAGTGGCGGGAAGAGGGCCGCCCAACATATGGGACAAAACTATTTAGATTCCACATGTAGCTTCATTATGTCAAGGATCAATTGAAATAATGGAGGTGATCTAACATGACATACTTCCAAGTCCAAAGAGCTCCATTGGTGGCCATATGGGATGAGGTTCAAAAACACTTTAGGGAAGGAAAAATTACATAGCAGCTCAAAGAATATGGTGCATTGCCTAAAGCAATTGAGGACATTAATAACAAAGAGGAGATCTACTAGAAACAGAGAGCAAGAACCACTTGGTTATTAGAAGGTTATAAAAAAACAAAATTTTCCATCAGGATGCATGTACTAGGAGATAGACGAACAACACTGAATATCTTCAATATGAGAACATACACTCCTTTGATACAATTCCAGGTATGCATTTCCATTCAATGGATTATTTTTCTAAACAATTTAAGGAAAGTATGGTGCAAGATCAAGATGCTCAAAAAGAAGTTCTTATTGTCATATCCTCTGTTATTTTTGAAGAAAAAATTTGGTCCTACTTAAACCTATTGATAGAGAGGAACAGAAGAAAGTAGTCTTTAGAATGAGCACTAGAAAAACACTAGGTCCATATGGCTTTCCAATTGAGTTTTTCAGGCCTTTTGGGACAACTTGGAGGAGGATGTAATGGCTATTATAGAGGATTCCAAAGGTAGTAAAATAATGCTTAAAGCATTAAATCATAATTTCATTGCCTTAATTTCAAAATGGGGGGAGGGGGTGCATATTTCAAATTATAGACCTATTGCCTTATGCAATATCATATATAAAATAATAACAAAGGTAATGGTTAAGTGGCTAAAACCTCTTCTACATAGCATTATCTCCTCAGAGTAAGGGGTATTTATAGAGGGCAGGTTGATATTGGATGGTGTGGTTCTAGCTCAGGAGGCAATCCATTCAATGTAAAATTCTGGTAATAGGGGAATGTTCATAAAATTGGATATGTCAAAGGCTAATGATAGGGTGGAGTGGAGCTTCTTGTCAAATATGATGGCAAACTTTGGTTTTTCTTAGGATTGGATAGAATGTGGCATGAGCTGTGTTTCTACTCTGAGATACTCAGTGTTAATCAAGGGCCTTCCCTCGCAACCGTTTGGAGCTACTCGAGACCTTCGTCAAGGATGTGTAATACCTTCAATATAAAAATGATGGATTCATCAAATGTCTCTTTTATGTCTATGCTTGTGTATAGTTGGATATTTTTTATAACCCTTTTGCCTAGATACTTGCATAAAATGTTTGTTTGTGGTTAATCCATAAACTTCTTGAATGATAGTGTGATTTAGTGGTTTTTATGTATAATTGGATATTTTATTTGAGTTATTGATTAATCTATGATTTTTTTCTTATGCTAAGAAATAACCCTATATTTAGTTCAATTCATTTTTTCTTATAGTAGAGGAAGAAGCATGTTACACAATAAAATGACATCAAACTATGAAAAGAAATAAGCACCTATGAAATACTTGTATATACACTCCTTGGATAGTATATACAATACACATTAGAAACATTCCATGCTATGTCAAGTAGCCTAATATGCTATAATTTCATCCATTAAGATAGGTATCATATGCCAAAGGATCAATTTTGTACAAAATTCCCATAGAACTATAACATATCCTTAAATTGATATCACCATTATGTAGAGCTTAAAGAATTATATGATCTAAAAAAATGGGTTGCAAACGCATTCATAAAAAACATTATGACCATTGGAAGGTTGGATGAATTAGCACTTGAAATGAAAAAATAAAGAATTGCCAAACCTTAGGAGAGAATTGCCAAATCTGAGATTACCACTTGGTAGATTTTAAGACTGCCACTTGGTCAAAATATTGGATGTTTTTTTTCCACTACCTGCAAATTACACTTTTTATTGGCAATAGAAGTTGGCAATTGAATTAATTTGATTGACGGGATGACTTCATATATATGTGTATGTGTGTGTGTGTGTATGTATACATATATGTACACACACACATACATACTATATATATATATATATATATATATATATATATATATATAACAAAAATATTAAGAAATTTGCAATTGATGAGCTTCGAACTGATGACTTCCTGTAGTAGAGGTGAAACATTGTTGTGCCACTATGCATATTTGAAACAAATATGATTTTTTCTCTTAAGATATTTGTTGAATGTAGTATAACAAAAGAAAAGCTTAGTGTTATAGTTCACCATTATCATGTGTTGGTCACAAGCAAGAATACCAAATAGTGCACCAAGATGCACTTTTGAAGTTAGGGAAAGACATACCACTAGATATTTCCATGTATGCCAACCTTCACCTGTGATATGCCCTTCAAGCAAAATACTTGAGGGATTCAAACCAACAACCTTTTTACTCCAAAAAAGCTGATCAATTATTGTACCACTGTGCACGACTAGATTGAGGAAGGAAAATATAAAAAAATGATATAACCACTATACCTTAAAAATTGTTACAAAATAAAAGTTTCATCTTTGAGTTTCAAACTAGATACCTATATTAACTATACTAGAGGACTAACCATTGTGTCATTGTCATATTTTAGTTACATTTTTTGTTCAAGTCTAGTATGAGAAGGTTAAGGTGGGCTCTTATGCTAGCCTTGGTGCCACCCCTAGATCAATGCCCTCTTAGAAGCAAAAGACTTAACAAAATGTTATGTCTGAGATTTGAACTTGCAACCTTCACTTTTGCATCCAAAAGGCTTGCTGCCATACCCCTCTATAGTGTGAACAGAGGTTTTCCAACCATGAATTTAATGTATGGTTAGAGATAGTTGAGAAAAAAATGATAAAAAATGATTACGGATGAGAATTGAACCCATGAAATCAAGTTGAAAGTGAATGGAGCAATAATTGTACCATCCCTTAGGATGTATGGTTATACTACATGCATAAGAGAAGGTCATGTGAAAGGAAAGCATGCAAAATTTAGTATGCAAAATTATTTCAAGTTTTTGATAGGATATTGTTTGGAACCAAGAAATCATTCCAGAGCTGCTCCGAAATATCAGGCAGTATAATAGTTCCTACGCTTATCCGTGCATCCGATGCATAGGAAAGTGGTTTTGACTGTGTGAAAATCACACTACCATTCTCAAAATACCTATTCCACCATTGGCACGTGCTAGAGCTAACCAATTCCAAGCCATGTTGTGTATGCACAGCTGGCTGGAATTTATATGGTCAATATTCTATTTCTGCATAGTCAACTTAATTTGAAAAGGTTTTGGTGCCCTTTTTAGCATTTGAATTTGTTAAAAAGGTAATGAAAGTAAATGGAATGATTTAAGAACTGAATACATATCAACATCTGTTATTACAACTTCAAATAAATCCTAATTTCCTAGATAATTCAGCTAAAATAGGTCAGAAAATGCAGAATAATAGTTAAATCAGAATATATGCTCTTCAACATTTAGAACATGTAAATGCTAATACATAATGCATTATATCACCATAATAAGCATCAAAACATAACACAAGTTGTTTCAAAGAGTTTATAATTTATCAAAAATAGTCCATGGATGAGGTAATTCCCAGCCTCATCAATCATCTTTGACAAGAAGCTCCACTCCACCCTATCATAAGCCTTTGACATATCCAATTTTATGAACATTCATCTATTACTAGATGTTTTCATTGAATGGATTGTCTCCTGAGCTAGAACCACACCATCCAAGATCTACCTAACCTCTACAAAACCCCCTTGCTCTGAGAAGATAATGTTATATATAAGAGGATTTAGCCTATTAGTCATTACCTTTGTGATTATTTTATATATGACATTGCATAAGGAAATAGGTCTATAATTTAAAATATGCATCCCCTCCTCCCATTTTGGAATTAAGGCAATGAAAGTATGATTTAATGCTTTAAACATTCTTTTACTACCTTTGGACTCCTTTATAACAACCATTACATCCTCCTCCTAGTTGTCCTAGAAGGCCTGAAAAAACTCAATTGGAAAGCCATTTGGACCTGGTGTTTTTCTGGTACTCATTACAAAGACTATATTTTTTAGTTCCTCTCTATAAATGGGTTTAAGTAGGGCCTGATTTTCTTCTTCAAATATAATAGAGGGTATGATAGCAAGAAATTCTTTTTTAGCCTCTTCATCTTGCACCATACTTTCCTTAAATAGTTTAGAAAAATAATCCATTGAATGGAAATGATACCTGGAATTGTATCAAAGGAGTGTCCATTCTCATATTGAAGAGCTTCCATATTGTTCGTATGTCTCATAGCACATGTAGCCCGATGAAAACATTTTGTATTTTTATCACCTTATAATAACCAAGTGGTTCTTGCTCTCTATTTCCAGTAGGTCTCCTCTTGGTTGTCAATGTCCTCAACTACTTTATGCAATGCATCATCCTCTTCTTTGATTTGCTCTGTAATTGTTCCTTCCCTAAAGTATTTTTGAACCTCATCCCATCTGGCCACCAATGGAGCTCTTTAGACCTGGAAGTCTGTCTTGTTAGCTCACCTCCATTGTTTCAGTTGATCTCTGATATAATGAAGTTGTTTGTGGTGATATTCACACAATGACACTGAGAGGGGGGGGTGAATCAGTGTAACTATTAATATTAATATCTACAACATTTAAAAATGAAGCAAAGAGAACTTGAAAACCAGAAAAGCAAATTGAACAATAGAGCACACCACAACACTCAATATACCGAGGTTCACCAATTTGGCTACTCCTCAAAAATGACTGCTTGGACTCCAATCCAAATCCAGTCTTTGCAAAATACCAATTTTACAAACACTTTACCAGCATCTACTTGGAAGGAGCACCAACCCCTTAGTTTTCTGCTTTGCAAGATAGGAGCACCAACCCCGTCCCAAGCACCCTTGGACTGCAATTACGAGCAATTTAAAATGACATAAACATGTCTTCACTTATTACACGATCCTGACTGGTCTGCAATTAAACAAACTCTGCACACTCTCACGGCTCTGCTAATTTCTCTCTTGGCTCTCTTCTAACCCTCTTTTCATAGCAATTTCCCTCTAACAGCAGCAACCCTATTCTCTGCATGACTGTCCTTTTATAACCCCTTTTTCTCATCGGGACTTTTCGTCTTCTATAACTTTTCAATCCTGCATGCAGTCGAATGACATTCTCGAGCTGTTCGAATTCTTTTCTCCTCTTCATAAGCGGTTGTTCGAATCCTTGCAAATACGGTTGTTCGAATGCTGCAAATACGTCTTTTTGAAAGCTTTTTCGATCCTTCATATTTGGCTATTCGAATTCTGCAAATACGACTTTTCGAATGCTTGCAAATACGTCTTTTTGAAAGCTTTTCCGATCCTTCATATTTGATTCTTCGAATGCTTTTCAATCGTGCATATACAGCTGTTCTAGTGCATGTCTAACACCTGTCAATGTGTAACTGCAGATCTGACATCAGTTACTTTTTACGTAACTGGCTGCATGATTTTCCTGTATGCTTTTTTTGACACGTGTCATCTTGCATGCTCCTTCGGCTTTTACCCGCCCAACTGTTACCTGTCGTGAAATCGTGACATTTTTGCCCAGTTGACTTTTTCTGGGTTGTTGACCATGAAATACTAACTTGTCACGATATCGTGACACATTTTGTAGCCGTACGCCTTCATGCCCTTGCTGTCGCGAAATCGTGACCATTTTGGCTTTTGAAAGCTTTTCCTCTGTTCATGTCGCGAAATCGCGACACTTCGAACTTTTGTTGACGTCATCCTTAATGTTGTCGCGAAATCGTGACGCTTCCGGCTTCCTGAGGTCTCTTTTGCAACTTGTCACGATATCGCGACACTTTCAGCTTTTGCTGACGTCATCCTCATCTTTGTCGTGAAATCGCGATGCTTCTGGCTTCCAGCGGCTTTTCTTTCACCCTATCGCGAAATCGTGACACTTTCAATTTTGCTGACGTCATCCTCAGCTTTGTCGCGAAATCGTGACGTTTCTGGCTTTCGTACAATCCTTGCTTCATGCAGTAGCGAAATTGGAACATGTCGCGAAATCGTGACGTTCTTCGCTTCCGTACAACTCTTGCTTCATGCACTAGCGAAAACAAGACATGTAGCGAAATCGCTACAACTTTGTTGCCTTGCATTTTGACTTGTAGCGAAATCGCTGCACCTTTGTTTCCATACATTTTGTCATGCAGCGAAATCGCTACACCTTTGTTTCCATGCATTTTGTCATGCAGCGAAATCGCTACACCTTTTTCACCTTGTTGCTTCCACTCCGATCCTGTCGCGAAATCGTGACACTTTTCATTGCCTGCGCCTTTACCCGACACATGTCGCGAAATCGCGACAATTTTGCTTGCACCTTCTCTCTCCTCGGCCATGTCGCGAAATCGTGACAATTTTGCTTGCACCTTCTCTCTCCTCGACCATGTCGCGAAATCGTGACAATTTGGCATGCATTTTCTCTCTCCTCGGCCATGTCGCGAAATCGCGACAATTTGGCATGCATTTTCTCTCTCCTCGGCCATGTCGCGAAATCGCGACAATTTGGCATGCATTTCCTCTCTCCTCGGCCATGTCGCGAAATCGCGACAATTTGGCATGCATTTTCTCTCTCCTTGGCCATGTCGCGAAATCACGACATTTTTCTTTCTGCCTTCGGACCTCTCAACCTGTCGCGATATCGCGACAGTTTTCTTACTTGTCTTTTTATGCAAATTTCTGAATCTGGGTCACTTCTGTTTTCCTGCAAATTCACTGTACTTGATCTGACTGACTTCAGAATTCTTGTCCATTGCTTCAACTGCATCAATTTTTGTCTGTGTTGACAACAATGACAATACTTTTGTTGCACCTTGTTCAACAATCTCCCCCTTTGGAATTGTTGGCAACACTTATGCACTCTCCTGTAATTCTTCTCCCCCTTTGACAATAATACCAAAGGGTTGTTGCAGACTCCCCCTGAGTCTATGCACACCACTCGCAGACAAATGTTGTTATAGTTAGCAAAAATCATGAATATAAGCAAAACTATAAGTATAGGCATAAATGCACCCCCGAAGAATGTGATCCCAAATGATAGTCAGTTCTTGGGAATTGTGACCACTCCCAACTTATTTCGAAGGTACTCAAAAACATCCTTGGGCAATGGTTTTGTGAATATATCAGCTACTTGCTCTGTAGTTGGAACAAAATCCAATTTGACCTCTCCTTCGCAACTTTATCCTTCAAGAAATGATACCGAATTGCAATATGTTTGGTTCTTGAATGCATAATTGGATTCTTGGATATGTTGATAGCACTAGTGTTATCACATTTAATTGAAATTGGCTCTTTGAAATGAATACCAAGATCTTTCAACGTTTGTCTCATCCATAATATCTATGTACAACATGTTGTTGTTGCAATGTATTCTGCCTCTGCAGTGGATAGAGAGACTGATTCTTGTTTCTTGCTGTGCCATGCTACCAGCCTGTCTCCAAGATAAAATGCTCCTCCACTGGTACTCTTTCTGTCATCAATACATCCTGCCCAATCTGCATCAGAATATGCAATCAAAGTGAAATATTTACCTTTTGGGTACCACAACCCATAATCCATAGTACCCTTGAGGTACCTGAAGATCCTCTTTACAGCTGTCACATGAGTTTCTTTGGGACTAGCCTCGAAATCTTGCAACCATGCATACTCGCTTGTAATATATCTGGTCTAGTGGCTGTTAAATACAGTAGGCTTCCAATCATTGACTTGTACATAGTTTTATCTACATCTGGAGATTTATCATCCTTGCTCAACTTGTAGCCTGTTGTCATGGGAGTGCTAATAGGTTTACTATCTTCCATTGTGAACTTTTTCAGCATTTCTTTTACATATTTAACTTGAGAAATAAAAATGCCCTTTTCATTTTGATTGACCTGCGAGTCCTAGGAAATAAGAAAGTTCACCAATCATAGACATCTCAAATTCTTTCTTCATTTTAGTTGATATGTCTTTGCAATATTCATCCATCTTGTCGCCAAATATTATATCATCTACATAAACAACAAGAACAATAAGATGCCCCTTCTCTGTTTTGACATATAAATTGTTGTCCACCAAACCTTTCTTGAACCCTTGTTTAATAAGATAGTTATCCAGCCTTGCATACCATGCTCTGGGTGCTTGTTTCAAACCATATAATGCTTTCTTTAACCTACAAACAAATTCTGGATTGTCACCAAGTTGGAAGCCATCTGGTTGTTCAATGTAAACCTCTTCTTCCAGTTTTCCATTCAGAAATGCTGATTTTACATCCATTTGATATACTTTGAAATTTTTATGGACTGCTAAAGCCAGAAACATTCTGATTGCCTCTAATATGGCTACCGGTGCAAAGGTTTCCTCAAAATCAATGCCTTCAACCTGAGCATAGCCTTTACAGACCAATCTTGCCTTATTTCTGACAACCTGTCCATCTTCATTTAACTTATTTTGAAAAATCCATTTAGTGCCAATTATGTTTTTATTTGTCGGCCGTGGTACTAATTCCCAGGTATTTTTTTTCTCAATCTGATCTAGTTCTTCATTAATTGCCTTCATCCAACTTTCATCTGTGCTTGCTTCAGCAACATTTTTAGGTTCAATGCTAGATAACAGAGAATAGTTCCGCACTCATTGCTCTTCTTGTATGAATACCATCTGTGGGATCCCCAATAATCTGTTCATTGGGATGATTTTTCTGCCAGTTGCCTGTTTTAAATTTCCTGTTTTCTCCTTCTTCTGAGTCAATTTTTACAACATCTGGATCAATTTTCTGATTCTCATCTGTTTCCTTTTCATCATCACCTTCAATGACTTCTTCATAAATAGGGTAGTTTTCTTGATAAGTAATTTCTTGTTCTCTACCTTCATCAACTTTCACATCAAGCACTCTCAACAATTTTCTTTAGCCTCTTGTTGTAACATGTGTAGGCTTTGCTTTTTGTTGAGTAACCAAGAAAGATACCTTCATCAGCTCTATCTTCAAATTTATCGAGATTATCTTCAGTCCGTTTGATGTAGCACTTGCTGCCAAATACTTTGAAATGTCTTGTTGTTGCCTTTCTGCCGAACCACAACTCATAAGGTGTTTTGCTTTCATGTGGTCTTAGCATGCACCTGTTTTGAATGTAAACTGCAGTATGTATCGCCTCTTTCCAAAATCATCGACTATTTTGTTCTCATCCGACATTGTCCGTGCCATTTCCTGCACTTGTCCTATTCTTCCTTTCTACAACACCATTTTGCTTGAGGTGTCCTAGTCTGCTGAAAATTGTCTTCTTATCCCATATTTTTGACGATGATTCTGCAAATTCTTCTGAAATAAACTCTCCTCCTCTGTCTGATCTTAAGCATTTAATCCTTTTTCCAGTTTGATTTTCAACCTATTTTTTAAAAATCTTAAACATCTCAAAGGCATCTGATTTAAGCTTTAAAAAGAATATCCATGTCATCCTGGAGTAATCATCTATTAACAACATAAAGTATTTGTCACCATTTATGCTTTGTGTTCTCATGGGTCCACACAAATCTGTATGAATTATCTCCAAAGGTTTTTTGGTGAAGTATTCCTTTGATTTAAAAGTGGATCTGGTTTGCTTCCCTTTTTGACATGAAGCACGGATGCTATTTATTGGTTTGCCAATGGTTGGTATATCTCTTCGCCCTTTTTGAACTTATTTTTGCCAGATTGTCAAAACTAATATGACCGAGCCTCTTGTGCCACAGCCAATTTTCATCTTCCTGTCCAATCAAGCATGTTCCTTCTACAGTTTTTGAGAGAGTATATAGATTACCGGAAGTCCTAGATCCAGTAGCTATCAACTTCCCACTGTGTGCTTTTCTCACTTCACGACCACTGCTTCTTAAAAATGACTTCATGACCTCTCTCACGATTTGACTTACACTCAGCAAGTTATGCTTCAGACCAATCACAAACAAGACTTCTTTTGATTTTATCTTTCCATCATTGATCTTGACTGATCCCTTTCCAACAATCTTTGCTCCATCATTATTTCCAAATTTCACAGAACCACCTTCATAATTCTGTAAATTCTCAAATTTTTGCTTGTCACCTGTCATGTGATTGGAGCATCCACCGTCAAGTATCCATGGTGCAGATTTGTCTTGTGCTTTAAAAGCGATCCGAACAATCAAATATTCCTTTTCTTTCCATTACGGTTTGATGACAGATTTGGCTACTTGTTTTGCCTTTGTCCTTTCATTAGCATGTGCCTATTTTTCAAGAAATTTCTTGTTTTGTTTCAACCCACTTGGTTGAGATTTTCTACTTTGATAATTATTTGATGCAAAAGTGCTTCTACAGTTTCTAGCAATATGTCCAAAATTATGACAATTATAACATTCAACTGCATAATTCATTAAAGGAGAAAAAGCATTTCTACTGGTGAAATTCCTTTGAGATACATTATGCCTGAAATCTGAAATCTTATGGCCATAAGCATTGCATTTAAAACAATAACCAAAAAAGGAATGATTAAACACTGGGTGCGAGGTCTTTGCAGTTTGAAGTAGGAGCCATGAATCTTCTCCTTCTTGGATGTGTGACTTTTGTGAATCCATCTTTGTCAGTACTCTTCTTGAATCTGGCATTATTGCTTTCTTTGGCATGATTTGTTTTTTCTAGGTCAACCTTGATCTTTTCTTCTTTCTTTATGGGTTCTACATTCAAGGCCTTTGAACCATTTGATGATTCTCCTTCATCGAAGCCTAAACCAAATTTGATGTCGGAAGGCCTTTGGTTATTTAACATTTTATCCAGCTTTATAGTACTTTCTTCAAACTTATGAAAACAGCTCAATTTTCTATTCATCTCCTCTAGCTGCATTCTTAACTTAACAATGTCTTCCTCTAGCTTGCTGCATTCAACTGTCTTTACAGTTAATTGTTCATCAAGAACTTCAGACATTTTCTTGAATTCCTCTATCTGTATTTTTAAACTGTTTATTATGTCAGTGGCATCCTCTAGTTTTCTTGAAAACTTTTTGTTCTTTTTCCTTTCTACACTCAACTCTTCAAGTGCAGCAACCAATTCTCCTTCCAGATAAACTTCAACCTCATCTTTAAAGCTTTCATCACCTTCTTGATTTTCTTATGTTCTTTCCTCTTCAAGTGCCATGAACAGAGCTTCCCCTATTTCTTCTTCAGAATCTTCACCTGAGCTTTCTTCAGAAGAGTTGACATTCTTGGATATGAAGCTTTTCTTCTTGAAGTTGTTCTTTCTAAAATTTTGTTTCTTCTTCCAATCACCTTTTTCTTGGAGTGACCCTTCACCATTTTTGGTTTTATCATGCATTGGGCATTTGGCTGCAAAATGACCGACTCCTCCACAATTGAAGCACTTGAATGGTAGCTTTCCTCTATATTTTCCTTTTCCCTTTGTGAGTTTTCGAACAAAATTTGCTTCTGTTTCATCCAGTGTCTCTTCATCCTCAGATTCATGTTCAGTTTTTATATTCTTATGTGCTTTAAAAGCAACTTCTCTGTCTATAGGCTTAGTTTGTCCTATTCTCATTTCATATGCAGTCAAGGAACCATGCAGCTCATCCATGCTAAAATTGTTTAGATCTTTTGCCTCTTCTATTGCAGAAACTTTGGAGTTAAATCTTTTGTGAAGGGTTCTGAGAACCTTTTTTACAACAACTGCATCATCCATTTCTTCATCGAGTCCTCTGATTGCATTGATGATTCCATTTACTCTCAGCATATAGGCCTCTATGTTCTCATCTTCCTTCATTTGTAATGCTTCGAACTGAGCTCGATGAGTTTGCAGCTTGGCTTCCTTGATCTTGCTGTCTCCTTCATGGATGCTCTTCAATTTATCCCACATGTCTTTTGCCGATTTGCAGCTCATGACTCTTATCAATTCATTGTCTACAAGTCCACACATTATGGCATTCTTAGCTTTGGAGTTGTTTTCAAAATTTTTCTTCTCAGTAGTGTCTGTTGGAGGAGTAGTGGGTGCTGTGTATCCACTATCTACAGAATCCCAAATGTCATATCCCAATGCACTCAGATATGTTTGCATCCTGAGTTTCTAGAAAGTGTAATTAGTTCCATCAAACAAGGGAGCTTTGTTGGATGAGAATCCTTCATCGCCTGCCATTGTTTCTTCCAAGATCACCTTAGCTGATTAAACTTGTTCAAGGAACCTTGCTCTGATACCAATTGATATTCACACAATGACACTGAGAGGGGGGGTGAATCAGTGTAACTATTAATATTAATATCTACAACATTTAAAAATGAAGCAAAGAGAACTTGAAAACCAGAAAAGCAAATTGAACAATAGAGCACACCACAACACTCAATATACCGAGGTTCACCAATTTGGCTACTCCTCAAAAATGACTGCTTGGACTCCAATCCAAATCCAGTCTTTGCAAAATACCAATTTTACAAACACTTTACCAACATCTATTGGAAGGAGCACCAACCCCTTAGTTTTTTGCTACAACAGATAGGAGCACCAACCCCTAGTACCAAGCACCAACTTGGACTGCAATTCTGAGCAATTTAAAATGACATAAACATGTCTTCACTTATTACACGATCCTGACTGGTCTACAATTAAACAAACTCTGCACACTCTCACGGCTCTGCTAATTTCTCTCTTGGCTCTCTTCTAACCCTCTTTTCACAGCAATTTCCCTCTAACAGTAGCAACCCTATTCTCTACATGACTGTCCTTTTATAACCCCTTTTTCTCATCAGGACTTTTCGTCTTCTATAACTTTTCAATCCTGCATGCAGTCGAATGACATTCTCGAGCTGTTCGAATTCTTTTCTCCTCTTCATAAGCGGCTGTTCGAATCCTTGCAAATACGGTTGTTCGAATGCTGCAAATACGTCTTTTTGAAAGCTTTTTCGATCCTTCATATTTGGCTGTTCGAATTCTGCAAATATGGCTTTTCGAATGCTGCAAATACGTCTTTTTGAAAGCTTTTTCGATCCTTCATATTTGATTCTTCGAATGCTTTTCAATCGTGCATATACAGCTGTTCTAGTGCATGTCTAACACCTGTCAATGTGTAACTGCAGATCTGACATCAGTTACTTTTTACGTAACTGGCTGCATGATTTTCCTGTATGCTTTTTTCGACACGTGTCATCTTGCATGCTCCTTCGGCTTTTACCCGCCCAACTGTTACCTGTCGCGAAATCGTGACATTTCTGCCCAGTTGACTTTTTCGGGCTGTTGACCGTGAAATACTAACTTGTCGCGATATCGCGACACATTTTGTAGCCGTACGCCTTCATGCCCTTGCTGTCGCGAAATCGTGACCATTTTGGCTTTTGAAAGCTTTTCCTCTATTCATGTCAAGAAATCGTGACACTTCGAACTTTTGCTGACGTCATCCTTAATGTTGTCATGAAATCGTGACGCTTTCGGCTTCCTGAGGTCTCTTTTGCAACTTGTCATGATATCGCGACACTTTCAGCTTTTGCTGACGTCATCCTCATCTTTGTCGCGAAATCGCGACGCTTCTGGCTTCTAGTGGCTTTTCTTTCACCCTATCGTGAAATCGTGACACTTTCAATTTTGCTGACGTCATCCTCAGCTTTGTCGCGAAATCATGACGTTTTTGGCTTCCGTACAATCCTTGCTTCATGCAGTAGCGAAATTGGAACATGTCACGAAATCGTGACGTTCTTCGCTTCCGTACAACTCTTGCTCCATGCACTAGCGAAAACAAGACATGTAGCGAAATCGCTACAACTTTGTTGCCTTGCATTTTGACTTGTAGCGAAATCGCTACACCTTTGTTTCCATACATTTTGTCATGCAGCGAAATCGCTACACCTTTGTTTCCATGCATTTTGTCATGCAGCGAAATCGCTACACCTTTTTCACCTTGTTGCTTCCACTCCGATCCTGTCGCGAAATCGTGACACTTTTCATTGCCTGCGCCTTTACCCGACACATGTCATGAAATCATGACAATTTTGCTTGCACCTTCTCTCTCCTCGGCCATGTCGCGAAATCGTGACCATTTTGCTTGCACCTTCTCTCTCCTCGGCCATGTCGCGAAATCGCGACAATTTGGCATGCATTTTCTCTCTCCTCGGCCATGTCGCGAAATCGCGACAATTTGGCATGCATTTTCTCTCTCCTCGGCCATGTCGCGAAATCGCGACAATTTGGCATGCATTTTCTCTCTCCTCGGCCATGTCGCGAAATCGCGACAATTTGGCATGCATTTTCTCTCTCCTCGGCCATGTCGCGAAATCGCGACATTTTTCTTTCTGCCTTCGGACCTCTCAACCTGTCGCGATATCGCGACAGAAAACATGTCGCGATATCGCGACAGTTTTCTTACTTGTCTTTTTCTGCAAATTTTTGAATCTGGGTCACTTCTGTTTGTACTTGATCTGACTGACTTCAGAATTCTTGTCCATTGCTTCAACTGCATCAATTTCTATCTGTGTTGACAACAATGACAATACTTTTGCTGCACCTTGTTCAACATGTGGAATCTAAACATTGATGTCCCATATGTTGGGCGACCTTCTTCTCACCACTGTAGAATTTTCTTTCAAAGTTCCTCTTTTTGTAACCAAAAATTTTCAAATTTAAATGGTTTGCGATGTTGCATTGTCTTGATCCCCCCTTCCAACAAAATGGAAACGTGATCTAAAATTGGACCTTCCAAAATTTGAAATTTTATATTCCATTTTACAAATTCCTCCTCTGAAGCCAAAAAAAATCTAACTTCACCTTCCTGCTATGTGGCTCCCTCCTCTTATCAGTCCAACTATAGTTGGTTCCAGGACATTTAATATCCACCAAGTGTAATACCTGGACTTGGGCAATCATAAGTCGATCCCCTAGGTCCAAAATTGGGGTTCCTCCTTCCTAATATCTAGAGTAGCATTAAAATCCCTAGAAATAATCCAGTCTAACTCTTCCCTTGAGACTCTCATGTTAATGCATAACTTTCCATTGATGTATCTGACCATCTAGGTTTTGATCCCCATAAACATTTATGATTAAAACATGTTCAGCTATGATATTGTTCCTAAAATTAGATGTGAGGACACCCCTCCAAGATATATGTTCTATTGTAGTCCATTAAAGAGAGTTCCAAAAAGTAATTATCCCCCTTGAGACCCCTTGGGTAGCCACTTCCATATGACCAACACCCCTCCAAATTCTATTTATTGTTTTACACATAAGATCCAACAATATTTTTATCTCTTGGATAAGCAAAAAAATTGTTTTACATTTTTCTAAGAGTCTTCGAATAGCAGATTGATGGGTTCTACTATTTAAACCCCTAACATTCCATGATTGTATAATCATTGGTTACATTGAGAGCAGTAAAAATCTATTGACCTTACCGATCCTCCAGTGATCAGTTTATCTCCTTGAACTGCTATAAATTCCTTATTTTATTTTCTACCCACTCCTTGAAAGCTGCTATTTTTTTTATCTCTTTCCACCTGAGTTATCCCTAGAGTTGAAATTTCTATGTTCTTTTTTGCTATGCCCTTTATGACATCCTTAATTATTAGTTTCTCTTGGTTATGCACTATCAATACACCTGCACTCTTTGATTGCGGTAACTCACTGCACTCAATTACCTGCTCTATGATGGTAGAAGGTGAAGGAAGGGCTTGAACATGGTTGTTATTGTTTTCATTATTCCCATCCACTCCTTCCATGAATTTTTCTTCTTCTTGGTCAATTATTGTCTTAAATATCTCATACGTATTGGATACCTTGAGTTGGGTTTGATCTTTACCATATTTTTTCTTTTGCCCTCCTTCTTTTGGTTTGTTCAAAACCATATCCCTGTGCTTCTTTGCCCTGAGAAATATTGGTTGTTTCTTTATCATTTGTTGACTTATCCGCATTAGGAAGATTTGACATTCCCAAAGGAGCCTCCATTTTTATATTCATATTATTTGGGCAAGATCGGGTAAAATACCCATATTTATGGTCAACTCTGCATCTGAAGGGCAATGCCTCATAATCTAGTTGTTGAATCCAAGATAGTATTGCAAGTTTGAGTTCCACCTCTACAAAAAAAGGCTAGCTAAGATCCATTTCCACACATAATATTTCATAAACAGTTGTGTTTCCTTCCATTATGTCTTTGGAAACACCCAAATGTCTTCCAAGAGAATTATCGATAATTTCCAATACCTGCTCACTTCAAAAATCCATTGGAAGTGCATACAAACGGATCCAAATCGGGACAACAGTGGGTTCAATTCGAGGATCAAATCCCACTCTCTAGGGTTGAACAAATAATCTTGTCGGACCATGATTTCTCTTTTCTTATTTGAAAGCCCTATTTCTATTGGCAAGTGAAGAAAAGCTAACAATAAAATATCCATTGATAATAAACCACAAAGAATACTCACCAAGAGGCTCACAGTTTTACCAGACTCAGGAATGCAAAAAATTCAGGGTAGGGCAAATACCCATGAATTTACTGATCAAATCATTATTGGCTCTATATAAAATTATTTCTTCGACCATCCTTTGCTCAATGATAATCTTTGGACTTGATTTTGACTGTGGCAAGCATCCATTAACTCGTTGAGATATAGATATTTTTTAGCAACCGTAAAGAACATTTTTAATGCAATTTTTTGTGCTTCTTCAGTATTTGATGGATATTTTTCCTTTAATAAATCTGCAAAAGAACTATGTCTCTCTAAAAGAGAATCCAAAGGTGTCCCCATTGGGTCCTCCTTAGACAACAATCTTATCTTCAACTCCACAATAACAAAAAATCTCTTCGGCTACCCAACTAATGCCCTGGTTTTCTCTTCTAGAGCTCTCTTGCAATCAAATGAAGCATTCACTCACATTGATTGTAACTTGTTTGAATCTAATCAATCATTTAATTATTAAATTACATTCAAAAAAATTATAAATTATTTATATTTCACTATTAGATTAAAAACCCAAAGTGACTCTTGGCTTATAACTGATGGTATAATAACTGTTCATGAACTGCTCCAATATGTCTTAAAAAAAAGCCAAGCCTTTTTCTCAAGTTGATATCACAAAGGCGTTTGATAGGGTATCTTGGATTTTTTTATGTGCTATGATGGAAAAATTTGGTTTTTATCCGGATTAGATTGCCCTAATCCGGGAATATCTTTCCTCTGCCTAATTTTTTGTCATTGTAAATGGTGTTGTTGTTGAGTATTTCAAGAGCAACCAAGGAATCTGGCAAGGGGGTCCTCTTTCCATTTATTTATTCATTTTTCTTGTAAAATATTTTGGGAGGGCACTTAATTCTACCTGCTCTAATGGTACTATCTCTAGGATAAAGGCCTCCTCCATCTCCCAACCGATCACGCATCAATAATTTTTTGATGATACATTACTGGAAACCAAAGCTTCAGTTCCTGAAGTAAGGGTAATCAAGAATATCCTAGTCTCCTATGAGCTTACTGCTGGACAAAAGGTTATTTTTCAAAAAAGTAAATTGTATTTCCTGAATAATCCCATTGACAGACAATAAACGATTACAAGAATCCTAGGATGTAGCATATCAAACCTTCCTTCCACCTATCTAGGTATGACCCTTTTCCATGGTAAACCTCTTACAAATATGTGGAACAACATCTTGGAGAAAATTCAAAAAAGTTGGCTGGGTGGAAAGGTCGTCTCCTCAGCCAGACAACGAAAGTGACTCTTGTCCAAGCTTGTTTGCAAGGTTTTTCGATGTATTTCTTGTCCATAGTTAAAGCTCTAGCGTCTATCTGCAATAATATTGAACATATACAAATGATATTTCTCTATTTAGGAAGCGAAAAATACCAATAGAATTCCCTTGGTTTCTTGGGACAAGATCTACTTGAAGAAGAATCAGGGAGGGTTGGGTTTTAGGAAAGCTAGTAAGATGAATTTTGCTCTCATTGGTAAGCAAGGTTGGAGAATTATCCAAAATTAACAAGCCATATGGATCAATATCATAAAGAATAAATACCTACAACAACGAGCCTTTCTAAGTGATGAACCACTTACAATTGGATCGTATTTTTGGAACTCTGTGATTAATACGAGACCCATCCTAAAATTTGGGCTTAGGTGACAACTGGGAAATGGAACATCTATTGAATTTTGGGAGGATATATGGCTCAACAATCACCCTCTTATCAGTGATGCTAGTCTCTCCTACATCAAGCTAATCACTGATCACCTGTTTGGTTCTAAGGTATGCAATTTATTTACTAGAAATTGTAACGGAGCCAGATGGAAGTCCTTTTTCTCTGTCAACATCAGCATTGCCCAATCCTCTACTTTTTATATTATTATTGGTTTGTTGTGCACCACTATCATTCCTAGTAACCCAAATGCTTTATACTCTCCATTATGGAACCTTTGTGAGGATGGGCTTTATACTGTTAAGTCTGCCTACTATGCCCAAACCATAGAAGTCAACTCATGGCCTGAATTTAAGACTATTTGGTTGAAGAGTCTAATCCCTAGAGTTACCCATTTTTTTGGCTTGCTTATTTTAAAAAAATCTTGACCATTGACAAACTAATCCACAGAGGCCTAATATTCCCTAATCATTGTGTCCTCTATAAAAATACCTGGGAATCTATAATCCATATCTTTCTTGAGTGCATGTTCTCTAATGAACTGTTGTCTTCCTTTCTCAAGCTGGCCAACATATCTTGGGTATACCTAAAAAAAATTGTTGATGTCTACCATCAGTGGCCAAATGCATTTTTGAATCTAAAAATCTATGCTTTTTGGTCGTATTGTTTTCCTTATTTTTGTGGCAGGTATGGTTGGAGAGAAAAAATAGAATTTTTGGCATTGCTACAAAAGATGCCAGATTAGTGTTCTCCCAAGCTTTGTTGTTTGCCATTGAGAATGATAATTTCATCCAAGATAAAAACCCCAAGAACCAAGGGGAATGATCCATTTTCAATACTCTCAAATTTTAGATTGACACCCCCCTCGGGATCCTCCAAAAGCTGACAGGTCAATGGTGAAATGGATTCCCCCGCCTTGTGGATGGGTTAAGCTCAACATTGATGGAGCCTCAAAGGGAAACCTTGGTAGGGTTGGAGGAGGTGGTCTTTTCTGAAATAGTTAAGGTAAAGTCCTGTGTGTGTTTGCTGATTCTATAGGTAGTCAAACCAATAATTTTTTTGAAGCCTGTGCGTTATACCTTGGCCTCCTCATTTGCAAGCCGCTTCGATTTGAAAGACTTATCATAGAGAATGATTCTATGAATATCATTCGATGCATCAAAAAATATCAGCTTCCTTCCTAGAGCATATTCAATGTTGTCCAAGATATCTTGAAGATAATTGAAGGCATCAGACATGTTACAATTCAAGACGTTTACCGAGAAGGAAACAAAGTTGCTGACCTCCTTGCCAATAAAGGAGTTGAACAAGATAACCTCCAAGTATGGTATGATAATTTCTCTCAATGTATTGTGGCCCACACTGATACAAATTGAAATCTTAATATTTAACTGGTTACTAGTGCTGATGTGGCTGAATTGTGGCCTAGTGGTTGGATATGGTTTGTCTGACATGGATGCCAGCACATATCCTCCTTTCCCTTATGCGCTTTTGTGCAATCCATCTTGGGGTAATTTTGAGGAGATGTGGAGAGTTCACAAGGCAACTATCATCCATGAACCCAGGTGGCAAGGAATGTGGAAAGTTCACAAGGCAACTATCACTCGTGAACCCAAGTGGCAAGGAATAGCAAATAAAACTACTAATTTCTAGCATAGTGGAAGTGGTTGCTCCAATAAGCTTACAAATTGAACCTCGTTGAGCCAAATTTTGTAATCTTGGTTGGGCTTTTGGTAGTTGTTTTTTGTTTTCTTTTGGGTACCATTGCTATAGTTTGGACCCTTATTCCTTTTTGTTTCTGTATGCGCCTTTTTTCTGGTTTAAAGTTGGTTATTTCATTCACCTCTAGGGTTGTTTATTTCCAATTCAGTTAGTTCACTTATGGCTAGTTGTCTTTTCTGCATTTGTGTAAAAGTTTTTGGGACCTTTCAAAACCCTTATATATATATCTACTTTCAATCAATATATCATACACATTGTTGAATATCCCCATTTCCATGGCCAAATATATTCTTTTGATACTTGTGATATTTGTGACTCTACTCATATATTTGGAATGTACCTAATATTTTCAAGAAGAAGCTTGAAAGTTATATTAATAGACTTTAAGATAAGTGGTTGGAAATGAAGAAAATTACAATTAACTAATGTTCAAATCTAATAGATGAACCTTTATATTTTTAAAATAACATGAACTTAATTGGTTAAATACATTGATTTTGAAGGAAGAAACTTAGGACTAAATATTTTTAAAGGATACATACATAATTACCCAAAACAAATTGTTATGATATCATTATGTGGTCATTGATGTAATACTTATTTCAATCACAATTAACTAATTATTATATTAATGTATAAATAAATATACGTATTAATAAATATAATTTTAAATTATTGTATTTGAAAATATATTTAAGATATTTTGTGACTATGTTGCAATCAAATTCATAACTTTAACCATTTAAACTCATGTCATTTGATAAATTATAGGTTCACCTATGGGATTGAAACCTTGGTTTATTGTGTGAAACTCCTCATTTCTAATGTCAAATAAATCACAAGACAAATGAAATGTGAATAAAATAATAATTGATCATTACCTTAGACTTTTGAGAGTCTAGGATTAAATAAGGCATAAAATAGAATAATAATAACATAGTCGTAATTGACAATAACTGACCTCTAACAATAGAATAGGGAGTTGCGTGAGACTAACTATTAACCTAGGTAGTGAGTTCTAACTCAACCACTAACCTAAAATATCTAACCTAGGATATTTTAGGTACTAACCTAGATTAACCAAGAGACAAAATATCTCATGGTAACTAGTAGAAAAGCAAATGTAATAATCCTATGTAGTGTAATGCAATACACTACCTTATTTTACCCTAACATCCCCCCTTTATTACATTACTTTGATATACAAATTTTGCTTCGAAACAGTTGAAATTTGACACGTCCAAGTGCCTTTGTAAAAATATCTGCAACCTATTCCTCGGTGGAAATGTGTTGGAGCTTGATTCTGTGCTTAGGAACTTCATCACGAATAAAATGACAATTTGTGTCAATATGCTTTGTTCGTTCATGATGCACTGGATTCTTGACCAAGTTAAAAAAACTTGAATTGTCGCAAAACATGTGAATAGGAAGTTTCTTTGGTAGGCCCATGGTAGCCAAGATGTGACTTAGCCATATCGCTTCACACATAGCTCCACGTGCAACGTGATATTCTGACTCAGTTGAAGATAAAGCAACCACCTGTTGTTTTTTACTATGCCATGAGACAGGACCAGATCCAAGATGAAAACATAGCTTGATGTTGTTTTTTTGTCATCTATGGATCCAGCGTAATCAAAGTCAGTGTAACTTTGTAAGAAGAATGAGTTATTCTTCTTATACTCTAGACCATAATCTACACTACCCTGAATGTAGTGAAGAACCCTCCTAGCTGCTTTCCAATGAGAGACCTTTGGTTCTTGCATGAATTGTGATAGATAGTTTACAACATAAGTAATATCTGGTCTAGTATTAGTCAGATAGATGAGGCTTCCAATCATCTATCTATAAAGTGTACCATCTACCTATGATGAGTCATCATATCATGATAACTATAGTCCTAATTCCATCGGTGGTGCTTTGGGCTTACAACCAGTCATACAATATTTTTCTACTAAAGTCTTGGCATATTTTTTTTGAGTCACCCTAAGATGATTCTTCTTCTGTTCTATCTCAAGGCCAAGACGATGAGTGGAGAATTCCTAGATCTATTATATCAAGTGACTCTTTCAAGTCATCTTTCACGACGTTAATCAAGTTCTCTGAATTACCAGTGATGATCAGATCATCTACATATAACACAAGAATCACTATCTCGGAACCTATGTTCTTGATATAGATATTTGCGTCAGATGGACTTCTATTAAATCCATGTTGCGAGTAGGTGACTATCCATTTTTATGTACCATGCTCTTGGGGCTTGTTTTAGCCCGTATAATGATTTGACCAACTTGCAAACTTGTTGCTCATGGCCTACCTATGCAAATCTAGGAGGTTGAGTCATGTACACCTCTTCTTTTAAGTCACCATTTAGAAAGGCACTCTTTACATCCATCTGATGTAATTTCCATCCGAACTGTGCTACCATAGCACAAAGCACTCAATGGTGGTCATCATTGCTGTAGGAGCAAAGGTTTCCTCATAGTCAAGCCCTTCCTTTTGATCATAGCCCTTCACCACAATACGGGCCTTATGCTTATCTATGGTGCCATCTGCCTTATATACTACTTTGTAAACCCATTTGCAGCCTATGGGTTTCTTTCCTTTAGGCAAATCCACTAGCTTCCATGTTTTATTCTTTATGAGGGAGTTATGTTCTGCATCCATAGCTGCCTTCCACTGAGGCGGTCTAAGTGCTTCATCAACTGTAGAAGGTTCATTCTAATTATATTCTAAAAAGTAAGCCCTCTCCTCATCTATTTCCATATCATCTTCCCTTGGTAACTCTCTATCAACAGAAAGATCTTGAAAATCTGCACAAAGATCATCAACTGAAGTGGATGCTTCATTATTTTCTTTCTGAGTCATGCTTCGTGTCTTTGGATTATTGAGAGTAAGATCAAGTGGGAAAATGAGTTTGGAATCTTTCATTGTGCTTGTATACCATTTGGGAGGATTTTTCTATTGTGGAGGAGGAAGTGGTTGTTGCTTCTCATCATCTAGGTATACTAATGTAGTGTTGGGTGTGAAAGCTTCATCAAGCACTACATCTTTGCTGACATGTATTTTCTTGGTAAGTGGGTCTATCAACCGATAGCCTTTTGAGAATTCAACATATCCAATAAATACACAAGGTAGGGACATCTCATCTAATTTCTTTCTTTTCTCCTTGGGTATATGCATAAATGCCTTACACCCAAATACCCGAAGATGATATATGGAGGGTTTCCTACCACTCCATGCTTCCTGAGGAGTCATACCTTCAAGAGCCCTTGTGGATGCCCTATTCAGAAGATATACTACAGTTTGAACAACTTCAAGTAAGTTTGCTCAAGGTTGCCCCCCTTAAGCATACATCGAACCATTTCCATAATGGACCGATTTAATTGAGGTGAATAGGTTGTTGTTAACAATTTCTTTATCCCATGTGTTTGTAAAAATGAGGAAAATTCCTTTGATGTGTATTCCCCCCCTTGATCTGAACGAAGGGTCTTAATAAAGCATCCTGATTATTTCTCAACAAGATTTTTGAACTGTTGAAAATAGGAAAATGCTTCAGACTTCAAATGTAAGAAGAAGACCCACATATTTCATGAGTGATCGTCGACAAACAATTAAAAATACCTTTTTCCTCCACAACTTGTAGACATGGGACCACACAAATCTATGTGTACCAACTCCAAAGGTACCTTAGCTCGAAAGGAGCTAGGTTCAAAGGGTAATCTATGTTGCTTTCCTGACAAGAAATCAGAGCACACTGACAAAGTATATGAAAGAGTAGGCAGCCCTTTCACCATTTGATATTTACTCAACTCTAGTAAATATCCTGAACTTAAATGCCCAAATATTTTATTGCAAAGAGAAGTGGCCTCATTTTTGGTGACTGCCAATGCAGTATGTGTTGAGGTAATTGCATCTAAGATAAAAAAACCATGTTTGTATGAACCTGTTGCTATATGTTTTTCCTTCTTAGTAATAAAGCAACGTTTCTTTTCTTTGTCCACTTTGAAATTGACATTCATGTTATTGTCCAGGATTTGTGGAACTAACAAGAGATTATTTTTTAATCTTGGTACAGAAAGAACTTTTTGAATATTACATTCTCCATCTGGAAGGGAGACTGAAACATTTCCTTCTCCCTAAACTCGATAGGTTTGATCATCAGCAATGGTGATCGGTCTACCTTCTTGAGCCTCAAATGTTGCAAACCAGGATTTATTGCCAGTCATATGCTTACTAGCGCCTGAGTCTATGTACCACACAGAGTCCTTATGAGGGGAATTTGTATGTGTCATGAGCACCTTGTGTACTCTCAGAATCCAAACTAGAATCTTTAGCTGTAATGTGTCCCTGTTGTTGTTTTTTCTTGTTCATTGGTTTGCCTTGGCCCTTCTTGTTTCCTTGTTCATTGGGCGGTTTTTTCTTAAATCAACATCTTTTGGTTTCATGAGTGTCTTTGTTGCAAATATTACAATACTGCTTCTTCTTTGGGCTTTACCCTTGTCTTTATTCGAAGAAGAACCTTTGTTGATTCCACTTTTTCTTACCACCTTATCTATGTGAGAAAAGTGCATTGTTGGATGCCTCATCTCATTGGAGTTGATTAGCTTCTTCTATTTGAAGCAAATTTACCAACTCGACAAAAGTCACTACCCTTCCAGAGACTTGTAGTAAAGTGATCAACATTCTGTAGGAGTTTGGAAGAGCCCTCAAAATTATAGAGGTCAAGATTTGGTCTTCCACTTTTTCTCCTAAGGATTGCAGTTTTGGTTTCAATTCTGCAACTCTGCAGAGGAATAGCTCTACTATTTATCCTGATTTCATTTGAAGAGTATGAAGATGTGTTTGGAGATTAAGAATCGTTGATTTATTATTTCCCTCAAAGATGGTTTTTAAGGTATCCCATGTCTCCTTACCATTCTTAGCTTCACTGATATGAGGTTGGATATCATCAGTAATAGCTAGCAAGATCATTAAGGATATTTTCTTATTCTTCTTATCAATTTTTTTTTGATCTGCTCTAGATGATTGAGGTCTAGTTACACTTCCATCTACTATTTACCACAAATCCTCTACAGTTAAGATAGCTTTCATCTTAGTCTTCTAAGCTGAATAATTTGAACCTTTGAGCAGTTGGCTCTCAGTGAGATACTTATGTATCATGGCCATGGTTAAGGTTTCAAATTGATAGGACTAAGATGGTTGTATCTTGCACTATACCCTCAAAAGAGTATATGGAATATGTTTTCAATTTACCTCTATAAGATATTTCATGGCACTTGCCTTAACACCCTTAACAACGGATGAAAAAGTTGGAGGAAATTAAGCCAAACAAGATAGAGCAAATTAAAAAAGGAATTGGTTGACAGACTTATGATTGTGATCTCTAGGATATTTAATGGCACTTGCCTTAACACCCTTCAAGAAGGATGAGAAGTTGGAGGAAATTAAGCCAAAAAAAGAGAGGTAATCAAGGTGTGTTTGAATTTTGACCTTTGGAGGGGGTAAAAAAAATTGATTGTTGTTCAACCTGTGCAAAGTGTAGCACGTTTTGGAGTGAAATATGGGTTTGGTGAAATGCTTCTGTCAATGTTGTATCTGAATGTTTAAGTGCACTTAAGAAACATGAGTGTTAGTGCAAATAATCAAAACATGAGAGCAATCCACATTATTGTCACTCTAGGTGTCGAGTTCAACCGAAAATGCACCTAGTATAAGTCAATTTTTGAGAAAGGTGTCGAGTACAATCAAGATTTCACCTTTCATACTTTTGAAAAATCCCCCTTGTTCTTTACAATTTTGCAAATAAAAGAATCAACAAAATTATTTCTATCCCCCCTTAATGTTTTACAAAATTGAAAAAAAATTCGAGCACTCCTTTCAAGACAAGTCGACATACGACCCGCGTTTGAAAGGCTTCCAGACCAGTCGACACATGACTTTGGTTTTGTCTTCAACAATTTATCATGAAGGAGCAAAAAAAAAATAGTTTTGATCTCAAGTTTTGACAACAAAAAGAAGGTTGCTATTTTATGTTTTTATGTCCCCTTTCTTGAAGGAGAGAACAAAAGCAATAATTTGTTGTTTTGAGAAAAATGAGACGACTTTTGATGCTTTCTAAATCATGGCATGATATGTATTTTGCAGTAGAAAGTTTGAGTTCTATGTCTTATATCTCCAAAAAAAATTAAGAAAACTGAAGAACTTCTGATGAATTTATTGCAACAAAAAAATTGTTGAAGTAGGTTGTGTTAAAATTTGCCAAAAAGAGGTTCCTATTTGCCTTGTGTTTTTAGTTTTTAGAAAAAGACATCAATGGTTTTATGAACTTTTAGGGCTAAATTATATCCGAATTTTCAGGTTTCTAGGTTTGAGAAAGCAAAAAAATACTAGTTTTGGATGAAAATTCTATAATTTTAGAAAAAATTGGGAAAAAAAATCGTCCAATTTGGTTAAAAATTGAACGTTTTAGGCCAATTTAAAGAAAATTTATAAAAATAATCAAAAAATATATTTTAAATATGCTTTAAACCATAGAAAATTTGAAAAAATAAAGTTTTCATTCATAAAAACCTGTTTGAGGCAGGCGGGGAGTTCGATCCGTGGTCTCGGCTATGCTAGCTAGCCGCCCGATCCAACCACACTACTGGGTTGTTTGAAATAGCTCTACCTTCACTCAATATTATCTCCTTCGTGGCGATCCGCTCGAAAAAAAATGAAGAAAAAAAATCCTTTCCTTCATGCACCACGGGGACTCGATCGTGGATCTCCGCTGTGCTAAGGTGCCCGCCCTAGCCAACAAACCAAGTGGCGACTTTGGGTTTTAACTTGCACGATCCGCATTTTGAAGAAGTCATTTGGCTTCTTTTAGGATGCAGTGGGAATTATCCCACATGCATCTGAAAATGGATGCAAAAGGCCTTTAAAGGCCTCAACGAGCAAACTTGCTCGTGATTGCCTTCGGGCAATCGAGTTCGGGCCCTCATTTTGTCGTCGTCCATGTGGCACGACAAGGGGGGTCCATGTGTCCTTTGCATCTGTATCAGCATCTAGTGGTTGTTTGCCACATGTCCGATCCAGTCAGGGTCCAGGTGGCATGTGGCCTGAGTGCCACATGTTGCCTAGTTAGCGTTAAGGTGGCACTACCATGCGATTGGTCCAGGTGGCACCTCAGGGTGTGTGCAGTCTAGAGATCCAGGGCACCAGATCATGCCACATGTTTCCAAGTGAGCAGTTATTGTTGGATCATGGATCAGAGGGCCTCCTGCCTTCGTAGATCTTGATGTGGGGTCCATCTAGGAGGGGAGGGTGTGCCTGCCCTCTCTGCTCTCCCAGCCTTGGGGGGCCACATGTCTCCCTGGCCCCAGGCTGAGTGAGTGGGAGCCGAGACGTCATCTCATGCGCTCCTCAGTCATCGAGGGGGCGGTTGACCATGATGGTCGATCGTGCGGCCCTTGAGGTTATTCGTGTGTGATCACACGACCCGATTGATCATGTTGTCGGTAGATCGCACGATCGACATGGTCGATCTGCGCACCTTCATGGGTTGGGGTCTTGTGGGCCCTAGGTAATGTAGGTCCTCCTCCAGCCTACAAGCTCACCTATTGAGGTGGGCTGAGTGTCGCCAAATGCACCAACTCGTCCTTCGGGCGAGCCAAAAAAATGGCTTTGATGCCAATAATGTCAAATAAATCACAAGGCAAATGAAATGTGAATAAAATAACATTTGATCATTACCTTAGAATTTTCGGAGTCTAGGATTAAATAGGGTATAAAATAGAATAATAACAACATAGTCGTAATTGACGCTAACTGCCCTCTAACAATAGAATAGAGAGTTGTGTGAGACTAACTACTAACCTAGGTAGTGAGTTCTAACTCAACCACTAACCTAAAATATCTAACCTAGGATATTTTAGGTACTAACCTAGATTAACCAGTAGACAAAATATCTCATGGTAACTAGTAGAAAAGTAAATGTAATAATCTTATGTAGTGTAATGCAATACACTACCTTATTTTACCCTAACAATTTCCTACTATATACCTCAAACCTATGCCATTTAATATAGTTATATTGATCTAGATTAACATATTGATGAATTCATTGTAGTTATATTTTTTTATGAGCATATAAATATATATTAAGAAAATTTACCTTTGTTAGTTAAAACTAACATAAAAATGCATAATAGTATTGTTATCATTGAAATTGTCTTCAGAACTATGCATTTAATTATATCATTGATAAATTGATAAAAAATCATGCCATGTATGTAACATCTACCAAATAATGGTTAAAAGAAGTGTTACAAAGAGATGTTTATTACGAATTTCTTATAGAACGGGAGCTCTGGAAGAGAAAACTAGGGCATCAGTTGGGTAGCCGAAGAAATTTTTGGTTGTTGTGGAATTGAAGATAAGACTTTTGCCCCATGAGGGACCAATGGGGACACCTCCAGATCCTCTTTTAGAGAGACATACTTCTTTTACATATTTTTTAAATGATAAATCTCCAGCAGATACTGAAGAAGCATAAAAAGTTGCATCAAAAATGCTCTTTACGACTTTTGGAAAAAAATCAACATCTCAACGAGTTAATGGATGCTTGCCATAGTCGGAATCAAGGCCAAATATTATCATTGAGTAAAGGATAGTAGAAGAAACAATTTTATATAAATCCAATCATGATTTGATCTATAAATTCATTGGTATTCACCCTACCCTATTTTTTTCCATTCCTAGGTTTAGAAAAACTGGGAGCCTCTTGGTAAGTACTCTTTGTGGTTTATTAGCAATGGATATTTTATTGTTAGTTTTTCTTCACTTGTCGATAGAAATAGGGCTTTCGAATCATAAAAGAGGAATCATGGTCCGACAAGATTATTTTTTCAACCCTGGAGAGTAGAATTTGATCCTCAAATTGAACCCACTGCTATCCCGATTTGGATCCGTTTGTATGCACTTCCAATATATTTTTGGAGTGAGCAGGTATTAAAAATTATCAACAATTCCCTTGGAAGACATTCGGGTGTTTCCAAAGACACAATGGAAGGAAATGCAACTGTTTATACTATATTATGTGTGGAAATGGATCTTAGCCGACCTTTGTTGGTAGAGGTTAAACTCAAACTTGTAGGACTATCTTGGATTCAACAGTTGGATTATGAGGCATTGCCCTTCAAGTGCAGAGTTTACCACAAATATGGGTATTTGACCCATTCCTGCCCAAAAAATATGAACATAAAAATGGAGGCTCGTTTGGGAATGTCAAATCTTCCTAAGGATGGTAAGTCAAAAATCAATAAAGAAACAACCAATATTTCTCAAGGTAAAGAAGCACAGGGAGATGGTTTTAAATAATCCAAAAGAAGGAGAAGGCAAAAGAAAAATATGGTAAAGAGCAAACCCAAATCAAACCCTCCAATAGGTTTGATATCTTCAAGATACTAGTGGACCAAGAAAAATAATAATTCATTGAAGGAGTGGATGGGAATAATAAAAATAATAACAACCATGTTCAAGCCCCTTTTTCACCTCCTCCCATCCTAGAGCAGGTAATTGAGTACAGTGAGTTATCGTAACCAGAGATTGCAGGGGCATTGATAGTGCATAAACAAGAGCAGGGGCCAACTCTAGGGATAACTCGGGTGGAAAAGAGATAAAAAAATATTAGCTCTCAAGGAGTGGTTAGAAAACAAAATAAGGAATTGATAGCAGTTCAAGGAGATAAACTGATCATTGGAAGATCGATAAGGCCAATATATTTTTACTGCTCTCAAGGTAACCAATGATTATACAATTATGGAATGTTAGGGGTTTAAATAGTAGAACCCATGAAATTGTTGTTCGAAGACTTAGAAAATATAAAATAGATTTTTTGCTTATCCAAGAGATAAAAATATCATTGGATATTATATTTAAAATAGTAAATAGACTTTGGATGGGTGCTGGTCATATGGAAATGGCTACCCAAGGGGTCATATGGATGAGGGGATGCATATTTCAGATTATAGACCTATTGCCTTATGCAATATCATATATAAAATAATCACAAAGGTAATGGCTAAGTGGCTAAAACCTCTTCTACATAGCATTATCTCCTCAGAGTAAGGGTTATTTGTAGAGGGTAGGTTGATATTGGATGGTGTGGTTCTAGCTCATGAGGTAATCCATTCAATGTAAAATTTTGGTAATAGGGGAATGTTCATAAAATTGGATATTTCAAAGGCTAATGATAGGGTGGAGTGGAGCTTCTTGTCAAATATGATGGCAAACTTTGGTTTTTCTCAAGATTGGATAGAATGTGGCATGAGCTGTGTTTCTACTCTGACATACTCAGTGTTAATCAAGGGCCTTCCCTCGCAACCGTTTGGAGATACTCGAGACCTTCGTCAAGGATGTGTAGTACCTTCAATATAAAAATTATGGATTCATCAAATGTCTCTTTTATGTCCATGCTTGTGTATAGTTGGATGTTTTTTATAACCCTTTTGCCTAGATATTTGCATAAAATGTTTTTTTGTGGTTAATCCATAAACTTCTTGAATGATAGTGTGATTAAGTGGTTTTTATGTATAATTGGATATTTTATTTAAGTTATTTATTAATCTATGATTTTTTTCTTATGCTAAGAAATAACCCTATATTTAGTTCAATTTATTTTTGCTTATAGTAGAGGAAGAAGCAGGTTACACAATAAAATGACATCAAACTATGAAAAGCAATAAGCACCTATGAAATACTTGTATATACACTCCTTAGATAGTATATACAATACACATTAGAAACATTCCATGTTATGTAAGTAGCCTAATATGCTATAATTTCATCCATTAAGATAAGTATCATATGCCAAAGGATCCATTTTGTAAAAAATTCCCATAGAACTATACCATATCCTTAAATTGATATCACCATTATGTAGAGCTTAAAGAATTATATGATCTAAAAAAATGGGTTGCAAACGCGTTCATAAAAAACATTATGACCATTGGAAGGATGGATGAATTAGCACTTGAAATGGAAAAATAAAGAATTACCAAACCTTAGGAGAGAATTGCCAAATCTGAGATTACCACTTGGTAGATTTTAAGACTGCCACTTGGTCAAAATATTGGATGTTTTTTTCCCACTACCTGTAAATTATACTTTTGATTGGCAATAGAAGTTGGCAATTGAATTAATTTGATTGACAGAATGACTTCATATATATGTGTATGTATACATATATGTACACACATACATACATATATATATATATATAACAAAAATATTAAGAAATTTGCAATTGATGAGCTTCGAACTGATGACTTCCTGTAGTAGAGGTGAAACATTGTTGTGCCACTATGCATATTTGAAACAAATATGAATTTTTCTCTTAAGATATTTGTTTAATGTAGTATAAAAAAAGAAAATCTTAGTGTTATATTTCACCATTATCATGTGTTGGTCACAAGCAAGAATACCAAATAGTGCACCAAGATGCACTTTTGAAGTTAGGGAAAGACATACCACTAGATATTTGCATGTATGCCAACCTTCACCTGTGATATGCCCTTCAAGCAAACTAATTGAGGGATTCAAACCAACAACATTTTTACTCCAAAAAAGTTGATCAATTATTGTACCACTGTGCACGACTAGATTTAGGAAGGAAAAGATAAAAAATGATATAACCACTATACCTTAAAAATTGTTAAAAAAGAAAAGTTTCATATTTGAGTTTCAAACTAGATATATATAGTAACTATAATAGAGGACTAACCATTGTGTCATGGTCATAGTTTAGATACATTTTTTGTTCAAGTCTAGTATGAGAAGGTTAATGTGGGCTCTTACGCTAGCCTTGGTGCCACCCCTAGATCAATGCCCTCTTAGAAGCAAAAGACTTAACAAAATGTTATGTCTGAGATTTGAACTTGCAACCTTAACTTTTCCATCCAAAAGGCTTGCTACCATATCCTTCTCTAGTGTGAACAGAGGTTTTCCAACCATGAATTTAATGTATGGTTAGAAATAGTTGAGAAAAAAATGATAAAAAATGATCAGGGATGAGAATTGAACCCATGAAATCAAGTTGAAAGCGAGTGGAGCAATAATTGTACCATCGCTTAGGATGTATGGTTATACTACGTGCATAAGAGAAGGTCATGTGAAATGAAAGCATGCAAAATTTAGTATGCAAAATTATTTCAAGTTTTTGATAGGATATTGTTTGGAACCAAGAAAAATTGTCTTCAAAGTTTCAAATTTTCTTGCATTTTCCCTCCAAAAATAGCACTTTGAAGATTCTTTTAATTGCTTTAACAAGGATGAATTTTTTCGTAATGGAGTGATGTAGCTTCAATAGACTCTAATACCATGTTAGAATTCAAAATACTTTCCTAAAGCATTTTGAAAAATACATTTACCATGATCATATGTAGGAAAAATACAATAGAAAAATAAAAATAGCATAATAAACAAGAAAGAATGAAAGAGAGAGATGACAAGAATAGATAGAAGGAATAAGCTATGGGTGCTTGTAGTCACCCCCACGATCTTACATATCACACACTAATATAATAGATTAGTTGTGGGAGGGGTATTTATGTTAATACCAAGTTCCCAACTAGATATTAGCCTCAAGCCAATATAACCTACTTGAAGATTAAATTACAATATAATAGATATTTTAAACATTTTAATAAAGGTTAACTACATCATCAAGTGGCATTAGCTCAACTGGTTAGATTGCTCAATGATTAAAGAGGAGACCAAGGTTCAAATCTTGTCCAACGATATATGGATAATATCCAAGCTTTGTTGTAATACCATCATGTAGTGATGATGTATTATGGGTGGGACCCGTTTCAATCTCATATAATTAATTGAAAAAAATCAAGGTTAACTACATAGGTGGTTCAACCAATATAGTTAAGAGTGAATACATAAAAATTGTGCATAGGCTTAGATAAATGATGTTTTATTGCTTACAAGAGGAAGAACCAAAAGCTTACATAAACACTTCTTCATAGGCTACATCAATAGTTTTGGTAGGCACTCTCTCATAATTTTTATCTTTGGTCTAATAATATTAAATAACAAATACTGCAACACATGGTACATAGACACAATGTGGTATATTATTATTAGGCAAAAAAATAATTACAACTCTCTACATTATGAGTAGGTTTCCATTTAAAGATTTACAAAATATTTGACCCTAAGGAAGCCTAGTCTAAAATAAAACTATTGGCTAGTTAATTTCATATGTTTTTATTGTGTTGCTTTTGCATTAATTCCCAATAATAAGTTAAGTAAATTACATTAAAAAATTAAGTTATGTTTGTTGGATACAATGAAAAGTATAAACATACATATTACTTGATGTTTATGCTAATAAGGTTATCAATAATAGAGATGTCAAAATATTGAGAAGACACCTTTCTTCTCATATGATGGTAAACCCATTTTTATTTGTATGTAGTTTAGAACTATTATTAGTGTTGGAATAAGTCTAAGTAGTAAATTCAAAGTCAAATAAAAATATATCCAAAAATTGATGAACAAAGTGGGAGGGAGGCTCAAACCCATTGATGTATTTTTAATCTACTTTACATAACACTAGAAGAATAGGTACAAAAATTCATCACGGGAATATACCACTTGAAATAAATAGCCTGTATAAGAAAAGCATCCACATGAAGCATGCAAATAGTAACAAACTGGCATGGAGGTTTGTCCATGTGAAGCACGTTGATGATCTAAAGTGTACAAAGAAACTATAAGGATATTAGAGAAAAAAACAATAGTTGGATAGTCTCGAAAACCAAAAAAGAGCATGTGCAAGTTTTGAACAAGAAAATTTAACTTTGTTTTTATAGGTCTAGGAATCAAGCACATTTAGAAAGGATACAACAAACTTACCAATATGAAGATAGAATTTGATACTTTATTGAAGAATAAAATATGGAAATTATATGAAATATGCGATGGACATGAACCCACTGCATGTAAGAAAATTTATACGATAAAATTCAAATTAGATGGCTTAATAAACAATTTGTAAGCACACCTAATTGATAATGGTTATGCACAATGGGAGGGATAGACTATGAAGAGGCATTTTCCTTAACTATAAACATGGTGATTATTCATTTAGTAATCTCCATTACAATGATAGTTTGGATGAAAATAATATTATATGGATATTAAAAATTCCTTCTAAATGGATGCTTGTAGAAATGGCTTACATGGTTAAACGATTCTAGATGATAGAAAAAAGAACATCTGGTTTGTAGGTTGATTAGGTCCTTATATAGATTCAACTAGGCCACTAGAGCCTATACATCAAAATTGATCTACTTGGATATTTAGAGTTTAAAAGAAGATTTGTTTTTTTTATTATCTCTTTTGAAACAACAAGTGATGACATTATAATCCTCATTTTTATGTTGATAATATTGCCATCACTAGTTGTGGAGTGAACCTAATTCAAAAGGTAAAAATCTGATCTACGTTTTGTTCTTGATATGACAAATCTAAGGATCCTATACAATTGCCTAGATGTATATTTTGGCAACTTGATAATGTAATTTTGGTATCACAAGTATGTCAAAATACATCTAGAAAATATTTGAATGACAAATTGTAATCCAACATCTACATCTATGGAAGTCATGCTATAATTGTCAAGTTACTTATTCATCCCCCATTTTCTAATCATTTTTTTTTATATTAATGTAAAACATGTTTACGTCTCTTGTAGAAGTAGTAGTTTCTTACTCAAAGCTTGTAGATGTGAGAGTAGTCCATTTTTTGGACATGTAGGTATCCTCAATCCAGTTGTTTTTATGCAATTATGTCTTAATTGATTTTGAGCACCCTTAATGGTTGTATGAGAGTGGGTTGCATAACTACAATGCATAAACAAGACTATTTATTGTAGAAGTCATCTTCACATTGAATTGTTAAATTGAGATGATATTTTTAGCTCAAAAGTAGACTCTATGTAAGGAGATTATATTGTTAAAAAAAATTATTCTTGACTAGCAAAAAATATAGTTCAAAAAAATGATGAAAAGACAAATCTTTATATTTGTCTATGGAGTAAAAGATTTTTTTTAAGTTAAAGAGAAAAAACATAGATTGAAAAAAGTGCATAAGGCACATGAACCTAGAAGATTCCTCTTCATTACATCAATTTAAAGAAAAATAATCATAATCATCTCATGTGATATGGAATTAAGACCCATATAAAAGAAAATACCATTTGATGGTATGAAATAATGATATTAATCAAGCTAAGGAGCATCCACAAGTAATATAGAATATAGAAATTCATGAAGAAGAGGACCAAATGATATCAATTATTAAGGATAGACCTAAAAATAATAAAAATGGATAATGTATAGGACCACCATTATCATATTTTCTAATATCCTATATGACCATTACTTTTTCAAGAAAGTATTTCACATATGGTAGAGATGCAGAATGTTATAACCTATTGTAGAACCCTAAAATTGGCGCAGTAAACCTTAGAAAATAATTAAAATTACCTTAGTAAATGATTCAAATTCAAATTTTAACCCCTAACCGCCTGTTAAACCACTTTTCCCATTTTTTGCACCATTTTAGAGTTTGTTTTGACCGTTGGACGATATCGTCGCCGATTAGACGATATCGCCTCAGATCGGACAAATTCGTCTAGAACAGAACGTCCAGACGATTTCGTCCCAAAACTGATTTTTCATAATTAGCTTATGTTTCAACGACATCTCTAACCTGGGCAAAAGCGTGTCTGCATGGTTAGAGACCTCCCCCGTTGGAGATCTTCCCGATTAGGATGATCTCCAACCTCCCAACATCCTTCCTATGCCTATTTAATCTTAGGCCCTCCCCTTGACATTCCCCTGGCTGAAATTTCCTGTAACACGAGTTCTATTTGCATTAGACCATCTTAAATCACCATTTGCCTTCGTATTTTTCCAAGTTTGTTTGCAGGAACTTCATTGTTTTTTAGCCGGAGCAAGCTCAGATCGTCGTAGACGATCCTGTACAATCTCGGACGATCACTCCACAATTCGAGACGATTTCATCTTCTCTAGATGATTTCAACTACAGCCGACATTGGGGGCAATTAGTGCCCAGATTTTGCGCTTTTCCTATACCTTTCTGCTATTCTATTCTGCATCTAGTTAGTTTTATTATTATTTCTTGTTATTCTGCATCTTGGAGTTCACCCATATAGCTTAAATACATAATAAAATCATGATTAGCTATTAAAGCATGATAATTTACTTGCATTTCTATTTGGGATTATCTTATTAACATCATTATTATCATTTCACATCATTTTCCTTTATCAGCATAGCTGCATTTTTTGTATTCTATGTCTACTTCTCTGATTGTAGGTCTCTGACGAATTCGTCTGACGGATTCGTCAGATCTCAGACGATCCTGTCTGATTTCAGACGATCCTGTCAGATCAGAGGCAATCTGGACTGCTTCAAAAATCAGAAACCTTCATCAGACATCCAGATTAGGTATGGTTTTTCTCACTTAGCTTGTTCTCTGTATTTTTTGTTTAATTCTGTTTTATGTATTCATTTAAATCTGCATTTCCTAATAGAACAGTTTAGATTCATTTGGCCAAACCTAGGATTTGAATGATTAAAGCTAAAACTGAACACATCAAACACATTCCCAACCTAGGCGTGGAGACTGCCACTAAAATTTTCCTGGTGAACCCACCATCCGTCGAAAATTCACCCTTATACACCTCCCCCGAGAGATGGGACCTTCAAAGGGCCTCTCAGTCCGAGGTATTGTCCCATCCTTTTCACATCCCCCTTCTGGGCACGGATCCTATAGCCTGAAGGTAAGGGTGTGAAAAATTTGGAGCGATACACCTATATTAATTTTGATAAGAAAAATGCATGCCTTATTGCATTTAGTCCATAAGCAACATCAAAAGAATAGTTAGGTCAATATCTCATTTGGCATTGCAATTCCAAATGATAGAAAAAAGTGGAAAAAGTAATAACACCAATGCACAACTTCCATTTGTCCTTTAGTTTTAGGTAGAGATATTTACAAACTAGAGAGTATGTTGTGTCTAAACATAGCATATGTTGTGATGTAATGTAATGAGATATTTTTATAGAACTCATATATTATTTTGTTAATTTCATGGTACCTAGCCTTATTTTCATAGATTGTCATAGAAGCAAAACCTCCTAAAATGTTCCAATTAGTGTTGGAAGGGGAAACAACTTTCATAAAGTTAATATAGGTAAAATATCACTATAGATTTGGGTTTACAATTATATATAAGGTATCCATACTCCATAACGTGATCATATCATTTTTGTATAAATATAATAATACATGTATTTACCACATCTCTTGCAAATATAGTAGTTTACCACCTAGGATTTAAAAGTGTAAGTGCAATTTGATGTAATGTAATGAGATATTTGTATAAAATTTATATATTATGATGTTAATTTCATGGTATCTATCCTTTTTTGCATAGCTTGTAGTAGAAACAAAACCTCTTAGAATGTTCTACTTAGTGCTGGAAAGGGAAACCACTTATATAGTAGTTAAAATAGGTAAAATATCACTATAGTTTTGGGCCTATGATCATATTTAAGGGGTCCATACTCCATTTCATGATGGTATCATTTTTGTATAATTATAATAATACATATATTTACCACATCTCTTGCAAAATAATAGTTTTCCATCGAGGGTTTGAAAATGTAAGTGTAATCCATCTCACAAGGGTCTCCTTCCTCCTTTCTTTCATGTAGTAATGCTCTAGGAATTCTATACTAAAATAATACTATAGCCCTCAATAATGCTTTCGAATCAACTCCACAATCCCTCCAATAAAAACCATAATTTATTAAAACTTATAATACCAACTTTACGAGTCTAGTTTATTATTGATGTATTGTGTTTACATTTTCTTGTTATTGAACACATGATGAGTTTTGCATATTTGTAACCACATTAAATAGTATATATTATTTTTATTTTGAACTATGTGCATGGCTTAAATTCTATTGAATGTTTTAAAAGGATAAAACCCCTTTCAAATTTGAAAACATGTGGCTCAATCATCATGATTTGAAAAGTAGATTACAGGAATGGTGGCAACAATATTTCCAAGGATCTCACTCCTTCAATCTTACCCAAAAACTAGGATTTATTAAAGAGAAACTCAAGATATGGAACAAAGAAGTTTTTGGTAACCTTTTTGAAAATAAACAATTGAGAGTAAAATCCAAAGTGGCCAGGTAGAAGATCATACTAGGGATGAGGAAAGAAATTTGTTATTTGAGTTTCATAATATACTTAAATGTGAGGAAACCTTTTGGAGGTAAAAATCCTGAGCAATTTGGCTCAAATATGGTGATTCCAACACAAATTTCTTCCATGCCTCCACTTTTTGAAATAGGAGCTCAAACAGAATAAAAGAATTGTGGAAGGATGACAACACCTCTACTAAAGATATCTTTGAAATTAGGTCAGTTGTTGTTTCCTATTTTAGTTCTCTCCTTGGAAATCTAATTTCATGCTCTATTTTTTCTAAATATTGTCTTCTTCAGCATATTCCCTCTTCTATTAGCCCTAAAGATAATTCCAGGTTAATTTACCCCTTCTCTAAGGATGAAATCAGAGACATTTTATTTTCCATGCATCCTGACAAAGCTCCTAGACCGGATGGTTTCCCGTCTATATTTTTTTAGAGTCATTGGGATTTGGTTGGGCTTGATGTTTTTTTAGCTATTAAGGAGTTCTAGTCTTCCAAATTCATCCCTCGTAGATTTAAATCTACTTTTTTGGCTTTAATTCCTAAAGGACCTACCTCAAAATCGATGGCTGATTTCAGACCTGTTAGCCTATGCAATGTAGTTTACAAAATCCTCACTAAAGTTATGGCTAATATATTTAAGGAAATCTTGCCTAAAATTATAGATCCTTGTCAGGGAATTTTTGTTAAAGGAAGGTCCATTTTTGATGGTATTATTACCATTCATGAAACTTTGCACTCTTCCTTCTATACCAAGAAACTCATTTCTACTCTCAAATTTGATATGAATAAGGCTTTTAATATAGTTAACTAATAATTCCTTATTGCTATCCTTCTTAAGTTTGACTTTTATCCTGATTGAGTTGACTTCATAAAAGGATGCATCGCTAGCCCTTGGTTCTCTGTCCTTGTTAATGGGTTGACGGTTGGCTATTTCCAAAGTGTTGGAGGATTAATGCAAGGAGATCCTTTATCTCCTTTTCTCTTCATTATAGCTTTTGAATCCCTTGGAAGGACCTTAAATGTAGCCTGCAAATTTGGGCTCTTATGTGGGATTAAATCGGCGTCGCAATTTAACCCTGTGACTCACCAACAATTTGTGGATGATACTTTAATAGCAACTCACACTTCGGTATTTGAAGCTAAAGTTATCAAATACATCCTTCTCCTTTATGAAAAAGCTACTGGTCAAAAAGTGAACTTCCACAAAAGCAAAGTGTTTTTCCTTAACACTTCAATTCAATGTCAAGTCAAAATAATCCAAATCCTTGAGCGTGCGGTTGCATCTTTTCCTACCACTTAATTAGGTATTTCATTGTTTGTGGGTAATCCTGCTAATTCAATGTGGAACAATGTCATTGAAAGGATTCAAAAGAAACTAGCAGGATGGAAAGGAAATATGTTATCCCAAGCAACCAAACCAACCCTCACTATGGCTTGTCTCCAAAGTATCCTAGTTTATTTTCTCTATTTTTAAAGCTTCGACAACTATCTTTTCTAAAATTGAACAAATCCAGAAAATATTTCTTTTGTCAGGATTTGAATAAGAATAAATTTCATTTAGTTTCTTGGTATAGAGTATGTAAAGAAAAATCCATGGGAGGTATTGGGTTCATAATAAGTCAAAAATTAAATTTGGCTTTGATGGCTAAGCAAGCCTAGAGAATTATGACAAATGATAGCTCATAATGGGTTAATATCATAAGAAGAATATCTTCAAAATTAAAATTTCCTAGATGAAGGGACTCCGACTAATGGTTCAACATTCTTGAAAGCAATGATTCATACCATATCTCTAGTGCACAAAGGTGTCATATGGCAACTGGGAAATGGTGAAAGCATTGACTTTTGGTTCGATAAATGGATAAGAGGAACACCTCTCATTGAAGAACCTAGTATTGCAATTCTCAAGAACTTCATTGATAGTCATCTAGGAAGGAAAGTGTCAAATTTTATTTCTCGTTCCAACTCCAGGCTATCTTGGAAATCTGTAGTTTGTGAAGCCCATCCTTTAGAATCGGTATCCTTAACTACCATCCTTAATTTGGTGGTTATCCCATACAGACTTCCTACTAATTACCTTATTTAGAAACACTTTGAAAGTGAGGCTTTTACTGTTAAATATTCCTACCATTTACAATTTCAGACCCCTGATGCTCTTTTCCCTTGTCATCTAGTGTGGTCCAAATGCCTTATTCCTAAAATTTTCTTTTTTAACTGGTTGGCCTTTCTTGGGAAGATTCTCACTTCTGATAACCTAATGAATAAAGGAATGTTAATCCCCAACCAGTGACACCTTTGTCTTTTAAATTAGGAATCCATTCAACACCTTTTTTTGGAATGCCCTTTCTATCTATCCATCCTTGATAATATTTTCCAAATTTTCAACATTCCCAGGTCCAAACCACAATCCTTCATCAATATTTTTTCGTAATGGCCCTCTTCATTCTACAACTCCTGACTTAAGTCCATTTAGAAATTCCATCTCCATCATTTCCTCTGGCAGGTCTGGTTTGAATGCAACAATAGGGTTTTTTTAGAGTCCTGCAAGGATCCTATGTCCATAACCAACAAAATCATTTCATTTGCCAAATAAAATACCCAGCTTTCCCCTGTTAGAGTAATATTCCATTCTTTGGGATATTTACCCTTTTACTCCACTAGGTAAAATAGGTAGTATATTGCATTATAATACATAGGTAGATTATTACATTTACTTTTTTACTTTCTACCATGTAGATATTTACTGTCTTAAATATCTAATGGTAATTCCTAAATATCCTAGGTTAAGAATCTTAAACCAAACGCTCTACCTCCTATGACGCGTTGGTTAGCATGATTTTAGCATTATTATTTTATATATTATTTTGTATCCTATTTAAACTATAGTTCCTAAACTATATGGTTAATGCAATTTATCATTTGATTAATCAAACTATGATCTCCTGGTCACATTGGTACCAAAGCTGGAGCAAGGGAGTTTAGCAAGGAGCATTGGAATTTTGGCACCATGGGTGAGCTTTAATTAATTTCCATTTTATGCTCCTAATGTTTTTAATTCTCCCTATTGTTTGATTATCTTGTGCATCCTAATTATTGTCCCACCTCGGCTAGAAACCCCATAAGATGTGATGCAGGAGGGCAAGAAGGCCCGCAGTGGCTTAGTGCCCGTAGAATAGGGCATGAATCTCGATGTCAGGATCATTTGACCCCCGACGGTGATTGCCACATACGAGGTTCTTTTCCCCCATCGTAGATCACGACCACTGGGGATTTTACTCCCCGTCGGCAATCCTCTCTACGGACCCGTAGATCATCTACGGGAATGTCCGAGGATAGGCGATTCTCACACCCTCTGTGGTACGAGGAGAGCTTTATTGGCTCCCCCACTGGGCTCGCATACCAATACTACCAGCGAGAACACCTAGAGGGTAGGAGCGCCCTCATGTTTCCTATAGCATGCATCCCAAGGTGTTGTTGACCAGACCCTAACAGGCCTGCACACACCTCAAGGAGGTGTTGACCTATCACTATCGACCTGCATGCACCCTGAGACACACTGACATGTCCTGCTGCCTAGGAGACACGTGGTACTCTGACCACGCGCCACCTAGCCGCTGACTGGACCCACTGGACGACGCAGACCTGACATGGCAGACAACCACTAGACTGACGGGACTTGACTTGGTCCCCCTTGTCATGCCACGTGGATGCCAAGAAAAGGAGGGTCCGAACTCGATTTCTTGAGGTTAATCACGAGTGATAAGTTTGTTAGGGCCTTTCCATCCAAATTTTGGATGCATATGGGATAATTCCCACATAGTCCTCGAAGAAGCCCGAAGGCTTCTTCAACACTTAGGCGCCAAGGCCTGATAACCAAGCTCGGCGCTTGGTTGGTTGGCCAAGGCGGATGCCTTAGGCCAGATCGGGTCGCAGGTTCAACTCCCCCGCTTGTCGATTTACAAAGGGAAATAATTTTGTATGGATTTTTTTTTTAATTTTGGCAAACTAAAGTTTAATTTTTTAATTTTTATGCTTAATTAAAATTAATTTTTTTAGTTTTTTTTAAGAATTTTTCATTTTTTTTGCAAAATAAATTGTGTCAATTTTTTTTGAACTATTAAATTGATCATTTTATTACAAAAATTATGTTATTTTCTATTTAAAAAGCTTTAAAAACTTATTTTTTTTAGCATTCAAATTGAAAATAGAAGTGCCAATTTTTTTTATGCAACTAAGCAATTGTCTTTCTTTAGTTTTCTCCAAATGTGGGGATAAAGAGACAAAGTATATAAGACATTTTGTTGCTCTAATTATCAAAATTTCATCAAAATTTCCTTTATTGCTCCTAACTCTTCAAGTTTTCATGAAGATCAAGTCTTGGGTAAGGAAAGCTCTTCGTCGACAAAGAATCATAAGAAAGAGAAACAAATTCTGAATGCAAACAACATGATCTCATTTTTGTCGTATGGTTCGTGAATATCATAGAACCATTCCTCACTCAATTATCTATACTGATCCATGGAAGGGGTTGGACAGAAGCTATGGTCCCATGAGGATTCATGAATATTTTGATACTAATGCACCACCTATTTTTGAGTGTTGAAAATAAAATCCAAGTTGTGTGTCGACTGGTTTGGAAGCCTTTCAAACGCGGGTCGTGTGTCGACTTGTCTTGAAAGGAGTGCTCGCATTTTTCAATTTTGTAAAAATTAAGGGGGGATAGAAGTCATATCTTGTGATTCTATTTTTTGCAAAATTGTAAAGAGAAAGGGGGGATATTTCAAAACAAGATAGGTGCATTCTTGATTATACTCAACACCTTTTCTTAAAAATTGACTATACTAGGTGCATTTTCGGTTGCATCTGACACCAATAGTGATAAAAATTTGGGTTGCTCTCTTTTTGATTATTGCACTAACCATCATGTTTTTGCAATTAAACAATCATAAACATTGAAGAGCATTTCAAAAACCCAAACTTAACTAAATCGTGCTACACTTTGCACAAGTTAAACAAGTCAATTTTTACTCCCCATCAAAGGTTAAAATTCAAACACCTTGATTCACTCTCTTTGTTTGGCTTAATTTCCTCAAACTTTCCATCCTTCTTGAAGGGTGTTAATGCAGGTGCCATTAAATATCCTAGAGAGCAAAATCAAAAAAATTCAAAAACCTACCCCTTTAATTTGCTATATTTGTTTGGCTTAAAATTCCTCAAACTTTTCATCCCTTGTTAAGGGTGTTAATGTAGGTGCCATTAAATATCTTAAAGAGCAAATTAAATTCTTCCATATACTCTTTTGAGGGTATACTGAAAGAAAGATCATCTTAGTACAAATTGTAGGACCTTCATCATGGCAATTATCAATAAATACTTAAGTGACACACAATTGCTAAAAGGTCCTAACCATTCAGCATGGAAAACTAAGATGAAAGCCATCTTGATTGTAGAGGACATGTGGGATTTAGTTGATGGCATTGAATCAAGACCTGCAATAGCAGGAGTAGATCAAAAAGCATGGGATAAAAATAACAATCATCTTCTCATGTTAATACTCCTAGCAACTACTGATGAGATCCAGCCTCACATAAGTGAAGCTAAAACTGGTGAAGAGGCATGGGATGCTCTTAGTACCATTTTTTAATGCAAAAATCAATCAACTATTCTAAACCTTCAAACACAAATTCATACACTCCATATGAAGTCAGGTGAATCAGTAGAACTATTCCTCTGCAGAGTGGCAGATCTGAAGTCTAAACTTAATGCTTTAGGGGCTAAAGTTGAAGACACCATTTTGACTTCAATAATTTTGAAAGCTCTTCCCAAAACCTACAAAATGTTGATTACATCCCTTAATGTTTTACAAAGAGTTGTCACCTTTGTGGAGTTAGTCAATTTGCTTCAAACTGAGGAAGCAAATCAACTCCAAAATTATGAAGTGTCAAACAATGCACTTTATTCAAACAATAAGGGTGATAAGAAGAAAGGAAACTTTCAAAAGGGAGGATCATCCTCAAAGGGTAAGGGAAAGCAATCTCAAAAGAGGTTTTTCTCTCATTGTAAAAAGGACAACCATGACACCAATCGGTGTTGGTTCAAAAACAAGCAAAACAAGAAATACAAAGACAACACAGAAGCAAAACAAAGGCAATATTGCTAGTGAAGTGTCTAGTTCCAATTCTAATTCTGGCTCAGAAAAAGCACACAGAGTGCTTATTGCTAAAATAATATTATAGAAGGAAAACACATTTGTCACCTTGAGCAAAACACCATTTGTTCTCTCTTGTTTAGGCTTCATAAATAGCATAAGTTTTAGTTTGAAGTACTTGTAATAAATGGGTGTTTGTACCTCTTTTAGGCTTCATAAAATAGCAAACTCTCATTGTTTGAAGTTATTGTAACAAAAGGAGAGAATTTTCTGGTGTAAAATTGCCTAGGAGGCAATATTTGTAAAAATCCTTTACAAAAATCTTGAGTTGCACCTATTTTTGCTATTTAGAGGGGATATACATTTCTTTTTCTTCACAATTTTTTGTAAAAAGAGAAGAAGACTTATAAGGGTGCATTTTCGGCAGTGACCGACACCTTAGTCATACTTTCAAAAATTAATTACAACATGTTTTGTAAAAAGAAGGGAGAACTTATAAGGGTGCATTTTCGGCAACGATCAACACCTTAGCTACCTTATCTTTTGCAAACTCATATTGTACTTGAATGAACCTCGTATAAAGTGATCTATTCCAGTACATCTAGCGATTGTATTGGCTGGTTACCCATGCAATTCGGTTGGATGACAAGATTACAATACGGACATTCATTGATGTGAAGACAAAGTGAGGAATGACCCATTTTTTGCTTAGGAGTAGCTAGAGCATTATGACAGATTAAGAACCAGTAGATCAAACATCTTTTTCACTATATTGGGACAGTTATATACTTTACCCAAATATTGTTGTATAGGAGTATGTATATGTATTACCCAAATAATGTAATAAGGGGGGATGTTAGAGTAATATTCCATTATTTAGGATATTTACCCTTTTACTCCACTAGGTAAAATAGGTAGTATATTTCATTATACTACATAGGTAGATTATTACATTTACTTTTTTACTTTCTACCATGTAGATATTTACTATCTTAAATATCTAATGGTAATTCCTAAATATCCTAGGTTAAGAATCCTAAACCAAACGCTCTACCTCCTATGATGCGTTGGTTAGCGTGATTTCAACTTTATTTTTTTATATGCTATTTTGTATCCTATTTAAACTATAGTTCCTAAACTATATGGTTAATGCAATTTATAATTTAATTAATCAAACTATGATCTCCTGGTCACATCCCCTTCCACCAATTTCACCATCACAAATTCTAAATCGTCCTTACTGGTTTTTCTCAACATACCCATTCAAGAAGTTCTATCTTCAGGTCCTCCCAAAGAGGATTAACACCAATTGGATTCCTCCTCGGGAGGGATGGTGGAAACTAAACTTTGTGGGAGCTACAAAAGAAAATCCTGGTCTGGTAGGGGTAGGAGGTATTCTTCGAGATTACCATGGTGAAACAACTAAGGCTTTTGCTAAAAATTTAGGTATTCAATCTAATCATTTTGCTAAAGCTAAAGCTTTGTGGAGGGGTTTAAAAATTTTGTTAGCAAATGCTAATAGGGTGATGATTGAGGTTGACTCCCTCAATATAATAAATTACATGAAGAATACTGAAAATCCTTCTTGGAAGGTCAAGAACTATGTGGAAGAAGCTTGTAAAATAATAGAGCACCTGTGGGATCCAATCATCCAACACTATTTCAGGGAAGCCAACAAAGTGGCTAATAATTTGGCCAACTTTGGCACATCCATCAATGGCCTAGTCACTTGGTCTAATTCCTTTCCTCAACATGTCCTTGAACTGGTCAATAAGGATAATTGTTTTGTTGGAAATTTTGAGTACATTGTTGTCATTGATGTCAAAGAATTAATGGCATAGGTTAATGACATTGGTTGTCATTTATGTCAAGAAAAATAAAGGTTTAATGGCTTTACCATGGTGGCATTTACAAAATAAAAAGGAAGAGGTTTTCCAAAGAAAAGGTCCAAGAAGAAAAAATATTATAATATTTAAATCTATGAAGATTTAAATAATTATAATAATTAAAATTTAAAGGACCCAAAAGGTTAAAATAAAATTATAATATTTAAATCTACCGTAGATTTAAATTATTATAATATTTTTTAAAAGGTTTAATGGTGCCAAAATTTGACGTTGCGTAGAGAAAATTTTCCAAGTGGAGCCGACATCCAAAGTCAAAGGGCAATGTGCATAAAAAGGCTAATATTTTTGCAAGCCATGGTGTTCAATTAATCCCCAAGAAATTAAGACTTGCAATTCTCATATTCGACAAAGTAGTTGAGGCAGAGAAATATTTTTATGCAAATTTTGAGGCAGTGCGAAGAATAAGGCAGAGGGTGTCCAAACACCATCCAATGATGGATGGTATAGCCTAGCTAGAAAACTCATCTTATAGAACGCGTTGTAGGCAGCAGGTTCGACGTTTGATTTGCATGAAGGTTTTTATGTGTTGAAGTCTTTTGCCTCGACGGTAGAGGATAAGAAGAAGCGTGTGCTCCTTGGGTTTGTGCAAGCGGCTAGCCCACGTGGTGTTTGCCCTTGTGATAGGGTGCGAGGACCAATGAGGTCATGATTTTGAACAGCAATGACAGCGCTTAAGGGTAGAATTAAATTTTTTAAAAGGTATGCACTTTAATCTTGGTTAGGGAGTTATAAGGGTTAGTTAATTTTTATTGTGTTGATGTGGAATGCTTAGGGAGCCATAAGGATAGTAAAGGGGTTTGAATTTTTTGTTTTAGAAAGGGTTGAAAAGTGAAATTTCAGATTGCTAGTGCTTTTTGGATGCATGAGATGAAGTGATATTTCTTTGGTCTTATTGAAATTTGAAGTGCATTATTGTGTTTTCATAAGAAGGAGGTATAAGGTGTATATGTGAAATTCATGTATGTAATTTATGGTTTGTTGTGTTGAAGCATTATTTTTTATGAGATAATAGGAGTAATAAGGTGTTATAGTGGTTGATGTTTTATTGTAATCTGTGTATGGTGAAATATCTTTTGAAGTGAAAAGTCATGTGGATGTGTTGAGAAAATATCTTGCAATCTAACCATTGGAGTGGCATTAGAGAAATTAGTTATTTGTGAGACAGGTTTTGAAGTCATTTCTCCATAATAACAAATTAATAGGTATGGGTACATCATCATTTGTTTAAAGTGTTTTGTTGAAGTGAATGTTTTGTAAAATAAGGTGGAGTGAAAAGGATTGTTTGATAAGCATTGTTGAAAATAATTGAGTGAGGATTTAGTGCTATATTGTTGAATGTTTTGAGAACATTTGGGATAGAGTTTGAGAATGATTTGCACTTCTATTGTTGAAATATTTTGAGACATTTGTGCTAGAGATTGTGAACTACTTGTGCTAGGTTTGAAGGTAATTTTTTGCATCTTTGTGAAACCTTTTTGAGCATGTGTTACAAGAAGTTATGAGCATGTATTAGAGTAGAATTGAGCAGATATTGTGAGAAGGTTAAAGGTAGACTTATGAGCAGGTTAGAGGTATATTCTAAGAATGTTTTGAGAAAGACTTATGAGCAGGTTAGAGGTAGACTTGTGAGCAGATTTGAAACTGTGTTGTAAGAAAATTTGTGAGCAGATTTGTGAGAAATGTTGATCAGAGTTGAGCAGAGTAGAGGGGATAGAGTTCTCCTATGGAAAGAGATCCACAAACAAAATTAGAGGTGATAGAGTTCTCCAGTGGAGATATATCCACAAACTAGAGCTTAAGGGGATTGGTGTCTCCTTTGGACATAGGTCCATAAACATTGTAATAGGAATTTGATTCTCAAAATATTCATTGAGAAAGTTTATAAGGAATATTTTCTCTGTGGAGTAGTCCATATTGGGTGAACCATGTTAAATCATGTCTCTCATGTGTGTGATGGTGTGTGCAATATTTACTGCTTTAGTATTACTGTTTTTATCATTTGTATTGAAAATTTAAATTTTTTATCTTACACTGTTAATCCTCCCTCTCAGTATAATCTTATGTTATTCAATTGGTATCATAGCGGGTTCCTTCATGAAAAGCCTAACAGCTTGAAAGAAGATCCCACAAGAATATACATGACCTCAAAAAATGGAGAAGAGGCCATGATAGACATAAAAGAGGAATTTTTTTTTGCTCTTAGAAACTTAGAAAAAGTGAGAAGGAAGAATTCAAGTTTGAAGGATCAAATCCAAGAGGATGAGGAAGCAAAGGTGGAACTTCTATAAAACCTCACAAAGTTCAAGGTAAAAGTTGAAGGGGTAAGGAAAATTGAATAGGATATGGCAGAACAGTTAAAGGCAAAAGAGTTAGAATGTGAAATATTGGAATAAAAATTTATCTCTCTAAGAAAGGAAGTTGAAAATATTAAGGGCAAGTTACAACAAGACATAAAGTTAGGGAAACAAAAAGAGGATTCAAGCTCCCAAGAAATAAAGATATCAAAAGAAGAAGAGCCCATGACTTATGCCAATGCATTGAAAATCAAAAGCATAAAGAAGGAAGAAGGCAAAGAAGATCCATGGACAAAATTCAATTATAGGAATAGCAAAAAAAGAAGCATGTGACCATATTATTCAAGGCACTCCAACATGTTACAAAATCTCTTCCATGGATATTTTTTTCATGTAACAAATATGGTCATAGAGGTGTACATTTCACTAATTATGTGAGAGATAATGTTGATAGAAATTTTAAATCTTTTGTACCTCTCATGTGAAGAACATAAGCTTATACTAAGAGGGGGTGAATAGTATAAGACCACTTTTTACTTTTCTTTCCCAAACAATATTATGCAATATATCAATGGAAATATAAACAGTAATAATCAAAGTAATGCACAAATGATCACACACAATAGAGACACCAATTTAATGTGGTTCACTTAATGTAGGCTAATCCATGGATAAAATCTTTCACTAAAATTTTCTCAACAAATATTCTTGGGAATCCTTCCCTATTACAATGTTTATGGACCTCTGTCCAAAGGAGACACCAATACCCTAATCAATTTCATGGATATCTATCCAAAAGAGATACCAATCCCTTCAACTAGTTCGTGGATATCTATCCACAGGAGAACTCCTTCTCCTCAACTCTAGTTGGTGATCCTTTAGAAGACTACTGCCTCCACTACACTGGCTTGTGGATATCTCTCCACTAAAGACTCTATACTCATTCATAATATCTCTAACTACCTTGGCTAATGGATCTCTATCCACTGGAGACTACTGTCCTCTACTCTGTCACCCCCAAAGCTTGCTCTCAACTGTATCTCAAATCTGCACTAAACACAGACCTTCGATCTAGCACAAATCTACTCTATCTCTTTCCTCAAATCTGCACTAAACACAATCCTTCATTCTAGCACAAATTTTCTCAATCTTTGTCCTCAAATCTATACTAAACATAGTCCTTTGGTCTAGCACAAATCTGCTCAATCTCTATCTCTGGTCTGGTACAAACCTGTCCTCAAATTTACACCAAACTCTATCCTCAAATCTATCCTCAAGCCTTAACACAAAGATTGACTCAATCACAAATCAACTCTACTAGAGTTGTCCCAAACCTTAGCCCAATATTTTAACAAATCAATAAATCAACTATGTCTTATCTCTCCTTTCAAAACAATATTTATAATATAACTTTATTTCAACAGAAATATCTAACACCCTTGGCACACCTCATTTATCCTTTTATAAATTTTAATCACTCAAAAATCAAACACAAAAATAAAAAATTTCATACCCTTTTATCTCCCTTGTATAACTCTTTAAGCCTTTTTAAATATGCAAATTCGAATTAACAAACTTTAATAAATTAAAAATTAATTCCCACCTTTGCAATTTTTGAATGCAACAATCAAACCTTAGCAATGTGAGTGCATAACTTAGTCCAACCACCAAAAAGGCCTCGACGGGTTTCAAACACGCAAACCCTTCCTCACAAGCACCTTTGCACAGTGTTCGCCCACCAAGTGGGCTATGTGCCTCCATGCAAATGGAAAGGCACACACCTTCCCTTTGTTCCTTCTCCGACGGTGCAGACCAAACTTTCTCCGCTTGCCAAAAATGAAGACCATGAGAATCGAACCACTAACCTTGCATCTATGAACATCTTAGTGCAACCCCCGACTGCTGACTGTGCTACTCAACGCCTTGCAATGTGAAGTGGACTCTCCAATTACTTATCCCTTGTTTTGCTTCTTTAAACCTTTCAAAAGACACGCGATACTTTCTCTTCACTTTGCGCACAAATTTCTATGGCATTCGATGGATCGCATGGATGTTTATTTGAAATAAAACTTGCCCCTTCTTATATGCAATATACCATGTGCTCAAAACATCGATGACCTTTTTAAATTTAATTTTAATTCAAATTAAAACTTTGTGCCCTTATAACCCTAACCTTTAGAGTTATTTAAATTAAATCATAAACTAATTTATAATTAAATTATAATTAATTTAATAACTCGTAGAGTTAATCATATTAAATTATAAATTAATTTATAATGTAATTTTTTTATAATTAATTTAATATTTAGGTCTTAACCTTAGACCTTTAATATTATAATAAAATATTATAATATTATTTTTCTTGGGCCTTCCTATTGCTTTTTAGACCTCATCTGACCACCTTGAATATTATAATAAGAGATTATAATATTATTTTCCTTAGGTCTAGAAGCAATCCTTCTCTTGCACTGCTCACTAAAACTGACTCTTGGCATCCTTCCTTTTGTCTTGCTCACTGAAACTGACTCTTGACATCAATGAAAACAAAACCTGCTCATATTTCCAACAATCTCCCCTTTGTCATTGATGGTAACCCATTTTATTTTTATCATTTCCTTTACCTTTTTTTATTTTGCTTCTCTTGAGAATTTTCTCCCCGTGACTGAATGCTCTCCCCCTAACTCAAATATCTCCCCCTTTGTCATCAATGGCAAAGGGCCATCTTTGGGGCTTGGGGATAATAATGATACTCTTAGCTTAGCCCCTCCCCCACCTCTTGTTAAGGTGGTTAATTCTAGAGTGGGAGTATTTCTACTCCCAGCATGCAATGATCCTTTCCTTTCTCAGCTTTCTTTTTCCATACCTTTGAGATCATACCTTTTTGAACTTTTTGAGAATCCTCTTTCTTGCCTATCCTTGGAAGATCTGGAAATTATGTTCTACACCACCTTGCTATATGCCCAATATTATTGCACTTATAACACTTAATGTTGTGATTCATTAAAGGTTCAAATATCTTGTAGTTTCTCCTGGTGAAGCCATATCCATTCCTGTTATGCACCCTGCAATTTACTGCCTTGTGACCAAATTGACTACAAAAGTAGCAATACCCTTGAAAAAGATATATGTTTCTAAAATTTCCACATTCTTGTCTTCCATGTGTCCTACACTGTGAAGCCTTGTGCCCAAACCTGTGACATGAGAAGCAACATCCATTGAATAAATCTTGCCTTCACCCCACTGGTCTCTTAGTCTCTTCTACCCTGTCTTGTTTCTTGTTCCATTTGTTCCTCATTTATGCATTATTTCTTTCCTTGTTGAAATTTATATTGTCCAAATCATTCTTAGAGGTCTCACTCTTTCTTACACTCTCTTCTTCTGAAGCTTCTTCTTCTTTGGAGCTTGAGATTGACTCCTCTCCTTGTTTTCTTTGTACCTGTACAAAACCAAGACCCGTCTTGTTTGATGTAGGTTTTTGTGTCTTGATAATCTTATCCAATTTCTTTGAGCTTCTTCCAAACATGTGTAACTTGTACTTAGACTCTTTTACTTCTTTCCTTAGTGAGGCTACATCATGCTATAATATTTCACATTCTAAAACCTTGGCTTCTAACTTATCTTTGAATCTCTTTGTATTAGCTATTGAGTTGGTTAGATCCTCTATAATATTTCCTTTCTCTTCATCACATCTTTGAAATTTAACCTTGAGTTTTAAGTTTTGCTTTCTTACCTCCCTCAATGCATCAAGGGCATGAATAAGCTCACCCTCAAGATCAACTTCTCCTTTTTTTTATTCTTCCTCTATTTGTTTTCCTTTGGGATCATCTTCATTCCTTTCTCATTTACTTCCACTAGAAGTATTTCCTTATTCTTATATTGTCATAAGAAGACTTTCTTCTGTTCCTTCAAGTGTATCTTCATATTCATCATCACTAAAATTGAATCCATTCCTTGTACAACTATCTTCAATATGGCTAAAGTTACCACATCTAAAACACTTGAGAATCATTGGTAACTTGTTTCTAACCACTTATTTTTCTTCTACCAAAAATAGAACTTCATTTTCATCATTATTTGAGGAACTTTCATCACTATCACTTGAACTCTTACCTACCTTGTCTACATAAAAACTCTTATCACCTTTGGAAGAACTTCTTTCTTTGCTTGCCTTGTCCATCCCTGCTTTTCTTTTGGTACATGTGTTTTCCTGTTTCCCCATTCTTATGATTTTGTTTTTCTTCATCATTGTTATTTCCAACCTCTGGAAAATCAAATGCATATTGACCATATTTTCCATAATTGAAACATCTAACTGATTTTGTACCTTTCTATTTTCTAGAGTCCTTGTTCCTTCTGCCATAATTTGCTTCTTCATTATTGGATGACTCACTGCTTGAATCTAACTTCTTACCCTTTGTCTTCTTAGTAACTTTGAAGGCTGCTTCCTTTTGGAAAATATGTTCCTCTTTTATTCTCATATCAAAAGTTATGAGAATGCCATGTAATTCATACCTTGTAAAAATTTCAATATATTTTACCTCTTCTATAGCTGAAATATTTTCACCAAATATTTTTGGAAGTGACCTTAAAATCTTATCACAAACATTCGGTTCCTCAACCTTAAGCCCAAGTCCTTGCATGGAGTTAACAACCTCATCCACATGAATTAGATATGCCACAATATTTTCCTCATCCTTTATCTTTAGGTCTTCAAATGCTCTCTTGAAATTTGCAACTTTACCCTTTTGATATTTTTGTCTCCCTCATATATGCCTTTCAACTTATCCCAAATTTATTTTGTTGATGTGCAATGCATAACCTTTGTAAAATCGGTTTCATGCAAACCTCTCAAAATTCCATTCATTTCCTTTGAATTGTAATTATGTAGAAGCTTACCATATTTATATATAGGTGGAGTTGTTGGTGGTATGTATCCATTCTCAACTACTTCCCATATTCCATTTCCAAGTTTCATTTGATGAAACTTCATCCTTGTGCTCCATATTGCATAGTTTTTTCCATCAAACAATGGTGTTGAATTCCCTGATGATTCATTTTGATAATCCATCTATGTTCTTTTAAGCTTTTCCTTCAAGATATTAAGCTCTTTCTAAGGAACTCGCTCTGATACCAATTGAAGAACATAATCTTATACTGAGAGGGGGGTGAACAGTATAAGACCACTTTTTACTTTTCTTTCACAAACAATATTATGCAATATATCAATGGCAATATCAACAACATTAATCAAAGTAATGCACAAATCATCACACACAATAGAGACACCAATTTAATGTGGTTGACCCAATGTGGGCTCTTCCACGGAGAAAATATTTTGCTAAAATTTTCTCAACAAATATTCTTTGGAATCCTTCCCTATTACAATATTTATGGACCTCTATCCAAAGGAGACACCAACACCCTAATCAGTTTCATGGATCTCTATCCACAGGAGACACCAATCCCCTCAATTGGTTCATGGATATCTATCCACAGGAGACACAAATCTCCTCAACTGGTTCATGGATCTATATCCACAAGAGAAATCCTTCTCCTCTACTCTAGTTGGTGATCCTCTAGAAGACTAATATCTCCACTACATTGGCTTGTGGATCTCTCTCCACTGAAGACTCTATCCTCACTCATAATATCTTTGTCCTCACTACCCTGGCTAATAGATCTCTATCCACTAGAGACTATTGTCCTCTACTCTGTCACCTCCAAAGCTTGCTCTCAGCTCCGTCTCAAATCTACACTAAACACATTCCTTTGGTCTAGCACAAATCTGCTCTATCTTTGTTCTCAAATCTGCACTAAACATAATCATCTGGTCTAGCACAAATCTGCCCAATCTCTATCCTCAAATTTACACTAAACACAATCCTTCTGTCTAGCACAAATTTGCTCAATCTTTGTCTCTAGTTTGGTACAAACCTATCCTCAAATCTGTCCTCAAGCCTTAACATAAAGCTTGACTCAATCACAAATCAAATCTGCTAGATCTATCCCAAACCTTAGCTCAAGGTTTGAAAAAATCAATCAATCAACTCTGCATTCAAGTCTTCTCTAAGACTTACCTCAAATCTGCTAAACAAGTTCTCACTAGAACTTATCCAATCTGGTCAACAAGTCTTCACCAAGACTTTCCTCAAATCTGCTCAACAAGTCCTCACTAGAACTTTTCCAATCTGCTCAACAAGTTTTCACCAAGTCAAAATATTAAAAATCAACTATGCCTTATATCTCCTTTCAAAACAATCTTTATAACTTTATTTCAACAAAAATATCTAACACCCTTGGCACACCTTATTTCTCCTTTAATAAAATTTAATCACTCAAAAATAAAACACAAAAATAAAACTTTACATACCCTTTTGTCTCCCTTTTATAACTCTTTAACCCTTTTTAAATATGCAAACTCCAATTATCAAACTTCAAGAAATTAAAAATTAATTTCCACCTTTGCAATTTTTAGATACAACAATCAAACCTTAGCAATGTGAGCGCATACATTATTCCAACCACCAAAAAGGCTTTGGTAGGTTTTGAACACGCAAACCCTTCCTCCCAAGCGCCTTTGCATAGTGCACGCCCACCAAGTGGGCTACATGCCTACACGCAAAGGGAAAGGCACGCGCCTTCCCTTTGTTCCTTCTTCGATGGTGCAGACCAAAATTTTTCCGCTTGCCAAAAACAAAGACCATGAGAATCGAACCCCTAACCTTACGCCTATGAACATCTTAGCGTAGCCCCCGGTTGCCAACTGTTCTACCCAATGCCTTATAATGTGAAGTGGACTCCCCAATTACTTATCCCTTGTTCTGCTTCTTTAAACCTTTTAAAACACATGTGATACTTTCTCTTCACTTTGCACATGAATTTCTATGGCATTCAATGGATCACATGGATGTTTATTTATAATGAAACTTGCCCCTTCTTATATGCAATATGCCATGTGCTCCAAACGTCGACTATCTTTTTTAATTCAATTTTAATTCGAATTAAACTTTGTGCTCTTATAACCCTAACCTTTAGGGTTATTTAAATTAAATCATAAACTAATTTATAATTAAATTACTATAATTAACTTATAAATAATTTAATAACTCTTAGAGTTAATCAAATTAAATTATAAATTAATTTATAATGAAATTATTATAATTAATTTAAACTTTAGGTCTTAACCTTAGACCTTTAATGTTATAATATTATTTTTCTTGGGCCTTCCTATTGTTTTTTAGAACTCATCTGACCACCTTGAATATTATAATAATAGATATTATAATATTATTTTCCTTAGGTCTAGAAGCAATCTTTCTCTTGCACTGCTCACTAAAACTGACTCTTGATATCCTTCCTTTTGTCCTGCTCACTTAAACTGACTCTTGACATCAATGACAACAAAACCTGCTCATATTTCCAACATCATGAATAACAATATCATATGTTACAAATGCAATAACTTTGGACACAAGGTCAAATGGTGTAAAACGGTATTTCCTAAATTAAGCAAAAAGAAGGAGGATCGGAACGCTCAAAATAATATAACCTCAACCATCAGGAAAGAGAAAAAAGAGCAAGAGAAAATGAAGTCAATGTTGGTACAAACAAATCTTCATGTGAAAGATAAGAGAAAACAATGGTTTCTTGATAGTGGATGTTCAAGTCATATGATAGGGGGCAAGAGTAAATTTCTTGTATTTAAATAAATCAATGGAGGATCAGTAAAATTTTGTGATAATGGTTCAACAAAAATCTATGGGAAAGGAACTTTGAGTTTAGATAATGAAAAAACAAAGACAAATATTGTATTGTATGTCAAGGGATTGAGGCACAATTTAATAAGTGTAAGCCAACTTTGTGATCAAGGATACATGGTAACTTTTCATCCAAATAAATGTGAGATTAGAAAATCTAAAACTAGAAAGATCATTGCAAATGCCAATAGAACTACAAACAATCTCTACATGCTAAGTGATATTAAGGAAGAAAAGTGTTTCTTGTCACAAGAGGATGAGATTTGGTTATGGCATAGAATAATGGGTCATCTAAACTTTGACAACATAGTGAATATAAGCAACAAGCAGGCAGTCAGAGATTTACCCAAGATAAAAAAATCCACAAAACACAATTTGTACACAATGTCAGCATGGAAAGCAAACAAGAACAAGTTTCAAGTCAAAATAATTTACATCATCCAAACCATTGAAACTAGTTCACACTGACCTATGTGGTCCTACAAGGACAAAGAGTCTACTAGGTGAAAGTTACTTCATGTTATTCATATATGACTTTGCTAGAATGACTTGGGTAGCCTTCTTAAAAGAAAAGTTAGAAGCCTTTGAGAAGTTCAAGGCATTCAAATAATTAAGACAGGTAGAAGGATTAAGTGTTTAAGATTAGATAGAGAAGGATAATTTACTTCAGGTGAATTCATAAATTTTTGTGAACATGGGATCAAAAGAGAATATTCAGCAACAAGAACTCAACAAAATGGAGTAGTTGAAAGGAAAAATAGGACTGTTGAAAATATGGCCAAAGATATGTTGAATGAGTTTAATATTTCATATGGTTTTTGGAGAGATGTAGTTCATACAATGGTATATATCATCAATAGATCTCAAGTAAGAGTAAATCATCACAAAACCCCATATGAGCTCTATAAAGGAATACCGGCTACTATAAAATATTTTATAATTTTTGGAAGCAAATGCTACATAAGACAGGAAGAGAAAATTTTGGGTAAGTTTGATTCAAGATGTGATGAGGGTAATTTCCTTGGATATTCCATAAAAGCAAAGCCTATATGTGCTATAATAATAGGACACAGACAATTGTGGAAAGTATAAAAGTGATAATTGATGAACAGACAGGGTCAAAAGAACCAACTCAAGAAATTGAAGAAGAAAGTTGCCAAGAAGAATTAGGTGAAGAATGAGAAGAAGAAGAAACACAAAAAACACTACCTAAGACTCCATCCAGGTATGTGCAAAAAAATTATCCAAGAGATCTAATTATTGGAAATCCAGATAAAAGACATACAAGGAGAAAGATAATAGGAACAAGTGAGCATGCAATTTTTTCCTTGTTATCTAAAATTGATCCCAAGGATTTCAATGAGGCAAGAGAAGATAAGTTTTGGGTCAAGGCAATGGATGAGGAATTGGAAAAAATAGAAAAAAGTGAGACTTGAGAACTTGTTCCATGACCAAAAGATAATAATGTAATTGGCACTAAATGGGTTTTCAAAAACAAGTTAAATGAAGATGGTCAGGTAGTCAGAAATAAAGGAAGATTGGTATGCAAAGGTTATGCACAGGTTGAAAGAATTGATTTTGATGAAACATTTGCTCCTGTTGCACGACTTGAGGCCATAAGGATGTTTTTAGCTTTCTCAAGTTTCATTAACTTCAAAGTATATCAAATGGATTCTAAATCAGATTTTCTTAATGGTGTCTTGGAAGAAGAGGTCTACATTGAGCAACCTAAGGGATTTAGCCTAACTCATAAGCTAGATTATGTATGCATATTAAAGAAGACACTTTATGGACTAAAGCAAGCTCCTAGAGCTTGGTATTCAAGGTTGTATAAGTATCTTCAGGAATAGGATTTCAGGAAAGGAATAGTGGACAACAACTTATAAATAAAAAATGAAGGAAATGACTTACTAATTGTGGTTGTTTATGTGGATGATATCATTTTTGGAGGTAATAATGATAAGATGTGTCATAAATTTACAAAGAGCATGCAAAATGAATTTGAAATGTCAATGCTTGGTGAGTTGTCCTTCTTTCTTGGACTACATATTTCACAATCAGAGAAGGGTGTATTTCTCTCACAAACTAAGTATATAAAAGAGATGCTGAAGAAATTCAAGTTAGAAGACTGCAAACCAGTAAGTACTCCCATGATTACAGGATGCAAGTTGAGTAAATATGATGAATATCCTAAGGCAAATCAGATATTGTATAGATCTATGATTGGCAGCTTACTATATTTCACAGCTACAAGACCATATATACTGCAAGTAGTGGGACTGGTGGTAATATTTCAAGAAGCACCAAATAAAACACATAATGGCAGTAAAGAGGATTCTCAATTATTTAAAAGGGACTATGGATTTTGGACTCTGATATCCCAAAAGTCACAATTTCACTCTCATAGCATATACAGATGCAAATTGGGCAGTAGTATTGATGACATAAAAAGCACAAGTGGAGGAGCATTCTTTCTTGGAGATTGTTTAGTCTCTTGGCTAAGCAAGAAACGGGCATTAGTATCCTTATCCATAGTAGAGGCATAGTACATTGCAGCAGTTGCTTGTTGTACATAGGTGTTATGGATGAAATAAAATTTAAAGGACTTCAAGATAGAGCATGCTCATCCTATCTCCAGACTATGTGATAATACAAGTGCTATAAACATTTCAAAGAATCTAGTACCAAGCACATTTCGATCAAATACCATTTTTTGAGAGAACAAATGATAGATAAGCAAATCAAATTGGAATATGTCACTACAAAGGAACATTTTGTGGATATTTTCACTAAGCCACTTCCAAAGGAAACTTTTGAGTATCTTAGAGAAAAATTAGGAGTAGTTTTACTCCCACCCCAAAATTAATCACCTCAAGGAGAGTTGGGGAGGAGGATGAGCTAAGAGTCTTATCTTTAGCCCCAAAGGAGGCCCTTTGCCATTGATGACAAAGGGGCAGAGATTTAAGTAAGGGGGAAAGCATTTAGTCAGGGAGAGCAGTTTCTGAGGGGGAGCAGATTTGGAATTAAATGGTATAGAAAAAGGAAAAAGAAATTTCTTAGAAAAGGGTTGCCATCAATGACAAAGGGGGAGATTGTTGGAAATTTTGAGTATATTGTTATCATTGATGTCAAAGAATTAATGGCATAGGTTAATGACATTGGTTGTCATTTATGTCAAGAAAAATAAATATTTAATGGCTTTACCATGGTGACATTTGCAAAAGAAAAAGGAAGAGGTTTTCCAAAGAAAAGGTCCAAGAAGAAGAAAAATATTATAATATTTAAATCTATGAATATTTAAATAATTATAATAATTAAAAGTTAAAGGACCCAAAAGAAGAAAAATATTATAATATTTAAATCTATGAAGATTTAAATAATTATAATAATTAAAAGTTAAAGGACCCAAAGGGTTAAAATAAAATTATAATATTTAAATCTACCTTAGATTTAAATTATTATAATATTTTTTGAAAAGGTTTAATGGTGTTAAAATTTGATGTTGCGTGGAGGCAATTTTCCAAGTGGAGCCGACATCCAAATTCAAAGGGCAATGTGTATAAAAAATTTAATGTTTTTGCAAGCCATGGTGTTCAATTAATCCCCAAGAAATTAAGACATGCAATTTTCGTATTCGACAAAGTAGTGGAGGCAAAGATAGGTTTTTATGTGAATTTCGATGTAGTGCAAATATTAAGGTAGAGGGTGTCCAAACACCATCCAATAGTGTATGGGAGCCTAGCTAGCAAGCTTGACTTGCATAGCGCATTGTAGGCGGAAGGTTCGAAATTCGATTCGCACGAAGGCTTTTGCGTGTTGAAGTCTTTTGTACTGACGGTAGAGGATAAGAAGGAGTATGTGCTCCTTGGGTTTGTATGGGCAGCTAGCCCACATTGTGTTTGCCCTTGTGCTAGGGGGAGGGGACCAGCGAGGTTTTGGGTTCGAACAGCAACGACAGCGCTTGATGGCAGAATTAAATTTTTTAAAAGGTATGCACTTTAAGCTTGGTTAGGGAGTTAAAAGGGTTAGTTAATTTTTATTCTATTGATGTGAAATGGTTAGGGAGCCATAAGGATAGTAAAGGGGTTTGAATTTTTTGTTTTAGAAAGGGTTGAAAAGTGAAATTTCATATTGCTAGTGCTTGGTGGATGCATGAGATGAAGTGATAATTTCTTTGGTCTTATTGAAATTTGAAGCGCATTATTTTTTTTTCATGAGGTATAAGGTGTATATGTGAAATTCATGTGTGTAATTTCTGGTTTGTTTTGTTGAAGTATTATTGTACATGAGAGAATAGGAGTAATAAGGTGTTATAGTGGTTGATATTTTATTGTAATCTGTGTATGGTGAAATATCTTTTGAAGTGAAAATTCATGTGGATGTGTTGAGAAAATATCTTGCAATCTAACCATTGGAGTGGCATTAGAGAAATTAGTTATTTGTGAGACAGGTTTTGAAGACATCTCCATAAGAGAAAATTAAGAGGTATGGGCACATCATCCTTTGTTTAAAGTGTTTTGTTGAAGTGAATTTTTTGGAACACAATATGGAGTGAAAAGGATTGTTTGATAAGCATTGTTGGAAATAATTGAGTAAGGATTTAGTGCTATATTGTTGAATGTTTTGAAAACATTTGGGATAGAGTTTGAGAATGATATGTGCTTCTATTGTTGAAATATTTTGAGACATTAGTGCTAGAGATTGTGAACTACTTGTGCTAGGTTTGAAGGCAAGTTTTTACATCTTTGTGAAACCTTTTTTAGCATGTGTTATAAGCAATTATGAGCATGTATTAGAGCAAAATTGAGTAGATATTGTGAGCAGGTTAAATCTAGACTTGTGAGCAGGTTAGAGGTAGATTCTAAAAAGGTTTTAAGATGGACTTGTGAGCGGGTTAGAGGCAGACTTGTGAGCATATTAAAACCATGTTGTAAGAAAATTTGTGAATAGATTTGTGAGCAGTGTTGATCAAAGTTGAGAAGAGGAGAGGGGATAGAGTTCTCCTGTGGAGAGAGATCCAAAAACCAAAGCAGAGGGGATAGATTTATCTTATGGAGAGAGATCCATAAACTAGAGCAATGGGGACAAAGGTCTCCTATGAAGAGAGATCTACAAACTAGAGCTTAAGGGGATTGGTGTCTCCTTTGGATAGAGGTCCATAAACATTGTAATAGGGATTTTATTCCTAAAAATTCATTGAGAAAATTTATAAGGAATATTTTCTTCGTGGACTAGCCCACATTGGGTGAACCACATTAAATCATGTCTCTCATGTGTGTGATGATGTGTGCAATATTTACTGCTTTAGTATTACTACTGTTATCATTTGGATTGAAAAGTAAAAAGTTTTATCTTATATTGTTCACTCCCCTCTCAGTATAAGCTTATGTTCTTCAATTTCCTTCTTCCATAATTCGTGATACCTTTTTCCAAGGTCCTATTTTCAAGGTGGCTTAATGTGTTGATACTACTTGTTATTTTTGGTCTGTTTTCTTCTCACTGGTTCGAGTGTGTGTTGGTTAGCGTTCTTTCAGTTAGTATTGCTATGATATCCACCAGGTGCCTAATTTGTTTCTTGCATCCAATTCCTTTGAGCTTCATTTTCCATGCCTTGACCTTCGTGCCTTTCCATATCCCTTTGCTTTCCCAAAGCATTTTTACCATGTTTTCCATCTCGTGCCCCTCACCTCACGATATTATTTTATCCCTTTTCAAAAATTGCCCCCCACCTCACATGTTTTTGAATCCTTCCACTCCCCTTTGGCGAACCTTGTCCTATGTGTGCTACTATGATTGGTGGAGAAAAGGACATACTTTTGGTTTTCACATGCATCTTTAGGACCGTTGAAAAAGTTATGATTGAAGAAAATTCATGGGATTTTTCAATGTATTTTCATCATTCCAAGGAAATATTTCCATATCATAGCCTTGAAAACCGGATCAGCCGCTTCCCAAAGCGGGAAATTTTCTATCCTACAAAGTGGTTGTGTTACAAGTTTCATCACTATGTTGTGAACTTGCATCCTCGTCCTTTTAGCGAGCATTTTCTGTTGTGTTTTGCAAATAGTTCTAATATGGCATTTGTGGAACCTGATACCCTCGTGGTGGATACGACTGTGGAATCCATCCTTGCCAAGCGAGGATATTTGTCTTTCTTACAAAAATTTGTCGAAAATGACTATGATTTGACCACGGCATTTTTGAGCAGTTGCGAGGAAGGGAATTTTTTTTTCAAAGGTAGGTATTTTTTTGTGGATGCTAGTTTTTTGGTGACCATATCTGGTTTACCTAATTCGGGAAAACATGTAAGACGAGAAAAGCATAACTCAAAGGTGGAAATCAAGGAATTTCCAGATAGATTTAAGATGCAGAAGCTACCAAAAATAGGGATGACTAGGGCTGGCCTCCCTTCACCTTGGAATAAAGTTATGAAATCCATAATGGAATTCATTGCCATTGATGATCCTGATAAGCAACTAAGGAGCTTTCATTTGGCCTTCGTCAACCATTTCAGAGACATAAATATAATTAATATCCTTGAATTTATTTTTAGGTCTAAATTATTCCATCAAAAATTATAGGAAGAAGAAAGGGGTTGATCTCCCTTCCCACCAAGGATTGTTCAAGGTTATCTATACTCATCTCCTTGCCCACAACCCCGCAATTGATTTAGCTAAGCTTGATCCTTCTGTGTATCCTCCCCACAATAACATCCTCCCCACTGAGGATACCTCGGAGGATGATGAATCCTTAACCCCTTTGTCAACTTTAGCAAGAAAGAGGAAATCGATAGGTTCTAACAAGGATGAAGAGGTATCCAAAGGAAAGAAGCCTAAAATTGAGGAACCGGTGGGTGCTACGAGGAAATCTATTTGTATCCATAAGAAGATGTGTATAAGCCAAAGCATGTACCATGAGACGGACTCTAATGATGCCAAGGACTTCACTATGGAGGCCCTGTAAAATTTGGTAATTCAGACTATATCCACGATAATTACTCAATCCGAGGAGTTTCAGGCAACATTGAAAGAAATGTGTAACACATTACATCTGCTATTTTTTCACAAAGTCTTTGAAGAGTCCAATGTGTAAAAACTGAAGGAGCCAATTAAGCCAAAGGAGACCCCCTCTGGGATGAAAGGTAGCAGCAAGGATGTGGCCAAGGACAGTGGTAAGGATCTAACCAAACTGATACCCCTGAGGATGGAATTGAGGAATCGCCAAAGGACGGACGTTGTTTTGCTTTGTGTTAGCCTGTGTTCTGGCATTTTCTTGTTTTTATTTTGGGAAGTGTGTTTCTAGGTTGTTGGTCCTTTTTTGCTCTATGTCTGAAGTCCAACATGATTCTATGCTAATAAGGGTCCAGGATCCTTTCAAAACCCGTTTTAATGAAATACATATTTTACTCATCAAAAAAAAATTCTATTGAATATTTTTAAATTAAGTTCTAAAATTTGGATTGGCTTGTATTTGGAGAGACTGAGTGGATGCTATTTAAAGGATCATCATATACTATGGTCTTGCTATAAGTGTATCTTATATCTCATGACATCTAGTATTATATTGTATTAAAATTTAATAGTTTTCATGATCCTACCCAAAGGATCTTCATATGCTATGGTCTTATTCTAAGTGTATCTTATGCAATGAATTCACGTAATATTTTCACTACTTGCTACTTTAGATATGTAAATAGAATGCTCAGAATGAGATCAAAAAACTTTATTATGTAGCCTATTAAGAATTAAAATAATAGAAATAATTCAGTCAACTTTTAACTAATTACTCAAATACTTCAAGCTTATGCTTTTAGCTCTATTTTTATATGCATGTTTTTAAGAAATCATTATTTGTGAAAATTAAATATCAGCCAATAGGTTATTATAACATTACATAATTTATCTCCTTTCTCTAAAAAATAAAAAAATTATTTCGAGGTCATCTCCTTGTTTTGTAAAACATAAGAATGAAATCTTTAGTACCCTGACCTAATCAACATACTGATGTGGGGGCATCCTAACGACAACCAACAGGAAGTTGAACCATTGCAGAGGTGGAAGACCACCAGCTCGGTTGTTATGTAAATGCTTTCAAAAAATTATAAATTGTGTTTTATCTTAGAAGATGGTTGGCAGAGAGAGAAAAGTGAAAGGAGTCTCAAAATGTTAGTCTTTTATTCCCAAAGAAATAAATAAACAGTATTTTGTATTTTAATCTACATGTCTTGGTTATTGTTGAATGTGTTGTATTCCATCTGGTAGATTGTGTGCATTGATGCTCGTGTGTGCAAGAACCAGAGAAAATTTCGAAGCTTTGGAGCCTGGAAGAAAGAGTGCCATGACAGAGCGTCATTCAATTGAAGATAAGGTTAATTGTTGATGAATAATATTATTGAATTAAAATGAGGAAGAGGTCATTGAAGAGATATCTGAAGGATGAACCTACTATCCTGAAAATATGGTTACTCAAGTTGAGAATTTTAGGAGTGCATAATTGTGTAAAAGTTCAAAGCCATACAAGGAGAAGCAGTGGCTTCACATGAAGGACAAATATTCTACTTGGTTCTATTAAATCTTTGTATTGAACCAAAAGGCAAGTTGAGAACAGGAGAGTTTTGACACGAGGAATGACAGAGGAGTTTGATCATGAGAAATGCACTAATCAACCATTGATCGAAGCATAAAGGTAGACAAAGAATAATTGGAGTGTAGCAAAACCTATCGTACAAAAGTGAAAACATGCAATTGTATGAAAGAGAAATCGTACAATTAGGGTTAAATGATCATACAAGCGAATGATTGAATCACTAGATTGTACGGTTGTCAATATATTGTATGTTTGCCAAGATATTGTATGGTTGTCAAGATATTGTATGGTTGCCAAGATATTGTACAATTGCAAGAAGATTGTACAATAGGGAGAGATTGTAGGATTTCAAAGAAATAGAATCAATCATACAATTTGGTAACTTATCGTACATTAGACAGGTGCAATTTTTGTTACTACATCATTTGGTATCAAAGCCAGAAGATCTCTAAGGAGTGGAAAATGATACATGTCATAAGGAGAGATAGCACAACAAGGGAGAGGAATATCGTGAGGTCCTTGAGCCACGGATGTAGTTAAGATGATGAGAGGAATCATTCCTCAGTTGGATGCACTTGATTCTGCCCAAAGGAGGGGCATCCAAGTTGAATATGTAAGTGACAGTGAAGAAGAGGGAGTGGACCAAATAATTCACAATGAAGAACAAGAAGAGGGCCTAGAGGAAAGGTTACTCTAGGCAATTTCTACCATGGGAAGGAATCCAAGGTTAGAAACCCCATCATATGATGAAATTTTAAGCCCCGAATAGCTCATCTATTGGATTGCACAGTTGGAAAATTATTTTGATTTTGAATCAATTGCAAATCCCAAGAGAGTTAAATTCACCTATATGAAGTTAAAAGGGTATGCATCCTTATGGTGGGACCATGTTCAAACCGAAAGGCAAAGAAAGGGAAAAGAAAATATTAAGACATGGGAGAAAATGGTCACCATGTTGAAGTTCAAATTCCTCCCATCAAATTACCAATTAGGTCTATTTAAGAAGCTGCAAAATTTGAGACAAAAAGAAAATGAGTGTGAAATATTACACACAGGAATTACCATTCAGACTGGTCATGTGGAAGACAATGCGAAGAAGGTTTCAAAGTATGTCAATGGACTACAATTTTCCATACAAGATGAAGTCATCATGATAAGGATAAGGACAATAGAGGAAGCCTACCAGTATGCCTTGAAGGCTGAAGAGAAGTTGCAAAAACAACAAAAAAATCAAAGAGGAAGAGGATAATTCTCACAAGGATGATGACAAACAAGTAGTGGAAGAGGACAATGAAAAAAAGAAGAAGCTAGTCATAATGACTTTAGCTAGAACACTAGAGGAGGGGGAGACTTCTCAAAAGGAAGAGGTAGTTTTGGTAGAAGGGGTAGAGGATTTTGAGAAAGGTGTTATAGATGTGGAGAGGATGGTAATTGGGCATTTGAATGTCTGAATACACAACAAAGCAATAATAAGGGAAAGGAGATCAGGAACCATATTGTACTAGCAAATGAAGAAAGTGGTGCTTCCTTGAGACACACAAAGGAGCCAAAACAAGGATAAACTCGCATGATGAAGAGTACTACTAAAGTCCAGGAGATTAAAGGTAATCTAATTATCGAAGGAGATTCGATGCAAGTCATTAACCTTATCAAAAATGGGAAAAATCCTCCATGGCGGATTAAGACTGTCATCGAAGAGGCTAGGATTCTCTACCAGGCCAGGAATGATCGAAAGGCCCATCACGTGTTTAGGGAAGCAAATAAAACAGCTGATATCTTAGCCAATATAGGGGTGGAAGTCGTTGGGCTGGTCACTTGGGAACATGGGGTCCCAAGTGATGTGGAAAAAATTATTCAAATTGATCGCCAATGATGATGAACCTGTGGGGATCAGAAAAAGGGAGAGGAGTTTCATTTTTGTTTTGTCAGTATTGCTTCGGTCTTTTTGGTGACGGGTTTAGTTTTCTTTGCAACGGGGGAAGGATCTAGGTGGCATGGTGGCCTCATGTGATGGTGTTAGGGGCAAAAGCAGCGGCCAAGGACCGATGTCACGTGATCTCGTGACACAGTGAGCAAGAAGGAAAAAGTGTCACTTTTTGGCGACATGTTGAGCATGAAGGAAAAAGTGTCGTGATATCGCGACATGTCACATTTTCGTGACCAGAAGAGAAGAGAAAGAGCAAGAGGGAAAAAGTGTCACGATATCACAACATGTCACATTTTCGTGACCAAAACAGAAGAGAAAGAGTAAGAAGGAAAAGTGTCGCGATATCGCGACATGTCGCATTTTCGTGACCAAAACAGAAGAGAAAGAGTAAGAAGGAAAAGTGTCGTGATATCGCGACATGTCGCACTTTCGCGACCAAAAGAGAAGAGAAAGAGTAGGAAGGAAAAAGTGTCACGATATTGCGACATGTCGCAGTGTCGCGACCAAAAGAGAAGAGAAAGAGTTAGGAGGCAAAAATGTCGCGACATCGCGACATGTTGGATTTTCGTAGGCAAAAGCCAAGAAAAGGAGCAAGGAGGAGAAAGTGTCGTGATATCGCGACATGTTGCATTTTCGTGTCCAAAAGCAACAATTGAGGTCAAAGAGGCGGAAGTGTCACGATTTTGTGACATGTCGCATTCTCGCGACCTAAACAGAAGAGAAAGAGTAAGAAGGAAAAGTGTCGCGATATCGCGACATGTCGCTTTGTCGCGACCAAATGAGAAGAGAAAGAGTAGGAAGGAAAAAGTGTCGTGATATCGTGACAAGTCGCATTTTTGCAACCAAAAGAGAAGATAAAGAGTAAGGAGGCGAAAGTGTCGCGATTTCGTGACATGTTGGATTTTCACGAGCAAAATCCAAGAAAAGGAGCAAGGAGGAGAAAGTATTGCGATATCGCGACATGTTGCATTTTCGTGTCCAAAAGCAACAAAAGAGGTCAAAGAGGCAGAAGTGTCACGATTTCGCGACATGTCACATTTTCGCGACCAAAACAGAAGAGAAAGAGTAAGAAGGAAAAGTGTCGTGATATCGTGACATGTCGCATTTTTGCGACCAAAAGAGAAGAGAAAGAGGAGGAAGGAAAAAGTGTCGCGATATCGCGACATGTCGCATTTTCGCGACCAAAAGAAAAGAGAAAGAGTTAGGAGGCGAAAGTGTCGCAATTTTACGGCATGTTGGTTTTTCGTGGGCAAAAGCCAAGAAAAGGAGCAAGGAGGTGAAAGTGTCGTGATTTCATGACATGTTGGCTTTTCGTGTCCAAAAGCAACAAAAGAGGTCAAAGAGGCAGAAGTGTCGCGATTTCATGACATGTCGCATTTTTGTGACCAAAACAAGAGTAAGAGCAAGAAGGAAAAGTGTCGGGATTTCGCGACATGTCACATTTTCGCGACCAAAAGAGAAGAGAAAGAGTAGGAAGGAAAAAGTGTCGCGATATCGTGACATGTCACATTTTCGCGACCAAAAGAGAAGAGAAAGAGTTAGGAGGCGAAAGTGTCGCGATTTTGCGGCATGTTGGTTTTTCATGGGCAAAAGCCAAGAAAAGGAGCAAGGAGGCGAAAGTGTTGCGATTTCATGACATGTTGGCTTTTCATGTCCAAAAGCAACAAAAGAGGTCAAAGAGGCAGAAGTGTCGCGATTTCATGACATGTCGCATTTTTGTGACCAAAACAAAAGAGTAAGAGCAAGAAGGAAAAGTGTCGGGATTTCGCGACATGTCACATTTTTGCGACCAAAAGAGAAGAGAAAGAGTAGGAAGGAAAAAGTGTAACGATATCGCGACATGTCACATTTTTGCGGCCAAAAGAGAAGAGAAAGAGTAAGGAGGCGAAAGTGTCACGATTTCGTGACATGTTGGATTTTCGCGGGCAAAATCCAAGAAAAGGAGCAAGGAGGAGAAAGTGTCACGATATCGCGACATGTTGCATTTTCATGTCCAAAAGCAACAAAAGAGGTCAAAGAGGCAGAAGTGTCACGATTTCGTGACATGTCGCATTCTTGCGACCTAAACAGAAGAGAAAGAGTAAGAAGGAAAAGTGTCGCGATATCGCAACATGTCGCATTTTCGTGACCAAAAGAGAAGAGAAAGAGTCGGAAGGAAAAAGTGTCGCGATATCGCGACATGTCGCATTTTCGCGACCAAAAGAGAAGAGACAGAGTAAGGAGGCAAAAGTGTCGCGATATCGTGACATGTTGGATTTTCATGGGCAAAAGCCAAGAAAAGGAGCAAGGAGGCGAAAGTGTCGCGATATCGCGACATGTTGGCTTTTCGTGTCCAAAAGCAACAAAAGAGGTCAAAGAGGCAGAAGTGTCACGATTTTGCGACATGTCGCATTTTCGCAACCAAAGCAAAAGAGAAAGAGTAAGAAGGAAAAGTGTCGCGATATCGCAACATGTCGCATTTTCGGGACCAAAAGAGAAGAGAAAGAGGAGGAAGGAAAAAGTGTCACGATATCGCGACATGTCGCATTTTCGCGACCAAAAGAAAAGAGAAAGTTAGGAGGTGAAAGTGTCACGATTTCACGACATATTGGTTTTTTGCAGGCAAAAGCCAAGAAAAGGAGCAAGGAGGCTGGAAGCAGAAAGAGTGCAATATGGGAGACGAATGTCGCGATTTCGTGACATGGTTCATTTTCATGACTTGTCGTAATTTTGCGACTTTTAGTGGCAAAGGAGCAGAACATTGGCAGAATGTCACGATTTTGCGACATGACTCTTTTTTGCAACATGTCACCATTTCGCGACTCTTCAGAGCAAATGAAGGAGAAGTCTTAAGGACGTCGCGATTTCGCTACAGGTTGCATTTTCGAGGTTGGGGCAGCAAGAGAGCAATGCGGTGGGCCACTGCATGTGTTCTTAGGTGTTGGTAAATATGTGTAAGGGGCGGTGCTCCTTCTTGGCAGGGGGACCTCAGAAGGGTACTTGCAGCGAAGGATAGACTGTCCCTATTGAGTTTTTGATCCGTAACAGCATAGTGCTGATTTTGTAAAATGTTTTGGGTCAACCTAGAAAACCTAGATGTAATGAAATTGTACCTTAATTACCAAAAAAAAAAAAAAAGAGTACTACTAAAGTCAAAAAAGAGGGAATGTGAACCTATTCAAAAGAAGTCTTTTCAAACAATATGCAAATCAAGGGGCAAATGTGTTAAGGTTATTGTAGATAGAAGTATGGATGATCTCGTATCTGATGAGATGGTAGAGAAATTTGGGTTGAGGATAAGAGCACCCTAATCTATACAAGGTCTCCTAGTTGCAAAAAGAAAACCAAATTTTAGTCAGTGAATAGTGTTGTGAAATTCCAAATTGGATCTTACAAGGATGAGGTCATATGTGATATTATGCCTATGGATGCTTGCCATGTTTTGTTGAGAAGACCTTGCCAATTTGGCAGAAAGGATGTACATGATGGTAGGGAAAACACCTACATGGTTGTGAAGGACAAAAAGAAGTATGTGTTGAGTCAATTGAATGACAAGGATGAAAGAGAAGACAATGGTCTGAAGGTATGTTTGATTTTTGGAAAGCAATTTTTAAATGAAATGACAAAGAAGAAGGTATATTTTGCTTTTATTGCCAAACCCACAAAGGATGGGATAGCAGACTGAAAAGATGAGGTTCCAAGTGAAGTCAAAGATTTTTTAGAAGAGTATGTAAAAAAATTGTTTAAAGAATTGTCAGGTGGATTACCATTGATAAGGAGTATTAGCCATCACATTGATTTCATTATGAGATCGAGATTGTCTAATAAGGCATCATATATAATGATATCAATGGATAATGAGAAATTTAATAAATTCTAGCAACTGTTGGATAAGGGGTTGATTAGGGAGAGCTTGATCCCATGTGCAGTACCAATAGTACTTGCACCAAAGAAATGTGGAGAATGGCGAATGTATACAGATTCAAGGACTATCAATAAGATAACCATAAAGTATAAATTTCCATTGCCACACATGGACGATTAGATGAATTGCTTGAGTGGAACAAAATATTTCACGAAGATAGATTTGAAGAGTGGTTATCATCAGATCCAGATTAGGGAAGGAGATAAGTGGGAAATTGCATTCAAGATTGTAGAATGCCAGAGGACAGATTGTATGAGTGGCTAGTTATGCCATTCGGATTGACAAATGCACCCAGTACCTTTATGTGGTTGATGAACAAAGTGTTGAAGCCATTTCTTGGCAAGTTTGTGGTTGTTTATTTGGACGACATGTTGATATTTAGTAAGAGCAAGGAAGAACATTTGACACATTTGAGACTAGTCGTACAGAGATTGGAGGAAGATAAGTTGACCAAATTGAAGAAGTGTAGTTTCATGAAAAAGGAATTGGTGTACTTGGGTTTTGTGATTTCACCAAAAGGATTACAAATGGACCCGAGAAGGTTAAGGCCATTGTAAATTGGCCATATCCAAGAAGTAAATTTGAGACCAGGGTTTTCCATGGTCTAGGAAGTTTATCAAAAAATATAGTGGGATTTCTACAACAATTACAAAAACCTTGAAATGGGAAAGGCATGAATTTAAGTGGACAAGTGCAGCAAAAAGAAGTTTTTGAGTCTTGAAGGAAAAGATAACGAAGCAACCAGTTCTAGCCTTATCATATTTCAATAAGGTCTTTTAGGTGGATTGTGATGCAAGTGGGACAACAATAGGAATTTTGAGCCAAGAAGGTAAGACCATTGTCTATCTCAACAAGAAGTTAAATGAGCCAAAGAGGAAATACTCGGTCTATGACCAAGAGTTTTATGCCATCATTCAAGCCCTTAAGAAGTGGAGGCATTATTTGTTGCCAAAATAGTGTTTTTTCACAGATAATCATGCTTTGCAGTTTATCAACAACCAGAGTAAATTGAATCAAAGGCATATGAAGTGGGTAGAATTTTTGCAAGGGTATTCATTTGTCTTGAAGCAAAGAAGTGGTATATCAAATCGAGTAGTTGATGCCTTGAGCAGGCGAAATTTTTTGGTGAATATGATGAGGATAGAAGTTGGTTTTGATGCCATGAAGGAGCTTTATAAGGATGATGAAGATTTGAAATAAGCTTGGGTAGCATGCAGTAATCCTACTATAGGAGATAGGACCCCATGGCTTGAATATTTCATCCAAGAAGGGATGTTATTCAAGGGACATCGATTGTGTATACCACGAAGTTCAATGAGAAAAAATGATAAGGGAAAAGCATAATGGAGGACTTGCAAGACATTTTGGAATGGATAAAACCCTAAAGCAACTTGAAGAATGTTACTATTGGCCTGGGAAGAGCATAATGGAGAACTTGTAAGAAAATTTGTGCAAAGTTGTCAAGTATGCCAGCATGCAAAAAGGAAGAGTCAAAATGTCAGACTATATTAGCCATTACCAATTCCAAAGAGATCTTGAGAGGATATAAACATGGATTTTATTCTTGGATTGCTGACGAGACAAAAGGAGAATGACTCCATTTTTATTGTGGTTGATAATTTCTCGAAGATGGTGCATTTCAAACCTTGTAAGAAGACAAATGATGCGACTCATATTGCTACTTTATTCCTTATGGAAGTGGTGAGATTACATGGGTTGCGGTATTGAAAATACGGTTACTCAAGTTGAGAATTCCACCAGTGCATAATTGTATAAAATTTCAAAGCCATATAAGGAGAAGCAATGGCTTCAACTATTTTGCTTGGTTCTGTTAAATCTTTGTATTGAACTAGAAGGCAGGTTGAGAACAAGAGAGTTTGAACGCAAGGCATGACGGAGGAGTTTGGTCGTAAGCAATGCCCAAGTCAACCATTGACTGACTCATAAAGGCAGATGGAATAATTGGAGTGCAACATCAAACAAAAGTGAAATTGTGCAAATGTACAAAAGAAGAATCATACAATTAGGGTTGGACGATCGTAAAATCATTCGATAAAAACTGCATCAATTAGGAAGTGATAATACAAGTGAACAATTGAATCACTAGATTGTACGGTTGCCAAGATATTGTACAATTGCCAAGATATTGTACGATTGCAAGCAAATTGTATGACAAGGAGAGACTATACGATTTCAAGAAAATAGAATCAATCATACAACTTGGTAACTTATCGTACATTGGAGAGGTTCAGTTTTTTTTCTGCATCACATACTTAATTGACATAAGAGACCACTTTATGGTGATGAGGAAACTTTACCATGTATATGTTGTTTCACACTTCATACCTCAAGTTTCTATCCTCTGACAAACTTGCCAACCTTTGTAACCCTAAGGTACTAATTACCTTTGGCTCCATTCCATCCGTTTTCATTCAAAGGAATAGCTAAAATGTGGCCTTAGATATGCTGCATACAAAAATTCTTCTCTTTATATGCTTGTATGAAATATCTCTGGCCATTACAACCACCATCACTCTACCAAACCCTCAAGGACAGTGAAAAAGAAAACTATTTGTCTAGGCACATGAATCAATTCCAAAAGAGTGGGCTGAACCACAATCATGTCCAGACAGATCAATATTATTACCAATACATACTGAACTGTAGTCATTCAATTCCAATAGTACATCCCACTCGTGCTGACTTAACTGAAGTTGGCAATTTTTGCTTGGACAATTCAATTTCTATTTAAATCTTGATAAAGATTTGCTTTTTTATTTGTTAACAAGTCATGCTCAAATATATCAACACTGCAAGTCAGTGACAATGTTCTAATGGCTTTCAACAATTGACAGGTGCATCTATAGTATGTATGCTATCAAATAACTCAAGTTCAAAAGCTTTTGCATTAAAACCTTTTGCATCCTCAGAAGCTTCTTCAGCTAGTAGCACTTCTACAAATTGTTTATGATGCATTTGCAAAAGATTTTAAACCCTAAGTACCTGCCAGTGGACCAAACAACCTATAAAAACAAAACCTTAATAGGGCAAGAAAATTTTCAAGCAGGTTCTTTACATTAAATTTCCACCACCCTTCATGACAAGCAAGGAAAGTGCCTTCATCACATGAGCAGCAAAGTAACAATATCTTGTTCCAGCATCATGCACAAACAGCACATCCCTTTCTTGCCTAAGAGAATATTGCTTTTGTGATGGCAAAAGTCAGTGTGTAGTCCCTTTTGGGACAGCGCAGTGGTTAGGGCTTCGGGCTCTCTTCCAGGAGACTGAGGTTCAACCCACAGAATATTGTGTGTGCAGGTGTTACAGCAATGGTCTTTGGTTCTTATAATGGGGAATCAACCATAGCAGGTTGTGTGTGAGTGTGATATAGCGAAAAAATAAAAAGTTGTGTGTAACTTAACAGAAATGAAATAGGTTCATCTCTACTAGTTCAGCACAGGTCAGCTCAGCTTACAATGATCACAGCCCGAGTAAGAAAGGTTAAGCCATTAACTTGAGATAACTTCACAATTAGAATATGCATAAATGGAAAACATGTAATGAATCCAAAAAGCACATATTCTGAAGAGAAACCTATCTGCATAGGTAGCTTTTTGTTATCAACAAAACGGATATTTAAAAAAACAAAAGGAAAAAATGATATGATTGAAAACCTGGTCTGTTCAAACATTTATTGTCGTGTCATAGACTTCATCCCCACAAAATACACAAATTATACATCAATATCAGATCCAAACTATAATATAACAACCAGCAGCACAAGTTACAAATAAAAGTCTCAGGTATAATCTTATTGCCAGATGGTTTGACTTGCATCTGTGAATATTGCACTGTGCTGTTCAATCAAACATTGTAAAAGCTCCACACTAGCATAATCAACAGGTGGAATGCCATCATCTAGAGGAATCTGGGATGCAACATCCAACCCTCCACTTGAGCCGTTGCCATCATCTGAAATATGGTAATCAGAAAATTCCATTATTAAACATAGGTTGAACAGAGAGCCTCATAATGATTCTTAGATGGGACCAACATTCAGCTTGCTGCTCACCTGAGAGGTCATGCAAATCATCAAAATCACGTCCACCTGTCCATGTGTTATCTGCACCTCTGTCTGAAGCTTTTGGTGAAGACCTCAGGCCAAAAAGCCTGTTTGCATGCCATAAGGGGAATTGCCGCCGCTGAAAATTAAATTTCCTTTCACCCCTTCGCCATAGCATTGTTGGAGCCATTTCAACTGCTAGACTATGAGCATCCATCTACACAGATCCGCCAATTTTGATGTCACTAATTAATTACATCGATATCATTAATATTCATATAACATGAAAACTAATTAATATCTAAAACTTTTGAGAAAAGACCAAGAGTAATGAAATTATAAACAAGAAACTTATTGGGGAAACTTATTGAGCCTGGTCTTACAGATCAAAATTATGTCTCCAGCATTGCTAGCATAAAAACAAAAGTTAGTATCATAAAGATCAGAAATGCGTGCACTAGTTTCATCATGAAACCAAATGATCAACAATATAGATGAATCACGAGATGAGCAGAAACATCAGAGTCGTTTGTATTCATCGTTGCTCTATCGTTCCTCCCTTCTCCCTTCTTATCCTCCACTTGGACTATTAGAGCTTTCACCTTTTTGCTTTGTTTGTCACTTTGTCTTAACCTACTTTCAACATTACAAATCCATCTCATGTATTATCTATAATAGTTAGACTCTATTTGTTCTTCCTTTCCTCATCCCCAACTTCCCTTCTATCTCGCTTCATTCCAAAGCCTCATATCTTATCGTTTGTTATTTATTATCAAGGTTAATTCCTTTCTATCCCTTAATTGCCTGACTCACTCCCACATCACACTTCTTCCTCATGAACATCAACTCGCTCCAATTCTCTTAGCCCACACACTATCAACCTATTCCTCCTAGTCCATCCTTGTCTACCTCTTCCACCCCTATCACTCCTCCTTATTGGTCGACTCACTTCGCCCTATCCCTATTAAATTATGTGCAATCGAAAAAAACTTGCATTCATGTTGATTAGAATAAATACAAGTCTAAAGTAGGTTGGTAGTTGCACAACTACCCAACCTAACTTGGAGAGAGCTAATGCGTTATTTTATCATGCTAAACAATAATGTAATAAATGCTACCTATAGTTGCCTATAGTGATGCAGGAGCATCCGGTGGCAATGGAGCAATCTTGCATCCTCCAAATATTTTTCTAAGTTTTTTTTTAAGTACTCTGTGTGTAATCTCATTTCAGCTCTTTTCTAAAGTTGAGATTTTGTAAAAGCAAGGGAAAGGTCGAAGTTTTACAAGGTAGGTTGGGGAGCCGCGAAATCGCGACATGTCGCGATTTCGCGACATGTCACGAAATCGCGGCTCTCGACAGCAAGGCAAGGCAAGAAGCGAGGGGGGCCGCGAAATCGCGACATGTCACGATTTCGCGGCTCCCAAAGGCGAGGCAAGGCGAGGGCGAGGGAGCCGCAAAATCGCGACATGTCGCGAAATCGCGGCTCCCAAGGGCAAGGCTAAGGCGGGAGCAGTTTGGGTCGCGATATCGCGACATGTCACGATATCGCGACGTTGTAGCAGGCAAAGGTGCAGGGGACAGTTTGGGTAGCGATATCGCAACATGTCGTGGTATCGCGGCCAGAGAAAAGTCAAACCAAAGTGAACACGCGGATGGTCGAACAGGGCGGAATAGACACGTGGCTGCCACGTGTGTTAAAGGCGATGCAACCAGTTGGGGGTAGGGTTGAATTTGACACGCGGAGACATACATGTAATAGATCAAAAAGTGAGGGCCACGTAATCTGAAAAGAAAGATAAAGATGTCGACCATGCATATGTATCTTTTATTATTGTTTCTGAAAGAACCGTAGTTACAGGTGATAGACTTAATGGCGGAGACAATGGTACTTAAGGACAGTCAGATTAAAACGGCGGGTGCAGGGTATGGGAAGCCATTAATGCAAGCTTCTGGGCGGATTGGGCAGTTGCCCATTTATGGCAGAAAACAAAAATTTGAAAATTGAACTGAGGGAAAATGGAATTTGAAATTGTTGTTGGGCGGGAGCATTAATGACAAAGAGGATCGAGGCCTCGATAAAAACTCGAAAAAAATTTGTAAGGGGGGATGGTGAGTTCGGGATTGTGAAGGAGAAGTATGCCTGGAAATTGTAACAGAAGACTGTATTAAGCAATTTTACTGCAAATTAATGAGAATTTTGTTGTTTGAATCTCGACCTTGCCATCATATAGTTGCTAACATCCCCCCTTATTACATAATTGGCAAATACATAGAGTATGAAATAGTTCAAATTTCACATGAGCAAGCGCCTTGGTGAAAATATCTGCAACTTGCTGATCAGTGGGAATGTAATGGATCTGTATATGGTGCTTTGGAACTTCATCACGTATGAAATGACATCGAGTGTCAATGTGTTTGGTACGATCATGAAAGATTGGATTCTTGACAAGATTCAACACACCTTGATTGTCGCAAAACAAATGAAGTGGAAGCGTCTTTGGAAGACCCATGTTTGTAAGAATGCGACTTAACCATATTATCTCGCAAACCGCTCCACTGGCTACGCGATATCCTGCCTCTGTAGAAGATATAGCAACCACCTATTTCTTCTTACTATGCCAAGAGACAGGACCATATCCAAGAAGAAAAATGTATCCAAAAGTCAACTTGCGATCATCGATAGATCCAACATAATCTGAGTCTGTGTATACCTATATATAGAACTTGCTATTCTTCTTGTACTCCAAGCCAAAATTTGTAGTACCACGAACATAATGAAGAACTTTCTTTGTTGTTTTCCAATGAATTACCTTAGGTTCTTGCATGAACCTTGAAAGATAAACCACAACAAAACTAAGATCTGGCCTGGAATTTGTTAGATATATGAAACTCCCAATCAATTGGTGATAGAGAGTACCATCTACTTGTGGTGATTTATCCTATCGTGATAGCTTAAGTCCAAGCTCCATTGGAGTTACCTTAGACTTGCAATCATGCATGCGATATTTATCAATCAATGTCTTGGAATACTTCTTTTGTGTTACTCGAATATGATTCTTTTTCTAAGTCACTTCCAAACCAAGACAATAGTGAAGGAGTCCTAGATCTGTCATTTCAAAATATTATTTCAAATCATCTTTTATCGCATCAATCAATCTCTCTGAGCTCCTCGTTATGATTAGATCATTTACATATAGCACCAAAATCACTATGTCGGAACCATTGTTCTTGATATAGAGATTTACATCCGAAGGACTTCTTTAGAAACCATGCTGCACTAGGTGACTATCTATTTTGATGTACCAAGATCGAGGAGCTTGTTTCAACCTATACAAGGATTTGATCAACTTACAAACTTTATGTTCTTGTACTTCAACAACAAATCCTCCTGGTTGGGTCATGTACACTTCTTCTTGTAGGTCACCATTCAAGAAAGCACTTTTTACATCCATCTAATGTAACTTCCACCCAAAATGAGCCGTCATGGCACAAAGTACTCGAATGGTAGTCATTTTAGCAGTAGGGGCAAAAGTATCTTCATAGTCTATGTTTTCTTTCTTAGCATAGCCCTTTGCAACAAGACGGACTTTATGCTTATCAATAGTACCATATGCCTTATACTTCACTTTGAACATCCATTTGCAGCCAATGGGCTTCTTTACTGAAGGCAGATTTACTAGCTTTCATGTATTATTTTTCATGAGAGATGTATGTTTTGCTTCCATAGCAGCCTTCCACTGAGGCTCACTAAGTGCATCCTGAATTGTTGTGGGTTCATTTTCATCCAATTTTGTCATATAAACCCTCTCATATTCCATATCTGTTTCCCTATCTTCCTTTGCATCTACAGATAGATCATCAAATTATTGGCAAAGCTTGTCAACCTCTAAAGTTGATGCCTTTGCTATCTTTCGTTGTGTCATACTTCGAGTACACAGTCGATCTACAGTTAGATCTGGAAGTGATGTCAAATTGGAATTTCTCAATGTACTAGTATACCATTTTGGAATCTTTTTCTAAGGAGGTTGAGTCTCTTTCTTAGGCTCATCTTCCTCAAGGTATACAACTATAGAAGTGTTATTTGATGTAAAAGCTTCATCAAATACCACATCTCTACTTATATGTATCTTCTTGGTCATAGGATCTATTAATCGATATCCCTTGGAATGCTCATCATAACCAAGAAAGTTCAGGGTCTTCTCATCTAACTTCTTCATTTTTTGTTTTGGTATGTGCATGAACGCCTTACATCCAAAAACCCTTAGATGATAAATGGAGGGTTTCTTACCACTCCAAGCTTCTTGTGGAGTTTTACCCTGTAGAGCTCTTGTGGGTACTCTATTTAGGAGGTATGATGTTGTGTTTATTACTTCTGCCCAATATCTTTGCTCAAGGTGTGCCCTTGCAAGCATACATCGAACCATTTCCACAATGGAACGATTCCTCCTTTCAACAACTCCATTTTGCTATGGAGTATAGGTTGTAGTCAACTGTCTCTTAATCCCATGTTCATTCAAAAATAATGAAAATTCCTTGGAGGTATATTCCCCCCACGATCTGAGCGAAGGGTTTTGATGGAACATCCTGACTCCTTCTCAACAAGTTTCTTGAACTGTTGAGAGTACATAAATGCCTCTGACTTCAATTGAAGAAAGAAAACCCACATCTTTCATGAGTGATCATCCACAAACAATTGAAAATACCGATTTCCACCATAGTTGGTTGGCATAGGACCGCACAGATCGGTGTGTACCAACTCTAAATGTTTCTTAGCTTGTGAAGAGCTAACTTCAAATGGTACCCGATGTTGCTTCCCTGATAAGTAATCCGAGCAAACTGGTAGTGTGGATGAAATGTTGGGAAGTCCTCTCACCATCTCATATTTTCTCAACTCGAGCAAATATCCTAAACTTAGATGCCCATATCTATGGTGCCACAGAGAAGTAGCCTTATTTGTAGTTGCTGCCAGGGCAACATGAGGCGTTGAAATGGCATCTAAAATGAACAAGACATGCTTGTATGATCTAGTTGCAACATGTTTTTCTTTTCTGGTTATAAAACATCTTTTTTTTCCTTTCGCAACATGAAACACAACATCCATATCTCAATCCAAAATCTGAGGGACTGACAACAAATTATTAGCCAATCCAAGAACATAGAGTACCTTTTCAATATGACATTTGCCATTTGGAAGAGTGACAGAAACATAACCTCCACCCATCACTTGGCAGACTTGATTGTCAACAATGGTTACTAGCTTACCTTCTTTCTCCTAAAATGTCTCAAACCACGATTTATCGCCAGTCATGTGCTTACTATCACCTGAATCAATATACCATACAACATCTATTTGCGGAGATGAAGTATGAGTCATGAGCACCTTGTGTGCTCTTTCAGGTTCTGATTTTGAGGCTGATTTTGCAGATTCCGGGTTAGAATTTTATTCGACATAAGCAACATGCCCCTTTGGTTGTTTATTCTTTTTTTGTGGTTTGTATTTTTCTTTTCCCTTCTTCTTATGATATTGGTCATTTTGTTGCTTGTTCTTAAACCAGCACCTATTGGTGTCATGGTTATTCATATCACAAATCTTGCAATATTATTTGTCATTCTACTAATGTTGTTTTCCTTTTCCCTTCGATGAAGATCCTCCTTTTTTAAACTAATATTGTTTTTTACCCCCTTGTTTGGTGTAGAGGGTATTATCTGGAACTTAATCCTTCTGAAACTAATTTGCCTCCTCATTTTGAATTAAATTCACCAATTCCACAAAATATAATTGTCTTCCAGATACATTAAGAGAGGTTATCAACATCTTATAGGACTCAAGAAATTCTCTCAAGATGACAAAGGTCAATAGAGTATCATCCATTGGTTGTACCATAACATTAAATTTGACTTTCAATTCTGCCACTCTGTATAGGAATAGATCAACTATCTCACCAGATTTCATACTGAGTGTGTGGAGTTGAGTTTGAAGGTGTAGAATAATGGATCGATTCTTACCTTCATAAATAGTAATCAAAGCATCCCAAGCTTCCTTACTAGTTTTGGCATCACATATATGAGGTTGGATCTCATCTGTAGTAGCAAGTAGGATAAACATGAGATATATTTTGTCCTTATAAAAATCTTCTTGATCTGCTCCTACTATTGTAGGGCATTTTGTAGTGCCAGTCACTACATCCCATAAATATTCCACTTGAAGAATAGCACACATCTTATTCTTCCATGGTGTGAAGTTAGAACCTTTCAGCAACTGTGAATTTGATATATATTTGTGAAAAGAGGCCATTGTGAAGGTTCCTTATAACACCAAATGGTCCCCCTTTCTTTATATATGCCATGTCTTTATACCAAACTTCTCTATATATACTCGCCATTACGTGAGGGAGACTATAAGTATATACGAGCAGAACTATACATGGAACTTAGGCGATACTGAAAGGGAATCATTTTATTTATGACACCTACCATATAGAAAATCAGTTGCATCCATAGGAATTTTTAATGGTAGAGTAGGATTTCATTGCACGCTATCCATATGGATAGATCCTTCTAGTCCCTATACATCTGAAGGTATTGGAGAGGATGTGTACTAAATGCATGTATTTCTGCATTCATTCATCTAAGTTTGGTATTCACATATAAATAAAATAAGAAGTCTTTTATTACAAAGCCTTTTTTATTTTAAATTTTTCCTGGAAGCTCTTTTTCTTTTCTTTAATGTACAAATTTTGACAACATAGGGACTTTGTGAAAATATAGTTATTTTTGTTTTGTGTCTTCCACATTTGAAGAATTAAGACAAAATTTGACTTTTCTCTTATGTCTATATAATTATTCATACAAGAGGTAAGAAAAGTCTGTTACTGCAGAGCTTAGCCTGTACATTGCAGTATAAAAAAAGAAATGCTAAGCAGTCTTTGAAACTTATTTATTTTAGTTCCTAATTTAAAGAAGACAATCTCGCAAACAAAGTTTTGAAAGGCAATACTTAAACATTATAAATTTTATTAATTCTGCAACATTTGGTTCTAATTATTAAAAGGTTTGAATAACTATAGTGTCTATTAGTTGGATTCATTTTACTCTTATATGTGATTATATTGTTGTCCCTTATCATCACCTTTATTTTTTATCTGTCATGTCCATAGATATGATCTCCTACACAATGCGCACTTAAATCTTGATGGCTTGGATGAACTCTGCAATGTGACTTAGGTGCGTATACCTAATGCACACTAGCATTACCAGCAAAGTGAAACCTACGTCAATCCCTATCTAGGCAGGAGGCATAGCTACTTTACTGGAGATATTTTTAATCATGATTAGAAAGGGATTTTAGATTAGAACATTATTGATGGTGATATGATAAGGCATTTAGTTAAGGAGAAACAAAGTGAGAATCAGTAATAAACATAATTTTTGGTCAATATGTTTTCGATACATCTTTATTCCATCATTTTTCCTGCTAACAACCTCCATTTGTTGCTTTTTCCCAGTTGCTTGCAGATGGAGTTATTCCTAATGAATATGGGATTAATCCTCAACATAAACTAAAAATTGGCTCTAAGGTAAAACTGTTCATTCCATCTTATGTATCAAATACATGTATTTATATTGTCTACAAACTTTTACCTTACATGAAACCATATAATATGTATTTTCTCATGCGTGGGGCATAAATTCCCCTAAACACTCCAAAAATCACTTCGTCAAGATTTATGTCGAACAACAATAACGATTAGGGTATAAATAAAGTGAATATCAAATGGTTTGCCTTATTTCTCCCCAACGATTGATAGAGAACAAGCTCAGACGTCATTGTTGTAGTTATATTAGGCATTAGATATAGTAGTCCAAGCACGACAACATTACCTGTAAGTGTGAACAAGAGGTATCGTAGATACCAAACGCTGTTGTACAATATATTGCACAAATAGGTGTATAAATTTGGGGTCTTTTCTTTTACTTTATTGTATGATTTTTAATGCAAGAAAACATGAAATTTAAATGCAAAATACAACCACAAATGCCCATAAATTTAATTACTTTATGTGTCGGTTTCTGTAGCACCCTAAAATTGGTGCAGTAAAATCTTAATAATTACATTCATCCTAATAAATAATTTAAATTCAAATTTTAACCTCCCAAACCGCCCGTTAACCATCGGGTAATCCGTTTCCCCCTTTTTTGTGCCATTTTTAGAGGTTGTTTTGACCGTTTGACGATATCGTCGCCGATCAGACGATATCGCCCCAGATCTGACGATTTCGTCTGGGCTAGGATGTCCAGACGATCTTGTCTCAAAATTGATTTTGCATAATTAGCTTCTATTCCAACGGGTCTCCAATCCGGGCAAAAGCATGTCTGCGCCGTTAGGGACCCTCCCCTGTTGGAGATCTCCCAAATAGGGATGATCTCCAACCTCCTAACCTCCCTCCTAATCCTAATTAATCCTAAACCCTTCTCTTAGCACCCCCTGGCTAAAATTCCCTGTAACCCGACTGCATACATGTTAAAATATCCTAAGTTTCTATTTTGCATTAGTTCTATACAATTTTGTTGCAGGTACCATATTGTTTTTCAGTCGGAGCAAGCTTATATCGTCGTCGACGAACCTGTTCAGATTGGAGGCAATCCTGTCGAATCAGAGACGATTTCGTACAAATGCGAGACAATTTCGACTGCAGTCAACATTGAGGCAATCAGTGCCTGAAGTTTGCATTTTTTCTTCCCTTTTTCTACTGTTTTATGTTGTAATTAGCAATTTTATTCAGTATTTTATGTTATTCTGCATTTTGGAGTTCACCCATCTAGATTAAATGCATAATTAAATCATAATTATTATCTAATTAGCATAATTCATTCTTGTTTCTATTTTCAAGTTTCTGTTTGATATTATTGCTGTCATTTTACACTGTTTCCCTCTGCTAGAAATGTTGTATTTTTTGTGTTTTGCACCTATTTCTCTGTTTGCAGGTTTCTAAAAAATTCGTTAGGTGAATTCGTCAGATCTCAGACGATCTTGTCTGATCTCAAACGATCCTGTCAGATCAGAGGCGATCCTGACTGCTTCAAGAATCAGAATCATCATCAGACATCCGGATCAAGTATTCTTCTTTTATATTCTGTAATTTCTCTGTTTTTTCTCTTTAATTATGTTTTATGTATTCATTTAATTTGCATCTGCATATAGAATAGCTTAGACGTATTTTGGCCAAACCTAGGATTTGAATGTTTAAGGCTAAAACGAACACATAAAACACATTCCCAACCTAGGCATGGAAACTGCCATTAAATGTTTCCTGGTGAACCCACCATCCGTCGAAAAATCACCAATATACACCTCCCTTGAGAGGCGGGACCTTCGCAAATCCTCTCAGTCTGAGGTACCGTGACATCCTTTTCACATCCCCCTTTCGATACATTTTGGTGAACCCAACGTGAATGCATTGTAAACCTTTTGAAAACAAAAACAAAAAAAAATAGAACAACTAAAACATAGATGCATTTCAAATCCTTTCAAATTGATAAGTTGCACATTAGATGGTAGCTCCTAAGAAAAGATTAGCAATTACTATAAATGTAGAAAACCATTTGGCAGCCATAGAAGTCAATTCTGTACTTAGTTTGCCTAAAATAGATAGAAACCAACTCTTGTGGGACGAACTTGATAGAAGACTTAGTGTCATCTCATATAGGTCAACAGAACTTAAACAAATCATGAGGCTAGTCCTAGATGGAATCCTAGATCCTCATCAACTTGTCTTTTATCATGAAATTCAGAGAGCCTGCCATAGATGGTTAGCTTATAGGAGAGCTCTTGTAACTTCAGAATTGTTCACCTTCGAGGAATACCTTGAGAACGCAGCCATCGTACACCAGTTCCTAGGTCTTGTAGAAGACCAAGAGGTTGTTCTTACGAGATAGGGAAATATGGAATAGAGTTCCTCGGGTTGTGTTATATCGAGAGTATTGCCACGAGCTTTACTTCTATCAACCAAAGATCCGAGACAGATAATATCACTATAGCTCTTTTCATTAAATTTTTAAAAGAAAACTTTCAATTTGAACAAGAACACTTCATGACTCCTGAAGAACTAGAGCCCATTAATGATATTTATAAATTGTTTCTAGAAAATTAGGTCATTACTTTCTGTCTTATTTCTTGCATTTATTGTGTTATTTGTTGTCTTTACAATACTATTTCAAAAACAAAGAAAAACTAAAAAAACATAGCAAAAACTTAAACATTTCATTTTAGATATTGTAGTAGGTATATAATTAATATATACCTCTTAAACTATATATATATATATATATATATATATATATATATATTTGCTGAAATCTAAAATTAAAGCACCATGCCTAAACTTAGGAATGGTAAAGAAACTGTAGGAGAAGAAGAATATTGGTTACAAGATACAACTAGAGACCCAAATTTCCTTCTTGAAGATCCAATTTCGGAAGGAAAAACTCTAGATCAACCAGAACATGACCTAGGTGAAGACAATGAACAAGAAGAAAGTGTTAAAGAGGATGGACCCTCATCCCCTAGAGTAGCTCCATATGGAAATATTGCTTTTGACAACGTAGACCATTTTCAAAAATTTCTTAATGATAATATTGACGCCCTTAATGTGGCAGTTCGTATTGATAAAGGGCAAATTAGTGACACGCAAGTAGCCATGGAACATATGTATGATGTGTGCACTAATCCCTTGTCTTTCATTGATCAAGAAAGTGATAAGTCTGGGCCATCCAATACAGACATGGTCACTATGATGCAAAACATGTCAAAACAACAGGTTACCCAACCTCCTAAGGAACTTGTTATTCAACCTAAAATCATTCCCACACAAAAGAAAACTTCCTTCACTACTTTATTTCGCCAAACTATTGAGCAATATGCTTCAAGTAAACAAAAACCTAAAACGAAGCCAAACACCAATTTTCAACAATCTGGAATACATCATAATACAACTTCAAAATTCCTTCATAATACTTTTCCTACCAACAATTTACACAATAGCAACATAGCATCTAATCTTCATGTCCCTCCATCATATGCTCACAAAACCCATGTCAATGCCCTACCAAACCAATATGGGGGGCAAACTAGTAATTTGGAAGCCATGGTGAACAGTTAGCTTCGCGTATGGACCAGATAGATCCCTACCATCCCTCGTACAATTATCGAGAGATCTGTAGTCAACATTTGGATCCCATGGTTGTAGCTCAACCATACCCTAAGCATTTTTCCATGCCCATCTTGCCTATATATAAAGGAATCAAAGATCCCATAGAGCATTTTCGCATGTTTAGGATAGCATGTCATGATATATCACATGATGACTTGCTATTACTAAAAATGTTCCCGAAAAGTTTAGGTGGAATGGCATTAGAGTGGTACTATCAATTGCCCACTCATTCCTTGAGAAACTTCCAAGAAACAGTTGAATCTTTTGTCCATCAATTTAGTGCCTACATCGAGAGGCATGTAACCATTAAAGATTTATACAACTTAAAACAAGACAAGGATGAATGTTTTGCCGATTTCTTAGCTAGATGGAGGCAATTGATAGGAAAATTGCACTTTGTGCTACCTTATAGGGAAATGTTGGACATTTTTATCAATAATTTACAAGAACAAATATCTTATGAGCTATCAACTACTACTTTAACTACCTTCGATCAAGCTATAGATTTAGCTTGAAGAGTAGAAGATGCCCTCATTAGGAGAGGCCAACTTAGGAAGAAGGATGATGAGAAAACATCCAGAAATCAATATAAAAACAAACAAGTTGTCGGTGATGGAGTCACTGACAGCAAAAATGTTGCTAATGTCAATGCAACGAAGACAACAGAAAAATTTATATTGAAACCTCCTGACAAACCCCTCGAGAAATCATTAGATTGAATCAACCATTGTCAACTATTTTACCTCAATTACTCGAAAGAGGTTTGATCCAATTACTAGCTATCCGGGAACCTGATCCAACTATACCCGGATACAGAGCTGACTTACACTGCGATTTCCATAGAGGACCTGGACACTCTACCAATGCTTGTAAAAGGTTGAAACATAAAATACAAGATTTGATTGATAATAATGAAATGGAGGTGCAAGCCTTCCAACCTAAACAAAACGCTCCTAATAATACTCAAAAGACCATTCCTCAAAATCAAAATCAAAATGCTAATAAAAAATTAGACATATTTCAACACCCTTTACCAAGACATGGTAAAGAGGTGGCCAATCAAATCGAACATCATAATGTTCCTCCTCCTACCCAATATGTAGGAACCATTAGCGAACAATTACCTATTCAGGATCCTCAAATATTTGACACAACCTTATCCCTGGTTACGACCAGGCCCTTACATAATTTTCAAACTTCAAATTCTAGTGATATAGGATCAGATACTGAAAGTTAAGTGGACATCACTTCAAACCAATCGAATAGTTCTGAAAATGAATCAGATCCTATTCAACCCATCACAGATGCTATGGTTCCAGAAGAACCATTTCCTAGAAGAGTTACTACTCGACCCTCTTCTAATCAATTCCTCTCGAATGAACAAGCCATAAATGCTATACCGAGACCAATTCAGCATCTTCAATATAACATTGTAGGTACCATTGGAGTTGTTACCCGACAACAGGCTCAAAATTCTCAACAAGAACCAAATCAGAATGATGGATCAACTCCATTTGTTTTGAAAAACCCCAATAAAGGGAATCATGCTCCTAATGTTCAACCAAAACCCCCTTACAATATTAATGAGCAATTATCCAATACTACAGCCAGAATTTCCCTTTTAGATTTGTTAAGATCTTCTCCTACCCATAGGGATGAGTTGATGCTTACATTAAGCCAAATGATGGTACCTCAAAACATTCAACCTAAAGCTATGGCCAATACTATCATTACTCGAGAAGTTGATTGTATTGACTTCCGGGATAAATATATCCCACAACACAGTTTACATAAGGATAATCCCTTATACATTACTGCTCTAATTGGAGATGTAGTCGTCAAACGAGTCCTGATTGATAATGGATCATCTCTAAACATTTGCACTTTTGACTTCTACCAACGATTTGGATTTAGAAGTGATGAAATGAAGAAAACTGATATGATTATCAAAGCTTTCAATGACGAAACACAAGAAACGTGTGGAGTTATTACCATCCCATTACAAGTTGGTCCTAGAACCCTAGAAACAATCATGTTTATTGTACATTGCCCAACATCGTACAATATACTTTTGGGTTGACCTTGGATCAATGCGATGCGAGCGGTCCCATCAACTTTACACCAATGTGTTAAATTTGAATTTAAAAATCAGTTGGTCACTATTCATGGTGACCCTAGACCCTTTGATATGTGTGCTTTGGCAGAACCTATTGAAGTGCAATTTTGCCCCGCTCTGTCATCCACACATCCGAGTTCTTCTTCCAAACGCGTGAAACACACACCCATAACTTCACCTATTTCCCCTCCATTAATTTCATCCTCATATATAGATCAACAATCTTCTAAACAAATCAATCTAGAACCTCAAAAAGATCTTAAATCTACAACCAAACCTTCATGTGCTATCCCTATAAATTCAAAACCTATAGACACATCTATCATCCCTTCCACATCTAAAGATATAGCGAATAATCCTTCCACATCTTATGCTCTTTCTGATGAACTTTTACCAGATTTATCCACAACCTTAATATTAGAAAAGACAAATGCTTTCATACGAGATTCAATTCTTTTAAATAACTTACCGCCATCTCCTCGTACTTTGGGCCTCCCACAACCTATGGGAAGTACTTACCAAGTCGGGATTTGTGCCTTCATTTATAAAGGATATGACTGGGGAAGAATCCCTCGGAACATTAAAACTCATCATGAGGGATATGCTCGGTGTTATTTTACCAATGAATATGTTAAAGCTAAACCCATGATGCTTAAAATGGGATATAAAGGGAAAGGCTTGGGACCTTTCCAAAATGGCATGAAAGAACCTTTTGAGGTAGAACCGTGGCCTACCCGTTGTGGTGTGGGCCTATTTCCTAATAAGGGGCAACCCTTTCCTTTTGAAGATGATGATCACCTCATATGTTATCAAGATTATTTGGATAGGTATGTTGATATGCCTCTAAAAAATTAGTCGTTTACATGTAACATGCTATCCATAGCTTACCCTGAAATGATTACTGACCCCGATGAAGAGTTGGAAGGAGATATCTTCCATGATGTCTCTGTTGAAGAGATGTTATACAATGGATTTTATTTTGATGGTTCTGTAGACACCAAAACAGCACCAATCCGATTATGTGACTACAAACACTGATCACATTAACACACATAGCCCCCAGGGTAGCCCCCAGAGGTTAAATAGTGGTTCTAACCACTTACACGACGAGTTTTGCAAGTCAAAAATCAATTTGGCACCTTTTAGACACTTTATTTCTTATTCGTCCCACCCAGGGACGAGTGCAAATTTGTACTCGTCCTACCCAGGGACGAGTATGGATTTATACTCGTTTCACCCAGGGACGATTATTAGCGCTCGCTCTAGGGTGGGACGAACGCCAGGTTTGACCAGCAAAAAGTCAGACCTCAGCGCATGACAACTCAGAACTGCCACTTAGCTTTTCTTGCATGGCATAGGAGTGCGAGTGAGTTCTTTTGACAACTCATATCTGCTAATTGACTCTCCCTTCACTGCATAGGAATGAGAGTGAGCTTTTTAGGATAACTCAGATTTGCCACTTAGCTATCCCTTCATTGCATAGGAGTGCAAGTGAGCTTTTCTAAAACATACAAAGACATGCACAGAAGCAGTTAAGAAGCCCTTGATCAAGAAGAAGTCTTCCCTTCACACAAAAAGCATTCATGCAAAGAAACACTTTTGCATGTTAATTCAAAGAGACCCCTTGGGTCTATAAAATGGTGAGTTTCTTCACCCAAAAGATATACCAAGCTGGAGCATTTTGAGCGATGAAGTGTTGCTAATTCATTTACTTGCGATTTGTGTTTTCAACATCCATAATCTCTTAATCGAAAGGGAGGTTATTGGGTGACTTTTGAAAGCACGAATCAAGAACCAACACTGATAATATCCTACCAATTTGTTGACAACACATCACATCAGGTTTCGGACCCATCCTAAGCGGATTGGTGTCGAAGCAAAGTTTCATCCGCGGGTGGTTTGCCTTCGGGCACCCCTCCCGCTTTATTGCTTTTGTAGTTTTTTAGCTAGTTTCATGTTTATGCTTTTATCAAGTTTTCAGTTCATTTAGATTCATTTTAGCCATAGTTAGATTTATCTTTTATTTTTCATACACAAGTGCTACTGATTCTTTGTTTGTTTCTTTAAACGCAGATTTGCAGCATTGGAGGAGCAGCGAGGAATCGACCTGTACCAACGCAAGCGGCGACAACGTTTTGGTTCGCCCATTTTATATGTGGGCACGCGGAAGAAGGAATTCTGAAAACGAGTTGTAGAGATCAATATCTAACGCTCCTATTCCCTAAAAAGGAAGGAGATGCATTGTAACACGAATTAAAAAGAATATCAATAAAAAAAGGGCCATAGTTTATATTGCTTTTATATCTTGTGTTCATTCATTTGTGTTCTTTCCTTTTAATACAATTTTGTTTAGTATTTCCTTTTTGTTTCCGGAATATCGTGTTTTCAGGTTCTATACCAACTATAGCCCAACTTGAGACCGCTAATCCTCAAGATGAATTATCCAAATTAACCTTACAATAATTACAAGAATTGGGTGTTTCACCCGCCCCACCTAATTTTGAAAGAGATCTACACATGGAGGTAGAAAACATCATTAAAATTAATATTGGAATTGAGGATAATCCTCACATAATCAATATTGGATCAAAATTAAGTCAAGAAAAACAAGAACAATACATTGCATTCCTTAAAGAATATGAAGATGTCTTCGCTTGGACATACGAAGATATGCCAGGTCTAGACCCTTCTATAGTCATGCATCATCTAGTGGTCCATCCGGATGCTAAACCTGTTAAACAAAAACTTAGAAAAATGCATCCCAAAGTGGCTCTGCTAGTCAAAGGGGAGTTAGAAAAACTCCTGAATGTTGTTTTTATACAAGCTATTGATTATGCTGAATGGATCTCAAATGTAGTTCCAGTTACCAAAAAAGAAGCTACCAAAGTTAGGGTTTGCACATATTTTAAAGATATTAACGCTACATGCCCTAAAGATGACTTTCCTATTCCAAACATGGATCAAATCATTGACTTTACTGCTGGGAGTGGGATGATGTCCTTAATGGATGGATTCTCCGATTATAATCAGATTAGGATAGCTCTCGAAGATCGAGGCTAAAACAGACCTTTATTACCCCCTGGGGTACTTTTTGTTGGAAAGTGATGCCATTTGGCTTAAAGAACGTAGGTGCAACCTATCAACGAGCTATGACTTATATTTTTCATGATATGATGCATGATATCCTACATGATTATGTAGATGATATTATAGCTCACTGTATTATTGAAGATAATCATTTAGATGACTTGAGAAAAGTTTTTAATTGATTACGGGAATATCTTATTCGATTAAATATTGCAAAATACATATTCGGAGTTAAGTCCAATAAACTATTAGGGGTTTTAGTTTCTTTACGTGGTATCAAAATCGACCCTCTCAAGATTGCGGCCATCACTGATATGCCCGCACCTACTAATATATCTGAGTTACAAAGTTTACAAGGTAAGCTTCAAGCCATCCGTCGCTTCATCGATAAGCTGGTGGAAAAAACTGATCCCTTTCTTAAAATCCTTAAGAAGGATGTCCCTTTTAATTGGGACGACGACTGTAGAGAAGCTTTTGAACTTCTCAAGCAATACCTCCTTAATCCACCTGTGCTTTCACCACCTAAACCTGATCACCCATTCCTCCTATATATTTCAGCTTCAGATTCTGCCTTGGGGGCTATGCTAGCTCAGCTTGATGATGACAAGAGAGAACGTGCTAATTATTACATTAGCCGAACCTTCATCAGTTATGAAACCCGCTACATAGTGTTGGAAAAACTATGTCTAGTAGTCGTGTTTGCTATGCAAAAATTACGACATTATATGCTTAGTCAAAAAACTTATGTCATTGCTAAAAAGCTCCTTAGGATAGGATACTTTTGGCCTACCATGGAGAATGACGCACATGATTATGTGCGCCATTGCGACAAGTTCCAGAAACATGCTGACCTTGTCCATGCGCCTACACAAGAACTGCAGGCTATTTCATCTCCTTGGCCCTTTTCAAAATGGGGCTTAGATATTATTGGCAAAATCAATCCTGTGTCATTTGATGGACACAAATTCATCATAAACGCCACTGAGTATTTCACGAAGTGGGTCGAAGCTATGCCTTTAGCTTCCTGCACTGGCACACAAGTCTCTAAATTTATTTTCAATCAAATCATTTGTAGGTTCGGAATTCTTGCAAATCTCATCTCCGACAATGGAACTTGTTTCAAAAATAAAGATGTTAAAAAATTATGCCAAAAATATAAGATTCAACATCGTTGGTCCACTCCCTATTATTCTCGGGATAATGGTCAAGCGTAAGAATCTAACAAAACCTTAATCAAAATTCTCAAAATATTGGTCAATAAAGCGGCCGTGGTCGGCACATTCATGTTATATCCAGCCTTGTGGGCCTATCGAACTAGTGTTTGAACCCCCACGGGCACTTCACCATTTGTTTTGGTTTATGGTGCTGAAGCCGTTTTTCCATTTGAATTGGAAGTTCCTTCTTTGGCTCTACTACTTCAAGATACCGAAGTAGGAGATGAATATCATGCTGGCAGACTCAGTCAACTGGAACTCCTAGATGAAAAACGCATCAGTGCTTTGGAGCATCTCCGTGCCTACCAAAACAAGCTTAAAAGATCATATGCTAAAAAGTTTGTCATCGATCCTTTGAGATCGGCGACCTTGTTTTAAAAGAAAATCAAAAAAATACTAATGCAACTAAGGACCTTAAAGGTAAATTTGAGCCCAACTGGCTTGGACCATACTTTATCACTGCTAAATTTGAATCAGGAGCATACAAATTATCTACCTTAGATGGTAAAGAACTTAAAGAACCCATGAATATTTTGCATCTTAAATGTTACTATGTATAAATTTGGTCATTTCATCCATGTATATATTTGTTCAAAATCACTATCTTGTATTTCTTTCAATTTATAAATTCAAAAACACCAAAAACATTCATAATCATCAAAATCTTCAAAACTATTTGTTGTATTTATTTATGGCACTTGTTAATTTTTTGTTCAAAAACAAAAATAAAAACAAAAAAAAAAATGATAAAAATAAAAACAGCAATATGCTTGACTCTTTCGAAACCAAAACAAAATAAAGAAGAAAGAGAGAGTCAACATTCTCAAAACTTCTCAAAAAAAAAAAAAAAAAGCAAAAGCAAAAGCAATAAAATCCCTTTCCCTACCCTTTGAAAAGAAAAGAAGGGTTGATGAGCTTGAATCCCCGGAATTCTCAATTATTCAAAAAGCGTGAGGTAAGCCCCATAACAGGTGGTTTGTGCCCAACTCGCTTGGCCTTGGGTAACTCCTAGCGTGGCGATATGTTTGTCACATTAGCGACCTTCTTTTGTACAGACCTATGTATGCTTATGGATTAGCTAGCTCTTGATAATCCGACCTACATAGTAGTCTAGTATGGTTATATGCATCTACATCATGGTTAATGAACATAGCAATTGCTCAAAACTGGTAAATGAACATAGCAATTGCTCACACATTTGTATTTGAGAGATTTTGTGTATCATTATGATAAATCAAGATTGGAAATGAATTCACATATGCACATGGGATTCCTTATAAATCTAACTTTTGTCTTTAAAGTACTTTGAAATATTTTGCAAATTGTTTGAAATAATTCATTTTTCTTCTTTCAAGTACAGTTGTTTAGCATAAAGACAACTATATAATAGAAAAATCAAAATTTCTTTCAAAACTATACAATCAAAAACACACACACACACACACACACACACACATATATATATATATATATATATATATATATATATATATATATATATATATATATATATATATATATTGTCGACTTTCGCGACGATGGTATAGTTCCAAAACCAAAATTGGAATTTTATGCCTAGCGCAAGTCCTCATCTTCATATTTTCTGTTTATCAAAAATCAATCATGCAATAAAACTATCTCTTTTTGGATTTCGCGATGATGGTATAAGTCTATACCTACATATTCTATGCCTAGCGCAAACCATTGTAACAATTTTTATTCCCCATTTATTTAAAATCATGAAAACCATATGACTTAAATCATTTTGTTACACAAATTATGCTTTTAAACAGCATGCACATTATCACTATTTCATGTCATTATGTCAACCTTCAATTTTGCAATGATGGTATAATTCTTAAGGAATTATCCAAAAAAATTTATCACACTTAGGAATTTATGCCTAGCAAAAATCATTTTAACATTATTTCATGCATACTATTTTCATGGAAATCTAAAAAACAAACCATCATCATCATCATTTGCACCAAAGTCTTAAGATAGTCTCTTAAGCACTCTTTTACTTTTAACAATATTTCTATACTGGGATTAGCTTGACGACCAAGTGAGCAGCGACTCCATGAAATGGTCTATACTAGCGACAATGTCCTTTCAAATTATTGTTAGAAGTCTCTTTTTATTTTTTATCACACTTCATCACAAACAACCAATTTGTTACATCAGATTATTTCATTTACAATATTACAGCATGACATCATAATCATAATATTTCCAACGACATAATTACATGAATCATAAAATCAATCAATCAAAACATTTTAAAACATCATAAAAATTACATAACACAAGTCATATGATCAAAAATATCTCATCTATATATATCAACAGTATATATACATCATCAAAACTAGATTGGTATGCCACAATCTGTACCTCGGCATACTCAATCCTCTATCAAAAATAATAAATGCTATCATATCAATCTATACAAAGTAATGCAGTAGTCTAGCCTCGAGATCCCCTCGAGCTCTCAGCCTCATCTCCTCCCCCACCCTGAGGTGGACAAGGTGGCCCCATCATAGTATGTGTAGTACTGCGAGTCCTAGTCATCGATTGGGACGAAGTCCTCGATGACCCGATCCTGATCGGCTCTGCAATGTTAGCTGGCAGGGGTAGTCTATCCTCCTCTGGCACCAGCTGATAGTACAATGTCTGATAGAAAGTAATTTGGGCAATAGCCCGTGTCAGCTCCCTAGTGCTCGCCCCTCTGCCCCATGCCCTGAGGCGTGCAATCTTGTCTCTGAGCTGTGTAACCTCAGCTCGATGTCGTGCAGCCTCCTTCTGTAGGGTCTACACCTGTGCCTGGAGATGAATCATCTCCGCTCAGAGAGTAGCTGTCTCGCTACTCTCCCCTGTGTCGACACCCTTGCCCTTATCGGGCGATGGTGGCCTCTCTCTCTATGGATAAGGGGGTCTCTTCGCCCTCCTCTCCTGCTATCACAACCTCTCTTATACCTGTGGCCTCCTCTGCTCTCTCTCGTCGTGACCCTAGGCTGCCTCCATAGCTTCCTGGTGCCACCTCCCTATCTGATGCACAACTGCGTGTATCGAACCCTGAGCCCTTGTCATCCGAGGAGGGCGAATGCCTGTGTACCAGGCATCGTAGCCATCTGCAACCCCTATGTCGTCCCCATCCACTAGCTGAATGGGGGCATCATCCGACTCCTGACTCCAAAAGTGCTGCATATCTAGAGCCCCGCTCACTGTGGTGTTATCCCGGATAGTCCGAGAAAACTCATAATCCCTGAGAGATGGGATCCCCTGCTGTAGATCGAACTATCGCAAAACTCGGTCGTAGCGATGGAGTTCCACCTCTCCCCTCTCCATCCATAGCCAACAAACTCGCCTGACGCGAGCCAACTCCTACCCATCCTGGATGCTCTCGCCATGGCCTCCAGGTGATCTGGTCCGAGACTAGGTCATCTAGCAGTCTCCGAGACATCGAAAGGTCGATCCGCCGTTGTGACCCTCTTCGAAGCCACCAGTAGAAGACTCGGGGCCTCTCCCTGTCAATCCCTATCAGAGGAAGCCCTATCGACCTTCACACTAAAATGTGCTCCTAGCACCAAACCTGTAGGAGCGATGTCATAACCAGACATTGATCGCCCTTGTACACGACCCCATGCAGGATCCTATATAGTCGACATAGCACATAACTGCCCCAAGAGAACCTGTAGCCATGGTCCTGCATGTCATAGATCACATCTGCTAGCATCCATGGCACCTTGCACCCACTTTGGTGGCATAGTAGAAGTCCACCAACCACTTCAGCTAAAACCTATGTGAGTCTCGATGTTAACTTCGCCCTTAACTTCGCCCTTCTCCAGGGCGAAGCTTGGGTCACCACACAACCGCCCCATAGCATGGCCTTGATTGGTCGTAGGAGTGATCAACCGTCCTTGTATGGGGATTCTTAGAATCCTCCATACATCCTTCAATGTGGGAGTCATCTCCCCTGTCGGTAGCCAAAAATAGGAAGAACCCGGATACCATCTCTCTGCTAGGGCTGTTAGTAGCCCCATGTCTGTAGACACTTGTGGCATTTTTGCCACATGCTGTAAGCCGACCTGTGCCAGCTGATCCCGCTCTGCCTATGTAAGAGCGGCCAAGTCATCTCTCAAACCTCCATATTTCCATTCCCTGCTCTTTAGCAATCCTCTCTGCAACATAAACAACAAAACAACAAACAATCATTAATAACAACTCAAGTAATTAATAATGCAAGTTAAAAACAAGTTCAATTTAATCAAATGATGATATCGTCCACTATTGGACGATATCGTCCCAAATTTGAGTAGATTCGTCTCCGATTTCGCAAATCGAAAAAGTCCCTAATTTGTCGAAATCGTCCCCCTTTCACCGATTTCGCCCTTAGACAAAATTGGTGAAATTGAGACGATTTCGTCTTGACGATGTCGACGGCCCAAAAACGGTCGCGATGCTCAAAAATTAATTAAAATTCACCTAAAAAGCATGTAAAATCAAATTAAATCATTCTAAGTTAAGTCTAGACTCTTACCCGTAGCCCATGTCGGACCTCTGTTGATCTGTGCGTCGTCTCCACCATTTTGCTTCCAGAGCTCTAAAACCAGAAAAATGAACAGTAAAAATGAATTAGGGTTTTACCCTATTTTTCTTAATTTTATTCAAAACATAATTAACAACATTTTAAAAAAAAAATTGTTTTTCCGCGTTTTTACCTCAAACATTCGATTTGGGTAAAAACACGGAGGGGGCACCATAGTAAGCTGTCGTACGATTCGACCAAGAATCGTCGCCTAAAAATGGGAATAATTTTTGCTTTCTCGTAGATCGAGAAGAACTCATCTTTAACGCATTTTCTTCAAAAAATTCGCTAAAGAGAGGGCAAAATGTAGCACCCTAAAATTGGCACAATAAAATCTTAATAATTACATTCATCCTAGTAAATAATTTAAATTCAAATTTTAACCTTCCAAACCGCCCGTTAACCGCCGGGTAATCCGTTTCCCCCTTTTTCGCACCATTTTTAGAGGTTGTTTTGATCTTTTGACGATATCGTCGCCGATCAGACGATATCGCCCCAGATCTAACGATTTCGTTTGGGCTAGGACGTCCAGACGATCTTGTCTCAAAACTAATTTTGCATAATTAGCTTCTGTTCCAACGGGTCTCCAATTCGGGCAGAAGCGTGTCTGTGTCATTAGGGACCCTCCCCCATTGGAGATCTCCCAAATAGGGATGATCTCCAACCTCCTAACCTCCCTCCTAATCCTATTTAATCCTAAGCCCTTCCCTTAGCACCCCCCTGGCTTAAATTCCCTGTAACCCGACTGCATACATGTTAAAATATCCTAAGTTTCTATTTTGCATTAGTTCTATACAGTTTTGTTGCAGGTACCATATTATTTTTCAGCCGGAGCAAGCTTACATCGTCGCCGACGAACCTATTCAGATCGGAGGTGATCTTGTCGAATCAGAGACGATTTCGTACAAATGCGAGACGATTTCGACTGTAGTCAACATTGAGGCAATCAGTGCCTGAAGTTTGCATTTTTTCTTCCATTTTTCTGTTGTTTTATGTTGTAATTAGCAATTTTATTCAGTATTTTATGCTATTCTACATTTTGGAGTTCACCCATCTAGATTAAATGCATAATTAAATCATAATTATTATCTAATTAGCATAATTCATTCCTTGTTTCTGTTTGATATTATTGCTGTCATTTTACACTGTTTCCCTCTGCTAGAAATGTTGTATTTTCTATGTTTTGCACCTATTTCTCTGTTTGCAGGTTTCTGACGAATTCGTCAGATCTCAGACGATCTTGTCTGATCTCAGACGATCCTGTCAAATCAGAGGCGATCCTGACTGCTTCAAGAATCAAAATTGTCATCAGACATTCGGATCAGGTATTCTTCTTTTATATTCTGTAATTTCTCTGTTTTCTATCTTTAATTCTATTTTTTGTATTCATTTAATTTGCATCTGCATATAGAATAGCTTAGACGCATTTTGGCCAAACCTAGGATTTGAATGTTTAAGGCTAAAACGAACACATAAAACACATTCCCAACCTAGGCATGGAAACTGCCATTAAATGTTTCCTGGTGAACCCACCATCCGTCGAAAAATCACCAATATACACCTCCCTTGAGAGACGGGACCTTCGCAAGTCCTCTCAGTCCGAGGTACCGCGACATCCTTTTCACATCCCCCTTTCGGGCACGGATCCTATAGCCTGAAGGTAAGGGTGTGAAAAATTTGGAGCGATACAGTTTCCATCGAAAATGCACCTATTATAATACTAGTTTAAAAAAAAACCACTTTTCCACAAAGCAACAAGTTTTATTCCCCCTTTTGTCTTAGAATTTTCAAAAAGAAATGTTGAAGATCCCCTCTTTGTGTTGCAAAATAAACAAGGATGAAAAAATTGTATGTGGACCCTTTTCAATTCCAAAAAAAACAACTTATCCCTCCAAAAAATGCTTGGAAAGAAAGAAATCGAAATACGGAAGAATACCTCAAGAATTGTGCATCTTTTCATCTTGAGATAAAAAATTCTCTTGTGCCTTCCTTTGAAAAAAATGCCCCTGGTGAGTAAGAAAATGACCATCTAGGGCAAACAAAATGATGTTATGTCAAAATTGCAAAAATAATTGCAAAAAAAATGACAAAAAAAATTGACAAAAAATTGCTATGTTGTCAATTTTCTTGTTTTGGTTGGCTAGGGTGTTAATAATTGCTGCTCGGGCATCAACTGGATGCGTTGGTCATCAAACAAGATGTGTAGGATGTTAAGCTGTGGGTAGCTAGCATCAAGAGCATTGTTGGGTGTCACCGGGTGGCAATGGGCATCAAACGCGCGAGAGGGCATAAAAAAAAACAAACCCTTATAACTCTCGATGAGATTCAAACCGGTAATCTTCCACCAAGCAGTCACCACGCATACCACTCGAGCTAGGGTGCTCGACGAGGATAGGCAGGTAGCATGTTTGTCTTAGCATCGTCAGGCATAGAGAGTGGGAAAAAAAATTAATCCCACATTGTTGATGTTGCAGCGTTGGGAGGCTTTAAAACAAATGAAAGCCACTATAGCTTTCAATTGCTTTCGGGCAACCAACCCTCCCTTTTGCCTCCACAACATCCTGTGTTTGCATACCTCGAACTACATGCTCTATCTATGTGCTTCAGTATCAAACTGTGTGCTCTATCTACGTGCTTTAGTCTCAAACTGTGTGCTTTGTTTGCATGCTTCAATATTGAACTGCATGCAATATCTATGTTCTTCAGTCTCAAACTACGTGCTCTATCTGCATCCTGTGTTTCATTGGCTGGTTATCTGGTTCTTGTGTCTACGTTCTGGTTTGTGTGTTCACGTCTTGTGTTGTGCATGAGCATTGCATCCGTCTGATCTCCAAGAACTATGTCGTAAGAGGAGTTGGAGTAGTTGGGGATTATAGCTACCTTACCCAACGTTGTCATCGTCTTTTGATCACCCATGGCTCTGGTACCATGTTAAATTATGTGCAATCGATGAAAACTTACATTCATGTTGATTAGAATAAATACAAATCTAAAGTAGGTTGGTAGTTGCACAACTACCCAACCTAACTTGGAGAGCGCTAATGCGCTATTTTATCATGCTAAATAATAAATTAATAAATGCTAACTATAGTTACCTATAGTTTCTAACAATCCCAACCCTCTCCTCATTGTCCCACTTCACCTCCTTCACTCCACCCCTTTTGTTGACCTGCTCCCTTATCTCTCTTTCCACCACCTACCAACCTACTCCACCCTCTCTCAACCCACCCCTCTAACCTACTCCACCCCCCCCTCAATCCAACACACCATCAATCCATCCACTCCCTCTCAATCCACCCTCCATTTTATGCACTCTTTCCCTTCCCATCCCCTTCAAGGTGATGCTCAACACCTAGCTCTCTTTTCTAAACGCTCTTCCCTTCCTTTTCTTTTTTTCTCTTTTTTATACTTAACCCTTCCCTTCTAATCCACTTTAGATATGAGCCTGATTTGTTGCCTTTCTAGAGTTGCTTTGTTGTTTTTATTCTATTATATATATATAGGCATTTTAAAATAATATTAAAAAAGAGTTTCATTGTGCCCTTTAGGCACATGTCTGAGTCTAGTAGCCCTTGTTAAGAGTAAGGATCCCTCAAGTAGAGTAATGGTAGAACCTTCACGATGTAGCAATATTGGTCCAAGCAGAAGAGGCATGACTAATTAGGGATCTAAACATAACCATAGGAATAAACCTACCTTAGACAAATTCACAAACTATCAATCAACACTATTGAATGGCATAAAGATCCTGCACTCTCTAGAGACCTTAATTGTCTCCTTAGGGGTAGGCATTCTTGAGTGAAAAATTAGCAAACTCAAATATAGAGCATTGATTAACAAATTCTTGGGGAATAATTTATCACTTCTAGTACAAGATATTTGGCTTCTACAAAATTGGGGTCCCTATAAAGATCTTCATTTTATTTCATTTTTTTCTTATCATCTAAAATAATGAGAGGGAGAGAGAGAGAGAGAATTTTGAAAGAAGGCCCATGGTACTACAAAGAGGTAAGACTTTATGTTTGATCTTGGACCCAAAGATTAAAATAAAATTGTGAATTTGGATGCCATCATCCTCTCAAATGGGTTTTACCTTCAATACCTATTGAAAAATGTGAATAAAAAAGTGCTTTCAAGTAATCAAAACACATTGGGGACATTTGTCACGTTGATCAAATATACAATAAAAACTCTTCCTACAATTTTCCCAAAGATCTATTAAAATAGATCCCAGTGTAATACTCCCTAAAGCCACCACCTTTCAAACTATAATAGGTAACACAGCCCAAAAACTATTGTGCAAGCCTTCCCATTATTGTTTTAGTCATACAAATCACTAAAATTAGACTTTAAGGCCCCACAGGAGGAAAGAAATGGATTAAGGACCACAACAAGGACAAAAGAAGTCTTGGAGGGCTAAATACTCTCCATAACTATAGTCAATATGTGGAAGAAATGCCATCAAAATAACTTTCTCAAACTTAAGGAAGATATCATGGTCAGGTCTAAGGATTATCCTACTAACACTGACAAACCAACAGTCCCTCTTGAGGTAATATCAATATAAATCCTCTCATGAGGTTAGTTTAGAACAAGTGAAAAAATCTAGACAAGATAAAATAGCTCAAATGGAGGTAGATATACCATGTCTAATTTATGCCTCACTTGATGCCCCCTCTCATGCATAACAAATCATAAATGTCATACTTTAGGAATATCTAGACAATCTAGACTTCTTAGTTGGGAAAGGGACACACAAAGTAATAGTATTCGATACAAGAGTAGATCTAAATCAAATATTGGTTAAAGAAGTCAAAGGGGAAGATAAGAAGAATTTATTGTCGGTGGAAAGAGTAACAAACACTCAAATTGGTTATTGTTACAACCCCAATATATAGCTAGTCGGCTATATGGATTCTTCCAATTATTCACTCACTGATTTATTATTAATTAGGGTAGATTGATTTGTATTTTGTTCATATTTGATTTGAGAATTCATTTGTGATATCCTCAAGGACTATGCCTTCCTAGAGGCAAGGACGTGGCCCTCCTTAAGTGGCGATTACATCCTAATTTATTTATTTCATCTGTATTTCATTTTATTGCAAGAATTATCATCTCTTCATTATTCATATATCAACATGATAGATTATTAAGGTAGAAATACCTTAACAAAGGTATCAGTTTTTGTATTCTGAGCATGGCGTGGTGGGTTTCTCCTGCAGCTTACAACAAACGTAATCGGTTGTTATTCTACAACGCTAAGAGACGTCGTCCAAAGAACGAATTTTTAGCAGCAAAGATTAATTAAAATTAGTAGGGATGTTCAACGCAAACCCTAAGAGCCATCTTATTAGTCATTCATTGCAGGAAACATTGGCAGGCTAGAAAAATCAAGGTATCCTCGTGTTTGATATATAGAACACTCCTCACTATCCAACATTGGTAAACAACAAGCACATTCATTTATGCTGAAGGTGGAGCTTCCTAACAATGTTTAGTAGAAGAACACATTCACAGAGGACGTGTCACTATGAAAGGACAACAAACTTGAGTGTTACCCTTAGTGGGAAGTGTCAGGCATAACAGGCATTCAAAACATCGTTGAATCACACAAAAACTGTAGGGAAATATGTAGTGTACAATATCAAGCATCACCGACCAATCATATTGTAGGAATAAAAATAATTAATGCTTAACCTAAGGTACAATTTTATTATTATTATTTTTTCCTAGAACATTTATCCCACATGCATTGTGTGGTTAACAAGACAAGATTTATAATCATCTAGTCACCTCTAGTTGAATGTGACATTAATTAGACAATCTATCTTCCCTCATGCACGTAATTTGTCCCATGTCCTAGCATCGTTTGACGTGTTCTTTCTCGAGTGGTTCAAATTTGTCTTATCCTACGTGTTAGCCTTGCATACATTTATCTTGCGAGGTTTTTGTCTAGCAATGTCTTCCTTCCATTGTGTCCTCCCTTCTTTATATCCTTCACTTGTTCATTGTCATCTGATATGTCATCCTATCGCTCCTCGAGTCATTCGTGTCCTACACATTTCATGTTTTTTGACATTTGTGTCCTCTCGTTTTGGGTCATTGTGTCCTTTGTATCCTCCAGGTCGAGTCCTCATCATGTCTAGTTCACTATCATATCAGTTCACCTATCCCTTGTGATCGCTGACGTGTTAGGTTTCACTATCTTATAAGGTCCCCTGTCCCGTGGTCGCTATCATACCAGTTCAATATCAAATCTTAGGTTTCGTTATCTTGTCAGGTCCCTTATCCCTATGGTCGATGTCATGTCAGTTCAATGTCAAGTCTCGTGTCCCTTGTGTCCTCGTCATCTAGATGTGGTGATTTCTCTTTATTCGCTACTAGCCATTAAAGAAAATAGTCGTTGGAAGATTCAAATTCAAAACTAGGCATTGGAAGATTCAAATTCAAAACTCCGCATCACAGTTGGAGCAATAGTTGAAGCAAAAAATCACACAAATTTTTGCCAAAATTAACCAATTTTTTTGCAGAAATTGAAGATAATTTTTTAAGCAGGACTTATTGGCAAGTGCATGAGCGAAAGGTGGACCAAAGGACCAAACGGTCGATTATCAAGTTCTGATAATCCAAACGAAGGACTTCTAAGATCACCAAGAAGACATTTAAGAAATAAAGATACACAATACAACTCTCCTTTACGCATTAATAGTTTTGATTACAATCATCCTACTATCAACCCTATTGCTCCTTTCGACTCATCCCATGAAAACATCACAAATGAGGAAGTGGACAACACCAATGCTAATAACCAAAAACTCCAAATCACTATGGCTCAATTAGCGAATAGTATAAACGACATAACTAAAATGTTGCACCAAGTATTAGGAAGACAAAACCAAGAAGCCCCTCCTTCCTCTCATAACTACGGTAGAAGGCATGCTAGTGAGGATAAGGATACAGAGTAATATTATCACCAAACAAGATGGCCTACAAGTGTTAATATCTCATGCATCGATATGCCTACCTTTGAGGGTAATGATACACGTGGGTGGTTAGCTAAAATGGAAGGCATCTTAGATTTATATCGGGTCCCCGAATCCGAAAAAGTTCCTTATGCTTCCTTCAAACTAGGTATTGAAGCTTACCAATGGTTTTCTTGGCAAAAACGTGAGCATAGTCGACCCATATTATGGGATGAATTTAGCACACTTTTTCTCAAAATATTTGATGAGGGATCTTCATCTTCATACATGGTTCAGTTGTTGGCACTTAAACAAACATGATCATTAAGGGAGTATATTTCATAATTCACTAGTTTGCTTTCTTATGCCAGAAACTTACCATCTGATGTGGTGGTATCTGCTTTTAGACATGGGTTGAAAGAGAATATTCAGATTGAATTTGACTTGCATTATCCATACTCATTAGATGACTGTATAAATATTGCCAATTTGGTTGATAAAAAAGTGCAATATGGGACATCCTCCAGACGAGATTCTTATAATCGTCCTCAATATCGCAACAACTCCTTTCGTAGAAATGATAAACCATCAAGATATTACTGCTATAAATATCGCAATCACCATCCAAAATATCAAGCATGTGTACCAAGATAAAATTTTCAAATAGAATATGATTACAAGGAGGATAAAGAGGAAATCAAATATATCAATTCACATATTCTTCCATGTCCGAAGAACAAGTTGAACACAACGAAGCAGTAGGTGAAGAAGACACTATGGCAATTTTAGTACATGCTCTTATGGGATTATCATCTCACCATACAATCAAGGTATCAGGATTCATTCGACAGAAGAATGTAAATGTGTTGATCGACTCAGGGAGCACTCATAATTTTATCAACATAAAAGCTACTAGGGCATTAAACTTACACATTAACTCCTCCAATCAAGATAAGTTTCAAGTTATAATTGCAAATGGAGGAATTGCTCAATGTATTAGCAGAACATCTCCAGTTTCATTACAAATGAGAAGTTATACTTGGCATGGCACTCTCTTTGTTATAAATTTAGGGAATTCAGAGGTTATTTTGGGAGTTGAATGGTTAGAACAATTGGATACAGTCAGTTTTAATTTTAGACAACACTTTGTGGAATGGAAATAAAATGGAAAAACCATTCACTTCCAATGAATTCCAACCCTTCCATCAAGGGTAGTAAGTTCTCACAACATGGAGAAAATATTAAGGAAAGGTAATTATGGATTCATAGCTCAAATTAACTGTATGGAGAGGCAAGCACAGGATATTCCAGAAATTCACTCAAAAAATCTTCAAAATATTGTGGCTAACTATGATTATGTCTTCCAAGAACCAAAGGAACTACCTCCAAAAATATCTTATGACCATGCCATACACCTTGTTCCAGGAAGTCTTCCCCCTAATTTTCATCCTTATCATTACCCCCAACCTCAAAAAATAGAAATTGATAAAATTATCCAAGAACTTTTAGAACATAAAGTCATCTGTCACAGCACTAGTCCTTATTCTTCACCAGTAGTTCTGGCTCATCGTAAAGACAATTCTTGGCGTATGTGTCCTGATTTTCGTTCTCTCAAAAAAATCACCATCAAGGATAAATTTTTTATTCCTTTCATTGATGATTTATTAGATGAATTACATGGTGCAAAATATTTTACAAAACTAGATTTACGCTCTGGTTTTCACCAAATTAGAGTTAGGGATGAGGACATTCCTAAAACAACTTTTTGTACTCATGAATGTCACTACGAATTCTTGGTCATGCCTTTTGGTCTCACTAATGCCCCATCCACATTCCAAAGTCTCATGGACCATGTGTTACTCATATATAGTAAAACATGGAAGGATCATATGATGCATGTGGGGAAGGTTCTTCATATATTACACAAAGAAAAACCTTTTGTCAAACACTCTAAATGCTCTTTTGGTGTTCAAGAAGTTGAGTATTTGGGTCGTATCGTTTCACATGAAGGTGTTAAAGTGGATCATAATAAGATTAAGGTCATTCAGGATTGACCTTTACCTAAGACCATAAAGAAACTTCATGGTTTTTGGGTCTTACCAGCTACTATCGCAATTTTATACGTAACTGTAGAAAAATTGCAACTCCTCTCATGACTCTTATAAAAAAGGATGCTTCTTATTGGTCAGAAGTAGCCACCCAAGCATTCGAGGCCCTCAAAGAAGCAATGTGTACTACTCCAATTTTGGAAACTTTAGATTTTCACAAACCATTCGTGATTGAATGTGACGCTTCAGGAATAGGTATTGGGGCAGTACTAATGCAGGAGGGACATCCTTTGGCATTCAAAAGTAAACAAATTTCAAAAAAAAAAATTTGAAGGTCCACATATGAGAAATAAATATTGGCTATTCTACATGCGGTTGAGAAATGGAGACATTGTTTAATCAGTAGTCGCTTTATTATTAAAACGAATCATAGTAGTCTCAAGTATTTTCTAGAACAAAGATTTTCTTATCCAGAGCAAAACAAGTGGTTAAAAAAATTATTGGGATATTATTTTGTTATCGAGTATAAGAAAGGGAAATAAAACTTGGCAGCAGATGCATTATCGTGAAAATATGAAGATGAAGTGGTTATCAATGCTATTTCAGGTCCATGTTCCCAATGGGTTGCTCAGCTTCAAGAAGAATGGTTGTCAAATACAAAAACAGTTCAAATAATTCGGGAATTGTTGTTGGGATCATCCAAGCATCCTCTTTGTTACTATGATGGCAATGTATTAAGAAGAAAGAATCACATTTACATTCCACACAATTCTACAATCAAATCCTAGATTTTGGACAAATCGCATGCTTCTCCATCAAAAGGACATTCAGGTTTTTTAAAAATATATATGCGGGTTAAACAATCCTTTTATTGGAAAGGATTAAAATCAGAGGTTAAAAAATGGGTGTCTGAATGCGAAGTATGCCAACGCAATAAGGGTGAAACAGTCAAAACACCAAGATTGCTTCAACCATTACCTATTCCAAATCGCCAATGGGAACACATTTCAATGTATTTTATTGAAGGTCTTCCTAAATCAAAAGGCAAAATAGTAATTTTTGTGAAAGTGGATCGCCTCTCCAAATATGCTCACTTCCATGCTTTACAACATCCATTTTCAGCAAGCAAAGTGGCTAAGGTATTTATGGATTCAATTTTCAAATTGCATGGAATGCCTAAAAATATTGTAAGTGATCATGATCCCATCTTTACTAGCAATTTTTGGAAATAATTATTTCCTCTTAGTGGTACCAAGTTGAATATGCCTTCTGCATACCATCCTCAAACAGATGGTCAAACTGAGATAGTTAACAAATGACTGGATACCTATCTAAGATGTTTTGCTTAAGATAAACAATATCAATGGAGTCATTGGATTTCCTTGGCAGAATGGTGGTACAACACTTCGTACCATTATTCCATTAAGATGTATCCATTTGAAGCATTTTATGGAGTCAAACCACTAACAATAGCATATTATGTTCCAAGTTCTTCCAAAGTGGCCCAAGTATACAATTGGTTCCAACACCGACAGTCAATGCTAACATTCTCAAAGAAAACTTGGTCCAAGCACAGAATCACATGAAGCAAAAACAAGACACACATTGTTATGAAAGACAATTTAATACAGGTGATATGGTGTTCCTGCATTTGCAACCCTACAAATAGTTGTCATTAAATATCAATAGCAGTAAAAAATTGGCTCTACAATTTTATGGTCCTTACAAAATAGTACGTCGCATTGGAGAAGTGGCATATAAACTAGAGCTTCCTCCCTCATATCATATACATCTAGTATTTCATGTCCTATCTCAAGAAGGTGATCAGCAAGAAAGTACATTCTCAATCAGAATTACCAGTACTCAATGAAGAAGGGCGTATATCTCTCCAGCCTGAAATAATTTTACAAAGCAGAACATGTATGTTGAGATCCCATCACATCAAAGAATTCCTCATCAAATAGTAGGACATACCTGAAGAAGATGCTACATGGGAACCATAAAGTATTTTCCAATCATTTCCAGCTTTGAGGACAAAGCTTTTCGAGGAGGGGAGCCATGTTACAACCCCAATATATAGCTAGTCGGCTATATGGATTCTTCCAATTATTCACTCATTGATTTATTATTAATTAGGATAGATTGTTTTGTATTTTTTTCATCTTTGATTTGAGAATTCATTTGCGATATCTGCAAGGATTGTGCCTTCCTAGAGGCGATTACATGGCCCTCCTTAAGTGGTGATTACATTCTAGTTTATTTATGTCATCTGTATTTCATGTTATTGCAATAATTATCATCTCTTCCTTATTCATATATCAGCATGATAGATTATTAAGGTAGAAATACCTTAACAATTATAGTTTCCTTAACTCCATTGAAACAAACAATAAAAACCTAAAACCACCCTCAAGTCCACAAGTCAACTTGTAAGCTACCCCCATACATTAACCTGTTATTTAAGGTTTTTCAAAAAATAGCATTTGTTTTAAATATTATCACTATCGATAGCAACATTGTAATCTTCATTATCCGAACATGTACTAGACATAATACAATATATCTATAAGTCAGAATGTTATTTCATAATGTTTTTCAATTATACTAACTTAAAGGTGTTCATCTATGTTGGTACTAAAATTTTATAGATTACACTTCAATGTATCTATTCATTCCTAATTATTGGGGACCATTCCCATTCTTTTGGTATACTTCCCAATCGTTAGGAACCAAACCCAATATTTAGGGGTTAAGAATCAAATTTGAAACCATTATTGTAAGTTCACTATTTTAATTGGAGTTGTTATGCCTGCATATGGGTTGTGTTTAAGATGAAATAGTTTTGGTTTCATGAAACTTAGACTTCTCAATATTTTCTAGGTCTTCTAAATTTATCAAAGCAATCTAGACCAAACAATATTTATTCACATTGACAGCCTATTAATTAAAGAATGGAAAGTCAAACCGTAAATCCTAAGTACTTGTGAATTCAATTCCAAAAGAGATATATTATCGATAAGGTCACATATTCACTACTTTCTAATTTACTTTTTTTGTTATAAAAATAGAACAACTCATCGATTATCACTAAAAGTAATTTAAGTTATATATATGTGATGAGTTGATTCTTGATTCTCATTACCATGTTGTTTGTTGGAATCAGTATCAACACCAAGTAATTATTAAGTCATAAGGCAAGACAACAATAATATCTTATATGTAATGTTTTTATTCCATGTCCATCCCTTTAGTGACTTATTTTTTTTTTTGGTAAGTAGTGTTTGTATTTACAACGGGTTTTAACAAGGATCCCAAAACCTGATTACATAAGCAATGGGCCTAGGGCATCAATCCCTTGAAACTGAACACCAAAACAGAAATCCCGCCTAGCGGTAACGGTAAGCATGAAACAATCCCTCTCGACGAGAAACAAACAAATAAGAAAGAAAGTAGTTTTGGAGATCCCGCCCGACGGGGAGTAGCCAAAAACCACCATCGAGAAGATATCGCCCAATGGGAAGCAAAGAAAAACCGTTACAATAAAATCCCGCCTCGCGGGAAGCAGTAAAAACCACCACAAACAGTCCCGCCTAGCGAGAAGCAACAGGGAAATCCCGCCATCCGAGAAACCAGCAGAAAAGAAAGGATCCCACCTCGCGGGAAAATCGGCGGATTTGGCGGATCCCGCCCTGTGGAGAAACCAGCCGCCCATCGGGAAAACATTCCATTCAGCGAGAGCCATCCTGTAGGAAGCCGACAGCCAGCACAGAGAGGATCCAGCCCATCAGGAAGTGACCAAAGATTTGTACCACAAGGAACCCGCCCCGGGAAAACAAAAGAGGATCCCAGCAGCAGGGACCAAGAATCCCGTCCAAGCACAGATCCCGTCGAGGATTCACAAGAAAAAGGGGGAAGCTGTCCAAACCCTAAACCGTCACCTCCACCGCACCGAGAAACGCAAGGGACCAGATCCACGCGAATAACCTGCAAAAAACCCCAGGGGGAAGCCTGAGGGAAAAAGGGAAGGGATCCCCAACCAAATAGGGATCCCTGGGAAGCACCAGTCCGAAAAAACAACCAAGGAAACCCTATCCGGCCGGGAGGGGCGCAGATAGTGGAGAAGGATCTCCCCCAGGAGATCATCTGCAAACAACCACTCCCCGGGAGGGATGACCTGGGTTGAGCTAGGGACTGGGCAGGAACCAGAAGCCATGGGAGGGGGAGCAGGGGAGGGACCAGAGCCCTCCCCTCTCTACTTTCAAATTTAATAATTTGACATTAATTCAAAATTGTCATTTCTTTTTAGAACCATATGCAAATCGAGAGAAAAATATTATGAAGTCAATATAGAAAGAAGAAGTATGGATAATTTAGTGTCTATGGAGATGGAAGAGGGAAGCAAAAGCAAGATGGAGAAACTAGTACTTCTCAAAGTAATTTCAGTAAAAACTCTAGAGAAAGAAAAAAATTCTCAAGAGGAAGGAGTGGTTATGGTAGAGGAAGAAGTAGAGGATTCCCCAAATTTTGGTTTATATGGAAAGAAGTTGATCATCGAGCATTTGAATGTCCAATAGTGTAGCAAGGCAAAAGTAAAGGAAATGAAGCTAGGAATCATATTGCATAAGCAAATGAATAAAATATTGCTTGATTTAAATTCATGGAGGAACCAAAACAAGGAGAATATCTCATGATGAAGAGAGTGTTGTTTAAACTAGCCAAAGAGGAGCATGAACCAGTACAAAGAAGTCTTTTTAGAACCATATACAAATATAGAGGAAAGTGTTACAAAGTCATTATGGACAATAAAATTTTGGATAATTTAGTGTCTACATAGATGGAAGAGGGAAGCAAAAGCAAGATGGAGAAGCTAGTGCTTCTCAAAGTAATTTAAGCCAAAACACTATAGAAAGCAAATATTTCTCAAGAGGAATGGGTAGAGGATTACTCAAAATTTGCTTTAGATGTGGAGAATCCAGTCAATGGGTATTTGAGGGTCCAATAGTATAATAGGGAAGTGGTAAAGGAAAGAAAGCCAAGAATCATAGTGCATAAGTATATGAAGAAAGTATTGCTTGACCAAAATGCATGGAGGAACCAAAATAAAGAGAATCTCTCATGATGAAGAGAGTGTTGTTCAAACTAGCCAAAGAGGAGCATAAATCAGTAAAAAGAAGAATTATTTTTAGAAACATATGCAAATCAAGAGAAAAGTGTTACAAAGTCAGTGTGGATAACAAGAGTATGGATAATGTAGTGTCTAGAAAGATTGTAAAAAAGCTTGGGTAGAAGAGGGTTGAACACCCAAATCCATACAAGATCTCATGGTTACAAATTTTACAACAAATTTTGGTAAGTAAACAATGTATGGTGAAATTTCAAATTAGTTCTTACAAAGATGAGGAACTATGTGATATTATGCCAATGGATGTTTATCATGTTTTGTTGGGAAGGCCAAGGTAGTTTGATAGATAGGCAGTGCATGATGGTAGGGTAAATACCTACATTATTGTGAAGGATAACAAGAGGTAACAATTAGTACACTACAGGACAAAGGAGAAGAAGTGAATAAAAGTGCTAAAGTATGTTTGATTATGGAAAAACAATTCTTAAGGGGATGAAGAAGGAGGAAGTATGTTTGGGTTTCACTACTAAACCCACAAAAGATGTGACAACGGAAAATATGGATAAAATTCCACATGAAATGAAGGATTTGTTGAAAGAGTATTTGAAGATTCTTTCAGAGGAGTTTCTAGATGGGTTGCCACCTATGACGAGTATTAGTCATCACATAGATTTCATTCTCGTATCAAGCTTACAAAATAAGATAGCTTATAGAATGACACCTATGGAGAATGAGAAAATGAAGAGACAAGTCCAAGAGTTATTAGGTAAGGTTATGATTATTTAGAGCTTAATCCCATGTGTAGTACCATTTGTACTAGCACCCAACAAGGGTGGAGCATGACATATGTACATAGATTCTTGGGTCATTATTAAGATAACCATAAAGAACGAGTTTTTATTGTCACACATGGATAATTTTATGGAGTTGAGTACTTTATGAATATATATTTGAAGAGAGACTATCATAAAATCTAGATTAGAGAGGGGGATAAGTGGAAGACCGAATTCAATACAAAGGATGGATTGTATGAGGTCATGTCATTTGGATTGACCAATGCATTAATTATTTTCATGCAATTGATGAATGAAGTGTTGAAACCATGTCTTGGTAAGTTTGTTGTATTTTATTTGGATGATATTTTGATATTTAGCAAATGTAAAGACCATTTGGTGCATTTGAGATTGATTTTGCAAAGGTTGAATGAAGAACAATTGTTGGTCAACTTGAAGAAATGTAGCTTTATGCAGAAAGAGTTAGTGTATTTGGGATTTGTTATTTCATAAGAAGGCTTGTATATGGATCCAAATAAGGTTAAAGGTATTGTGGATTGACCATCACCAAGAAGTATATTTGAAGCAATAAATTTTCATGGTTTGATAAGTTTTTACAAGAAGTTTATTAAAAAATTAGTGGGATTTGTGTACCTATCACGAAAATATTAAAGGGTGGTAAGCATGATTTCAAATGGATCATTACAGTAGAAAATAAATTTTCAAATATTGAAGGAGAAGGTAATGGAACAACTAGTTTTAGCTTTGTCATATTTCAACAAGGTTTTCCAAGTGGATTGTGATGTGAGCATAGACTTCATTCTTGGGTTTCCAAAGACAAAAAGATGTAATGACTTCATTTTTGTTGTTGTTGATAGATTTTCAAAAATGACACATTTTATACCTTACAAGAAAACAAATGATGCTATTAAGAAGTGGTGATATTGCATGGATTGTCAAAGAGTATTTTTCAAATAGGGACACTATATTTGTGGGCCATTTTTAGCAGACTTTGTGAAAGAAATTGGATACTAAGTTGGATTTTACTTCATCCTATCATCCATAAATTGATGGATGAATAGAAGCCTTGGGAATTTGTTGAGATGCTTGGTTGGAAAGAAACTGAATCTATGGGATACTACCTTAGCACAAGTTGAATTTTTATATAACTCAAACAATAGAAGTACATCCAAGAGCCCTTTCCAAATTGTGTATAAATTCAATACTAGAGGAGTGGATGAGTTGAGAGATACAACTGATTCAAGAAGAAAAGAGTGTTACAACAAAATATGTTTTTGAGTATATGCATGAGTTGCACAAGAAAGTGAAAGTTGATTTGGAGAAGAACACTATGAGGTACAAACAACATGTTGATCTCAAGAGGAAAGAACATAAATTTTAGGTTGGAGATAAGGTTTTAGATCACTTGAGAAAAGAGAGGTTCCAGATGGAACTTATAACAAGCTAAAGTGGAAAAATATTGGACCTTATAAGGTCTTGTGGAAATTTACAGCTAATGCTTATGAGATTGAACTTCGAAAGGAGTGGATATATCATCGAGTTTTGACATTTTTTATTTGTATCCTTAACATGAGGGACTAGAAAATAAAAATTAAGATATAATTTCATATTTGGCTATGGAAGAATGGGTACAATAGTTTCTAGAAAAGGAATGGGGTGAGGTAGAAGCGATGATAGACGTTGGAGTGGTTAAGAAGACGAGGTAGTGAGTATGATGAGTATTTGATAAAATGGAATAATCAGTCAACAAAAGAAGCCAAATGGAGAAGTGCATCCAAAGTTGCCAAGCATGAGATATTTATTGAAGATTTCATAAGACGTTCATGAGCTGAAGTTCATAAAACATTTCTCTTATTCGATATGGGAGCATCTGGGTAAATAATAATAATAATAATTTAAGATCTTTTCAGCTGCCAAGAGGAGCATGAATTTTAACCTTCCATGTTCCACCTTTGTTCCCATTATTGGAAAAATATAAATTGGGAGTTTTGTTGCAATTTCCACATTACCAGCAAGGGAAGCTATTTAATGAAGTTTTTGAGTCTTGTTGTAATTTCAAGATTACTAGCAAGAAAAGCTATCTAATGAAGTTTTTGAGTTTTGTTGCAATTTCTAGATTATTCTCAAGAGAAACTATGTAATACAATTTTGAGTTTTGTTGCAATTTCAATATTACCAGCAAGAGAAGCTATCTAACGAAATTTTGAGTTTTGTTGCAATTTCAAGATTACCGACAAGGGAAGCAATCTAATGAACTTTTAACCTTTGCTGCAATTTCTAATTTATTGGCAAGGGGAGAAATTTAATGAAGTTTTGAGTTTTGCTACAAATGTTAGTTTACCATTAAAGGATTTTTTTTGTGACTACACTTTTTTGTTGCTGGTTTTAATTTTAGATATTGAATAGTTGACTAATTTAATGAAGTTTTGAGTTTTGCTATAAATTTCAATGTTGATAATGGAAGTTCTTTTTTGTGACTGCACTTTTTTGCTACTGGTTTTAATTTTAGATTCTGAATAGTTGTCAATCATAAAAATTTTTCAAAGGAAGTTCTTTTTTGTGATTGCACTTTTTTTCTATTGGTTTTAATTTTAGATGTTGAATAGTTGCCACTCAATATTTTTTAATGCAATAAAATAATTGCTATTCATTTTCTAGTTGTGTAAATTTGTTGTGAAACATTTGAACTATTAGAAGAGTTTATCTTTCATTAGACCCTCTTATCTGAACTACATCACTCAACATTATCTTTTCAATCAACTCAATGCAAAGTAATAGACATTTGATGATTCTTCTAGCCAAACATTACAAAAGTTGTTTTTTAGCCAAAGAAAAGTTTGGAGAATTTGAATTTTAGATACACTTTCAACCAACTCAGGTGTAGGAGACCAAACATAAATGAACATAAATTAGTGTATTTTAACTTCTTCATTTAAAAGGCTAATTAAAAATTTTATTGATAAAAAAATACATATTATAATATTGAAAAATAAAAAAATGATTGAAAATTTAAAAATAACTTAAAATATGATAAACTTATATTTATATTTATGTATAAATAAATAAATTGATTGAATTTAAGTTAACATGTAATTATAACATAAGAGTCAAAATATAATATAAGATTAATTATAAGTAAAAAACTAGATTTTAATGAATTTCATAAACATTAGATAGATGGATAGTATATTAGTTTTAGTGGGGCACTCCCATCAAAATTATAATATTATTTGTTGTGAGGTCAATTAAAACATATATAACTTGTCCTTTTATCAAAGGTATTCTTATTTTTTTCTATCAAATAATTCTCCATCTTCCTCAAACTATTATGTTTCTGCAATAAACTACTTGGCATCATTTCATTAAAAGTTGAAATCTCACTCACTCAATTACCTTCTAAAATTTAAATTTCTCCGAGGTGAAGATCAACACTACGGTTGGTTAAATTATATCTTACTCGCCTTCCTTCTCTATGAATATGCTCGCATTTCTAAGAGATTGCCTCCTACAATAGTTGATGAACATCAATAATAATATTATTTTTATTCAATCCCCACATCATCGAATCCCCATATCCATTTTTATTAATAGCATTAATGATAATATGTGAGTCTTGCTTAATTGAAATATATTTATATCTAATTAAATTATAATTTTAATCTATATTAAATGTGCCCTAGCCTCAACATATGTTTTAGTTGAAGGTCCATTTATTTTAAGGATATTTTTTCCTTCATTATTTTGAAAAACACAATCTCCACTAGCTTTTCCTAGATTTTCTTTGGATGCATTATCAAAATTAATTTTGATAGACCCAATTTCTAGACATTTATAGGTCATCATAGTTCGAACCAAACCCTTTGTGTTAACTCCATTATCTCAAATGGCCCGTTTATGTATATTCAAATCTTGTAACCAAGAGGCTAACATCTCTTTTTCTACACTCGAAACTTCCCATGAGAACACCATGCCAATAAACGTTTTCCAAGAGAGACAATAATATAGTTCTAAATTTGGACATGATTTTGAGATTTATTTTTTAAAATTATATTATACCTTTTAAACCATAAATTAAAAAAAATAATGGCAAGACCAATCCTCCACATAATACATAATGCTTTAGCTTTGCATTTATTAATCCAACATTTTACCAACTCTTTCAATGTTAATGGAGCTACTTAATATATTCTCATATTTATAAAAAGTAACATCTAATGGTGTAAGCAAAAGGTGACAAACTAAATAGTCTAATGTTTCTAGATCCTTCTCACACAAGACACACATGAGAGACCCATAGTATCCTCTTATTTGTAGACTCTCTTTTACAAGAATCTTACTTTGGACTACTAACCAAAGAAATGTTGAGGCCTTAGGAAGGGCCTCAAATGACCAAACATTTTTCCAAGGGAAATCATTGAAATAGAAAATTTTAATTGCTTTATATCTACATATCTTAACTTGACTGACTATCAACTATCTTTTAATACATTCTAAACCAACTCATCCTTTTGTGTAAAAATATGCAAATAAAACTCTCGAAGCATATTTTGAAGCTCATCTACAATTGGTTTTAATTCCTCTCATTCAACAAGGCTACTAATAGAAATTTGTAATTTGGAGTTGTTGCTCACACTATTATAATATTTTGTCTTTGAAATTTTAAAAGCTAGACATACCTAGTATAATGATTGTTATTCTAAAGTAGAAGTAAGAGGATAAGGTTTCAACTAAGCATCGAACCAAAAATTTGTAAATTCCCCTCAATGATTAACCATCTAATGTATTTCTTTATCAATTGTAAACTATCTAATATGAAGTTTCATGTTGGCAATCCTCTAGGTAGGGTTTATTTCCTTAATAATTGCATTGCATCAAAATAACCTATATAATAATGAAGTGCCATTTTCATCTAACTATTCCCTTCATCTTTGAATAATCTTCATCCAAGTATTGCCCTTAAGGACAAACTCATAAGTCTACAATTCCATAAGCCTTCACCTCCAATATTTTTTCCTTTGTAAACTCTATCATACTTACAAAGAAAAAATCTAATTTTTCCTTGCACCCTATCCAAAGAAAATCTCTTTAAATTTTGTCAAATTCAAATGTTACAACTATTGACAATCTTAAAATTGACATCATGTATATAGGGATGGATTGCAATGAAGTCTTTATGAGTTGTAGCATTCTGATAATGGTTAAGAACTTACCTTTTTGACTTACCAAACAAGACATTATTCTATCCAAAATATAGTCCCAAAGCTCCTTATTTCCTTTATGATACAAATAAATACCCAAAAAAGTTGATGAAATTTTTTAATTTTAAACCCTAAATATCCATAATAGTTCATTGTAATCTAGGAAGAGCAAGGGTTGATTGGAAGCAAGTTTGTTCTAGGAAGAGCAATGGTGGATTAGGCCTCAAGAAAATAAAATAAATGAATTTGGCCCTTATTGCAAAACAGGGTTGGAAGTTTTTCAAAATGGATGAAGTTGGATGGGTAAAGATTTTAACAGCTAAATATCTTGGCAAAGATGGTAATTTCCTTGATATTCAGGCCAATCCAAAGAGCTCTATTTTTTAAAAACACCTTCTTGATTCTAGGTTTATTATTCAAAAAGGCTTGAGATGGAAAATTGGTGATGGTAGAAAAGTTAACTTTTGGGATGATAGTTGGATTCGTAATGAGCCCTTGATTAGAGACCAACTTCTAAACTGCTTAGAGCCCTTTACTATGCAATCCTGTGTATCTAGATTCATTAATTTTATTTAGGTAAGGGATGGAAAAAGAACTTGGAAGACTTTATCTCTTGTTAACCCCTCTCCCAGGTAAATTCGTGCTCTAAATTCTTTATCCAATATTCTCATAATTCTTCTCCTTAATCCTAACCCGTCAGTTGATTCCCCTGTTTGGAAAGTAGATAATAAGGGTATTTTCACGGTTAAATCTGCTTACTTTCTTCAGTTTGATGAGGAAGAGGATTGGTTTCCACCCAATAAGTGAGTAAGATATGGTTCAAACACCTCATACCTAAAGTTAATTTCTTCTTTTGGTTGGCCACCCATAAAAAAATCCTTACTATTGAAAATCTTCATAAAAGAGGCTTTCCCATTTTGAATAGGTTTTATCCGTGTGAAGTGGCTTGGGAGAATGCTAATCATTTATTTCTTGAGTGCCCCTTCTCCTTAGAAGTTATCCATATTCTCATCAAATTTAATGTTACTTGGGTCATGCCTAATAATATTTTGGATCTATGTTTGCAGTGGGTTGCCCCCTTCCATAATATTCTGCTTAGAAATTATTGGTCTTTCTGTTTGTCTCATTTTCTTTGGGGTATTTGGAATAAAAGAAACAATAGAGCCTTCAAGAATGTTAAAGATGATCCCCTGCATGTGGAAGTTAAAATTTTCAATTCCTTGAAAGAAAATATTTCCATAATCCCTATCAAAAATGATAAATGGTCCCATAGCGAAGGTAATCTTACTAGCTAGCTGGGTATCTTGAATCTGGAAGGTATTTGCATTCTACGCACCCCAATCCTAGAGATCTTGTCAAATAGTAGCCTTCGCCTCAGGGTTGGATAAAATTGAACTTTGATGGGGCAGCTAAAGGTAACCTAGGCACCCCAGGGACTGGAGGAATCATCAAGAATGAAAAAGAGGTTATTCTTTTGGCCTATGCTGACTTCTTAGGTGTTCAGTCCTTTTTTTTGTTGAAGCTTGGGCGTTTTATCAAGGGGTCATGCCCCTGAAAAAATTGAATGAAAATAAGGTGGTGATCAAAGGTGACTCTCTTTTTGTCATTAATATTGCTAAAGGAAATCATTCCCCTACTGGTTCATTGCAGATTTAATATAAGATATTTATCATCGTACTGAGAATTTAGAAGGTTTGAATTTAGACACACCTTTAGAGAAGGAAATAAGGAAGTTGACATATTAGCTAACCAGGGGGTCAATCATAATACTCTTGACATTTGGATGAAGGATTTTCCTACCTTTTTAACTTAGTGTGTTCTGGTTTCGAATTTTGGTCTCTTTTAGTCCTTGGTTGATAAGGTGCTCCCTCTTGCTTTTTGTTGAAGGCCTTTTCTTTCTTCTACCTATTTGTGGCTATTTTGTTGTATCTCCATGTACCTTGGGGTTGTTCTCCTCTTGATTTGCTTATTGTACTTGTTTCTCTTATGTCTTTCATTATAAAAAGGTTAAAAATCCTTTCAAAATCCTATATTTTCTTATATATTTAATTAATTTATCTATTATAATCAAATCCTATATAATCAATTTTAAAATTTAAAAATTATTATTATTTTTACTTTATTTATATTAAAATAATTATAACTTTTATATATATAACTAATTTATATATTATAATCAATTTTAAAATTTCAAAATTATAATTATTTTTATTTTATTTATATTAAAATAATTATAACCTATATAGTTATGATGTGTAAATGACCTAATCACTATTAAAATTTTGGAGAAATAGCAAAGAAACATATGAGAAATGTAATTTGTTTTTACCATGACCCCTCGTAAAGTCGAGAAAGACCTATGCTTATCAATAGGAAATTTAAAACACAGCCACACCCAACCCCTCACACACACCCACGCCACAGTTTGAACCTTAAACCTTCCGAAAAAACTCAAAACCGAACCATTGCTAATTTCATATTTTTTTAATATAAAATTAAGATGCTTTTATTTTTCAAAAAAAAATACAACTTAAAAATTCTATATTGGATAAAATCGTTAGACTCATCCATCCTAAATACTTTGGAATCGCAATAAAGTCGTCATGAAAAGTATTACCTTCGTCGAGATTTCTTTTTATGTCGTTTAAGAATTTTTAAAAATTAAAACACATATAAATGCCCCTATTTCAATTTTAAAAAAGTAAAATGATTTTATGAAATTACTAGGATTAATCGACAGACGATAGGGGCCAAATAAAAAAAAATAGACAGACGATAGATAGGGTGACACACATTTCCATTAAGAAAATGACAAACCAGGCTGGAAGTCCCTCTTTGATTGGTGGGTGCTTCATCGTTCCCTCTTTTGGCAGACATGCAATACAGCCAAGACGCATCATGATATCCTGGCTGGGACCTTCCGATTCTGCCACGTGGGATGAAAAAGACGACGATTTCAAATTGCCTCGATGGGTTAGTTTAGAGGTCCCAGTAATTTATTTCCAATGCCATGAGGCGATGGGAAAATCAGAAAGAGATTTGGTTTGGTGAAGTGGGTGTGCCATGTGGCAGGCAAGGTGCGCCACACGTAGGCTCATTTTTGTCACATGCCTTCCACTTGAGAGGCATGCATCCCCTCATGTCCCCAACGTTGTGGTCACCTCAATCCACGCAACAGTCATACGCTTATTTGGGGGTCACGTCAGGTTGGTACTAAATCGCTTTAATGCTGAATGTTGTTGTTGTTCAGTGGAAGTGCAGGTGTGGTTGGGTATTGAATGTTTTGAGTGTGCGTGATATTGACGATGATGGTACAAATTTCGAGCAATCGGTAGTTTCTATCTTACGTCGGGTCAACAAGAACAAGACAAATAGGTTTGTGTGGTTGGGTATTGAAGCTTTTGAGTGTGTGTCATATATGAATCCCAAGCGATCGGTAGTTTCCATCTCACGTCGGGTCAACAAGAACAAGACAAATAGGTTTATTGGGAGCAGTCCCTCTAATTTGAACCCTGCATTGGTCAACCACTAAAAATAGTGGCTATAACCAATTGTCTTATGTAATAATAATAAATAAATAAAAATATTGTTGTTGTTCGTACTTTGGAAAAAGTTTTATGTCCATGACAAAGAAGAACGTAATAATGTGGATGGGATTGGATGTTCATTGATTTTTTTAAATAAATAATTAAAATTAATTGTCTCTACCCTTCGGTGGTATTTGGATGATCATCTGTCGATGGTATATTGGATTTTTTGTGGTGATTTTAATATGGTTGAGCATGCTGAAGACAAAGTTGATCACCTTCCGATGCGTTGGTGTGCTGGAAAGCATGAGGCTTGGTTTTTCTTAAACGTAGATAGGTTTTTTTTTTTTATCTTTTTTTGCCAGCGAAATTGTATGCCTCCACCTTTTCACATGGTCAATTATTTGTGCGGGTAATGACAGAGTCTACAAGCACCTTGATGGAGTTATGATGTCAGAGCAACAATTTCTTTTATTCTCTTCCAATAACAAGATATAGTATGGGATCAATTCATGTTATCAGATCATTTTCCAATTTCCTTTCAGATTGAGTGGAGTGGTTGGTAATTTAATTTTTCGTGCAAGCAATTTTATTTAAATACTTTTTTATTGCAACACCCTGGCACCATTGCAAATCTGGAATTTATTACCTTGGTCTCCTCACTTTGTCAGTTGGATTTCTTGGTGGAATAAAGCAATTGTCTATACTACCTCTTTCATGCGGTGTTTTGGCAAATGAGTAGCACATGTTAGAAAGCGTGCTCATTTGGTTGTTACAAACGAGTATCAACGAAATTTACTGTTGCTCGAAAATGATTTGTATGATCAACAGTTGCAAACCAGGGTTGCTAGTCTTTTCCACTAGCTTATAGTCCATGAATGACATGAAGCCAGGGGGCTTAGATTCGGGCTCGTCTGCACTAGTTGAGGGTTGGTGATCGCCCGTCCAAAACCTTTTTCAAGTCTTTTCATTACAAGTAGGTCAAGATTCAGATCAAGGCTATTCAAGTCTCTCATGGTAGGCTCACTTATCTTCGTGATATTGCTTCAGCCTTTGTGGATCATTATAACCTTGTTTTTCAAGCACAACAGGATTCTCTAGAATGTCAAATGGTGCTCGAACAGTGTCTCGATGTTGTTCCTGCTAAGTTGTCTGCTTATGACAAACTTCTTTGTGAGGCTCCTCTTTCACTTGATGAACTTCATAATGCTCTTATGACTATGTCAGATGACAAGTGCCCTAGTCTTGATGGTTTTCCAAGTGAATTTAATAAAGCCACTTGGAAGTTTATTGGGCCTGATCTGCTCAATGTCTACAATGAAGCGTTAGCCAATAATTCTTTGGGCAATATTATCAATTGTGGAAACATTAAATTTATTCCTAAAGCGGGTAATCCTGAGCTTATCACTAGTTGGCAACCTATTACTCTGCTTAATGTCTCTTATAAGATTTTGGCTAAAGCTTTAGCTCTCCGTATTCGCAACATTCTCCCTGTGATTATCAAAACAGAGCAAACGGGCTTCATTAAAGGGTGTTACATCTTGGATAATATTATTGTTGTATGGGAAGGTTTAGAATGGGCTCGTATCTCTAGCTAAAAGCCCATTTTCCTTAAACTAGACTTTGAGAAAGCTTATGATCGTATTGAGTGGCCTTTAATTCTTGTCATGCTCCAAGCTCTAGGCTTTGGTCCCTTTTTTATTAGGGTTGTCAGTATGTTGTTTGTTGATGCCTCAACTTGTCTTACTATTAATGGACTTAGGTCAAAGGATTTTGGTTTGTTTCGTTCTATTCGCTAGGGTTGTCCTTTGGCCCCCTTGCTTTACATCCTTGCTACTGAAGCTTTTGGTTATCTTCTTGTCAATCAAGCGTCTAAGGGGTTGATTAAAGGTATTCTTTTGCCTGATATGTCCACCCAACTTATTAATGGGCACTTTGTGGATGATTCTTTTCTCACTATCAATGAAGACGAGGTTTCAGTTTCAACTACTTTGGTTTGTTTGGACACTTTTTGTAAGGCCTCGGGATCCAACATCAAATTGTTGGCAATTTTGGGTACTTTGGGTACATTGCCTTTGCTCAAATGTATAAGTTGTCATTGATGTCAAAAGGCATTTTTGTGTTGATTTCAAAAGAGTGTGATGTCAAGAATACGAGAATAGTAAAGGGTTTTTATTAAAACCATGGTGACAAGGCTAAAGGTTTTTCTTAAAACCATTTGGACTCATTAAGGGTTTTTATTAAAACCAAGCTTAACTTAATGCAAAGGTCCATGTGTATTATTAATAATTAAATTAACTCAAACCTTTGTCAAAGGTCCAAGTTTAATTTATTATTAATAAAATAATAATTATTATTATTTTAATTATTATTAAAGGGTCTTTCAACCCTTAAGCGACGGAAGAAACAAGAATTCTTTCGCCGATTTGTTGCCATCGTTGGAAGAGCGCCGACGTCAAACAGTGAAGGAAAAATTGCTATATAAGGTGGCATGATTTTCAAAAGTGAGCACCTCCGATTAATGTTGACATCTACGATTTGTGGCTACTCTGTTTTAGTTCGATTTGCGCTTGGCATCCATGATTTGCATTTGCACTGTTTCGTTCGATTTGTGCTTGGCATCCGTGATTTGCATTTGCACTATTTCGTTCGATTTGCGCTTGGCATCCATGATTTGCATTGCTTTCGTTCGAGTTTGTGCTTGGCGTCCGCAATTTGCAATTGCTCTATTTCCTTCGAACAGCGCTTGGTGACTTCGAGTTGAGCTTGCTCTGTGTTTTCGATCTCCGTTGACGTCTTTGATATCGTGCTTGTTCTGTGTCTTGGAGACCTGTAGCTTGGCAAACTCGGATTTGAGCTTGGGCTGCATCCTTACCTTTTGGCTTGACGACAGTGGATTGTTTGCATGCGGTTTGTGGAAGACGTTTACGTTTTCCAGGTTCTTGGCGTCAAAGGAAGATAAAAGAGAGGGCAGCGGTGTTTTATTTCGTTGGGCACTTGTGACCCAACGGCGGTGGCGTTTAAGCGAAAGCGCTAGACGGCAGAGGTGCCGAGTTCGATTCTCTTCGTTGGGAATTTCCTTTTGGTCGCGGTGTGCAAAGAATGGTGGTTGTGATTGCGCGGGAGGTATAAGGTTAAGGTATCATTTTTTATTTTGACATTGGTTTATTGATGGTTAATGTTTATGTGGAGTAATAAGGTGTAAAGAGGTTTTACTTTGTATGTTATTGTACTTTGGTGTTTTTACTAAGTTGGAGAAATAAGGTGTTATATTTGGATCTTTATTATTGTGTATTATTGTATAGTTGCTAACTCTAATTGGTGGCAAATTGAGAGTTAGTGTTGTGATAGATTTTGAGTTCTCCTTCTTCATCAAAGTAAAGGTATGGGCAACTTCTTCCATGTATGTTGTTTATGGTATATTTTCTGAAATTGAGTTTGGAGTGAAAAGGTTGTCTACTAGGTATTATTTTCTGGATATTGAAGATTGGTTATGCATTAAAGTCTTTGATGAATTTTTGGGTGAATGCATAATTTTGGTTGAGTAAGAGGAAGCATTTTTGCACTAGGGTTTATGTTAGTAAGTCTTGCTACTTGCATTGAGATGATGAAACCCTAGTTGTTGGTAAAAAGAATATAAGCATCATTGTTATATGAGATATTGCATGGTTGGCAATTGTTGGGTTGTGTTTCATATTCTTAAGAAAAGCATACTACATCTATCTTATTCTTTTGAGATTGAGTTTGAGTTGAGATTGAGTTGAGATTGAGATTGGGAGTTAAGTATAGAACATATTGGGTCTCTAACAATTCTCTTTATGTTTCTATGAGATTTGAGATTGAGATTGGGAGTTAAGTATAGAACATATTGAGTCTCTAACAATTCTCTTTATGCTTCTATGAGGTTTATGAATCACATTGGGTCTCTAACAATTCTCTTTGTGAGTTCATACTAAGCAAGTTTTTCTTGGTGAGCTTGTTGAGGTTTTGGACAGGTTCCAGTGGGGACTTGTGAGCAGGTTTTGGACAGGTTCCGGTGGGGACTTGTGAGCAGATTTGGACAGGTCCTAGTAGAGGACTTGTGAGCTAAGATTTGGATAGGTTCTATCGGAGAACTTGAGGAAGATATTGAGAGTTCTATCGGAGAACTTGAGGAGACATTGGTTCTTTGAGAAGAACCCGAGGACAGATTTGGCAAGTCTTTGAGAAGGTTTGTGTGCAGAGGATTGATTTGTTCAAAGAGTTGGACAGATCTTAGAGATAGAGGAAGACTTGTACTAGACTGACTGACTATGTTTGGTACAGTAGTCGAGCTATTGTGGACGTGATCATAGAAGGCGGAGGTCTCTTAGGCTAAGCATTGAGGACAGAGAGGTCTTCGGTGGAAAGGAGTTCCACGTGCTGGTAAGAGGTAGAGGCAGTTTATCTTCTAAGGGATAATTTCTAGAGCAGAGGGGAAGGTATCTCCTTTGAGCGGAGGCTCATAAATTTAGATTGGGGGAAGGTGTCTCCTTTGGGCCGAGGCTCATAAACATTGTAATTGGGAAGGTTTCCCAAAGAACTTTGAGATAACTTTTAGAGAAAAGTTTTGTGGACGTAGCCCAGGCATTCTGGGTGAACCACGTTAAAATTGGTGTCACTTTGTGGATGATTTTGTGCATTGTTTTGATATTGCTTTGGGTATATTGCTTTACTATTTTGAAGTATAAAGGAAAAAGTAAAAAGAGGTCTTATACTGTTCACCCCCCCTCTCGGTATAAGCTTGTGTTCTTCAATTGGTATCAGAGCCGGTGCCTTCGAAAAGTTTAACGGCTTGAAGGAAGATCTTACAAGAACACAAATGGCAAGGAAAGGCAAAAGCAAAACCATAAGACACAAGAAGAAGAAAACACACATGGTCATGAAAGAAAATGAAGATGAACTCAATGTTGCTATTTTGGGAAGAAGAATGGAAATAGATTCAAGAGATGAATCAAACAGTGGAGAACAGGCCAGATTAATAAAGTTTTGCACCAGATGTGGGAAGACCGGTCACTTTGCAGCTGATTGCTCACAAGGTAGAGAATGTTTTGTTTGTGGTCAACTCGGTCATAATGAACGTCATTGCCATGGGTTTAGTAGCAGTGAAGATGAAGATGATCCATTCAAAATTGGTGAAGAAACAGATTCGAACAGGAATGTGATGAAGAAGGAAGTGATGCAGAAGCAAATTGGAAACATAAACTAATTTCAGCTCTGAGTAAAAAGGTTGAGGATGCAGAAGATATAATCACCAGTTTGAAAGTACAAACAGAAGAATACAAGAAATTTTTTGAAGATCTCGAAATGCAATTAACCAGGAAAACAGAGTATTGCAGTAAGCTAGAAAAAGAAATTGACGGTTTAAGAATGCAGACAGAAGAAATGAGTAATAAAGTCGATATATGCAGCAAACATGAAGAGGAATCTAACAAAGTTGTTAGCAATCTGAAGCTGCAAATAGAAGAGTCCAAAAGGAGTGAAGAAACTCTCAGGTCTCAGATCAATGAGAAAGAGACTGTTTGCTGCAAACAAGAAGAAGAGATTGTTTCATTGAAGAAACAACTAGAAGAGGCCAATACAAATCTTAAAATCAAAGATGAGCACAACAATCAAGGAAAGAGGTATTCTCACAAGCACAAGAAGAGTTTCTACCTAGACAAAGCAAGTAAGTGTTCTAGTAGTGATAGTGAAAGTTCTTCAAGTGATAATGAAAATGAGATGTTGTTCATATGAGAAAAAGAGGAAGAACCAAAACATAGATTCATTATCATGAAATGTCTTAGATGTGGAAATTTTGGTCACCTTGAGGATGATTGCACAAATAATGATTTGGTTTCTAGTATGTATGAGGATGCTTCAGAAAACTATAAGGAAGATGCATGTATGGTTTTTGAAAAGGGTAGCACCTCTAGTGATAAGAAATCTGAAAAAGGCTTTGATGATTCTAAAAGCAAACATATAGAGGAAGGTGAAGTAGATCTTAAAGGTGAACTTATTAGTGCTCTTAGTGCTTTGAAAAAGGAAAGAAAGAAGAATGCTAGACTCAAGGATAAGTTAGATGAATGTTGTATGGAGAGAGATGATCTTATAGAAAGTCTTGACTTCTCTATAGCTAAGACACAAGAACTCAAGGATGAGTTAGAGTCTAAGGTTCTTGAGTATAGTGAGTTAGAACAGAAAATGGCTTCTTTGAAAGAGGAAACTAAAGGGTACAAGGATAAGCTTCACAGGTTTCAAGATAGCTCCAAAAAGGTTAAGTCTCTCATCAAAGGTCAAAGAAAGACAACAGATAAAACAGGCCTTGGTTTTGTTAAACCTCACAAGGAACAAGTTGGAGAGTCTAGTAAGAGACTCCAAAAGGAAGAGAGTTCTGATGAGGAAAGTATTTCAGATCATGAGTCCTTGAATGATAGATGCACAGAAATAGAAAACAGAATTCAGAATGAGAAGAAGAAGTTTTCGAGCCTAAGAGGTCAAATAAAGGAAAGTTTCAAGGCGAGATGTTTTGCTTGTCACGGGTTTGGTCACATAGCTTCACATTGCATGGCTCAAGTGAAGAAGGTAAATGACAGTTTCAGAGGTGGTAATTTCTTTCAAGGGTATTGCTACTCTTGTCAACAGTTTGGGCACAAGGCAGTTTATTGCAAGGCAAATATCAGGAACAGGTTTGATCAAAACAGGTTTGGTCAGAATAGGTTTGGTCAGAACAGGTTTGGTCAGAACAGGTTTGGTCAAAACAGGTTTGGTCAGAACAAGTTTGGTCAGAACAGGTTTGGTCAAAACTGGTGGATTCAAAGAATAGGTATGCCTAAAAGAAATAACATTGTTACTTGTTATAAGTGCAACAATGAAGGTCACACAATCAGACAGTGTAGAGCTGAAATTCCAGAATACGAGAACAGGAACAATGGCATGATCAGGTCCAAGGATCAAGGCATGGATAAGAACAGGGATGAGAACAAGAACAAGAACAGTGACAGGAACAAGAATATGGACAAAGAATTCAAGAGAAGGCCCGACAAGGAAGTTATAGACGCTGATGATGATCAGTGCCTAATGGGAGTTTTACTCCCACCCCAGAATTAATCACCTCATCAGGAGGTGGGGGAGGGACTAAGCTAAGAGGCTAATTCTTAGTCCCGAGCCCCAAAGGTGGCCCTTTGCCATTGATGACAAAGGGGGAGAGATATGAGTAAGGGGGAGAGCTTCAAAGTGAAGAGGAAAGCTTCAAGTCGGGGGGAGCAAAACTTCAAAGGAAGATTCTCGGTTGTTAGCACAGTTGGTTTCGATTGGTTTCAGTTTTGGCTCTTGAGAAGTATTTTCAATAAAGGTTTGCCATCAATGACAAAGGGGGAGATTGTTGGCAATTTTGGGTACCTTGGGTACATTGCCTTTGCTCAAATGTATAAGTTGTCATTGATGTCAAAAGGCATTTTTGTGTTGATTTCAAAAGAGTGTGATGTCAAGAATATCTTGAGATGTTAAAGGGTTTTTATTAAAACCATGGTGACAAGGCTAAAGGTTTTTCTTAAAACCATTTGGACTCATTAAGGGTTTTTATTAAAACCAAGCTTAACTTAATGCAAAGGTCCATGTGTATTATTAATAATTAAATTAACTCAAACCTTTGTCAAAGGTCCAAGTTTAATTTATTATTAATAAAATAATAATTATTATTATTTTAATTATTATTAAAGGGTCTTTCAACCCTTAAGCGACGGAAGAAACAAGAATTCTTTCGTCGATTTGTTGCCATCGTTGGAGGAGCGCCGACGTCAAACAGTGAAGGAAAAATTGCTATATAAGGTGGCATGATTTTCAAAAGTGAGCACCTCCGATTAATGTTGACATCTGCGATTTGTGGCTACTCTGTTTTAGTTCGATTTGCGCTTGGCATCCGTGATTTGCATTTGCATTGTTTTGTTCGATTTGCGCTTGGCATCTATGATTTGCATTTGCACTGTTTCGTTCGATTTGCGCTTGGCATCCGTGATTTGCATTTGCACTATTTCGTTCGATTTGCGCTTGGCGTCCGTGATTTGCATTTGCTCTATTTCCTTCGAACAGCGCTTGGTGACTTCGAGTTGAGCTTGCTCTATGTTTTCGATCTCCGTTTGACGTCTTTGAAATCGTGCTTGTTCTGTGTCTTGGAGACTGTGCTTGGCAAACTCGGATTTGAGCTTGGGCTGCATCCTTACCTTTTGGCTTGATGGCAGTGGATTGTTTGCATGCGGTTTGTGGAAGACGTTTACGTTTTCTAGGTTCTTGGCATCAAAGGAAGATAAAAGAGAGGGCAGCGGTGTTTTATTTCGTTGGGCACTTGTGACCCAACGACGGTGGCGTTTAAGCGAAAGCGCTAGACGACAGAGGTGTCGAGTTCGATTCTCTTCGTTGGGAATTTCCTTTTGGTCGCGGTGTGCAAAGAATGGTGGCTGTGATTGCGCGGGAGGTATAAGGTTAAGGTATCATTTTTTTATTTTGACATTGGTTTATTGATGGTTAATGTTTATGTGGAGTAATAAGGTGTAAAGAGGTTTTACTTTGTATGTTATTGTACTTTGGTGTTTTTACTAAGTTGGAGAAATAAGGTGTTATATTTGGATCTTTATTATTGTGTATTATTGTATAGTTGCTAACTCTAATTGGTGGCAAATTGAGAGTTAGTGTTGTGACAGATTTTGAGTTCTCCTTCTTCATCAAAGTAAAGGTATGGGCAACTTCTTCCATGTATGTTGTTTATGGTATATTTTCTGAAATTGAGTTTGGAGTGAAAAGGTTGTCTACTAGGTATTTATTTTTCTGGATATTGAAGATTGGTTATGCATTAAAGTCTTTGATGAATTTTTGGGTAAATGCATAATTCTGGTTGAGTAAGAGGAAGCATTTTTGCACTAGGGTTTATGTTAGTAAGTCTTGCTACTTGCATTGAGATGATGAAACCCTAGTTGTTGGTAAAAAGAATATAAGCATCATTGTTATATGAGATATTGCATGGTTGGCAATTGTTGGGTTGTGTTTCATATTCTTGAGAAAAGCATACTACATCTATCTTATTCTTTTGAGATTGAGTTTGAGTTGAGATTGAGTTGAGATTGAGATTGGGAGTTAAGTATAGAACATATTGGGTCTCTAACAATTCTCTTTATGTTTCTATGAGATTTGAGATTGAGATTGGGAGTTAAGTATAGAACATATTGAGTCTCTAACAATTCTCTTTATGCTTCTATGAGGTTTATGAATCACATTGGGTCTCTAACAATTCTCTTTGTGAGTTCATGCTAAGCAAGTTTTTCTTGGTGAGCTTGTTGAGGTTTTGGACGAGGTTCCAGTGGGGACTTGTGAGCAGGTTTTGGACAGGTTCCGGTGGGGACTTGTGAGCAGATTTGGACAGGTCCTAGTAGAGGACTTGTGAGCTGAGATTTGGATAGTTCTAGCGAGAGGACTTGAGGACAGAGTACTTGTAGTTCTATCGGAGAACTTGAGGACAGAGGTGCATTGGTTCTTTGAGAAGAACCTGAGGACAGATTTGGCAAGTCTTTGAGAAGGCTTGTGTGCAGAGGATTGATTTGTTCATAGAGTTGGACAGATCTGACAGATAGAGGAAGACTTGTACTAGACCGACTGACTGTGTTTGGTACAAGTAGCTGAGCTACTGTGGACGTGATCATAGAAGGCAGAGGTCTCTTAGGCTAAGCATTGAGGACAGGAGGTCTTCGGTGGAAAGGAGTTCCACGTGTTGGCAAGAGGTAGAGGCAGTTGATCTTCCGAGGGATCATTTCTAGAGCGAGAGGGAAGGTATCTCCTTTGAGCGAGAGGCTCATAAATTCAGATTGGGGGAAGGTGTCTCCTTTGGGCCGAGGCTCATAAACATTGTAATTGGGAAGGTTTCCCAAAGAACTTTGAGATAACTTTTAGAGAAAAGTTTTGTGGACGTAGCCCAGGCATTTTGGGTGAACCACGTTAAAATTGGTGTCACTTTGTGGATGATTTTGTGCATTGTTTTGATATTGCTTTGGGTATATTGCTTTACTGTTTTGAAGTATAAAGGAAAAAGTAAAAAGAGGTCTTATATTGTTCACCCCCCCTCTCAGTATAAGCTTGTGTTCTTCACAAATGGTCTAAGTCCCTTTGTTTCTGCCTTGCTTCTTCTTCTATGCCTTCTTGGCTTAGACATTTTTAATGGAATTGGCTTCAAAGGGGTGAGCATTTTAAGTTCTTAGGAATCCCCATTGCTTTTGATAGCTCGCCCTCTGAACTCTAGCAGTATATCACTGACATAATTAAAAAGAAGATTTCTTGTTGGGCCTCGTGTCTCCTTTCTCTTATCGACAAGTTTCAAGTTTGCACAAATATTCTTGTTGCCACCCATGTTTATTACTCTTCCACTTGGGCCCACTCTAAGAATTCTTATAATAAGTTGGCCATACTCCTTAGGGATTTTCTTTGGGCCAAGGGAAATAATTCGCATGGTTTTCATCAAGTTGCTTGGGATATTTGTTGCACACCTACTGATAAGGGTGGGATGGGCATCATTGACATTTACAAGTAAAGTATTTCTCTATGTGCTAAGTGGGTGGTCAAAGCTATTGAAGGCCTTGAAGCCTGGAAGGTTTTGATTCATCGTTGTATTTATTCAGGGCTACCTTATGGGCGCAAATCTTGGGCTAATATTGGCCTCCATACTCTCATCATTACTTATGCTCTAGTTAAGATTCAGGGTTCCTTTGTTGTTAAAAGTATTTGGCAAGCTTTTGAGGTGGTGAAACCTCATCTTCGTTGGATTTGTGATGGTTTTCATAATGGTATTTCATTCAATTCTCAAAATATTTGGTGGTCTCCTATTCTGTCTAACTCTTTAGTTCTTCTTGTTGATATGCCAAGGATTAAAGATTTGAGGTTGTTTTGGAAGGGCATCTGCTATATTAATGATTTAGTGCACTCTCGAGACTGGATTCTTTGGCCTAATCTCAAACAAAAATTTAATCTTCATAATTCAGATCTTCCTTCTATTCTTAAGATTCAAGAGCTCATACCTGATGTCATGATTCATAAGCTCAACCTTCAACCCCCAAGTGCATGGTGGAGAAATTGGCGTTGGAATGTGGATACTCCTTTCAAGAACTACTCTTCTTCTTTTCTTTATCAACTTCTTAGTCTTGTTTCCCCCGATGTTGATAAACTTAATGAGAGATGGCAGTCTCATTCTACCTCCTATACTTGGATTGCTCGTCTGGACCATATCTAGCAGTCTAACCTTAAAACCAATATTACCTTTTTTCTTTGCTTATCAAGGGCTTCCTATTGGAGATAGACTTAGTAGGGTTAGTCTTCCTAATCCTAAGTGTCCAGCTTGTGGTCGTTTTGAGACTTTCAAACATATGTTTTGGTTCTGCCCTCGTGCTCAGTCTGCTTGGTCCTGGATTCACTCATTGTTCAAGCCTTTTCATCCTGAATTTTTTAGATGGCAAATGATCTTTTTTGGAGATAACAGTTATTGGCCTGCCTATATTGTTTCTCTATGGAATTTCTTCCATGCTATTATTTTGTTTCAACTTTGGAAAGCTAGGAATGTTGTTGTCTATTCTAGAGATTCAATTTCTAGTCAATTTTCCTTGCATGAAAACATTACAGTATTTTATGTTGTTACTGTTCAGCTTCATTCGTAGGCTTCCAAGTTGACTCATGAGTTGGCACATTTGATAAATCTTGTCAGGTTTTGGCATGAGGCTCCGTGCACTATCAACATGGCTTCACCTAACCTCCATCCGCCTTAAGGTCCCTATATTTATTTGAGGCCTTGGCGTAGAAAGTTGGGGGATGACATTTTCTAGTATGAGGTTGTTTTGTTGGTGCCCACAGTAGGGCTTGGTCTCCTCTTGGAGTGGCCCCCTTTGTTTAGTTATTCTGTTTATTCACCCTTTTAAGGGCTGGTTTTGCTTTTGACCTTGAGTCTTTATGATGTTGATTGTTTGGATGGAATTGCGCCCCAAGCTGTGATTTTTCCAGCTCCCTTTTATTGTAACCTCTCTTATTTTTTATTGAATATAATTGTTGGTTCCAATAAAAAAATTAATTTTATATAATTTTGATATATTAAATATATATAACATATAAATGTTTTAAAATAATATAAAATAATAAATTTTAATTGATTTAAAATTATAAAAAAATATATATTTAATTAAAATATTATTATATAAAAATGATAAGTAGGTAATTTATTTTAAATGTAATATGTGAAGTTATATACTTTTAAAAACCATTATCGTGAAAATAATTAATTTCCTACAAACAATAATAGGTAGTGTTAGAACTCAATGTTTTAATGATTTGCCTTGTGGAATGGTAGGTATTTAAATACATAAAATATGTAATTTTGACATAACAAACCTTTAACTAAGTTTACAACTATCTTTGACCTATAGATCATGCATAGTCATTGTGATGGGTGGTTATACCACATCCCACTTCACATGGGCTTTGATGCAATAACTCCTAACATAACCTCCTTATTACATTTTAGTCATAGCTTTATCTATAGCTTATGACCCGAAATTTTATTTTTAGGGTGATGCTAGAATCTATATATTTGAGAGAGAAATTCCCCCTTAATGTAGACTTTTTGCTATAATACTTAGGAGTATCAAGTTTTGCTGATCATCCACTCCACAAAAAATATTAGAAACACTCATTCAATACTTTCTAATACTTATAGAATTTAATACATGAATTTTGTGTCTCCTCCAATATTTTTATGTGAAGGAATTTGTCATCATACACCTTGTATCGATCATTAAATTGATTGATTGCCAACTTTTGTCTTGGGAAGAAACTTGTGTGTGGTTTCTTTTGCTACTTTACCTTCTTTTGAATTTCATTTCTTCTATAGCAATCAAGTACTAGATTCCTTGCAAGTTTATCCTATCATCATTATTTCTTTGATATGACAAATAGGATGTATGTTTGAATAAATCCTTTGCAATTTTGCATAATTGTTTCAGCCCCTTGAACGATCCCATAGTTGCTAGAGTTTTTTCTTGAACAAGAATGTAGCAACCTATCCAGTGCTCAATAGTCTTTAGATTTTGAACATTAGGGTCCAACAACTACTAATATTGTCTAACAAATCTCCCTTTATTTTGTATTATGTTGTCAATCTTGATGATATCACAATGCATCTTATCATTTAGTATCTTAATTGCTTGTAGTGCTAGTACACTCCTTGACAAGAGTTTTATGAGATCTTGGGTTTTTGATAATGATGTGTAGATCTGTTGTTCAAGTTTCAAAAAAAAATAATCTTCTTTTTACAATATCGAGTTTGCAAATTGTAAGTTATGTCATGCTACTTCAAAGCTCTTCTCACAATACGCCATTCATCCAGCAAATGTTTACTTTTTACCTAGGAAAATAAGTGGAAAATAATTTACTTTGAACATACTATAATCATTCTAGAAGGTGGTGAAATTCTTGGCTTTAGAGGTATCCCATGGCTTGTGCTTATTATGATTGTCTTCATATCTCGGTAGTGTTCCTTCCTATTGGTTTCTTGGCTTGGAGTCTTCAACTGATGCAATATTTCTTGTATAATAATTTAGATGATTTGAATGGATCCAATTTTCTTGACTTGTCATTTCTTTGGTTTTTCAGAGTCATACCAAACATTATTGTGTTGTCTCAACTATGCTTATGCAACAAACACATGTTCTTCTTCTTCTTGATCTTTTTCTTTTTCTTCTTTAACTTGATTTTTCTCGTTTACATTATTTTGATGTGCCTTTCTCTAAAATTGATTTTGCTTATTTGAAGATGATATGTCTTGTTGTATGTTCATCTCTCATGAAGAATATCCATTTTTGAATGGATTATGTCAACATTCCTTCATGGCGTGGTCATTTCTACCACATAACTTGCACAATTTTTGTGTGTGAAAAATATTTCTTTATTGAGAATCATTTCTTTGATTTTGATATCCTTGAGAATCATTTCTATAATTAAATAAAGGAAAGAGGAATAATTTCATGGTTTCAATTTCCTTTCCCACTATGAATGTGGGATAATTTAATCCTTATGATTGAATTTTAACCAAGTTTGTTTGGTTCTTAATCATTCACATGTTTGTATTTTGATGTCTTTGCTTGTACCTACAATTTTCTTAGACAAAATGCTCAAATATCTTTCGATTCACCTTTCATACACAGAAGTACTGGATTTGTATTTGCATGAATTGATTTTAACCAATTCATCTATGTAACCAAAAAAATATATAAAAAATAAATTAAATATAGAAATTTTATTTCACAAATTTTTAAAATTATAAATATTAAATACTATTGAAAGGTTTTAAAAAACAGTCCTATTTTTAAAGATAAAAATATAATTAATAATGATAACAAATACAACCATATTCCTATGAACGTACATATATAATGTATTTTTTTATTCTTGATATATTTTAGATATAATCACGAATACGACCATAATAATATCAAACAAATATATGATTTTCATTTTTCTGATTTTTATCATATTAAAATTATATTTTAATCCTTAAAACAATTCATTGGATATTTAATATTTTTAAAAATATTATTTATCCTATAATTTATTTTAAATTAAAATTTTATTATAACTAATAATAAAGTTTACGGGTGAGATTAAAGTTGACTAGGTCGAAAATGACTATTCCACCGTACGTTCCCTCGTGGATAGCGTTAAAAGTTGCAAATTCTGTCCAACTCCAAAAATAATTTAAAGTTTAATCCAGAAATTGAAATTTTCAAAGCTCTTCAAATATCTCGAAATTGCACTAATTAAAAATGCCACGTGGATAAAATTGAACAAATATGCCACGCAGTCCGAATGGAAAGTTATTCTGTGTTGCACTAATACAGACAAAAAGAAATGGCGAGACAGTCCAAGAAGAATCCCTGGCTGTGGGACCCACCGGCTCTGCCACGCGGCATGAAAAAGAAAGAGGACGGTTCCAAAATGGTTGGGATTACCTGGCGTGGTTAGTTCTGAGATTCCAGTAACTTCCCGCTGCCACGAGGCGAGGGGAAATCTAAAGAGGGGTTTTGTTTAGTGAAGTGGGCTTGCCATGTGGCAGACAAGGTGCGCCGCACGTAGGCTCATCTTTGTCACATGCCTTCCACTTGAGAGGCATGCATCCCCTCAAGTCCCCAACGTTGTGGCCACCTCAGCCCACACAACACTCGTGCGCTTACTTGGTGGTCACGTCAGGTAGGTAATGAATACTTTTAATAATTTCTTTTCTTGGACGATTGGTTTGGAAGGCTTATCTTCCGCAGTGAATATTGTTATTGGTCGTACTTTTTCCTTGGATTGGGTAAGGCCGGCCAAGATGTCATGTAATGGAAAAAGGGAAAGTTTCATAAAATTTCAACGGCGGATTTTTGAATGCCCTATAAAACTCTACCTAGGAGGACACCTCAATAATGTCAATGACAGCCTCTTTCCGCTCACTCTACTCTAATGGTGGGACTCTAAGCTCGACCTTAACCTCTACCATTCAATATATCAACTTGGTTGGATAGCAAAGGTCGAGCTTAACCTCTACCATTCAATATCACCCTAAGGCAGTATATTTTTGGGTTTAATGTTTGACTTCTTTTTTTCTTTCTTTTTTTAAAGCAAAGGTGGAGCTTAACCTCTACCATTCAATATCACCCTAAGGCATTCATTTTTTTTTTGGGTTTAATGTGATTTTTTTTTTTTTTTCCTTTATCTACCTCTAACTACTCCTTCATCACTTGTATTCATTGTTGCTCTACCTTTCCTCCCTTCACATCCTTCACTTGGACCATCAAAGCTTTTACCTCCCTACTTTTTTTTGTCACTATGTTTTAACCCACTTTTAATATTATACATCCATCTCATGTATTATCCATGATAGTCAAACTTTGCTTGTTCTTCCTTTTCTCATCCTCAACTTCCTTTCTACCTTGCTTAATTCCAAAGCCTCGTATCTTATTGTTTGTTATCTATTGGCCACATCAATTTTCTTCTATCCCTTAATCGTCTGACTCACTCTCTTGTCACACTTTCTCTCCATGAACACCAACCCGCTCCACTTCTCTTAGCCTACACCCTACCAACCTACTCCTCTTAGCCCATCCCTATCGACCTCTTCCATCCCCTCTCATGCCTCCTTATTGGTCGATTCACTTCGCCCTATCCCAACCCTCCCCTCGTTGACCCACTTCACCTCCTTCACTTTACCCCTTTTGTTGACCTACTCCCTTCTCTCTCCCTCCACCTCCTACCAACTTGCTCCACCCTCTCTTAACCCACCCTTCTGACCTACTTCGTCCTCCCTCAATCCGACACACCATCGATCCATCCACTCCCTCTCAATCCACAAAGATTGTAGAAAAGCTTGGATAGAAGAGGGTTGAACACCCAAATCTATACAAGGTCTCATGGTTATAAAATTTACATCAAATTTTGGTAAGTAAACAATGTATGGTGAAATTTCAAATTGGTTCTTACAAAGATGAGATACTATGTGATATTATGCCTATGGATGCTTGTCATGTTTTTTTGGGAATACCAAGGTAGTTTGATAGAAAGGCAGTGCATGATGGTAGGGTGAATACCTCCATTAATGTGAAGGATGGCAAGAGGTAACATTAAGTACACTAAAGGACAAAGGAGAAGAAGTGGAAAATAGTCCTAAAGTGTGCTTGATTGTGGAAAAAAAAATCTTGAGGGGATGAAGAAGGAGGAAGTATATCATGACCCTCCTTGGCGGGCTTTTCGCACAAAGAAACAATGTATTAATTTATGATGCTTTAATACTTAATTTTGAGCAATTAAACCAACTATGCGATGATAGTTGATATGAAGAGTATGATATTGCTAACATATTGCCAAAATGTGCAAGATCAGGTACACTCGTAGGGGGAAGAAAGTTGAATCATCCACCAAAAGTGGGAGTACTTGAGGATGGGGAAATGATGATTAAGGCAACTTGGGGGTAACATTGATGGATACCTTCATATATGTATGCATTCGATTAGGGATAATCATCAAAATCTAGCCACCTTGAACCCTAGATTGATAACCTAGTAGCTATCGTAAATTCTTGGGCTGAGACAGGTGACTAGGTTGATGGAAAGATTCCCTCTTTGTCTGTTACATATGCTTGGTTTATCTTTTACTTCATCACTATTTGCATTAATGGGGTTTGGAAAACAAGCATAATTTAGGAAGTCTTGAAACTTTGTTAGGAACCTATCCAAATGTTATTATGTAATAAATCCCTTATTTCCTAAATGGGAACCCTCACTTGCATGTGGATGGGACCCCTTCAACATTAGGGTTAGGGTTAGTTGATTTTCCTAAATTGGAACCCCTACTTGCATATGGATGGGAACCCTTCAACATTAGGGTTAAGGTTAGTTGATTTTCCTAAATGGGAACCCCCACTTGCATGTGGATGAGACCCCTTCAACATTAGGGTTAGGGTTAGTTCGAATCTATAAAAATATCAATGTAACAAAGGATGACATCTTTGGAATATCATTGTATTGGAGCTCTGCTCATAAAGGAGGTTACCCCCTTGAAGAGGCCCGCGATTCAGGACTGTAACTTCATTATTTCAATACAATATGCTATTTGTTCCATTGCAATACTGTAATTTCAGTATTATTTCTATTATTATTGCATTTCGTGTGGTTGTATTCTCAGTTTATTGGTAGGTTCCTATTAAGTGGTATGAGAGCACTTTCCAAGGTCATGTCGTGTTACATTTCAATAATTCGAGTTCCACCATTTTTGCCTTAATTTTTTTTTTTTAGTTTCCTAGGTTAGAAACCTTGTGTCGAAGGTTTTAAAATATCACGAAGGAGCTGTCATTATTGGTTAAGCTAGGTTACCCATAAAGTGCCTAGTGAAGTGAGGGGCGATCAGGCTCCAATACCCAGGCCTTAGACAACACCCATCTACGGAATCGAGCTCCCATGTATCTTCAGGTATATCGAGAGACCACCCTAGGATTAGGAAAAACTTTTAGCCCTAGGAAAATTTTCGATCGTGTATTCTCCATAGTGCACCGACCACAACATCTAGGAAGATCACCCTTCCATACTGTTAGAGAGGCAAGTAGTGTGCTCAAGGGTATGTGTGGAACCCTCCTTGAGTAGTGGCTTGAAATATTGGTTTGAACACTATTGTTCATCACTACGGTATAATAGAGGGCCTATGGGCAATACACACACCTTGGCCTAGCATTACCGTATTTTTGGCATCTGTATCCTCCAAACACTACCCACAAATTTGAGCATACTCCAAGGACAGAGATAGATAGTAACTAAGCAATACCAGAGGAATATAGTCATCAAGACAAGTATCAGGACAAGGCAATGATAGCATAACAGGGCAATAACATAGTAATAGGGCAGGACAGAGTACCCAAGCAAAAATAGAGTACCAGGATAGGATAGAGTACCAAGGCGAAAACAGAGTACCAGCGCAGGACAGAGTACCAGGGCAAAATAGAGTACTCAAATTTTTAGAAAAGTAATAAAGCATAAACTTATTAAAAAAAGGGTGCACCACCAAGACTCCTCAGCTAATCACCCATTCCAGTTCTACTTCGGCCAAACTATGGTCAGACTTGAATAAAGCATAAACTTTAAAAACAAAAAAAAAATTGGGTGTACCATTGGGACTTCCTAGGTCGTCACCCATTCCAGTTCTACTCTAGCCACAATGTGCTTAACTGTGGAGTTCTTATTGGATCCAAAATCCAGTGCACCAATGTTGTACATGGAGTCCACATTTTCACTTTAGCACCCTACAAAAAATAATTTTTTTTTTAATATTTATTAAAACAAGGATATCTCTTCACTCAAAGCTTAGATTGACTTCAAAATTTACCCAACGACTCTCCATTCTATTCCAGACACATTTGTCCTTGGCAACTCCTTGTCAAATTTTGCATCGATTTTCCAAAATTGGTAATTTTTTATTTTTCTTGTGAAGGCCATAACTTCCCAACGGTTGGTCAAATTGGTCTAAATTTTTTGGATTAGAAGAATTGCCTTATTCTGTACCAAAGACCCTCAGGGACCCATCTGTGAAATTTTAAGTTGAAGAAATTGCCCTAACATCGACTTGCACTAAACCAGGAGATCACAAAAAGTTAAAGAAGTCAGTATATCTCCTCATGGAGCACTCAGATCGAATGGACATCAAAGTGGTCCCCATCCTAAAATAGTGTTTCCATCCTAATTCTAAAAAAAAATAATAAAAAAATAGAGCGATGGAACAAGCCACATTGGACACCATCACAAAACAACTTAATGCCCTTCTTCAAGGCACACAATCAATCCGGGATGATATGCAAAGTTTCAACAGAAAAATCCATGAACATCTAGGGTGAGGAAAAGGACCCCATAGGGAACGAGAAGGTTTTCACCCTACTTTTGACTGTGGTACTACCTTCAAGATGCCTAAATTAAAATTTCCTAATTTCAATGGCCATGATGTTGATGGATGGTTGTGTCAGGCAAATCAATACTTTAAACTCCATAATACTCCCCCCAATCTGAAAGTCTCCACAACATCTCTTCATTTTGAATCGAAATCCCGACAATGGACCCAATGGTTATAGTGCACCACTTTCGATATTTCTTGGGTGACATTTGGATCCCACTTGCATTCTTATTTTGGGCCCAATGAGTATGCGGCCTTCAATTACGCCTTGACAAAGTTAAAACAAACTTCATCGATTCAAGAATATCAGACCCAATTTGAGAGATTGTCTAACAGGACAAAGGGCTTGAATGAGAGTTTCTTCCAATGTTGTTTTATCAATGGGTTAAAATATGATCTCAAGGTAGAAGTCCAAATGCCTCAACCACAATCCATCATACAAGCCATATGGTTGGCTTGTCGGGCTAAGCACAACATTTTGGCCCAACAACGATCTTCTAAATTATTGCTAAACAAACCCACAATCCCTACCAAGTTCCTCCCAAATAAGATGGAGGCGCTCGCAAGAAACAATATCGTGGCTGCTGAAGTGGATCTTTCTATGGAACCACAAGATGACTCACCAAAAGAACCCGATGCAGAGGAACCACAGGATGACTCACCATAGGAACTAGAGTAACCTGACGCAGAGGAACCATAGGATGACTCACCATAGGAACTAGAGGAACTAGATGCAGAGGAACTATATGTAGAGGAACTAGATGCAAAGGAACCACCAATGACTCACCACTTAAGATATCGATCCATGTCGACCCTATGGCAAGAATGTTGATCCCTCAAACAAATAAGATCATTTGTTTCTTCAAGGGACAACGTGATACGTGCCAATGGTTGGAAGGTGAAATGGTCTACACTCTAGACCCTCTTCCATCACTACCAGTTCTAGATGTCCCTTGGACCAATATACCCATGGATTTTATTGAAGGTCTTCCACAGTCAGGTAGTATATCTATGATTTTTGTGGTGATGGATCATCTCTCGAAGTATGCTCACTTATTTTCCCTTGTCCATCCATACCATATCTTCACTATTGCCAAAAATTTTCTCGAATCTAGTTTTAGACTCCATGGTATGCCCCAATCCATTATGTTTGATCATGATCCTACCTTTACAAGTCAATTTTTGCAAGAACTGTTGAAACTGTAGGGGTACAACTACGACTGAGCTTAGCCTATCATCCACATATGTATAAGCAAACCAGAATTATCAACAAGTGCTTGGAGACGCATCTTCATTGTTTCTATTCTATGCACCCAACCTAATGGGCTAAGTGGCTATCTTTGGTCGAATGGTGGTACAACATTTTCCTTCACACAACTTTCCAAATGACTTCCTTCATGGTTGTGCTTGGTTACCCTCCATCACTCTTTTCATATGTACTGAGAAATTCCAAATCCCACATGGTGGATGCAACCCTTCAAGAGTGTGCCCAAATTTTACAACCATGGAAGGACAAATTGATCATAGTTCAAACCTGGATGCACCTACAGACTGATCAACTTCATTCTGAGCATAGTTTCATTGTCGATGAATGAGACATTCATCGACTCTAGCCTTGCAAACACTCTTATGTCCCACCTTGTGCACATCACAAATTGGCAGCTCATTTTTTTGGACCCTTTAGATCTCGCAGTGGATTGGACTAGTGGCTCACATCGCACCATCGTCGAAGTCTTCGTCCCATGACGTGGTTTACACCCCAAAGATGCAACATGAGAACCTCTCCAACAATTCCAGCTACAATTTCCTCATATTTAGCTTTGAGGACAAAGCTTTTTGAAGGGGGATGGTATGTTAGGAACCTATCCTAATGTTATTATGTAATAAACCCCTTATTTCCTAAATGGGAACCCCCACTTGCATGTGGATGGGACCCCTTCAACATTAGGGTTAGGGTTAGTTGATTTTCCTAAATGGGAACCCCCACTTGCATGTGGATGGGATCCCTTCAGCATTAGGGTTAGGGTTAGTTGATTTTCCTAAATGGGAACCCCCACTTGCATGTGGATGGGACCCCTTCAGCATTAGGGTTAGGGTTAGTTCAAATCTATAAAAATATCAATGTAACAAAGGATGATATCTTTGAAATATCATTGTATTGGAGCTCTGCTTATAAAGGGGGTTGCCCCCTCAAAGAGGCTCATGATTCAGGACTGTAACTTCATTCTTTCAATACAAGCTGCTGTTTGTTCCATTGCAGTACTGTAATTTCAGTCTTATATCTATTATTCTTGCATTTCATGTGCCTGTATTCTTAGTTTAGTGGTAGGTTCCTATCAAACTCCTTGTATGGCTTGAATCCGTTGGCATGATGATAGTGTTCAAAAGAACCCTTGCTTATGTTTGAATTTAATTGAAAATAAATGGATGATTTATTTCTAAATGATAAAAGAATTTCATTAGAAAATAAATAATTGATTTATTTTTAATTGATAAAAGAAGTTCATTTGAAAATAAACAATTGATTTTTTCTAATTGATTAAAGTTTTTCATTAGAAAACAAATAACTGATTTATTCTTAATAAATAAAATAATTTCATTTGAAAATAAAAAGTTGTTTTATTTTTAATTGATAAAAGAGGTTCAGTTGTAAATAATTGAGGTTTATTCTTTTTTATTGATAAAATAACTTATAACATTAATAGATGTTATATTTTAAAGAGTGATAAGACTCCATTTAAATATATTTGTTTAAATGAAATTTCAGTTTCATTTAGATAAATTTTATGATTAAAATAAAGGAAAGACTTTGTTCCAATTATATTAAGAATTATTTTAGCAATAGAGATCTTTTAAAAATATTGAGGTTAGAGGCTCTGCCAACCTCGAAAGGAGTAAGCAAAGACTTCATTGATGGGGAAGCTTCAAAGTTGCACAAGGACTTCTTTAATGGAAATCCTTGCTCGATCGATTAAGGGATAAGGGTGAGTTGATGTCGAGTAGGTAAGGGTGGTAGGTGAACTAATGAATCATGGAAAAATACATGCACTCCCTCCTACGTGAGAAGGAATGGGAGGAGGAGATGACATTATCATTGTGAGGTGGGAAAAATGCAAAAAGAGAAGGGTGGAGGTTCAAGAGCTACCTATAATGTTGGAAAAATGGAAGATTGACGAAGAACTTAGTGGAAGAAAGAAACCAGACCTGCCTCTATATTTGTGAAACCATCGCACAAAGACATCGGGTGGTTTACGAATACACCATATTTTTGTTAATCCTTACGAAGTAAATATGGTTTCGTATCCTTAGCCTTGTGTCCCTTGCTGATTTCGTTTATTATTTGGACATCATATGTGGTTATGTGTTACAAGTCCCTTATGTTTACCTAGCTTGCTACCTACAAATGATGCAAGAGTCATCCGACTCTTTGGCTAGTTACCCTATAGATGTTGCTACTTTTGGAAACTTAACTCCTTTTCTCTACGTGAATAACACGGTCTTAGACTTATCTCTCTAATGTTGGTTCGTCCTCGCATTTGTTTTTGCTTGTGACAGCCAGTTATACTAGGTTCTTCTTTGTTGGTTCGTCCTCACCTTTGTTTTCACTTGTGACAACCAATTAGAGTAGGCTCTTTGTTGCTAGTTCATCCTCACCTTTGTTTTCACCTATGAAAACCAGTTAGACTAGGCTCTCTATTGCTAGTTCGTCCTTACCTTTGTTTTTGCTTGTGATAGCCAATTAGACTAGGCTCTCTGTTGCTGGTTTGTCCTTGCCATTGTTTTCGCCTGTGATGATCGGTTAGTTAAACCCTTTGTGCTGGTCCTGTGAGATCTATTGCTAGGGCATCTCATCTCTTCATCGTCCTCAAAGTCTTGTAAGTATCGATTCTTTGTGATACCTATCACAACTAATATATTGGGGGTCGATAGACCCTTGAGTGACCTTTCACCTCCTATTGAGTCTTGTCATGATGGTGTTTGTGGACTTCTACAATCGACAACATAGGTGAAACCTATAGCTCCTCTCTCTCTCTTGGTTCTCCTGGTCAATTTCGTGAAGGGGTTTGGTCGATTGTGAAGTGTGCAGTCAAGTTTTAGAAGAGCCTTTGTGAGTTTTTTTGTTCTTAGTGGACCTCGTTAGTAGATTAGTCAAATTCAATCGCCGCTTTAGATATATCTTGTGGTCTTTAAAAGTTGAGCAATCGCCTATTAAATTAATGAGGGTTGTGAAACGATTGTTAATTTCATATAAGGTTGGTTGATGATTCAATCATTTCTCTAAGAATATAAAACCCTTGGGCAAATTGCTTGGTAGCTAATTATTTCTTTGGAAGAGAAAGGATTAGGCTTATTTTTGTTAATTAAAGATATGGGGTTTTAATTAGTGAAAGTAAGGGGGACTATGTTGTATTTTGTTAATTAAAGATATGGAGCTTTAATTAGCAAAAGTAAATGGATTTGGATTTATTTTATTAATTAGAGGTATGAGACTCTTTTTGGTAAAGTAAATGGATTATGTTGTATTTTTGTTAATTAAAGATATGAAGCTTTAATTAGCGAAAGTATATGGATTTAGATTTATTTTATTAATTAGAGGTATGTAACTCTTTTTGGTAAAGTAAGTGGATAATTTTGTATTTTTGTTAATTAAAGATATGGGGCTTTAATTAGTGAAAGTAAATGGATTTGGATTTATTTTATTAAATAGAGGTATGGGACTCTTTTTGGTAAAGTAAATGAATTATGTTTTATTTTTGTTAATTAAAGATATGGGGCTTTAATTAGTGAAAGTAAATGGATTTGGATTTATTTTATTAATTAGAGGTATGGGACTCTTTTTGGTAAAGTAAGTGGATTATTTATATATTTTTTAATTAAAGATATGAGGCTTTAATTAGCGAAAATAAATGGATTTGGATTTATTTTATTAATTAGAGGTATGTGACTCTTTTTGGTAAAGTAAATGGATTATATTGTATTTTTGTTAATTAAATATATGAGGCTTTAATTAGCGAAAGTAAATGGATTTGGATGATTTTTATTAATTAGAGGTATGGGACTCTTTTTGGTAAAGTAAATGAACTATGTTTTATTTTTGTTAATTAAAGATATGGGGCTTTAATTAGTGAAAGTAAAAGAACCTAGCTATTTGGGGATTAAAGGTATGGGACTTTAATTTGTCAAATAATGGTTGGAAAGGAATTGATTAAAGTAGAACCTATGATCTAGTTGCATTTGTTGAAATACTCTCATGGGATAATGAGAGGGGAAATAAAAATGGTGATTTTTATAATGTCAACTATGCAATAGATGGTTAGATACTTTGATTTGATTGTATAGTTGCAATTTGGCAATAAAGCATAGTAGATGCATTTAAAAGCATGTCTATCATGGAACCATGAGTGCCATGATCCCCTACTATCCTCAAATGATTGTTGGAGGCTAAGGAGGACCATGGAGGCAGTTGGAACCAATGTGTTAGTTTGATTCTAACTTTAAAGATTTACTTATGCTTAAATAGATATGAATTGTGGGGAGATTTCCCTGATGAAATTAATGTAATGAATTATTCTTTAAGGGTATGAAGGATTTATCATACTTGCTTAATTGTAATAATTGCTTAATGGTTGGATGATGTACTTTAAATTACTTATGTTTTACATTTAAATTCCTTTCTATTAATGTTTACCTTCATTTTAATGTTGCTTTCTTTCTAGTATCTTTTTGCCTTGCGATTATGCTTTTGTTAGATTTAGTATATGTTCTTGCTTTCTTGCTAAATCAACATAAACCTAAGTATGAAGTTCTAGGGTGAACTTAGTGGTGACCTAAGGGAATTAAGACCCCCTTAGGGTGAACATAGGAGACCTAAGGGACTTGATACCCCCTTAGGGAGATTGGAACTAAGTTGTGAAAAGACTACATCTAAGTTAAGATAGCTCATCGGTTAGACGAGATGGATAGCTTAACTCGCAATACACATAACATACCTACACCGAATGATTTGTGTATGGTATGTAGATGGGTGTATACCTTTGACGGATTGAAGGCGATAAGTTTAGCTCATCAAGAATGATGAGAGGGATAAAATTATTTGCGATAACACCTAATACGTCTACATAGATGGATTTATGTGATGGTACTTCGTGAGGTGTAGTTATTTGTGAAACTTAGAAGACTATCAATAAAACAATTAGTGCTTGGTTAGGGGTTTATGAATACCTCGTCTTAGTAAAAAAAAATTATTTTATTTCTATATGTTTTCTTGTAGCTAAATTTGGGTCATTAAATTTGGTATCAGAGCTCTAGGTACAAGGGTATAAAGCTTCTTGTGTGCTAAAGTAATTTGGGTGCCTTCCATGAAGATTTGCTTCGAGATAAGTAAAAGCTAGGATGGCCTAGAATCTCCTACTTGCTAGAATCTAATGGGGATTAATCCCAAGGGTGAATGAATGTTATGATACCTTAGTATGGGATTTGGTATTAATGTCACATCATAACCTTGGAATATCCTCCTAATTAGATTATTGATGCTTGTAGCAATAGAACTTTGTATTGTGGTTAGAATTAGTGATACAGTTTGAGTGAAGTTGTAACCTAGTACTCTTCTTATTTGTAACCCGGTTAAAGATGCCACCTAATGATAGAAAAGAGGGGCCTACACTTAGATGAACTCGACAAAATAATGTTGAAGAGAGGACTCGAGATGAAGGTTCAAGGAATTTAAGTAAAGAGGTGCTAGGGAAACACCCAATATTGCAAGATTTATAGGATGCGTTTCTAGATAAATACCTAGACTTCCTCTTGTGCAGGAATTTGATTTCACAATTGACCTTATGCTAGGAATAAAACCTATTCATATATCTCTATAGGATGAATCCTATTGATATGCAGGAACTAAAGGTTCAATTGTAGGGCTTATTAGAAAAGGGTTTGATAAAACCAAGTGTGTCACCTTGGAGTGCACCAGTTTTATTCATGAAAAAGGATGGTTCTTTGAGATTGTGTATTGATTACAAGATGATAAATAAAGCTACAATCAAGAACCGATATCCCCTACCTAGAATATAAAAATTTATTCGATCAATTAAGATATGCCACAATATTCACTAAGATTGAGATATCACCAATTAAGAATACGTGAGGAGGATACTCACAAAACGAATTTTAAGACTTGATATGGGCATTATGAGTTAACAGTCCTACCATTTTGACTGACTAATGCCCCAGATGCATTCATGAATCTAATAAACAATGTATTCAGAAGGTACTTGGACCAGTTTGTCCTTGTATTCCTAGATGATATCCTAATATACTCTCAGAATAAAGAAGAGCACAATAAGCATCTCAAGATCGTGTTGGAGTTGCTAAAGGAAAAGCAACTCTATGGGAATCTAATCAAGAGCAATTTCTATGTTTCAGAGGTACGATATCTTGGACACATCATATCAGCTGAAGGAATTGCTGTGGATCCAGAGAAAATTGAGGCCATCCTGAATTGGCCACCTCTTACTAATGTAACTGAAGTGCAAAGTTTCATGGGGTTAACATACTACTATAGGTGTTACATAAAGCATTACTCCAAGATTACTACAATAATAACTAACCTTTAGAAGAAGGGAAAGAAATTCAAGCGGTTGGAAAAGTGTGAAGCTACCTTCTCTTTGTTAAAATATAAACTCACTACCGCACCAATACTAAAGATTCCTGACCCTCAAGGGGACTTTTTAGTGTGCACAGATGCATCATTGTAAGGGTTAGGAGGAGTATTATCTCAAGAGGAGTCAATAGTAGCGTATACTTCAAGGAAACTCAAAAAGCATAATTTTAACTATGCTACACATTATTTAGAGTTAATTGTAGTAGTGCATGCTCTAAAGGCCTGACACCATTATTTGGTGGAAAGGCCATTTGAATTAAGGACTAATCATCAAAGTTTGAGGTACATATTTACCCAACCTATACTCAATGCGAGACATAGAAGATGGGTTACGTTCCTCATTGAGTATGAATTTGAAATTGAGTACATAAAAGGGAAGGAGAATAAAGTTGGTGATACCCCGAGTAGAAGGAAACACATAGTAGCCATAACTAGAAGTCACATAGATCTTATGGATCGGGTGAGGCAAGAGAAATCTCAGGATGAGTATTGCTAAGAAATTCAAGCTAATATGAATAAGGACCCTGAGGGTAATAAGGAATTTGACATAAAATATAACCTTTTATGCTACAAAGGTAGAGTCATCATACCAAAAATAGGTGATTTAAGGAAGGTAATAATGCAAAAAGCACATAGATCTCCTTAGTCTACTCATCCTGGAGGACCAAAATGCAGGAAAACATGAAAAGAACCTTATTCTAGGTAGGATTGAAGAAGGATACTACCAATTTTATCACTCGATGTCTTGAATGTCAAAAAGTTAAGGCAAAATGTAAGCATCTTGTAGGATAATTGTATCTACATGATGTATGCATCTTGTAGGATAATTGTATCCACATGATGTACCTACACAAAAATGGTAGGTCATATCTATGGATTTTATAGTAGGATTATCCAAGACCAGGTATCAACATGATGTGATCCTTGTAGTAGTCAAAAAATTAACTAAGGTTGCACATTTCATACCAAGAAACATCAAGGATGATGCTTAGGTAGTGGCTAACAGATTTGCCAAAGAAGTATTTTGGTTACACAGATTTCCTGATGTGATCATTTCAGATAGTGATTTCAAGTTCATTTATGAGTTCTAAAAATATCTACAATATGCAATAGATGTAAAATTGAATACGAGTTCAACATACCACTCTCAAACAGATGGTCAAACTGAACGGGTAAACCAAGTACTAGAGGATATGCTTCGCATGTACTGCATGGATCACAAGATGCATTAGGAAGACTACCTACACCTTGTAGAGTTTACCTACAATAATGAGCATCACTCCTCTCTAGAAATGACTCCTTTATATGCCTTGTATGGGTGAAAGTGTAGAACACCATTGTATTAGAACAACCTAGAAGATCGAGTTATGATTGGTTCAGATATGGTCAAAGAAATGGAATATCAGTTAAAGGTAATCAGACAAAGACTTAAAGAAGCTGCCAATAGGTAGAAAAGTTATGCTGATCAGAAGAGGACTCCAAGAGAGTACTTAGTTGGAGATAGTGTTTTTAAGGGTTAAACCGATGAAGAGTACTATCAAATCCATAAAGTTGGATCCTCAATTTGTGGGACCTTTTGAGATCACTGAAAAGATCAGTTTGGTTGCATATTGACTCACCTTACCACCTAACTTATCAAATATCCATGACACCTTCCACATATCCTTGCTTAGGAAATATGTTGCTAACCCTAAACATGTGTGGGATGTTTCTAAATTGCAGATGACAAATCCAGAGGCAATTGAAGTAATGTCGGTGAAGATTCTTGATTTTTATTCTAAGACTATGCAAAATTAGACTCTTGAGCAATGTAAGGTCCAGTGGGACCAATTTTCTAAAAGAAGTGCCACTTGGGAGAAAGTGGATGATATGTAAAAATATTTTCCTTTCTTGTTTGAAAATATATATTAATTTTTTTTGTAAAAAATGGAAACACCCGAGACGATGTTTAGTCCCATGGGGTAGGATGTCATGACCCTCCCTGGTAGGCTTTTGGTACATAGAAACATTGTATTAATATATGATGCTTTAATACCTAATTTTGAGAATAATAAACCAACTATGCGATGTTAGTTGATATGAAGTGCATTGTACTATTGGATCAAGTACACTTGTAGATGGAAGAAAGTTGAATCATATACCAAAAGCATGGATACTTGAGGATGGGGAAATGATGATTAAGGCAACTCGGGGGTAAAATTAATGGATACCTTCATATAGGCATGCATTCAGTTAGGGATAATTATCAAAAGCTAGCCACCTTGAGCCCTAGATTGATAACCTAGTAGCTATCATAAATTCTTGGGCTGAGATAGGTGACTAGGTTGATGGAAATTTTTTCTCTTTGTCTGTTGCATATGCTTGGTTTATCTTTTACTTCATCACTATCTGCATTAATGGTTTGGAAAACATGCATAATTTGGGAAGTCTTGAAACTCCTTGTATGGCTTGAATCCATTGGCATGATAATAGTGTTCAAAAGAAGAACCCTTGCTTATGTTGGAATTTCATTGAAAATAAATAGAGGATTTATTTCTAATTGATAAAAGAATTTCATTAGAAAATAAATAATTGAATTATTTTTAATTGATAAATTAATTTAATTTAAAATAAACAATTGATTTATTTTTAATTGATAAAATAATTTCATTAGAAAATAAAATAACTGATTTATTCTTAATAGATAAAAGAATTTCATTTGAAAATAAAAAGATGTTTTATTTTTAATTGATAAAAGAGTTTCAGTTGGAAATAATGGAGGTTTATTCTTTTTTATTGATAAAAGAACTTATTTTAAAAGTAATAGATGTTATATTTTAAAGAGTGATAAGACTCCATTTAAAGGTATTACATTTCAATTTCATTTAGATAAATTTTATGATTAAAATAAAGGAAAGACCTTGTTCCAATTATATTAAGAATTCTTTTAGCAATAGAGATATTTTAAAAATATCGAGGTCAGAGGCTTTGCCAACCTTGAAAGGAGTAAGAAAAGACTTCATTTATGGGGAAGCTTTGAAGTCGTGTAATAAGGACTTCTTTAATGGAAATCCTTGCTCAATCGGTTAAGGGATAAGGGTGATTTGATGTTGAGTAGGTAAGGGTGGAAGATGAACTAATGAACCATGGAAAAAGGGATGCACTCCCTCCTACGTGAGAAGGAATGGGAGGAGGAGACAACATTATCATTATGAGGTGGGTAAAACACAAAAGGAGAAGGGTGGAGGTTTGAGAGATTCTTGTAATGTTGGGAATATAGATAATTGTCGGAGAACTCAGTGGGTGAAAAAATCCAGATCTGCCTCTACGTTTGTGAAACCATTATACGAAGATATCAAGTTGATTTATGAATACATATTTCTATTAATCCTTGTGAAGTAAATATGGTTTCATGTCCTTAACCTTGTGTCCCTTTTTGGTTTTGTTTATTTTTTAGACATTAGATGCGGTTATGTGTTACCAATATCTTACATTTTCCTAGCTTGCTAATTACCAATGATACAAGAGTCATTCGAATCTTTGGCTAGTTACCCTATAGGTGTTTCCACTTTTGGAAACTTAACTCCTTTCCTCTACATGGATAACACAGTGTTAGACTAGGCTCTCTATTTTTGGTTTATCCTTGCCTTAGTTAGACTAGGCTCTCTGTTACTGGTTCGTTCTTGCCTTAGTTTTTATCTATGACATCCAGTTAGACTAAGCTCTATATTGCTGGTTCATCCTCACCTTTATTTTTGTTTGTAACAACTAGTTAGACTAGGCTCTCTATTACCAATTCATCCTCACCTATTTTTTCGTCTATGACAACCAGTTAGACTAGGATCTCTGTTGCCGGTTCATCCTCGCATTTTTTTTCTCCTGTGACAGCCAATTAGACTAGGATTTTTGTTACTGGTTCATCCTTGCCTTTGATTTTGCCTATGATATCCAATTAGACTAGGCTCTCTATTGTTGGTTCATCCTCATCATTATTTTCACCTGTGATAGTTGGTTAGTTAAATCCTTTGTGTTGGTCCTATGAGAGCTGTTGCTGGGGTGTCTCATCTCTTCATCGCCATCCAAGTATTGTAAGTGTTGGTTCATAGAGGTTTCTCTATGATACCTCTTGTAACTGATAGGTTGGGGGTCAATAGACCCTTCAGTGACCTTTCACCTCCTGTTGAGTCTTGTCATAGTGGTGTTTGTGAACTTTCACAACTGGCAATGTAGGTGAAACCCATAACTCATCTCTCTCTTGGTTAGTTTCGTGAAGGGGGTTCGTCAACTTTGAAGTGTGTAGTCAAGTTTTAAAAGAGCCTTTATGAGTGTTGTTGTTCTTAGTGGGCTTTCCTCTTCAGTAGGTTAGTTGAATTCGGTTGTCGCTTTAGATATCTCTTGTGGTCTTTAAAAGTTGAGCAATCACCTATTAAATTAATGAGGGTTGTGAAACAATAGTTAATTTAATATAAGGTTGGTGGATATTTCAATAAATTTTCTAAGAATATAAAACCCTTGGTCAGATTGCTTGGCAGTTGATTATTTCTGTGAAAGAGAAAGGATTGGGGTTATTTTTGTTAACTAAAGATATGGAGTTTTAATTAGTGAATGTCAGGGAGACTATATTGTATTTTTGTTAATTAAAGATATGGGGTTTTAATTAGCGAAAGTAAATGGATTGGGATTTATTTTATTAATTAGAGGTATGGGACTCTTTTTGGTAAAGTAAATGAATTATGTTGTATTTTTTTTAATTAAATATATGGGGCTTTAATTAGTGAAAGTAAATGAATTTTGATTTATTTAATTAATAGAGGTATGAGACTCTTTCTGGTAAAGTTAATGGATTATGTTATATTTTTGTTAATTAAAGATATGGGGCTTTAATTAGCGAAAGTAAATGGATTTGGATTTATTTTATTAATTAGAGGTATGAGACTCTTTTTGGTAAAGTAAATGGATTATAATGTATTATTGTTAATTAAAGATATGGGGCTTTAATTAGTGAAAGTAAATGGATTTGGATTTATTTTATTAATTAGAGGTATGGAACTATTTTTGGTAAAGTAAATGAATTATGTTTTATTTTTGTTAATTAAAGATATGGGGCTTTAATTAGCGAAAATAAATGGATTTGGATTTATTTTGTTAATTAGAGGTATGTGACTCTTTTTGGTAAAGTAAATGGATTATGTTGTATTTTTGTTAATTAAATATATGGGGCTTTAATTAGCGAAAGTAAATGGATTTGGATTTATTTTATTAATTAGAGGTATGAGACTCTTTTTGGTAAAGTAAATGGATTATGTTGTATTTTTGTTAATTAAAGATATGGGGCTTTAATTAGCGAAAGTAAATGGATTTGGATTTATTTTATTAATTAGAGGTATGAGACTCTTTTTGGTAAAGTAAATGGATTATGTTGTATTTTTATTAATTAAAGATATGAGGCTTTAATTAGCGAAAGTAAATGGATTTGGATTTATTTTATTAATGGTATGAGACTCTTTTTGGTAAAGTAAGTGAATTATGTTGTATTTGTGTTAAATAAAGATACGGGGATTTGATTAGTGAAAGTATATGGATTTGGATTTATTTTATTAATTAGAGGTATGAGACTCTTTTTGGTAAAGTAAATGGATTATGTTGTATTTTTGTTAATTAAAAATAGGAGGCTTTAATCAACGAAAGTAAATGGATTTGGATTTATTTTATTAATTAGAGGTATGAGACTCTTTTTGGTAAAGTAAATGGATTATGTTGTATTTTTGTTAATTAAAAATATGGGGCTTTAATTAATGAAAGTAAAAGAACCTAGCTATTTGGGGATTAAAGGTATGGGACTTTAATTTGTCAAATAAGGGTTGGAAAGGAATTTATTAAAGTAGAACTTGTGATCTAGTTGCATTTGTTGAAAGACGTTCACGGGATAATGAGAGGAGGAAATAAAAATGGTGGTTTTTATAATGTCAACTATGCAATAGATGGTTAGATACTTTGATTTGATTGTATAGTTGCAATTTGGCAATAAGCATAGTAGATGCATTTAAAATCATGTCTATCATGGAACCATGAGTGCCCTAATCCCCTATTATTCTCAAATAATTGTTGGAGGCCGAGGCGGACCATGGAGGCATTTGGAACCAATGATTTAGTTTGATTTTAACTTTAAAGATTTACTTATGCTTAAATAGATATGAATTATGGGGATATTCCTTAATGAAATAAATGTAATGAATTATTCTTTGAGGGTATGAAGGATTTATCATACTTGCTTAATTGTAATAATTGCTTAATGGTTGGAAGATGTACTTTAAATTACTTATGTTTTGCATTTAAATTCCTTTCTATTAATGTTTACCTTCTTTTTAATATTTCTTTCTTTCTAGTATCTTTTTGCCTTGCAATTATGCTTTTGTTAGATTTAGCATATGTTCTTGCTTTCTTGCTAAATCAACGTAAACCTAAGTATAAAGTTCTAGGATGAACTTATTGGTGACCTAAGGGAATCAATACCCCCTTAGTGTGAACACAGGATACCTAAGGGACTTGATATCCCCTTAGGGAGATTGGAAGTAAGTTATGAAAAGATTACATCTGAGTTAAGATAACTCATCAGGTAGACGAGATGGATAGCTTAACTCACAATACACGTAGCATACCTACACAAACTGATTTGTGTATGGTATGGATATGGACGTATACCTTCAAAGGATTGAAGGTGATAATTTTAGCTCATCGAGAATGATGAGAGGGATAAAATTATTTGTGGTAACACATAGTATGCCTACACAGATTGATTTGTGTGAGGGTACTTTGTGAGGTGTAGTTCTTTGTGAAACTTAGTAGACTGCATAAATAAAATAATTAGCAATCGATTAGGGGTTTATGAATCCCTCGTATTAGTAAAAAAACTAATTTCTTACTGTGTGTTTTGTTGTAGCTAAATTTGGGTCATTACAAAGTATGTTTGGCTTTCACTACTAAGCCCACAGAAGATATAAAAATGGATAATATGGCTAAAATTCCACATGAAATAAAGGATTTGTTGAAATAGTATGAAGATTCTTTCAAAGGAGTTTTGATATGGGTTTCCACCTATGTGGAGCATTAGTCATTACATAGATTTTATTCTTGGATCACGCCTACCAAATAAGATAGCTTATAGAATGACACCTATGGAGAATGAGGAAATGAAGAGACAAGTCCAAGAGTTATTGGACAACATTCTGATTAGTGAGAGTTTAATCCCATGTGCAATACCAATTGTACTAGCATCCAACAAGGGTGGAGCATGACATATGTGCATAGATTCTTGGACCATTATTAAGATAACCATAAAGAACAAGTTTTCATTGTCACACATGGATGATTTTATGGAGTTGAGTGCTTTATGAATATAGATTTGAAGAGTGACTATCATCAAATCTAGATTAGAGAGGGGGATGAGTGGAAGACCACATTCAAGACAAAGGATGAATTGTATGAGTGGTTGGTCATGTCATTTGGATTGACCAATGCATCACGTACTTTTATGAGATTGATGAATGAAGTGTTGAAACCATGTCTTCGTAAGTTTGTTATCTTTTATTTGGATGATATTTTAATATTTAGCAAATGTAAATATCATTTGGTGCATTTGAGATTGATTTTGCAAAGGTTGAATGAAGAACAATTGTTGGTCAACTTGAAGAAATATAGCTTTATGAAGAAAGAGGTAGTGTATTTAGGATTTGTTATTTCACAATAAGGCTTGTAGATGAATCCAAATAAGGTTAATGGTATTGTGGATTGAACATCACCAAGAAGTATATGTGAAGTAAGAAGTTTTTATGGTTTAATAAGTTTTTACAAGAAGTTTATCAAAAAAATTAGTGGGATTTGTGCACCAATCATGAAAAAAATAAAGGATGGTAGGCATGATTTCAAATGGATGATTGCAGTAAAAAATAATTTTCAAATATTGAAGGAGAAGATAATGGAACAACCATTTTTAACTTTGCCATATTTCAACAAGGTTTTCCATGTGGATTGTGATGTGAGCATGGACTTCATTCTTGGGTTGCCAAAGACAAAAAGATGAAATGACTTTATTTTTGTTGTTGTTGATAGATTTTCAAAGATGACACATTTTATACCTTACAAGAAGACAAATGATACTACTCATATTGCTATATTGTTATTCAAATAAGTGATAATATTGCATGGGTTACCAAAGAGTATTTTTCAAATAGGGACACTAAATTTGTGGGCCATTTTTAGTAGACTTTGTGAAAGAAATTGGATACTAAGTTGAATTTTAGTTCATCCTATCATCCATAAATTTATGGATGAGTAGAAGCCTTGTGAATTTGTTGAGATGTTTGGTTGGAAAGAAACCAAATCTACGGGATACTACCTTAGCACAAGTTGAATTTTTATATAACAACTCAATAAATAGAAGTACATTTAAATGTCCTTTCCAAATTGTGTATAAATTCAATACTAGAGGAGTGGATGAGTTGAGAGATACTACTGATTTGAGAAGAAAAAAATGTTACAACAAAATATTTTGCCAAGTATATGCATGAGTTGCACAAGAAAGTGAAAGATGATTTGGAGAACACTATGAGGTACAAACAACATGCTGATCTCAAGAGGAAATAACACAAATTTTAGGTTGGAGATATGGTTTTAGATCACTTGAGAAAAGAGAGGTTTCCACATGGAATTTATAACAAGTTGAAGTGGAAAAATATTGGACCTTATATGGTCTTGTGGAAATTTGCAACCAATGCTTATGAGATTAAACTTTGAAAGGAATGGATATATCACCGATTTTTGATATTCTGGATATGTATCCTTATCATAAGGGACTAGCAAATGAAAATTAAGATATAATTTCAGAATTAGCTATGGAAGAATGGGTACAATAGTTGCTAAACAAGGAATGGGATGAGGTAGAAGTGGTGATAGATTTTGGAGTGGTTAAGAAGACAAGAGGTAGTGAGTATCATGAGTATTTGGTAAATGGAAGAATAAGTCAACAAAAGAAACCACATGGAGAAGTGCATCCAAATTTGCCAAGCATGGGATCTTGATTGAAGATTTCATAAAACGTTCATGAGATGAAGTTCATATTTTTTTTTTCTTATACGACATGTATGATGCAGGAGCATCTGGGTAAACAATAATAATAATAATAATAATTTAAGATCTTTTCAGTTTCCAAGAGGAGCATGACTTTTAACCTTCCATGTCCCACCTTCGTTCCCATTATCGAAAAATCATAAATTGGGAGTTTTGTTGCAATTTCCACATTACCACCAAGGAAAACTATTTAATGAAGTTTTTGAGTCTTGTTGTAATTTCAAGATTACTAGCAAGAAAAGCTATCTAATGAATTTTTTGAATTTTGCTGCAATTTCTAGATTATTGTCAAGAGAAGCTATGTAACAATATTTTGAGCTTTGCTGCAATTTCAAGATTACTGGCAAGAGAAGCTATTTAAAGAATTTTTGAGTTTTGTTGCAATTTCAAGATTACTGACAAGGGAAGCAATCTACTAAACTTTTAAGTTTTGCTACAATTTCTAATTTACTAGCAAAGAGAGTAATTTAACGAAGTTTTGAGTTTTGCTACAAATGTTAGTTTACCATTAAGGGTTTTTTTTTGTGACTGCACTTTTTTGTTGTTGGTTTTAATTTTAGATGTTGAATAGTTGACTAATTTAATGATGCTTTGAGTTTTGCTATAAAATTCAATTTGTCGACAATGGAAGTTCTTTTTTGTGGCTGCACTTATTTGCTACTGGTTTTAATTTTAGATGTTGAATAGTTGTCAGTCAATATTTTTTCAATGGAAGTTTCTTTTTGTGACTCCACTTTTTTGCTATTGGTTTTAATTTTAGATGTTGAATAGTTTCAAGTCAATATTTTTCTAATGCAATTAGGTTATTTATATTCATTTTCTAGTTGTAAATTTGTTGTGAAACATTTGGACTACTAGAAGAGGTTGTATTTCATTAGACCCCCTTATCTGAACTACATCACTCAACATTATATTTTCAATAAGTCCAATGCAAAGTAATAGATATTTGATGATTCTTCTAGCCAAACATTACAAAAGTAGTTTTTTTAGCCAAAGAAAAGTTTGGAGAATTTAAACTTTAGGTACAAACCAACTCAGGTGTAGGAGACCAAACATAAACGAGCATAAATTAGTGTATTTTAACTTATTTATGTAAAAGGCTAATTTAAAAATTTATTGATTAAAAAAATACATATAATAATATTGAAAATATAAAAATGAATAAAAATTTAAAAATTACTTAAAATATGAGAAACTTATATTTATATGTGTAGATAAATAAATTGATTGAATTTAACTTAACATGCAAGTATAACATAAGAATAAAAATATAATATAAGATTAATTAAAATTTCAAAAAGAAGGTTTTAATGATATTAGTTTTAGTGGGGCACTCCCATCAAAATTATAATATTATTTATTGTTAAGTCAATTAAACCATATCTAACTTGTCCTTTTATCAAAGGTATTCTTCATTTTTTCTATAAAATAATTCTCCATCTTCCTCAAACTATTATGTTTTTGCAATAAACTACTTGACATCATTTTCATTAAGAGTTAAAATCTCATTCGGTCAATTACCTTCTAAAATTTAAATTTCACCATGGTGAAGATCAACACTTCGGTTTGCTAAAGTATCTCTTACTCACTTTCCTTCTCTATGAACATGCTCACATTTCTAAGAGATTGCCTCCTACAATAGTTAATGAACATAAATAATAATATTATTTTTACCCAATCCCCACATCCATTTTTATTAATAGCATTAATGATAATATGTGAGTATTGCTCAATTAAAATATATTTATATCTAATTCAATTATAATTTTAATCTATGTGAAACGCGCCCTAGCCTCAACATAGTTTTTATTTGAAGTTCCATATATTTTTAAGTAAGGATATTTTTTCCTTCATTATTTTTAAAAACACCATATCCACCAGTTTTTCCTTGATTTTATTTGGAAGCATTATCAAAATTAATTTTGATAAACCCAATTTCTAGATATTTCTAGTTCACCATAATTCAAATCAAATCCTTTGTGTTAACTCCATTATCTCAAATGGCCCTTTCATATATATTCAAATATTGTAATCAAGAGGCTAATATCACTTTTTATATACTCGAAACTTCCCATGAGAGCACCATGCCAATAAAAGTTTTCCAAGAGAGGCAATAATATAGTTTTAAATTTGGACATGATTTTGAGATTTATTTTAAAAAATTCTATTATACCTTTTAAGCCATAAATTAAAAAAAAAATGGTAAGACCAATCCTCCACATAATACACAATGGTTTAGCTTTGAAATTATTAATCCAAAATTTTATCAACTCTTTCAATGTTAATGGAGCTACTTAATATATTCTCATATTTATAAAAAGCAACATCTAATGGTGTAAGCAAAGGGTGACAAACTAAATAGTCTAACGTTTCTAGATCCTTCTCACACAAGACACACATGAGAGGCCCATAATATTCTATTCTTTGTAGAATATCTTTTACAAGAATCTTGCTTTGGACTACTAACCAAAGAAAAGCTAAGGCCTTAGGAAGGGCCTCCAATGATCAAACATTTTTCCAAGAGAAATCATTGAGAACAGGAAATTTTAACTGCTCTATATACTCATATCTTAACTTGATTGACTGTCAACTATATTTTAATATTTTCTAAACCAACTCATCCTTTTGTGCAAAAAAAAGCAAATAGAACTCTTGAAGCATCTTTTGAAGCTCACCTACAATTTGTTTCAATTCCTCTCATTCAACAAGGTTACTAATAGAAATTCGTAATTTGGAATTGTTGCTCACATTATTATAATCTTTTGCCTTTGGAATTTTACAAGCTAGACATGCCCAATATAATTCTAAAGCATAAGTAAGAGGATAAGGCTTCAACAAAGCATCAAACCAATTTTTTTTAAAATCCCCTCAAATATTAACCATCTAATGTATTTCTTGATCAATTGTAAACTATCTAATATGAAGTTTCATGTTGGCAATCCTCTAGGTAGGATTTATTTCCTTAATAATTGCATTGCATCAAATGAACCTATATACTAATGAAGTGGTATTTTCATCTAACTCTTTCCTTCATCTTTGAATAATATCCATCCAAGTATTGCCCTCAAGGACAAAATCACAAGTCTACAATTCCACAAGACTTCACCTCCAATATTTTTTCCTTTGTAAACCCTATTGTACTTAGAAAGACAAAACCTAATTTTTCCTTGCACCCTTTCTAAAGAAAATCTCTTTAAATTTTGTCAAATTCATATGCTACAACTACTGCCAATACTAAAATTGACATCATGTATATAGCGATGGATTGCGATGAAGTCTTTATGAGTTGTAGCCTTTCGATAATAGTTAAGAACTTACCTTTTTGACCTACCAAACAAGACATTATTCTATCCAAAATATAGTCCCAAAGCTCATTCTTTCCTTTATAATAAAAGGAATACCCAAATATGTTGATGAAATTTCTAATATTAAACCCTAAATATCCATAATAGTTCATTGTAAATCTAGGGAATTGTTAATGAAACAAATCCTAGATTATGCAGTATTAACCAAATGTCTAGCAACCTTCTCATAACATGATGATAATGATTTATAGTCTATGGTATCACTGACTAATGGATGAGCCAAGTGAAAAGTACTAGCAATAAATTAGAGATGAGATTCAAAGGGATCATTAATTGCAACTTGAATATCTTTGATTTATCATTTTATTTTTATCTTTGAGAAAGATCTCCCTAATGCCTCTATAAGAATAATAAATATATAATGAGAGTGGTTCACCATGGTTGAGTCCATGGGATGAATCGTAGTCTCCAAAAATGGAATAATTGATTAAAATATAATATTTTATAGTTCTATAGGAACATCTAATCCATTCACATCAACCTTGATCAAAAGTATAAATTTTGATCAAATCATGTAGATAACTCCAACAAAACCTATCATATGTATTGTTCATATCTAAATTCATAAACATACATGGTTTATGCATGGAATAAATAGAATGTATAGCCTCCTATGCAACGATTACACAATAATAATTTGTCTACCACAAACAAAACCACTTGATTCCTCTAAGATAACACGATCTAGAATGTTCTTCAAATTATTTACCATAATTTTTGAAATGATCTTATAAATCATATTACAAAAGCCTTGAGGGTCTTTCTCTCTTTTTTTGATTCCCACTAAAATTCTCATCTTTATCAATATCTTTTATTTTTATATTCTATTCATAATGAGACTTATCTTAGAAATATTTATGAGGCCTAGAGAATCTAAAATGCAAGGCATAACCGAATAAACACTTTCTTCTTTATGCTTCCTTGGAAACCCTAAAGTAGTATCACAAAGTTCAAATTCTTATTTAAATTCAATGGGATTGAAGTTTTGAATAAATTTGTTGTAAAAAAGTTGACTTAGAATTCAAGATAGTAAAAAATGCATATATATATATATATGAAAAAAGGGTTACAGATATGCTATTATTTTCTCTGTAAGTGTGTTTTCCATATTTTATTTAAATTAAGAAAGTAGAATAAATACTTTTTGCATATAAGGTTTTCAATTTACAATTGTACCAAAGAAAAACTAGTCCAAATTTAAGCAAACTAATTATCATAACAAGGGAAATCAATGTGTAGACACCTAAAACGCGTCATGTCGAGGGCGACTACTCATATGGGCACCTTTGCAGACCATATGAAAGACCTTTGGACAAATCCAAGGTATAGCAGTGGTTTTTACCACTCAATTGGGCATCTTTGCCTAGTCAGTTCTAGTCTGCAGCTGACACCCGTGGTTAGAAGTGCTGACCGTGACTGACACCCGCGGTCCCCAATCTGCCAATTGGGGACCACAGTTGAAACCTGCGGTTAGAAAAATATTGCATGTTAACTGTGGCTGACACCTGCGATTAGCACTGTAACAAACTCGGGCGACCAGAGCTGAGTCAAATTAGTTGCAACAGTCGAATTGCAATGGTTTTCAATGCGGTTTGGGCTGGGAAGCATCCATAAGCTTCCTCCCAACTACCAATTCTTGTTCTTGGCTTCTCCATGAAGTTAGAAGGATTTTGGGAGTCTACTTAAGACCCCAATTTTAGAGAGTAGCCATCCTGAAGAATAGCTCAATTGCATATAGCGGAGCCCTGTTGGATTGGAGAGCAATTTCACATCCCCTTGAGGAGTAACGAAGTGTTGTCCAATTGATCAATGACAATTGTGCATGCAAAAATGGAGATATCAAGAGCTTGAGGAGCAAGCTTGACAATTGACATACCTCCATTTCTAATTCCATTGAATTCAATCACCAATCTGTTCCAAAAAACACAGGCAACCCTTGACCATCAATTCCTTGGAGGATTTAAGAGTTTTTGGCCCTGGTTTCGAGAGAAAGGATACTTTCATATTAATCACGGCTATCAGTCACGATTAACAGTGCCAACCGTACCTCAGACCTGTGGCTAGGGTTTGATGCTCTTCTTACTCCATTTTAGCAGTAGATTTCCATTTTCAATGATGCAAATAGCTTAATCTAGCATAGATCTACATTTTAGCAGACATTTGACCGATTAATTTAGGAATTAGAGGTAGATTTGCTTCATCTTTCCTTGCATTTGTTAATCTAGATTAGTTTCATGCAATTCAAGTTTTCTAATGGTTAATTAGGATGTTTCTTAGATAGATTCATGCTTCTTTACATGCTATATTACAATTTCCTCATTTCTTGCATAGATTGATAGTTTTACATGCTTTCTTGATTTCATGCTATTCTTTATGCAATATTCCTTTCAAAGCCTCATCAAGAGAGGCCTCCTTTGTTACTAATTGCTTCTTGTTGTTTCTTGATCGCAGGGAACAAATTCAAAGGAGACAAAGCATACAATTCCTTCCTCAATGCGAAGAAGAGGGTCATCGACACCCTAGAGCAGTTCGTGTCACCTTGAAAGGCACTTGGAAATCACACGTACCCTTAAGAGGTAAACAATTACACATTCTTATTGTAATATTGTATCAAGATGATTATACCTAAGAAGGATGTACTTGTAATTTAATTTTGACTTTGAATATAATGGAATAAAGCGTGTTTTATTGATTCATCTATTGTCAATTTCTTGTTCTTGTACCCATGTTATGCTTTTATCAATTATTACAATAGGACGCCTTAGGTGTGAGCCTTTTTGGTGGTTACACAATGAATTTGAAATTATTTATTTGAATTCATCAAATCCTATGACACAACCCTAAAGTAAAAGGATGATCCTCCAAAATACTTCCTTTTTTGTGTTTATGTGAAAAACCTAGATGTTGGCTTAGAAGCCCTAAAGTGTAAGAATGATCCTACATAGTAATTACTTTTGAATGTTACTCTGCAAATCTTACATTTCCATCAATATCTTCCTTACATATTTATTTATTATGCTACTCTAAAAACCCTAAAGTGCAAGGGATACAAACTATACTACTTTCATTTTTATTGCAAGGATAGGGCTTTATGAGGTTGAGAAATATGATGGTGATTTAATTGGATTAACCTTGACCTCTTTTGCCTCTACTTTAAATTTTGCTTCTCCATATGTCTTTTCACTTTGAACTCCTAAATTTGAACTTACACGTTGAACTTCCTCATTCTTCGTGTCATGTTTTCTTCTAATGGTTGACTCGAGTAAACCATAATGGCCTTTTCCATTTGATGATATAGAGGAGCTTTCTTTACCACTTTCTTGGGAGTGGAAATCCTTTATTTGACTCAACTTCTACTATAATTTGATCTCTTTGCTTTATATTGAAGTTTATCTCGTCTAGTTTTTTTTTACATTATTTTCACTTTGCAATCTCTTGTCATGTGTCTAGTCTCGTAATACTTGCAACATAAAAATGCAGTGCTTTCATAATCTACCTTTTAATCATGTTTGCTTGATTCAAATTTAATGGAATATGACAAAGATTTTGAAATATCTACAACACATATTAGAGTATTTACAACGTGCCTTCACTCCTTAGGAGTTGGCCCCTCTTGGATGAATTCCCCTATATTATTGCTAATATTATTAAAAACCACCTTATTGTAAGATGATATCAAAGTCCAAAAAGCCTAATCAACACATGAAGTCTTTTTTTTTTTGAAAAATTTGAAAAACATTGTATTAAAACAAAGATCAATTACAATATGGGAAGAGACTCTTCCCAGTCGAATTCAGAGAGAACACAAGCTTACAATAGTAGAAGAAGATTTGCAATGGAGCCAAATCTCCTGAACCATTAACTAGCTAGCAAGGGGTTGACATGGACAGTTGATGTAGCTTGTCACGAAATCGTGACACTATTCTTCTCCTTAGGCCTTGAACATGCAACATGTCGTGATATGGCGACACCTTTCCCCTTTGGCCTTGAAAAAGCAACATGTTGCGATATCGTGCCATTTTCCTCCTTTGGCCGTGAAAATTCAACAAGTCACGATATTGCGACACTTTTCTCCTTTGGGCACGAAAGTGCAACATGTCACGATATCGCAACACTTTTTCTCTCTCAGCCGCGATGAAGCAACATGTCGCGATATTGCGACACCTTTTCTCCTTTGGCCGCAAAAATGCAACATGTCACGAAATCGCGACACCATTTCTCCTTTGGTCACGAAAATGCAACATGTCGTGAAATCGTGACACCTTTTCTCCTTTGGCTGTGAAAATGCAACATGTCGCGATATCGCGACACCTTTTCTCTTGGCCGTGAAAATGCAACATGTTGCGATATCGCGACACCTTTTCTCCTTTGGCCGCAAAAATGCAACATGTCACGATATCGCGACACCTTTTCTCCCTTGGCCATGAAAAAGCAACATGTCATGATATCGCGACACCTTTTCTCCCTTAGCCATGAAAAAGCAACATGTCGCGATATCGTGACACCTTTCCTCCCTAGGCCGCGATGAAGCAACATGTCGCGATATCGTGACACCTTTCCTCCCTTGGTCGCGACGAAGCGACATGTCGCGATATCTCGACACCTTTCCTCCCATGACCGTGACGATGCAACATGTCACGATATCGCGACAAATTTCCTCCAGCGACTGCGACGGTGCAACATGTCACGATATCGTGACAAATTTCCTCCAACAACTACGACGACGCAACATGTTGCGATATCGTGATAAATTTCCTCCAGCGATCGCCACGACGCAACATGTTGCGATATCGTGACAACTTTCCTCCCACGACCACGATGGTGCAACATGTCATGATATCGCGACAAATTTCCTCCAGCGACCGCGACGATGCAACATGTCGCGATATCATGACAACTTTCCTCTAGTGACTGCGATGGTGCAACATGTCACGATATCGTGACAACTTTCCTCCAACGATCGCAACAGTGCAACATGTCACGATATCATGACAACTTTCCTCCAGCGACCGTGATGGCGCAACATGTCATGATATCGTGACAACTTTCCTCTAGCGACCGCGACAACGCAACATGTCGCGATATCGCGACAACTTTCCTCCAGCGACCGTGACGACACAACATGTCACGATATTGCGACAACTTTCCTCCCTTTTCTTTTTCTTTGATCATTGGCTCAAGGACCTTTCTAGACCCTGTCTAATCACCTCATACTCAATATCCTTGTCACTATGCAACTGAACTCCAACCTCCTATTCTGCACCCATCTTAGCCAAAAAGTCAACTGCTTTGTTCAAATCTCTACTCGCATAAAATGGGATCACGTCCTCCAATTCCTTCCATAATTCTTTAATTTGGGTAACAAGAGCCCTCAACCTCCAAGCTTTCAGATCAAATTTCCTCATGCAGTCTAGAGCTCCAACCATTATTTGCAGAGTCTGATTCAAGAATAATCCTACGGTGGCCATGTTTCACTGCCCAAATAGAAGCAGACTTGATGGCAATGGCTTCGGCTTCATTGTTAGTGGATCTTCCCAGGCCTTGAAATTCCCAATAGAGCACAGTCCTAGCATGGTTTCGGCACACCACTCCAATTTTGGCTCTACCCGGATTGCCTTTTGCAGCTCCATCAGTATTGATTTTAATCCAACCTTTCGGGGGAGGTTTCCAATAATTTTTGACCTATCCCTCTTGCAGTTCAAAGCGTTCTTCCAAAGCTCCAATGTCAATTTGAGCTTCCTCCTCAGCATGAACAGCTACAGTTTCGGTAACCTTGCTCCAAATGGTCTGCCAAACCCCGTCAAGAGCAAAGAAAAGTTTCTCTAAAAATTTTGGCATTTCTTTCCAGCCATACTTGCCACCAGATAAAGCTTAAACCGAGCTCCCAGCCAAAATGAAGAGCTTTAGATTTGAATCTACCTTTCTGCCATTTTGCCTAGATATTCATCCAGTTTAGGTCACCACTTACTTGAATTTTAAAGTATGCAAACCAACGCAGCCAAATTTGTCGGGTGAAAGGGCAACCAAATAGCAAATGGTCAACAATTTCCTCGCTCTTGTAGCATAGAACACATTGAGAAGGGCCGATGATACCTTTTGATTTGAGATTATCAAAAGTGAGGATTCCATTGTGCATGCACTTCCAGGAAAAAAAGTTAACTTTCGGCCAGCCTTTAGAGTGCCAGATTTTCCTCCAGTCCTCAACCTAAAAAGTATGAGGGGGGGCTTTGGGAGAATGTTGTCATATCCGTCCTTTACTATATAGATGCCAAGACTCCCAAAGCCCCAGGCTAATTCATCCTCCATGTCTCCCCCTGTAAGAAATCTTTTTATCAAAATTTTAGTCATGATGGGAGTCAAATCTGGAGGGATTGAAATGGGCCACTCATCCAACTTCTTGAACTGCTTAAACTTACACTCCCCAAATGAGTGGTTGTGAAATAACTTTCAATACGGATCCAACCCTTGGCTTCAATGGCTGATTTTATTGGCTATAATTCTAGAAATTCAATAATGATGGGTGGGAACTGATCCCAAGAATTTGTCCAAAAACGAGCCTTCTCCCCTCTACCCACTTTCCAAAATAAGCGGTCTTTAACAACCTGAGACCCTAACGTGAGAGCCTACAAAACTAGGGACCCAATACCATCCAAGGGGATGCGAGCTACATCGATTAGTTTGGCCTGTACTAGGTATTTTCTAGTTAGGATTCTACTGAAAAGGGAGGTGGGTTGGGAGATCCATTTCCAGTACAACTTTCCAACCAAAGCTTTATTATTTAGCTTAGATTTTCTCAAACCCAGACCTCCTTTAACCTTGGGCTGGGTAACTTTGTCCCAACCCACTAAGGCCCACTTTCTCTCTCCCTTTGCTCCTTCCCATAAAAACTTTCTAGCCATCCTGTCCAAATCTTTCCATATTATAATCGGGACAGCCAGGATAGAAAATTTGTAAATTGGCATGGCTTGAATGACTGACTGTAAGAACGTTAATCTGCCACCATAACTTAACCACTTGTGAGACTAGTGATTAATTCTATCCTTTATACACTCCAGCAGATTCCTCCATGTGTCTAATTTTAGCTTTTTAAAGTGCAAGGGGACCCCCAAGTAAACCATTGGGAGAGAAGTCCTTGTGAATCCCAGGATTTCTAAAATTCTATTTTGAAGCCTTTGCTCCAGATTAAAAAAACCACTTTGGATTTCTTGTCATTAATGACCTGTTGAGTAGCCCTGAGATAGACATTAAGAGTATCCCTAATCATTCTTGCTTCCCTGAAGTTGTCCACTCCCACCAAACCAGTGTCATCCACAAAATACAGGTGCATTAAAACTTCGTCACCCACCCTGATACCCAATAATCTACCTTGTTGTATTCTCCTCAAGAAAAGTCTGCCAAGACCTTCAGCCAAAATGAGAAAAAGATAAGGAGAACATGGATCCCCCTGGCGTAGTCCTCGAGTAGCTCCAAATGGTTGCGAAGGAAGGCCCTTGATTAGCACAGAGTAAGTCGGGGTAGAGACACAGCTCATGACCCACTCTATCTAGTCCTAAGAGAAACCAAAGGTTGCCATCATTTTAGCTAGGAAACTCCATTCAACCCTATCATAAGCCTTTGACATGTCCAGTTTTATAAACATCCCTTTATTACCAGAAGTGTGCATTGAATGGATTTCTTCCTGGGCCACAACCACCCCATCCAGAATCTTTCGTCACTCAACAAAACCCCCTTGCTCAGAGGAGACAATGTTGTGAAGAAGAGGTTTTAGGCGCTCAGCCATTACCTTTGTGATTATTTTGTACAGCACATTACATAAGGCAATAGGCCTATAATCTAAAATATGAACCCCCTCCTCCCATTTTGGAATTAAGGTAATGAAAGTGTGGTTTATAGCTTTAAGCATTCTCTTATTTTCTTTGGACTCTTCTACAACAGCCCTTACATCTTCCTCTAAGTAGTCCCAGAAAGCTTGAAAAAATTCAATTGGGAAGCCGTCTGGACCTGGAGTTTTACCAGTGCTCATTCCAAAGACCACAGTTTTCAATTCATCTCTATCAATGGGTTTGAGGAGGGCCTGATTTTCATCCTCGTAAATAACAGCAGGTATGACAGAAATAACTTCATTTTGGGCCTCTACATCTTGTACCACACTTTCCTTAAAAATCTTAGAAAAATAATCCATAGCATGGGAATGTATACCTGGAAGTGTATCAAAGGAATGACCGTTCTCATCTTGAAGGGCCTCCATCTTATTCATCTGTCTTCAAGCACAAGCAGTTCGATGAAAGAATTTTGTATTTCTGTCCCCTTCTAATAACCAGGTGGTTCTTGCTCTCTGCTTCCAATAGGTCTCCTCCTAGTTGTCAGTGTCCTCAACCGTTGTACGCAAGGCATCATCCTCAGATTTGAGCTGGTCTGTAATTACTCATTCTTTGAATTATTTTTGGACCTCATCCCATTTGGCCACCAATGGAGCTCTTTGGGCCTGGAAGTCTGTTTTATTAGCATGCCTCCAATACTTCAACTGAGTTTTGACATATTGTAGTTGTTTGTGGATTCTGAAAATTGCTCTCCCATAAGCTGGGCGGCCTTCTTCCCACCACTGTGGAATTTTCTCCCGAAGTTCTTTTTGAAGCCAAAAATTCTCAAATCTAAAAGGTTTGTGATGCTGCCCCATCCTAGTCCCGCCTTCCAATAGAATGGGATAGTGATCTGAAACTGGGCCTTCTAAAATCTGAAAATTTATATTCCATTTTACAAATGCCTCCTCTGAAACCAGAAAATGATCTAGCTTAACCTTCCTACTATGTGGCTCCCGCATTTTATTAGTCCAAGTGTAGTTAATGCCAGGACATTTAATGTCCACTAAGTGCAAAGCCTGGACTTGGGCAATCATGAAACGGTCCCTTGGGTCCAAAAATGGTGTTCCCCCTTCTTGGTCTCTAGAAGATAATTTAGCATTAAAATCCCCCGCTATAATCCAGTCTAGATCTTCCCTTGAGGTTCACATGTTATGCACAACCTTCCACTGCCGCCTCTGACCATATAGGTTTTGAGACCCATAAAAGTTTGTGATTAGAATGTGTTCCATAGTGACATTATTCCTAAAAAGAGAAGTGAGAACCCCCCTCCAGGCAAGATGTTCTATTGTAGACCATTCAAGAGAGTTCCATAGAGTAACAATCCCCCCTGAGGCACCTTGGGCAACCACATCCATATGACCAACACCCCTCCAAATTCTGTTGACTTTTTTGGACATAAGATCTAATGACATCTTAGTCTCCTGTAAAAGCAAAAAATCAGTATTATGATTCTCTAAAAGTCTTCGAACAACAGATTGATGGGTTCTGTTGTTTAAACCCCTCACATTCCATGATTGTATAATCATTGGTTACCCTGGGAGCAATAAGAGTCTATTGTCCTCATCGATCCTCCTGTGATCAATTTGTCTCCTTGGGCTGCTAGCAACTCCTTATTGGATCTTCTACCTACTCCCTGAGAGTTGTTTTTTGATCTTTTTTCTACCTAGGTTATCCCCAAAGTTGGCCTTTCCCTGTTCTTCTTCTGGTATTCCCATGCTGACATCCTGAGATACTGTCTGCTCCTGGTTATGCACTACTAAAGCCCCTGAACACACTGGTTGTGATACCTCACAAAGTTCAACTACCTGCTGTATGACGAGAGGAGAAGAGAGAGGGAGTTGCCCAGGAATATTAGAAGTTTCCTTAAAACCCTCCATGCCCTTCATAAATTGTTCCTCTTTGTCAACCAATGACTTAAATATCTCATACCTATTGGCAGGTCTGAGATGGGATTGCTCCTTTCCCTCTTTTTTCTTTGTCCGTATTTTTCTTTTGGGCTGTTCAAAATCCTCTCTTTGAGCTTCCTGGCCCTGAACGGTGTTATTAGAATCTTTATTAAGTGTTGCCTTATCCTCTTTAGGCAGGTTTGGCATTCCTAAAGGGGCCTCCATTTTAGCATTCATATTATTAGGGTAGAAACGGGCCAAATGTCCATGTTTGTGACAAACCCTACATCTAAAGGGTAGGGCCTCATAGTCCAGTTGTTGAATCCAGGAGAGACCCGCCAATTCAATTTCCATCTCTATCGACAAAGGTCGAGCCGAGATCCATCTCCACACATATTCTTGCATACACCGCCATGCTTCCTTCAATTGTGTCTCTCGGCAACACCCAGATGTCTTCCAATAGAATTGCCAATCCTTGCCAACACCTGCTCACTCCAGAATTCCATTGGAAGAGCATATAGTCGGATCCATAATGGGACAACAGTAGGTTCAACTCGGGGATCAAATCCCACTCTCCATGGATGAACAAATATCCTGCCGGGCCATGACTTTTCTTCTCTGACTTGAAAGCCTTATTTCTATCGACCAAAGATGAAAAGCTAACAATAAAATATCCATTGCTAACAAACCACAATGAATACTCACCGTGAGGCTCCCAGTTTTGGTAGATCCAAGAGTGCAAAAAATTCAGGGAAGGACGTATACCCATGAACTTGCAGATTAAATCGTGATTAGCTCTGTAAATGACTGATTCTTCAACCATACTTGGCTCGATGACAATTTTTGGCTTGGTTTCGGCCTACGGCAAACATCCATTCACACGATGTGTTGTCGACCTATTCCTAGCAGCCGTGAAGAGCATTTTATATGCCATTTTTTGAGCTTCGTCGTTCTTTGGAGGAGAATTTTATTTAAACAAATCTGCGTATGAGCTGCTACTCCCTGGAAAAGGAGCCGGAGAAGTCCCCATTGGACCCTCCTGGGGCACCGATCTAGCCTTCAGATCCATCGTACCCCGAAGGCACTTCTGCAATCCAGCTGATGCCCTAGATTTTTTGAAGTTTCGAAAACCCTAGTTTAGAGGAAAAAATCGCTAGAGCTCATTTTCTCGCCTGATTCATACAACCGTGTTCCCAACACATGAAGTCTTTTAATAGTCTTTATTTCTGTAAAAAAATTCTCACCCCATGTTCTTAAATGTAATACACGTTTCCACCTAAACGATGTGCTACCATCCATATTTTATCCTTGATTTTCTAATTGGAGAAGATGATGAGGAAAAATCCATTCAAAAGAAAATTATAGAGTAATATGAATTCAATCCTACTTCCACTTGATCTAATTTTAAACATTCAAAAAACTTCCCTAGTATCTATGGACTTACTTATTAACCCTATGTTTTTAAGAATTGCTATGGCATGCTTGATCATCTCAACCTTGATAATCACTTTCAATGTGATGTATGTTGTTTGGAGAGGGTTTGCCATAGATTCACCCTTTCTCTAGTTCCCTTCCAAATAAATATTCTTACTTCTAGTTAAGACTTTCAAAATGACTTTCAAAAAAAAATGTAAAACTCCCGGCTTACACTTGCTCCCAATAATAATAAATATTTGTTATTGTGTCTTAAAGTTCTTTATTATTATTTATAATAAAATTTTAATTGAAAATAGAATATATAATACATCACTTTAAAAAAAAAAAAAAACACCATTTATTTTTATGAAATAACATAAATTTAACTAATTACTTGTATGGAAAAATGTTTGAGTTGACACCAACATGGGTAGTGCTAGTGCAACAATGACAAATGCAAACAAATCAATATTTTCCTTATATGGCAATCATTATACATCCCAACATCCAGTTTGTCCTCTCTTGATAAATTTTGTAAAGATAATATATGGGTGATGTGTGAAAATAGTGAGAACATGATGAATAAAGTATTGTAAAACAAAGTTTATCCCATAAGTATTAAAGTGTCTTGCCTTTATTGCATGTCTATGAAAATATGGAATGATGAGTCAGCAATCAGTATTCACTCTCTAATGGAATAATGGGTTGGATATATGTCGCCCGTCACCTCCACCTTTGCTATAGTCACCCACTACAATTATAGTCACCCTCTAACAAGATAGTTTTATTTTTAAAAAATTTAAAATTGAAGCTTTTAACTTAAAAAAATTCCTCAAGATAAAATTAGAAATTTTAATATTTAAAAAGTAAAATAAAAATAAGAACTTTATGTAACACTTATCCTAAAAACAGTTAGTTTTTTTTTTGGTTATATAATTTATTTGGAAATAAGAACTTTACATGAAAAGGGTAACACTTATCCTAAAAACAGTTAGTTTTTTTTTTGTTATATAATTTATTTGGTGTTGTTAGGATTTGAATTTTGATGTGAGTTATATTATTCATACTACTGAATATTGAAACAAGGTCTTTTTGGTTCATTTTGGGTTTGTATACTACCGATTATTAAAACAAGGTCTTTTTGGCCCATTTTGGGTTTGTATAAGTACAAGGTTTTGAATCTTAAATAAAAACTTAAAAACATACTACTACATTATCCCTTTACAGGACACTTAAAAATGTTTTATTATTTTTTATAATTTTTTTTTTTAATTTAAAATAGATTAAGTAGCAAATAATATTCAAAAAATAAAAATAAAATAAAATAAATAAATTTTTATAAAAGTAAAAATTATACTATTAAAAAAATATATTTTTTTTTATAAAAGAAAATAAAAATCATATAATACTATTTAATATTATTGTTTTTAATAATAAATTTTATTAAGATAAATTATATATTAATTCTAATACCTGAGGTCAAGGTATAAGATAGATCCCTATAAAGATATGGTAGCTCCACAAAGGAAATTGGTTGTTGACTTATAAAACGTTACAACTAAAACCGAAGCATAAAGAGCAAGAATTGCTAGGGGATATAGATTGTAGGGGATATAGATTGAAATAAAGTAAAGTATTCCTAAAATCATTTAACATATATTTGAATTAAATATTTGGACTTTAATATTTGGAAATATGGTCAATTAATTATAATGATTTAAAAAATAATATATTAATAAAAAAATATTAATATTTAATGATATTTATGGTGTTGAAGTTTGATATTTATTATAGGGGATATAGATTGGAATAAAGTAAAGTATTTCCTAAAATCATTTAACATATGCTTGAATTAAATATTTGGAAATATGGTCAATTAATTATAATGATTTAAAAAATAATATATTAATAAAAAAATATTATTTTTAATGATATTTATAGTGTTGAAGTTTTATTGATAAGAAGATTTGGTTTGTAAATAGTTAATTAATATTTATTTTGTAATATTTTTTGCTAGAGAAAAAATGGTTGCACTTGGGTCCCCCACTCTTTACAAATCACAACTCTCTCTTTTAGAGCTTGAGAAACAAACTCAATTTTCATTTCAATTGAGTTGTTATGGCTAGATACCTACATATTTTTCATAAAAACTCTAAATTCTTGATTTTTCATCTTATTAAATTTTTTCATTTTTTTTTCTATATACAAATATTCAAAATTCAAGATCATTCTTCTTGACATTTTCTTGCAACAACCTTCACAATACCAAAATTCCACCTCTATTGTCTATACACTACATCTTAGTAGAGTAATAATTCCAAAAGTTTGTGTTATCATATCCCGCTTTACCAACTCTAGCCTGTTAGTTTCCTTCCTCCTTCCTAATGCATAAGTACAACCATAAGACCTGTAATAAATAATTTAACAATCTCAAAAAGTTGAAAGTTTATGTTTAAATCCTATCAAGAGATATATGTATAATAACTAAACTATGGGTCATTATATAATACAAGTGGAATTCATTTTAATCCTAAATAATCAATTAAAAAATATTTTATCATTTTAATGAGTTATGAAATGAATCCCATTCATATTATAATGACATTATAATTATTTAATAAAAAATTTAGCACTCTCAAAAAGTTGAAAGTTCCAATACATCCTTTGTCCCATAATCCAACCAACAACTCAAATAATCCATTCAAACATGATGTCCATATGATATCATATTCTTCTACTCAACATACAAAACTTCTACTTGCTTCACGAAATCGTAGTCCGCTTTATCAAATCTGAATTGTTAGTTTCCTTTAATGCATTGATTTATAAATGGATCCCTTGATACATTATGCAGTCCTCTAGAACATTATTTTGAATTTGCTCCTTTCAAAATTTTCTTGTCTTCAGCTAAACTTACTACTTATTTTAACCATGAAAAAATTAATTTCATGATTTGCTATTAAAACCCCTCTATTGGCTAGCCTAACTGCATATTTGTTCCCTTCCCTTAATGTATGTGTAAACCCAATTTCTTTGAACTCTGTAGCAAGGTCTTGTATTTCCACAATGATCTCTTGTATGTTCCATGGAACCTTTTCTTTCCTCAAAATTGCATTTATTACTATTAGTGAATCACCTTCCATCCATACCCTTTCATTTTATTTGTCTCAATATTTTTAATCCTTCCAAAGTTTCCCAAGCTTTAACTTCATTATTTGTCTTAATCCACTAAATGTGACGAAATATCACCTCTATTACTTATGATTTTTTCTCCTCCTCCTACAAGTCATGGATTTCCTTTAGATGCTCCATAAAAATTCAACTTGACCAACTCTACTTTTGGTTGTTTCCACTTTATATTTTTTGCCTTCCTTTTTTTTCTCATGTACTCACTTTCATGATTCTAATTGATGACTTAAATCCATCTATCAAGGCTCTTTCCCTCAAGATTAAGGATTGTGTGAGTTGATAGGGCTGGTTTAGACTCCTTTATGGCTAAACAAATCTTAAATTTCATTACTTCTAAATTTCTTTCCTTTCCTTTAAATATTCATTTGTTTATTTTTAGCCATACAGTCCAAAGTATATTTTGATGTATCCCAAATTGTTTGTAATGTGTAACTCATGAGTATATTTAAAACTTGTTAAGAACAAAAATACGATTTGAGTATTTACACCTATAGTAAAATATTAATTATGTTGATTAGTATTATAATTAAATGTTTGAAAATAAATTCTTTTATTAACAAAAAGAAAGTGTTATAATATTTTATTTTTTAATCATTTTTAAGCTCTTATTTATTAACTTGAAAAGCCAATAACTTTTTAAGAATCACTTACTTTGTTTATTATTTATAGTTTAATAAGATTACAACATTTTCTAAATAAAAATCTGATAATATACTCAATTTATTTTTTGATTCAATACTTTATTTAATTATTATTATTATTTTTTTTGAAAAATAATTTGAAAAACTTGTATTAAAACAAAGATCATTTACAAGTTGGGATGAGACTTCTCCCAACCTTAGCCAAAGAGAACACATGTTTACAATAGTAAAAGAAGATTTGCATTGGAGCCAAATCTCTTAAACCATATTTCTACAATGGTTGTTTACCTATTTACAACTGTAAAAGATCTACATTGGAGCACAAATCTCCTAAACCATATTTTCTGGAATGGTTGTCCAAATTAGCTAAACACTGGATTTGCTCACCAACCTGCCTAATCATCTCATCCTCAATAACCATGCCACCGTGCCATCGAACCCCTACCTCCTTCTCGGTGCCCACTAGGAAGTCTGCCACTTTATTTAGATTTCTACTCACATAAATCGGAATCACATCATCTAATTCCCTCCACAATTCCTTAATTTGAGTGACAAGAATTCTCAACCTCCATGTCTTCAAAGCAAAGTTCCTTATGCAATATAGAGCTCCAACCATTATTTGAGAATATAATTCTAGGATTATCCTCCTGTAACCTTGTTTTATCGCCCAAATAGAAGCATATTTTATAGCTAAGGCTTCTGCTTTATTTTTTGCGGCCCTTACCAAGCCTTGCAATTTTCAATAGATCACTATTCCAACATGATTCTGACAAACCACTCCAATTCCATCTCTATCCGAATTAACTTTGTAGCTCCATAGGTATTAATTTTAATCCAACCTTCTGGGGGTGGTTTCCAACTAGCTCTATCATGCCCCTCTTGCACTTGAACTTCCTTCTCCATTATCCCTATAACAACCTGAGTTTCCTCTTTAGCATACGCTACCACAATTTTTATGACTTTGCTCCAAATGACCTGCCAAACTCCATCTAAATATGAAAAGGTTTCTCTAAAATTTTTGCCATTTTTATCCAACCACACTTGCCACAAAATGAAGTTTAATCCAAGCTCCCAACCAATACAAAGAGATTTAGATTTAAATCTACCCATCTTCTATATTTTCCAAATATTAATCCAATTCAAATCACCATTAACTCGAATTTTATAATATAAAAACCATCTCTCCTAGATCTAACGTGTGAATGGGCACTCAAACATCAAGTTATCAGTTGTTTCCTCACTCTTGTAGCATAAAACACATTGATATGGACTAATGATTCCCCTACATATGAGATTATCAAAAGTAAGAATTCTATTATGCATGAACCGCCAGACAAATTTTTTTACTTTCGGCCAATCCTTGGACTGCCAAATATTTCTCCAATCATTAACCTGATATGCATGAGAAGAAGGCTCTGGAAGGATCTTATCATATCCATACTTCATCGTGTAGACACCAAGGCTCCCATATCCCCAAGCTAATCCTCCTCATCACTACCTATGAGAAATATTTTTGCCAAGATTTTAGTCAGGATGGGTGTCAAATCTAGAGGGATTGAAATTGGTCACTCATCCAACTTCTTAAACTATTTAAACTTATAATCCCCCATCTGACTAGTGTTGAAACAACTTTTAATTTGGACCCAACCCCTGGTTTCCATAACTATTTTTATTGGTTGTAGTTTAAGAAATTCAACAATGATAGGTGGGTATTGATCCCATGATTCTATCCAAAATCGTGCTTTCTTCCCTCTCCCCACTTTCTAAAATAATCCATCTTTCACTACCTGATATCCTAACTTAAGAGCCTACCACGCTAAAGATCCATTACCATCTAAAGGGAAACAACCCACCTCATTTGGGTTTACTTGTTCCAAATATTTACCAGTTAAAATTCTACTGAATAAAGAAGTTGGTTGGGAAATCCACCTCTAGTAAAGATTTCCAACCAAAGCTTTATTATTTAGCTTTGATCTTCTCAATCCCAAACCTCATTTTACCTAAGGTTGTTTTACTTTCTCCCAACCTACTAAGGCATATTTCCTCTCTCCTTTTACTCCTTCCCATAAAAAAATTCTAGCCATCTTGTCCAACTCTTTCCATATGGTATGTGGGGCAGCAAGGATAGAAAATTTATAAATTGTCATGGCCTAAATGAATGATTGTAAAAAAGTTAATATACCCCCATCCCTTAACCATTTGTGAGACCAATGATTAATTCTTTCCTTGATACAGTCAAAAATATTCCTCCATAAATATATTTTTAGTTTTTTAAAATGCAAAGGAATCCCCAAGTATATCACTGGGAGAGAAGTTCTTGTGAATCCCAAGATCTCTAAAATTTTATCCTGAAGCCTTTGATCAAGATTGAAAAATACCACTTTGGATTTTTTATCATCGATGACTTGGTTTTTAGCCCTAAGGTAGACATTAAGTGTATCTCTAATCATTCTTGCTTCCGTGAAGTTGGCCACTCCCACCAATCTTGTGTCATCCACAAACTGTAGGTTAGTCAAAACTTCCTCACCCACCTTGATACTTGTTAGCAAACCTTGTTGTCTTCTCCTCAAGATGAGTCTACCCAAGCCTTCAACCAATATGAGAAAAATATAGGAGAAAATGATCTCCTTGACGAAGGCCTCGAGTAGCTCCAAACGGTTGTGAGGGAAGACCCTTAATTAACGTTAAGTTTGTCAGAGTAGAAACACAACTCATAACCCATTATATCAAATATAGAGAGAAACCAAAGGCTACCATCATTGATGAGTATCGTTAATGATTCATCATTTAATCATTATACTTGTCAATCCAGGGCGATGTCCAATGGCTGTATGCGATAGCAGATGTGAGCAGTTTAAGGATCAGTTCATTTAGATAATGGCTTTATTAGTGGAACAATTATATTTTGGGGGTTTGGTGTCACCTCTAATCTAAAAACTGAAATTGACTCCTATTTACCCTTACAGAATGGAAATTGCAGGAATTAAAACTTTGCAAGAAAAGGAAACTATCTACTTTTGCAAAATCTGAATTGACAGAAATAAAATATTGCAGAAATGGAAACAACGGAAAGTAAACTTGCAGAATTGAAAGTCACACTTTGCATAAAGTAAACCTAGTTATAAGAACAAAATTCAAAAGACAGGAATCAAAATGTTGCACAACTGGAACATCAGGAAATTAATTGACACAAAATGGAAATGCCAAAATCTGAGGAACAACTGTTGAAAACAAGGAATATCAAAAAATGTTGTAATATGCATGGATCTACTCTAGGTGTTCAGCTAACATGCATTAATCATTACAAAATGCAATCTAACACAGCTAATAACATGAAATATAAACTGTTAGGTTTCTGCTAATTTGTTGCAACAAGAAATGAGCAGAAAACCTGTCAAAGTTGTTCCTTCTCTTAGGCCTAAAAGTGGCCCTTGCCCCCTAAACCAGAAGAAGGTGGAAATAACTGTTCTAAAATATCTAAATCTCACACACATTCACTAAAAATGCCAACAGAATGGAAAAATTGCACCTTTATTGATTTTGCAGTAGCATTACAGTAGTGCAGGAAAATACCTGCAAAATACTGTTCTGCTACAATAAAAACAACTTATCTATTCTGGAATTCTTCTACACCTATATCCTATATGCTCAACTGAATGGGAGATAGGTTATTTATATTATTCTATTATAATATTGATATGAGTTGTTAATGTTCTTCAAAGATGTCATCAACTATTTCAGAACTGTTTTCCTAATATGCAGGATTTTGTTCTGCTACAGTTTATCCATTTGCTTTGTTGGGCTGCAACCATTGGGAGAAAGGTGTTGGAAGGAGTAAAAAATCCCTTAGACATCTAAAACCAACCTTATATTACTAATTTACATTGTCTTGACCATTTTGTGGCTTATTTTGACCAAAATTGTTCTTACTCCGCTCATTCCAAAGTTGCTCTAAAATATCAAGAAGTATAATAGTTCTTGCGCTTATCCGTGCATACGATGCATAGGAAAGTGGTTTTGATTGTGTGAAAATCCCCCTACAGTTCTCAAAATATCTATTCCACCATTGGCACGTGTTGGAGCTGACAAATTCCAAGCCATGTTATGTATGCACAGTTGGATGGAATTTATATGGTCAATATTTTGTTTCTGCACAGTCAACTTAATTTGAATAGGTTTTGGTGCCCTTTTTGGGTGTTAAAAAGGTAATGAAAGCAAATGGAATGATTTCAAAACCGAATACATATCAACACCTATTATTACAACTTCAAATAAATCCTAATTTTCTAGATAATTCAGCTGAAACAAGTCAAAAAATGCAAAAAAACAATCAAATAAGAATATATGCTCTTCAACATTTAGAACATGTAAATGCTAATACATAATGCATTCTATCACCATAATCAACATCAAAACATAACATAAGGTGTTTCAAAGAGTTTATAAGTTATCAAAAATAGTCCATGGATGAGGCAATTCCTAGCCTCATAAATCATCTTTGACAAGAAGCTCCACTCCACCCTATCATAAGCCTTTGACATATCCAATTTTATGAACATTCCTCTATTACTAGATGTTTGCATTGAATGGATTGTCTCCTGAGATAGAACCACACCATCCAAGATCTACTTAACCTCTACAAAACCCCCTTGCTATGAGAATATAATATTATATATAAAAGGTTTTAGCCTCTTAGCCATTACCTTTGTGATTATTTTATATATGACAGTCCATAAGACAATAGGTCTATAATTTAAAATATGTATCCCCTCCTCCCATTTTGGAATTGAGGCAATGAAAGTATGATTTAATGATTTAAGCATTCTTTTACTACCTTTGGAATCCTTTATAACAACCATTACATCCTCCTCCAAGTTGTCCCATAAGGCCTGAAAAAACTCAATTGAAAAGTCATCTGGACCTGGTGTTTTTCTAGTACTCATTCCAAAGACTATATTTTTCAGTTCTTCTCTATCAATGGGTTTAAGTGGGGCCTGATTTTCTTCTGTAGAGATAATAGAGGGTATGACAACAAGAAATTCTTTTTGAACCTCTTCATCTTGCACCATACTTTCCTTAAATAGTTTAGAAAAATAATCCATTGAATGGAAATGCATACCTGGAATTGTATCAAAGGAGTGTCCATTCTCATATTGAAGAGCTTCCATGTTTTTCGTATGTCTCCTAGCACAGGTAGTCCGATGGAAAAATTTGGTATTTTTATCACCTTCTAATAACCAAGTGGTTCTTGCTCTCTATTTCCAATAGGTCTCCTCTTGGTTGTCAATGTCCTCAACTACTTTACGCAATGCATCATCCTCTTCTTTGAGTTGCTCTGTAATTGTTCCTTCCCTAAAGTATTTTTGAACCTCATCCCATCTGGCCACCAATGGAGATCTTTGGACCCAGAAGTCTGTCTTGTTAGCTCACCTCCATTATTTCAATTGATCTTTGATATAATGAAGTTGTTTGTGGAATCTAAACATTGATGTCCCATATGTTGGACGACCTTATTCCCACCACTGTAGAATTTTCTTTCGAAGTTCCTCTTTTTGTAACCAAAATTTTTTAAATTTAAATGGTTTGCAATGTTGCATTGTCTTGATCCCCCCTTCCAACAAAATGGAAAAGTGATCTAAAACTGGACCTTCCAAAATCTAAAATTTTATATTCCATTTTACAAATTCCTCCTCTGAAGCCAAAAAATAATCTAACTTCACCTTCCTGCTATGTGGCTCCCTCCTCTTATTAGTCCAACTATAGTTGGTTCCAGGACATTTAATATCCACCAAGTGTAATACGAGGACTTAGGCAATCATAAGTCGATCCCCTAGGTCCAAAATTGGGGTTCCCCCTTCCTAATATCTGTAAGAAATCGAACTAAATTTATTATTCAGCAGGGGGTGTTTAAATAATGCAGAGTTTACAACTGCATTCCTGGATTAGCCCGGGTTGGGCGCATCTCAACAGGATGCAGGTATAACAATATACCAGCCGAACTAATTAGACAAAATAGTCTAATTAAAATAGAAGTTAAAGTACGCTAACATCCCCCATTATTACATTATTTGGGTAATGTAATAACTAATAGCTATACTAACATCCCCCCTGATTACATCATTTTGCAATACAAAGAGAGCTGCGAAACAATTCAAATTTGACACGTGCAAGTGCCTTAGTGAAAATGTCTGCAACTTGAGCATCGGTGGGAATGTCTGAAGCTGAATTCGGTGCTTTGGAACTTCATCTCGAATGAAATGACATTGTGTGTCAATGTGCTTTGTTCTTTCATGATGGATTGGATTCTTGACGAGGTTCAGAACACCCTGATTGTCACAAAACAAGTGTATTGGAGATTTTGATGGATGGCCCATACTTGTCAGAATGCGACGCAACCATATCACTTCGCACACAGCTTCACGTGCGGCGCGATACTCTGCCTCTATTGATGAAATAGCAACCACCTGTTGCTTCTTGCTGTGCCAAGAGACAGGACCGGATCCCAGATGAAAAATGTATCCAGAAGTTGACTTGCGATCATCAAATGATCCGGCATAGTCGGAGTCCGTGTATCCTTGCAAGAAGAATTTGTTGTTCCTCTTGTATTCTAGGCCATATTCCATAGTACCACGGACATAGTGAAGAACACATTTTTTTGCTTTCCAATGAGTGGTCTTAGGCTCTTGCATGAACCTCGAAAGATAGTTGACAGCAAATACGAGATATGGCCTAGTATTGGTCAGATATATGAGACTCCCAATCAGCTGTCGATAGAGAGTACCATCTACCTAAGGTGAATCATCATATCATGATAACTGAAGTCCATTCTCCATCGGAGTTGCCATTGGCTTGCAATCAGTCATGCGATATTTTTCCAGCAATGTCTTGGCATATTTTTTCTGAGACACTTTGATGGAGTGCTCCTTCTAGCTGAATTCCAGACCAAGACAGTAATGGAGAAGTCCGAGATCTGTCATCTCAAAATATTTACACAAGTTTCTTTTGACAGTAGAGATCATAGTTTCTGAACTCCCTGTAATGAGCAGATCATCAACATAGAGTACAAGCAACACTATCTCAGAACCCTGTTTCTTGAAATAGAGGTTTGCATCTGACGGACATCTCTTAAATCCATGCTGCATAAGGTGATTGTCCATTTTTATATACCAAGCTCGAGGAGCTTGTTTCAGACCATATAAGGATTTGACCAATTTGCAAACCTTCTGCTCTTGGCCTTCCACTTCAAATCCTTCTGGCTGAGTCATGTAGACTTCTTCTTGGAGATCACCATTTAGAAAGGCACTTTTGACATCCATCTGGTGAACTTTCCACCCATATTGTGCTGCCATAGCACACATAACTCGAATTGTGGTCATCCGAGCGGTAGGTGCAAAAGTTTCCTCGTAGTCAATGCCTTCCTTTTGAGCATAGCCCTTTGCAACAAGACGGGCCTTATGCTTATCAATTGTTCCATCTGCCTTGTACTTGACTTTATATACCCATTTGCAGCCAATGGGTTTCTTTCCATGCGACAGATCAACAAGCTTCCAAGTTTTATTTTTCATCAAAGACTCATACTTTGTATCCATAGCGGCCTTCCACTGAGGCTCACTAAGAGCATCTTGCACTGATGCAGGTTCAAGATCGTCTATGGTAGACATGAACGCCCTGTCATCATCAATATCCATATCCTCTACTTCTATACGTGGAGTTACAGAAAGTTCCTCAAAATATTGACAAAGATCATCAACCTCACCGGTTTCTTTGGCTTCTTTTTCCTTTTGAGCCATACTGCGTGTACGAGGTCTATCCAAGTTCAAATTGGGAGGAGTGGATAAATTTGCGTCTCTGATTGTATTTGTACACCATTTTGGATTCTTCTTCGGTGGTGTTGAAGAAGATGTAGAAGGACCTCCTGTCTGTGTTGACGAAGGAATCTTCTCTTCCTTAGATTCCACAAGATCTAGGTGTACTTTAGATGTGCTCTGTGATGTGAAAGCTTCATCAAAGACAACATCTCTGCTGACATGAATTTTCTTGGTCAAAGGATCTATCAAACGATATCCTTTAGAGTGCTCATCATAACCAAGAAAAATACATCTCAGTGTTTTCTCATCTAGCTTCTTCCTTTTCTCTTTTGGTATGTGCATGAAAGCGTGACATCCGAAAATACGTAGATGAGATATGGAGGGTTTTCGACCACTCCATGCTTCCTGTGGAGTCATTCCTTTTAGGGCCTTTGTGGGTGCCCTATTCAACAGATATACTATAGTGGTGACAGCTTCTGCCCAATATTGTTGCCCAAGAGTAGCTCCTGTGAGCATACAACGAACCATTTCCATGATAGAACGGTTCCTTCTCTCAGCAACTCCATTTTTTTGAGGAGTATAGGCGGTTGTTAAGCTGTCTCTTGATTCCATGCTTATCTAAGAATGCAAAAAATTCTTTAGAGGTAAACTCCCCCCTCGATCCGAGCGGAGGGTTTTAATAGAAGCTCCGACTCCTTCTCAACGGATTTCTTGAACTATCTGGAAGAATGCGAAAGCTTTAGATTTCGGTTGGAGAAAGAAAACCCACATCTTTCGTGAGTAGTCATCTACGAATAACTAAAAGTACCTCTTCCCTCCACAAGTGTTGGGTGTGAAAGGACCGCACGAGATCGGTGTGAATTAACTCCGAGAGGTTTTTGTGCTCTTGTTGAGCTCTTCTCAAATGGTACTCTATCTTGCTTTCCTGCCAAGCGGTCGGAGCACAACTGGCAATGTGGCGAAAGGGAAGGAAGACCCTTTACCATCTCATACTTACTGAGCTCAAGTAAGTAGCAGAACTAAGATGCCCATATCTCTTGTGCCATAGGGAAGTTGCCTCCTTGGTAGAGACAGTCATGGCAACATGTGGAGTAGAGATAGCATCTAGGGCAAATAAGTCGTGCTTATATGAAGCTGTTGCAATCTGCTTACCCTTCCTGGTAATAGTACAACACTTCTTGCCATTCTCAACACGAAAGTTGACAACCATATTTCTATCCAAGATTTGTGTGACTGACAACAAATTGTTAGCCAATCCCGAAACATAGAGGACTTTGTCAATCTGACACTTGCCATCAGGAAGAGTGACTGAAACTATACCCTCTCCCTGAACCCTATAGGTTTTATCATCAGCAATGGTGACAGGTTTGCCCTCTTTGGCCATGAATGATTCAAACCACGATCTGTCGCTAGTCATATGTTTGCTAGCTCCAAAATCGACATACCAAACAGGATCCCTCTGTGTGGAATCTGTGGTAGTCATGAGCACCTTGTGTGCCCATTCAGAATCTGAGTCAGATTCTTCAACAGCAACATTCACCTGGGGTTGCTTGTTTTTATTTTGTGGTTTGTTTTGGCCTTTCTGCTTGTTCTTATGCCAACACCTGTTGGTGTCATGGTTGTCTTTCTCACAGATCTTGCACCACCTCTTCTTCTGTTGAGGTTGTTTTCCTTTTCCTTTCATATCCTATTGAGAATTTCCTCCTTTCTGAAAGTTGCCTCCTTTTTGCCCATTACCTTTCTTCCTAGAACCCTGCCTGTTGGTGTATAGGGCTATATTGGAAGAATCATCCTTGTGAAGTTGGCGTGCCTCCTGTTGTTGAAGCAGATTGACCAACTCGATGTAGGTAATTTGTCGTTGAGACACCTGGATGGAGGTGATCAACATATCAAATGAAGAAGGTAAAGCTCTCATCACAATTGAAACGAGAAGCTTTTCATCCACAGAATCTCCCAAAGAATTCAATTTCTCTTTCAATTCAGACACTCTGCACAGAAAGAGTTCAACTTTTTCACCCTGTCTCAAACTCAGGTTATGAAGTTGTTGTTGAAGATGAAGAATGGTGGAATCATTCTTTCCCTCATAGATGGTTTTAAGGGAATCCCATGCCTCTTTACCACTTGCTTTGTCAGCTATATGAGGTTGCACTTCATCTGAAATAGCAAACAAAATGAGCACCTTTGCTCGACTGTCTTTCTTGTCAAAAGCTATCTGATCAGTAGTAGGAGCTGTGGATCCTGATGTTGGTGAAGGCCTAGGTGTTACTCCAGTAACAATATCCCATAAATATTCCATTTGGAGAATTGCCTTCATCTTATGTTTCCATGGTGTATAATTTGGACCTTTCAATAACTGATGAGGATCAGTCATCAACTTTGCAACAACGACCATAGTGAAGGTTCCTTATAACACCAATTGGTCCCCCTTTCGATATACCTTTTGCTAGGCCGTTATACCGTACAAAATACCCGCCCTTACGTGAGGGAAACTATAGGTATTTAGAAAGATCAACAAAAATCACCCGCCCTTACGTGAGGGAGACTATAGGTGAGTTTTAGAGATCATACGATACGTGGAACATAAGCGATGCGAAATGGAATCGCCTTGTTGATGGCACCTACCATAGAAGATTCTTCTCATGCGTGGGGCGTAACTTCCCCTAAACACTATGAAGAATACTTCGTCGGGATTTACGCCTAAACACAAGAGCGATTAAGGGTAGTGGATGGAGTAAAAAAATGCAAAAAATGGCAAACTTATCTCTCCCAGACGATTTATAGAGAACAAGCTCAGACGTCGTTGTAGCAGCTATATTAGGCGGCGGATACAGTAGCGCAATCACGACAGCTTTACCTGTAAGTGCTGGCTAGAGGTATCACAAATACCGAACGCTGCAGTGCAATAAATTGCACGGATGGGTTTTAATTATTCCGGGGACTTAGGGAGTGAATTTGATTTTAATTTTTAATGTTATAGTGCAAAAGACAAATATGCAACATACAACAAAAAAAATGCCCACAGGAATAACCCACAAGGTGTCGGGCGCAGCCGAAAATGCACCTTTTACAATTCGCCAAATTGCTATTTTAAAAAAAATACTCTCACTATCCCCCCCCTTTTTTTTTTTTTTTTTAATATAGTATTTTAGTAATTTATAAATTTTGAAAAAAGTAAAATTTAAACTTTTAATAAAAAAATTTCAAAATTAATTAAATACGTTTCTAATTAAATTAAAAAAATAATTAGAAAACAATTTAATTAATATAAAATATTAATTATTAAAAGAAATAAAACTTTAATAAAAAAAAATAAAAAACTTATACCTGGCAGGATTTGAACCTGCAACCTCAGGACTCCCCGAGCCCTACCGCACAGCTCACTGCCAAGTGAGCTAGCGGGCTGATCCGCTTGGAACAGTGGCCCCCTCGTATTTGAGGAGGATTCCCAGTCTGCTACCCGAGCGTGGCCTCTGCTGCTGGTCCCCAGTCCGCTCCTTGGTCGCTGGCAAAAAACTCTTCCCCTCTTTTTAAAAAAAAAAAAAAAAAAAAAAAATTCGGCTGCGGAGGGCATGGCGGACGAACGTCCGCATCGCTGCTGCGTTCGCAGCAGTTCCAACCGGCCCGGGGGGGGGGGCGGACAGACTACGTCCGCAGTTCCAGCGAGGGGGGGGGTTCCGCATGGCGCCGGACGACGCTGCGTCCAGCGAGGGGGGGGGACGGACGTCCGCGTGGCGCTGGACGGCGCTGCATCCAACAGGGGGGGGACAGACGTCTGCAACGTCCGCATGGCGTGGTTCGCATGTCAGCGGGGGGGGAGGAGCGGCGCGGCTGTGCTACGTTGTGTCTAGCCTGGACGACGCGCGGCCTACGCGCATTCCAGGATGCGCCTGTGCGCGTTCCAGCGGATGCGCGACCTGCACGCATTCCAGGACGTGCTTGTGCACGTTCCAGCAGACGCGCGGCCTGCACGCATTCCAGGATGTGCCTGTGCGCGTTCCAGCAGGGGGGGCCTCCCCTCCCTCAGTCGCGCGTGGATGCGCGATGACCTGTCACGCGTCTGCCCGTGACAACAATTTTTTTTTTTTTAATTCGCTCAGCTGCGCGGCAGGGAGAGGAGATAGCGCACGAGCGGGGAAAAAAATCACGCCCAAAAATAAAATCACGCTGTGCTCCTCGTCTTTATTATCTCGCCCAAAAATTCAAAATGGCTCTTATGCCATGTAAGAAATCGAACTAAATTTATTATTCAGCAGGGGGTGTTTAAATAATGCAGAGTTTACAACTGCATTCCTGGATTAGCCCGGGTTGGGCGCATCTCAACAGGATGCAGGTATAACAATATACCAGCCGAACTAATTAGACAAAACAGTCTAATTAAAATAGAAGTTAAAGTACGCTAACAATATCTAGAGGATAATTTAGCATTAAAATCCCTAGAAATAATCCAGTCTAACTCTTCCCTTGAGACTTTCATGTTAATGCATAACTTTCCATTGATGTATCTGACCATCTAGGTTTTGACCCCCATAAACATTTATGATTAAAACATGTTCAACTATGATATTGTTCCTAAAATGTGATGTGAGGACATCCATCCAAGCTATATGATCTATTGTAGTCCATTCAAGAGAGTTCCAAAAAGTAATTATCCCCCCTAAGACCCCTAGGGAAGCCACTTCCATATGACCACCACCCCTCCGATTCTATTTATTGTTTTCCACATAAGATCGAACAATATTTTTATCTCTTGGATAAGAAAAAAATTTGTTTTACATTTTTCTAAGAGTATTCGAGTAGCAGATTGATGGGTTCTACTATTTAAACCCCTAAAATTCCATGATTGTATAATCATTGGTTACCTTGAGAGCAGTAAAAATCTATTGGCCTTATCGATCCTCCAGTGATCAGTTTATCTCCTTGAACTGCTATCAATTCCTTATTTTATTTTCTATCCACTCCTTGAGAGCTGCTATTTTTTTATCTCTTTTCCACCTGAGTTATCCCTAGAGTTGACCTTTCTATGTTCTTTTTTGCTATGCCCTTTATGACATCCTTAATTATTAGTTTATCTTGGTTATGCACTATCAATACCGCTGCACTCTTTGATTGCGGTAACTCATTGCACTCAATTACCTACTCTATGATGGGAGAAGGTGAAGGAAGGGCTTGGACATGGTTGTTATTGTTTTCATTATTCCCATCCACTCCTTCCATGTCTTATTGGTCAATTAGTGTCTTAAAGATCTCATACCTATTGGATACCTTGAGTTGGGTTTGATCTTTACCATATTTTTTCTTTTGCCCTCCTTTTGGGTTGTTCAAAACCATCTCCTTGTGCTTATTTGCCTTGAGAAATATTGATTGTTTCTTTATTGGTTGTTGAATTACCCGCCTTAGGAATATTTGACATTACCAAAGGAGCCTCCATTTTTATATTCATATTATTTGGGCAAGATCGGGTAAAATACCCATATTTATGATAAACTCTGCATCTGAAGGGCAATGCCTCATAATCTAGTTGTTGAATCCAAGATAGTCTTGCAAGTTTGAGTTCCACCTCTACCAAAAAAGGTTGGCTAAGATCCATTTCCACACATAATATTGCATAAATAGTTGTGTTTCCTTCCATTGTGTCTTTGGAAACACCCAAATGTCTTCCAAGAGAATTATTGATAATTTCCAATACCTGCTCACTTCAAAAATCCATTGGAAGTGCATACAAACGGATACAAATCGGGACAATGGAGGGTTCAATTCGAGGATCAAATCCCACTCTCCAGGGTTGAACAAATAATCTTGTCGGACCATGATTTCTCTTTTCTAATTTGAACGCCCTATTTCTATCGGCAAGTGAAGAAATACTAACAATAAAATATCCATTGCTAATAAACCACAAAGAATACTCACCAAGAGGCTCATAGTTTTACCGGACTCAGGAATGCAAAAAATTCAAGGTATGACAAATACCCATGAATTTACAAATAAAATCATGATTGGATCTATATAAAATTATTTCTTCGACCATCCTTTGCTCAATGACAATATTTGGACTTGATTCTGACTGTGGCAAGAATCCATTAACTCGTTGAGATGTTGATATTTTTTAGCAACCGTAAAGAATATTTTTAATGCAGTTTTTAATGCTTCTTCAGTCTTTAATGGAGATTTTACCTTTAATAAATATGCAAAAGAACTATGTCTCTCTAAAAGAGGATCCAGAGGTGTCCCCATTGGGTCCTCCTTGGGAAGCAATCTTGTATTCAAGTCCACAATAACCAAAAATCTCTTCGGCTACCCAACTGATGCCCTGGTTTTCTCTTCTATAGCTCTCTCGCAATCAAATCAAGCATTCACTCACATTGATTGTTACTTGTTTAAATCTAATCAATCATTTAATTATTAAATTACATTCAACAAAATTATAAATTATTTATATTTCACTATTAGATTAAAAACCCAAAGTGACTCTTGGCTTATAACTGATGGTATAATAACTGTTCATGAACTGCTCTAATATGTCTTAAAAAAAGCCAAGCCTTTTTCTCAAGTTAGATATCACAAAGGCGTTTGACATGGTATCTTGGAGTTTTTTGTGTTGTGATGGAAAATTTTGGTTTTTATCCGGAGTGGATTGCCCTAATCCGGTAATATCTTTCCTCTGCATAATTTTTTGTCATTGTAAATGGTGTTGTTGTTGGGTATTTCAAGAGCAAACAAGGAATCTGGAAAGGGGGCCCTCTTTCCCTTTATTTATTCATTATTCTTGCATAATCTTTTGGTAGGGCACTTAATTCTAACTACTCTAATGGTACTATCTCTAGGATAAAGGCCTCCTCCATCTCCCAATCAATCACGTGTCAACAATTTTTTGATGATACATTACTGGCAACCAAAGCTTCAATTCCTAAAGCAAGGGTAATCAAGAATATCCTAGTCTCCTACGAGCTTACTGTTGGACCAAAGGTTATTTTTCAAAAAAGTAAATTGTATTTCCTGAATACTCCCATTTACAGACAGTAAATTATTACTAGAATCCTAGGCTGTAGCATATCAAGCCTTCCTTCCACCTATCTAGGTATGACCCTTTTCCATGGTAAACCTCCTGCAAATATGTGGAACAACATCTTGGAGAAAATTCAAAAAATTTGACCAGGTGGAAAGGTTGTCTCCTCAGCCAGGAAATGAAAGTGACTCTTGTCGAAGCTTTTTTGCAAGGTGTTTCGGTGTATTTCTTGTCCATATTTTAAGCTCCAGATTCTATCTGCAATAATATTGAATAGATACAAATAAGATTTCTCTATTCAAGAAGCAAAAAATAACAATAGAATTCCCTTGGTTTCTTGGGACAAGATCTACTTGAAGAAGAATTAGGGAGGGTTGGGTTTTAGGAAAGGTAGTAAGATGAATTTTGCTCTCATTGGTAAGCAAGGTTGGATAATTATCTAAAATTAACAAGCCATATGGATCAATATTATAAAGAATAAATACCTACAACAATGAGCCTTTCTAAGTTATGAACCACTTCCAATTGGATCATATTTTTGGAACTCTGTGATTAATACGAGACCCATCGTAAAATTTGGGCTTAGGTGACAGCTGGGAAATGGAGCATCTATTGAATTTTGGGAGGATAGATGGCTCAAAAATCACCCTCTTATCAGTGATGCTAGTCTCTCCTACATCAAGCCAATCACTGATCACCTGTTTGGTTCTAAGGCATGCAATTTATTTACTAGAAATTATAACAGAGCGAGATGGAAGTCATTTTTCTCTGTCAACATCGACATTGCCCAGTCCTCTACATTTTATATTATTGTTGGTTTGTTGTGCACCACTATCATTCATAGTAACCCAAATGCTTTAGACTCTCCATTCTGGAACCTTTGTGAGGATGGGCTTTATATTGTTAAGTTTTCCTACTATGCCCAAATCATAGAAGTCAACTCATGGCCCGAATTTAAGACTATCTAGTTGAAAAGTCTAATCCCTAAAGTTACCCATTTTTTTGGCTTGCTTCTTTAAAAAAAATCTTGACCATTGACAATCTAATCCACAAAGGCCTAATACTCCCTAATCATTATGTCCTCTATAAAAATACCTGGGAATCTGTAATCCATATCTTTCTTGAGTGCATGTTCTCTAATGAAGCGTTGTCTTCCTTTCTCAAGTTGGCCAACATGTCCTGGGTATACCTAAAAAATTTTGTTGATGCCATCAGTGGCCAGACTCATTTTTGAATCTAAAAATATATGCTTTTTGGTCGTATTGTTTTCTTTATTTTTTGTGGCAGGTATGGTTGGAGAGGAAAAATAGAATTTTTGGCATTGCTACAAAAGATTCCATATTAGTGTTCTCCCAAGCTCTGTTGTTTGCCATTGAGAATGATAATTTCATCCAAGCTGAAAACCCCAAGAACCAATGGGAATTATCCATTTTCAATACTCTCAAATTTTAGATTGACATCCCCCTCGAGATCCTCTAAAAGCTGACAGGTCAATGGTGAAATGGATTCCCCCACCTTGTGGATGGGTTAAGCTCAACATTGATGGAGCCTCAAAGGGAAACCCTGGTAGGGTTGGAGGAGGTGGTCTTTTCAGAAATAGTCAAGGTAAAGTCCTGTGTGTGTTTGCTGATTCCATTGGTAGTCAAACCAATAATTTTGTTGAAGCTTGTGCGTTATACCTTGGCCTCCTCATTTGCAAGCCGCTTCGATTTGAAAGACTTATCATAGAGAATGATTCTATGAATATCATTCGATGCATCCAAAAATATCAGCTTCTTGCCTGGAGCATATTCAACGTTTTCCAAGAAATCTTGAAGATATTTGAAGGCATCAGATATGTTACAATTTAGGATGTTTACCGAGAAGGAAACAAAGTTGCTGATCTCCTTGCCAATAAAGGAGTTGAACAAGATAACCTCCAAGTCTGGTATGATAATTTCCATCAATGTATTGTGGCCCACACTGATACAAATGGAAATCTTAATATTTAATTGGTTAGTAGTGTTGATGTGGCTGATTTGGGGTCTAGTGGTTGGATATGATTTGTCTGACATGGATGCCAACACATATCCTCCTTTCTCTTATGCACTTTTGTGCAATCCATCTTGGGGTAATTTTGAGGAGATGTGGAGAGTTCACAAGGGAACTATCATCAATGAACCCAGGTGGCAAGGAATGTGGAAAGTTCACAAGGGAACTATCATCAATGAACCCAGGTGGCAAGGAATGTGGAAAGTTCACAAGGCAACTGTCACTCGTGAACCCAGGTGGCAAGGAATACCAAATAAAACTACTAATTTCTAGCATAGTGGAAGTGGCTGCTCCAATAAGCTCACAAATTGAACCTCGTTGAGCCAAATGTTATAGTCTTGGTTGGGCTTTTGGTAGTTGTTTTTTGTTTCCTTTTGGGTACTGTTGCTATAGTTTGGACCCTTATTCCTTTTTGTTTCTGTCTGTGCCTTCTTTCTGGTTTAAAGTTGGTTATTTGATTCACCTCTAGGGTTGTTTATTTTCAGTTCAATTAGTTCACTTATGGCTAGTTGTCTTTGCTGCATTTGTGTAAAAGGTTTTGGGACCTTTCAAAATCCTTTTTATCAACCAACCAATCAATATATATATATATATATATATATATATATATATCTACTTTCAATCAATCTGTCATACACATTGTGGAATATCCCCATTACCCATGGCCAAATATATTCTTTTGATACTTGTGATATTTGCGACTCTACTCAGATATTTGGAATGTACCTAATATTTTCAAGAAGAAGCTTGAAATTTATATTAATAGACTTTAAGACAAGTGGTTGGAAATGAAGAGTTTTACAATTAACTAATGTTCAAATCTAATAGATAAACCTTTATATTTGTAAAATAACATGAACTTAATTGGTTAATACATTGATTTTGAATGAAGAAATTTAGGACTAAATATTTTTAAAGGATACATACATAATTACCCAAAAAAAATTGTTATGATATCATTATGTGGACATTGATGTAATACTTATTTCAATCACATTTAACTAATTGTTATATTAATGTATAAATAAATATACGTATTGATAAAGATAATTTTAAATTATTGTATTTGAAAATATATTTAAGATATTTTGTGACTATGTTGCAATCAAATTCATAACTTTAACCATTTAAACTCATGTCATTTGATAAATTATAGGTTCACCTATGGGATTGAAACCTTGGTTTATTGTGTGAAACTCCTCATTTTCTACTATATACCTCAAACCTATGCCATTTAATATAGTTATATTGATCTAGATTAACATATTAATGAATTCATTGTAGTTATATTTTTGTTAAGAGAATATAAATATATATTAAGAAAAATTGCCTTAGTTAAAATTAACATAAAAATGCATAATAGTATTGTTATCATTGAAATTGTCTTTAGAACTATGCATTGAATTATATCATTGATAAATTGATAAAAAAACATGCCATGTATGTAACATCTACCAAATAATGGTTAAAATAAGTGTTACAAAGAGATGTTTATTACGAATTTATTATAGAACGGGAGCTCTAGAAGAGCAAACTAAGGCATCAGTTGGGTAGCTGAAGAGATTTTTGGTTGTGGAATTGAAGATAAGACTGTTGCCCCAGGAGGGCCCAATGGGGAAACTTTCAAATCCTCTTTTAGAGAGACATACTTCTTATACATATTTTTTAAAGGATAAATCTCCAGCAGAGACTGAAGAAGCATAAAAAATTGCATCAAAAATGCTCTTTACGACTTCTGGAAAAAAAACATCTCAACGAGTTAATGGATGCTTGCCATAGTCAGAATCAAGGCCAAATATTATCATTGAGTAAATGATAGTAGAAGAAACAATTTTATATAAATCCAATCATGATTTGATCTATAAATTCATGGGCATTCACACTAACCTATTTTTTTTGCATTCCTAGGTTCCAAAAATTGGGAGCCTCTTGGTAAGTACTCTTTGTGGTTTATTAGCAATGGATATTTTATTGTTAGTTTTTCTTCACTTGTCGATAGAAATAGGGCTTTCGAATCATAAAAGAGGAATCATGGTCCGACAAGAGATAAAAATATCATTGGATATTATGTTTAAAATAGTAAATAGACTTTGGAGGGGTGTTGGTCATATGGAAATGGCTACCCAAGGGGCCTCACAGGGGATAGTTACTTTTTTAAACTCTCTTGAATGGATGAAAAGAGAACATATATCTTGGAGGGGTGTCCTCACATCACATTTTAGGAACAATGTGATAGTTGAGTAGATTTAATCACAAATTTTTATGGGACTCAAAACCTAGATGGTCAAATACATCAATGGAAAGTGATGCATAACATGAGAGTCTCAAGGGAGGAGTTATATTGGATAATTGTTGGGGATTTTAATGCTAAATTACCTTGAGAGATCAAGAAGGGGGAACCTCAATTTTAGACCTAGGGGATCGACTTATGATTGCCCAAGTCCATGCATTACACTTGGTGGATATTAAATGCCCTGGAACCAACTATAATTGGAGTAATAAGAGGAGGGAGACACATAGCAAGAAGGTGAAGTTAGAACATTTTTTGGTTTCAGAGGATGCATTTGTGAAATGGAATATAAAATTTCATATTTTGAAGGGTCCAGTTTCATATCACTTTCCCATTTTTTTGGAAGGGGGGATCAAGAGAGTGCAACATCACAAACCATTCAAATTTGAAAACTTTTGGTTACAAAAAGAGGAACTTAGAAATAAAATTCCATAGTGGCGGGAAGAGGGCCGCCCAACATATGGGACAAAAATATTTAGATTCCACATGTAGCTTCATTATGTCAAGGATCAATTGAAATAATGGAGGTGATCTAACATGACATACTTTCAAGTCCAAAGAGCTCCATTGGTGGCCATATGGGATGAGGTTCAAAAACACTTTAGGGAAGGAACAATTACATAGCAGATCAAAGAAGATGGTGCATTTCCTAAAGCAATTGAGGACATTAATAACAAAGAGGAGATCTACTGGAAATAGAGAGCAAGAACCACTTGATTATTAGAAGGTTATAAAAAAACAAAATTTTCCATCGGGTTGCATGTACTAGGAGATAGACGAACAACACTGAATATCTTCAATATGAGAACAGACACTCCTTTGATACAATTCCAGGTATGCATTTCCATTCAATGGATTATTTTTCTAAACAATTTAAGGAAAGTATGGTGCAAGATAAAGATGCTCAAAAAGAAGTTCTTATTGTCATATCCTCTGTTATTTTTGAAGAAAAAATTTGGTCCTACTTAAACCTATTGATAGAGAGGAACAGTAGAAAGTAGTCTTTAGAATGAGCACTAGAAAAACACCAGGTCCATATCGCTTTCCAATTAAGTTTTTTAGGCCTTTTGGGACAACTTGGAGGAGGATGTAATGGCTATTATAGAGGATTCCAAAGGTAGTAAAATAATGCTTAAATCTTTAAATCATAATTTCATTGCCTTAATTTCAAAAGGGGGGGAGGGGGTGCATATTTCAAATTATAGACCTATTGCCTTATGCAATATCATATATAAAATAATCACAAAGGTAATGGCTAAGTGGCTAAAACCTCTTCTACATAGCATTATCTCCTCGGAGTAAGGGGTATTTGTAGAGGGCAGGTTGATATTGGATGGTGTGGTTCTAGCTCAGAAGGCAATCCATTCAATGTAAAATTCTGGTAATAGGGGAATGTTCATAAAATTGGATATGTCAAAGGCTAATGATAGGGTGGAGTGGAGCTTCTTGTCAAATATGATGGCAACCTTTGGTTTCTCTAAGGATTGGATAGAATGTGGCATGAGATGTGTTTCTACTCTAACATACTCAGTGTTAATCAAGGGCCTTCCCTTGCAACCGTTTGGAGCTACTCGAGACCTTTCTCAAGGATGTGTAATACCTTCAATAGAAAAAATGATGGATTCATCAAATGTCTCTTTTATGCCCATGCTTGTGTATAGTTGAATATTTTTTATAACCCTTTTGCCTAGATACTTGCATAAAATGTTTGTTTGTGGTTAATCCATAAACTTCTTGAATGATAGTGTGATTTAGTGGTTTTTATGTATAATTGGATATTTTATTTGAGTTATTTATTAATCTATGATTTTTTTCTTATGCTAAGAAATAACCTTATATTTAGTTCAATTCATTTTTTCTTATAGTAGAGGAAGAAGCATGTTACACAATAAAATGACATCAAACTATGAAAAGAAATAAGCACCTATGAAATACTTGTATATACACTCCTTGGATAGTATATACAATACACATTAGAAACATTCCATGTTATGTCAAGTAGCCTAATATGCTATAATTTCATCCATTAAGATAAGTATCATATGCCAAAGGATCCATTTTGTACAAAATTCCCATAGAACTATAACATATCCTTAAATTGATATCACCATTATGTAAAGCTTAAAGAATTATATGATCTAAAAAAATGGGTTGCAAACACATTCATAAAAAACATTATGACCATTGGAAGGTTGGATGAATTAGCACTTGAAATGAAAAAATAAAGAATTGCCAAACCTTAGGAGAGAATTGCCAAATCTGAGATTACCACTTGGTAGATTTTAATACTGCCACTTGGTCAAAATATTGGATGTTTTTTTTCCACTACCTGCAAATTACACTTTTTATTGGCAATAGAAGTTGGCAATTGAATTAATTTGATTGACGGGATGACTTCATATATATGTGTATGTGTGTGTGTGTATGTATACATATATGTACACACACACATACATACATACATACATACATGTATATATATATATATATATATATATATATATATATTGTCATCCAAGCTAAAACCATCAAGTTCATTCTCTCCCTCTACGAGAAAGTGGTAGGGCAGCAGGTAAATTTCTCCAAAAGCAAGCTTTTCTTTTTGCACACCCCCCCCGAGCGCAAGGGCCAAATTGGGCGGATCCTGGGCTACTCTGAAGGATCCCTCCCATCCTCCTACCTGGGACTCCCCTTATTCTAGGGAAGGGCAAAAGAGAGCATGTGGAACAATGTTTTAGAAATATTCTAGCGAAAGCTAGCAGCATGGAAAGGCAAACTTCTATCCCAAGTGGCGAAATCCAGCATTTCAATCTCCACCCTTCAAAGCATTCCCATTTACTTCATGTCAGTTTTCACTCTCCCCAAGTCAGTGTGCAAGAAAATTGAACATATCCAAAAAATATTCCTCTGGTCGGGATCTGAAGACAAATCCAGGATTCCCCTTATGGCGTGGGACACAGTCTGTAGAAGCAAGCAGCAGGGGGGCCTTGGCTACAGGAAGTTGTCCGACATGAATGATGCCCTGTTGGGCAAACATGCTTGGAGGATTATCTCTAAAGATCCAGCTGAATGGATCCAAATGGTGTCTAAAAAATATATGGGCAATTGCTCCTTCCTTGAATCTAGCAACCACCCCAATGGCTTTGCCTTTTGGAAAGTTGTGTTTCACTCCAAAATGCTAATTCAAAAAGGTCTCCGATGGATTCTTGGGGATGGCCGCAACATCAATTTCTAGAACGATAGATGGCTAACGGATGAACCCCTGAGTGACAGGGGTGATCTTGTGGGGCTTCAAACAGTCTTCGATACCAGCAGGGAACGAAAGGTGTCTAATTTCATCATCTGGGAGGAGGGCCAACCTCGGTGGAGGACCCTCGATAGCAATAGCCCTGAGATTTTTGGCCTTAACCTTATGCTTCAAGCAGTCACTATCCCCTCTGAGCAAAGGGATGATAAACCCACTTGGGCTGGGTCGGACAAGGGCTCCTACTCTATTAAGTTTGCTTTCTCCCTTCTCAAAACCCACCCTGTGTCGCCCTCCCATATTGTCTGGAAGAAACACCTCATCCCTAAAATTTCTTTCTTTTCTTGGCTAGCCTTCCAAAACAAAGCTCTCACTACTGATAATCTTATCAAAAGGGGCATCCCCCTTCCCAACAGGTGCTTTCTATGTCAAGCAAATTGGGAATCCACTGATCACCTATTCCTTCACTATGAATTCACCTCGGCTACACTTGGTTTCATTTTTTCCACCTTTCGAATCCAATGGGCTCCTCCTAAGTCTTTGTGCAAAGTTTTCCTCCAATGGCCCCAACCCTTTGCTAACCACAAAATCCAGTTCCTCTGGGACATATGCCTTCACCACCTGGTCTGGCAAGTGTGGCTAGAGTGTAATAGAAGGGTCTTTGGGTCTTCTATCTGGGATCCTCCCTCTGTCGCCTCTAGAGCCCTCACCTTCACCTCTAAAAATGCTAATCTTATTCATTGTCCCAGTCCTCGCCCGTCCTCCTGGGAAGACCTCATCCTCAAGTCTCTCAATATATCGGTCGATTCCCCCATGGAGAACCCTTTACCTCACCCCTAAACCCTTGCTCGGTGGATTCCTCCCCCCCATGGTTGGATCAAGCTAAATTTTGATGGGGCATCCAAAGGGAACCCTGGAGCGGCTAGTGCTGGCGGTGCGGTCAGGGATCACCGAGGAAAGGTCCTACTTGCTTTTTTTGAAGACTTGGGCCACCAAACCAACCATGTTGCAAAATCTAGGGCCCTGTGGAGGGGCCTATTTCTCATCAAAGAGTATCCTCAGGCAGTCATCGTAGAAGGTGACTCCATGAACATCATCAACTATCTGACTAAGGATGAGATTCCTGCATGGCGAGTTTTCAACACCATCCAGGAATCCCGATGAATCCTTCAAAGCTGGAACCATAGATGCCAAAACATCTACCAGGAAGGGAATGCCCTGGCCGACCTCTTGGCCAACAAAGGATACTCCTCTAGCAGTCTCACCATCTGGGATCACAAGTTTCCACAAGACATCTCTGACATGGTAGCGTCAGACCTCAAAAAATGTCAATAACCCGTGTCAAATCCTCATGATTGGCCACGTCATGCAACATCCTTATGCCAAGTGGGGCCCTATTGGACTTATCTCTTTTGAAATTCTAGCTGGTGTTCAGTGCCACCGTGGGCCTAATCTCCAATTGTCACGATAGAACCGTGCAATCCCCAGGCAAGGCCTGGCGAATCATGGCAGTACAAGTGTTCATTCACGTTATGGGCGTGACTAAGATGGCAGCAATTTTTGTTCCTCGGGAGCTTGCTGCCTCTCCCCTCGCCAATTCGGAGCCACCTCAGCTGATCCCTCTTTCCCATGCATGCAAAAATTTTGTTTCGATGTCCTTTTTAGGCAGACGAAGCGTCCTTAATTATCCTCGCGTCGGATTGTTCAGAGTCTTCTCTTCCTGCCATTGTCTAAGCCTTATTTTCAGGCAATCCTATCCATCATGATAGCTTCCTCAGTGCCCCTCCATTTTTCCTTGGCTCCCTTCATGGCTGCGCCATACCTCGAACCAGTGTTCTCTTCTCTGTCCGAAGAGGAAACAGTGTTCATGAAATCCCTTGGGCTCATTCCATTCCTCAGCAAGTTCCAAGGCACTGACGATGAAATCACTAAGGATTTCATGGGAACTTGGCATGCTAGCGAGGTTCACGTCAAGGGCGTTCACTTGAAGGTCAATCTTGACCTCATGATTGACATTACCGGGTTGCCATCTTTTGGGTGCTTCATTCGCCATGACAAACATAATTGGCAGGAGGAATTGGATCAATTCCCCAACAAAGGGAAGAACCTGGGATGGGATAAGTCGGCCCTCTTCAAAAGTTCATTGGATGAGCCTTGGAGCTGGGCCATGAAGCCCTTGATGCAGTTCATTTATTGTTATGATCCCAAAAAACCCCTTCAAAGCTACCACATAAGCTTCGTTAACCACCTTCACTCTTCCAAAAATCTCTGCATCCTTGACTTCCTCCATTATTCCCTTTGCTACTCTGTAGATTCTGCCCTAAAGGTTAAATCCAAGCCGCGACATCAGGGGCTAATGGCGGTCATCTTTTGCCATGTTGCAGCCAACAGGCCTCCCTCGAAGGAAATCGCTTCTCTTGCCTCCAACCCTTCGGATTCTCCTGTCCTCGATACTCCCTAGGGTGAGGCCCCTAGTCCTCCTAGGTAGTCCCCTCTCAAGAGCGACTCTCACAGTCACAGGTGTGCTCAAGACAATCATCCAACCGTCAAATATTCGAGATGGCTCAAGAAATCAAAGGTGAAAGTCGATGTCGGTCCTCCGCTCCATCTGAGCTTGGACTCAGACTCAGAGCAGAATAAGGTGCCACTAAACTTGCTTATTGATCTGGCCATTGATGCCATGGGAAACATCACCAAGGGATCTGAATCGGTGATCCATTGCCTCTGCAAAATCAAGGAGCACTCGGGTGGACCCTCTGGCAGTCAGGAGGACCCCAAGAAGATCTAATATGGTCGGTGTTTCCTTCTCTCTTCGCCCGGTTCCAGGATTTTGTTGCTAGGAAGTTTTTTGTTTTTCTTGTGGGGATCGACTGTTATGTTTAAATTTGTTGTAATTTGGTCTGAGACTTGCTTTTCGGTCTCAACCTTGCGGCCTTAAAGGTGCTTTCCTTTTTTCTATTATAAGGTTTTGGGATCCTCTTAAAAAACCCGCTATGTATATATTGTTACTTAACAAATATATATATATATATATATATATATATATATATATATATATATATATATATATATATATATATATATATATATATGTATATAACAAAAATATTAAGAAATTTGCAATTGATGAGCTTCGAACTGATGACTTCCTGTAGTAGAGGTGAAACATTGTTGTGCCACTATGCATATTTAAAACAAATATGACTTTTTCTCTTAAGATATTTTTTGAATGTAGTTTAACAAAAGAAAAGCTTAGTGTTATAGTTCACCATTATCATGTGTTGGTCACAAGCAAGAATACCAAATAGTGCACCAAGATGCACTTTTGAAGTTAGGGAAAGACATACCACTAGATATTTGCATGTATGCCAACCTTCACCTGTGATATGCCCTTCAAGCAAACTACTTGAGGGATTCAAACCAACAACCTTTTTACTCCAAAAAAGATGATCAATTATTGTACCACTGTGCACGACTAGATTTAGGAAGGAAAATATAAAAAAATGATATAACTACTATACCTTAAAAATTGTTACAAAATAAAAGTTTCATCTTTGAGTTTCAAACTAGATACCTATATTAACTATAATAGAGGACTAACCATTGTGTCATTGTCATATTTTAGTTACATTTTTTGTTCAAGTCTAGTATTAGAAGGTTAAGGTGGGCTCTTACGCTAGCCTTGGTGCCACCCCTAGATTAATGCCCTCTTAGAAGCAAAAGACTTAACAAAATGTTATGTCCGAGATTTGAACTTGCAACCTTCACTTTTACATCCAAAAGGCTTGCTACCATACCCCTCTATAGTGTGAATAGAGGTTTTCCAACCATGATTTTAATGTATGGTTAGAGATGAGAAAAAAATGATTAGGGATGAGAATTGAACCCATGAAATCAAGTTGAAAGTGAGTGGAGCAATAATTGTACCATCCCTTAGGATGTATGGTTATACTACGTGCATAAGAGAAGGTCATGTGAAAGGAAAGCATGCAAAATTTAGTATGCAAAGTTATTTCAAGTTTTTGATAGGATATTGTTTGGAACCAAGAAATCATTCCAGAGCTGCTCCAGAATATCAGGCAGTATAATAGTTCCTATGCTTATCCGTGCATTCTATGCGTAGGAAAGTGGTCTTGATTGTGTGAAAATCACACTACTATTCTCAAAAGACCTATTCCACCATTGGCACGTGCTGGAGCTAACAAATTCCAAGCCATGTTGTGTATGCACAACTGGCTGGAATTTATATGGTCAATATTCTATTTCTGCATAGTCAGCTTAATTTGAACAGGTTTTGGTGCCCTTTTTAGCATTTGAATTTGTTAAAAAGGTAATGAAAGTAAATGGAATGATTTCAGAACTGAATACATATCAAAATATATTATTACAACTTCAAATAAATCCTAATTTCCCAGATAATTCAGCTGAAACAGGTCAAAAAATGCAGAAAAATAGTCAAATCAGAATATATGCTCTTCAACATTTAGAACATGTAAATGCTAATACATAATGCATTCTATCACCATAATAAGCATCAAAACATAACACAAGGTGTTTCAAAGAGTTTATAAGTTATCAAAAATAGTCCATGGATGAGGCAATTCCCAGCCTCAGCAATCATCTTTGACAAGAAGCTCCACTCCACCCTATCATAAGCCTTTGACATATCCAATTTTATGAACATTCCTCTATTACTAGATGTTTTCATTGAATGGATTGTCTCCTGAGCTAGAACCACACCATCCAAGATCTACCTAACCTCTACAAAACCCCCTTGCTCTGAGAAGATAATGTTATATATAAGAGGTTTTAGCCTATTAGCCATTACCTTTGTGATTATTTTATATATGACATTGCATAAGGCAATAGGTCTATAATTTAAAATATGCATCCCCTCCTCCCATTTTGGAATTAAGGCAATGAAAGTATGATTTAATGCTTTAAACATTATTTTACTACCTTTGGACTCCTTTATAAGAACCATTACATCCTCCTCCAAGTTGTCCTAGAAGGCCTGAAAAAACTCAATTGGAAAGCCATATGGACCTGGTGTTTTTCTGGTACTCATTACAAAGACTATATTTCCTAGTTCATCTCTATAAATGGGTTGAAGTAGGGCCTGATTTTCTTCTTCAAATATAATAGAGGGTATGACAGCAATAAATTCTTTTTTAGCCTCTTCATCTTGCATCATACTTTCCTTAAATAGTTTAGAAAAATAATCCATTGAATGGAAATGATACCTGGAATTGTATCAAAGGAGTGTCCATTATCATATTGAAGAGCTTCCATGTTGTTCGTATGTCTCATAGCACAGGTAGCCCGATGAAAACATTTGGTATTTTTATCACCTTCTAATAACCAAGTGGTTCTTGATCTTTATTTCTAGTAGGTCTCCTCTTGGTTGTCAATGTCCTCAACTGCTTTATGCAATGCATCATCCTCTTCTTTGAGTTGCTCTATAATTGTTCCTTCCCTAAAGTATTTTTGAACCTCATCCCATCTGGCCACCAATGGAGCTCTTTAGACCTAGAAGTCTGTCTTGTTAGCTCACCTCCATTGTTTCAGTTGATCTTTGATATAATGAAGTTGTTTGTGGAATCTAAACATTGATGTCCCATATGTTGGGCGACCTTCTTCTCACCACTGTAGAATTTTCTTTCAAATTTCCTCTTTTTGTAACCAAAATTTTTCAAATTTAAATGGTTTGCGATGTTGCATTGTCTTGATCCCCCCTTCCAACAAAATGGAAACGTACTCTAAAATTGGACCTTCCAAAATTTGAAATTTTATATTCCATTTTACAAATTCCTCCTCTGAAGCCAAAAATAATCTAACTTCACCTTCCTGCTATGTGGCTCCCTCCTCTTATTTGTCCAACTATAGTTGGTTCCAGGACATTTAATATCCACCAAGTGTAATACGGGGACTTAGGAAATCATAAGTCGATCCCCTAGGTCCAAAATTGGGGTTCCCCCTTCCTAATATCTAGAGGATAATTTAGCATTAAAATCCCTAGAAATAATCCAGTCTAACTCTTCCCTTGAGACTTTCATGTTAATGCATAACTTTCCATTGATGTATCTGACCATCTAGGTTTTGATCCCCATAAACATTTATGATTAAAACATGTTCAACTATGATATTGTTCCTAAAATGTGATGTGAGGACATCCATCCAAGCTATATGATCTATTGTAGTCCATTCAAGAGAGTTCCAAAAAGTAATTATCCCCCCTAAGACCCCTAGGGCAGCAACTTCCATATGACCACCACCCCTCCGATTCTATTTATTGTTTTCCACATAAGATCCAACAATATTTTTATCTCTTGGATAAGAAAAAAAATTGTTTTACATTTTTCTAAGAGTCTTCAAATAGCAGATTGATGGGTTCTACTATTTAAACCCCTAAAATTCCATGATTGTATAATCATTGGTTACCTTGAGAGCAGTAAAAATCTATTGGCCTTACTGATCCTCCAGTGATCAGTTTATCTCCTTGAACTGCTATAAATTCCTTATTTTATTTTCTACCCACTCCTTGAAAGCTACTATTTTGTTATCTCTTTTCCACCTGAGTTATCCCTAGAGTTGACCTTTCTATGTTCTTTTTTGCTATGCCATTTATGACATCCTTAATTATTAGTTTCTCTTGGTTATGCACTATCAATACCCCTGCACTCTTTGATTGTAGTAACTCACTACACTCAATTACCTGCTCTATGATGGTAGAAGGTGAAGGAAGGGCTTGAAATGGTTGTTATTGTTTTCATTATTCCCATCCACTCCTTCCATGATTTTTTCTTCTTCTTGGTCAATTATTGTCTTAAATATCTCATACTTATTGGATACCTTGAGTTGGGTTTGATATTTACCATATTTTTTCTTTTGCCCTCCTTCTTTTGAGTTGTTCAAAACCATATCTCTGTGCTTCTTTGCCCTGAGAAATATTGGTTGTTTCTTTATCGGTTGTTGACTTATCTGCATTAGGAAGATTTGACATTCCCAAAGGAGCCTCCATTTTTATATTCATATTATTTGGGCAATATCGGGTAAAATACCCATATTTATGGTAAACTCTGCATTTGAAGGGCAATGCCTCATAATCTAGTTGTTGAATCCAAGATAGTCTTACAAGTTTGAGTTCCACCTCTACCGAAAAAGGCTAGCTAAGATCCATTTGGTTTTTATCCGGAGTGGATTGCCCTAATCCGGGAATATCTTTCCTCTGCCTAATTTTTTGTCATTGTAAATGGTGTTGTTGTTGTGTATTTCAAGAGAAACCAAGGAATCTAGCAAGGGGGTCCTCTTTCCATTTATTTATTCATTTTTCTTGTAAAATATTTTGGGAGGGCACTTAATTCTACCTACTCTAATGGTACTATCTCTAGGATAAAGGCCTCCTCCATCTCCCAACCGATCACGCATCAATAATTTTTTGATGATACATTACTGGAAACCAAAGCTTTAGTTCCTGAAGCAAGGGTAATCAAGAATATCCTAGTCTCCTACGACCTTACTGCTGGACAAAAGGTTATTTTTCAAAAAAGTAAATTGGATTTCCTGAATAATCCCATTGACAGACAATAAACGATTACAAGAATCCTAGGATGTAGCATATCAAGCCTTCCTTCCACCTATCTAGGTATGACCCTTTTCCATGGTAAACCTCCTACAAATATATGGAACAACATCTTGGAGAAAATTCAAAAAAGTTGGCTGGGTGGAAAGGTTGTCTCCTCAGCCAGACAACCAAAGTGACTCTTGTCCAAGCTTGTTTGCAAGGTTTTTCAATGTATTTCTTGTCCATAGTTAAAGCTCTAGCGTCTATCTACAATAATATTGAACAGATACAAATGATATTTCTATATTTAGGAAGCAAAAAATACCAATAGAATTCCCTTGGTTTCTTGGGACAAGATCTACTTGAAGAAGAATCAGGGAGGGTTGGGTTTTAGGAAAGCTAGTAAGATGAATTTTGCTCTCATTGGTAAGCAAGGTTGGAGAATTATCCAAAATGAACAATTCATATGGATCAATATTATAAAGAATAAATACCTACAACAACGAGCCTTTCTAAGTGATGAACCACTTACAATTGGATCGTATTTTTGGAACTCTGTAATTAATATGAGACCCATCATAAAATTTGGGCTTAGGTGACAGCTGGGAAATGGAGCATCTATTAAATTTTGGGAGGATAGATGGCTCAACAATCACCCTATTATCAGTGATGTTAGTCTCTCCTACATCAAGCTAATCACTGATCACCTGTTTGGATCTAAGGTATGCAATTTATTTACTAGAAATTGTAATGGAGCTAGATGGAAATCCTTTTTCTCTGTCAACATCAGGATTGCCCAATCCTCTACTTTTTATATTATTGTTGGTTTGTTGTGCACCACTATCATTCCTAGTAACCCAAATGCTTTATACTCTTCATTATGGAACCTTTGTGAGGATGGGCTTTATACTGTTAAGTTTGCCTACTATGCCCAAACCATAGAAGTCAACTCATGGCCTGAATTTAAGACTATTTGGTTGAAAAGTCTAATCCCTAAAGTTACCCATTTTTTTGGCTTGCTTATTTAAAAAAAATCTTGACCATTGACAAACTAATCCACATAGGCCTAATATTCCCTAATCATTGTGTCCTCTATAAAAATACCTGGGAATCTATAATCCATATCTTTCTTGAGTGCATGTTCTCTAATGAAGCATTGTCTTCCTTTCTCAAGCTGGCCAACATATCTTGGGTATACCTAAAAATTTTTGTTGATGTCTGCCATCAGTGGCCAAATTCATTTTTGAATCTAAAAATCTATGCTTTTTGGTCGTATTGTTTTTCTTATTTTTTGTGGCAGGTATGGTTGGAGAGAAAAAATAGAATTTTTGGCATTGCTACAAAAGATGCCAGATTAGTGTTCTCCCAAGCTCTGTCGTTTGCCATTGAGAATGATAATTTCATCCAAGCTAAAAACCCCAAGAACCAATGTGAATGATCCATTTTCAATACTCTCAAATTTTAGATTGACACCCCCCCTCGGGATCCTCCAAAAGCTGACAGGTCAATGGTGAAATGGATTCCCCCGCCTTGTGGATGAGTTAAGCTCAACATTGATGGAGCCTCAAAGGGAAACCCTCATAGGGTTGGAGGAGGTGGTCTTTTCCAAAATAGTTAAGGTAAATTCCTATGTGTGTTTTGTGATTCTATAGGTAGTCAAACCAATAATTTTTTTGAAGCCTGTGCGTTATACCTTGGCCTCCTCATTTGCAAGCCGCTTCGATTTGAAAGACTTATCATAGAGAATGATTCTATGAATATCATTCAATGCATCCAAAAATATCAACTTCCTTCCTAGAGCATATTCAATGTTGTCCAAGAAAGCTTGAAGATAATTGAAGGCATCAGACATGTTACAATTCAAGGCATTTACCGAGAAGGAAACAAAGTTGCTGACCTCCTTGTCAATAAAGGAGTTGAACATGATAACCTCCAATTCTGGTATGATAATTTCTCTCAATGTATTGTGGCCCACACTGATACAAATGGAAATCTTAATATTTAACTGGTTGCTAGTGCTGATGTGGCTGATTTGGGGCCTAGTGGTTGGATATGGTTTGTCTGACATGGATGCCAACACATATCCTCTTTTCCCTTATGCGCTTTTGTGCAATCCATATTGGGGTAATTTTGAGGAGATGTGGAGAGTTCACAAGGCAACTATCATCCATGAACCCAGGTGGCAAGGAATGTGGAAAGTTCACAAGGCAACTATCACTCGTGAACCGAGGTGGCAAGGAATAGCAAATAAAACTACTAATTTCTAGCATAGTGGAAGTAGTTGCTCCAATAAGATCATAAATTGAACCTCGTTGAGCCAAATGTTGTAATCTTGGTTGGGCTTTTGGTAGTTTTTTTTTTCCTTTTGGGTACCGTCGCTATAGTTTGGACCCTTATTCCTTTTTGTTTCTATATGCGCCTTCTTTCTGGTTTAAAGTTGGTTATTTCATTCACCTCTAGGGTTGTTTATTTCCAATTTAGTTAGTTCACTTATGGCTAGTTGTCTTTTCTGCATTTGTGTAAAAGTTTTTGGGACCTTTCAAAACCCTTATATATATATATATCTACTTTCAATCAATATATCATACACATTGTTGAATATCCCCATTTCCATGGGCAAATTTATTCTTTTGATACTTGTGATATTTGTGACTCTACTCATATATTTGGAATGTACCTAATATTTTCAAGAAGAAGCTTGAAATTTATATTAATAGACTTTAAGATAAGTGGTTGGAAATGAAGAGTTTTACAATTAACTAATGTTCAAATCTAATAGATGAACCTTTATATTTTTAAAATAACATGAACTTAATTGGTTAAATACATTGATTTTGAAGAAAGAAACTTAGGACTAAATATTTTTAAAGGATACATACATAATTACCCAAAACAATTTTTTATGATATCATTATGTGATCATTGATGTAATACTTATTTCAATCACATTTAACTAATTATTATATTAATGTATAAATAAATATAATTTTAAATTATTGTATTTGAAAATATATTTAAGATATTTTGTGACTATGTTGCAATCAAATTCATAACTTTAACCATTTAAACTCATGTCATTTGATAAATTATAGGTTCACCTATGGGATTGAAACCTTGGTTTATTGTGTGAAACTCCTCATTTCTAATGTCAAATAAATCACAAGACAAATGAAATGTGAATAAAATAATAATTGATCATTACCTTAGACTTTTGAGAGTCTAGGATTAAATAAGGCATAAAATAGAATAATAATAACATAGTCGTAATTGACACTAACTGACCTCTAACAATAGAATAGGGAGTTGCGTGAGACTAACTATTAACCTAGGCAGTGAGTTCTAACTCAACCACTAACCTAAAATATCTAACCTAGGATATTTTAGGTACTAACCTAGATTAACCAGTAGACAAAATATCTCATGGTAACTAGTAGAAAAGTAAATGTAATAATCCTATGTAGTGTAATGCAATACACTACCTTATTTTACCCTAACATCCCCCCTTTATTACATTACTTTGATATACAAATTTTGCTCCGAAACAGTTAAATTTGACACGTCCAAGTGCCTTTGTAAAAATATCTACAACTTTTTCGTCGGTGGGAATGTGTTGGAGCTTGATTCTGTGCTTAGGAACTTCATCACAAATAAAATGACAATTTGTGTCAATATTCTTTGTTCGTTCATGATGCACTGGATTCTTGACCAAGTTAAAAAAACTTGAATTGTCGCAAAACATGTGAATAGGAAGTTTCTTTGGTAGGCCCATGGTAGCCAAGATGTGACTTAGCCATATCGTTTCACACACAGCTCCACGTGCAACGCGATATTATGCCTCAGTTGAAGATAAAACAACCACCTGTTGTTTTTTACTATGCCATGAGATAGGACCAGATCCAAGATGAAAAACATAGCATGATGTTTATTTTCTGTCATCTATGGATCCAGTGTAATCAAAGTCAGTGTAACTCTATAAGAAGAATGAGTTATTCTTCTTATACTCTAGACCATAATTTGCACTACCCTGAATGTAGTGAAGAACCCTCTTAGCTGTTTTCCAATGAGAGACCTTTGGTTCTTGCATGAATTGTGATAGATAGTTTACAACATAAGTAATATCTGGTCTAGTATTAGTCAGATAGATGAGGCTTCCAATCATCTATCTATAAAGTGTACCATCTACCTGTGATGAGTCATCATATCGTGATAACTGTAGTCCTAATTCCATCGGTGTTGCTTTGGGCTTACAATCAGTCATACGATATTTTTCTACTAAAGTCTTGGCATATTTTTTCTGAGTCACCCTAAGATGATTCTTCTTCTATTCTATCTCAAGGCCAAGACAGTAGTGGAGAATTCCTAGATCTGTTATATCAAATGACTCTTTCAAGTCATATTTCATGACGTTAATCAAGTTCTCTGAATTACCAGTGATGATCAGATCATCTACATATAACACAAGAATCACTATCTCAGAACCTATGTTCCTGATATAGAGATTTGCGTCAGATGGACTTCTCTTAAATCTATGTTGTAGTAGGTCACTATCCATTTTTATGTACCATGCTCTTGGGGATTGTTTTAGCTCGTATAATGATTTGACCAACTTGCAAACTTGTTGCTCATGGCCTACCTATGCAAATCTAGGAGGTTGAGTCATGTACACCTCTTCTTTTAAGTCACCATTTAGAAAGGCACTCTTTACATCCATTTGATGTAATTTCCATCCGAACTGTGCTACCATAGCACAAAGCACTCAAATGGTGGTCATCATTGTTGTAGGAGCAAAGGTTTCCTCATAGTCAAGCCCTTCCTTTAGAGCATAGCCCTTCACCACAAGACGGGCCTTATGCTTATCTATGGTGCCATATGCCTTATATACTACTTTGTAAACCCATTTACAACCTATGGGTTTCTTTCCTTTAGGCAAATCCACCAGCTTCCATATTTTATTCTTTATGAGGGAGTTATGTTTTGCATCCATAGCTGCCTTCCACTGAGGCGATCTAAGTGCTTCATCAACTGTAGAAGGTTCATTCTAATTATATGCTAAAAAGTAAGCCCTCTCCTCATCTATTTCCATATCATCTTCCCTTGGTAACTCTCTATCAACAGAAAGATCTTGAAAATCTGCACAAAGATCATCAACTGAAGTGGATGCTTCATTCTTTTCTTTCTGAGTCATGCTTCGTGTCTTTGGATGATTGAGAGTAAGATAAGGTGGGAAAATGAGTTTGGAATCTTTCATTGTGCTTGTATACCATTTGGGAGGATTTTTCTATTGTGGAGGAGGAAGTGGTTGTTGCTTCTCATCATCTAGGTATACTGATGTAGTGTTGGGTGTGAAAGCTTCATCAAACACTACATCTCTACTGACATGTATTTTCTTGGTAAGTGGGTCTATCAACCGATAGCCTTTTGAGAATTCAACATATCCAATAAATACACAAGGTAGGGACTTCTCATCTAATTTCTTTCTTTTCTCCTTGGGTATATGCATAAATGCTTTACACCCAAATACCCGTAGATGATATATGGAGGGTTTCCTACCACTCCATGCTTCCTGAGGAGTCATACCTTCAAGAGCCCTTGTGGATGCCCTATTCAAAAGATATACTACAGTTTGAACAACTTCAGCCCAGTAAGTTTGCTCAAGGTTGCCCCCCTTAAGCATACATCGAACCATTTCCATAATGGACCGATTTCTTCTCTCAGCAACCCCATTTGATTGAGGTGAATAGGTTGTTGTTAACAATTTCTTTATCCCATGTGTTTGTAAAAATGAGGAAAATTCCTTTGATGTGTATTCCCCCCCTCAATCTGAATGAAGGGTCTTAATAAAGCATCCTGATTATTTCTCAACAAGCTTTTTGAACTGTTGAAAATAGGAAAATGCTTCAGACTTCAAATGTAAGAAGAAGACCTACATATTTCGTGAGTGATCTGTTGGCAATTTTGGGTTTGAGATCCTAGCTTCTTGTCTATGAGTTGTCATTGATGTCAAAAGGAAATGACATTAATGTTAAGAGGATGTGTTGGCTTCAAAGGTGGAAGATTCCAAGAGAATCTTTTAAGAGAATCCGGAGAGATTCCATTGGCAATGGTTTTTATTAACACCAATGGAGGTTCTCTTTATTATTTATTTAATTATTATTTAAAACCCTTCAAGGTTTTAATTAATTAATTATTTAATTAATTAAGGGAGAAATTATTTTTAATTTATTAAAAATACTTTAAGGGTTTTTAAACCCTTTAGAAAGCAAATTTCGATTAAATTCGAAATTACTTTTCTTTGCAACATGACGTGTTCTAAAGTCCACGTATGGACTATAAATATGAGAAGGTTCCTAAGGTTAAACCTCTCTTGGAAAATCGAAGGCAATTAATTGGTTTGGCTGCGATCGAATGTTCTGTTTACGCTGCGAAAGAGGAGAGCTCGTGGTTTGAAAAGCTTTCGAAAAGCTTGACCGTTTATGTGGAAGGAAGTCCGTCTTGGACTTCGTAAGCCCCTTGTGGGCTAGTGGCAGCGAAGGCTGCGTTTGGGCCTTGCGTAGGCGGAGGTCTACGTGTTTCGATCCCCGCGGAGGGAGCTGTGCATGGATTAGTCACGTTTTTATTAAAACGTGTTTTGTGCCGCGAATTTCGGATTCTTCAAGGGCAGCCATTATAAGGTGTGATTATTTTCTTGATATGATTTTTGGCATTGTTTAGCATTGTTTAAAAGACATAGGAGAAATAAGGGGATATTTCTTTGGTTGTATTTTTGAGATTAGTCTTTTGCTATGCTAAATTTAAAAATGGAGATATAAGGTGTAAGTTTTGGTTGTTGTGTTTTTGGCTTCTTTGGTGGTTGTTTTTAAAGAAGAGAAGCTAAAAGGTGTATTAAGGAAAGTTTTTATATATGCTCATTTATCTTGGTTCTAACCCTAACTTGGTTGGAAGTTTGAGGGTTGTGTGTGGTGACAACTTTAAGGATCAATTTTCTTCTACTCCAAAAAGGTATGGGCACATTTTCCTTATGAGTATGATTGGTGTATGTTTTCTGAAATAAGGTTGGAGTGAAAAGGTTTTCAACTAGGTTTCCTTTGGTTGGGTGTAAATCCTATTTTCTGGTTTGTTGAAGACTTCTTATGCATTGTTATCCTTGATGAGAGTTTTGGTGAATGCATAATTTTGGTTTGAGGTAGTGGAAGCATTGTGCACTAGGGTTTATGTTTGTGAGTCTTGCTACTTGCATTGAGTTGGTGGAACCCTTGGTTGGCTGTTTTGAGTTTGATGGTTGAGTTGCTTCCATAGAGGTTGTTTGATCAAGTTATTGCTTTACTTGATTCATGATATTGGGCTTACTCCATTGAGTTGATTTGAGCAAGTTATTCTTTACATTTGGTGATATTGTGTTGGTGGCTGTTTTGTTCAAATATCTTTGGAGGGAAAAGGATTTCTACTTGTTTCCTTTTCTTGTGATGATTGGTTGAATGCTTCAAGGTTGATGTTGAGTTGAATGGTGTTGGTTGACTAAACCTTGTTTGATGAGCATTGTTGTTGAAACCCTAATTGATGGTGAAAAGAACATGAGTATCATTGTTATGTGATTCTTTGCATAGTTGGCAATTGTTGGGGTTTCATGTTCTTGAAAGAAAACATTCTATCCTATCCATTTCAGATATTGAGTTGAGTTTTCAGATTTGAGATTGAGATTGAGCTGAGTTGATTTGAGTTGAGTTTTGAGATTGGGATTTGAGTATAGAACATATTGAGTCTCTAACAATTCTCTTTATGCTTCTATGAGTTTGACAAATCACATTGGGTCTCTAACAATTCACTTTGTGATTTCCTACTAAGAAAGTTTTTCTTGGTGAGCTTGCTGAGTTTTTGGACAGGTTTCGATGGGGACTTGTGAGCAGTTTTGGACAAGTTTCGGTGGGGACTTGTGAGAAGATTTGGATAGGTCCTAGCAGAGGACTTGTGAGCTGAGTTTGATAGTTCTATCAGAGAACTTGAGGACAGAGGTGCATTGGTTCTATGAGAAGAACCTGAGGACAGTTGGCAAGTCTTTGAGAAGGCTTGTATGCAGAGGATTGATTTGTTCAAGAGTTGGACAGATCTGACAGACAGAGGAAGACTTGTACTAGACCGACTGACTATGTTTGGTACAGGTTGTTGAGCTACTGTGGACGTGATCATAGAAGGCAGAGGTCTCTTAGGCTAAGCATTGAGGACAGGAGGTCTTCGATGGAAAGGAGTTCCACGTGCTGGCAAGAGGTAGAGGCAGTTGATCTTCTGAGGGATCATTTCCAGAGTAGAGGGGAAGGTATCTCCTTTGAGCAGAGGCTCATAAATTTTGATTGGGGAAGGTATCTCCTTTGAGCAGAGGCTCATAAATTTTGATTGGGGGAAGGTATCTCCTTTGGGCCGAGGCTCATAAACATTGTAATTGGGAAGGATTCCCAAAGAACTTTGAGATAACTTTTAGAGAAAAGTTTTGTGGATGTAGCCTAGCCATTCTGGGTGAACCACGTTAAAATTGGTGTCACTTTGTGGATGATATTGTGCATTGCTTTGATATTGCTTTGGGTATATTGCTTTACTATTTTGAAGTATAAAGGAAAAAGTAAAAAGAGGTCTTATACTGTTCACCCCCCTCTCAAGTATAAGCTTGTGTTCTTCAATTGGTATCAGAGCAGGTGCCTTCGAAAAGTTTAACAGCTTGAAGGAAAAGCTAGTAAAGAACACAATGGATCATTCAAGTGGCAATGCAACACCTATTCTTGATGGGTCAGATTTTGGTCTTTGGAGTGCAAGGATGAAGGTTCATCTAATGGCACTTGGGAATGAGGTATGGGAAGTGATTGAAGATGAGTACACTATTCCTGAACATGGTCCTAATACTAAAGAAGAAAGGCTCCTACATCACAACAATTCAAAAGCAATGAATGCAATCCTGAAAGGCTTACAGAAAGCAGATCTCACCAAAGTGATTCACTGCAAGACAACTAGTGAAATGTGGAATCAATTGAAGGTGGTTCACACAGGTGATACAAATGTCAGAAAGGCCAAGTTGAGACACTTCAAAGGTATGTTTGAACAACTCAAGATGAATGATGATGAAAATATTAGTGACTACATGCTTCGTATGGATGAGGTTGTTAACTCCATGAAAGACTTAGGTCTTGAGCTTGCTGAAAATGATGTTTGTGATAAGATTTTAAGATCTCTTCCTAATAGATTTAGTGAAAATATTTCTGCTATTGAGGAAGCTAAAGATTTGGATAAGTTGAAAAAGGATGAGCTCCATAGTATACTTGCAAGCATTTGAGTTGAGAACTCAAGTGAAGGTTGATGTCAAGAAAGAGGCGACTTTCAAGGCTACCAAGGAATCCAAGGGTAAACAGCTTCAAGATAGTGATGAGTCTTCTAGTGATGAAGAGGCATATTACAACAAGAAAGGCAAGTTCTCTAGAAAGCACAAAAGTATGAAAAATATAAGATGTTTCAATTGTGGAAAGTTTGGTCATTATGCTACTGACTATACTATTCCCAAGAATGAAAGTGATGAAGATAAACAGGATTCTAAGAGCAAGGATTCTGAAAAGCACAAGCATCACAGGAAAAACAAAGATGAGCACAACAATCAAGGAAAGAGGTATTCTCACAAGCACAAGAAGAGTTTCTACCTAGACAAAGCAAGTAAGTGTTCTAGTAGTGATAGTGAAAGTTCTTCAAGTGATAATGAAAATGAGATGTTGTTCATATCAAAAAAGAGGAAGAACCGAAACATAGATTCATTATCATGAAATGTCTTAGATGTGGAAATTTTGGTCACCTTGAGGATGATTGCACAAATAATGATTTGGTTTCTAGTATGTATGAGGATGCTTCAGAAAACTATAAGGAAGATGCATGTATGGTCTTTGAAAAGGGTAGCACCTCTAGTGATAAGAAATCTGAAAAAGGCTTTGATGATTCAAAAAGCAAACAAATAAAGGATCTTGAAAGTGAACTTATTAGTGCTCTTAGTGTTTTGGAAAAGGAAAGAAAGAAGAATGCTAGACTCAAGGATAAGTTAGATGAATGTTGTATGGAGAGAGATGATCTTATAGAAAGTCTTGACTTCTCTATAGCTAAGACACAAGAACTCAAGGATGAGTTAGAGTCTAAGGTTCTTGAGTATAATGAGTTAGAACAAAAAATGGCTTCTTTGAAAGAGGAAACTAAAGAGTACAAGGATAAGCTTTACGAGGTTTCAAGATAGCTCCAAAAAGGTAAAGTCCATCATCAAAGATCAAAGAAGGGCAACGAGATAAAACAGGTCTTGGTTTTGGTAAGAAACACAAGGAACAGGTTGGGGAATCTAGTAAGAGATTCCAAAAAGAAGAGAGTTCTGATGAGGAGAGTATTTCAGAGAAAGAGTCCTTGAGTGATAGATGCACAGAAATAGAAAATAGGAAACAGAAAAAGGGGAGAAAGTTTACAGGACCTAGAAGGTCATTTACAGGAAAGTTTAATGGCAGATGTTTTGCTTGTCACAGGTTTGGTCACATGGCTTCACATTGCATGACTCAAGTAAGGAAGGTAAATGACAGTTTTAGAGGTGGTAATTTCTTTCAAGGGTATTGCTACTCTTGTAAACAGTTTGGGCATAAGGCAATTTTTTGCAAGGCTAATAACAGGAACAGGGTTAGTCAGAACAGGTGGATTCAAAGAACAGGTATGCCTAAAAGAAATAACATTGTTACTTGTTATAAGTGCAACAATGAAGGTCACACAACTAGACAGTGTAGAGCTGAACTTCCAAGGTACAGGAACAGGAACAAGTGGTATGAACAGGTCCAAGGATCAAGGCATGGATAAGAACAGGAATGATAACAGGAACAAGAACAGTGACAGGAATAGGAACAGGAATATGGACAAGGAGAACAAGAGAAGACATGGTAAGGCAGCTATAGACACTGATGATGATCAGTGCTTGTTGGGAGTTTTACTCCCACCCCAAAATTAAACACCTCAACAGGAGGTGGGGGAGGGACTAAGCTAAGAGGCTCATTCTTAGTCCCAAGCCCCAAAGGTGACCCTTTGCCATTGATGACAAAGGGGGAGAGCCTCAAGACAGGGGGAGCTGTTTATGTTGAGTTTATGTGTTGTTGAGAAGCATGGTTTGCCATCAATGACAAAGGGGGAGATTGTTGGCAATTTTGGGTTTGAGATCCTAGCTTCTTGTCTATGAGTTGTCATTGATGTCAAAAGGAAATGACATTAATGTTAAGAGGATGTGTTGGCTTCAAAGGTGGAAGATTCCAAGAGAATATTTTTAAGAGAATCCGGAGAGATTCCATTGGCAATGGTTTTTATTAAAACCAATGGAGGTTCTCTTTATTATTTATTTAATTATTATTTAAAACCCTTCAAGGTTTTAATTAATTAATTATTTAATTAATTAAGGGAGAAATTATTTTTAATTTATTAAAAATACTTTAAGGGTTTTTAAACCCTTTAGAAAGCAAATTTCGATTAAATTCGAAATTACTTTTCTTTGCAACCGACGTGTTCTAAAGTCCACGTATGGACTATAAATATGAGAAGGTTCCTAAGGTTAAACCTCTCTTGGAAAATCGAAGGCAATTAATTGGTTTGGCTGCGATCGAATGTTCTGTTTACGCTGCGAAAGAGGAGAGCTCGTGGTTTGAAAAGCTTTTGAAAAGCTTGACCGTTTATGTGGAAGGAAGTCCGTCTTGGACTTCGTAAGCCCCTTGTGGGCTAGTGGCAGCGAAGGCTGCGTTTGGGCCTTGCGTAGGCGGAGGTCTGCGTTTCGATCCCCGTGGAGGGAGCTGTGCATGGATTAGTCACGTTTTTATTAAAACGTGTTTTGTGCCGCGAATTTTGGATTCTTCAAGGGCAGCCATTATAAGGTGTGATTATTTTCTTGATATGATTTTTGGCATTGTTTAGCATTGTTTAAAAGACATAGGAGAAATAAGGGGATATTTCTTTGGTTGTATTTTTGAGATTAGTCTTTTGCTATGCTAAATTTAAAAATGGAGATATAAGGTGTAAGTTTTGGTTGTTGTGTTTTTGGCTTCTTTGGTGGTTGTTTTTAAAGAAGAGAAGCTAAAAGGTGTATTAAGGAAAGTTTTTATATATGCTCATTTATCTTGGTTCTAACCCTAACTTGGTTGGAAGTTTGAGGGTTGTGTGTGGTGACAGCTTTAAGGATCAATTTTCTTCTACTCCAAAAAGGTATGGGCACATTTTCCTTATGAGTATGATTGGTGTATGTTTTCTAAAATAAGGTTGGAGTGAAAAGGTTTTCAACTAGGTTTCCTTTGGTTGGGTGTAAATCCTATTTTCTGGTTTGTTGAAGACTTCTTATGCATTGTTATCCTTGATGAGAGTTTTGGTGAATGCATAATTTTGGTTTGAGGTAGTGGAAGCATTGTGCACTAGGGTTTATGTTTGTGAGTCTTGCTACTTGCATTGAGTTGGTGGAACCCTTGGTTGGCTGTTTTGAGTTTGATGGTTGAGTTGCTTCCATAGAGGTTGTTTGATCAAGTTATTGCTTTACTTGATTCATGATATTGGGCTTACTCCATTGAGTTGATTTGAGCAAGTTATTCTTTACATTTGGTGATATTGTGTTGGTGGCTGTTTTGTTCAAATATCTTTGGAGGGAAAAGGATTTCTACTTGTTTCCTTTTCTTGTGATGATTGGTTGAATGCTTCAAGGTTGATGTTGAGTTGAATGGTGTTGGTTGACTAAACCTTGTTTGATGAGCATTGTTGTTGAAACCCTAATTGATGGTGAAAAGAACATGAGTATCATTGTTATGTGATTCTTTGCATAGTTGGCAATTGTTGGGGTTTCATGTTCTTGAAAGAAAACATTCTATCCTATCCATTTCAGATATTGAGTTGAGTTTTCAGATTTGAGATTGAGATTGAGCTGAGTTGATTTGAGTTGAGTTTTGAGATTGGGATTTGAGTATAGAACATATTGAGTCTCTAACAATTCTCTTTATGCTTCTATGAGTTTGACAAATCACATTGGGTCTCTAACAATTCACTTTGTGATTTCCTACTAAGAAAGTTTTTCTTGGTGAGCTTGCTGAGTTTTTGGACAGGTTCCGATGGGGACTTGTGAGCAGTTTTGGACAAGTTTCGGTGGGGACTTGTGAGCAGATTTGGACAGGTCCTAGCAGAGGACTTGTGAGCTGAGTTTGATAGTTCTATCAGAGAACTTGAGGACAGAGGTGCATTGGTTCTATGAGAAGAACCTGAGGACAGTTGGCAAGTCTTTGAGAAGGCTTGTATGCAGAGGATTGATTTGTTCAAGAGTTGGACAGATCTGATAGACAGAGGAAGACTTGTACTAGACCGACTGACTGTGTTTGGTACAGGTTGTTGAGCTGCTGTGGACGTGATCATAGAAGGCAGAGGTCTCTTAGGCTAAGCATTGAGGACAGGAGGTCTTCGGTGGAAAGGAGTTCCACGTGCTGGCAAGAGGTAGAGGCGATTGATCTTCGAGGGATCATTTCCAGAGCAGAGGGGAAGGTATCTCCTTTGAGCAGAGGCTCATAAATTCTGATTGGGGGAAGGTATCTCCTTTGAGCAGAGGCTCATAAATTTTGATTGGGGGAAGGTATCTCCTTTGGGCCGAGGCTCATAAACATTGTAATTGGGAAGGATTCCCAAAGAACTTTGAGATAACTTTTAGAGAAAAGTTTTGTGGACGTAGCCCGACCATTCTGGGTGAACCACGTTAAAATTGGTGTCACTTTGTGGATGATATTGTGCATTGCTTTGATATTGCTTTGGGTATATTGCTTTACTATTTTGAAGTATAAAGGAAAAAGTAAAAAGAGGTCTTATACTGTTCATCCCCCCCTCTCAGTATAAGCTTGTGTTCTTCATGATCATCAACAAACAATTAAAAATACCTTTTTCCTCCACAACTTATAGACATGGGACCACACAAATCTGTGTGTACCAACTCCAAAGGTACCTTAGCTCGAAAGGAGCTAGGTTCAAAGGGTAATCTATGTTGCTTTCTTGATAAGCAATCAGAGCACACTGGCAAAGTATATGAAAGAGTAGGCAGCCCTTTCACCATTTGATATTTACTCAACTCTAGTAAATATCCTGAACTTAAATGCCCAAATATTTTATTGCAAAGAGAAATGGCCTCCTTTGTGGTGATTGCCAATGCAGTATGTGTTGAGGTAATTGCATCTAAGATAAACAAACCATGTTTGTATGAACCTATTGCTATATGTTTTTCCTTCTTAGTAATAAAGCAACATTTATTTTCTTTGTCCACTTTGAAATTGACATTCATGTTATTGTCCAGGATTTGTGGAACTAACAAGAGATTATTTTTTAATCCTGGTACAGAAAGAACTTTTTGAATATTACATTCTCCATATGGAATGGAGACTGAAACATTTCCTTCTCCCTGAACTTGATAGGTTTGATCATCAGCAATGGTGATCGGTCTACCTTCTTGAGCCTCAAATGTTGCAAACTAGGATTTATTGTCAGTCATATTCTTACTAGCGCCTGAGTCTATGTACCACACAGAGTCCTTATGAGGGGAATCTGTATGTGTCATGAGCACCTTGTGTACTCTCAGAATACAAACTAGAATCTTTAGTTGTAATGTGTCCCTATTGTTGTTTTTTCTTGTTCTTTGGTTTGCCTTGGCCCTTCTTGTTTCCTTGTTCATTGGGCGGTTTGTTCTTAAACCAACATATTTTGGTTTCATGAGTGTCTTTGTTGCAAATATTACAATAATGCTTCTTCTTTGGGCTTTACCCTTGTATTTATTCAAAGAAGAACCTTTGTTGATTCCACTTTTTCTTACCACCTTATATGTGTGAGAAAAGTGCATTGTTGGATGCCTCATCTCATTGGAGTTGATTAGCTTCTTCTATTTGAAGCAAATTTACCAACTCGACAGAAGTCACTACCCTTCCAGAGAATTGTAGTGAAGTGATCAACATTATGTAGGAGTTTGGAAGAGCCCTCAAAATTATAGAGGTCAAGATTTGGTCTTCCACTTTTTCTCCTAAGGATTGCAGTTTTGGTTTCAATTCTGCAACTCTGTAGAGGAATAGCTCTACTATTTTTCCTGATTTCATATGAAGAGTATGAAGCTGTGTTTAGAGATTAAGAATCGTTGATTGATTCTTTCCCTCAAATATGGTTTTTAAGGTATCCCATGTCTCCTTACCATTCTTAGCTTCACTGATATGAGGTTGGATATCATCAGTAATAGCTAGCAAGATCATTAAGGATATTTTCTTATTCTTCTTATCAAATTCTGTTTGATCTGCTCTAGCTGATTGAGGTCTAGTTACACTTCCATCGACTATTTACCACAAATCCTCTACAGTTAAGATAACTTTCATCTTAGTCTTCTAAGATGAATAATTTGAACCTTTGAGCAGTTGGCTCTCAGTGAGATACTTGTGTATCATGGCCATGGTTAAGGTTTCAAATTGATAGGACTAAGATGGTTGTATCTTGAACTATACCCTCAAAAGAGTATATGGAATATGTTTTCAATTTACCTCTCTATGATATTTAATGGCACCTGCCTTAACACCCTTAACAAGGGATGAAAAAGTTGGAGGAAATTAAGCCAAACAAGATAAAGCAAATTAAAAAAGGAATTGGTTGACAGACTTATGATTGTGATCTCTAGGATATTTAATGGCAATTGCCTTAACACCCTTCAAGAAGGATGAGAAGTTGGAGGAAATTAAGCCAAACAAAGAGAGGTAATCAAGGTGTGTTTGAATTTTGACCTTTGGAGGGGGTAAAAAAAATTGATTGTTGTTCAACCTGTGCAAAGTGTAGCACGTTTTGGAGTGAAATATGGGTTTGGTGAAATGCTTCTACCAATGTTGTATCTGAATTTTTAAGTGCACATAAGAAACATGAGTGTTAGTGCAAATAATCAAAACATGAGAGCAATCCACATTATTGTCACTCTAGGTGTCCAGTTCAACCGAAAATGCACCTAGTATAAGTCAATTTTTGAGAAAGGTGTCGAGTACAATCGAGATTTCACCTTTCATACTTTTGGAAAATCCCCCTTGTTCTTTACAATTTTACAAATAATAGAATCAACAAAATGATTTCTATCCCCATTTAATGTTTTACAAAATTGAAAAAATATTTGAGCACTCCTTTCAAGACAAGTCAACACACGACCCACGTTTGAAAGGCTTCTAGACCAGTCGACACACGACTTTGGTTTTGTCTTCAAAAATTTATCATGAAGGAGCAAAAAAAAAAATTGTTTTGATCTCAAGTTTTGACAACAAAAAGAAGGTTGCTATTTTATTTTTTTATGTCCCCTTTCTTGAAGGAGAGAACAAAAGCAATAATTTGTTGTTTTGAGAAAAATGAGTTGACTTTTGATGCTTCCTAAATCATGGCATGATATGTATTTTGCAATGGAAAGTTTGAGTTCTATGTCTTATATCTCCAAAAAAAAATTAAGAAAACTAAAGAACTTCTGATGAATTTATTGCAACAAAAAAATTATTGAAGCAGGTTTTGTGTTAAAATTTGCCAAAACGAGGTTCCTATTTGCCTTGTGTTTTCAGTTTTGAGAAAAATATATCAATGGTTTTATGAACTTTTAGGGCTAAATTATATGCGAATTTTTAGGTTTCTAGGTTTGAGAAAGCAAAAAAATACTAGTTTTGGATGAAAATTCTATAATTTTAGAAAAAATTAGGGAAAAAAAAATCGTCCAATTTGGTTAAAAATTGAACGTTTTAGGCCAATTTAAAGAAAGTTTATAAAAATAATCAAAAACTTTATTTTAAATATGCTTTAAACCATAGAAAATTTGAAAAAATAAAGTTTTCATTCGTAAAAACCTATTTGAGGCGGGCAGGGAGTTCGATCCGTGGTCTCGGATGTGCTAGCTGGCCGCCCGATCCAATCACACTACTGGGTTGTTTGAAACAGCTCTACCTCCGCTCAATCTTATCTCCTTCGTGGTGATCCGCTCAAAAAAAAATGAAGAAAAAAAATCCTTTCCTTCGTGCACCACGGGGACTCGATCGTGGATCTCTGCTGTGCTAAGGTGCCCGCCCTAGCCAACAAACCAAGCGATGACTTTGGGTTTTAACTTGCACGATCCGCCTATTGAAGAAGTCATCTGGCTTCTTTTAGGATGCAGTGGGAATTATCCCACATGCATCCGAAAGTGGATGCAAAAGGCCTTTAAAGGCCTCAACGAGCAAACTAGCTCATGATTGCCTTCGGGCAATCGGGTTCGGGCCCTCCTTTTGTCATCGTCCATGTGGCACGATAAGGGGGGTCCACGTGTCCTTTGCATCTGTATCAGCATCCAGTGGTTGTTCACCACATGTTCGGTCCAGTCGGGTCTAATCAGGGTCCAGGTGGCATGTGGCCTGAGTGCCACGTGTCGCCTAGTCAGGTTGAGGTGGCACTACCACATGATTGGTCTAGGTGGCACCTCAAGGTGTGTGCAATCTAGAGATCCAGGGCACCAGATCATGCCACATGTTGCCAGGCGAGCAGTTGTTGTTGGATCACGGATCGGAGGGCCTCCTACCTTCATAGATCTCGATGTGGGGTCCATCTAGGAGGGGAGGGCGTGCCTGCCCTCTCTACTCTCCCAGTCTTGGGGGGCCACATGTCTCCTTGGCCCCAGGTCGAGTGAGCGGGAGCTGAGACGTCATCTCATGCGCTCCTCAGTCATCGAGGGGGCGGTTGACCGTGATGGTCGATTGTGTGGCCCTTGAGGTTATTCGTGTGTGATCTCGTGACCCGGTTGATCGTGTTGTCGGTAGATCACATGACCAGTGTGGTTGATCTGTGCACCTTCGTGGGTTGCGGTATTATGGGCCCTAGGTAATGTAGGTCCTCCTCCAGCCTGCAAGCTCACCTGTTGAGGTGGGCTGAGTGTCGCAAATTGGCACCAGCTCGTCCTTCGGGTGAGCCAAAAAAATGGCTTTGATGCCAATAATGTCAAATAAATCACAAGACAAATGAAATGTGAATAAAATAACATTTGATCATTACCTTAGAATTTTTGGAGTCTAGGATTAAATAGGGCATAAAATAGAATAATAACAACATAGTTGTAATTGACGCTAACTGCCCTCTAACAATAGAATAGGTAGTTGTGTGAGACTAACTACTAACCTAGGTAGTGAGTTCTAACTCAACCACTAACCTAAAATATCTAACCTAGGATATTTTAGGTACTAACCTAGATTAACCAGTAGACAAAATATCTCATGGTAACTAGTAGAAAAGTAAATGTAATAATCCTATGTAGTGTAATGCAATACACTACCTTATTTTACCCTAATAATTTCCTATTATATACCTTAAACCTATGCCATTTAATATAGTTATATTGATCTAGATTAACATATTGATGAATTCATTGTAGTTATATTTTTTTTATGAGCATATAAATATATATTAAGAAAATTTACCTTTGTTAGTTAAAACTAACATAAAAATGCATAATAGTATTGTTATCATTGAAATTGTCTTTAGAACTATGCATTTAATTATATCATTGATAAATTGATAAAAAATCATGCCATGTATGTAAAATCTACCCAATAATGGTTAAAAGAAGTGTTACAAAGAGATGTTTATTACGAATTTCTTATAGAATAGGAGCTCTGGAAGAGAAAACTAGGGCATCAGTTGGGTAGCCGAAGAAATTTTTGGTTGTTGTGGAATTGAAGATAAGACTTTTGCCCCAAGAGGGACCAATGGGGACACCTCCGGATCCTCTTTTAGAGAGACATACTTCTTTTACATATTTTTTAAATGATAAATCTCCAACAGATACTGAAGAAGCATAAAAAGTTGCATCAAAAATGCTCTTTATGACTTCTGGAAAAAAATCAACATCTCAACGAGTTAATGGATGATTTCCACAGTCGAAATCAAGGCCAAATATTATCATTGAGTAAAGGATAGTAGAAGAAACAATTTTATATAAATCCAATCATGATTTGATCTATAAATTCATGGGTATTCACCCTACCCTAATTTTTTTGCATTCCTAGGTTTAGAAAAACTAGGAGCCTCTTGGTGAGTATTCTTTGTGGTTTATTAGCAATGGATATTTTATTGTTAGTTTTTCTTCACTTGTCGATAGAAATAGGGCTTTCAAATCATAAAAGAGGAATCATGGTCCGACAAGATTATTTTTTCAACCCTGGAGAGTAGAATTTGATCCTCGAATTGAACCCACTGCTATCCTGATTTGGTCCGTTTGTATGCACTTCCAATATATTTTTGGAGTGAGCAGGTATTAGAAATTATCAACAATTCCCTTGGAAGACATTCGGGTGTTTCCAAAGACACAATGGAAGGAAACACAACTGTTTATACTATATTATGTGTGGAAAGGGATCTTAGCCAGCCTTTGCTGGTAGAAGTTAAACTCAAACTTGTAGGACTATCTTGGATTCAACAACTGGATTATGAGGCATTGCCCTTCAAGTGCAGAGTTTACCACAAATATGGGTATTTGACCCGTTCTTGCCCAAACAATATGAACATAAAAATGGAGTCTCGTTTGGGAATGTCAAATCTTCCTAAGGATGGTAAGTCAAAAATCAATAAAGAAACAACCAACATTTCTCAAGGTAAAGAAGCACAGGGAGATGGTTTTAAATAATCCAAAAGAAGGAGAAGGCAAAAGAAAAATATGGTAAAGAGCAAACCCAACTCAAACCCTCCAATAGGTTTGATATATTCAAGATATTAGTGGACCAAGAAAAATAATAATTCATGGAAGGAGTGGATGGGAATAATAAAAACAATAACAACCATGTTCAATCCCCTTTTTCACCTCCTCCCATCCTAGAGCAGGTAATTGAGTACAGTGAGTTATCGTAATCAAAGATTGCAGGGGCATTGATAGTGCATAACCAAGAGCAATCGATAATTAAGGATGTCATCATGGGTATAGCAAAAAAGAACAGAGAAAGGCCAACTCTAGGGATAACTCAGGTGGAAAAGAGAAAAAAATATTAGCTCTCAAGGAGTGGGTAGAAAACAAAATAAGGAATTGATAGCAATTCAAGGAGATAAACTAATCACTGGAAGATTGATAAGGCCAATAGATTTTTACTGCTCTCAAGGTAACCAATGATTATACAATCATGGAATGTTAGGGGTTTAAATAGTAGAACCCATGAAATTGTTGTTCGAAGACTTAGAAAAATATAAAATAGATTTTTTGCTTATCCAAGAGATAAAAATATCATTGGATATTATATTTAAAATAATTAATAGACTTTGGAGGGGTGCTAGTCATATGGAAATGGCTACCCAAGGGGTCTCACAGGGGATAGTTACTTTTTTAAACTCTCTTGAATGGATGACAATAGAACATATAGCTTGGATGGGTGTCCTCACATCACATTTTAGGAACAATGTGATAGTTGAGTATATTTAATCATAATTTTTTATCGGACTCAAAACCTAGATGGTCAAATACATCAATGGAAAGTGATGCATAAAATGAGAGTCTCAAGGGAGGAGTTATATTGGATAATTGTTGGGGATTTTAATGCTAAATTATCCTCTAGAGATCAAGAAGGGGGAACCCCAATTTTAGACCTAGGGGATCGACTTATGATTGCCCAAGTCCATGCATTACACTTGGTGGATATTAAATTCCCTGGAACCAACTATACTTGGACTAATAAGAGTTGGGAGACACATAGCAAGAAGGTGAAGTTAGAACTTTTTTTGGTTTCAAAGGATACATTTGTGAAATGGAATATAAAATTTCATATTTTGGAGGGTCCAGTTTCATATCACTTTCCCATTTTTTTGGAAGGGTGGATCAAGACAGTGCAGCATCACAAACCATTCAAATTTGAAAACTTTTGGTTACAAAAAGAGGAACTTAGAAAGAAAATTCCACAGTGGCGGGAAGAGGGCCGCCCAACATATGAGACAAAAATATTTAGATTCCACAAGTAGCTTCATTATGTCAAGGATCAACTGAAATGATGGAGGTGAGCTAACATGACATACTTCCAAGTCCAAAGAGCTCCATTGGTGGCCATATGGGATGAGTTTAAAAAACATTTTAGGGAAGGAAAAATTACATAGTAGCTCAAAGAAGATGGTGCATTGCCTAAAGCAGTTGAGGACATTAATAACAAAGAGGACATCTACTGGAAACAGAGAGCAAGAACCACTTGGTTATTAGAAGGTGATAAAAATACCAAAATTTTCCATCGAGCTGAATGTACTAGGAGATAGATGAACAACACCGAATCTCTTCAATATGAGAACAAACACTCCTTTGATACAATTCCAGGTATGCATTTCCATTCAATGGATTATTTTTCTAAACAATTTAAGGAAAGTATGGTTCAAGATAAAGAGGCTCAAAAAGAAGTTCTTGTTGTCATATCCTCTATTATCTTTGAAGAAAAAATTTGGTCCTACTTAAACCTATTGATAGAGAGGAACTGAAGAATGTAGTCTTTAGAATAAGCACTAGAAAAACACCAGGTCCATATGGCTTTCCAATTGAGTTTTTCAGGCCTTTTGGGACAACTTTGAGGAGGATGTAATGGTTGTTATAGAGGAGTCCAAAGGTAGTAAAATAATGCTTAAAGATTTAAATAATAATTTTATTGCCTTAATTTCAAAAAGGGATGAGGGGATGCATATTTCAGATTATAGACCTATTGCCTTATGCAATATCATATATAAAATAATCACAAAGGTAATGGCTAAGTGGCTAAAACCTCTTCTACATAGCATTATCTCCTCAGAGTAAGGGGTATTTGTAGAGGGTAGGTTGATATTGGATGGTGTGGTTCTAGCTCATGAGGCAATCCATTCAATGTAAAATTTTGGTAATAGGGGAATGTTCGTAAAATTGGATCTAATGATAGGGTGGAGTGGAGCTTCTTGTCAAATATGATGGCAAACTTTGGTTTTTCTTAGGATTGGATAGAATGTGGCATGAGTTGTGTTTCTACTCTGACATACTCAGTGTTAATCAAGGGCCTTCCCTCGCAACCGTTTGGAGCTACTCGAGACCTTCGTCAAGGATGTGTAATACCTTCAATAGAAAAATGATGGATTCATCAAATTTCTCTTTTATGTCCATGCTTGTGTATAGTTGGATATTTTTTATAACCCTTTTGCCTAGATATTTGCATAAAATGTTTTTTTGTGGTTAATCCATAAACTTCTTGAATGATAGTGTGATTAAGTGGTTTTTATGTATAATTGGATATTTTATTTAAGTTAATTATTAATCTATGATTTTTTTCTTATGCTAAGAAATAACCCTATATTTAGTTCAATTTATTTTTGCTTATAGTAGAGGAAGAAGCAGGTTACACAATAAAATGACATCAAACTATGAAAAGCAATAAGCACCTATGAAATACTTGTATATACACTCCTTAGATAGTATATACAATATGTAAGTAGCCTAATATGCTATAATTTCATCCATTAAGATAAGTATCATATGCCAAAGGATCCATTTTGTACAAAATTCCCATAGAACTATACCATATCCTTAAATTGATATCACCATTATGTAGAGCTTAAAGAATTATATGATCTAAAAAAATGGGTTGCAAACGTGTTCATAAAAAACATTATGACCATTGGAATGTTGGATGAATTAGCACTTGAAATGAAAAAATAAAGAATTGCCAAACCTTAGGAGAGAATTGCCAAATCTGAGATTACCACTTGGTAGATTTTAAGACTGCCACTTGGTCAAAATATTGGATGTTTTTTGCCACTACCTATAAATTACACTTTTGATTGGCAATATAAGTTGGCAATTGAATTAATTTGATTGACGGGATGACTTCATATATATGTGTATGTATACATATATGTACACACATACATACATATATATATATAACAAAAATATTAAAAAATTTGCAATTGATGAGCTTCGAACTGATGACTTCCTGTAGTAGAGGTGAAACATTGTTGTGCCACTATGCATATTTAAACAAATATGACTTTTTATCTTAATATATTTGTTGAATGTAGTATAAAAAAATAAAATCTTAGTGTTATAGTTCACCATTATCATGTGTTGGTCACAAGCAAGAATACCAAATAGTGCACCAAGATGCACTTTTGAAGTTAGGGAAAGACATACCACTAGATATTTGCATGTATGCCAACCTTCACATGTGATATGCCCTTCAGGCAAACTACTTGAGGGATTCAAACCAACAACCTTTTTACTCCAAAAAATTTGATCAATTATTGTACCATTGTGCATGACTAGATTTAGGAAGGAAAAGATAAAAAATGATATAACCACTATACCTTTAAAATTATTACAAAAGAAAAGTTTCATATTTGAGTTTCAAACTAGATATCTATAGTAACTATAATAGAGGACTAACCATTGTGTCATGGTCATAGTTTAGATACATTTTTTGTTCAATTCTAGTATCAGAAGGTTAAGGTGGGCTCTTACGCTAGCCTTGGTGCCACCCCTAGATCAATGCCCTCTTAGAAGCAAAAGACTTAACAAAATGTTATGTTCGAGATTTGAACTTGCAACCTTCACTTTTCCATCTAAAATTCTTGCTACCATACCCCTCTCTAGTGTGAATAGAGGTTTTCCAACCATGACTTTAATGTATGGTTAGAAATAGTTGAGAAAAAAATGATAAAAAATGATCAGGGATGAGAATTGAACCCATGAAATCAAGTTGAAAGTGAGTGGAGCAATAATTGTACCATACCTTAGGATGTATGGTTATACTACGTGCATAAGAGAAGGTCATGTGAAAGGAAAGCATGCAAAAGTTAGTATGCAAAATTATGTCAAGTTTTTGATAGGATATTGTTTGGAACCAAGAAAAATTGTATTCAAAGTTTCAAATTTTCTTGCATTTTCCCTCTAAAAATAGCACTTTGAAGATTCTTTTAATTGCTTTAACAAGGATGATTTTTTTCTTAATGGAGTGATGTAGCTCCAATCGACTCTAATACCATGTTAGAAATCAAAATACTTTCCTAAAGCATTTTGAAAAATACATTTACCATGATCATATGTAGGAAAAATACAATAGAAAAATAAAAATAGCATAATAAACAAGAAAGAATGAAAGAGAGAGATGACAAGAATAGATAGAAGGAATAAGCTATGGGTGCTTGTAGTCATCGCCACGATCTTACATATCACACACTAATATAATAGATTAGTTGTGGGAGGGGTATTTATGTTAATACCAAGTTCCCAACTAGATATTAGCCTCAAGCCAATATAACCTACTTGAAGATTAAATTACAATATAATAGATATTTTAAACATTTTAATAAAGGTTAACTACATCATCAAGTGGCATTAGCTCAACCAGTTAGATTGCTCAATGATTAAAGAGGAGACCAAGGTTTAAATCTTGTCCAACGATATATGGATAATATCCAAGCTTTGTTGTAATACCACCATGTAGTGATGATGTAATATGGGTGGGACCCGTTTCAATCCCATATAATTAATTGAAAAAAATCAAGGTTAACTACATAGGTGGTTCAACCAATATCATTAAGAGTGAATACATCAAAATTGTGCATAGGCTTAGATAAATGATGTTTTATTGCTTACAAGAGGAAGAACCAAAAGCTTACATAAACACTTCTTCATAGGCTACATCAATAGTTTTGGTAGGCACTCTCTCATAATTTTTATCTTTGGTCTAATAATATTAAATAACAAATACTTCAACACATGGTACATAGACACAATGTGGTATATTATTATTAGGCAAAAAAATAATTACAACTCTCTACATTATGAGTAGGTTTCCATTTAAAGATTTACAAAATATTTGACCCTAAGGAAGCCTAGTCTAAAAGAAAACTATTGGCTAGTTAATTTCATATGTTTTTATTGTGTTGCTTTTGCATTAATTCCCAATAATAAGTTAAGTAAATTACATTAAAAAATTAAGTTATGTTTGTTGGATACAATGAAAAGTATAAACATACATATTACTTGATGTTTATGCTAATAAGGTTATCAATAATAGAGATGTCAAAATATTGAGAAGACACCTTTCTTCTCATATGATGGTAAACCCATTTTTATTTGTATGTATTTTAGAACTATTATTAGTGTTGGAATAAGTCTAAGTAGTAAATTCAAAGTCAAATAAAAATATATCCAAAAATTGATGAACAAAGCGGGAGGGAGGCTCAAACCCATTGATGTATTTTTAATCTACTTTACATAACACTAGAAGAATAGGTACAAAAATCCATCATGGGAATATACCACTTGAAATATATAGCCTGTATAAGAAAAGCATCCACATGAAGCATGCAAATAGTAACAAACTGGCATGGAGGTTTGTCCATGTGAAGCACGTTGATGATCTAAAGTGTACAAAGAAACTATAAGGATATTAGAGAAAAAAAACAATAGTTGGATAGTCTCGAAAACCAAAAAAGAGCATGTGCAAGTTTTGAACAAGAAAATTTAACTTTGTTTTTATAGGTCTAGGAATCAAGCACATTTAGAAAGGATACAACAAACTTACCAATATGAAGATAGAATTTGATACTTTATTGAAGAATAAAATATGGAAATTATATGAAATTGTAGACACCAAAACAGCACCATTTCGATTAAGTGATTACAAACATTGATCACATTGATATCACAGCTTTTAGGGCAGCCCTTAGAGGTCAAATAGTGGTCTTAACCACTCGCACAGCAGTTCGGAAGATCGAAAAATGAGCAGAGCAAAGTCGGTCGTTCTAGAGCCTTTAACAAACTTCTTAGCCTTCTTCAAAGCCTTCCGCGCCAAGCCTTTTGTCAAAAACCTAAGCGGGCCCAAAGTGTCGCGATATCGCGACACTTTGGGCCCCGACTCAAGCGGGCCCAAAGTGTCGCGATATCGCGACACTCACCCGAAGCGGGCCCGAAGTGTCGCGATATCGCGACACTTTGGGCCCCGACCCCAAGCGGGCCCGAAGTGTCGCGATATCGCGACACTTTGGGCCCCGACCCAAAGCCGGCCCGAAGTGTCGCGATATCGCGACACTTTGGGCCCCGACCCAAAGCCGGCCCAAAGTGTCGCGATATCGCGACACTTTGGGCCCCGAAAGCCGGCCCAAAGCGTCGCGATATCGCGACACTTTGGGCCCCGAGCCGACACGTCACCAGTCAAAGGCATGCAATCAACTATCTAGGGAACGACCGCCACGTGGCACCCTCTACGTGTCCCTTTTCGAAAAAAACCCCGCGGGTCTGTAGAACGACGGATTCAACGGCGAGCATTAATTAGACGAGCGGTTTTAATAAATATCCGATCCGAGGCCACGCCTCATAACTGCGATCTGTCAGTGCGAGCCATGTCTCATAATGGCCCGATAAGGATCAAATCTGAGCGGCCTTACGGTTTTAGGATTTTGAACATTAATGTTCCCAGAGGCCGAACCCTCTATAAATATAACCGGCTCGATACGTAAAAAAGAACTGCGAAGTATTTTGTTAAGACAACGAAGTGCTGTTAAACTGAATATCCGATTGTATTCATCTGAACTGCATGCTCCGCATTGGATTACCTTAATCCATCAATTCGACGACAACTCGATTATTCTGAGATTTCGGGCCCATCCCCAGTGGATTGGTGCCGAAGTCAAGCTTTTACGGGGCGGCCCGCTTGGGCATCCCCTACATATGTTCGTATTCTAATCGATTTTTTTTTTTTTTTATTTTTTTTTTTCGAATATTTTTTTTCGAAGTTTTAAAATAGCTTATGCTTATGTTTTAAAATATATATCTTTCGGTATATTGAAGCGAGTTCAAGTTTTAATGCTTTAATACATGCTACCTTCAAATATAATTAAAATATGATTCCACGATATATGCTGTTTTCGATTATGTATGCTGTTTTCTGTGAAAGTTGCGAGGTTACGTAGAACCTGTTTTATTCACGTATTTGACCAACCTTCGCATGCATTTTCCATTGCTTCCTAAAGACGGACGTTCGCTTTCATTTAACAGTGCTACTAAACGTTTTTATTGTTTCTTTGAATACAAGAAGAACAAGAAGAAGCTAAAATTCATTAAACACCAGGCGGCAATACAGTTTGACCCGCCCATTTTGCATGTGGGCATGCGGAAAGAGACTACTGTTCATCGGTTGTAACTGAGGATATGTCATTCGAAAGATTTATTGTAACCGAACGGAATTACGTTAATAAAAAGGGTTGTGCTCCTGTTTTTAATTTAATTCTATCCGTGTTATTTCACGTATAAATCTAGTTCTATTTTTATTGCATCTCGGTGTTTATTTTTCGGAATCTCATGCTTTCAATGGTGATCACGGTGGGACCGGTTCCCATATTTTTAAAAATCACAGAAGTTAATTAAACTTGTTGTGTCTTGTGCTTAACAGGTACTTCTTTTTAACCGGAGGTCAGAAACGACAATTTCAGGCGTAAAAGAGGTAACGATTCTAGCCGTCCATATCATTTTCTCATTGCAAGTTTCTGGTCATTTCGTTTATCGACATTTTTAATTTCTTTTAATTATTAAAGTAAGGTAGAGAAATTTTTAAATTAAATTTCTTGCTTTATTTAATTATGTAGTTATCTCGTAATTATTCATTTAATAATTAAATCTTTTTAATTATTAAAATAAGGTAGAGAAAATTTTTTTTACAGATTTTTTCTTGCTTTATTATGTCGTTATCTGCGTAAAAAAAAAAAAAAAAATTAAAGGTAGAAAATTTCTTTGCATTTTTTTTACTTGCTGTTTTCAGTTAGTATTATCTGTCTGGCATAGGGAAAGATTTCTTTTTCGGTTGCTTGTTTCAAATTTGCAAAGTAAAATGAATCCCACACACCACGTGGTACTTTAAACCAAGGCGTTGGTCGTAAAACCCCAACCCTTGAGCAAGACCAAAGGTGGATTCCATTATCACTTTGGCTTGAGATATTGCATCCATTACCTCGATCGCGATCGTTGCTAGACGTAAATCCCGACGAAAGCCGACCGAGTGTTGTCGGGGTGATTCCCATGCACGCGAGGATAAGTCTTCTATGGTAGGTGTCATAAACGGAGCGATTCCCCTTCCGTACCGCCTATGTTCCACGTACCATCCGCTCTCACGTACCTATAGTCTCCCTCACGTAAGGGCGGGTATATAGAGAGGTTGGTATATCGGTCCGGCAATGGTATATTGAAGGGGCGACCATTTATGGGAGTCATATGAGCCAACATTATGCATTTAAACGTTCTTCCAAAATTGCAAAAACAAAACAAAACATCAAAATGCACTAAACCAAGTTTAGGACACACTATCAATCCTTAAAAGAGATAATCACGGTTTTGCGTATGTGTGTGTTCATTTCTCGCTTGGTGTGCACAAAAAGACAAATCATCATAAACGAGATAAAATCTGCTTAGATAGTAGCGACACATCACAATGGTGTACACTCGTAGCCAAGCCCAATCAAGGGCAGACGCTATGGAAGGTACACAAAGAGAGGGCGCTAGTCGCCTTCGCTTTAGCCCTGAGGACCTAGCCAAACCATCTTGGCGACCGGCCTACAACAAAGTCCACATCGTGCCACTTCAAGAAGGAACTATTGGGAACCTCCTCATTGGAATACACCCGTTCAACGCACCCCCTTTCGGGAAGATGGTTCACATGCGGATCTCAATATAAGTAGACAACCGCCTCTTGAGGCTAGGTCTGAATGGCCACAACGCGATGAAGCGCTAGAGAGACATACTGTCCATTTGGAGGGGCAACGTGGATATGGCATCCCTTATTTACCTCCCATCAGAATAGAAAAACAACATCCAGAGCGCAGGGCTCTTTACACGTGGCTAGCTAACTCCGCCCGCCTCTCTCACACCCATAAAATGGAGTACGAGGAAGATCATCACATTCCTCGAGAACAACAAACAACGCGGGAACCTTGTGTTTCTGCACCTGCTAGATATCATAATCACACATCGAGGCCATAACCTCAAACAAATGTCACTTACACCGATAAAGGGAAGCAACCCATTGAAATTCTCGACCATCAAGATCGAGGCAAACACATGGGCAAAACATTCAAGCCTCCTCAATAAAAGAGGGCAGACCCAGTTGACCCGGCAGTCGCCAGGCATGCCGCTCATCAAGCCCAGATCATGCGGCTTAAATAAAGTCACCAAGAAATAGAGTATCGATACCGCTTGGATAGAGAGCGCATGCAACGCGAAGCGGATGAGTTACGCTATGAAATACCTGAGAGGGGGCCAACCCCTCGCATCCAAAGAGCACAACAAGATGAGAGGCACAACCCGTTAGGGCAGGACAGTCTCCGCGACCTCGTCAAGCTTTGCCTCCGAGACCTTATAGACCCGAAAGGGAGGCCACTCCCCGAAACAATGATGGGTACCCTCGGCGGGGACTCGATCAAGGTTATAGGGCTCGCCCAGAGACTCCTCAAGAGTTTTATGAGGAGTATGAACCATAAATAGAATGGGTCGACACGCCCCATCAAGGCGGGAGGGCTACCAATCGGCCACCTCCCCATAGGCCTCCGGTCTCCCTTGACCCACAACGGGAGCAAACCAAAGAAGAAGAAATAAAATCTTCCGATGCATACAAAGCGCTATTAGAGCGTTTGGAGTCTGTGGAGATAAAAGCTCCGGGCATCAAAAGCCCACACTACGTCAACTCCGTAGTCATCCGGTGCATCCCTCGCACCCATACCTCTTTACCCCGAACATTTCAAGTTGCCACAATTGGCGTCTTTAAAGGGGAGGAGGACGCACAAGAACATGTCACGAGGTTCCCGAGTCAATGCTTCGGTATCCAAGACAATGATGCATTATTGCTTAGAACTTTCATAACCACATTCGCGGGCCCTGCCTCGGATTGGTTTACACAATTGCCCAAACACAATATCAACAACTTAGATCAACTAGTGGATGCATTTCTTGAACGCTTTGCTTTCAACACAAGGAAGAAGGCATCACTAAGTGATTTGGCCAGCCTCGAGCAAGGATGAGGAGGAAACAATAGCAAAGATACGGGAACCGATGGAGGGCTTTGCTTTCCGTGCTACCATACCGTCCCCCTATGTCCGATCTCACTCGGATGTTCGCACGGAGTTGCTTAAAATCAATCTCTCGGGCTATTGCCGCTACAAAGAATACGACAAGCTTAGAAGAAGCCTTGGCGCAAGCCGTAGTCATAGAAGAGATTAAAATAGGCGAAGGCGCAATTGCCAAGCCTAAGAAGAAAGAGTGGAATAAAACCACTAAGACTGGGAATACGCAATCACAACCCGCAGCGGTTAATCAAGTTGCAATCAATGTTCCCAAGCCAGTGCAAGACACGCAGCCTCAAAAGGCCAATTACCAGGCAGTGCCTCCTAGTTATGAGAAAGATAACAAGAAACAGGAGCAGAATCAGCAGCGTCGCCCTAAGCGACAATTCACCCCCTACACGGAGTCTAGGGACTCCTTATTTGACCGCTTGTCAGCGGCAAATTTAGTAACCCTTCCAGAGATCCCGACTATAGACCCTAACGCTCCTAAACCTAAGGGATATAGAGAGGAACTATACTAGTAGATTTCATAGGCGAAGGGGACACGATTTGAATGGATGTTGGAAGTTCAAAGGTCTAATCCAAGATTTAATCGAAAATAAAACGTTGGCCGTGGACAACCCCATAGCGCCAAACAACCAACAAATGGGGGTATTCAAAGACCCCTTGCCTGCTCACGAGACACAGGCAAAACCTCTCCAAGTTAATGAAGTACGCCATAATCTTCCCATGCAAGGATTTGTGGGAATGATTAGCATAGTGACACGGAATAAAAAATACTCAGCAGTTGCCCCTGCGGCAGCCACAAAGGAAGTTCCGACAACGTCACAGCCTCAACAACACCCTATACAATCACCTCCGCCTAGACCAGAAATCACGATACGGTCCAAACTCACGCAGAGTTTGCGGACCACATCGGCTAGGCTGTCCATTTACGAGCTTATTCAACAATCAACACCTCATAGAGAAGCTCTTATGGACATTTTAAAAACCATCGAATTACAGCCCCAAGAAGCAAATTCTTTCAACAACTTCGTGGGACACGTAAAACGATGTACTGAGCCGGTCATCACCTTCAGAGAGGATGAAGTCAAAGCAATATCGAATGACGCGGCTGATCCACCCCTACATGTTGTTGCACGGATCAACGGGATCCCGTATAAGAGAGTGTTGGTAGATACTGGCTCGTCCAGTAATATTATTACCACTGCAGCCCTGAAACATTTGAAGCTGCCAACCTCTCATATCACAGACCTCCACGTACACACTGCGAGCTTTCAATGATGCAATATGCTCGACAGTCGGCACGGTTGTTCTACCTGTCCGGTAGGACAAAAGACAACACCAACATTGTGCCATGTGTTGGAAGGCGAGATGGCCTACAATATACTTCTAGGGCGGCCTTGGATTCGGGACATGAAGTGTGTCCCTTCCATCGCTCACCAATGCTTAAAGTATGCTTTTGAAGGTGAAATACACGTAGTCCCAATGGACTCGGAACCCTTCAAGTATTGCAATGCGGTACAACTAATGCCTCAGTCGACCCTCCCTTCAACGCATTTGGATTTCCAATTAAATCCATCTAAACAGGGTCCAATACCGCAAGCACCACTGATGACCGAATCACCAAAACCCCAACCAGGTGAGACTTCATCATCTGCTCCTTCATCATCAACGCCACCCGTCATGGCTACACATAAGGACAAGGGAAAACAAATCATGGAAGAGGCTCAGCCCTTAGAAGAGGGGTTGCCCACAATATCAACGGTATCAACAGAGGAAATATCCAAAGACAACGGAAGCCGAGACCCCAAACCTACCAAACATGGAATGGACTCGGGAAGGACTCCCGCTCCCTCCCTCCGAAGCATCAACAATCACCGTTAAAATGGCTAGTACAGGCTCGGGGGAGTACATAGTGCAGTATGTTGTGGCAACGCCCGCATTAGAGTCGGTCCAAGATATGGGAAGACCTCGCCTTCCCATAGGAACAGCTGTTCCCCTAGGTCACCCACCCAACCGGACAAATTTTGTGTATGGGGGCCTTGATCATGGTCTTGAACCATGTCAGCAAAAGGAAGCAGTACGAAGAACCTTTTGTTGAAAACATCAATTATATGTCAAACCCACAATTTGCCCTCAAATATCTCGGCCAATGCCATTGGCATGGATACGGGCTAGGCCGATATGAGCAAGGGATGCGTCTCCCTTGCCAACCAAGATATCGGATGCCATATGACAAGTCGGAGTAGGGTTCAACCACCCCTGCCCTTGGACATCTTGGTTGAAAATATGCAAGACCTAGAAATAGGCAACAAGGGGGGATTGGCACTAGATCTCTATGCCAACCCAAAAACAGAATTTACATTGGGAGATTACCTCCCATGGTCACCAAACACCCTTGGTAACAGTAGTAATCCCTCTCCTTTGCCAGAGAGAGGCGAAAGTTCGGATACCCATCCCCAAAAAGAATATCAATGGTGTCCGGACATCTTTTCAAAACTGTTCCCCTTAGAGATTCCAGTTGAGTTAGCACAATGTCAAGAGAGTCAGGTCCCTCCACCAAAAGTGGAACAACCGCGATGGGACCAGATTAACTTATTGGAGCAAGGAGAGTCCTCAACATCGCCAAGTAATAGTCGCCGAAGAGAATGAACATTTTTGAATCTCCGAAAGTGACTCAGAAGATGAGACTGAGATGGACTATCTCAGACATGCGCGATGACATTATCATGCTTTAACTCATGAAGATCTAATGGGACAGATGGGCATACGATTAGGGCATGAATGGTGGGTCGACCCAGCAGGGTGGGACCTGATCTTGGATCTATGGCTCCACATTCACAATGAGCACCGTCCACCTCGAGACCCTATCATAACAACAGTGCCGAGGGAAGACCCCTGTCCTCCATTTGGCACATAGGGCCGATCCGTTCGTGCCCGTTCCCATAGAGCCAGATCCGGAGTATAGGGAATATCTAGAAAAATCAAGTTATCATACCCGCGGTAATGGAGACCAAATTCATTCCATCCACATGATCTCCATTGATTTGACCGCACCCATCCGCAATCCGGCCGATCCAAAGACGGTCATTGCATCTCGACATAGATGCCATCGACTGGGATCGCGTCAATTCACCCCTATCACCAACGTAGTACTGGCCTTTTGGTGAAATGCCTCATTTTACCCCAAGGACAACTCAAGATATTTTTCAAGCTGAAGAGGAACCTGAGGTTCCAAACATAGATCTAAATTCAGCTAATGATATCCATTTGATCCCGACTCCACATCATTTGGAGGACGGATCCCACATGTCAGTCGAGGAGACGACTGACGTAGACATCGGCATAGATCCAATGAATCCACAGATTCTCAAGCCAGGGGTAAGTCTTTCCCCCGAAGAGCAAGCCGAATACATTGCCCTTCTCAAAGAGAAGAAGGAGGTTTTTGCATGGTCGTACAAGGATATGCCAGGACTAGACCCGCAGCCTAGTCACGCATAATTTAACGCTTGATCCGACAATCAAGCCTCGTAAAGCAAAAACTACGTAAGATGCACCCAACAGATGGCCTTGATGGTCAAGGATGAATTACAAAAGCCGTTGGACGCACAATTTGTCATCTGCGTGGATTATCCGCCATGGTTGTCCAACATGGTTCCCGTCAAGAAGCCCGACGGGAGGATTCGCATATGCACCGATTTTTGAGACTTAAACAAAGCGAGTCCTAAGGATGATTTCCCCTTGCCGAGCATCGATGCGTTAGTAGACGCTACAACAGGTCACGAAATGCTCTCCCTAATGGATGGTTTCTCAGATACAATCAAATTCGTATCAATCCTGAGGATCAACTCAAAACGGCATTCACAACGCCTTGGGGAACATTTTGTTATAAGGTCATGCCTTTTGGCCTTAAAAATGCTGGTGCCACCTACCAACGTGCCATGACGTATATCTTCCACGATTACATGCACAAAACTTTGGAAGATTACATGGATGATTTATTAGCCAAGTCTCTCGCGCGCTCAAATCATATCGCTGACTTAAGCAAGATCCTCGATCGCCTCATGGAGCATAAAGTTGACTAAACCCCAAGAAGTGCGTCTTTGGCGTCACATCTGGAAAACTCTTGGGTTTCATAGTCTCAAAACGAGGAATCGAGGTGGACCCAAAGAAAGTCAAGGCAATCCTTGAAATGGTTCCCCCAACCACAATCAAGCAGCTCAGGAGTCTGCAGGGAAAGGTCGCGTCGATTAAACGCTTCATAGCGCAATTATCTGACAAGTGCCGACCCATGAACAAATTATTGCACAAGGGGGTTACATTTCATTGGGATGACGAGTGCCAGTCAACCTTTGACGAGATCAAACAATACTTGGCTTCGCCGCTAGTATTGGCACCACCTAGGCCAGGAGTGCCGTTCTACTTATACATCTCGGCTACTGAGGTGGCACCGGGAGCCATGCTAGCCCGTAAGAATGAACTTCACAAGGAACAGAGCTACATACTATCTTAGCCGCACTCGGTCGGGCTACGAACTTAACTATGCATACGTTGAGAAACTTTGCCCGGCAAGTGGTGTTTGCTACCAAAAAGCTACGCCACTACATGCCGAGCAACACTACGTATGTTGTGTCTAAGGAGAATCCATTGCGATACATGATGAGTCGTACTTATCATAGTAGTCGCACGGCGAAATGGATCATGTTGTTGACGGAATTTGACATAGAATTTATTGGACAAAAATCTATCAAAGGACAAGTCATAGCCGATCAACTAGCAGAGGCTCCTCTTGAAGACAATCAGCCTCTGGTCATAGAACTACCCGATGATGGGGTCTTTCATGTCTCAGAATCGCCAGATTCCGATGAGCCTGAGTCACAGGCCGACATAACCCTATTCTTCGATGGTTCTAAGTGTGAGCAAGGTGGTGGTGCGGGAATTGTATTCTTCACACCGCAGGGTGCTCCAATGCCCCTGTCATTTAAATTAAACTTCCCGTGCACCAACAACAACGCAGAGTATGAAGCCTTGCTCCTAGGTCTTCGGACAAGAATCGCCATGAACATCAAAAGACCGAACATCTTTGGTGATTCGTCGTTAATAGTCAATCAAGTCAAAGGGGTATATCAATGCAAATGCCCAGTTCTGAAGGCTTATAAAGCCCTTGTGGACAAATTCTTGGTAAAACTTGAGTGGTATGACATCGAGGCACTCCCTCGATCATCAAACCATTTTGCGGATACAATGGCCTCCTTGGGGTCATTAATTCCGTAGGACCTTTCTGGTGATATGACAACCATTCAAGTCAAAACCTTATCGCAATCCGCGATGGAGCGTGCAAGTTTAGACTCGACGCCAGGAATCCACATGATACAAATTGAACCATCCTCGGATAGGTTCTCTCGAATCCGAGATCGTCTGAAACACGCCAACTGGGGGTCCTTGTTCTCCCCTACTCCCATTAATAGCAACACAATACTATTCTTGCATGTTCTATCCCATTAAGCATTTGCTAGGGATGAACTTCAGGAGGGATTGGCTGTTCATACTATCGAGGTTTCGATCAACAGATTGGTATTTACCCATTCGAGACTACCTCAAGTTAGGTAGTCTCCCACTTGATTTGACTCATGCCGCAAAACGAGCACTCAAGTAGAAAGCGGCTAAGTATGTCTTGATAGGAGACATCTTGTATCGTCGCAGCTATGAAGGAATCCTCCTTCGTTGCTTGGACCAGCAAGAGTCCACTTGGGCAGCGCCCAAGCGCACGATGGTACATGTGGTGGCCACTTCAGTGGAATGGCCATCGCAAAGCGCATTCTTCGCATGGGCTATTATTGGCCATCTTTAGAGCGAGATTGTTGCACCTATGTCAAGAAGTGCGTGAAGTGTCAACATCATGCCAATCTAATGCACGTACCTTCTCATGCCTTGCGTACATCCGACCGCTTGGCCGTTTTCGCAATGGGGCTTTGATCTCATTGGAAAGATCTCCCTTGCGTCGTCAGGCCGTCACACGTTTATCATAACGGCCACATAGTACTTCACCAAGTGGGTGGAAGCAATTCCGCTTACCTCTACGACAGGACCCCGCATTGTGGAGTTCATTTTGCATAACATCATATGTCGTTTTGGTATTCCATCCAAAATAGTCTCGGATAATGGGACACCTTTCAAGAACAAAGACGTGCGTGCTTTGACCACAAAGTACAAGATTCAAGACAGACTTTTCAACACCATATTATCCGCAGGTGAATGGACAAGCAGAGGCGTCAAACAAAACGCTAGTTGCCATCCTTAAAAAGACCGTCGCAGAAAGTCATAAGGATTGGCACATTCAAATCCCACTTGCCCTATGGGCCTATCGCACTAGCATTCGGACGCCCACCGGGGCCACTCCGTTTTGCTCGTGTATGGCTCCGAGGCGCTCATGCCTCTAGAGTTGGAGATTCCTTCCTCGCGCGTATCAATGCATGAGTTCATAGATGATGATTCCGCACGGCAGGCCCGGTTAGACCAGCTTACGTTGCTTGACGAACGACGCGTTAATGCTCTCGAGCATTTACGCATTTATCAAGAGCGACTTAAGAAAGCTTACAACATGAAAGTTCACCTTCGAGACTTTCGCGTTGGTGATTTGGTTTTGAAGGAAAATCAACAAAATTCCAGTTTGCCATCCCACCTAAGGGACAAGTTTGCGGCAAATTGGTTAGGTCCGTATGTCATTGATAGCAAAATCGGACCCGGGACATACTGGTTAGCTTCTCTTGATGGTATCAAGGAAACAGAACCCTTGAATATCAGTCATTTACGACCATTTCATATCTAAAGAAAGCCATATCCCAAAAGGCTCCAAGGATTCTTAAAATCGCTTGGTCAAACCAAAAGGCTCCAAGGATTATCACAATCGCTTGGTCAATCCCCCAAAATGCTCCAAGGATTCGACATCGCTTGGCTAGTCACCCAAATGCTCCAAGGATTATCACAATCGGCTTGGTCAATCCCCCAAAATGCTCCAAGGATTATCGCAATCGCTTGGTCAACCCCAAAAGCCCCAAGGATTATCACAATCGCTTGGTCAATCTCAAAACGCTCCAAGGATTTCCACAATCACTTGGTCAAAAATCATGAAAATTCAAAAACAACAAAAATCACCAAAAACAACAAAAATTTGCATCTTATTTCTAGGCATATTCAAATTCATCAAATAGACAAGCTTCTTCTCGCAATTCATCTTCATATTCACCAAAATCAATCCATCAAAAATACAAAAATACATAGCCGCATCCAAGCATTGCATCCATACATTGTATATTCATGGTCGTATAGGTCAAAGGCACCATAGGCCGTCATGGTTCTACTAGTCCATCTTGTTCCACACCTGCTCCATTTTACAAAAACAGCAAAACATCATGCACTTTACCACACCGGAGTCCGTGGTCTCTTAATGTATCAAGAGTTTTTCGTGATTCAGCCATCATTTTGCTCTTTAGCAATGAAATGTATCAAGTCAAACAGATTTTACGAAGGTAGAGTTGCACTTGCAATACACCTTGTTACGTAACATCCCAACACAAATTAAAACACATAAAAATTCCCGAGTTGTGTGAACGAAGGATGAAACCTCGCACAAGTAATCCAGAGTTACCATAAGCGAAACGGTTATCTTGCTCATCCCCCCGTGCGAATGACCCCAAGAATGCCGAGAGTTGGCAAAAGGACAAGCGTCCTCCCTACCCAATTCCCTAAGAATCCCAAAGTTGCAAAACGTCAAAAATTTGCAAAATGTCAAAACTTCAAAATTTGACACCCCACAAAGGCACATCTCAAAAAGCACAAAAGAATAGTGATTATCGTCACTCCATATCCCTTGCTCAAGAGAAAAGAAAAACAAATCAAAATAAACAAGTGATTCTTATCACTATAACGAGCAAGTATCCCAAAGACAATTGAAAAAAAGAAGGGAGTTGACCTTGAATCCCCGGAACTCTCAAAGATTCTCGACAGGTCATGAGGCAAGCCTCGCACCGGTTTGGTTGATAGCCTATCGGTCACTCGGCGGTAAACTTCTCGCATGACGATATATCCGTCACATTAACTTGTGTACAGATCAATGTTTGCATGTGGATGAGCTAGCTTATGGTATCCCGGAGAACACCGCAGATTAATCTAACTACATACAACAAAGGAGTTAGTGGAGCTAATTAGGTGATCCTCAAGACATAGGTTCGGTTGAAAGCCCATCTGGCACTGGCGGTATCCTGACAAATACCACATAAATGAACTCAATTGCACACACAGGGATGTGAAATAACTTGGTTAAAAACAAGTCCGATTCATACCTTGTTCAAAAGTCTTGTAAGATAAAGTACAATCATGGCTAGTAAGCTCAAAGCTGTCTGAAGTCTCAGAAAACCTTTGCTACATTGCTAAACCAATTGCACTGCTTTTCATCCTTGCAATACCATCAAAAAATACAAAAAGAAGAAACACCACATTTGTACATAGCCAAATAATGGAGTTCTAAACAGTCTATGGTGCCATAACCAACTCTCACCAAGTCCATACATCCATTTCATTTCTGCATATCACATGCATTTGCATTCCTCATGCATCCATCAAGCTAAATCAACATACAACATTGGTAATTATCATACCATATGCATCCATCCATATCAAGTAGCATGCACCCATCAACATCAACCATTGTGCATAAAATCATGACATATACGTAAAGAAAGAAAATCAAAACAACAAAAACATCACAAAAATGCAACACAAAAAGAAGCAATAAGCATTGCCGGACACGAGTGCTCTTGCACTCAACCTCTTGGCATAGAAAATCGATGTCGGGGCTCAAATTCTCATTCTCCTACTTTCCTAAGAAGGCTATCATAGCTGGACCGCTCCACGGGAAGACGGGTTTTTGATGATTTCACCCCATTATGGCATCACCAAAAGGGTTAACACCCACCAAAAATAGGTCCAAATGTCGGGAGATTGCACGTGCTCAAATGGAAAAACATCTAAAGCCACCCTAACCTAAGTCATCTTGGGTCAAGCGACTCGCCGCTTTTCTCACGAAGGTCATTCCCTCATCGATTCGTCGCTTGAGGGGGTAGTCACACTTAGTCACCAATCAACAAGCACACACCCAATCAAGGCAATGACATGCATTCAAAGAATCATTGACAAAGACAATCACGCTCCTGCTTGGGGCAGTAAACAAGCAATCATTAAATTGATCAAATACTTGGCATTCCCGAAGCATGAACACAAGGTTCCCTTGTGGATAAAAGGTTGCGCCCTTTGCCTAATCATGACTGATCAATGTCCAAGCTCAAGTCACACCTCACCAAAATAGGTTAACACTTGAAATCAAATTCCTTAGCTCGTCGAAGCAAGGATTCAAGAATGCATGCCCTTTCCATACTTGGGGCATTAAAAGTTGGTTAGGTTACCAAGAAACCCTAATCATTAGTGCTTTGGTCGTATATTTTTGCTCAAGATCGCGTCACCCGCAGCCGCTTCCCAAAAAGGGGCATCCGGAGACACCAAAACAAGCACCATTTCAATTAAGTGATTACAAACATTGATCACATTGATATCACAGACTTTTAGGGCAGCCCTTAGAGGTCAAATAGTGGTCTTAACCACTCGCACAACAGCTCGGAAGATCGGAAAATGAGCAGAGCAAAGTCGGTCGTTCTAGAGCCTTTAACAAACTTCTTAGCCTTCTTCAAAGCCTTCCGCGCCAAGCCTTTTGTCAAAAACCAAAGCGGGCCCAAAGTGTCGCGATATCGCGACACTTTGGGCCCCGACCCAAAGCGGGCCCAAAGTGTCGCGATATCGCGACACTTTGGGCCCCGACCTAGCGGGCCCGAAGTGTCGCGATATCGCGACACTTTGGGCCCCGACCCCAAGCGGGCCCGAAGTGTCGCGATATCGCGACACTTTGGGCCCCGACCCAAGCGGCCCGAAGTGCGCGACGCCCGGCCCCCGGATGCCCACACGGCGCCGCGGGCCCAAAGTGTCGCGATATCGCGACACTTTGGGCCCCGACCCCAAGCGGGCCCAAAGTGTCGCGATATCGCGACACTTTGGGCCCCGACCCAAAGCGGGCCCGAAGTGTCGCGATATCGCGACACTTTGGGCCCCCGCCAGCGGCCCAAAGTGTCGCGACGAACCCCCCCGTCGCGATATCGCGACACTTTGGGCCCCGACCCAAAGCGGGCCCAAAGTGTCGCGATATCGCGACACTTTGGGCCCCGACCCAAAGCCGGCCCAAAGTGTCGCGATATCGCGACACTTTGGGCCCCGAGCCAAAGCCGGCCCAAAGCGTCGCGATATCGCGACACTTTGGGCCCCGAGCCGACACGTCACCAGTCAAAGGCATGCAGTCAACTATCTAGGGAACGACCGCCACGTGGCACCCTCTACGTGTCCCTTTTCGAAAAAACCCCGCGGGTCTGTAGAACGACGGATTCAACGACGAGCATTAATTAGACGAGCGGTTTTAATAAATATCCGATCCGAGGCCACGCCTCATAACTGCGATCTGTCAGTGCGAGCCATGTCTCATAATGGCCCGATAAGGATCAAATCTGAGTGGCCTTACGGTTTTAGGGTTTTGAACATTAATGTTCCCAGAGGCCGAACCCTCTATAAATATAACCGGCTCGATACGTAAAAAGAACTGCGAAGTATTTTGTTAAGACAACGAAGTGCTGTTAAACTGAATATCCGATTGTATTCATCCGAACTTGCATCTCCGGCATTGGATTACCATAATCCATCAATTTGACGACAACACATTATTCTGGACTTTGAGTCAATTCCCAGTGGATTGGTGCCGAAGTTAAGCTTTTACGGGGTGGCCCATTTGGGTATCCCTATATACGTTATCTGATTGATTTCGAATGCATGTTAAAACAGTCCATGTTTTTTATAATGTATGTTGTATTCGAACGCGTCAAATAGCAGTTTACGTCTTTCTGTTTTCGAATGAAAATTGTTTTGGTGCCGAAGTTAAGCTTTTACGGGGTGGCCCGTTTGGGTATCCCTATATACGTTATCTGATTGATTTCGAATGCATGTTAAAACAGTCCATGTTTTTTTATAATGTATGCTGTATTCGAACGCGTCAAATAACAGTTTACGTCTCTCTGTTTTCGAATAGAAATTGTTTGCGGAAGTTTTAAAATAGCTTATGCTTATGTTTTAAAATATATATCTTTCGGGTATATTGAAGCAGAGTTCAAGTTTTAATGCTTTCAGAATACATGCTACCTTCAAATATAATTAAAACAGTCTATGATTCCACGATATATGTTGTTTTCGATTATGTAGGTTGTTTTCCGTGAAAGTTGCGAGGTTACGTAGAACTGTTTTATTCACGTATTTGACCAACCTTCGCATGCATTTTCCATTGCTTCCTAAAGACAGATGTTCTACTTTCATTTAACAGGTGCTATTAAACGTTGTTATTGTTTCTTTGAATACAGTGAAGAACAACAGCAAGCTAAAATTCATTAAACACCAGTGGCGGCAATACTAGTTTGACCCGCCCATTTTGCATGTGGGCATGCGGAAAGAGACTACTGTTCATCGGTTGTAACTGAGGATATGTCATTCGAAAGATTTATTGTAACCGAACGGAATTACGTTAATAAAAAGGGTTGTGCTCCTGTTTTTAATTTAATTCTATCCGTGTTATTTCACGTATAAATCTAGTTCTGTTTTTATTGCATCTCGGTGTTTATTTTCCGGAATCTCATGCTTTCGAAATATGCGATGGACATGAACCCACTACATGTAAGTAAATTTATATGATAAAATTCAAATTAGATGGCTTAATAAACAATTTGTAAGCACACCTAATTGATAATGGTTATGCACAATGGGAAGGGATAGACTATGAAGAGGCATTTTCCTTAACTATAAACATGGTGATTATTCATTTAGTAATCTCCATTACAATGATAGTTTGGATGAAAATAATATTATATGGATATTAAAAATTCCTTCTAAATGGATGCTTGTAGAAATGGCTTACATGGTTAAACGATTCTAGATGATAGAAAAAAGAACATCTGGTTTGTAGGTTGATTAGGTCCTTATATAGATTCAACTAGGCCACTAGAGCCTATACATCAAAATTGATCTACTTGGATATTTAGAGTTTAAAAGAAGATTTGTTTTTTTTATTATCTCTTTTGAAACAACAAGTGATGACATTATAATCCTCATTTTTATGTTGATAATCTTGCCATCACTAGTTGTGGAGTGAACCTAATTCAAAAGGTAAAAATCTGATCTACATTTTGTTCTTGATATGAAAAATCTAAGGATCCTATACAATTGCCTAGATGTATATTTTGGCAACTTGATAATGTAATTTTGGTATCACAAGTATGTCAAAATAGATCTAGAAAATATTTGAATGACAAATTGTAATCCAACATCTACATCTATGGAAGTCATGCTATAATTGTCAAGTTACTTATTCATCCCCCATTTTCAAATCATTTTTTTTTTTATATTAATGTAAAACATGTTTACGTCTCTTGTAGAAGTAGTAGTTTCTTACTCAAATCTTGTAGATGTGAGAGTAGTCCATTTTTTGGACATGTAGGTATCCTCAATCCAATTTTTTTTATGCAATTATGTCTTAATTGATTTTGAGCACCCTTAATGGTTGTATGAGAGTGGGTTGCATAACTACAATGCATAAACAAGACTATTTATTGTAGAAGTCATCTTCACATTGAATTGTTAAATTGAGATGATATTTTTAGCTCAAAAGTAGACTCTATGTAAGGAGATTATATTGTTAAAAAAATTTATTCTTGACTAGCAAAAAATATAGTTCAAAAAAATGATGAAAAGACAAATCTTTATATTTGTCTATGGAGTAAAAGATTTGTTTTAAGTTAAACAGAAAAAACATAGATTGAAAAAAGTGCATAAGGCACATGAACCTAGAAGATTCCTCTTCATTACATCAATTTAAAGAAAAATAATCATAATCATCTCATGTGATATGGAATTAAGACCCATATAAAAGAAAATACCATTGATGGTATGAAATAATGATATTAATTAAGCTAAGGAGCATCCACAAGTAATATAGAATATAGAAATTCATGAAGAAGAGGACCAAATGATATCAATTATTAAGTATAGACCTAAAAATAATAAAAATGGATAATGTATAGGACCACCATTATCATATTATCTAATATCCTATATGACCATTACTTTTTCAAGAAAGTATTTCACATATGGTAGAGATGCAGAATGTTATAACCTATATTAATTTTTATAAGAAAAATGCATGCCTTATTTCATTTAGTCCATAAGCAACATCAAAAGAATAGTTAGGTCAATATCTCATTTGGCATTGCAATTCCAAATGATTGAAAAAAGTGGAAAAAGTAATAACACCAATGCACAACTTCCATTTGTCCTTTAGTTTTAGGTAGAGATATTTACAAACTAGAGAGTATGTTGTGTCTAAACATAGCATATGTTGTGATGTAATGTAATGAGATATTTGTATAGAACTCATATATTATGATGTTAATTTCATGGTACCTAGCCTTATTTTCATAGCTTGTCATAGAAGCAAAACCTCCTAAAATGTTCTAGTTAGTGTTGGAAGGGGAAACAACTTTCATAAAGTTAATATAGGTAAAATATCACTATAGCTTTGGGTTTACAATTATATATAAGGTATCCATACTCCATAACGTGATCATATCATTTTTGTATAAATATAATAATACATGTATTTACCACATCTCTTGCAAAGATAGTAGTTTACCACCTAGGATTTAAAAGTGTAAGTGCAATTTGATGTAATGTAATGAGATATTTGTATAAAATTTATATATTATGATGTTAATTTCATGGTATCTATCCTTGTTTGCATAGCTTGTAGTAGAAACAAAACCTCCTAGAATGTTCTACTTAGTGCTGGAAAGGGAAACCACTTATATAGTAGTTAAAATAAGTAAAATATCACTATAGTTTTGGGCCTATGATCATATTTAAGGGGTCCATACTCCATTTCATGATGGTATCATTTTTGTATAATTATAATAATACATATATTTACCACATCTCTTGCAAAATAATAGTTTTCCATCGAGGGTTTGAAAATGTAAATGCAATCCATCTCACAAGGGTCTCCTTCCTCCTTTCTTTCATGTAGTAATGCTCTAGAAATTCTATACTAAAATAATACTATAGCCCTCAATAATGCTTTCGAATCAACTCCACAATCCCTCCAATAAAAACCATAATTTATTAAAACTTATAATACCAACTTTACGAGTCTAGTTTATTATTGATGTATTGTGTTTACATTTTCTTGTTATTGAACACATGATGAGTTTTGCATATTTGTAACCACATTAAATAGTATATATTATTTTTATTTTGAACTATGTGCATGGCTTAAATTCTATTGAATTTTTTAAAATGATAAAACCCCTTTCAAATTTGAAAACATGTGGCTCAATCATCATGATTTGAAAAGTAGATTACAGGAATGGTGGCAACAATATTTCCAAGGATCTCACTCCTTCAAGCTTACCCAAAAACTAGGATTTATTAAAGAGAAACTCAAGATATGGAACAAAGAAGTTTTTGGTAACCTTTTTGAAAATAAACAATTGAGAGTAAAATCCAAAGTGGCCAGGTGGAAGATCATACTAGGGATGAGGAAAGAAATTTGTTATTTGAGTTTCATAATATACTTAAATGTGAGGAAACCTTTTGGAGGTAAAAATCCTGAGCAATTTGGCTCAAAGATGGTGATTCCAACACAAATTTCTTCCATGCCTCCACTTTTTGAAATAGGAGCTCAAACAGAATAAAAGAATTGTGGAAGGATGACAACACCTCTACTAAAGATATCTTTGAAATCAGGTCAGTTGTTGTTTCCTATTTTAGTTCTCTCCTTGGCAATCTAATTTCATGCTCTATTTTTTCTAAATATTGTTGTAGCACCCTAAAATTGGCGCAATAAAATTGGAATAATTACATTCACCTTAGTAAATAAATTTAAATTCAAATTTAACCTCCCAAACCGCCCGTTAACCGTCGAGAAACCCGTTTCCCCTTTTTTCGTGCCATTTTTAGAGGTTGTTTTGACCGTTGGACGATATCGTCGCCGATCAGACGATATCGCCCTATATTTGACGATTTCGTCTGGACTAGAACGTCCAGACGATTTTGTCGCAAAACTGAATTTGCATAGTTGGAATCCATTCCAACGGGTCTCCAATCCGGGCAGAAGCGTGTCTGCGCCGTTGGGACCCTCCCCCGTTGGAGATCTCCCAAATTGGGAAGATCTCCAACCTCCCAACAACTCTCCCTAAGCCTATTTAAACTCTAAGATTTTCCCTCCCCAACCCCTGGCTGAATTTATCTGCAAATTGAACCCTTCTGTGCTAAAACATCATAATCTATCTTTTGCACTAGTCCTATAGCCATTTTTTTGCAGGTACACCACTGATTTTCAGCCGGAGCCAGCACCCATCGCCGTCGACGAACCTGTCAAGATCGGAGGCGATCTCATCAAATTCGAGACGATTTCGTACTGATGCGAGACGATATCGATCGCAGTCCACATCGAGGCAATCGGTGCTCGGAGTTTGCTTTTCTCAACTTTGTCTCTCGTTATTTTGTTTTGCAAATTAGATAATCTATTTAGTTTTTATCCTATTTTGCATCTGGAGTTCACCCATCTAGTCTAGATTGCATGTTAAGCTCATAATCTGCCATTAAAGTACAGTAATTTGCTTTAAATTCTATTTTTAAATATTTTTCAGTATTCATATTGCAATTTTATGTAATTTACCTCTGTCTGCATAGTAGAATTTTTTTGTATTTTGCATCTGTTTGCTGTTTTGCAGGTCTCTGACGAATTCGTTTGACGAATTCGTCAGATCTCAGACGATTCTATCAGTCTCAGACGATTCTGTCAGATTCCAGATGAATCTGTCAGATTTCGGATGATTCTGTCAGATTGCAGGTGATTCTGTAGAATTCCAGACGATCCAGACTGCATCAACCGCCAGAATCTTCTTCAGACATCCGGATCAGGTATTCCCCATTTTCCTCCTGTAAATTCTCTGTTTTCTGCTTTCAAAATCTGTTTTCTGTATTCATTGAAAGTTGCATTTTCATATAGATTAAGTTAGATTCATTCGGCCAAACCTAGGATGAATGCTTAAAGGATAAAACGAACTCATCTAAACACATTCCAAAACCTAGGCGTGGAAACTGCCGCCAAATGTTTCCTGGTGAACCCACCATCCATCGAAAAATCACCAAAATACACCTCCCTTGAGAGGCGGGACCTTCGTGAAGTCCTCTCGTCCGAGGTACCGCACCATCCTTTTCCCATCCTCCTTCCGGGCGCGGATCCAATAGCCTGAAGGTAGGGATGCGAAAAATTTGGAGCGATACATTTTGGTGAACCCGACGTGAATGCATTATAAACCTTTTGAAAACAAAAACGAAAAAATATATATATATACAAGAAAAACAAAAACAAAATCATCATTTCAAGTTTGTATGTTTTAGATTCAATTCTAAATAGTAGATGCTAAATATTACTTTTAGAAGTACTAAAGAAACCATGAGTTTTTACTCAAATCAATATGAGCCCATCAGTAATGTTGGAAGAATTCAGCCAAATACATTTGTTGATTATGACCAACCTTATCCCTATTCAACATCACCTCCATCACACTTCTCTCATTTTTCATCCATAACCCAACAAAACAATCCCTTTGCCAATCCTCTTCATAACGATATTATCTATTCTCCCATATATCCATATTATGTCTATCAATCCACATATAATCCTCCTCCACCTTTTCAATACTCTTCTTTCAATACAACACATCCATTTCAACAAGAAAATACTTATTCTTCCAATTCTACCATGCACTCACCTCCTACTTCGCAATCTTCCTGTCATCATTCTACCCATAATAAAGAAAGTAGAGGTGAGAAACCATTAGGTCCTTTTATGACGAAATTCCTAAGGCATTTATCAAAAACCTCTCAAAAACCTTCATCACGTAAATTTACTAAGCTCAATCAACCAATGGATATAATTCTCAAGTATTTACTTGACACAAATAAGATTGAACTTCCTTCCATAAGACAACCCGATACCACATCAGATTGGTTTAAACCTGAGCTACATTGTGAATATCATAGAGTAGATGGACATATGACACAAAATTGTAAAGATTTAAGATGTGCAATTCAAGATTTGATTGATAAGGGTCTTTTTAATATAAAGGAATTACAATCTACAACTGATGATAAATCTCCAAGTAAACAATCAAACTCCTACACAACAAATACCAATAATCAATCAAGACATGGGGATCTCCCAAGAACCCCTATTCAATTATCAACAACAAGAAACCAATCAAATATTGCATGTTAATGTGTCCCATCATGATGATATTATTAATATTGTAACAAAAACTACAAATGAGCAACCTCAAGTTCAATCAACTCAATCCGATATTCAAGAGATGGATTCCTCATTTGACCAACCTTCAAAACTATCTTTGGCTCTAGAGAATGATCCAAAATGGAATGTAAGCATAGAAAGCTCATCTTTAGAATCAAAATCTCAATCTGAAATCCACTTTGATAGCCAACAACAAGTGATTAATCCTCAAGCAAAGATATCCCTTTTAGAAGTATTACAAATTTATCACAAGGAAATTTTGTTCAAAATACCTAGCCAACAATTTGTTCCTCATCATATTTTCTCTAAGAACATAATTAATGGTATAAACCCTCTTGAGGTTAACCATATTTCATTCTATGATGAGGATATTCCTTCCTCTACTCCACAAGAAGACCCCTATCTTTACATTATCGGATCTAGTAAAGAAACACCTGTTAAAACTATCATGGTAGATAATGACTCCTCTCTTAATTTATGCACTTATCAATTATTCCAAAAACTCAAAACAAAGGAAGAAGATCTTAATGAATCAAATGTTATTATAAAATCTTTTAACAATGAAATTCAAGAAGCTCAAGGTACTATAATTCTTCCCCTTAATATTGGATCCAAGATCCTGGATACTTTATTCTATGTAGGATATTGTCCTTCACCTTACAACCTACTTCTCCAGAGTCCTTGGATTCATACGATGAGGGTTTTCCCTTCCACTCTTCACCAATGTTTGAAGTTTGAAATTACAAATAAAATTGTTACCATACATGGTGACCCAACACCATTTGAAGAATATTTAACGATTGAAACATCAAGTTCTATACATTCTCTATTATCACAATTATCTTCTATCCATCACTTTTCTTCATCCATATATGATCATCCTTGTTTACCAAATAACATCCATGCATATCTTTCACATATACTTTCTCCATCTTATCAAGACTTGGAATATAGTGATAAGAATGAAGAACTTTCTTATCCTTCTTACATTTTATTTTGTAACATGATCAATTTTACACATATAAAAGTCAAATCTTTTGCTACATTATTCTACATTATAACAAAGCTTTTGTTATCACTACCTTTTATTCATCACCTTTTATTCTTACCTTCACCTCAACCAGATTATCCTTCAAAACCTCCTTTGATTTTGAAGCAACCTTAGACATGCTATACTCAAATAACCTTGTATAGTGTATATAGATCATCTTGTATATACCACCAATTTCAATTCATAAATTAAAATCAAAATACAAAAAAAATCAAAATCCTCAAAATCTTCAAAAAAATACAAATGCAACTAAGGACCTTAAAGGTAAATTTGAGCCCAACTGGCTTGGACCATACATCATTACCGCTAAATTTGAATCAGGAGCATATAAATTATCTACCTTAGATGGTAAAGAACTTAAAGAACCCATGAATATTTTGCATCTTAAACGTTACTATGCATAAATTTGGTCATTTCATCCATGTATATATTTGTTCAAAATTACTATCTTGTATTTCTTTCAATTTATTCAAAAACACCCAAAAACATTCATAAATCTCCAAAAATCTTCAAAAACTATCTATTGCATTTATTTAAAGCACTTGTTAAGTTCTTTTTGCTCAAAAACAAAAATCAAAATAAAAATCTAAAAACAGCTATATGCTTGACTCTTTCGAAACCAAAACAATATACAGAAGAAAGAGAGAGTCAACATTCTCCCAACTTCTAAAAAATCATGTATATATATTTTCTTACAATTATTGCAGTTATATGTTTCAACTTATTTTGGATAAATTAGCATTTATTTGGCATCCCTCACTTGCACACTCACAACAATAAATATCTTGATTTTATCTGGCATGATTACTAATCTCTCTTATATCAAAGTTCACAAAATTCAATTAAATAAAGTTTGAGCATAGAGAATTGATCTTGTTATTTACTTAAACCAAGCACATCTTTTCACAATAAAATGATTATATTTGTAATTTCCATGTTTTGCTACATAGTAGAACTGATTTCTTGGGTGAAAAGTTTCCCTGCTATCCTATCATGCACATGGTCTAGAATCTTTGAGAATTGGCAAAAGGACAAGCTCACCCCTACCCAGAATAAAAATCCCTTGCTCTACAGCTAATCCGAGCAAGTATCCCTAGCAAAAGAAAAAGAAAAAAGAAAAGTTCAAGAAAGAAAAAAGAGAAAAGAAAAATGCTTATTTCAGCAATATTCCAAGCATTATCAAGCAAAAGAAATACAAAAGAAAAAGAAACAAAGTTCAAAAGAAAGCAAGAAAGCAATAAAATCCCTTTCCCTACCCTTTGAAAAGAAAAGAAGGGTTGATGAGCTTGAATCCCTGGAATTCTCAATTATTCGAAAATCGTGAGGTAAGCCCCATAACAGGTGGTTTGTGCCCAACCCGCTTGGCCTTGGGTAACTCCTAGCGTGGCGATATGTCTGTCACATTAGCGACCTTCTTTTGTACGGACCTATGTCTCGCTTATGGATTAGCTAGCTCTTGATAATCCGATCTACATAGTAGTCTAATATGGTTATATGCATCTACATCATGGTTAATGAACACTTATTTGGTTTCTTCAAATCACTTGTATCATAGTATCTTGCTCAAACCTGGTAAATGAACAATACAATTGCACACACATTTGTATTTGAGAGATTTTGTCTATCATTATGATAAATCAAGATTGGAAATGAATTCACATATGCACATGGGATTCCTTATAAATCTAATTTTTGTCTTCAAAATACTTTGAAATATTATTTTTGCAACTTGTTTGGAATAATCAAGTACAATTATTTTTCATAAAGACAACTATATAATAGAAAAATCACAAATTTCTTTCAAAACATATCATACATATCATATCGACTTTCGCGACGATGGTATAGTTTCAAAACCAAAATTGAAATTATATGCCTAGCGCAAGTCCTCATTTTCATATTTTCCGTTCATCAAAAATCAACCATGCAATAAAACTATTTTCTTTGATTTTCGCGATGATGGTATAAGTCTATACCTACATATTCTATGCCTAGCGCAAACCATTGTAACAATATTTTATTCCCCATTTATCAAAAATCATAAAAACCATATGACTTCATTTTATACAAATTATGCTTTTTCAAAAGCAAACACATTTTCATTATTTCATGTCATTATGTCAACCTTCAAATTTTGCAATGATGGTATAATTCCTAGGGAATTATCTAAAAATTTTATCACACTTAGGAATTTATGCCTAGCAAACATCTTTAAAAAAAAAAAATCATTTTAAAACATTATTTCATGCACAAATATTTTTTATGAAAATCTGAAAACAAACCAACCATCATCATCATCATTTGCATCATTACATCAAAGTCTTAAGACAGTCTCTTAAGCACTCTTTTCCTTTTAACAATATTTCTACAATGGGATTAGCTTGACGACCGAGTGAGCAAGCGACTCCATGAAATGGTCTATAATAGCGACAATGTCCTTTGAAATTATTGTTAGAAGTCTCTTTTTATTTTTATCACATTTTCATTACAAACAACCATTTTGTTACATCAGATTATTTCATTTAAATATTTTATAGCATGACATTCAAATCGTAATATTCCCAACGACATAATTACATGAATCCTCAAATGAATTATCAAAATCAATCAATTACAACATCTAAAAGCATCATACAAATCATAACACACTAGTCATATGATCAAAAATATCTCATATATATATATATATCAACATATGTACATCATCAAAACTGGATTGGTATGCCACAATCTGTACCTCGGCATACTCAATCCTCTATCAATACAAATATAGTACAATGTCAACATCAGTGTCCAGCTCTCTAGCCTCGAGATCCCCTCGAGCTCTCTGCCTCATCTCCTCCCCCGCCCGGAGGTGGACGAGGTGGCCCCATCGCAGTCTGAGTAGTCCTAGTCCTCGATCGGGACGTGGTCCTAGATGACCCGATCCTGATCGGATCTGCGATGTTAGCTGGCAGGGGTAGTCTATCCTCCGTCGGCACCAGCTGATAGTACAGTGTCTGATAGAAAGTCAACTGGGCGATAGCCCGTGTCAACTCTCCTGAGCTCGCCCCTCCGCCCCGTGCCCTGAGGCGTGCAATCTCGTCTCGCAGCTGTGACACCTCAGCATGGTGTCGTGCAGCTGCATCCTGTAATGTTTGCACCTGAGTCTGTAGACGATCCCTCTCTGCTCTGAGAGTAGCCATCTCGCTACTCTCTCCTGTATCCATGCCCTTGCCCTTATCGGGCGATGGTGGCCTCTATGGAGATGGGGGTCTCGCCTCCCTCCTCTCCCTCTCTCTCTGTCGTGGCCGCTCCTGTGCCTGTGGTCTCCTCTGCTCTCTCCCGCCGTGACCCTGGGCTGCCTCTATCGCCGCCTGGCACCGCCTCCCTATCCGACGCACGACTGCGTGGATCGGACCCTGTGCCCTCGTCATCCGAGGAGGGTGGATGCCTACGTACCAGGCATCGTAGCCATCGGCTACTCCTACGTCGTCCCCATCCACTGGCTGGATGGGGGCATCATCTGAGTCCTGGCTCCAGAATCGCTGCATGTCTGGAGCCCCGCTAACTGTAGTATTATCCCGGACGGTCCGGGAAAACTCATAATCCCTGAGAGATGGGATCCCCTGCTGTAGACCGAACTATCGCAAAACTCGGTCGTAGCGGTGGAGCTCCACCTCTCCCCTCTCCATCCTCAGCCAGCAGACTCGCCTGATGCGAGCCAGCTCCAGTCCGTCCTCTGCCCACCCCGGATGCTGCCTCCACGGCCTCCAGGTGATCTGGTCTGGGACCAAATCATCCAAGTAGTCTCCGGGACATCGGAAGGTCTATCCGCCGCTGTGACCCTCTCCGGAGCCACCAGTAGAAGACTCGGGGCCTCTCCCCGTCTACCCCTGTCAATGGAAGCCCTACCGGCCTCCGCACCGCAATGTGCTCCCAACACCAAACCTGTAGTAGCGATGTCATCACCAGACATCGCCCGCCCTTGTACACGACCCCGTAAAGGATCCTGTACAGCCGGCATAGTACAAAGCTGCCCCATGAGAACCTGTAGCCGTGGTCCCGCATGTCGCAGATCACATCTGCCAGCATCCACGGCACCCCGCACCCGCTCTGGTGGCACAGACAGAAGTCCACCAACTACCCCAGCCAAAACCCGTGTGAGTCTAGATGCCCCAGGCATCTGGCGTAGTGCCTCGATATTAACTTCGCCCTTCTCCAGGGCGAAGCTCGGGTCACCACACAACCGTCCCATCGCGTGGCCCTGATTGGCCGTCGGTGTGATCATCCATCCTTGTATGGGGATTCTCAAAATCCTCCATACATCCTCCAGTGTGGGAGTCATCTCCCCTGTCGGTAACCAGAAATAGGAAGACCCCGGATACCATCTCTCTGCTAGGGCTGTCAGTAGCCCCATGTCTGTGGAAACCTACGGCATCTCTGCCACATGCTGCAATCCGGCCTGTGCCAGTAGATCCCGCTCTGCCTGGGTGAGAGCGGCCAAGTCGTCTCTCAATCCGCCGTATTTCCACTCTCTGCTTTTTAGTAATCCTCTCTCGCAAACATAAACAACAAAACAACAAACAATCATTAATAACAATTCAAGTAAATCAATAATGCAACTTAAAGTTCAATTTCATGTAATTGATGATATCGCCCACTATTGGACGATATCGTCCCCAATTTGAGCATAATCGTCTCCGATTTCGTAGTTCGAAATCGTCTCTAATTTGACGAAATCGTCCCCCTTTCGACGATTTCGCCTCGGGCGAAATTGCCAAATTGAGACGATTTCGTCGAAATCGGGACGATTTCGTCCCGACGACGTCGACGGCCAAAAACGGCCGCGATGCTCCAAATTCACCTAAAAATCCATCTAAAAAGCATGTAAAATCAAATTAAATCAATCTAAGTTCAGTCTAGACCCTTACCCGTAGACCGCGTCGGACCTCTGCAGATCTGTGCGCTGTCTCAACCATTTTTGCTCCAGAGCTCTAAAAACGGTAAAAATGAACAGTAACAATGAATTAGGGTTTTACCCTATTTTTCTTCATTTTATTCAAAATAATTCAATAATTTTTTGCTTTTCCGCGTTTTTACCTCAAACGTTCGATTTGGGTAAAAACACGGAGGGGGCACCATAGTAAGCTGTCGTACGATTCGACCAAGAATCGTCGCCTAAAAATGGGTATAATTTTTTGCTTTCTCGTAGATCGAGAAGAACTCATCTTTAACGCATTTTCTTCGGAAAATTCGCTAAAGAGGGGGCAAAATGTAGCACCCTAAAATTGGCGCAAGAAAATTGGAATAATTACATTCACCTTAGTAAATAAATTTAAATTCAAATTTAACCTCCCAAACCGCCCGTTAACCGCCGAGAAACCCGTTTCCCCTTTTTTCGTGCCATTTTTAGAGGTTGTTTTGACCGTTGGACGATATCGTCGCCGATCAGACGATATCGCCCCATATTTGATGATTTCGTCTCGGACTAGAACGTCCAGACGATTTTGTCGCAAAACTGAATTTGCATAGTTGGAATCCGTTCCAACGGGTCTCCAATCCGGGCAGAAGCGTGTCTGCGCCGTTGGGACCCTCCCCCATTGGAGATCTCCCAAATTGGGAAGATCTCCAACCTCCCAACAACTCTCCCTAAGCCTATTTAAACTCTAAGATTTTCCCTCCCCAACCCCTGGCTGAATTTATCTGCAAACTGAATCCCTCTGTACTAAAACATCATAATCTATCTTTTGCACTAGTCCTATAGCCATTTTTTTGCAGGTACACCACTGATTTTCAGCCGGAGCCAGCACCCATCGCCGTCGACGAACCTGTCAAGATCGGAGACGATCTCATCAAATTCGAGACGATTTCGTACTGATGCGAGACGATCTCGACTGCAGTCCACATCGAGGCAATCAGTGCTTGGAGTTTGCTTTTCTCAACTTTGTCTCTGTTATTTTGTTTTGCAAATTAGATAATCTATTTAGTTTTTATCCTATTTTGCATCTGGAGTTCACCCATCTAGTCTAGATTGCATGTTAAGCTCATAATCTGCCATTAAAGTACAATAATTTGCTTTAAATTCTGTTTTTAAATATTTTTCAGTATTCATATTGCAATTTTATGTAATTTACCTCTGTCTGCATAGTAGAATTTTTTTGTATTTTGCATCTGTTTGCTGTTTTGCAGGTCTCTGACGAATTCGTCTGACGAATTCGTCAGATCTCAGACGATTCTATCAGTCTCAGACGATTCTGTCAGATTCCAGACGAATCTGTCAGATTTCGGATGATTCTGTCAGATTGCAGGCGATTCTGTAGAATTCCAGACGATCCAGATCGCATCAACCGCCGTAATCTTCTTCAGACATCCGGATCAGGTATTCCCCATTTTCCTCCTGTAAATTCTCTATTTTTTTGCTTTCAAAATCTGTTTTTTGTATTCATTGAAAGTTGCATTTTCATATAGATTAAGTTAGATTCATTCGGCCAAACCTAGGATGAATGCTTAAAGGATAAAACGAACTCATCTAAACACATTCCAAAACCTAGGCGTGGAAACTGCCACCAAATGTTTCCTGGTGAACCCACCATCCGTCGAAAAATCACCAAAATACACCTCCCTTGAGAGGCGGGACCTTCGTGAAGTCCTCTCGTCCGAGGTACCGCACCATCCTTTTCCCATCCTCCTTTCGGGCGCGGATCCAATAGCCTGAAGGTAGGGATGCAAAAAATTTGGAGCGATACAATTGTCTTCTTCAGCATATTCCAACTTCTATTAGCCCTGAAGATAATTCCAGGTTAATTTACCCCTTCTCTAAGGATGAAATCAGAGACACTTTCTTTTTCATGCATCGTGACAAAGCTCCTAGACCGGATGGTTTCTCGTTTATATTTTTTTAGATTCATTGGGATTTGGTTGGGCTTGATTTTTTTTTAGCTATTAAGGAGTTCTAGTCTTCCAAATTCATCCCTCATAGATTTAAATCTATTTTTTTGTCTTTAATTCCTAAAGGACCTACCTTAAAATCGATGGCTGATTTCAGACCTGTTAGCCTATGCAATGTAGTTTACAAAATCCTCACTAAAGTTATGGCTAATAGATTTAAGGAAATCTTGCCTAATATTATAGATCCTTGTCAGGGAAGTTTTGTTAAAGGAAGGTCCATTTTTGATGGTATTATTACCATTCATGAAACTTTGCACTCTTCCTTCTATACCAAGAAACTCATTTTTACTCTCAAATTTGATATGAATAAGGCTTTTAATATAGTTAGCTAAGAATTCCTTATTGCTATCCTTCTTAAGTTTGACTTTTATCTTGATTGAGTTGACTTCATAAAAGGATGCATTGCTAGCCCTTGGTTCTCTGTCCTTGTTAATGGGTTGACGGTTGGCTATTTCCAAAGTGCTAAAGGATTAAGGCAAGGAGATCCTTTATCTCCTCTTCTCTTCATTATAGCTATTGAATCCCTTGGAAGGACCTTAAATGTAGCTTGTAAATTTGGGCTCTTATGTGGGATTAAATTGACGTCGCAACTTAACCCTGTGACTCACCAACAATTTATGGATGATACTTTAATAGCAATTCACGCTTCGGTATTTGAAGCTAAAGTTATCAAATACACACTTCTCCTTTATGAACAAGCTACTGGTCAAAAAGTGAACTTCCACAAAAGCAAAATGTTTTTCCTTAACACTTCAATTCAGTGTCAAGTCAAAATAATCCAAATCCTTGAGTGTGTGGTTGCATCTTTTCCTACCACTTAATCAGGTATTCCATTGTTTGTGGGTAATCCTGCTAATTCAATGTGGAACAATGTCATTGAAAGGATTCAAAAGAAACTAGCAGGATGGAAAGGAAATATGTTATCCCACGCAACCAAACCAACCCTCACTATGGCTTGTCTCCAAAGTATCCTAGTTTATTTTCTCTATTTTTAAAGCTCTGACAACTATCTTTTCTAAAATTGAACAAATCCAAAAAATATTTCTTTTGTCAGGATCTGAATAAGAATAAATTTCATTTAATTTCTTGGTATAGAGTATGTAAAGAAAAATCCATGGGAGGTATCAGGTTCATAATAAGTCAAAAATTAAATTTTGCTTTGACGGCTAAGCAAGCCTAGAGAATTATGACAAATGATAGCTCATAATGGGTTAATATCATAAGAAGAATATCTTCAAAATTAAAATTTCCTAGATGAAGGGACTTCGACTAATGGTTCAACTTTCTGGAAAGCAATGATTCATACCATATCTCTAGTGCACAAATGTGTCATATGGCAACTAGGAAATGGTGAAAGCATTGACTTTTGGTTCCATAAATGGATAAGAGGAACACCTCTCATTGAAGAACCTAGTATTGCAATTCTCAAGAACTTCATTGATAGTCATCTAGGAAGGAAAGTGTCAAATTTTATTTCCCGTTCCAACTCCAGGCTATCTTGGAAATCTGTCGTTTGTGAAGCCCATCCTTTAGAATCGGTATCCTTAACTACCATCCTTAATTTGGTGGTTATCCCATACAGACTTCCTACTAATTACCTTATTTAGAAACACTTTGAAAGTGAGGCTTTTACTGTTAAATATTCCTACCATTTACAATTTCAGACCCCTGATGCTCTTTTCCCTTGTCATCTAGTGTGGTCCAAATACCTTATTCCTAAAATTTTCTTTTTTAACTGGTTGGCCTTTCTTGGGAAGATTCTCACTTCTGATAACCTAATGAATAAAGGAATGTTAATCCCCAACCAGTGACACCTTTGTCTTTCAAATTAGGAATCCATTCAACACCTTTTTTTGGAATGCCCTTTCTATCTATCCATCCTTGATAATATTTTCCAAATTTTCAACATTCCCAGGGCCAAACCACAATCCTTCATCGATCTTTTTTCTTAATGGCCCTCTTCGTTCTACAACTCCTGACTTAAGTCCATTTGGAAATTCCATCTCCATCATTTCCTCTGGCAAGTCTGGTTTGAATGCAACAATAGGGTTTTTTCAGAGTCCTGCAAGGATCCTATGTCCATAACCAACAAAATCATTTCATTTGCCAAATAAAATACCCAGCTTTCCCCTGTTAGAGTAATATTCCATTTTTTGGGATATTTACCCTTTTACTCCACTAGGTAAAATAGGTAGTATATTGCATTATAATACATAGGTAGATTATTACATTTACTTTTTTACTTTCTACCATGTAGATATTTAATGTCTTAAATATCTAATGATAATTCCTAAATATCCTAGGTTAAGAATCGTAAACCAAACGCTCTACCTCCTATGACGCATTGGTTAGCATGATTTCAGCATTATTATTTTATATGTTATTTTGTATCCTATTTAAACTATAGTTCCTAAACTATATGGTTAATGCAATTTATCATTTGATTAATCAAACTATGATCTCTTGGTCACATTGGTACCAGAGCTAGAGCAAGGGAGTTTAGCAAAAAGCATTGGAATTTTGGCACCATGGGTGACCTCTAATTAATTTCTATTTTATGCTCCTAATGTTTTTAATTCTCCCTATTGTTTGATTATCTTGTGCATCCTAATTGTTGCCCCACCTCGGCTAGAAACCCCATAGGATGTGATGCAGGAGGGCAGGAAGGCCCGCAGTGGCTTAGTGCCCATAGCATAGGGAACGAATCTCGATGTCAAGAACATTTGAGCCCCGATGGTGATTGCCACCTACGAGGTTCTTTTCCTCCATCACGGATCGCGACCACCAGGGATTTTACTCCTTGTCGGCAATCCTCTCTATGGGCTCGTAGATCACCTACGGGAATGTCCGAGGGTAGGTGACCCTCACACCCTCCGTGGTACGAGGAGAGCTTTATTGGCCCCCTCACTGGGCTCGCATACCAATACTACCAATGAGAACACCTAGAGGGTAGGAGCGCCCTCATGTTTCCTATAGCACGCATCCCAAGGTGGTGTTGACCAGACCCTAACAGGCCTGCACACACCCCGAGGAGGTTTTGACCTATCACTGTCGACCTGCATGCACCCTGAGACACACTGACACGTCCTGCTGCCTAGGAGACACGTGGCACTCTGACCACGCGCCACCTAGCCACTGACTGGACCCACTGGACGACGTAGACCTGACATGGCAGACAGCCACTAGACTAACGGGACTTGACTTGGACCCCCTTGTCATGCCACGTGGATGCCAAGAAAAGGAGGGTCCGAACTCGATTTCCTGAGGTTAATCACGAGTGATAAGTTTGTTAAGGCCTTTGCATCCAATTTTTGGATGCATGTGGGATAATTCCCACATAGTCCTCGAAGAAGCCCGAAGGCTTCTTCAACACTTAGGCACCAAGGCCTGATGACCAAGCTCAGCGCTTGGTTGGTTGGCCAAGGCAGATGCCTTAGGCCAAATCGGGTCGCAGGTTCAACTCCCCCACTCATCGATTTACAAAGGGAAATAATTTTGTATGGATTTTTTTTTTAATTTTGGCAAACTAAAGTTTAATTTTTTAATTTTTATGCTTAATTAAAATTATTTTTTTTAGTTTTTTTTTAGAATTTTTTCATTTTTTTTGCAAAATAAATTGTATCAATTTTTTTTAAACTATTAAATTGATCATTTTATTACAAAAATTAAGTTATTTTCTATTTAAAAAGTTTTAAAATTTTATTTTTTTTAGCATTCAAATTGAAAATAGAAGTGCCAATTTTTTTTATGCAACTAAGCAATTGTCTTTCTTTGGTTTTCTCCAAATGTGGGGATAAAGAGACAAAGTATATAAGACATTTTGTTGCTCTAATTATCAAAATTTCATCAAAATTTCCTTTATTGCTCCTAACTCTTCAAGTTTTCATGAAGATCAAGTCTTGGGTAAGGAAAGCTCTTCGTCGACAAAGAATCATAAGAAAGAGAAACAAATTCTGAATGCAAACAACATGATCTCATTTTTGTCGTATGGTTCATGAATATCGTAGAACCATTCCTCACTCAATTATCTATACTGATCCATGGAAGGGGTTGGATAGAAGCTATGGTCCCATGAGGATTCGTGAATCTTTTGATCCTAATGCACCACCTATTTTCGAGTGTTGAAAATAAAATCCAAGTTGTGTGTCGACTGGTTTGGAAGCCTTTCAAACGTGGGTCGTGTGTCGACTTGTCTTGAAAGGAGAGCTCGCATTTTTCAATTTTGTAAAAATTAAGAGGGGATAGAAGTCATATCTTGTGATTCTATTTTTTGCAAAATTGTAAAGAGAAAGGGGGGATATTTCCAAACAAGATAGGTGCATTCTTGATTATACTCAACACCTTTTCTTAAAAATTGACTATACTAGGTGCATTTTTGGTTGCATCCGACACCTATAGTGATAAAAATTTGGGTTGCTCTCTTTTTTATTATTGCACTAACCATCATGTTTTTGCAATTAAACAATCATAAACATTGAAGAGCATTTCAAAAACCCAAACTTAACTAAATCATGCTACACTTTGCACAAGTTAAACAAGTAAATTTTTACTCCCCATCAAAGGTTAAAATTCAAACACCTTGATTCACTCTCTTTGTTTGGCTTAATTTCCTCAAAATTTCCATCCTTCTTGAAGGGTGTTAAGGCAAGTGCCATTAAATATCCTAGAGAGCAAAATAAAAAAAAATCAAAAACCTACCCTTTTAATTTGCTATATTTGTTTGGCTTAAAATTCCTCAAACTTTTCATCCCTTGTTAAGGGTGTTAATGCAAGTGCCATTAAATATCTTAAAGAGCAAATTAAATTCTTCCATATACTCTTTTGAGGGTATACTGAAAGAAAGATCATCTTAGTACAAATTGTAGGACCTTCATCATGGCAATTGTCAATAAATACTTAAGTGATACACAATTGATAAAAGGTCTTAACCATTTAGCATGGAAAACTAATATGAAAGCCATCTTGACTGTAGAGGACATGTGGGATTTAGTTGATGGCACTGAATCAAGACCTGCAACAGCAAGAGTAGATCAAAAAGCATGGTATAAAAAGAACAATCATCTTCTCATGTTAATACTCCTAGAAACTACTGATGAGATCCAACCTCACATAAGTGAAGCTAAAACTGGTGAAGAGGCATGGGATGCTCTTAGTACCATTTTTGAATGCAAAAATCAATCAACTATTCTAAACCTTCAAACACAACTTCATACACTCCATATGAAGTCAGGTGAATCGATAGAACTATTCCTCTGTAGAGTGGTAGATCTGAAGTCTAAACTTAATGCTTTAGGGGCCAAAGTTGAAGACACCATTTTGACTTCAATAATTTTGACAACTCTTCCCAAAACCTACAAAATTTTGATTACATCCCTTAATGTTTTACAAAGAGTTGTCACCTTTGTGGAGTTAGTCAATTTGCTTCAAACTGAGGAAGCAAATCAACTCCAAAATTATGAAGTGTCAAACAATGCACTTTATTCAAACAATAAGGGTGATAAGAAGAAAGGAAACTTTCAAAATGGAGGATCATCCTCAAAGGGTAAGGGAAAGCAATCTCAAAAGATGTTTTGCTCGCATTGTAAAAAGGACAACCATGACACCAATCGGTGTTGGTTCAGAAACAAGAAAGACAAAGACACAACACAGAAGCAAAACAAAGGCAATATTTCTAGTGAAGTGTCTAGTTCTGATTCTGATTCTGGCTCAGAAAAAGCACACAGAGTGCTTATTGCTAAAATAATATTATAGAAGCAAAACACATTTGTCACCTTGAGAAAAACACCATTTCCTTTCTCTTTTTTAGGCTTCATAAATAGAATAAGTTTTAGTTTGAAGTACTTGTAATAAATGGGTGTTTGTACCTCTTTTAGGCTTCATAAAATAGCAAACTTTCATTGTTTGAAGTTATTTTAACAAAAGGAGAATCTTTTGGTGTAAAATTGCCTAGGAGGCAATATTTGTAAAAATCCTTCACAAAACTCTTGAGTTGCACATATTTTTGCTATTTAGAGGGGATATACATTTCTTTTTCTTCACAATTTTTTATAAAAAGAGAATAAGACTTATAAGGGTGCATTTTCGGCAGTGACCGACACCTTAGTCATACTTCTTTCAAAAATTAATTACATGTTTTGCAAAAATAAGGGAGAACTTATAAGGGTGCATTTTCGGCAGCGATCGACACCTTAGCTACCTTATATTTTGCAAACTCATATTGTACTTGAATGAACCTCATATAAAGTGATCTATTCTAGTACACCTAGCGATTGTATTGGTTGGTTACCCATGCAATTTGGTTGGATGAAAAGATTACAATAAGGACATTCATTGATGTGAAGACAAAGTGAGGAATGACCCATTTTTTGCTTAGGAGTAGCTAGAGCATTATGACAGATTAAGAACCAGTAGATCAAACATCTTTTTCACTGTATTGGGACAGTTATATACTTTACCCAAATATTGTTGTATAGGAGTATGTATATGTATTACCCAAATAATGTAATAAGGGGGGATGTTAGAGTAATATTCCATTATTTAGGATATTTACCCTTTTACTCCACTAGGTAAAATAGGTAGTATATTTCATTATACTACATAGGTAGATTATTACATTTACTTTTTTACTTTCTACCATGTAGATATTTACTATCTTAAATATCTAATGGTAATTCCTAAATATCCTAGGTTAAGAATCCTAAACCAAACGCTCTACCTCCTATGATGCGTTGGTTAGCGTGATTTCAACATTATTGTTTTATATGCTATTTTGTATCCTATTTAAACTATAGTTCCTAAACTATATGGTTAATGCAATTTATCATTTGATTAATCAAACTATGATCTCCTGGTCACATCCCCTTCCACCAATTCCACCATCACAAATTATAAATCGTCCTTACTGGTTTTTCTCAACATACCCATTCAAGAAGTTTTATCTTCAGGTCCTCCCAAAGAGGATTAACACCAATTGGATTCCTCCTCGGGAGGTATGGTGGAAACTAAACTTTGTGGGAGCTGCAAAAGAAAATCCTGGTCTAGTAGGGGTAGGAGGTATTCTTTGAGATTACCATGGTGAAACAACTAAGGCTTTTGCTAAAAATTTAGGTATTCAATCTAATCATTTTGCTAAAGCTAGAGCTTTGTGGATGGGTTTAACATTGTTGTTAGCAAATGCTAATAGGGTGATGATTGAGGTTGACTCCCTCAATATAATAAATTACATGAAGAATACTGAAAATCCTTCTTGGAAGGTCAAGAACTATGTGGAAGAAGCTTGTAAAATAATAAAGCACCTGTGGGATCCAATCATCCAACACTATTTCAGGGAAGCCACCAAAGTGGCTAATAATTTGGCCAACTTTGGCACATCCATCAATGGCCTTGTCACTTGGTCTAATTCCTTTCCTCAACATGTCCTTGAACTGGTCAATAAGGATAATTGTTTTGTTGGAAATTTTGAGTACATTATTGTCATTGATGTCAAAGAATTAATGGCATAGGTTAATGACATTTGTTGTCATTTATGTCAAGAAAAATAAATGTTTAATGGCTTTACCATGGTGGCATTTACAAAATAAAAAGGAAGAGGTTTTACAAATAAAATTTCCAAGAAGAAAAAAATATTATAACATTTAAATCTATGAAGATTTAAATAATTATAATAATTAAAAGTTAAAGGACCCAAAAGGTTAAAATAAAATTATAATATTTAAATCTACCGTAGATTTAAATTATTATAATATTTTTTAAAAGGTTTAATGGTGCTAAAATTTGACATTGCATAGAGAAAATTTTCCAAGTGGAGCTGACATCCAAAGTCAAAGGGCAATGTGCATAAAAAGGCTAATATTTTTGTAAGCCATGGTGTTCAATTAATCCCCAAGAAATTAAGACTTGCAATTCTAATATTTGACAAAGTAGTTGAGGCAAAGAAATATTTTTATGCAAATTTTGAGGTAGTGCGAAGAATAAGGCAGAGGGTGTCCAAACACCATCCAACGGTGGATGGTATAGCCTAGTTGGAAAGCTCATCTTACAGAGCGCGTTGTAGGAAGCAGGTTTGATGTTCGATTTGCATGAAGGTTTTTATGTGTTGAAGTCTTTTGCATCGACGATAGAGGATAGGAAGAAGCGTGTGCTCCTTGGGTTTGTGCAAGCGGCTAGCCCACATGGTGTTTGCCCTTGTGATAGGGTGCGAGGACCAATGAGGTCATGATTTTGAACAGTAATGACAGCGCTTAAGGGTAGTATTAAATTTTTTAAAATGTATGCACTTTAATCTTGGTTAGGGAGTTATAAGGGTTACTTAATTTTTATTGTTTTGATGTGAAATGGTTAGGGAGCCATAAGGATAGTAAAGGGGTTTGAATTTTTTTTTTTAGAAAGGGTTGAAAAGAGAAATTTCAGATTGCTAGTGCTTGGTGGATGCATGAGATGAAGTGATATTTCTTTGGTCTTATTGAAATTTGAAGTGCATTATTGTGTTTTCATAAGAAGGAGGTATAAGGTGTATATGTGAAATTCATGTATGTAATTTCTAGTTTTTTTTGTTGAAGCATTATTTTTTATGAGATAATAGGAGTAATAAGGTGTTATAGTGGTTGATGTTTTATTGTAATCTGTGTATGGTGAAATATCTTTTGAAGTGAAAAGTCATGTGGATGTGTTGATAAAATATCTTGCAATCTAACCATTGGAGTGGCATTAGAGAAATTAGTTATTTGTGAGACAGGTTTTGAAGACATATCTCCATAAGAGCAAATTAAGAGGTATGGGTACATCATCCTTTGTTTAAAGTGTTTTGTTGAAGTGAATGTTTTGTAACATAAGGTGGAGTGAAAAGGATTGTTTGATAAGCATTGTTGAAAATAATTGAGTGAGGATTTAGTGCTATATTGTTGAATGTTTTGAGAACATTTGAGATAGAGGTTGAGAATTATTTGTGCTTCTATTTTTGAAATATTTTGAGACATTTGTGCTAGAGATTGTGAACTACTTGTGCTAGGTTTGAAGGTAATTTTTTGCATCTTTGTGAAACCTTTTTGAGCATGTGTTACAAGAAGTTATGAGCATGTATTAGAGTAGAATTGAGCAGATATTGTGAGAAGTTTAAAGGTAGACTTATGAGCAGGTTAGAGGTATATTCTAAGAAGGTTTTGAGAAGGTTAGAGGTAGACTTGTGAGCAGATTTGAAACTGTGTTGTAAGAAAATTTGTGAGCAGATTTGTGAGAAATGTTGATCGAAGAGATCCACAAACCAAATTAGAGGGGATAGGGTTCTCCAGTGGAGATATATCCACAAACTAGAGCAGTGGGGATAGAGGTATCCTGTGGAGAGAAATCCACAAACTAGAGCTTAAGGGGATTGGTGTCTCCTTTGGACATAGGTCCATAAACATTGTAATAGGAATTTGATTCTCAAAATATTCATTGAGAAAATTTATAAGGAATATTTTCTGTGTGGAGTATTCCATATTGGGTGAACCACGTTAAATCATGTCTCTCATGTGTGTGATGGTGTGTGCAATATTTATTGCTTTAGTATTACTGTTGTTATCATTTGTATTGAAAATTTAAAAGTTTTCTCTTACACTGTTAATCCTCCCTCTCAGTATAATCTTATGTTATTCAATTGGTATCATAGCGGGTTCCTTCATGAAAAGCCTAACAGCTTGAAGGAAGATCCCACAAGAATATACATGACCTCAAAAAATGGAGAAGACGCCATGATAGACATAAAAGAGGAATTTTTTTCTGCTCTTAGAAACTTAGAAAAAGTGAGAAGGAAGAATTCAAGTTTGAAGGATCAAATCCAAGAGGATGAGGAAGCAAAGGTGGAACTTCTATAAAACCTCACAAAGTTCAAGGTAAAATTTGAAGGGGTAAGGAAAATTGAATAGGATATGGCAGAACAGTTAAAGGCAAAAGAGTTAGAATGTGAAATATTGGAATAAAAATTTATCTCTCTAAGAAAGGAAGTTGAAAATATTAAGGGCAAGTTACAACAAGACATAAATTTAGGGAAACAAAAAGAGGAGTCAAGCTCCCAAGAAACAAAGATATCAAAATAAGAAGAGCCCGTGACTTATGCCAATGCATTGAAAAGCAAAAGCATAAAGAAGGAAGAAGGCAAAGAAGATCCATGGACAAAATTCAATTATAGGAATAGAAAAAGAAGAAGCATGTGACCATATTATTCAAGGCACTCCAACATGTTACAAAATATCTTCCATGGATATTTTTTTTCACGTAACAAATATGGTCATAGAGGTGTACATTTGACTAATTATGTGAGAGATAATGTTGATAGAAATTTTAAATCTTTTGTACCTCTCATGTGAAGAACATAAGCTTATACTAAGAGGGGGGTGAATAGTATAAGACCACTTTTTACTTTTCTTTCTCAAACAATATTATGCAATATATCAATGGAAATATAAACAGTAATAATCAAAGTAATGCACAAATGATCACACACAATAGAGACACCAATTTAATGTGGTTCACCTAATGTAGGCTAATCCATGGATAAAATCTTTCACTAAAATTTTCTCAACAAATATTCTTGGGAATCCTTCCCTATTACAATGTTTATGGACCTCTGTCCAAAGGAGACACCAATAACCTAATCAATTTCATGGATCTCTATCCAAAAGAGATACCAATCCCTTCAACTGGTTCGTGGATATCTATCCACAGGAGAACTCCTTCTCCTCAACTCTAGTTGGTGATCCTTTAGAAGACTACTACCTCCACTACGCTGGCTTGTGGATCTCTCTCCACTAAAGACTCTATCCTCATTCATAATATCTCTAACTACCTTGGCTAATGGATCTCTATCCACTGGAGACTACTGTCCTCTACTCTGTCACCTCCAAAGCTTGCTCTCAACTGTATCTCAAATCTACACTAAACACAGACCTTCGATCTAGCACAAATCTACTCTATCTCTATCCTCAAATCTGCACTAAACACAATCCTTCATTCTAGCACAAATTTTCTCAATATTTGTCCTCAAATCTATACTAAACATAGTCCTTCGGTCCAGCACAAATATGCTCAATCTCTATCTCTGGTCTGGTACAAACCTATCCTCAAATTTGCACCAAACTCTATCCTCAAATCTATCCTCAAGCCTTAATACAAAGATTGACTCAATCGCAAATCAACTCTACTAGAGTTGTCCCAAACCTTAGCTCAATATTTTAACAAATCAATAAATCAACTATGTCTTATCTCTCCTTTCAAAATAATATTTATAATATAACTTTATTTCAACAGAAATATCTAACACCCTTGGCACACCTCATTTATCCTTTTATAAATTGTAATCACTCAAAAATCAAACACAAAAATATAAAATTGCATACCCTTTTATCTCCCTTGTATAACTCTTTAACCCTTTTTAAATATGCAAATTCGAATTAACAAACTTTAAGAAATTAAAAATTAATTCCCACCTTTGCAATTTTCGAATGCGACAATCAAACCTTAGCAATGTGAGCGCATACCTTAGTCCAACCACCAAAAAGGCCTCGATGGGTTTCGAACACGTAAACCCTTCCTCGCAAGCACCTTTACACAGTGTGCACCCACCAAGTGGGATACATGCCTCCATGCAAAGGGAAAGGCACACACCTTCCCTTTGTTCCTTCTCCGACGGTGCAGACCAAACTTTCTCCGCTTGCCAAAAATGAAGACCACGAGAATCGAACCCCTAACCTTGCATCTATGAACGTCTTAGCGCAACCCCCGACTGTCGACTGCGCTACTCAGCGCCTTGCAATGTGAAGTGGACTCCCTAATTACTTATCCCTTGTTTTGCTCCTTTAAACCTTTCAAAAGACATGCGATACTTTCTCTTCACTTTGCGCACAAATTTCTATGGCATTCGATGGATCGCATGGATGTTTATTTGAAATAAAACTTGCCCCTTCTTATATGCAATATACCATGTTCTCAAAACATCGACGACCTTTTATTTTAATTCGAATTAAAACTTTTTGCCCTTATAACCCTAACCTTTAGGGTTATTTAAATTAAATCATAAACTAATTTATAATTAAATTATAATTAATTTACTAACTCTTAGAGTTAATCATATTAAATTATAAATTAATTTATAATGTAATTTTTTATAATTAATTTAATATTTAGGTCTTAACCTTAGACCTTTAATATTATAATAAAATATTATAAAATTATTTTTCTTGGGCCTTCCTATTGCTTTTTAGACCTCATCTAACCACATTGAATATTATAATAAGAGATTATAATATGATTTTCCTTAGGTCTAGAAGCAATCCTTCTCTTGCACTGCTCACTAAAACTGACTCTTGGCATCCTTCCTTTTGTCCTGCTCACTGAAACTGACTCTTGACATCAATGACAACAAAACCTGCTCATATTTCCAACAATTTCCCCTTTGTCATTGATGGTAACCCATTTTATTTTTATCATTTCCTTTACCTTTTTTTATTTTGCTTCCCTTGAGAATTTTCTCCCCATGACTGAATGCTCTCCCCCTAACTCAAATATCTCCCCCTTTGTCATCAATGGCAAAGGGCCATCTTTGGGGCTTGGGGATAATAATGAGACTCTTAGCTTAGCCCCTCCCCCACCTCTTGTTAAGGTGGTTAATTCTGGAGTGGAAGTATTTCTACTCCCAACATGCAATGATCCTTTCCTTTCTCAGCTTTCTTTTTCCATACCTTTGAGATCATACCTTTCTGAACTTTTTGAGAATCCTTTTTCTTGCCTATCCTTGGAAGATCTAGAAATTATTTTCTACACCACCTTGCTATATGCCCAATATTATTGCACTTATAACACTTAATGTTGTGATTCCTTGAAGGTTCAAATATCTTGTAGTTTCTCCTGGTGAAGCCATATCCATTCCTGTCATGTACTCTGCAATTTACTGCCTTGTGACAAAATTGACTACAAAAGTAGCAATACCCTTGAAAAAGATATATGTTTCTAAAATTTCCACATTCTTGTCTTCCATGTGTCCTACACTGTGAAGCCTTGTGCCCAAACCTGTGACATGAGAAGCAACATCCATTGAATAAATCTTGCCTTCACCCCACTGGTCTCTTAGTCTCTTCTACCCTGTCTTGTTTCTTGTTCCATTTGTTCCTCATTTATGCATTATTTATTTCCTTGTTGAACTTTCTATTGTCCAACTCATTCTCATAGGTCTCACTCTTTCTTACACTCTCTTCTTCTGAAGCTTCTTCTTCTTTGGAGCTTGAGATTGACTCCTCTCCTTGTTTTCTTTGTACCTGTTCAAAACCAAGACCTATCTTGTTTGATGTAGGTTTTTGTGTCTTGATAATCTTATCCAATTTCTTTGAGCTTCTTCCAAACATGTGTAACTTGTACTTAGACTCTTTTACTTTTTTCCTTAGCGAGGCTACCTCATGCTCTAATATTTCACATTCTAAAACCTTGGCTTCTAACTTATCTTTGAATCTCTTTGTATTAGCTATTGAGTTGGTTAGATCCTCTATAATATTTCCTTTCTCTTCATCACATCTTTGACATTTAACCTTGAGTTTTGAGTTTTGCTTTCTTACCTCCCTCAATGCATCAAGGGCATGAATAAGCTCACCCTCAAGATCAACTTCTCCTTTTTCTGATTCTTCCTCTATTTGTTTGCCTTTGGGATCATCTTCATTCCTTTCTCATTTACTTCCACTAGAAGTATTTCCTTATTCTTCTATTGTCATAAGAAGACTTTCTTCAGGTCCTTCAAGTGTATCTTCATATTCATCATCACTAAAACTGAATCCATTCCTTGTACAACTATCTTCAATATGGCTAAAGTTACCACATCTAAAACACTTGAGCATCATTGGTAACCTGTTTCTAACCACTTATTTTTCTTCTACCAAAAATAAAACTTCATTTTCATCATTATTTGAGGAACTTTCATCACTATCACTTGAACTCTTACCTACCTTGTCTACATAAAAACTCTTATTATACCTTTGGAAGAACTTATTTCGTTGCTTGCCTTGTCCATCCCTGCTTTTCTTTTGGTACATGTGTTTTCTTGTTTCTCCGTTCTTATGATTTTGTTTTTCTTCATCATTGCTATTTCCAACCTCTGGAAAATCAAATGCATACTGACCATATTTTCCACAATTGAAACATCTCACTGATTTTGTACCTTTCTATTTTCTTGAGTCCTTGTTCCTTCTGCCATAATTTGCTTCTTCATTATTGGATGACTCACTGCTTGAATCTAACTTCTTACCCTTTGTCTTCTTAGTAACTTTGAAGGCTGCTTCCTTTTGGAAAATATGTTCCTCTTTTATTATCATATCAAAAGTTATGAGAATGCCATGTAATTCATCCCTTGTAAAAATTTCAATATCTTTTACCTCTTCTATAGCTGAAATATTTTCACAAAATATTTTTGGAAGTGACCTTAAAATCTTATCACAAACATCTGGTTCCTCATCCTTAATCCCAAGTCCTTGCATAGAGTTAACAACCTCATCCACATGAATTAGATATGCCACAATATTTTCCTCATCCTTTATCTTTAGGTCTTCAAATGCTCTCTTGAAATTTGCAAATTTACCCTTTTGATATTTTTGTCTCCCTCATATATGCCTTTCAACTTATCCCAAATTTATTTTGTTGATGTGCAATGCATAACCTTTGTAAAATCGGTTTCACACAAACCTCTCAAAATTCCATTCACTGCCTTTGAATTGTAATTATGTAGAAGCTTATCATATTTATATATAGGTGGAGTTGTTGGTGGTATGTATCCATTCTCAACTACTTCCCATATTCCATTTCCAAGTTTCATTTGATGAAACTTCATCCTTGTGCTCCATATTGCATAGTTTTTTCTATCAAATAGTGGTGTTGAATTCCCTGATGATTCATTTTGATAATCCATCTATGTTCTTGTAAGCTTTTCCTTCAAGATATTAAGCTCTTTCGAAGGAACTCGCTTTGATACCAATTGAGGGGGTGAAAAGTATAAGATAACTTTTTACTTTTCTTTCCCAAACAATATTATGCAATATATCAATGGCAATATCAACAACATTAATCAAAGTAATGAACAAATCATCACACACAATAGAGACACCAATTTAATGTGGTTCACCCAATGTGGGCTCCTCCATGGAGAAAATATTTTGCTAAAATATTCTCAACAAATATTCTTTGGAATCCTTCCCTATTACAATATTTATGGACCTCTATCCAAAGGAGACACCAATCCCCTAATCAAGTTCATGGATCTCTATCCACAGGAGACACCAATCCCCTCAATTGGTTCATGGATATCTATCCACAAGAGACACAAATCTCCTCAACTGGTTCATGGATCTCTATCCACAGGAGAAATCCTTCTCCTCTACTCTATTTGGTGATCCTCTAGAAGACTAATATCTCCACTACATTGGCTTGTGGATCTCTCTCCACTGAAGACTCTATCCTCACTCATAATATATTTGTCCTCACTACCCTGGCTAATAGATCTCTATCCACTAGAGGCTATTCTCCTCTACTCTGTCACCTCCAAAGCTTGCTCTCAGCTCTGTCTCAAGTCTACACTAAACACAGTCCTTTGGTCTAGCACAAATCTGCTCTATCTTTTTTCTCAAATCTGCACTAAATACAATCATCTGGTCTAGCACAAATCTGCTCAATCTCTATCCTCAAATTTACACTAAACACAGTCCTTCTATCTAGCACAAATCCGCTCAATATTTGTCTCTAGTTTGGTACAAACCTATCCTCAAATCTGTCCTCAAGCCTTAACATAAAGCTTGACTCAATCACAAATCAAATCTGTTGGATCTATCCCAAACCTTAGCTCAAGGTTTGAAAAAATCAATCAATCAACTCTGCATTCAAGTCTTCTCTAAGACTTACCTCAAATCTGCTCAACAAGTTCTCACTAGAACTTATCCAATCTGGTCAACAAGTCTTCACCAAGACTTACCTCAAATCTGCTCAACAAGTCCTCACTAGAACTTGTCCAATCTGCTCAACAAGTTTTCACCAAGTCAAAATATTAAAAATCAACTATGCCTTATATCTCCTTTCAAAACAATCTTTATAACTTTATTTCAACAAAAATATCTAACACCCTTGGCACACCTTATTTCTCCTTTAATAAAATTTAATCACTCAAAAATAAAACACAAAAATAAAACTTTACATACCATTTTATCTCCCTTTTATAACTCTTTAACCCTTTTTAAATATGCAAACTCCAATTAACAAACTTTAAGAAATTAAAAATTAATTTCCACCTTTGCAATTTTTAGATACAACAATCAAACCTTAGCAATGTGAGCGCATACCTTAGTCCAACCACCAAAAAGTCTTTGGTGGGTTTTGAACATGCAAACCCTTCCTCCCAAGCGCCTTTGCATAGCGCACGCCCACCAAGTGGGCTACATGCCTCCACACAAAGAGAAAGGCACGCGCCTTCCCATTGTTCCTTCTCTGACGGTGCAGACCAAACTTTCTCTGCTTGCCAAAAACAAATACCACGAGAATCAAACCCCTAACCTTACGCCTATGAACGTCTTAGCATAGCCCCCAGTTGCCAACTGCGCTACCCAATGCCTTATAATGTGAAGTGGACTCCCCAATTACTTATCCCTTGTTCTGCTTCTTTAAACCTTTTAAAACACATGTGATACTTTCTCTTCACTTTGTGCATGAATTTCTATGGCATTCGATGGATCACATGGATGTTTATTTATAATGAAACTTGCCCCTTCTTATATGCAATATGCCATGTGCTCCAAACGTCGACGATATTTTTTAATTCAATTTTAATTTGAATTAAACTTTGTGCCCTTATAACCCTAACCTTTAGGGTTATTTAAATTAAATCATAAACTAATTTATAATTAAATTACTATAATTAACTTATAAATAATTTAATAACTCTTAGAGTTAATCAAATTAAATTATAAATTAATTTATAATGAAATTATTATAATTAATTTATAATGAAATTATTATAATTAATTTAAACTTTAGGTCTTAACCTTAGACCTTTAATATTATAATATTATTTTTCTTGGGCCTTCCTATTGCTTTTTAGACCTCATCTGACCACCTTGAATATTATAATAATAGATATTATAATATTATTTTCCTTAGGTCTAGAAGCAATCTTTCTCTTGCACCGCTCACTAAAACCGACTCTTGATATCCTTCCTTTTGTCCTGCTCACTGAAACTGACTCTTGACATCAATGACAACAAAACCTGCTCATATTTCCAACATCATGAATGATAATATCATATGTTACAAATGAAATTACTTTGGACACAAGGTCAAATGGTGTAAAACGGTATTTCCTGAATTAAGCAAAAAGAAGGAGGATCAGAAGGCTAAAAAGAATATAACCTCAACCATCAGGAAAGAGAAAAAAGAGCAAGAGAAAGTGAAGTCAATGTTGGTACAAACAACTCTTCATGTGAAAGATAAGAGAAAATAGTGGTTTCTTGATAGTGGATGTTCAAGTCATATGATAGGGGACAAGAGTAAATTTCTTGTATTTAAAGAAATCAATGGAGGATTAAAATTTTGTGATAATGGTTCAACAAAAATCTATGGGAAAGGAACTTTGAGTTTAGATAATGAAAAAACAAAGATAAAGAATGTATTGTATGTCAAGGGATTGAGGCACAATTTAATAAGTGTAAGCCAATTTTGTGATCAAGGACACATGGTAACTTTTCATCCAAATAAATGTGAGATTAGAAAATCTAAAACTAGAAAGATCATTGCAAATGCCAATAGAACTACAAACAATCTCTACATGCTAAGTGAGATTAAGGAAGAAAAGTGTTTCTTATCACAAGAGGATGAGAGTTGGTTATGGCATAGAATAATGGGTCATCTAAACTTTGACAACATAGTGAAAATAAGCAATAAGCAGGCAGTCAAAGATTTACCCACGATAAAAAAAAGCCACAAAACACAATTTGTACACAATGTCAACATGGAAAGCAAACAAGAACAAGTTTCAAGTCAAAAGAATTTACATCGTCTAAACCATTGAAACTAGTTCACACTGACCTATGTGGTCCTACAAGGACAAAGAGTCTACTAGGTGAAAGTTACTTCATGTTATTCATATATGACTTCGCTAGAATGACTTGGGTAGCCTTCTTAAAAGAAAAGTTAGAAGCCTTTTATAAGTTCAAGGCATTCAAAGAATTAAGACAGGTAGAAGGATTAAGTGTTTAAGATCAGATAGAGGAGGATAATTTACTTCAAGTGAATTCATAATTTTTTGTGAACATGGGATCAAAAGAGAATATTCAACAACAAGAACTCCTCAACAAAATGGAGTAGTTGAAAGGAAAAATAGGACTATTGAAAATATGGCCAAAGCTATGTTGAATGAGTTTAATATTTCAAATGGTTTTTGGAGAGATGTAGTTCATACAATGGTAAATATCATCAATAGATCTCAAGTAAGAGTAAATCGTCACAAAACCCCATATGAGCTCTATAAAGGAATATCGGCTACTGTAAAATATTTTATAATTTTTGGAAGCAAATTCTACATAAGACGGGAAGAGAAAAATTTGGGTAAGTTTAATTCAAGATGTGATGAGGGTAATTTCCTTGGATATTCCATAAAAGCAAAGCCTATATGTGCTATAATAATAGGAAACAGACAATTGTGGAAAGTATAAAAGTGATAATTGATGAACAGACAGGGTCAAAAGAACCAGCTCAAGAAATTGAAGAAGAAAGTTGCCAAGAAGAATTAGGTGAAGAATGAGAAGAAGAAGAAACACAAAAAACACTACCTAAGACTCCATCCAGGTATGTGCAAAAAAATTATCTAAGAGATGTAATTATTGGAAATCCAGATAAAATACATACAAGGAGAAAGATAATAGGAACAAATGAGCATGCAATTTTTTCCTTGTTATCTAAAATTGATCCCAAGGATTTCAATGAGGCAAGAGAAGATAAGTTTTGGGTCAAGGCAATGGATGAGGAATTGGAAAAAATAGAAAAAAGTGAGACTTGAGAACTTGTTCCACGACCAAAAGATAATAATGTAATTGGCACTAAATGGGTTTTCAAAAACAAGTTAAATGAAGATGGTGAGGTAGTCAGAAATAAAGGAATATTGGTATGCAAAGGTTATGCACAGGTTGAAAGAATTGATTTTGATGAAACATTTGCTCCTGTTGCATGACTTGAGGCCATAAGGATGTTTTTAGCTTTCTCAAGTTTCATTAACTTCAAAGTATATCAAATGGATTCTAAATCAGATTTTCTTAATGGTGTCTTGGAAGAAGAGGTCTACATTGAGCAACCTCAGGGATTTAGCCTAACTCATAAGCCAGATTATGTATGCAGATTAAAGAAGACACTTTATGGACTAAAGCAAGCTCCTAGAGCTTGGTATTAAAGGTTGTATAAGTATCTTCAGGAATAGGGTTTCAGGAAAGGAATAGTGGACAACAACTTATAAATCAAAAATGAAGGAAATGACTTACTAATTGTGGTTGTTTATGTGGATGATATCATTTTTGGAGGTAATAATGATAAGATGTGTCATAAACTTACAAAGAGCATGCAAAATGAATTTGAAATGTCAATGCTTGGTGAGTTATCCTTCTTTCTTGGACTACATATTTCACAATAAGAGAAGGGTGTATTTCTCTCACAAACCAAGTATATAAAAGAGATGCTGAAGAAATTCAAGTTAGAAGACTGCAAACCAGTAAGTACTCCCATGATTACAGGATGCAAGTTGAGTAAATATGATGAATATCATGAGGTAAATCAGATATTGTATAGATCTATGATTGGCAGCTTACTATATGTCACAGCTACAACACCATATATACTGCAAGTAGTGGGACTGGTGGTAATATTTCAAGAAGCACCAAATAAAACACATAATGGCAGTAAAGAGGATTCTCAATTATTTAAAAGGGACTATGGATTTTGGACTCTGGTATCCCAAAAGTGACAATTTCACTCTCATAGCATATACAGATGCAAATTGGGTAGTAGTATTGATGACATAAAAAGCACAAGTGGAGGAGCATTCTTTCTTGGAGATTGTTTAGTCTCTTGGCTAAGCAAGAAATAGGCATTAGTATCCTTATCCATAGTAGAGGCAAAGTACATTGCAGCGGTTGCTTGTTGTACATAGGTGTTATGGATGAAGTAAACTTTAAAGGACTTCAAGATAGAGCATGATCATCCTATCTTCATACTATGTGATAATACAAGTGCTATAAACATTTCAAAGAATCTAGTGATGAACTCTAGTACCAAGCACATTCCGATCAAATACCATTTTTTGAGAGAACAAATGATAGATAAGCAAGTCAAATTGGAATATGTCACTATAAAGGAACAGTTTGTGGATATTTTCACTAAGCCACTTCCAAAGGAAACTTTTGAGTATCTTAGAGAAAAATTAGTAGTTTTACTCCCACCCCAAAATTAATCACCTCAAGGAGAGTTGGGGAGGAGGATGAGCTAAGAGTCTTATATTTAGCCCCAAAGGAGTCCCTTTGCCATTGATGACAAAGGGGCAGAGATTTAAGTAAGGGGGAGAGCATTCAGTCAGGGAGAGTAGTTTCTGAGGGGGAGCAGATTTGGAATTAAATGGTATAGAAAAAGGAAAAAGAAATTTCTTAGAAAAGGGTTGTCATCAATGACAAAGGGGGAGATTGTTGGAAATTTTGAGTATATTGTTATCATTGATGTCAAAGAATTAATGGCATAGGTTAATGACATTGATTGTCATTTATGTCAAGAAAAATAAATATTTAATGGCTTTACCATGGTGGCATTTGCAAAAGAAAAAGGAAGAGGTTTTCCAAAGAAAAGGTCCAAGAAGAAGAAAAATATTATAATATTTAAATCTATGAATATTTAAACAATTATAATAAGTAAAAGTTAAAGGACCCAAAAGAAGAAAAATATTATAATATTTAAATCTATGAAGATTTAAATAATTATAATAATTAAAAGTTAAAGGACCCAAAAGGTTAAAATAAAATTATAATATTTAAATCTACCTTAGATTTAAATTATTATAATATTTTTTGAAAAGGTTTAATGGGGTCAAAATTTGATGTTGCGTGGAGGCAATTTTCCAAGTGGAGCCGACATCCAAAGTCAAAGGGCAATGTGTATAAAAAATTTAATGTTTTTGCAAGCCATGGTGTTCAATTAATCCCCAAGAAATTAAGACTTGCAATTTTCGTATTCGACAAAGTAGTGGAGGCAAAGATAGGTTTTTATGTGAATTTTGAGGTAGTGCAAAGATTAAGGCAGAGGGTGTCCAAACACCATCCAATGGTGGATGGGAGCCTAGCTAGCAAGCTTGACTTGCAAAGCGCATTGTAGGCGAAACGTTCGAAATTCGATTCGCACGAAGGCTTTTGCGTGTTGAAGTCTTTTGCACCGGCGGTAGAGGATAAGGAGGAGTATGTGCTCCTTGGGTTTGTATGGGCGGCTAGCCCACGTTGTGTTTGCCCTTGTGCTAGGGCGAGGGGACCAGCGAGGTTTTGGGTTCGAACAACAATGACAGCACTTAAGGGCAGAATTAAATTTTTTAAAAGGTATGCACTTTAAGCTTGGTTAGGGAGTTATAAGGGTTAGTTAATTTTTATTATGTTGATGTGAAATGGTTAGGGAGCCATAAGGATAGTAAAGTGGTTTGAATTTTTTGTTTTAGAAAGGGTTGAAAAGTGAAATTTCATATTGCTAGTGCTTGGTGGATGCATGAGATGAAGTGATAATTTCTTTGGTCTTATTGAAATTTGAAGTGCATTATTTTTTTTTTCATAAGGAGGTATAAGGTGTATATGTGAAATTCATGTGTGTAATTTCTGGTTTGTTTTGTTGAAGCATTATTTTGCATGAGAGAATAGGAGTAATAAGGTGTTATAGTGGTTGATATTTTATTGTAATCTGTGTATGGTGAAATATCTTTTGAAGTGAAAATTCATGTGGATGTGTTGAGAAAATATCTTGCAATCTAACCATTGGAGTGGCATTAGAGAAATTAGTTATTTGTGAGACGGGTTTTGAAGACATTTCCATAAGAGAAAATTAAGAGGTATGGGCACATCATCCTTTGTTTAAAGTGTTTTGTTGAAGTGAATTTTTTGGAACATAAGATGGAGTGAAAAGGATTGTTTGATAAGCATTGTTGGAAATAATTGAGTGAGGATTTTGTGCTATATTGTTGAATGTTTTGAAAACATTTGGGATAGAGTTTGAGAATTATATGTGCTTCTATTGTTGAAATATTTTGATACATTAGTGCTAGATATTGTGAACTACTTGTGCTAGGTTTGAAGGCAAGTTTTTACATCTTTGTGAAACCTTTTTTAGCATGTGTTATAAGCAATTATGAGCATGTATTAGAGCAAAATTGAGTAGATATTGTGAGCAGGTTAAAGGCAGACTTGTGAGCAGGTTAGAGGTAGATTCTAAAAAGGTTTTGAGATAGACTTGTGAACGGGTTAGAGGCAGACTTGTGAGCAGATTTAAAACCATGTTGTAAGCAAATTTGCGAACAGATTTGTGAGCAGTGTTGATCAGAGTTGAGCAGAGTAGAGGGGATAGAGTTCTCCTGTGGAGAGAGATCCAAAAACCAAAGCAGAGGGGATAGATTTCTCTTATGGAGAGAGATCCACAAACCAGAGCAATGGGGACAAAGGTCTCCTATGAAGAGAGATCTACAAACTAGAGCTTAAGGGGATTGGTGTCTCCTTTGGATAGAGGTCCATAAACATTGTAATAGGGATTTGATTCCTAAAAATTCATTGAGAAAATTTATAAAGAATATTTTCTTCGTGGAGTAGCCCACATTGGATGAACCACATTAAATCATGTCTCTCATGTGTGTGATGATGTGTGCAATATTTACTGCTTTAGTATTACTACTGTTATCATTTGGATTGAAAAGTAAAAATTTTTATCTCATATTGTTCACTCCCCTCTTAGTATAAGCTTATGTTCTTCAATTTCCTTCTTCCATAATTCGTGATACCTTTTTCCAAGGTCCTATTTTCAAGGTGGCTTAATGTGTTGATACTACTTGTTATTTTTGGCTCGTTTTTATCTCACTGGTTCGAGTGTGTGTTGGTTAGCGTTCTTTCAGTTAGTATTGCTATGATGTCCACCAGGTGTCTAATTCATTTCTTGCATCCAATTCCTTTGAGCTTCATTTTCTATGCCTTGACCTTCGTGCCTTTCCATATCCCTTTGCCTTCCCAAAGCATTTTTACCATGTTTTCCATCTCGTTTCCCTCACCTCATGATATTATTTTATCCCTTTTCGAAACTTGCCCCCCACCTCACATGTTTTTGAATCCTTCCACTCCCCTTTGGCGACCTTGTCCTATGTGTGCTACTGTGATTGGTGGAGAAAAGGACATACTTTTGGTTTTCACATGCATCTTTAGGACCGTTGAAAAAGTTATGATCGAAGAAAATTCATGGGATTTTTCAATGTATTTTCATCATTCCAAGGAAATATTTCCATATCACAGCCTCGAAAACCGGATCAGCCGCTTCCCAAAGTGGGAAATTTTCTATCCTACAAAGTGGTTGTGTTACAAGCTTCATCACTATGTTGTGAACTTGCATCCTCGTCCCTTTAGCCAGCATTTTCTGTTGTGTTTTGCAAATAGTTCTAATATGGCATTTGTGGAACCTGGTACCCTTGTGGTGGATACGACTGTGGAATCCATCCTTGCCAAGCGAGGATATTTGTCTTTCTTACAAAAATTTGTCGAAAATGACTATGATTTGACCATGGCCTTTTTGAGCAGTTGCGAGGAAGGGAAATTTTTTGTCAAAGGTAGGTATTTTGTTGTGGATGCTAGTTTGTTGGTGACCATCTCTGGTTTACCTAATTCGGGAAAACATGTAAGACAAGAATAGCATAACTCGAAGGTGGAAATCAAGGAATTTCCAGATAGATTTAAGATGCAGAAGCTACCAAAAATAGGGATGACTAGGGCTGGCCTCCCTTCACCCTGGAATAAAGTTATGAAATCCATAATGGAATTCATTGCCATTGATGATCCTGATAAGCAACTAAGGAGCTTTCATTTGGCCTTCGTCAACCATTTCAGAGACATAAATATAATGAACATCCTTGAATTCCTGTTTAGGTCCATAAATTATTCCATCAAAAATTATAGGAAGAAGAAAGGGGTTGATCTCCCTTCCCACCAAGGATTGTTCAAGGTTATCTATACTCATCTCCTTGCCCACAACCCCGTAATTCATTTAGCTAAGCTTGATCCTTCTGTGTATCCTCCCCACGATAACATCCACCCGACTTAGGATACCTCGGAGGATGATGAATCCTTAACCCCTTTGTCAACTTTAGCAAGAAAGAGGAAATCGATAGGTTCTAACAAGGATGAAGAGGTATCCAAAGGAAAGAAGCCTAAAATTGAGGAACCGGTGGGTGCTACGAGGAAATCTATCTGTCTCCATAAGAAGATGTGTATAAGCCAAAGCATGTACCATGAGGCGGACTCTAATGATGCCAAGGACTTCACTATGGAGGCCTTGTAAAATTTGGTAATTCAGACTATATCCACGGTAATTACTCAATCCGAGGAGTTTCAGGCAACATTGAAAGAAATGCGTAACACATTACATCTGCTATTTTTTCGCAAAGTCTTTGAAGAGTCCAATGTGTAAAAACTGAAGGAGCCAATTAAGCCAAAGGAGACCCCCTCTGGGATGAAAGGTAGCAGCAAGGATGTGGCCAAGGACAGTGGTAAGGATCCAACCGAACTGATACCCCTGAGGATGGGATTGAGGAATCGCCAAAGGACGGACGTTGTTTTGCTTTGTGTTAGCCTGTGTTCTGGCATTTTCTTGTTTTTATTTTGGGAAGTGTGTTTTTGGGTTGTTGGTCCTTTTTTGCTCTATGTCTAAAGTCCAACATGAGTCTATGCTAATAAGGGTCTAGGATCCTTTCAAAACCCGTTTTAATGAAATACATATTTTACTCATCAAAAAAAAATTCTATTGAATATTTTTAAATTAAGTTCTAAAAGTTGTGTCCAAAAGCAACAATTGAGGTCAAAGAGGTGGAAGTGTCGCGATTCGCGACATGTCGCATTCTCGCGACCTAAATAGATGAGAAAGAGTAAGAAGGAAAAGTGTCGCGATATCGCGACATGTCGCTTTGTCGTGACCAAATGAGAAGAGAAAGAGTAAGAAGGAAAAAGTGTCGCGATATCGCAACAAGTCGCATTTTTGCAACCAAAAGAGGAGAAAGAGTAAGGAGGCGAAAGTGTCGCGATTTCGCGACATTTGGATTTTCGCGGGCAAAAGCCAAGGAAAGGAGCAAGGAGGAGAAAGTGTCGCGATATCGCGACATGTTGCATTTTCGTGTCCAAAAGCAACAAAAGAGGTCAAAGAGGCAGAAGTGTCACGATTTCGCGACATGTCGCATTCTCGCGACCTAAACATAAGAGAAAGAGTAAGAAGGAAATGTGTCGCGATATCGCGACATGTCACATTTTCGCGACCAAAAGAGAAGAGAAAGAGTCGAAAGGAAAAAGTGTCGTGATATCGCGACATGTCACATTTTCGCGACCAAAAAGAAGAAACAGAGTAAGGAGGCGAAAGTGTCGCGATATCGCGACATGTTGGATTTTCACGGGCAAAAGCCAAGAAAAAGAGCAAGGACGCAAAAGTGTCACGATATCGCGACATGTTGGTTTTTCGTGTCCAAAAGCAACAAAAGAGGTCAAAGAGGCAGAAGTGTCACGATTTCGTGACATGTCGCATTTTCGCAACCAAAACAGAAGAGAAAGAGTAAGAAGGAAAAGTGTCGCGATATCGCGACACGTCGCATTTTCGCGACCAAAAGAGAAGAGAAAGAGGAGGAAGGAAAAAGTGGCGTGATATCGTGACAAGTCACATTTTCACGACCAAAAGAGAAGAGAAAGAGTAAGGAGGCGAAAGTGTCACGATATCGCGACATGTTGGATTTTCGCGGGCAAAAGCCAAGAAAAGGAGCAAGGAGGCGAAAGTGTCGCGATTTCGCGACATGTTGGCTTTTCGTGTCCAAAGTAACAAAAGAGGTCAAAGAGGCAGAAGTGTCGTGATTTCGCGACATGTCACATTTTTGCGACCAAAACAAAAGAGTAAGAGCAAGAAGGAAAAGTGTCGCGATATCGCGACATGTCGCATTTTCGCGACCAAAAGAGAAGAGAGAGAGTAAGAAGGAAAAGTGTCGCGATATCGCGACATGTCGCATTTTCGCGACCAAAAGAGAAGAGAAAGAGGAGGAAGGAAAAAGTGTCGCGATATCGCGACATGTCGCATTTTCGTGACCAAAAGAAAAGAGAAAGAGTTAGGAGGCGAAAGTGTCGCGATTTCGCGACATGTTGGTTTTTCGCGGGCAAAATCCAAGAAAATGAGCAAGGAGGCTGGAAGCAGAAATAGTGCAATATGGGAGACGAATGTCGCGATTTCATGACATGGTTCATTTTCATGACTTGTCGCATTTTCGCGACTTTTAGTGGCAAAGGAGCAGAACGTTGGCAGAATGTCGCGATTTCGCGTCATGTCTCTTTTTCGTGACATGTCATCATTTCGCGACTCTTCAAAGCAAATGAAGAAGTCTTAAGGACGTCGCGATTTCGCTACAGGTCGCATTTTCGAGGCTGGGGCAGCAAGAGAGCAATGCGGTGGGCCACTGCCTATGTTCTTAGGTGTTGGTAAATATGTGTAAGGGGCGGTGCTCCTTCTTGGCAGGGGGACCTCAGAAGGGTACTAGCAGCGAAGGACAGACTGTCCCTATTGAGTTTTTGATCCGTAACAACATAGTGCTGATTTTGTAAAAGGTTTTGGGTCAACTTGGAAAACCCGGATGTAATGAAATTGTACCTTAATTACCAAAAAAAAGAGTACTAAAGTCAGAAAAGAGGGAATGTGAACCTATTCAAAAGAAGTCTTTTCAAACAATATGCAAATCAAGGGGCAAATGTGGTAAGGTTATTGTAGACAGAAGTATGGATGATCTCGTATCTGATGAGATGGTAGAGAAATTTGGGTTGAGGATAAGAGCACCCCAATCCGAACAAGGTCTCCTAGTTGCAAAAGGAAAACCAAATTTTAGTCAGTGAATAGTGTTGTGAAATTCCAAATTGGATCTTACAAGGATGAGGTCATATGTGATATTCTGCCTATGGATGCTTGCCATGTGTTGTTGAGAAGACCTTGCCAATTTGGCAGAAAGGATGTACATGATGGTAGGGAAAACACCTACATGGTTGTGAAGGACAAAAAGAAGTATGTGTTGAGTCAATTGAATGACAAGAATGAAAGAGAAGACAATGGTCTGAAGGTATGTTTGATTTTTGGAAAGCAATTTTTAAATGAAATGACAAAGAAGAAGGTATATTTTGCTTTCATTGCCAAACCCACAAAGGATGGGATAGCAGACTGAAAAGATGAGGTTCCAAGTGAAGTCAAAGAGTTTTTAGAAGAGTATGCAAAAAAATTGTTTAAAGAATTGTCATATGGATTACCATTGATAAGGAGTATTAGCCATCACATTGATTTCATTATGAGATCGAGATTGTCTAATAAGGCATCATATATAATGATATCAATGGAGAATGAGAAAATTAATAAAGTCTAGCAACTGTTGGATAAGGGGTTGATTAGGGAGAGCTTGAGCCCATGTGCAGTACCAATAGTACTTGCACCAAAGAAAGGTGGAGAATGGCGAATGTATACAGATTCAAGGACTATCAATAAGATAACCATAAAGTATAAATTTCTATTGCCACACATGGACGATTAGATGAATTGCTTGAGTGGAACAAAATATTTCACGAAGATAGATTTGAAGAGTGGTTATCATCAGATCCAGATTAGGGAAGGAGATAAGTGGGAAATTGCATTCAAGATTGTAGAATGCCAAAGGACAGATTGTATGAGTGCCTAGTTATGCCATTCGGATTGACAAATGCACCCAGTACCTTTATGTGGTTGATGAACAAAGTGTTGAAGCCATTTCTTGGCAAGTTTGTGGTTGTTTATTTGGACGACATGTTGATATTTAGTAAGAGCAAGGAAGAACATTTGACACATTTGAGACTAGTCGTACAGAGATTGGAGGAAGATAAGTTGTTGACCAAATTGAAGAAGTGTAGTTTCATGAAAAAGGAATCGGTGTACTTGGGTTTTGTGATTTCACCAAAAGGATTGTAAATGGACCCGAGAAGGTTAAGGCCATTGTATATTGGCCATCGCCAAGAAGTAAATTTGAGACTAGGGTTTTCCATGGTCTAGGAAGTTTATCAAAAAATATAGTGGGATTTGTACAACAATTACAAAAACCTTGAAATGGGAAAGGCATGAATTTAAGTGGACAAGTGCAGCAAAAAGAAGTTTTTGAGTCTTGAAGGAAAAGATAACGAAGCAACCAGTTCTAGCTTTATCATATTTCAATAAGGTCTTTTAGGTGGATTGTGATGCAAGTGGGACAACAATAGGAGTTTTGAGCCAGGAAGGTAAGACCATTGTCTATCTCAGCAAGAAGTTCAATGAGCCAAAGAGGAAATACTCGGTCTATGACCAAGAGTTTTATGCCATCATTCAAGCCCTTAAGAAGTGGAGGCATTATTTGTTGCCAAAATAGTGTTTTTTCACAGATAATCATGCTTTGCAGTTTATCAACAACCAGAGTAAATTGAATCAAAGGCATATGAAGTGGGTAGAATTTTTGCAAGGGTATTCATTTGTCTTGAAGCAAAGAAGTGGTATATCGAATCGAGTAGTTGATGCCTTGAGCAGGCGAAATTTGTTGGTGAATATGATAAGGCTAGAAGTTGGTTTTGATGCCATGAAGGAGCTTTATAAGGATGATGAAGATTTGAAATAAGCTTGGGCAGCATGCAATAATCTTACTATAGGAGATAAGACCCCATGGCTTGAATATTTCATCCAAGAAGGGATGTTATTCAAGGGACATCGGTTGTGTATACCACGAAGTTCAATGAGAAAATTTGATAAGAGAAAAGCATAATGGAGGACTTGCAAGACATTTTGGAATGGATAAAACCCTAAAGCAACTTGAAGAAGGTTACTATTGGCCTGGGAAGAGCATAATGGAGAACTTGTAAGAAAATTTGTGCAAAGTTGTCAAGTATGCCAGCATGCAAAAAGGAAGAGTCAAAATGTCAGACTATATTAGCCATTACCAATTCCAAAGAGATCTTGAGAGGATATAAACATGGATTTTATTCTTGGATTGTTGACGAGACAAAAGGAGAATGACTCCATTTTTATTGTGGTTGATAGATTCTCGAAGATGGTGCATTTCATACCTTGTAAGAAGACAAATGATGCGACTCATATTGCTACTTTATTCTTTATGGAAGTGGTGAGATTACATGGGTTGCGGTCTTGAAAATACGGTTACTCAAGTTGAGAATTCCACCAGTGCATAATTGTATAAAATTTCAAAGCCATATAAGGAGAAGCAATGGCTTCAACTATTTTGCTTGGTTCTGTTAAATCTTTGTATTGAACTAGAAGGCAGGTTGAGAACAAGAGAGTTTGAACGCAAGGCATGACGGAGGAGTTTGGTCGTAAGCAATGCCCAAGTCAACCATTGACTGACTCATAAAGGCAGATGGAATAATTGGAGTGCAACATCAAACAAAAGTGAAATTGTGCAAATGTACAAAAGAAGAATCATACAATTAGGGTTGGACGGTCGTAAAATCATTCGATAAAAACTGCATCAATTAGGATGTGATAATACAAGTGAACAATTGAATCACTAGATTGTACGGTTGCCAAGATATTGTACAATTGCCAAGATATTGTACGATTGCAAGCAAATTGTATGACAAGGAGAGACTATACGATTTCAAGAAAATAGAATCAATCATACAACTTGGTAACTTATCGTACATTGGAGAGGTTCAGTTTTTTTTACTGCATCACATACTTAATTGACATAAGAGACCACTTTACCATGTATATGTTGTTTCACACTTCATACCTCAAGTTTCTATCCTCTGACAAACTTGCAAACCTTTGTAACCCTAAGGTACTAATTACCTTTGGCTCCATTCCATCCGTTTTCATTCAAAGGAATAGCTAAAATGTGGCCTTAGATATGCTGCATACACAAATTCTTCTCTTTATATGCTTGTATGAAATATCTCTGGCCATTACAACCACCATCCCTCTACCAAACCCTCAAGGACAGTGAAAAAAAAACTATTTGTCTAGGCACATGAATCAATTCCAAAAGAGTGGGCTGAACCACAATCATGTCCAGACAGATCAATATTATTACCAATACATACTGAACTGTAGTCATTCAATTCCAATAGTACATCCCACTCGTGCTGACTTAACTGAAGTTGGCAATTTTTGCTTGGACAATTCAATTTCTATTTAAATCTTGATGAAGATTTGCTTTTTTATTTGTTAACAAGTCATGCTCAAATATATCAACACTGCAAGTCAGTGCCAATGTTCTAATGGCTTTCAACAATTGACAGGTGCATCTATAGTATGTATGCTATCAAATAACTCAAGTTCAAAAGCTTTTGCATTAAAACCTGTTGCATCCTCAGAAGCTTCTTCAGCTAGTAGCACTTCTACAAATTGTTTATGATGCATTTGCAAAAGATTTTAAACCCTAAGTACCTGCCAGTGGACCAAACAACCTATAAAAACAAAACCTTAATAGGGCAAGAAAATTTTCAAGCAGGTTCTTTACATTAAATTTCCACCACCCTTCATGACAAGCAAGGAAAGTGCCTTCATCACATGAGCAGCAAAGTAACAATATCTTGTTCCAGCATCATGCACAAACAGCACATCACTTTCTTGCCTAAGATAATATTGCTTTTGTGATGGCAAAAGTCAGTGTGTGTAGTCCCTGTTGGGACAGCGCAGTGGTTAGGGCTTTGGGCTCTCTTCCAGGAGACTGAGGTTCAACCCACGGCATATTGTGTGTGCGGGTGTTACAGCAATGGTCTTTGGTTCTTATAATGGGGAATCAACCATAGCAGGTTGTGTGTGAGTGTGATATAGCGAAAAAATAAAAAGTTGTGTAACTTAACAAAAAAGAAATAGGTTCATCTCTACTAGTTCAGCACAGGTCAGCTCAGCTTACAATGATCACAGCCCGAGTAAGAAAGGTTAAGCCATTAACTTGAGATAACTTCACAATTAGAATATGCATAAATGGAAAACATGTAATGAATCCAAAAAGCACATATTCTGAAGAGAAACCTATCTGCATAGGTAGCCTTTTGTTATCAACAAAACGGATATTTAAAAAAAATAAGGAAAAAATGATATGATTGAAAACCTGGTCTGTTCAAACATTTATTGTAGTGTCATAGACTTCATCCCCACAAAATACACAAATTATACATCAATATCAGATCCAAACTATAATATAACAACCAGCAGCACAAGTTACAAATAAAAGTCTCAGGTATAATCTTATTGCCAGATGGTTTGACTTGCATCTGTGAATATTGCACTGTGCTGTTCAATCAAACATTGTAAAAGCTCCACACTAGCATAATCAACAGGTGGAATGCCATCATCTAGAGGAATCTGGGATGCAACATCCAACCCTCCACTTGAGCCGTTGCCATCATCTGAAATATGGTAATCAGAAAATTCCATTATTAAACATAGGTTGAACAGAGAACCTCATAATGATTCTTAGATGGGACCAACATTCAGCTTGCTGCTCACCTGAGAGGTCATGCAAATCATCAAAATCACGTCCACCTGTCCATGTGTTATCTGCACCTCTGTCTGAAGCTTTTGGTGAAGACCTCAGGCCAAAAAGCCTGTTTGCATGCCATAAGGGGAATTGCCGCCGCTGAAAATTAAATTTCCTTTCACCCCTTCGCCATAGCATTGTTGGAGCCATTTCAACTGCTAGACTATGAGCATCCATCTACACAGATCCGCCAATTTTGATGTCACTAATTAATTACATGGATATCATTAATATTCATATAACATGAAAACTAATTACTATCTAAAACTTTTGAGAAAAGACCAAGAATAATGAAATTATAAACAAGAAGCTTTAAGTATTGGGGAAACTTATTGAGCCTGGTCTTACAGATCAAAATTATGTCTCCAGCATTGCTAGCATAAAAACAAAAGTTAGTATCATAAAGATCAGAAATGCGTGCACTAGTTTCATCATGAAACCAAATGATCAACAATATAGATGAATCACGAGATCAGCAGAAACATCAGAGTCATGGTAAGACAAGTTAAAACCCTTCCAAAAAGGAACCAATCTCGTTAGACTATGCATAAAGTAGACAAAGCATGATGGAACACATATTTGGGCACCTGTTAGTATAAACTTGGGAAAAATTCAAGAACATGCTGGCTAAGTTGCAAAAGACAGCGAAGTCATCCAAAATACTAAGTAGTCATCATTGCAGCCACACGTGGCAGTGCAGTTTAGAAGGTGACATGGAAGTCCATCTAGGATGACTTGAGCAATTACTGAGAAGATAATGAAAACAGGTTGGGACTGAATCGGCACATCCCTTGGATTTCTAGTGTTTCCTAGATGGCACAGATCCAGAAGCTCATTTGACCTCACATTGAAATGCCACTCTCTTTTGCACGTACACGGTCTTCCTTTAGGAAGCAGTTCTTTGGAAGGTCTAAGCAGGATTTGTAGATAGAACAGGCAGTTGCAAGGCCGTAGCATATTTTGTAAGCAATGTCCATGGTCGAATGAACTCCATTGAGTGAGTTGTGGCTACTTGTTGTTGCTTCTGCAACATGATGTACATTTAGCTTTCCATTGTTTTTGTCTACTGACCATGCAGGAAAATCCTCCTTCCGATGGCAATGGTGTTTTGTGCCAAGTCCCCTGATGCGGTTTGGCCCCAAAGGAAGGAAGAGCGCAGCCCAGTTTTAGGACAAAACAGATGAGCCCCCCCTTTAGGAGCGCACTACCCGCAAGGCGCAACGCCTGTTAAAATGATCAAAAGCGCAACACCCAACCTAGGCCACGAAAAATGTCTAAGTATAGCCAGATTTGGGCGCAATGCTTGAAGTGCGCCAGACTTGGAAGCAATGCTTAGAGTGCGCCGAACCCGGGCGCAATGCTTAGAGTGCGTCGGACCCGAGTGCAATGCTTGAAGTGCGCCACACCCGGGCGCAATGCTTGAAGTGCGTCGGACCCGGGCGCAATGCTTAGAGTGCGCCGGACTTGGGCACCATGATTGGAATGCGCCAGACCGGTTGACTTTTCAAACTGTGCTCTACTCTCGAGGCGGCAAGTAGATCAGTTCAGTTTCCTCATCCTTATCCATTCGGGCACTTTTTCTTAGCCGTGCGATGTGCAGTCAGTAGGAAGCTTCCAAACCTGACATTTTGAAGATATAGAGCCTTATCTTTTACCAGGGCGGCTCCAACAAGCAATGAGATTGCACCACCAAATGGATCTGTCAGAACATTGAAGATATTCAGTTACGTTCCGAGGAGTCATCAGTTTCGGTTTGTGCCCGCCTACTATTTCATAACTGTTTCTCTCTTGTAATCCTTATCTTGGCTGCCACCGCCATAGTTTGAGTGGTGTGCATTTAATGTTCAAGCGGCAGAATTCTCTATATAAGCCTGCTCTCTTATTGTAAAATGGATGGGTGTTTGCTAGAAGCTTGTTGTAACTCGAATTCTGCTATAAATACGAATAGTGTCTGGCTCTAACTCTGGACTTCTGATTGTGTGTATGTCTTCTATTGCTTATCTTCTATTAAGTTCTCTGGTTTGTCTGTAGGCTTGAATTCTAATATCTGGATTTAGCTTCTGATAAAACGTGAACCTCTGGAGTAGTCCTGGAGATTATGCATGTTAGATGTTCAGTTTTAATTTCTGTTAGCATTTGTATTAAATGGCTATTTGATTCAACGTACAGTTAAGTTATCGTGTTGTTAGCCCATCACCCCTGTTCTATCCGGCCTGTGGCCATATTTCCCATTTCTTTCCAGTTCTCTTATCTCAACCCCCCAGATAGAATAGCAAGGGAACCAGCCCATCTCTGGAGATTGGCACGGGAGGCATTTCTTCCTCTCGGCCTTTCAATGTTGGCCGGGTCTAGGGCGCATAACTAGACAAACCCTTACCTAAGGCAGATCTCTGACCAACAGTTTTTGGCACGCCCGGTGGGACGCAAACGTTCCACTGCATGAGCAGTACTAAGAAGTTGATGTTCGTCTTATTGCTGACAAATCCGAACATCTGGCGACTCATACGAACTCAGACACCTCTGAACCTCGCAGACCAGCTTAAAAGATCACGCCTTCATGCGTACGAGGTGGCAGATTAGAAATACAGAAGAAGTTGAGTTCCTCGAGCTTGACATCGACCTTCTGGGAGAGCACCCCAGAGTGGTCAGGCCAAATATCCCGATAGACGGGACTTCTTCGCAGGAAGCTACTGTTGCTACACGGAATCCAACTCCCGATAGCACAACTACTAGCTTGCCCCCAGTTCCTCCGAATTCTCCGGATCACCAGAACACTTCAGTTCCACCTAACGTCGATTCGGGTGCTCCGAGTATTCCCATTGTTCCGGTTCAGCCGTTGCAGCCACCGCCCCAAGCAAATCCGCCGCCCCATATGGCGCAACCGACTCCGCCCAGGCTGTTCCCGGCCTGGAATCACACCGGACCTCTTGCCCTACAAGCTCAACACACTGTGTCGCCTATCGCCCTGAAAGCTTTACCTACTTACGACGACACGGGAAAGACGGCGCATGAGCACATTCAAGACGTCGCAGGGCTGGTAACTATCCACCAAATTACAGATGAAGATGTCATGGTGAAGTTGCTAGTACTTTCACTTAGAGGTAAGCTCCTCTACTGGTACCGGTCGCTCCCGGCCGGCACCATAACTTCGTGGGACCACCTGGCAGGGCAGCTCATAAGGGGCTTCAACGAGCAAGCAGACCCCTTCTCTCTCCTACACCAGTTCACCTCTATCCAGAGGCACCCTCAGGAGGAGATAGCTGACTTCAATGTTAGGTTCGCTTGAACCTGGCAGAGAGTCACTCCCGGCCTTCGGCCCACATCTGAGCAGGCGACGTTCTATTTCCTAAGGGCGTTCCACTCTGACATTAGCATGAATATCCGGTATGCTAATATTAACACATTTCCGGAATTGTACCAACAGGCACAAAAGGCGGAAGCCGACTTGGTAGCTATCGGGAAGTTGCCTCCAAAAGCAACTACACCGATTTACCCGAATTTTCCACAGAACATGTATCCAAGTGCATCCGCCTCCTCTGCACTTCAAATGTACCCCAATCAGCCGTGGGCTCCTAACCCACAAAATCAGGCGGTACCCACTCCTCAATTTCAGGTACCAGCTCCTCAATATCCAAACCCCGCGGTTCCCCAGCTTCCGGCTCCTCCTCAGTACCCAGCATTACCAGCACCATTGGCGTTGTTACCATTACCCGCGCCCGCAGCCACGACATCTCTAAATGCAGATCAGGCCAAGGAGTTGCGGGATGTGTATGGGTTCATGAAGACCATGGCGAACGACATGGCTATCATGAAGAAAAGCCAGTTCAGGGATCAAAGCTATCCGCCAAGAAGGCCCCCGCCCCCGATCACAAGGGAGCAAGCTGCCTCCACCGGAAGGCCTCATGACAGAAATTCCGCGATGGTGGAATGCGATGAGGCTAGTTCATCCGGCAGGACCTACTGGTGCTCCACCTGCAACGACCCTCATGGTGAAGAAACTTGCATGGTTCACTTGAACTATGTGCAGACGCTTGCAGACGATGCATCTGGCGGACAGGTAAACATGATAAGGGAAACTGACAGAAATTGTATGATCCCCCCTATCGAACAGGTCTCCGTTCTGATGCGGACAGGCAAAAAGCCGATTGAGGTTGACCCGGTTCAGATGGAACCACTCAAGGTACCTGCTGATCCTAAGCTGCCAAGAGAAAAGGCAGCCATGCCACCAGAAAGAGAACCAGCACAAGTACCGTAACCTGCGGACAATGCTCGGTTAAGAGACTATCTGCCCCCAAGGGCAAGAGCGAGCACCCCTCAGCCGCAAGCTTCGACCTCTCAGCCCCTAGCGGAAGCAAGAGATCAGGCGAGGGAAAAGTTGCGGTACCCCTCGATCACCAAGCGTCAGAGGGTGGAAGCAACGCAACAGTACCGCACCCGGTATGAGACCGCTAAAGAGGGAGGTCAGTCTGGCGCTGGAGCATACAATGTCGTCGAAGAATTAAGAAAAACTCCGGCTAAGGTAAGCCTCTTCGACGCGCTCCAATTGCCTGGTCAAGTCGACCTATTGCAAGAATCCCTCAAGTCCGTTAAGGGCAAGGGGAGACCGACCCAGACCGTCTTGGTACAACCGCTGACCACCTCCGCTACCGGTAAGAACAGGCCGCCGCCGTTTTACCTATCCCTCAGGATGGAAGGATGGGTAGTGCACAATTGCATGGTTGATTCTGGCGCCGCCACCACTGTAATGCCCAAAGTTGTATGCGAATTCATGGGCATGGAGTACACTAGGAGCAGTCCTGGAGTGCTCCAACTGGATGGGACCCCGGTTAGGACAGTTGGGGTCATCAAGGACATCCCGATCGTGCTGCACAAGATGCCGCAGATCACAGTAATCCAAGAAGTTGTGGTAGTTGACTTGGAGCCCTATTTCAGCATGTGCTTATCAAGGGAATTCACTGCCAAGCTTGGAGGCTATCTGTCTCTTGATTATTCTCCCTTGGAGGTCCCCTTCAAGGGGAAGAGGGTAAAATTTTTTAATGAGAAACCCTCTACCTTTCTCATTGAAAGGATCCAGGATGTGGAGAAACCCATGGACTCAATCAATATCATTGACGGAGTGGAAGAAGTGGAAGAGGAAGTGGAGTTGATGGAGGAAGCTCTTGATGAGCTGCGCATAGAGGATGAGTTCTCTATGCGTGATTTCAATGCTATGATAGAATCGGACATCGGGTGTTACTCAATAACCAAGCCTGAAAAGGCTAAAGTACCGAGTGACGCTGACCCGATGGATGACCAATTATGGAAGCTCTTTTTTGACGGCGCCCGATGCAAGAATGGCGTTGGAGCCGGAGTTGTCCTCATCTCTCCATCCGGAATTCAAAAAACATACTCGTACAGGCTCGCTTGGAGCTGTACTAATAATGCCACCGAGTATGAAGCCCTATGTTTGGGGTTACGAAAGGCGGATAGGCTAGGAATAAAATAGTTACAGATATTTGGGGACTCCGAATTGATCTGTAATCAAGTCACAAATAAATGTGTTGCCAAACAACACTATCTCAAGGCATACCGTAATAAGGTATGGGATCTGCTCGAGTCCTTCTCGGCTCTTAACATTCAATTTATTTCGCGAGAGCGGAATAAACATGCTGACGTTTTGGCGTCCATCGGAGCAAGATGCTCCCCGGCCGAGAATCTGATGCAAAGGCTGAAAACAGTGAGGGTTATCTACCGGCCCTCCGTGCCAGATAAAAATATTCACTGGCAGGTCTTTGATAATGACGAGCAGATCATCAATTTTTTGATTGATGAAGCTGGAAGCATCGAAGATAGAGCTCTCAATGATGAAGAATATGAGGGCCTTATCCAGCTGAAGAACAACCACCTCCCCAAGGGTTTGATCACCCTTGAAAGTCTGTTTGACCAGGATGACAGGGCTCTTCCCCACAAGATCAAAGTGGATGCAAGAGAATACCAGGAGCTAGAGCTAGAGTCTGGGAAAATGATCAAGGTAGGGACTGATTGCACACTACAAGAAATCGAGCAAATCAGGACCCTCTGTAGAGAGTATCCAGACATCGTCGCCTGGAGCTACCACGACCTAAAGGGGTATGACAGAAACGTCATTCAACATACGATTGAACTCCAGGAAGGAGTCAAGCCCACCCGACAGAAGCAAAGGCCTGTGAATCCAAAGATTGAAATACTAATGAAGGCCGAGCTTCTGAAAATGCTGGAGGCAAAGATAATCTACCCTATCAAGCATTCATCCTGGGTAGCGAACCTAGTCCCGTTTCGAAAAAGAACGGAGATATTCGCCTCTGCGTCGACTTCCGCAATCTCAATCAGGCATCCCTGAAAGATCACTACCCGCTGCCACAAATTGATCAGATTCTTCACGTAGTGGCAGGCGCCCAGAGGTTTTCCCTTCTGGATGGTTTCTCAGGGTATAACCAAATTTGGGTCAAGGATCAGGACCAATATAAGACTGCTTTCACCACCAAGTGGGGCACCTTCGCGTATCAACGCATGTCGTTCGGCCTCTCCAATGCCGGAGCGACCTTCCAGAGAGCAATGGACTTAGCCTTTGGTGAGTTGCTTAACCGTGTCATTGTAATATACTTAGATGATATGACTGTTTTCTCCCACAGGAGGGAGGAGCACGGTTTACATTTGCGGCAGGTTTTCGAGAAGTGTCGGGAGTTCGGAATATCAATAAACCCGAAAAAATCAATTTTCGCGGTTAAAGAAGGTAAACTCCTTGGTCATCTCATATCAGAGAAAGGTCTTGCTATTGATCCCGCTAGGGCCGAAGCCCTGCTCAAGCTACCTCTGCCGGCAAACAAGAAGGGCCTCCAATCCTTCTTCGGACAGATAAATTTTGTTAGGAAGTTTATTTCTGACTTCGCCCAGGTAGTGAAGCCTATGACTGAGCTCCTCAAAAAGGATGCGGAGTTCCTATGGACAGAAGAGAGAAGGCAGGCGTTCAAGGAGATCAAGCACCGGATCGCCCAGGCTCCCGTCCTGGTAAACCCCGATTATTCCAAAGACTTCATTCTATATGCGGTCGGGGAGCCAAAAAGCTATGCGGTTGTGCTGACCCAAAAAAATGATGACGGGGATGAACGGCCCATAGCATTCCTCAGTCAAGTCATTCTCCCGCATGAAGAAAAGCACAATTTTATTGAAAGTCAAGTGCATGCGGTAATGAGGGCGCTGAAGAAGTTTCGTCATTTCGTCTCGCAGAGCAAGACGATAGTGTACGTAGTACACCCGGACGTCCGAAACTTCATCAGTCAGGGTGAACTTGGTAACAAGAGGGCAGGCTGGATCACCAAGATCCAAGAATATGATATAGAGGTCCGGCCCACCAAGTTGGTCCGTGGTCGGGCTCTATGCCTGGAGCTTGCCAAGAGCGCCGCAGCTGAGGTAACAACTTGCCAATGGGAAGATTCACCGTCGCGGAGCAATCTGGCGAATCAGTCAGCGGAAGACAGGGATTGGACTGAAGACTTGGTAGAGTACTTCAGCACGGGACAGTGCCCTACCGGCCTCAACTCTTCGCAGAGGAGGCGTTTCAGGCTTCAGGCCTGCAGATACGTATTGCTACCCGAGGGGTTGTTCCATCAAAACATCGACGGTGTCCTCCTGAGATGTGTCAGGGGGACAGAAAAACAGAAAATCCTGGATGAGTTCCATTTTGGAATGTCCGGGGGCCATCTTGCCGGAAGGCCGATGGCTTTAAAAATAATAAGGGCGGGCTATTATTGGCCCACCGTTTTTGCTGATGCCTTCAGTGTGAGCCAAAAGTGCGATAAGTGTCAAAGATATGTTGGCCGTATCAAGAATGCTTCTCTGCCTCTGCACCCGATTCAGGTTGAGGCTCCATTTCAGCAATGGGGTTTGGACTTCATCGGAATAATTGAGCCTAATTCTTCCGCAGGGCACAAGTATATTTTGATGGCTACAGACTACTTCACCCGATGGACAGAGGCAGTGCCCACCAAGCGAGCTAATCAAGATGTCGTCATCGCTTTTCTGGAAGGGCTAATAACCCGTTTTGGAATACCGGATGCCATAGTGACAGATAATGGTTCCCATTTCATTGGGGCCAAGATGTGCGCATTCGCCAGCAAGTACGGAATCTACTTGAAAACTTCGTCAAACTATTACCCGCAGGGCAACGGTTTGGCGGAGTCTACCAATAAAAACTTGCTCCGAATTCTGAAGAGGATGTTGGAAGACAACAAGCGGACCTGGCATCTGCTTTTGGATTTTGCGTTATGGGCGGACAGAATTTCCATCAAGAAATCCATTAAGACGTCCCCATATTCCCTGGTGTACGGGAAGGAAGCAGTGCTTCCAGCGCATATTGAGTTGCCAGCACTACAGTCTCTCCGGTCATTGGATGGCGAGGAGGAAGGGTTTGACCCGGTCAGCGTCAGAATTGCCCAACTGCTGCAGTTGGAAGAGGAAAGGGAGAAAGCCTATGTGGCTTTCATGAAGCATGTCGTTACCACGAAAAACTGGTTCGGCAAAAAGACCTCTGATCGCACTTTCCAGGTCGGCGACTTGGTGCTTAAATGGAATGAGAAGTCCAAGCCCGGATACCACGACAAATTTGACGCATTCTGGGAGGGCCCGTTTCAGGTTTCTCAGGTCCATCCGGTAAACTCTTTCACACTGCAAGACCTGAATGGGTTTACTCTGCCACTATCAGTTAATGGCATTCACCTGAAGGCGTACTACCAATGAGGGGTAGTACAGAAGCTCTTGTACAGTTGTATATATTTTGTTTATTTTCCTTAAGCACTTCAATTTTCTTTTTAGGAGCATCTCTTCGCCTCCTCCCGCGCTAGCGATAGCACAGATTTCAGGGCCCGAATCCTAACTGGCGAGAGAATGCCGAGGGATGCAGTTTTGTTTTTTCTTTCCTATTGAGCCGAGTACAGAGGCAAGTAGCCGTTTTGCTCCAGAGTGCGCCAAGGGCTGGCGCACAGCCAAAGGTGTGCCCAAGGCGGGTGCACGTCCAGAGTGCGCCAGGGTCGGGCGCACAACCAAAGGTGCGCCCAAGGCAGGCGCACGTCCAGAGTGCACCAGGGCCGGGCGCACAGCCAAAGGTGCGCCCAAGGCGGGCGCACGTTCAGAGTGCACCAAGGCCGGGTGCACAGCCAAAGGTACGCCCAAGGTGGGCACACGTCCAGAGTGCGCCAGGGTCAAGCGCACAGCCAAAGGTGCGACCAATCCGGGCGCACAGCCAAAGGTGCGCCAAGGCCGGGCGTACAGCCAAAGGTGCGCCCAAGGCGGGCGCAAAGCCAAAGGTGCGCCAAGGCTTGGCGCATAGCCAAAGGTGCGCCCAAGGCAAGCGCACAACCAAAGTGTGTCAGGGCCAAGCACACAACCAAAGGTGCACACATTCCAAGGAGGTCGTTGCGCTCCGGTATGCGGGCGCAGCCCAGTTTTAGTTTTTCGTGCGCAAGGCACTTTTCTCTAAACACCTTCGACACGTTGTCCAAAGCAAGGCACATCAGGAAATAAATGCAACAAAGGCGGCGCTTCGCGTCCCCCAAGGAAGATTGCACTCCACTTCATTAGTTAGCATTGGGATGCGCACTCCTCCATCGGTTGTCGCGTAGGAGATCTTCCACAACGCCCCCAAATCACTCCTGGCATTTACTCCGCTTAGGCAACATTAATGCAGGTGGGTGCAGACCAGAACTATAAAAGGGTGCATTGCACACCAGTTATGCCTTTAAAATTCTTAAACTATTGCGCCACCCACCACTGCTAAGTTTCAGAGAACGGCTGTCACGAGTAAGAACGGACAGCTTCAGTGGAGCACGCTGCTGCGCTAAATTGTTCTGCACAGGCAGATTGTTGCTACAACGCAATTCGAAGGGGAGAGGGCAAGAAGAAGGGGAGCCCAAGAAAAAAAAAAGGTCCAAAAGGGGGGGGGGAGGAGAAGAAAAAAAAAAAAAAGAAAAACCCCCCCCCCCCCCAAAGATAAACTAAGTAAAATTCGGGACTGTGTCCTCACTAGGACCAGTATAGAGAAGTTGCGCCAAGATGTTGAGCAGATGATAACTAAGGTGTCCGAAGTGAATAATCGGGTAGTTGCCTACCACTCCCTCCTGTACTGGTACCTGTGCACACCTGTGCACCCCTGCCCGGAGTTGGTTTGCGCAATTGCCCAATTTTACGACCCTCAGACTAGGTCGGTGAAGAACAAAGAGGGAAGCAGGTTGTTCTCCATCTCTGCTGACAAAATCCGCGCAGCCTTCGCCTGTGGGCGAGAACCTTCTGGTCAGGTTATCGTCAAGAAAATTAACACCAAGGAGCAGGGGGAGAGATACACCAACACGCCGCCGATGAGGCGATTCATGGAGTCCCATTACACAGAGACACTCGCACCCGGGACTTTGCCGCAACTCCCCATGTCCTTGAGGAGATTCAAGAACTCCGAGCTCTTCTCCATGCTGGCATGGATTACTGGTCAAGCCTCTGACGCCCAAGTAAATGCCTGGTAGGCAGCCGTTGCCGAATGCGTATCCCACGGGGAATTCTACGCTTTTGATGCTGCGTCACGAGGGATAAAGCCCATCTTTTTCGATTGGGCAGATTGGGTGTCGCGACAGCTGCACCTCCAGCTATGCGGGATGCAGAACGGAAACATGGCGTTCCGGAGCTGCTCATTCCTGGTGTGGTACTTCTTCCACCAGCTGCATTCGCACCGCTGTTTTGCCTTCATTGACAAAAGTTGCACGAACGAGAAGGGCGAGGCGCTCCCGATGTACCAGTGGACTTCGAGCCTGTCAAGGCGCGAGTCCTACTACAATTTTAACCGAGTCTTTCTGGGCCCGGCGCTGGAGATCATTTATGGTGTCTGTGAGCGGGTGCCAAGAGCTATGAGGGAATATGTGATAGAGCAGCAGCTCGGAGACGTTTTTCGACTGACACAAGGGCTTGTGGTACGGATTTTTGGGTTTTCTGGCAAACCCTTCCTGTTGTCGTACTACACTACCGAGTACCTATTTGCCCTCGAAGTTGCTCGCCAGTGCGACTTCGCAGATGATACGTACGGCAAGGGGCGAAAAAGACAGCACACCTGCCCCTGGCCTATCGAGCTTGGCGCCATCAAAGTGACAAAAAATAAGCAAAACGTCCATCTGGCAGTTACTCTGTACGAGTTTGGTCTGATTGACCTACCCCAACGGTGGAAGTATGACCCAGATGGTGTCTTTAAGGAAAAAATTGCAAGGGACAAATTCCACCGTTGTCCTTGCCCGGACATCGAGAAGCAACGTAATAACCCTTCTGGGCTGGATCTCGAATGGCACATTGAAAGGATGGTCTCCTTCCCCCCGTGGCATGACTTTTACATCATGGAGGCTGAGTACAACCCTAGGCTGTATCCGAAGCAGGACCCCGACGACCGAGTGTTCAAAACGATAAAAGAAAAAGTGCCCCATTGGTCGGAGGAGAAGATTGCGAACTGGTGGATCATGAGGTGCCACCACAGAAAAGGAGTATCTGACCCAACGCTGCAGATAGATCAGAAATTTTCTGACATATTTGACGAAAATTACGACTCCTACCAACCCGTCTTCTTCGGCAACCTTGTGCCCAGGAGTACGGAGAGTCCCAGCAGAGTGGAAGACGCGTCGGCACGAGAGCAGCGAGCTAGTCAGCCGCCACCTGTCGAGGGCAAGGGTAAGCAACCCCTTCACGAAGAAAAGGCTGCTCCAAGGAAGAGGAGTGCACCCGATGCACCTACGCCCCAGAGCGCCGCGAAGAAGACTCGTACTGTTAAAATCAAGCTCACTAGCGCAGGCCCTCCGACGGCGGCAGCAGTCATAGAAGGGAGCGCTTCAAGGGTTTTTGTTCCTCCCCAGCAGGTGCAGCGTACCCAACCAATGTTGCAGACGCAGCAGACGCTGCAGGTGCAACCCGAAGTACCAGTTATTAACCTGGAGGATGAGGCATCGGGCGGAGAGAGAGAAGCCAACCCAATAACGCAACAGTTCACCACGTCGGCTCTGGAGACGTCCGAGCCCGCAGGTGCATCTTCTTTTCCTCTCTTTCTCTCATCCGCCCCTTTAGAAACCCCACTCCTTAGCGCCGAAACCCTAGTGCCTGCCCGCATCCCATTCGGCGCCCCTGCTGAAGTCTTTCCGAACCCCCTGCTCCAGGCGAAGTCTCATCCTCCCCTGCCCGCAGTTTCTAAGTCATTCGAGACGTTTGCAAAAGTTTCCAACGCCTTCATCTTCCCGGTGACTTCCGTCCTTACTCCCTAGAATTCAATATTTTCAGCTGCAGCATCTACTGCGACAGGTAAGTCTTGGCCAGCCCTCACCTATCCTAGCTTCCTTAGTTATTCCGACAATATCCTCCATGGGGACTCTCCCCCGGAACCTAGCATTCCAGCTTCAGCCGTGCAAACCCCAGCGCCCCCCATGGTCACTACAGTCATCACTCCCGCTATCCCAGAAACACCTGTCGGATCAAGCCCTCAGCGGGCTTTGTTTCCCTTTGCCCCGTTCTTTGGAGTGCAGGAGCCTGCGGAGCTGGATTTCTGCGAAGAAGGCCCAATGGCTGAGAGCATTCGCAAGGCGCAGCAAAATTCCTCGACCTGGCTGAAAGGCCAGAAGAGAAAAAGTGCGCAGGCGCTGGCCCGACCAGAGAAAAGGGCAGTTTTTGATCCTCAGAACATGCAGCTCCATAGAATGGAGAAGGCGCCCAAGGTACAGAAACCATTGAATGAGATGACGCCAGCGGACTACTCTTATCGACAAACGGTGGAAGATCTGAAGACTGCCGACCCCGCAGAGAAAGCTGGGAATATTCATGTTGAGGCGACATCCCTCTACCTCCAGGTGGAGCATTTTAAGGATCGCTGCTACGACGCTGAGGCCAAAAATACGCAGTTTGAAGAAACCTTGGCACTCACGAGGGGGCAGCTCGAAGACGAGCAGTCCAAAGTGAAGCAGTTGCAGCAGCGAGTGATCGATCTGGAGCAGGAACTGGAGGACACCAAGAAAGATTTTGAGGAGCGCCTCAGGGTTCAGGGAGAGGCAAAGGACCAACTGCAAGTGTTAGATGCTCAGATCCAGGAGCTACAGGCTAAATTGGATAGTAGACCAGAACCCACAGCAGCCCTATCAAAAGACCATGTCAAGGAGGCGCGCAATCACTTCTTGTCCAAGTTCAGGAATAGGGCGCGTCGGGCAGCTGCAGTCCTGGCGTTCATCTGGGAAGCCAAGCAGATAGTTTCCCACGGCGCTTCCATCGTAGAAGATGTCGAGGCGGAGGTTGACGAATGGCTGGAACTGGCCATGAAGGCGCAAACCCTGGATAGATCGGGCATCCGGCTTGCCCCGATGTCTGACCTGGCTCGGTCATGGGCGTCCGTAGATACAACGCTCAGATCTTTCTTCAAGAAGGCCAAGGCGGCCCGAAAGGCCCGAGATCTCATGGACATGTTTGAAAGAGAGAAAGATTGCTCTCATGTACTTCGAGCATCTGGCGCAGAACGGTTTCCCGGGCTTCACCGATGAGGGGGACCGTCTCCTAAATGAAGAAGAACTGCAATCAGTGTGGGACTCCTTCGAAAACGACACTTTGGAAATCGACAGTTGGGAGGAGCCCATTACTGAACTTCAGGTGATGCAATATACAGCCAGATTCGCGCTAATGGAAGCTTGTCTTGTGGACCTCAGCGAGAGGTTTAATTTTGCTGAAGTCCGCCATTTGGAAAGGTTCGGGTACCTAATCCGAGAGCTCCAGAAGCGTGACGCCATGCATGAGGACGACTGGGCCCTGGTCCAGGCGACCTATGACCGTATCCAGAAGGAGCTCGTGCCACCCGAGCCTCCTCAGCAGCAGGAAGGTACCCAGGTGCAAGGAGAGATCCAAGCGCAAGGGGAAATCGGGGCGCAAGGAGAAAACCAGGCACAGGGCGAAATTCATGCGAAGAGGAGGTTCCCGCTCAGCAAGAAGGCCAAGGCGAGAGCCTTGGGCCCCAACGGGATGAGGGTCAAGCGCCTTAGGATGAAAAGGATCAAGCGCAAGAAGGAGATAAGGCGCATAAAGAAGTTCGTGCTGAGGAAGAGGTTGACGCTCAAGGGGAAGGCCAGGGCGAAAGCCTTGAACAAGACGCAGGCCAAGACCCTCAAAATGAGGAAGATGAGCCCCTAGACGAGGTACCAGGCCGGGATGAAGAGCAGCACAACGAAATTCATGAGGAAGAGACAGGAAAAGAAGAGTCGGGAGAAGAGTCCGCTGCTACCAGCGAGCATTCGGAGAGCGATAACGATGATGACTCTGAGCCCAATGAATAAGGCCTAGGGTTTCGACATTGAGGCGAGCTCAATTTCCCCGCGAGCCGCCAGAGATGTTGTCACTTCTGCAACATGGTGTACATTTAGCTTTCTATTGTTTCTGTCTACTGACCATGCAGGAAAATCCTCCTTTCGATGGCGATGGTGTTTTGTGCCAAGTCCCCTAATGCAGTTTGGCCCTAATGGAAGGAAGAGCACAGCTCAGTTTTAGGACAAAACAGATGAGGCCCCCCTTCAGGAGCGCACTACCCGCAAGGCGCAACGCCTATTAAAATGATCAAAGGCGCAACACCCAACCTCGGCCACGAAAAATGACTAAGTATAGCCAGACTTGGACGCAATGCTTGAAGTGTGCCAGACTTGGGCGCAATGCTTGACCTGGGCGCAATGCTTGAAGTGTGCCATACTTGGACGCAATGCTTGACCTGGGCGTAATGCTTGGAGTGCGTCGGACCCGGGCGCAATGCTTGCAGTGCGCCGAACCTAGGCACAATGCTTAAGAGTAGTATAGGCAGATTTGGGCGCAATGCTTGAAGTGCGCTAGACTTGGGCGCAATGCTTGAAGTGCGCCAGACTTGGGCACAATGCTTGACCTGGGTGCAATGCTTGGAGTGCGCCGGACCCGGGCGCAATGCTTAGATTGTGCCAGACCTGGGCGCAATGCTTGAAGTGCACCAGACCTGGGCGCAATGCTTGAAGTGCACCAGACCTGGGCGCAATGCTTAGAGTGCGCCGGACTTGGGCACCACGATTGGAATGCGCCGGACCTGTTGACTTTTCAAACTCTGCTCTACTTTCGAGGCGGCAAGTAGATCAGTTCAGTTTCCTCATCCTTATCCATTCGGGCGCTTTTTCTCAGTCGTACGATGTGCAGTCAGTAGGAAGCTTCCAGACCTGACATTCTGAAGATGCAGAGCCTTATCTTTTACCAGGGCGGCTCCAGCAAGCAATGAGATCGCGCCACCAAATGGACCTGTCAGAACATTGAAGATATTCAGTTACGTTCCGAGGAGTCATCAGTTTCGGTTCATGCCCGCCTACTATTTCATAACTGTTTCTCTTTGTAAATCTTATCTTCTCTGCCACCACGATGTTTAGTGGATGTGCATTTAATTTTCAAGCAGCATAATTCTCTATATAAGCCTGCTATTTTATTGTAAAACGATGGGTGTTTGCTAGAAGCTTGCTGTAACTCGAATTTTGCTATAAATACAAATAGTGTTTGGCTCTAACTCTAGACTTCTGATTGTGTGTATGTCTTCTATTGCTTATCTTCTATTAAGTTCTCTGGTTTGTCTGTAGGCTTGAATTCTAATATCTGGATTTAGCTTCTGATAAAACGTGAACCTCTGGAGTAGTCCTGGAGATTATGCATGTTAGATGTTCAGTTTTAATTTCTGTTAGCATTTGTATTAAATGGCTATTTGATTCAACGTATAGTTAAGTTATCGTGTTGTTAGCCCATCACCCCTGTTCTATCCAACCTATGGCCATATTTCCCATTTCTTTTAGTCATTTACATTTCTTTCCAGTTCTCTTATCTCAACCCCCCAGATAGAATAGCAAGGGAACCAGCCCATCTCTGGAGATTGGCACAGGAGGCATTTCTTCCTCTCGGCCTTTCAATGTTGGCCGGGTCTAAGGCGCATTAATAGACAAACCCTTACCTAAGGCAGATCTTTGACCAACACTACTATGTATTGTAAAACAGTACAATTGTCAAGAAAAAGCAAAGCCTTCAATTTTTCCATTGGAGGTTTTCTAACCTATGAGGGTTTTGTCCATATAGATCTGCTTTATTTTGTATGTACTATATGTTGTCCTGTTTCCTCTACTCTTTTTTTTTATTATTTCAAAACTTGAGCAATTAATAGAAGTATTCACCCATCAATTGAGCATATATCTGCAATTCTGAGTACTGTTCTCATTTATTTCAGTTATAAATTAAATAAATAGAACAGATTCTAATTGTACAAGAGATCAGTGTGATGAATTGACATCACTTGAAACTAGTGCAAATCCAGATCAAATTTGGTACCAGAGCAAATTTTTTCTAATTTGTAGGAGCTTAGAAAATGCATGACACTGACCTAGCAAAGGTGAAGTCTTAAGTTGGAGGAAGAATACTTCGAATTGAGACTAAAGATTGGAAAGCTCATTAAAGGACAATGGCACCAGGTAGGCTTGACCCATGTGAGAAAAAGGATTGCAAAATTGAAAGACAATGTGAAGAGTTTGGTTGCATGGCAAACTAGTTTGCTCTCCTCTCAAGTTAGCTTGGTGACAGCTGAAGAAAATTACAGCAACATATGGGAAAGAGACAATTCCTTGTTGAACAAGGAGATGCTGATGGCAAGAAGGAAGATGATACGCAGCTCAACCATTTAAAATGGAATCTATGGTTGAAACTGAGCCATCTGAGGGTCAAGTTGATGTAACATATCAATAGTTGCCTTGACCAACATGAGGTCTACTTCAATATTCATGGCTTCTCTGATGATCAGCAGATTTCCTTTTGCCCATTTCAAGATATCAAGCCATGCTCTACTTTGGTCATTGAAGATGCATAATGAGCCCTTGTTGAATAAATGAAAGGCCCACAAAGATCTTCTGAAGAAACAATTCTATTCCATCAGGAATGAGAAGAAAAGATTTATTAAGGCGGCAATACCCTTGTCAAAAGCTAGGACAAAGAGTGAAAAACAGGCATCAAAATCTTGAAGGTAAGCAATCTCATTGGAAATCTCTCCAAAAGATAAAAATATGATAATAGTCTGTAGAGGTCTGAGCAGGTTTTGTGCATAAAACAAGCAGTTGTAGGGTTCTCTTCAAGAGCAGAGTCCACAGTTCTATGTGCTCCATTCAGTGGCCACTATGCATTGCTAACACCATGTGTGTAAAGAAAAAGTAAAGCTTTTCACTTTCCTGTGGAGTTTTTTCTCTTTTTTTTCTACCCATGATGGTTTTCGCCACATAAATCTTTTTTTTTTTTTCTTTTTTTCCTAACCAGGAGGGTTTTCTCCACATAAATCTAGTTTTTTTCTTTTTTTTCTACCCATGAGGGTTTTCTCCACATAAATCTAGTTCATTTTGTGTCTTTGACTCGACATTCACAATTTACCTCTGTTATGCTGCAAAATGGAAATATTCACTTGGCTAATTGGAAGTATTCACGTCATTTCAGCATACCTCTGCAATTCTTAGCAAAGTTGTTCTTTATTTCAGCCATAGATATAAAAGAGGAGATTTTAATCCAATATGAGATTTGTGGGATGAATAGCTGTAACTTGTGCAACTCTAGATCGGTGGAAAAACTGTCATATGCAAACAGAAGGTCAAATTTGCAAGCTTTGCAATACTAACTACATTAAAGATGTGCAGCATATTTTAGTAATTAAGTTGATGCACTTTTCGAATATCAGGTATATCCTTTCATATGTTCAGTCACTTCAGTGTTTCTACACTCCCGAAAAGTTTTATTAAGAAGAAGCAATTCTACTCCATCAGGTAGGAGAAGAAAAGATTTATTAAGGTGGCAATACCCTTGTCAAAAGCTAAGACACAGTAAAAGAATAGTCATCACAATTTTGATGATTGGATGTCTCTCAAACAGATCCAAATGTGGTAATAGTCTGGGGTTTGAGTAGGTTTTGTGCATAAAACAAGCAGTTGCAAGAAAAGCAGAGTCTACCGTTATATATGTTCCATTCAGTGGCCTCTATGTATCATTAAACACCATGTGTGTAAAGAAAAAATAAAGCTTTTCATTTTCCTGTGGAATTTTCCTACCCAGGAGGTTTTCTTCACATAAATCTAGTTTATTTTGTGTCTTTGACTTGACTGTTAGTAAAAACATAAAAATGTTACCTGCAAGCAGAAAACACGACACAGAAAATAATAGTAACACACAGATTTTACGTGGAAACCTGCAATGTGCAGGAAAAACCACAAGGCAATGGCAACTTCTTTATTTTATTGATTTCAGCAAACTTTACATTCCCACAACTTGTATTCATCCAAGGGGTCGTCCCCCTTTTATACATAAATGAAGGCAGGCTCCGAAAACTGTCTGTTTCCTCTTCCAGAGCTACACGTCTGGCGACTACGCGTCTGGAGCTACATGTCTAGCGACTACCTGTTTGGGGCTAGACGTCTGGCAAGTTACCCGTCTGGAGCTACCCGTTTGGGGACTACCTGTCTGGGGCTAGACGTCTGGCAGGTTACCCAATCTGGAGCTACACGTCTGGCGACTACCCGGCTGGGGCTAGACGTTTGGCAGGTTACCCGTCTGGAGCTACATGTCTGGCGACTACCCATCTGGAGCTAGACGTTTGGGGACTACCCGTCTGGGGCTAGATGTCTGAAGAACAATAGAGATCTAGATAGTGACTTCATCTCCTAACATTCTCCCACTTGAAGTCAGTATATAGGAATTATTTGCCTATGTTTTTCCATCCAATGCCAATTGCCCAATGCTGCTCTTATTACATTTTCAGCAAGCCCAAAGAAATTCTGCACCACTCAAACTTCTTTGTCTTGACCGGCTTTGTAAGCATATCTACAGGATTCACTTTAGTATCGATTTTCTGCAACAGGATCCTACCTTCTTCCACCACATTTCTTATAAAAAGGTACTTAACATCAATGTGTTTCGTGCGATCATGAAATGTTGGGTTCTTCACTAGCTGAATAGCACTTTGGCTATCACAATGCAACGTAATTTTTTCCTGCATTATCTTGAAGTCACCCAACAATCGCTCTAGCCAAATTGCCTCTTTGCTGGCCTGAGTCGCCGCAATATATTCTGCTTCAGTGGTTGATAAAGCCACCACAAAATGCAACTTAGAAGTCCAATTCACAGCTCCACCAACAAGAGTGAAACTATATCCTATAGTGGACTTTCTCCCATCTCTATCTCCACCATAATCAGAATCCACAAAACCTATAACTTACAAATTATCCGATCCGTAGTAAAAAGCAGCATCTGAAGTGCCTCTTAAATATCTAAGTATCCACTTCACTGCATTCCAATGCTCCTTACCAGGATTTGCAATGTACCGGCTAACAACTCCCACTGCTTGGGCAATATCTGATCTTGGTGCTCACCATGGCATACATGAGGCCTCCTACTGCTGATGAATACAGTACACGAGACATGCTTGTCTTCTCTGCTTCTGTTCTAGGACACTGATTGGAAGACAATTTAAAGTGTGAAAGAAGTGGGGTACTAATTGGTTTTGCATTTTGCATATTGAACGTTGCAGAATATTTTCTATATATGACTTTTGACTTAACCAAATCTTTCTTCCTTTTTTGTCCTTGTGTATCTTCATCCCTAAAATTTGGTTTGTTGCTCCTAAATCCTTCATTTCAAATGTCTTAGCCAACTGAGCCTTAAGATCAATGATTTTCTTCATGTTGGGGCCTGCAACCAGCATATCATCAACATACAACAACAAAATAATAAAACTGCCATCATCAAACCTCTTATAGTATGCACAATGGTCAGCTTCACTGCTGCTGAAACCTTGGCTCTTCATGAAGACAAAGATTTCTTCCGTCTGCAAACCAAATGCTCTTTGCCTCTTTCTTCATAGCCCTCAGGCTGATCCATATAAATTTCCTCCTCGAGATCACCATGCAGGAAAGCAGTCTTTACATCAAGTTGCTCTAGTTCTAAATCCTATGCTGCTACAAGTGCAAGTAAAACTCTAACAGTAGTCATCTTCACAACTGGAGAGAAAATTTCATTAAAGTCTATACCTGACTTCTGCACATAGCCTTTTGCCACCAAGCGAGCTTTATAGCGTTCCAACAACCCATCGTTGTTCTTTACTTTGTACACCCACTTGTTTCCAACAATCTTTCTTCCAGGTCGGAGATACACAAGTTCCCACCCACTTGTTTCCAACAATCTTTCTTCTAGGTGGGAGATCCACAAGTTCCCACGTTTTATTCTTGCGAAGTGCCTCGATTTCCTCCTCCATGGCTTTCCTCCATTTTTTTGCATTCTCAGACTCTCTAGCTTCCTGAAATGAACTAGGCTCACCATCATCAGTTAAACAAAGCATAAGAGGACTGAAAAACATGAGAATACCTTTCCGGACACTTTTGTGGACGTGTAGATCTTCTAACCCAATGATTTGTGATTGTGGCTCTTGGTCGTGTGACCGTTGTGGCTACTCTACTTGTTCTTCTTCTTGTTCTACTTGTTGTTCTGCATGTTGATCAAAAACTTCAGCATGCTGATTTTCATATTCATCTTCGTAAATATCTACTTCAACCGGTACAACATTAGGAGTTTGTTGTACCTCCTTCCTTTGCATGGATTTTTCATCAAAAATAACATCTCGGCTAATAATTACCTTGTGGGCAATAGGATCCCATAGTCTATACCCCTTCATTGTATCTCCATAGCCGATAAAAACACATTTGCTTGACTTTGGGTCAATTTTGGACCTTTTTTCTTTAGGCACATGGGCAAATGCATCACAGCCAAAAGTACGCAAATGAGAGTAATCAACTGGCTTACAACACCAAACCTCCTCCGAAATTTGTCCATCCAACGCAGCTGTAGGTGGCCTATTAATAAGGTAAACAATTGTATTAACAGTCTCTGCCCAAAACTTTTTATCCAACATGGCTGCACTAAGCATGCTTCTTGCACGTTCCATGATTATGTGATTCATCCGCTCAGCCACACCATTTTGTTGTGGAGTATATGGTATAATCTTCTAGTGCTTATACCTTCCTTTGTACAAAATTTATCAAATTCCTTGGAGCAATATTCACCCCCATTATCTGACCAGAGACATAAAATTGACATGCCCAAACTCTTCTCTACCCGTGCTTCGAACTCTTTAATTTCTGCAAAGCTTCCGACTTCTTCAGAAAATAAACCCACACTCTCCTAGAGTAATCATCTATAAAAGTCAGAAAATAGATAGCACCATTTAAGGATAGAGTGGGGATTGGTCCAAATATATCCGAACGTAAAAGTTGCAGAAAATCAGAACTCTTACCAGGGCTTGCAGTAAACCAAACTCTCCTTTGTTTACCAAAAATGCAGTGCTCACATAAGTCTAAATTACAAGACTTAATCCCAGAAAGCATACCTCTTTCATGCAGAATTTTCAGACCTTTTTCACTCATATGTCCTAGGCGTTGATGTCATAGCATTATTGCATCCTGAACAGAAGTTGTTGCTCCTGCATGGTTTGTCACCGTATCACCGCATAAACGGTATAGGGTCCCATAAGATTCTTCTTTTGCTACTACAAGGGCTCCTCTAATAATTTTGCAGTAGTTACCGAAAATGACAGAATACCCTAGCTTATCCATCATCTTGATTGAGAGCAAATTCTTCCGCAAATCAGGCACATGTCGTACATCACATAACATCCTTTCTCTACCATCGTCCGCCTGATCCTTATGTCCCCTCTTCCCACAATTTCTAAAGGGTGATCATCATCCAAGTAGACCATCCCACCACAGTATGGTTGATATTTGTTAAACCAATCACTGTGAGACATGTGGAAAGATGCACCCGAGTCCAAAACCCAGGTATATAAAACAAATCTGTTGTTGCTGATACAGAAAGCCTCACATGTTGTCGTCTCTACTGAATCTGTTGTACTGGCCTCAACTGAAGGCTGAATTTGCTTTTCACCATTCTTTTCCTGTTTTAATTGCCAACAGTCCTTCTTGGAGTGCCCTAGCTTCCCACAATGCCAGCACTTCACTTTCTGCTTGCGTCCTTTAGACTTAGATATGGACTAAGGTCTACCTTGTTTACTCCTCTCAAAAGATCGACCTCTCACAGATAGGGCTTCATTGGTTGAGGGTTCCAGAGACGTTTTTCGCCTCAACTTTTCTGCCAACAAAGCGGCTACCACATCATCAAATATTAGAGCTCCTGATGATGCATTACTAATGGTGATCACCATATGATCCCAGGTGTCCGTAAGGGAACAAAGTAGGGTGATAGCTCTGTCCTCATCCTCCATATTCACACTAACTGAAACATGTTTACTAATAAGGGTATTAAACTCATTCAAATGATCTACCACAGATGAACCCTCCTTCATCCTTAGGCTATAAAGGTGTTTTTTCAGAAAAAACTTATTTGTTGCTGATTTTGTCTCATACAGCGTTTCAAGCTTTTGCCAAAGGGCTTCCGCGTTCTCTTCAACTACATTGAACAAGACAGAGTCTGCTAGGCAGAGACGGATTGTAGAGACCACCTTCCTGTCCAACGTTGTCCACTCCTCATCTTTCATGCTACTTGGTTTACTCGCGACCCCTTTCAAGGCTACGGCTTGGTCATTTTGAACTAGCAAATCCTCCACCTTCATCTTCCATAGAGCAAAGTTCCTGCCATCAAATTTCTCAATCTCGAACTTGGTTACACCTCCTGTCATTGTTTCAGCTCCCACTCGCACAAAACCTTAGGCTCTGATACCAAATGTTAGTAAAAACTTTAAAATATAACCTGCAAGCAGAAAACACAATGACACAAAAAATAATAGTAACACAGATTTTACATGAAAACCTGCAATGTGCAGGAAAATAAAAGGGGCAATGGCAACTTCTTTATTTTATTGATATCAACAAACTTTACATTCCCACAACTTGTATTCATCCAAGGGGCCGTTCCCCTTTTATAGATAAATGAAGGAAGGCTCCAAAAACTGCTCGTTTCGTCTCCCAAAGGAAGACTCCGAAAATTGTTTGTTTCGTCTTCCAGAGCTACACATCTGGTAGCTACCCGTCTGGAGCTACACGTATGGCAACTACCCGTCTAGGGCTAGACGTCTAGTAGGTTACCCGTTTGGAGCTACCCGTCTGGGGCTAGACGTCTGACAAGTTACCCGTCTGGAGCTACACGTCTGGCGACCATGGGTAACCTGCTAGACGTCTGGCAGGTTACCCGTCTGGAGCTACACGTCTAGCAACTACCCGTCTGGGGCTAGACGTCTGGCAGGTTACCCATCTGGAGCTACACGTCTGGTGACTACCCGTCTGGGGCTAGACGTCTGGCAGGTTACCCGTCTGGAGCTAGACGTCTGGCGACCACCAGTCTGGAGCTACACATCTGGCAGGTTACCCGTCTAGAGCTACACGTCTTGGGACTACCCATCTGGGGCTAGACGTCTGAAGAACATTAGAGATTTGGATAGTGGCTTCATCTCCTAACATTGACATTCTCATTTTCCCTGCTGTTATGCAACTTATTGGAAGTATTCAATTGTCATTTGACCATACTTCTGCAATTCTCAGGAAAAGTTTTATTTATTTCAGGCATAGATATAAAATAAGTAAGAACAGATTTTAGTCCAATATGAGATTTGTGGGCTGCATAGCTGTAACTTGTGCAACTCCAGATCAGTGGACAAACCCTAAAATGCAAATGGAATGTCAAATTTGCAAAAGCTTTTCAATACCAATTAAATTTTAGACATGCAACATATTTTATTAATTAAGTTGATCCATTTTTTTAATATTAGGAGAAAATTCTCTTATTTTCAGTGTTGCTACACTCCAGAAAATCATTGTTAATAAGAATCCAGAGAATTGCAGGATTTTATTTTCACTATTTTCAAATATACAAGTTATGCTCTCAAACATAAATAAAACATTATCTAGAAAACTGCAGGATTTTATTTTAAATATTTCCAAATGTCCAAGTTATGCTCTTAAACTTAAATAATAAGTTATCTTACCAAGACAACTGCCGGATTTTATTTTCACTCTTAAATATTAGAAGTTATGCTCTGAAGCATAAATAACAAGTTATGTTATTATATGTTCAATGGACTCTGTGGATCTTGGGGCATTGCAAAACTACCATTATCATCACCAATATCACAAACAGATTCAATTTTCAATAACCAAATGACAAACAAGTTATGTGAATAATGAAGATTAGGTGATGATACATGGAATATGATGAAATCTAAGCACCAGAAGCATATACATAGAATAACATTAGCATTATTTTTGTCCTATTATTCAGGTTGGATCAATATGCAACTGACCTTATTGAGGGTGGACTTTTGGCTGACCCGAAGGAGAAGAGCAGTTACAAATTCAAGGGTTGAATGGTTCACATTTGGAAGTCTTTTCAACATGTTTCTCAGTTGATGCACATTCCCTCTAGCATCTTTAATGTCATCATATAAGTCATGTGGAATTATTGGTTCTGGAAGACTCAGAAGGTAAACTTTAGTTAAAGCTGCTGCATCAATAGGACTTACACCCTCAGGCAATGATGCATTCCAATCTGCAAAAGTTATTTTAGAAAATGAATGTTATCAAATTAGTATCATATATTTTTCCTTGTGTAAGCTCACATTTTAAAAAAAAATCAATTTCGTTGGTATTAACAATTGCATACCAAATAACAAAGGGGAATTTAAATCAGTTACCTTCATTATACAATGAAATCAGATCCTGAACAGTTTTTATATCTCCGTCAGACTTGAATAGGTTTTCTGAACTCAGTCCTGGTGGTTTGTTGTAGCTTTAGTTATTTCCACATTTTCTAGGAAAATAATTTGCAAAATGGATATAACCATAAGTCAAAGAAACTTAAAGAGACTTGCCTGAGAGCACAATGTAATCGCCACATTTTATCAATAACTGAGGAATAGGCCTTGAAGTAGTCTGTCTCTGTACAGCAATCTCAATTGGTACTCCAAAAACTGAAAAATCAATATGAGATGATCAAGAAAGCATTAGACCCATGAATATTGCAAGAAATACTCTTCAAGTTAAATCAAGAAACAAGCACTTAGTTTCTATGTCCATAAGAAAGAACAAAAGGTACTGGATAAAAACCACAAGTGGAACCTCAATGGATTCCAAATATTTACTCATATGTTCACTTCCTCTGGTGTTTCCTATCTATTATGTCACACCTCTGTCAGATATGCCAATGGCAATTTCTCTTGAAGTGTCCTTTCTTTTATCAACGACAAAAAACAAAAGAAAAAAATAACAGTACCTCCCATGCTCTTATTCTTCTTTTGATTGTGAACTTAGTGACTTGGCAATCGTTTGTTGTGCATCTTTTCTTGTGTGGTAGGACAACTCTTTAGTAGTTTGACAAATTCAATCAGCTTTAAATAATTTCCTTCACAATTGACATAAAATGAATCTAGAGGCTTGCCCATTGTGACCTGTTAATCTATGACTGATCACTATGTGCTATATGAAGCTTCAATCCTTTCTATTTTATGATTAGCTACCAGTTAACTTCCCTGCAAATTGTAGCTATGATTTTTTGTGTTTTCTGCTTCCTATTGACCTCTTGTTTTTACCTCCTAATTTGGCCAAATGAAATACATTTATTTCTTTTTCAGCTTGTCAAAGAGAAATCATGTTAACAGCCACCAAATGCCATGAAAATACATATAATACAAAATGCAGGCAATCTGCATGTCGTATAGACTAATATAACCTGTAGCACAGCAGTTTGGTATTCCATGCATACACAAAGCACTGCAAAATTAAAAAAAACAATCCTATGCACGATCGCAAAAAATAATAATATTACCAGCAATGTACAATACAATGTCTGCAACCGGAACAGCAATGCATCAACTCACAGTCAGCAATACAATATGTGATCAACAATTCGATACCAAAGATGGAAGAAAGAGATATATATATATACAGCCGAGAGAGAGGAAGGTAGGTGTGTAACAGCTTAACTACCCGCTCAGACTTGTACATACAAACAAAAAATTAAAAATTAACCCTTTAATTTTATATACAACACTTATGTTGTGCATTCTCATGCAATGTGTAACATAACCTATGTACAAACCATAGACTATTTACCTACAAAATTGCTTGCATGTGTACTCGTGGCTTTGGTGGCGCCATGTCGGAACTGTCGTCTACATCTGCCTTCCCCTCTAAACTGGTTGACATCCTCATCGACTGCGTCTCTTGGTCGTGGGGGCAGGCTGGTCCGCTATAGTTGGAACTGGCACTGCATCAAAAACAAGGGTTGGCACAGGTACAAGTATTAGTGCTTGTGGCTGCCCGACAAGAAGGGCCTCCAATCTCTCAACCTTTACACATCCATCAATATACTTCTCCTCCATCTTCTTTCCATAATCAACATGCTTGGCCCATTGATGGCCATAATGCTTTAGTTGTTGGGATCGTCTTTAGAGCTTCATGTTCAAGAGAGGCAATCCGTGATTGTGCCTCGGACTGTTTTAAATGCATTTCAGCCTCCTTTACATCCAATGTTTCCACCTGTTCTTTCAATGTTGTGATCTACTGGTTTTTTTCTGCCATCGGCTAACCACATTCTGACAGATGCTCCTAATGCTCTCGACATATGGACTCAATCTCCTTCCTTCACAGTTTTGGCTCAGCCTCGACTCTTTCTGCCAAGAGCTGATCATCCTCAAACTTCTTCACTCGAGCTGTCTCCATATCTTCGAACACCTTTAACTCCTTCAAAAAGTTGTGCAATGCCTTAGTGGTCAAAGCCATCCATTGTATAAGATATGCAAGATAGTTAAGCTACTTGAGCGGCACCTCAAGGTCATCCGTGATCATATGCCTCTTCACAATGAGAATAGGGTTCCCTTTTGACAATTCTTTCTTGAGGTAAATGCAAGGAGGATGTCTATATAGGATAATGGGACAAACTTTTGTCGTGGCAGAAATGCAACAATTCTTTTCTGCACGTAACTCTGCACATTGGACAACTAATCTCTCTTCCAAAACAACCTGTTGTGTCCAAACCATAGTTGGAAAACTCACAACTTGCGATAAACTTGGCACTCCAATTTTGGAGAGTCTATCGACAACTCAGGAAACACTTGGCCAAAAAAAAAAAAAACCAAAGCAATTTTTCAAATAAAAAGAAACCATTTTAAACAATTGGAGAGCTAGAAAGTTAATTTTATATTAGATATTCATTAAAAAGATGACAATTACAATTCATGATCATCAAATCCAACCGAACACATCATAGTATCATACAAATGCAAAATTTCAAAAATATAAAGCAGTTTTTAAACCTTTTTTTATTTTCCCCTCCTCCCCCTTGAACTAGATGGTTGGTGTTGCCTCCAAATGGATGGTCGAATCCATTTGGAGGCTTCTCAGATTCAGGATCATCATGGTATATCTCCTCCAATCCTCTCAAATGTTTTGCTTCCTCCTCAAGTGCCTCAAAAAATGAACAAGCTTTCAATGAAACCTACTACCACTCTTAGCTTCATATTCCCTTTCTTTGTCCTCGTTCATTTTCTTTAAATTTTCCCAAATTTAAATTCTAGTAGTATTATATTAGGAAGAGGTGACAAGTAGAATCTGTTTGGTATAATAAAAGAATGGCAATCAACATTCAACATACTAGATTTTTAATCAAATGCAATTATAAATATTTTGCCTATTTCATCAACTAGTCTCTTTCCCCAAGGGTACATGGAACTAATAAGAGATCCCTATATTTCTATTGCATTTAAGAATTTAAGCTTACCATAAATACCATGGTCACTTTCTTGGAGATTTATGTGGATGTACTTGAAAGTTTAAAACTTATATGATATAGAAAACACATTTTTTTCAACATTATTAAATATGAAACTCTATAAAAAATTGTTTAGTCAGAGTGAAAAAAAATTCAAAAATAAGGCCAAATGGCCTTTTAAAAATTTAATTTTCCTGCCATTTTTTGCTAACTATCTGAGGCTTGCCGAGTTTCCTGAGAAAAATGATGAGAAATATCACCTCAAGTTGGCGATTTTCTCAATGCCAAGAAAATAAATAAAAAAATAGCCACAAACAATTTTTCTAACTATGGTCCAAACAACACATGCTCACTCTCAAACAACATTGTATAGACGATCATGCCCCAACTACACCAATCAAACAATGGCTAAATCCCCCAATCAAGGAGCCCCATATAGAAGGCTTTGTGTTTTCTCTAGGTGTCAAACAATGTAGAATAGATGTTTGATGGCTTGCTTGCTCTGGATGACAGTGTACAAGCTAAGGATGGCTATGTATAGCCTTTGGATGGCATAATGCTTGTCCTAGATAATGTATGACCTATCCTAGAAGACATACGGCTCGCTGACTTTGTGACGACATGAAAAATGTTCCACATTCTACAATTACTTCATTGGCTTTGATTTTGAAAAACCCTAGCTCAAGGAAGTCTTGGATGGATTCTTTGTCTTCACAAAGTGTGGCAAGGGTTTCATCTAGTTCGACAACGTTGGAAATCACTTCCCCCTTGATGGCATGCCCAAGTGACCTTAGGTGGTTAGACAAACTGGCTGGGAGGCCAAACAATTTATCCTATCAACCAAGCAGCCTGCCCAAACAACCAGACAACCCAAACAACCTACCTATCATTTTTCGGACAGCCTGTTGGGATGGCCAAATGGCCTAGATGATCTAGCTTGACATCAAGAGGTACTACAAGGCTAATTTGTCTTCTGCGGAACAACCAAACACTTGATCATTCTATTTAACAGTTGAAGAATTTTCTCCCTCATCTTTCTCATCTGCATCATTCCCATTGGTGTCATCAGAAGCCTTCTTGCCTCAATCGGCCCAACCTCTTCTCAAGACGATGTACCACTTGGCCCTAACATTGTCTTGCATGGACCAAATGGCCTTCTCCATCACACAAACGACTCCCTCTTTGAGATAGATAGCTTATTTGTTGGCATGTGCCTTCAGCATTGCGATGACCCTAAGCACTTGAAAAATATTACAAACAATTGGCTTTTGTATGTCAAAAACCTCTTTTTTGCCTCTAACAAATCACCTTCAAGTCACATTACTTTCCTTGACTACCTAGAAGACCTCCTAGGAGACCCAAATGGTCTCTAGGTTGACCGTGTCAATATAAGTCCCTTATGCACAGTAATGAACTTGAAAGGTTATAACAACCGTTCTAGTAGTTACGCTCATTCTGTCTTTGGTGAGGCATGCACATATTTAAGTCCAATATACTTCCTTGTTCGGAGTCAGATGTACCAATATCACTCGAGCTCAAGTTCCAACTACTATAAGTACTCAAGTTGGGACTACACTTATCCTGCTTCTAGAACTTCAATCATCATCACACAATCGCAAGGATTTTCTAGAACCTAAGTTGCAGAGTTCCACCTTCAATTGTTTCATCTAGACTAGTTGTTGCTTCTAAAACCACATGCATCAATATTCCTTCACAAATTTTTCTTATGCCTTGCACATGTTGTCTACTCAACCCGACAATTTGTATGTTCAATCATTCAATTTTTCGATGTAGTTGATCCATCTCTATGCACAATTTAAATTGCACACAACCAATAGCTACTAACACACTTAGTTCACTCTTGTCACCACCCTTTGTGCGAAGCTTGTCTATTGTATGTAAGTTCCAATATTTTGTATCCTCGTCGGTTCCATCGTCAAGTGTCTCTCTTTGTCACACAACACACAACAAAGTAAATGTTTGTCAACCTCACTACTAAGGAACCACACATGCATGAGCAACCTCCTCTCTCAAAGGTATTTCGGGTCCAACTGCGGTTGCTCAACCACCAATCCCTGCTATGGCATAAAACTTGACTTCTAATAGCATCTTGGTCAAGGGCCATGCCAATTGTCTAGATGCAAATTCTTCACCAAGGTCATCATACTTGTCATAAGTCACATACTACACTTCCCAATTTTGTAGATGGTGATCTCGTCGAAGGACCTTGTGAACTAACTTGATACATCAGGCAATGCTTTCCAACGACATAGTCAACAAGGTTCAATAGTGCACAAGCTTTATAGGGTTTTAACTTCGAGTTGTCCACCATGTCAAGACATGGTGTTTAGTGTTGTCATGACAAATAGAGCCATTCCACATAACCCTGTCAACTTGGAAAAGATCAAGCCACGAAGTTTCCAGTTTTGAAGGCTTGACCTCTCGCTTTCCATTAAATATTAGTATGAGGTCTCTTTACTTCAAATCCATACTATGAAGATGCTTGTCGTGCCAGTGCTCCCGTCGTCATTATCTTTGTAGCCCATTGTGCTATTACCCACTTCCCTTCCAACTTTTCCAATGTGAACGACCTCTCCTTTGTACTTTCTTCTTGCTTGCAACAAGACAAGACTACAATTTGTTGGAGTCAGGTTTCGACCAACCCTCATATACCAAGGAGTTATAGACAAGAACAGCTTATTAGTTTCTTGTCCTCTTCTATTGGTTCCACAACCATTGATGCTAGAAGAGTCTTGAGGGATCGAACTCCATGTCCTCCCAAGATTATCCAACCATGCCCTCTTAGTCTTGGCCATTCTCCTGGGAGCATCATTAGATCCTATGTTGGCCCTTTTAGGATAGTTGGTGATGACAATGACTATGCTTCTACTTTACATCCCACTATAGATTAAAGTTGATGCTTGGATCCATTGGAACTCCTTTCTATCTTTGTTGTACCTCAACTTCTAGATCTCTCTTAATCATGTCTTTTAGCATGTTTTGGTTAATCCATTTTGGGTAACCCTAGAGGCTGTACTTTTATGCCATATTGTTGTTCCACTTTAGAGTAGTTTCCACTTGATTTTGTACTAGTTAAGCTTATTTTTGTAGTACTTTGTGGTTACTACAATGCATTGTAATTTGTAACAGCCTTTTTCAACAAAGTCCCATTTGCCTACTTTGGCCATCTACTGACAATAATAGAATTATCTTATCTTGGACTCTAAGTTGGTTCTATACTACCACTTTCAAACTCCAGATCAAAAATTCCACAATTATAGTCGTCACTCACCCATACATGAGCTGGAATGGGATCTGATTCATCATTGCCCTATAGGATGTTCTATACGCCCATAGGACTATTGGCATTCTCTCTTCCCATTCTACACCACCTATTCTACAAGTCTTATACAATATTGAGACCAACACCTTGTTGGTCGCTTATGCCTAGCCATTCACTCGTGGTTAATATGGGCTCGACATCAAATGAAAGTTTTGTAACTCAAATTTTGGATCACTTCATTCACAAAGTGTCCTCTGGGATCACTTGTAATCCGCAATGGCATGCCAAATTGTGTGATAATTTGCTCGTACACATAGAGTGCAATACTCTTCGCAAAGTTGTCAAACAATGCCCTTGCCTCAAACCACTTTGTCAAGTACTCAATTTCAACCACAATATACCTATACTTCCTCTTCTTGTTGGTCTTCAAGGGTCTAATGAAGTTCAACTTGTTTTTTAAACTTTTTGAATATATAAAAAAATTGTATATTTAAAAACGAAAAAAAAAAAAGGATCGAGCCGATTCACTCCAACCAAAAAGTCCAAACCGAATGGAACCTAGCCCAAGTTTGGACAAACCTAGTAACTATGATTATGAGGCTTGATGATCAACATAAAATGCAAACAGATTTGTGAGTAGATTTTCTTGAAAATTCTACACGACAAACATTTCCAATGCCTTCCATTTTGTTGTGTTGTAATTATTCTCCAAACACGACAATAGTCAACTTACAAAATAGATGGGTTGGTCTAGCCCATGCATCCCCTCCTTTGCCAATACACACCCAATTGTAAAGTTGGATGTGCCAATGTGGACAAAGAACTCCTTATCCCAATCTAGAAACACCAAAATGGGTGCACTTAACCTGGGTTTTAGACGCTTGAAAGCCTATTGGTGCTCCTTTGTCCACCTGAATGGAACACCCTTCCTTGTGGACGTTTCCTTGTGGATGCATCCAACATGTGGGAAATTTGTACGAAGTTCTTGATGAACCTATGGTAGTACCCCACCTGTCCCAAAAAGGATTTCAATAAGCTAACGTTATATGGGTCTTCCATACCTACCATAATGTAGATCTTGTCAAGATTCATCTTCAACCTAGTCTTACACATGAGATGGCCCAACAGTTTCCTATAGTGCACTAGAAACTTTCACTTCTTCAAGTTTAAAGAAAGACAAGTATTCATACACAACCTCATACATTGTTCTAGTGCCTTAAATGCCCTTCCTTTCCAAAGAACAACCGGTCATCGAAGAAAACCTTGATTTTCCCCATCGACATCTATTCAAAGATATACACAATTATTCTTTGGAATGTGCCAAGTGCATTAGACAAACCAAATGGCATTCAATTGTACAAGTAAATTCCATTTTCCACAACCAAGGTGGTCTTCAACCTGTCCTCTTCAGTGATGCTTATCAAGTTGTAACCAAAGAACCCATCCAAGAAGGAACAAATTTCATGTCCACCTATCTCCTCCATAATTGAGTTGATGAAAGGGATTCGTAATGGGTCCTGTATTGCAACTATGTTCAAGCTCTTGAAGTCTACACAAATTCAAATCTACACACTCTCCTCCATTTTTATAACAATCGGGGACACCCAATCACTCATAGTCACTTTGAAGATAATTCCAACATCTAGCATCTTCTCAATCTCTGCACTGACAAGGGCTGCATTTTTCGGATTTGTCTAGTACAACCTCCTCCTTACTAGTTGTGCACTTGGTGCCAAAGATATCAAGTGTAAACACAACGCAAGTGGAATTCCTTGGAGGTATTTGTACATCCATGCAAAAACATCCTTGTACTTCAAAAATATCTTTAAGGTTGTTGCATTTCAAGACTAGGTCTCAATCATTCCTGTGACTGATTTTCTCCTCATTCACCTCACCTATATTCACCTGAACCATGTGTAGTCCATAACGATATCAAGCTCCTTCGCTCCCTTTGTTACGTTGAATGGGTGTGCCAGCTTATCATCAATCTCCGCATCGCAGACACTACTCTACAAATTTTGGGGAAAATATGCCTTCTCATCCTTCTCTATTCATGCATTTTCACCTTCACTCTCCTACTTCACACATTGACTTGCCTATTTCATAAGTGTTTATTGACATGTCTTTTCCTTTTGTGTCGTGCCTTGTTCTTCTTCCACATTCAAGCACAAACATACTGGATGAAATACTTCATAGTCCTTCATCTGCTAATGTAGGAGACCCTTGTCTAAGTACCCTTCATCTTTCATGCACTCTTGTAACTGCTACACAATGTTATCATTCAATTTCATGTCGGTTCCTTTGTCTTCTTCAATGTATGTGGAAATGTCTGAGTCATTCAAGGATGTAAGATCCTCGCTCATTGACACATTCCTCAAGTTTATGGTGTATTTGTGTTGGCTTTTTTAAATGTGATGCAATCTTTTCCTTAATTGTGGTCTACTTTCACCATTCGCAACCACCCGCAACCCAATAGTGCATTGTACATGGCCTTTTGCAATGTGATGACCACAATATCTAACATGAAGGTCTGTTTTACAATGGTGACATTCTATCTGGTCAACATTCATTTCATTTTAATTCCATAATGATCAGCTCCCAGTAGTCAAAAATTTGGAGGCCACAAGATCAAGGCACCCAATTTTCTCCACGTCTTCTATGGGAATACATTTACACTTGAACCACCATCAACTATGACATGTGCCAACATGTGACCAAGCAGATTCATGTGCAACAATGCAGGCCACTTCTCAACATCAATCATCAATATTGTTGGGTTGATGAAGTGGTCCTTGGTCCCTGTTCTTTGTGGTGAGACTTCTCTACTTGGTTCATCTCTCCTTGTTCTATGCATCAATGCCCCTACCATCATGTGTAGGTCTAGGTGTTGCCACCTTCACGAGTATGCCTAACACTATCAACGACGTCACCAAGCTCTATGTTGTTGACATTTTTTCCACTTGAATTGTGGTGATTTGGTTTCCCTTATCGCTCTTATCTCTTTCCATTTCCTCCTCTACCTAGAATCAAGCTTCTTGCCATCTTCTTCACTCCTCAACAGTTTCTAGATACCCCGCCTTCTTCTTGGCTTGCACTCATAGCAGGTCCCTATCTTGTTCTCGAAGAATTTTCATCAATGTCCAACATATTCACATTTTGACCACCTATTGTATTTTTGGGGCAGCTCTTTCCATGATTACTTGGTTTGCACCAATGACACAACATCTACTTGTTGCCATTGCCAATGTTTATTCCATATCGTGCAAAATGTTCCCATTCTTGACATTACTCCACTGCACAATTGGCCTCTTGAGCATGTCATAATATATGTGGATATCTCATGTTTCTACTATTGGATTGATTCTATCTGTTGTTCCATCTCCCATAACTGTTGTTTGGATGGTTATTGTTAGTTGCATCAACTCCACTCTTTGAAGTGCTTGGCTTTTGATCAGCTTGCTTCTAGATGGCCAACGTTTGGTGCTTCTTGTTCTTCAAGTTGAACAAACATCCTAACACCAAATGTCCATTCACTTCGTAGATGTTGCAATATGATTCTTTCAAGCAATTGGCATTTGTATGCCCCTCCATTCGACATTCTGAACACTAAATTTCCTTTTTATCCTTTTCTTTCTTCTCTTTGATTTCGCACATGATGCACAACATGTCCTTTCTGAGCACTTAGATTATTATGCACATATTCTCATCTTTGTTGTCGTTGTCAAAGCTATTTTTGTCTTTGTTTTGACACCTCACCATTGTTGTCTTCATCTCATCCTCCAAGTTCATTGTTCTATCAAAGGCTTCTTAGCACGACATTGAGGAATCGACCTTCCCCTTCTTCCAAAACTTCGGAAGAAGTTCGTCAATGAACGACTACTTTTGGAGTCCATTGACTTGTTGCTTCTCCATCTTCCCACTAACTCTTTTTGACAACAATTATAAGACTTAATGTTTCCTTCCCTTTTCTGCTTCGTAATGTAGATTTCGTCAATGATTTTTGTACCATCACATAGAACTTTAAATTCCTTAGTAATGTAAATTTCGTAAATGATTTTTGTATAATCACATAGAACTCTAAATTCCTTCTTAGAAGTAGTCTTCAGTTTGTCCCATGTATTGAAAGTGTTTGTAGTGATAGATTCAAGACAATGGCAACTCCCTTGAGTGTGGCTTGTAACAACTATATCCACACTGCCTTGTCCATTACTCCATTAGCCTTCCATATTGTCATACAAGCACTGATATGGTAGATGGGGTCCTCTTTACTTTCCCCTAAAAATTTTAGGCACTTTTGTTTGGCCACTACCGCAGCCATTGCTGGTTGTGTTGTGTTCATGCTTGTTGTTAGTGGTACGCTAATCAACTCACTTTGGTCCTTGATTAACGACACTTCTCCTAACGTGTTCTCAAAACTCAAAACGTCTCTCCATGTTCACAATCATGCTTCATGACTGCCTTTGCTTGTACACAACAGTTGGCTCCAATCAAGTAACAAAAGTGCACCCCCTTTCTGACACACTCTGCTTCAGTTGTCTCTATGTTGGACTCTCATCCCATGCACCTTTGAACATTGTCCCTCGCGCTTGTGTTTACGTGATTTTCTTTGCCATGAGAATGTCTTCACCTGTGTGAACTTCTCCATCTATGCGTGCATCTTTGCTTGCACAAACTTCCTCGATTTTGCAGAAGTCTTCACTTGCACAATCTTTGTCACTACATCATACATTTGTCATTTGCTCATCTTCTGCCAATAGCAATAATGTCTTCTAAACTTGTTATTCATTTCTCTCCTCATCTAAAACTGACCTTTTTGCCTAAGGAATTTCCTCCTCCCGAGGAGGCCACATGCATTTAATCTCTAGCAACGAGACTCTCCCATCTCCTAGATGACGTCATCATTGTTGTTTACACAGTCTTTGTTCCTTTAGAACGGGCATAGGTGTTTGGACACCACATCTTCTTTCCGTATGTGGAAGAGGTGGTGGTGGTTGAATCGAAAATTGTTTCTATGCACATCCTCATCACCACATTTTTTGATTGGTTACGTTGTTTGTTACACGATCCTTTCGAACCTTTGTGTTAACTTTTTTCTCGCATATCACTATGAGCATACACCTCATGGATTGTCTCTCATTCAACTTTCTTTGTCACTTCATGTGTCACCACAATCATTAATCAAGACTCAATGCGGCAATGGCACCAAATGTAGCACAGCAGTTTGATACTCTAAATGCAAAGGAAATGTGTGAGAAAGAATACATAGTGCAAATGTAACACTAAAAGTAACAATCCATATGTACACAAAAATTTCACAACATAATTATATTGCCAATGAATGTTTATTACAATGTCTACAACTAGATCACATCAATATCATCATCAACACAATGATACAACCAACATCAATATGCTATCAACAATACAATCCACAATACCAAAAACAAAATCAAGGGATGTATATATACAACAGAGTGAGTGAAAGGTAGTTGTGTAAAGGCTAATTGCCACTCGTACTCGCATGCACAAAATTTAATCCCCCACTTTTACATACCAAACTACATCATGCATCCTCATGTGACATACTACAACCTAAGTATAAAACTATAGACTATGTACATCCAAAATTTATCTCATATGTGTCATGAACACACACACATCTATTCATAGTTGCAATGGCACTCAAACTAGTGCTGTAAGAATTGTTGTCTAAATCATGCAAAAATATATTTATGTTTCATTTAGATTTTGAATGCAACTATCTTTAGAACCAAATCCCACTTATCGCCAAAGCAAATGATTGTCTTCATTTGTTTCATCAAGGTTTCCTTGCACCATTCAAGGTTCTTTGTAGTTGATGATGTTATATTCCTCGGTTATCTTATTTGCATCAATCAAATGTATTGGCCTTTAACCAATTTGTGTGTTAACAACATTGTATTTCACAAAATTCAGTGGAAACAGTAGCTTCTCTTCTTCCTCCACCAAGGCATGTGCATCATTCATTTATGCCTTGATTGTTGCCTCATTACTTGACACACCACCCATGCAGGTGTCAAGCACACCGACCTTCCTCTTATCATCATCCTCATTGTTAATACTTTTATAGTCCTCGACATTTCAATGCACAAGAATATTGTCTAAGTGTTCCTCATCTTCTGTGCACTGTTTAAGTTGTAGAAAGCCATCATCATTTGGCTCCATGTTGGCTTTTCCTCGTCTCTATAGCACAAGTTGGGAGACTTTCAATACTAGGGAAGTGGAATGACAAACTTATGAGTCACTTGGGAGTGTAGTCATAAGACTTTCCTTGCAATTGTACGATATCATCATCATGAGACTGTACGGTCTCACTTGTACAGTGCAGTCTTGTACGACACAGTACAAGACAATCTTCCACATGTGACATAACAACACTTTTGACAACCAATCCTTTCGTACAGCAACAATTGTACGATAGTCACACATACAATGCCCCAATATGCTCCAAACAATAGGAAGACAATCTCCCAAGACTACGACACAGTGTCGTACAACAAAGCCCTCGTACAGTCTGCATCAATCTGAATTACAAGTATATACAGAATAATCCTTTGGAATGTGGCAGGGCGTTACACAACCCAAATGGCATTCTATTGTATGCGTAAATGCCATTCTCCACAACGAACGTTTTCAATTTGTCTTCCTCCGCAATACTTATCTGATTGTAGCTGGAAAACCCATCCAAAAATGAGTAGATTTCATGTCCAACTACCTCCTCCAAGATTGAGTCAGTAAATGGTATTGGAAAGGGATCCTTTATTGTTATAGCATTTAGACTTCTAAAGTCTACACATGTTGATTTTGTTCACTTCCTTCTTTAAAGTAATGACAATCGGTGACACCCATTCTCTCACCGTGACTTTAAAGATTATGCTGACGTCCAACATCTTCTCAATTTTAGGGTTCATTATGTATGGCCTTCTCGCTGGTAAGGCACCTAGAATCAACTCGATTCAATGTACGCATAACTCTGGAGGTATCCCTTTCAAATCTTTGTATGTCCATGCAAAAACTTCCTTATATTGTAGGAAAAATTTTAAAGCCATTGCTTTGTACACAAGGTCCCACTCATCTCCGCAATGGATTATCTTTTGTTCGCCTTCGCTCCCTAAGTTTACCTTGACCATCCTTAGTCCTTCATATTTGATATTTTCTGGTTCGTTTGTTGTTCTCACCACATCTACTGGGTGTCTTGGTCTCTCATCAATTACAACATCACCGACTGTATATTCTGCAAAGTTCTTAGGGAATGTCCATTTTTCTTCTTCTTCTTCCTCCTTTTGTGCGTTTTTCTTACTACTTTCACCAATATTATCATGGATTTCCTTACTCTCCTCTGCTTGTATACAAAGGCAGGTGGGCAGAAATATTTCATACTCCATTTGCCAATGAAGGAGTTTGCCATCTAATCGATTCTCATCCTCACTACATTCCTCGAGGTGCAGCACTCCTTCCTCATTCAGTTCATATGTGCTATCTTCATCTAAAAAACTGCCCAACTCATTAGTTGTCGCAAGATCTTCACTTACAATTTGATTCTTCAAATTGATCATATATTTGTGCTACCTCTCTTGAATGTAATTTGATCTTTTTCCCAGTTGTGATTAACTTTGGCCATCCATAGCCATCCTCTTCCCAGCAATGCATCATATGTTGGTTTTTGCATCGTTATCACAACAAAGTCCATGATAAATTCTTGATCCACAATCTTTACCTTTTGAGTCATTCAGACTCCATTTCAATTCCATATTAGTCCGCACCATTTAGCTTAAAATTTGGCGACCATAAGAACAAAGCCCCAATCTCTTTCCAAGTTTTCTATGGTAGCACATTAACACTTAATCCTCCATCCATAATGACTTGTGTCAATTTATGGTCTAGTATCTCAATATGAATTAATGTTGGCTTCTTACCAACATCAATCATTAACACTGTTGGATCAATAAACTGATCCTTTCTTTTCACTACTTCCTCTGACTAGCTTTGCAATTCCATTACTATTCGTGGCTGTAATCTTTCTCATGTTATTGCATGTAGTGTCATTATGGCGCTAAGTAAACTTGCCCGTTTTACTTCTACTGTCGTACTTAATACTTGTGCTACCAACTCATAAGTTGACGACTTCTTCGAGGCCAATGGTTTCTTTAATTTCTTTTGCTCTACTAATATCTCCTACTTAGCTTTTCTCATTTCCTCCTCTATCACCTCTTGCGCTTCCTGCCATCTTTCTTTTTCCACGACAGGGTTGGGGTATTGATCTTTCTTAGCTTGTCCTCGTGTAACGACCAATACGTTGTTCTCTTTCTGATCTATAGGAGGCTCCTTAATGTCAAGAAAGTTGACATTTTGTGAGTTGCTTGTACTAGATTTCTTCGACAATTCGCCTCCTTGTGATTGTTTGGTCCACACCATCTGCACATTTGTTACATTGTATCCTGTTGTTCCTCCTTTCTGAGGATTGGGGCAGTTTTTGGCGAAGTGCCCCCACTCTTGGTAATTCCTACATTGGATAATTGGTCGTCTATCGGTATCATATTGCAATCGGCTTTACCTCCTTTTCGATTGCCTTGTTGGTTTTGTTTGCCTCCCCAACGATTGATCCTATAAACATCATTGGTTGCGCCTTGTCCATTTCTTGACGTATTTGGTTTTTCCTCTTCCTTGCCTTGTACCATCATTGTTTGGTGCCTTGCACCTCTTAAGTTAAAGAGACAATCACCAACCGCATGACCTAGTACATCGCATATATTACAATATGCACTTTTTGGACAATTGACATTTGTGTGCCCTTCAAACTTACAATCTGAGCACCATATATCCTTCTTATCTTTTCTTCCTTCACCTTTTACTTCTTTAATCATTCCATCAAATTCCTTTTTCATGGACTGAATTGCATTATGCAATTCCTCCTTGTCATTGTCAAAGTCATCACTTCTGACATGACTTCCTATTCCAACTATTGTTTGTTTGGCTTCACTTTCAAAACTCCTTGCTCTCTCGTATGCTTCTTCATATGTTGAGCAAGGCATTATCTTCATCTTTTTCTTATATCGAGGCAATAGCCCATCAATAAACCATCGCTTAACCATCCCATCTATTGGTTTCAACTCCATTTTGTCTATGAGTTGCTTCAGTCGTCAATTATAAGTCTTAATGTCTTCATCCTTCTTTTGTTTTGTAGAATATATTTTAGTTATAATCTTTGTATCATCTCTTAGAGGTCGGAATTCCTTCTTGAATTCGTCTACTAAACTCTCCCATGTGGAGAGGGGTTTTGTGGCTTCTCTTTTCAAGTGCCAATCTATTGTGATTCCTTGCAACATGGCAGGAAAAAACTGTAACCATTCCTCAAGTTGTCTAGCCCTGTTTGCTTTCCATAACATCATGAAAGTGTCTATATGCCTTGCAGGATCTTCTTTCCCTTCTCCTATGAAGGGTGGGCACTTTTATTTGCCCGCTCTATTTGCAATATTAGCCATTGATGAGTGGTTATCCTCTCCCACTTCTTTGTCACTCAATGACTATTCGGTAGCACTTCAGCCCAATTTGCTTTTGTCCTTGGTGGCTTTGCTGGCTTGTTCCATTCTAGGTGATTCAATCCTAGGCACGTCGTCAACTTGTGGTGTCTTTTGACCTTCCGTGTTACTTTAAAATAGCCTTCTTCCAAACTCTAATGCCCTTCACTTTGTGACCTTCACGAAGTCAAGAGTGATGGATCTAGCCTACTTGCCCAAACACTCACATGCAATTGCTCTAGTGCCTGACTCTCGTCCTCTGCACTCCTTAGCAAACTCCTCCCTACTTGCTCAGGCGTTACCATCCACTCTTCGTCTTGTTGTGCACACTCCACATTGGCATCTTCACTTACGCGAACATTTATTCAGCTATTTGATGCAATTCTCCTTGCACCTCGTCCTCCGTTGTTAACAACAATGTTTGCCACCTTTCGTTATCCTCCTCTTGAGGACTCCAAACTTGTTCGAGTATTGGTTCTTCCGTTTCACGAAATTGTATTCCTTGGTCTCTTCTTTGAGCAATCCTTGTGCTCCTTCTCACCGACATTGGACTTTCTCCGCGACCTCATCTTCCATGTCCTCGCAGTATTGTATCTGTCATGCACTTCCTTCCTTTTGCGCGCTACTCTTCCACTAATTTGGCCCTCCTTGCTCTGGCAACGACAATGATGCCAGATTTAGCACAAGTGGCAAGATTCCCAATACTGGGGAAGTGGATTGACAGATTTATGAGTCATGCAAGACTGCAGTTGTACAATATCATCATCATGAGATGGTACAGTCTCACTTGTACAGTGCAATCTTGTATGACACAATCTTGTATGGCACAGTACAAGATAGTCTTCCACATGTGAAGTCGCAACACTTTTGACAACAAATCCTTTTGTATGGCAGCAATTGTACAGTAGTAACATGTACAATGCCCTAGTATGCTCTAAGCAATAGGATGACAATCTCCCAAGACTGCGACACAAGCGCCATACAACAAAGCCCTCATACAGTTTGCAGCAATCCGAATTACAAGTATTCTTCCATGGCAATTATTCCTTGCAACCTGCAACTATGAACAATATCTACTGCAACACAATATGCAATCACACTAACATACACAGTACAAACAGAATGCAAAAAGACTACAAATGAGATTAATTATTGGCATCCAAATGATGTGTGCAATACACATCAATGGAAGACTGCAATATCTGCAGCTACAATATGCAACGTTTCTCTCCTCAATGCTCCCACAACATACTTGCATACACACAGCATAGAGCAATGGCATGGAATATGTTACAAATGGAAGAGGGGTTCTATTTATTACCTTTCCTGGCCGTTGCACTCAACGGTTTCCAGGACAACACATCCAACTGCCACCCCGAATGTATTACATATTCAAATATTTACCCTTTATGCCTATAGTCTAATTGCATTACATTATCATTTTTTCTGCATTTCATGTCATTACATATGCCTTTCATTTCATTACTGGGAAAGTGGAATGATAGATTTATGAGTCACACGGGACTGCAGTCATACGATATCATCATCATGGGATGGTAGTCTCACTTGTACAGTGCAGTCTTGTACGACACAATCTTGTATGGCATAGTTCAAGACAGTCTTCCACATGTGAAGTCAAACACTGTTGACAACGAATTCTTTCGGCAGCAATTGTACAGTAGTCACACGACCAATGCCCCAATATACTCCAAGCAATAGGATGGCAATCTCCCAAGATTGTGACACAGGCACCATACAACAAAGCCCTCATACAGTTTGCAGCAATCGGAATTACAAGTATTCTTCCATGGCAGTTATTCCCTGCAACCTGCAACTATGAACAATATCTACTGCAACACAATATGCAATCACAGCAACATACAAAATACAAATAGACTGCAATAAGACTGCAAATGGCATCAATGTATACTATTGGCATTCAAGTGGTGTTTGCAGTACACATCAATGGCAGACTGCAATATCTGCAATTACAATACACAAGGTTTGTCTCCTCAATGCTTCCACAACAGACTTGCATACACACAGCATAGAGCAATGGCATGGAATATGTTACAAATGGAGGAGGGATTCTATTTATTACCTATCCTGGCTATTGCACGCAATGGTTTCCAGGAGAACACATCCATCTGCCACCCTGAATGTATTACATATTCAAATATTTACCCTTTATGCCTATAGTCTAATTGCAATTTATCATTAAATTGATTACATTGTCATTTCGTCTACATTTCATGTCATTACATATGACTTTCATTGCATTTACATGTCTCTTGCATTTCACAAGCATTTATTTACATTTTCATTTCATTTGTATTTCAAAAAGTCTAACACAAAACTATACATTTTCTACTTCTTTTTCTTCTGGGAAGCTGTTGCTTTGCTGCCTACAATCTCATCATCAAATATAGGAATATGCAACTTATTTGAGGATGGAAGGTCCTCGCTCACTAACTAGTTCATTAGGTTGATGATGTATTTATGGTGGCCCTTCTTAAATGTCAAACAGTCCTTTTCCCAATTATGATCAACCTTTGCCATCCTCAACCAACCATGACCCAACATGGTGTCATTGGATGCCTTCTACAAGGTTATCACTACAAAGTCCAAGACAAAGGTCTATTCAGCAATAGTGACCTTTTGCCTTAATAGTACAACATTCATCTTGATGTTGATTAGCTCCTAGTAAGCGAAAATTTGAAGGCCACAAAGTTGATGCACTTAGCTCTTACTACACCTTCTCTAGGAGTACGTTCACACAATGCTCCATCCACTATGATGTGTCAACATATGGCCCAATATGTCAATATGCAACAATGTCGATTGCTTCCTAACATTAAACATCAACATTGTTGAATTGAGAAATTCATTCTTAGTTGCAGTCTTTAGGTGGTATTGTGTAGTTCTTCTCTTCTCTTTCCCAAACTCGCACCACTTCTTCAATAGTGGTGTGATATTAGGAGCTACTTTTAACAAGGTCACGAACTTTACTAGTATGCATGATTGCAAACTCTGAATTGCAAAGCTCTATGAAGTTGACAACTCGTCACACGTGGGTGTATATGATGTTGTCGCACCACCCACTAAGGTATCCAGCTTTATGTTGACATCCTTTTGAAGTGCCAATGTATGATGTTTCATGCTTTTGATGCTGAACATGCACTTAGATAGTGAGTAGCCATGCACCTCATAAATGTTGTAATAGCTTTGTTTTGGGCAATCAATGCCGCTATGTCCCTTCATTTGATACTATGGTCCATTTAGCTTCTTTGTCCTCTTTCTTTTCATCCTTGATCTCACAAATAATCTACAACATATCCTTTCTAAGTGCCTCAATTGACGCTTGCGCTTTCTCTCCCTTGTCACAATTGGATTCTCTCCCTAACCAATTTTGGCTACTCCCATATCATTGTTTTCATTTGATTTTCCAAATTAAGTGCCCTATCAAGAATTTCCTAGTAAGGCGTAGGTGCAACTAATCTTCTTCCCAAACCTCAAAATAAGCCCATCCATGAACCATTGCTTCTTCATCCTATCTATTGCTTGAATTTCTATTTTTTCGGGCAGCTCTTTCAAGCAACAATTCTAGGACTTAATGTGCTCACCTCTTTCGTGCTTTCTTTTACGTAAATCTACGATGATGTCATTGTTGATGCTTAGAAGGCGAAACTCCTAGAATGCTTCCATTAAGTCATCCCAAGTGATGTATGGTGTTTGCAACTATAGGTACCAATCCATTGCCAATCCTCTTAGTGTCATAGGAAACTTCTACAACCACTCCGCCTCATCAAGTTTACCATTGGATTTCCAAATGGTCATGTCGGTTCCAATATGACAAACAAGGCGCTCCTTTTCGTCTCCCAATAACTTTGAACACTTCTACTTTCCTCCCATCATAGCCATTGTTCATTGCGTTGAACTTATGTTTTCCTTCGCTTGGTTTGAGTTATCGAGTATGATTCAATTTGTCATTGTTGATGATTAGAAGGCAAAAATCCTATAATGCTTCCATTAAGTCATCCCAAGTGATGTATGGTGTTTGCAACTATAGGTACCAATCCATTGCCAACCCTCTTAGTGTCATAGGAAACTTCTACAACCACTCCGCCTCATCAAGTTTACCATTGGATTTCCAAATGGTTATGTTGGTTCCAATATGACAAACAAGGGGCTCCTTTTCGTCCTCCAAGAACTTTGAACACTTGTACTTTCCTCCCATAATAGCCATTGTTCATTGTGTTGAACTTATGTTTTCCTTCGCTTGGTTTTGAGTTGTCGTGTATGATTCAATTTGATAGGGCATCAACATGTCGTTCTCAAGTTGCTCCTCACTAATTGTGTTTGTTGACTTTGAGAACTTTCCTCCATCAACTACACATCCAAAGTCAATGCTAAGACATCTCCCGATGTCAACACACAAGCTTCATGACTGTTGTCACATATAGACCTTTGTTGGCTCTGGTCGATTGCCATAACTCGAACCAGTACCCTGCACACTCCTTTGTGGTTGCACTTGTGTCCAAAAATTGTCTCGTGCATTACTAGACGTGCCCTTTTGCACTTGTTTGTACTAGAATCTCCGCAACAGTTAGTTGCTAGCCATTTTCTTTCGTCTTGAGCATCTTTGTCACATATGTCTCCATCCCATGCTACCTTGTCACGAACATATCCTTCAATTAAATTTTAACCAACATGCATGCTTTCCTCGCACCATTTGTCGCAACCGCTCTATCACATCTTTTCTTAGCGTTCTTTAGGTTGACATTCTACTCCATTGACAGCAACAATGTCACCAAACAAGCTTGGTTCTCTTGTATCACACTTCCTTCCTGATCAAGAAACAAGTCTTTCATCTAACAATTACCCTCCTCACAAGGGGGCCACACAATATTTGTAGTGCTGTCACTAGTATCTATGTATTTATGTCCAAAAAGGAGGAGACATAGAGGTGTTTGCACACCCTCTCTTCCGTAATCATGATGGATTTCTATAGAAGGTCTGCCTTCTACACTTCCATATATTAAAGGGTCTCTTTCAGACTTTGTCACTTGCATGCACACGTCATCTTCACCACATTCATTGTTCGTTACACAATGTGTGATCTGCTCAGACCTACACATCATCCCTTCTCATAGTCATCATTGTCTATGTTGGTGCTCATTGTGGTTTGAAAATCATCCACTCTACTCAAGGCCACTCTTGTCACTACGATCTTTCAATCCAAACTTCTTGTGGCAATGACACCAAATGTAGTACAGATGTCATATAATCCAAAACAGAAGAGCAAAAATTAATAAGAATATAACATACAATGAAATGAATGTATAGCAGTGAGAATAAGCTATAACAGCAAATATATTTCATTAAATTTCATAAACAATATGTCAATGAACCAGTCTCCTATGACAGCAACTTGAGTACAATGCTATCTCTAAACAGTATAAGCATAACAAGGATGAATATGAACATAAACAAAAACATGAGCCAAGACTGGCCTAGGGATGAATATATACACAACAAAGTATTAGGGGAGCTGTTACAACCAACCGACTACTGTGCACCTCAATATATAACTACATTCATAAATTTGAAAAAACATGATGTCTATTATTACAAGATAAGGATGTTGCAAACACACATGCAACAAACCCATGACATGTATGACAAAACTACGAACTAAAAAATTGTATAAAACAAGTGCTCAAAAGACAACTCACTGTAGTGGTGCCTAAGCTGGCATCACATTAGTTTTGCCACCTCCATGACATGACAATATAAAGAAAAAGTTCCATGCTCATTCCTTTGCATAAAGCATGTGCAGGACAGAAAAAATGTAAAGTGCAGATTACAATTAATTTGCATGACTATGTAAAAGACAATTCACCAGCACATGAGCTGTAACTGAATCCACAAAAATAGAGGACTGCAAGAAATATGTGAGTTAAAATTATTGCCAAAAAAGGAATGAAAAAATCAAATGTTTTCAGACAAATATTTGCTTTAAGGTAAAGACTGAATTTCAGAAGAATCCTTGAGAGATGCATACATTGGAACCAAATTCTTCAATTTTATAGCATATTTCTGGAGCAGTAAACTATACACTACAATGTTCCAAAATAATCTGCAATTTCAGAAACAAATGCATCACTGTAAAGGTTACAATGAACTAAGTTGGACTCACCGTCATTGTGTGCTACTCCCTGCACAATATTGAAACAAAGATAGTCGAAGAATTAATTTCTGAATATCAGCATGACATATAAAAAGCAAAATTAGAGCACATTTAACTGAATTTAGTCATATTAAATCAATTTGTATTATACTACCTTTTGCCATCTCTCAATATTGGTCAATATAGTCTTGCCTCGCTGTGCAGTTTTCTTTGCTGCCTGCACATAAACCCAAAAAATATATATATATATATTTAACAAGCTTCACATTTTTATGTCATTCTAAGAATCAGTTTCCATACAACAATAAGTAGAATGTAGTCTGTTATTTCTTCAAAGTGCTTTGTATGTTTCATCTCAAGGAAATCCTTGACTTGCAGTTAAAATTGTTTCTCCTGCCTACAAATTTATGCATTCCTGTAAATATTTCAGGAAGAAGCATAATCACATAGCAATTCATACAGTCGGTCGTCCAGTTACTAATCAACATGAATCCTTGCCTAGCAGTTCTGTCTGGAAACAAATTGTAAGTGCTTTCAAATTAATCTGAAATTTTATTCCAAATTCAAACTCTGCAGGTTTGTTTCGCAATGTCAAGGCAACTTACAGCCACTACCTCATTTTGTGTCTTTACTTCTTTCACATTTATGTTTAACTGCTTCTACTGACTAATCTCTCAACTCTCAAGCTTGTTGCAGATCATTGACTTTGTGTAATAAGAATGGCCTTGAAACCAAAATGTATCGGAGTCAAAAGTCTTTTGACATACAAAGTTAGTTCAACAAAGATACAACTTCATATGCAGAAACAAACAATGAAGTTCATTTATAAATAGGACTTACAGAAAGGTAATCATCAGCTGTCATATAATGCCAGAAAGAAAAATAAAAAAGAACAAGACCAGTGCTTAAATTCTGTAGTACTTAAGGGAAAGGTGAATAATCAAATGAGATAGAACACAGGAAAGAATAGTAAGGAAGAACAAGACCAGGATCTGAATTTTGCCAGTGTCTTTTGAAAAGCATTGTGAGATGTAAAATCTTCGCTGTTGAATATAATCTAATATAGAATGGCTTAATATAATATAATACAAGCCTAAGATTGATCAATTTATTTTCTCAGCCATTGGGTATTCAAGCGCCTGTTGCATACTGCAAGAACTACCACAGACTTTACTAGATCTATGAGACCATGTCTTCCCCTCACAAGTAGCAACCAGGGCATGTCAGAATTCTATATCTGGAGGCCCCTTAGCCTCAGATGAAAGGAAAGCTACTGCTACAAATAATATGCTTTCTTTGAAATTGTTAATTTTTATAGTTAGTCACATAGAAGCAGGACTCAGCAAGCCTTTAAAAACTTGCTGAGTCATGAGCATCATCTTGGCGGCTTAACATGTGAGCTTTAAAACTATATATATATATAAAAGAGCATGTCAGAATTCTATCTGGAGGACCGTTAGCCTCAGATGCAACACCAAGCCTTTGCAAAAACTGGCCTAGATGTGCCATTCACCAGTCAGTTTTAATCATATTTTGCTGCCTAAACTCAAATAATTGTCATCATAGAAGAATTCATCCATCATTCTGCAATTGATTTTGAGGTCAACAATGAAGCTTTTCGTTGTTTATGCTTAAACCCTAGCTTTTTTCATGTTTTGTGTTTCTAGCCAGTTGTGTTGAGTTTTAATGTGCAGCTGCATTTTTACAATGACATTGGGAAATAAATATCCCGCTTGGAAGCATGGGAAATAGGGTTCGATTAAGGGGGAAGTAATATGCAAGTATTATAGGACCTTTACTCTAAGGAAGTGTAAACTACTGGGAATACCATTTAGCAAGGATCAAAGGCCAAGTTGCAGTACTGGGAAAGAATGCAGTCTTGGAGACATTTCACAAGACGAAGGCAGAAAGGTTAAAAAAAAACAAGTAAGGCAGAGCCTTGCACAACTCCTCCAAATCATCATTTTTCCTATGGTGGGTAGTCACATTGGCCCTAGAGTGCACCATGCTAGGTCAGAAGGATCCTCTAGCTAGATTCTTTGTCCCTCTTGTGTAATGTCCCCTTTCTAGACAGTCAATGTTCAGTGGTGATTTAGCCTATTCCTGGGTTCCCATAGGCTAAACAGGGATGATTGGGAACCCTAAGTGGGTTGTTCCCTGGTGATCAGCGCTTCACCAGCTCTCCTCTGCCTCTTTCTGGAGGCGATTCGGAGCTTTTCTTCACCACTTTCTATTTTTAGTAACTTACTATTTTTAGTAAGTTAGGGTTTGGACAGTTGGTGGTGGTGATCCTATCAGGGTTTCTGTTCAGAGAGACATGTTGAGTTGTTTTTTGGTGATTCCAGAGTTAACTGCTATTTTTGGCAGTACTTACTATTTATAGTAAGTTAGGGTTTCTGGCAGATCGGACAGTGCAGTGTTATTCTTTGGCGAAATGGGTGTCCGATTCTATCCCTTGATCGAGGATTGGTTGAGCAGAAGGTTAAAATTTTAATGTGCAAAGATGAATTAAATAAAGTTAAATAATTTATTTAACTTTATAAAGTTCAACCTTATTTTATAAAAGGGGAACGTTGGGGGGACATAAAGTCACTTAGCAAATTAAAATATTAATAAAGTGACTTTAGAAAAAAGAGTAATAAAGGGTTATTTTATAAAAGTGAATTTTAAATTCTTTTTAAGTGTGCAAAACCCTAAAAGTGAGGCGTTGGGTTTATATGGGCTTTTGTGAGCTCATTTGGCATATCCATTGTTTATGAACAACAAAGAAACTCTGTCAAAATTCTTGGAGAATTTGCAGATTTGGCTCTTGGGGACGAAAACCTCCATCGGCAACACTGTTTTCGAAGGTTAAAGGAGCAAATACTTCATACTAAGACCTGGCCGTACAGCTCCATTTTGGCTTGGGAACCCACGGTTTTGCTCATAGCTGGAAAATGGTGGAGTTTATTGTTATGGGTATTTGAGCATTCAAATTTTATGGTGGAGACAACAATTTCTATGCATTAAGACCAGGGTTTGCAGTTAGTATTTATTTTTAAAGGCTGCCGTACAGTTTCAGCCATTGCTGGCAGTGCATTGGGAAGCGTGAAGAAAAAATACAGTTCAGAAACTTGCTTTATTTCTGCCCAGATCTGAGCACCAAGTAAAAACAAGTCTATTGCACTTTACGGCACATCATTCGGAGGTGTATTCGCGAAGATACAAACATTTCTTGCTTTCTGGGTGTCATTTGCAGCGAACTGGCAATTGTCACAGGTCTGAAAATTGTTATTTCTGAATGCTGCTATTTGTAATCAGACATTATATATTGAAATATGATGTAATGAAGTCATTTTACGAAGATTAGATCGTTGTTCCAAATTTCTGTTCATTTCTATGCATTTTCCCTTCATATTTTTATGCATTATACATGTCAAAAGGCACCAAAAACATATGCATCAGTTCTGAAAATCAAAACAGCAGATAACAAGCAAACAAACTCAAAAAATCAGTCACGAAACAGATCAGAAAAAAAAAAAAAATTGCTACAGCAGGGGTATACATTACATCTTGCTAGTCCAAGTTCACAAACCTCTCTTAAAAGCATCTCTACATAAAATCAGGAGAAGCACAAACTTGCAATAAGGACTTATATGTGAATTTCTGATATTTTTCCAACATTCTCTTCAATGTTGCAGGCCCTACATAGTGCAAGACAATTGCAAATGGCCCCACCATTGTTCACACAGGATTTAGTGGACCTACTCATGAATATTTTTAAGGCTCTATCACACAAGTCCATAGACAAATCACAGCTTCAACATGTCCAATGGGTGGACCGAAGGGAAACACCATACATTGATCAATTTTTTGGTGTCTTTCATAAGAGGATTACTGTTCCCTCAAAACAACTGATGCATTGGCACAAATTAAGAGTCTTGAAAATGCTTGTCCGATTGTTGGAGGTGGGAGAAGGAAACCAAATTATCATGGGCAACATAACAGCACATGTGGCAGTAAGGTTATAAGGGATAAATTCCCCACTATTTTTCGGGCTTCATATGCATCCCATTATCTTATTTTGATTCTCTAAGGCATTGGGAAACTTGCATGGGTGTCTAAAGTTGTCGGAAAAGCAATATTCCAAAATACATTAGAACCATAAATGGGTCCTTAACCTAATGATACAACTCACTGACACAAGGGGCTTATGTGACCTGGGCTAAAAATCCTTGCTAAAAATCTACTTTCTGTTTGTTGCTAGGCCTGAAAACAAATCTGTTTCAGATATGTGGATGAGAACAAAATCTAAAGTAGTCAATGAGAATTAAAACCAATTTATTTATTTTTTTAATGGGTTATATGGGATTGAACTGGGCTCCACCTGTATTATATCAAGACCACATAGTGATTTTACAACAGCTTAGCAATTATGCACGTATTGTTTGGCAAGATTCAAACCTGGGTCTTCTCCTTGAAAGTTGAGGAATATGACTGGTTGAGCTAATGTCATTTGATAGAATAAAAATCAATTTATTACATAAAAATAATTTTTCAAATAATAATTATGAATAATTGTTTCAGATAATAATCTTAGATTTAAGACTTACATAAGAGGGCTGAATTTTAGTTATTTCTAACTTAAAATTCCATGAGGGCTCGTATTTTGAATGAATATGAAACTATGTTGCATGCAGACAGATATAGAATCTGATATGAATATCAGATACAGATACGACAAATATTCAAGACCTTTGATATGAATATGACTGGATACACCATTATAAGCATATATATTTTATATATTAAAAGAGTAACATAGAATACAAAACTGTTTACATGAAAAAAAAAAAAAAAAAGATATTTTCATTTATTAAGAAGATGAATGTCATTGTTTCTTAATTTTATTTTTATTTTAATCTAATAGCATGGATATAGTTCCATAGGTGCCTAGGCCATAACTACATGTATTAGATATGGACCAAATAGGGGTGTATATTAAGATACATTTGGATATGTTTTTCACATATGTAGATATGTTTGGATAAAATATCAATGAAGCATTTTATCCATATTCATATCTGATACACAGATATGTGTATCTAGGAAAGAGGAGTGCCGGATACATTGACTATGATACGAAATCCGACATAATAATTTTCATCTTATTCAGATCACAAATGGTTTCAAGCATTATAAATGCTAAGGAAAATGGTTTCAAGCATTATAAATGGATGAAATTGAAATGTTTGTCCTTTCTTCTGAACGAGTATAAAAAATGATAGAATAATAAAATAATTCAACAACTTCCATTTCCCATAATTCTATTCCTTTTCAAGAGGCAGTGTTCTAACCAAAAGTATTTCAAAATATATGTCAGGATCACGAAATACCTCTTCCACAATTCCTTTCCCGGAAACAACCTTTTCTTTTGTTTCTGATATGCTTCTTTTCAGCAATGTATTTGTTGAAGCTGCAGCAGAAAGAATTCGCTCCTGCACAGAATCACGTGACATTTGGGATGACTGCTGCTGTCTAGATTGCTGAAACAGAGTCCATCGTGATTTTACTACAGTTCCAGCACGTTCAGCTGCTTCTGCAACACTGGATCCTGCATCCTTTGCAACCTCTCCAACAAATGTGCCTGCTGTATGGCTTGCCTGCTTTAGCTTGATACCTATATATAAAAAGGAGATAATAAATTGGCACCTATTTAGCTGTGAATCCATTAACAGCAACACAATAATTAAGCAACCATGATAGAAATTATCTGCGGCTTTATAATGAACTGTCTGCAAGTTTCATTGACAACTTGAAGTAATTTTGAGTTTTAATAAAATGGTTACACATTTTTCTATTTTGTGAGTAATGACAGGCTTATTCGCATAGCACTTAGCTGGTGTGCTGATCATGTTATGTTCAAGAACAATTGGCCTAAATTACTGCATACCTGAGTGCCTGCCCTGAGGCCTGCTTTGCAAATTACCATGAATCAAATTTAGCTCAGATCCCCAGTTTGCCAATTAGATTGCAGATTCATGCAGGACTCTCATAAGGTTTATGTTGATCTTGACTGTAATGAAGAAGAGCTTGTTACCAGCAGATGAACAAAGATGACCACAATCTTCTTCTTTTTTCCCCTTTTAAAAGGAGCCTGGGTGGAAATATGTCAAAAATATTGCCCAATGCAAAGTCTATGTTAGAATAAGTTCTTTCGTTTCAATTTCTTCTTTTAATGCCTTGGTCAGTGCTTGTACGATGTGGTATAATGCATTATGTCAAATGCTGATATTTTAGATATGTTCTGATCTATCACTTGACATATTCTAAATTCACTATTATGCAAATTCCTAGGGTCTTCCTTCTCTCCACCATGTAATTCAAGATGTAATGTCAGTACAAACTATAGTTCAAATAGGTCACATTATAATTTTATAAATAGCAGTCCAGTGGAGATGCTTAATGGCTATTTCAAGCATTATGTCAGTGCTAAAGTCTTTTGGTGTCTTGGTCAGCGCTTGTACAATGTGGTATACTGCATTCTGTCTAATGCTAACATATTAGATTCGATTGTAATAATCACGTTACATATCCTAGATTCACTCCTACGCAAATCTGTAGGATAATTTATTTTGTGTTCGCATTGCATGCTGTAAAAGATTTGTCTTGATGTTAATCCATGAGAGCTGAGCAGTCCACTTTCTTGTGATCTATTCTATAAAGTTATAAACAAATATGTCACTTTGCTAAGAAAATTTCCGCAAAAGCTATTGTACTTCAATTTGCTCAAACCTAACAGACAGTTGACGAAATATTTACTCCTTTTACATTGCATTATGTTAAATATTCCTGTTAAGGTTACTGCAGAACAACTTTCATTAAAAAATGCAGATCCTAGTTGTTCAGTTCCCAGCAATGTCCTTTAAAACATATATATTTGGTTTCCTTGGGAAATTTTCCGGCAGAACGCACTTCACTTTACTTTGATTTTGCTATGGCTTCTCATATAAGTTCAGGCAGCATTCCACAAACATCTTTAGACAACTTAACCAGATTTTTGCCTAAAACCAAAACTTCTTCCACAAAAATATTTAAAAAATTATAAAAAAAAAAATTAGAAAAAAAACGTGATTTCAGCTTTAATCAAGTTTTACGAACTTAGCTTTAGTGAGAATGTTCCCAAAGACTTTTAAAAACTTCCCTTTAACCAATTTATTTTCCATTTAAAATATTTTAAGATGCTTCAACCAAAATTTCGTCGGGAAAAACATTATACATTTAACTTTAATCGAAATTTCTTCCACAAATCTTACGAAATCCGATTCGTTCAAAAGTTTTCCCTGTCAAACTTCATGAAGTAGAAAATGTACTTACTAGAAGACGAGAAAAATCCCGTAGCCCTTTCTCGCCACTGAGAAGACACTGTGGACGACATGTGCCCTTCCACCAGCTCTGAAAACCCCCCCTCAACCTACTATAACCTTCCTATGCTTTCCAAAAGCCTTGCCGCACAATACTCCGAATTCAATCGCTCGAGCCCACTGCTATTTGGCTACAAGAATCATAACAATCTCAATCAGCCAAAAAAAAATGGTAAGAAATTTTGTTTTATGCTCCTCCCAAACAATCGTCTTCCTGGGGTCCAAGGGAAAAGACAAAAACTTAATACAAAAACGACGCTCGTGTAATGATCGTGAATCACACGATCAAGTCAAGATCCTCAAATAAATACAAAATCACTTCAAAATTCATCGCCTCATCTCTGAAATTTAACGTTAAATCTGACGAAATCCAGTCTAGATTGCTCGGCGGATCTGAGAAAACTTCCGAACAGAGAGCTTTCGGCTGTCTTTATTTTCGTTTTATTTTTTCCAGCTTTAATTTCGCATTAAAGTGTGCGCATGTCTTTTCGAATTAAGCTTGCGTATTTAAAATTAAGAATAAAATATAAGAACAATAACTGATTATGATGACGTGCACCATATGAAACGCGTTGTTTGTGGGACCTTTCGTTGTTTACCGTGTGAGTTAAGCGGCAGACCACGGTAGACTTTTCTAAGGTGAAGGTCGTTGCTTTGGTACGAGAGAATGTAAATTGTGAATTTCTAGGTTAATTGAAAATTGACCATCATTTATAGTCGGTTCATGTCCGGATTGCTAAGGGGATATGACTCATCCGTTTTTCATGGCAGGATTGGGGTTTGCCAGCATGGCATCCATAAGGTACCAACGTTGACAGGCAGTTTACAAGCCCAACAGTTAATATGCTTGTTTTTTTTTTTTTTTTTAAAAGGAGATTGCACAGGACTAGAGTTAACTATCAAGTGATAATGGTGACTCGAACCAAGATGAGACTTAACCTTTAAATCCCAATCTATTAAATCCTATATAAAAATCATTTGTATATTAATGATAGAAAGGTTTTAGAGTTAGTTTGGTTCAGACTTAACCTTTAAATCCCAATCTATTAAATCCTATATAAAAATCATTTGTATATTAATGATAGAAAGGTTTTAGAGTTAGTTTGGTTCATTGGTCTTAAATTATTATTTATTTGTTAGAGATAGAAAGATGAGCTTTTTGGTAAAAGTCATTTTTTTTATATAAAAGATAATAAATAAGAAGTAAAGGTAAAGTAGTTATTTATTTTATAATATTATAAGTATTTTTTATTAATATAGGAAATCAGTAAAAAATTTATCTGAAAGTTATAACTATAAAATTATATACAATTCAATGAATTAAAGTTTTAAACTTTTTATTAAAGTTCTAAAATTTTAATGTGAGAACCACTCATTTAAATTAGGTAAAGACTATCTATTATAAATAATGGGTTCAAATCTTTGGAAGGTTATGATCAACCTTCCCTTCTTAAGAGGCATGAGGTGATCACCAACCTCAATAATTCTTCTTCTTGTTTTTATAGGGAATGTAAGGAAGGTAATTGGGTTTTATTTATTATTTCTTTTATATATAAAAGAAATGGAGTTGATTTATTATAATAAATTTTTGTTTTTATTTATTTTTTTAATATTTATATGATATGTATGTATTAATTAGCAAAATTTAAATGAGGGTTTTTTTTTTAAGTTGAGGTGTTTAAGTTTATATCAATTAACAAGATTTGAATATAAGTTTATTTAAATGATCCAAGTATGCTATGTATTTATCACGAGATTTGAACCTAAATTTCTTTGACTAAGTTTTCTTTTTTGAAAGTTATGGTATTTAATTAGTGAATGAGTATTAAGATTAGGCTATTATAATTAGAACCTTACTCTATGATGTAGAATTCTTCACTTCTTTTTAATTATTTTAAAATATTAAGGTTTACCAATTAATTTTAAATATTCTAATTAAAATTGTAAGGTATATTTATAAAATTAAAACCTATGATTCTCACTTCTAATTTTAATTAACAAAAATATTTTATTAAAAATAATAATAATTTTATAATTAATGTTCAAGTTTTAAAAAATACTCAAAATAATACCGTATTAATGAATCATGGAATCTTGCTATACAGATAAAAATTCAAACCTCTAATCATAAAATAAATATATAAATACATTAAAAAATAATTATAAAAAAAAAATCTTATTTCTTTTTAACCGGTAAAAATTACATCGTTGGTATACTTATTGTTATGTGTTTTTTTAATAGAAGATTAGTTTTAAAGCCATGATTTTATTTTCTTAAATCAATAAAAGGTACATCCTCACATATAGTTGTTTTTTTGTTTTTTTCAATATAAATAATAGAAGTTGTTTTGAATGGTATTTTTATTTATTATCAAGAATATGGTATTAAGTTCACATTTTAATTTAGTTTTTTTCAATTAATGTTATTTTTTAGCATTATTTTTAATAGAAAATAATAAATTCAAACATTAATTTTTAATAAGAGACATTAAAATTATTTTTTATAAAGATTTTGTTTATATTATAAAAGATGTTTGGAAGAAAATAATATATTAATAGACATGAGTTTAAAAGGTTAAATTTTTTTACTTTATAGGTGGAGACTCAAGTTCAAATCTTGTTAAATAATACATATATAATTGTTAATTGTTAAGCTATTATAATATCATTATAAGGTCACATTGTAGTTGTTGTGAATATTACTTATTCACCTTATGATTATGGAGGTTATATAAAGTTGGAAAGTAGTTGTAACTCTCAATCTCTAACTTTTTTATTTTATATGTATATATTTTTATTACATCAATACAAATGTTGATCATAGTTGATGAATCTATTTTATATTTCTAACATTTGGTATCATAGTAGTCTGATATCATAATGAAGCTTTCATTTGTGAAAGTGATCCAATTATCGAGGAGCTGGAGACACCTCTCAAAGTTCATGAAAACATGTTGTCATTGGTGAATCCAGAAAGGAGTAGACATAAGAGACCTTGTCGTTTAGAGAAGAAAAATATTCTTTAAATCCTTATTTGTCTTTGTAAATCTTCTTCATATTCTTGTTTGTGTTTAAAGGTATCATAGACATTTATTTCATATAAGAGTTGTAGAGTCATCTAAAAAAAATCAATTTATACCAAAAGTGTTGTCATCACGAAATTGATTGTTTTCGTCTAAAAAAAGAAACAAATTGTTGTCATTTGGTGCAAGAAATATGTTGTCTGAAGAAAAGAATGAGTCATCTAGAGCATTGCACTAAATGTATTGGCAATCAACTCCTTTCTAAAGTTGTCGTCTATAAGAACCATCTAGAGCTACTATTGTATAGAGTTGTCATCATCTAAAGTTGTCGTTTGGAGTTGTTATCATCTAAAGTTATTATTTGGAGCTATTGTCATCTAGAGCTATTGCTATCAAGGGTTGCTATTGTTATCTGAAGTTATCATCTAGAGTTATTGTTGTGTGGAGCAATCATCTAAAGCTACCATCTAGAGTTGTCATCTAGAGCTATTATCATCTAAAGCTACTATGCCATCAAAATGAGTGTCATCTAAAGTGAAATTGGACTCTATTATCTATTGACCAAGCTATCTAGAAATAAATATATCTAATATATGCACAAGGATCGTCTATTATGAAGTTACCATTTGAAAACAAGTGTTATTGGTCAAAGGATTGTGTCACAAATTTAAAAAAGCATATGTTACCTATGGTTTACTAGGAGAAAGTGTTGATCTACTACATGGAAAGAAGAGACGATCCAAAAATAGAAATGAGACACCAATATATTTAAATAATAAATAAATAAATCCCACATGCTCCATGGGAAGGTTACTTGGAGACTTTAAAAAATATTTTTATTTTTATCGTTATTCAATGAAGATGACAAGATGGACGACTTGGCATTTTTATTACCTTAGAACATTGACTGAATATTCCTTGAAGATTCAAGGTGAAGGGAAAATAACTCAAATCTTGTACCTTATTTTATTTTTTTAATGGATTATATGGGATTGAAACAGTCCCACCCATATTACATCATCAGCACATAGTGCTATTACAACAAAGCTTAGATATTATCCATGTATCATTTGGCAAGATTTGTACTTGGATCTCCTCCTTGAAATGTTGAGGAATCTAACAGGTTGAGCTAATGCCACTTAATAAACCTTGTGCTTTGTTTTTGCCTAGGAAGATTTTATTATTTTCTTACAATTAGAGGTATTGATTGTTGCATGAGTATATGTTTATATATATTTGTTGTAAAGCTCTTTTTGAGACCATTCTAATGGAAGCATTTGTTTATGGTTGTAAAGCTCCTTTTGAGACTATTCCAATGAAAGCAATTTTTTATGGTTTCATAAAGATTTTTCATGGTTGTAAATGCCCCAAAGATGTTATTTTTTATTCATGGTTGCTAAAAAGTGAGTATTATTCCATTTGGAAGATAGAATTAAAGGTTCACTTGAAGTTCGAAGACTTATGGGGAATGGTATATGGTATTGTACAAAGACATGTCATCGATCTAGATGAATAAAGAAAATTTGATAAAGCTTATCAAAAAGCCAAATTGATCATCATGTTTGACATAATTAATAATATTTAGTCATGCATTTGATGTTCTAACCACAAAGGATGCATGATACAAACTTAGTATGGGGTTCAAGTCTAAGAATTAGAATCAAAATATACCCCTATAGACCAATTGCATTACTTGAAGATGAAGAGCAATGAGAATATAGAAGGTTTTCTATGATGAATTATTCAATTATGAGCTCACTATAAGCTTTAGGAAAAACTATCAATGATGATAAGCTTATTTTAATAGTGCTACATGCATTGCCACCAATGTTTTTTTTGTAACAACTCTGAATGTGATAAATTAGTCCTACTTTAGAGACTTTTGTGAATTTGCTTCAATAGGAGGAAGTAGTTTGAGAGATGAAGATTGAAGATGAATTTGATTTTCTTATGCATAAAAAGGACAAGAAGTCAATGCATTAAAAGAAAGGTGACAAACCCCAACAAGCAATAGAACCAATGAAAAGGCAAAGGACCAAAAAAACAACATCAAGGACAAAGACATATCACAAGTTTGATTTATGGAAAACCATGGCACATCCTTTAGAAGTGTTGACACAACACATTCTCACAAGGATCATCTAAGAATTCATTAGAAGGTAAGCAAAATAATTCTCATTGGCAAAGAAGAAATACATAGCAATACCAACATGGCAATGTAGGTAAGGATGCTGATTCTAATGCAAAAGGAGAAGACTATGTCTATTCAATTCAATCTCCTTATGTTGTTTTAAAATCAAGCCCAATTTGGTACGTCAATTTAGGATCTACTAGACATATGATAGGTCAAAAGAAATGGGTCGTGATCCTTGACTATTCATCTTATCGTGAGCAAGTAACACTTGGAAATAATTTGACATACACCATTGTTAGAATCAATAATGTTCGATTGCGAGGGTACATGTCTAATTCAAGTTCCTTATGCGTTTGACCTCACAAAAAACTTACTTTTTATTAATCAATTGCTTGATCATAATTTACATAAAGTTTTGAAAATAGTTGCAAAATTTTTTTATCTCATTTGAGAAAAAATCAGAGGTTTGAAATTCATTGCTCATGCTGTTGGCATAGGCAAGATTTTTTAGCTTATGGTTGTAATACGAATAATCAAGCATTGACTACCAAGATATATGAAGTTGCCTCACCATGATACAGTTGATTTGGACATCTAATATTTGGTCATTTGAAATCACTCCTACATCATGACATGCTACATGGGATTCCATCTTTGAAAAAACCTCATGACCTTTGTACGAGTTATTTGGTTGGAAAGCAACATCGAGCTCCATTTGTCTCAAGTAATCATAGAGTAGTTGGATCACTTGACTTGGTGCATACTGATCTATGCAGACCCATGGATACGAGTTTTAGTGATTGTAGATATAATCAATTGTTTGTTGATGATTATACACGATGGACATGGGTGTCCATTTTTCCTAAGAGTTCATAGCTCGTGTGGAGAAGATCGTTAGTCATCCCATTCGTACATATTGCTAAAATTGATGGGGAGGATATTAGTATTCATTTTTTTTTCTTTCCTTAATCAACGTGGCATGAAATGATAGTTGATAAATTCCTATGTGCCTCAACAAAATGGAGTTTTTTTTTTGTTGGATAATAAGAGGTTGTACTCGTGTCCCCCACCCTTGAAAAATTACAACTCTATTCTTTAGAGCTTGAGATTTTACAAATAGATATACTTATCATCTCAATTAAGATGTTATAGCTAGAAACCTACATCATTTTACATAAACTGTTTGAATTCTTGATTTTCATTTTGGATATTTTTAAAATTTTGTATGAATGCAAATATTCCATAATTTAGCATCCTTATTGACATTTTTCTATAGCGGCCTTCACAAAACAAAGCTTCACCTCTACTATATATGCATTGCACTATGTCAAAAATGTATGAGATGGTTGTTATGATCTTCAATATGTTATGCATGTACTTTTTAGGCTCTCCTACACTTTTTTTTTTTTTTTGTTAAGTAACAGTATATACATAGCAGGTTTTTTAAGAGGATCCCAAAACCTTATAACAGAAAAAAGGAAAGCACCTTTAAGGCCGCAAGGTTGAGACCGGAAAGCAAGTCTCAGACCAAATTACAACAAATTTAAACATAACAGTCGATCCCCACAAGAAAAACAAAAAACTTCCCAGCAACAAAATCTCGGAACCGGGCGAAGAGAGCAGGAAACGCCGACCATCTTAGATCTTCTTGGGGTCCTCCTGACCGCCAGAGGGTCCACCCGAGTGCTCCTTGAGTTTGCGGAGGCAATGGATCACCGATTCAGCTCCCTTGGTGATGTTTCCCATGGCATCAATGGCCAGATCAATAAGCAAGTTTAGTGGCACCTTATTCTGCTCCGAGTCCGAGTTCGAGCTCAGATGGAGCGGAGGACCGACATCGACTTTCACCTTTGATTTCTTGAGCCGTCTCGAAGATCTGACGGTTGGAGGATTGTCTTGAGCACGCCTGCGGCTGCGGGAGTCGCTCTTGAGAGGGGACTGCCTGGGAGGACTAGGGGCCTCACCCTGGGGAGTATCGAGGACAGGGGAATCCGGAGGGTTGGAGGCAAGGGGAGGGATTTCCTTTGGGGGAGGCCTGTTGGCTGCAACATGGCGAAAGATGACCGCCATTAGCCCCTGATGCCGTGACTTGGATTTAACCTTCAGGGCAGACTCTACAGAGTAGCAAAGGGAATAATGGAGGAAGTCAGGGATGCAGAGCTTTTTGGAAGAGCGAAGGTGGTTAACGAAGCTGATGTGGTAGCTTCGAAGGGGTTTGTCGGGATCATCACAACAAATGAACTGCATCAAGGGCTTCATGGCCCAGCTCCAAGGCTCATCCAGTGAACTTCTGAAGAGGGCCGACTTATCCCATCCCAGGTTCTTCCCTTTGTCGGGGAATTGATCCAATTCCTCCTGCCAGTTATGTTTGTCACGACGAATGAAGCGCCCAGAAGACGACAACCCGGTAATGTCGATCATGAGGTCAAGATTGACCTTCAAATGAATGCCCTTGACGCGAACCTTGCCAGCATGCCAAGTTCCCATGAAATCCTTGGTGATTTGATCGTCAGGGCCCTGGAACTTGCTGAGGAATGGAATGAGCCCAAGGGCTTTCATGAACACTGTTTCCTCTTCGGACAGAGAAGAGAACACTGGTTCGAGGTACGGCGCAGCCATGAAGGGAGCCGAGGGAAAAATGGAGGGGCACTGAGGAAGCTGTTGCGATGGATAGGATTGCCTGAAAAGAAGGCTTAGACAATGGCAGGAAGAGAAGGCTCTGAACAATCCGACGTGAGGATAATTAAGAACACTTCGTCTGCCCAGAAAGGACGTCGAAACAAAATTTTTGCATGCATGGGAAAGAGGGATCAGCTGAGGTGGATTCGAATTGGCGAGGGGAGAGGCAGCCAGCTCCCGAGGAACAAAAATCGCCGCCATCCTAGTCACGCCCGTAACGTGAATGAACACCTGTACTGCCATGATTCGCCAGGCCTTGCCTGGGGATTGCGCGGTTCTGTCATGACAATTGGAGATTAGGCCCACGGTGGCACTGAACGACAGCCAGAATTTCGAAAGAGATAAGTCCAAGAGGGCCCCACTTGGCATAAGGATGTTGCATGACGTGGCCAATCGTGAGGATCTGACGCGGGTCATTGACATTTTTTGAGGTCTGACGCTGCCACGTCAGAGATGTCTTGTGGAAACCCGTGATCCCAGATGGTGAGACTGCCGGAGGAGGATCCTCTGTTGGCCAAGAGGTCGGCCAGGGCATTCCCTTCCCGGTAGATGTGTTGGCATCTATGGTTCCTGCTTCGAAGGATTCGTCGGGATTCCTGGATGGTGTTGAAAACTCGCCACGCAGGAATCTCATCCTTAGTCAGATAGTTGATGATGTTCATGGAGTCGCCTTCTACGATGACTGCCCGGGGATCCTCTTTGATGAGAACTAGGCCCCTCCACAGGGCCCTAGCTTCTGCAACATGGTTGGTTTGGTGGCCCAAGTCTTCAGAAAAAGCAAGTAGGACCTTTCCTCGGTGATCCCTGACCGCACCGCCAGCACTAGCCGCTCCAGGGTTCCCTTTGGATGCCCCATCAAAATTTAGCTTGATCCAACCATGGGGGGGAGGAATCCACCGGGCAAGGGTTCGGGGGTGAGGTAAAGGGTTCTCCACGGGGGAATCGACCGAGATATTGAGAGACTTGAGGATGAGGTCTTCCCGGGAGGACGGACGAGGACTGGGACAGTGAATAAGATTAGCATTTTTAGAGGCGAAGGCGAGGGCTCTGGAGGCGACAGAGGGAGGATCCCAGATAGAAGACCCAAAGACCCTTCTATTACGCTCTAGCCACACTTGCCAGACCAGGTGGTGAAGGCATATGTCCCAGAGGAACCGGAGTTTGTGGTTAGCAAAGGGTTGGGGCCATTGGAGGAAAACTTCGCACAAAGACTTGGGAGGAGCCCATTGGATTCGAAAGGTGGAAAAAATGAAACCAAGTGCAGCCGAGGTGAAGTCGCAGTGGAGGAACAGGTGATCAGTGGATTCCCAATTTGCTTGACATAGAAAGCACCTGTTGGGAAGGGGGATGCCCCTTTTGATGAGATTCTCAGTAGTGAGAGCTTTGTTTTGGAAGGCTAGCCAAGAAAAGAAGGCAATTTTAGGGATGAGGTGTTTCTTCCAGACAATATGGGAGGGCGACACAGGGTGGGTTTTGAGAAGGGAGAAAGCAGACTTAACAGAGTAGGAGCCCTTGTCCGACCCAGCCCAGGTGGGTTTATCATCCCTTTGCTCAGAGGGGATAGTGACTGCTTGAAGCATAAGGTTAAGGCCAAAAATCTCAGGGCTGTTGCCATCGAGGGTCCTCCACCGGGGTTGGCCCTCCTCCCAGACGATGAAATTAGACACCTTTCATTCCCTGCTGGTATCGAAGACTGTTTGAAGCCCCACAAGATCGCCCCTGTCACTCAGGGGTTCGTCCGTTAGCCATCTGTCGTTCCAAAAATCGATGTTGCGGCCATCCCCGAGAATCCATCGGAGACCTTTTTGAATTAGCGTTTTGGAGTGAAACACAACTTTCCAAAAGGCAGAGCCATTGGGGTGGTTGCTTGATTCGAGGAAGGAGCAATTGCCCATATATTTTTTAGACACCATTTGGATCCATTCAGCTGGGTCTTTAGAGATAATCCTCCAAGCATGTTTGCCCAACAGGGCAGCATTCATGTCGGACAGCTTCCTGTAGCCAAGGCCCCCCTGCTGCTTGCTTCTGCAGACTGTGTCCCACGCCACGAGGGGAATCCTGGATTTGTCTTCGGATCCCGACCAGAGGAATATTTTTTGGATATGTTCAATTTGCTTGCACACTGACTTGGGGAGAGTGAAAACTGACATGAAGTAAATGGGAATGCTTTGAAGGGTGGAGATTGAAAGGCTGGCTTTCGTCGCTTGGGACAGAAGTTTGCCTTTCCATGCTGCTAGCTTCCGCTGGAATCTTTCTAAAACATTGTTCCACATGCTCTCTTTCGCCCTTCCCCAGAATAAGGGGAGTCCCAGGTAGGAGGATGGGAGGGATCCTTCAGAGCAGCCCAGGATCCGCCCAATTCGGCCCTTGCGCTCGGGGGGGTGTGCAAAAAGAAAAGCTTGCTTTTGGAGAAATTTACCTGCTGCCCTGCCGCTTTCTCGTAGAGGGAGAGAATGAACTTGATGGTTTTAGCTTGGATGACGGACGCCTGAGTTGAGAGGATGGTGTCATCAACGAATTGCTGGTGAGTGATAGGAGTGGAGTTAGAAACCACTTGAATACCTAAAATTTTCCTCGCCACTCTGGCCGCAGACAGGGATCTGCCAAGGGATTCTGCCAAAATGATGAACAGAAGAGGGGATAGAGGATCCCCTTGGCGGAGGCCTCTAACGCTGGGGAAGAAACCAGCGGGGGACCCATTGACCAGCACCGAGAACCAAGCAGAGGAGAAGCAATTGTGAATTAGCTGAACCCACTTGGGGTGGAAACCGAATTTCAGAAGGATCTCCTTGAGAAAGTCCCAATCAACCCGGTCGAAAGCTTTGGTCATGTCGAGCTTGAGGAGGAAGCTTGATTTTTTGCTGTGGAAAGCGGAATGAAGGGTTTCATGAACCGTAATGACTCCGTCCAGAATGTTTCTACCTTTGACCGAGCTCCCCTGGCAAGGGTCAATGATGGAGGGGAGGATGGGTTTCAATCTGGATGCCATTGATTTGGTGAGAATTTTATACAAAACATTGCACAGGCTTATGGGCCAAAAATCAGCCATGGATCGGTAGTCAGGGGATTTGGGGATCAAAGCAATGAAAGTAGAGTTGACAGTCCGGGGAATGGGTCGGGATTGCATATCCCGGATGGCAGCACAGACATCCGATCCAACAATTTCCCAGAAGGCTTGGTAGAAATGAGGAGGGAACCCGTCCGGCCCGGGGGCTTTATCCGCCTGCATGGAGAACACCGCGTCCTTGATTTCCTCATCAGAGAAGGGTTTTAGAAGGGAGGAATTGGCCTCTTCGAAAACAAGGCTAGGAATGTTACCCAGGAGGGCAGACTTGGCCCGGGCAGAGCTTTTCGGGGGGGATCCGAGGAGGTTTTGGAAAAAGGAGACAACCTCATCTCTGATTCCAAAAATATCTTCAGTGGTTGATCCGTCACTATGGTTTATCTTGCTAATCTTACTGGATCCCCTGTGCCTCATGGTCGAAGCGTGGAAAAATCTGGTGTTAGAATCACCTTCTTTGATCCACAGATCCCTGGATTTCTGTCTCCAGAAGGTTTCCTCCCTGGCTAATGTATTGTGAAATTCAGCAAGCAGGTTCCTTTCCTCTTCTCTGACTGCAGCCCCGGAGTCTCCTGCTTCGATCCTGCTCTCAATAGCTTGAAGCTGATCTAACAACGCTTTCTTGCGAACAAAAATGTTACCAAAAACTTCTTTGTTCCAAATTCGCAATTTATCTTTGATGAACTTGAGCTTCTGAGTCACCCGAAACACAGGTGACCCTCTGAATTGTTGATTCCACCACTGCGCCATCTCGCCGCGGATGTCCTTGTGATTGAGCCACATGGATTCGAACCGAAAGGGGGTTCGAAAGGAAGGGATTTTACCCACCTCAAGAAGAATGGGATTGTGATCCGATCCAGTTTTGGTAAGAGCTGAGAGGGACGCATCACCAAAAAAAGGAATGGCTTCCTGGGACATTAGGAATCTATCCAGTTTGACCTGGATCAGTCCGCCTCCAGTTCTTCTATTGCTCCACGTATAGAGAGTCCCCTTGAGTGGGATATCAATGAGTTCATTGGAATCAACGAAGTCCCTGAGATCTTCAGTGGTGCGGTGGGTGGCAACCAATCCACCTTTTTTCTCTGTAGGGAACAGAGGGCTGTTGAAGTCCCCTCCAACAATCCATGGTATGGTGCTGAAAGAATCCCTCATCAGAGTGAGGGTTTTCCAAAAATCAGCTCTCTCAAGGGGAGAGTTTGGGGCGTACAGGTTGGACATGATCCAAGAACGATTGCTAGAAATGCAGTGAAACAGAATATTGAGAACTCTGCTGGAAGAAGAGAGAAGTCTACCTTCCACTTGAGACGGATCCCACAGGCACATCAGGCCTCCGCAGGAACCTTGAGCAGGGTTGTACAAAGCTTCGTCGTGATGCCAGATGACTCTGGCGGCTTTCTTGGAGGAGCTCTCATCACATTTGGTTTCTTGCATGATGAAAATAGAGGGTTTGGATTCCTTTCGAATATTAGCAGCAAGTCTGACCTTAGCTGCACTGTTGAGACCTCTCACGTTCCAGGAGAGCATCTTCATCTGGTAGATTTGAGAGGTTTTTTGCCTCCCTTCGCCTGTTGGAAGGGGGGTTTGGAGCTTTTGGAAACTTCCTTCAGAGGATCGTCATTGTCAGTGAATAAGGTCCGTTGGGAGCCATTTGCTATGTCGTCCTCGGTTGCCCTGATACGTTGGTCATTGGCAGAAGGTCGCCCTCTCCTTTTCTCGCTTTCGATGTCCATAGCCTGAGCCTTGCTCCTAGTATTCTTTGGGCTGAAGTTCCCGGATGGACACTGGTGGGTTTGGAAGTTCTCGATCTCCTGGAGGATGGGTTTTAGGGCTTCTTCACTAGCAGCCCCAACTTCGGAAGGAGTAAGGGAAGGTTCCATTGAGGCAGCGATAGGGATCGTTTCAAGGGGATGGGGATCTACAGACGGGATTCCTTCTTGACTCACTTCTTCAAAACCTTGGGTTTCTGGGGAAGCTTTAGGGGGATCCTCTATAGGGGCAGAAGTTTCGCATTTTTGCCTTGGCTCATTAGTTTTCCCGCATTTTCTTCCTGAGACATGCGAGGTGTGTTTCAAGGCCCTAGATTGGGGACATTGGTGATTCAGGTGGCCTTGAGTGTTGCAGATGGAGCAAAAGGAAGGTTTGTTCTCATATTCGAGAGGTTGTTTTTTAATGAGGGTCGAATCTTTGAAGAGATTGACATAGGAGGGAAGTTCAGATTCTAGATTGGCATTCACACAAATACGTGCATGGACCATACGGGAGCGTACCTTGGTGGAGGAATCGACAGCGATGAGGTCGCCAATGGTGCGAGAAATCCCTCTCAGAATTTCCTCATGCCAGCATTGGAAGGGCAAGTTCGGGAGACGAACCCAAATTGGCGCAACATTGATGTTCTGCGTTTTCGGGTCGAAGTCCTCGCCCCATCTGCGGATGAAGAGGCTTCGTCTTCCCAGGAACCAGGGTCCGCCAGAAAGGATGTTGCAGGAATCTTCTGCATTATTCAGTCTGATCGCAAAAAACCCCCGGGATAGGGCCACTAATTGCATGTTGCCACTCGTTCGCCATTTGCCGCAAGCCCATTTTTGGATTGTCTCCATGTCAGGTCTGCCCCCGATGAACTTGCCAATGAGGGTGAACTTTTCTTGATCAACGTAGCTGTTCAACAAACTGCCTGGGATCACCAGGTCGAAACCTGAAGGGATCAGGGGTTGGGAAAGGGTCGGGGAAGGTGACCCTTTCGAGACCGCATGGGCGTACGAGCCCTGGATCGGAGGGAAAGACCCTCTATCGGGGGGTTTTTCATGACGGGAAGGAATCTCTCCTTCCTCAGGGGGTTCAGACTCTGGATCGCCTGAACCAGAAACCAGGGGACCAGATCCCCGAGGCGGGCTGCCAGACCTTCCGCTCGTCGTCGCTTTCCCGCTATCCGTTGTCCTCCCGCTCATTTTTTCCTCTTTCAGACACATACCTCATAATAACCCTTATGGCTCTCCTACACTTCTTATTGATGAGGTATTTAAGTATTTCTTACATCATCAAGGTAGGAAAAATGAACGTAAGGGAAACTTTTTTTTAATCAAGCACATCTACAAGAAGTTATAGTTAAATATTAGAATGAAAAATGACCAAAAAAATGATAAAAAATCTAAGAAGCCCTTCAAGAAACCCACTTGTAAGTTTTACAAGAAAGAAGGACACAAGGCAATATTTTGTAGGCTTCAAATCAACAATTTAGAAGAAGCAACAAGAAAGGGGACATTGATGCTACTCTATTTTATGCTTAAGGTGAGGGAAGATCTGAATGAGAATACTCATAGGTTTATGTTTTAGTCCACCTACATATTGGACATCCACCTCCACCTCTTTGGATGAGTGAATGTTAATCTAGGGATAAATAGACATATGAAAAACCATAACACCTTCTTTCTAGTCTATAATAGAACTCATGTAGGAGAATGTATTGTAATTAGGGATGAATATTTATTATAGGTGGTTGGAAGTCAAGATATCATGATTGGATCTTTTTCATTTGATGAGGTATTTCATGTTACCAATGTTGTTCCTAACCTTTGGTCTATTTATCACATTACTCACACTAACAAAAAAATAGAATTATAGTCTAATAGATGGGTGATTAAGAATATAGACATTGGGCTTAGGACTATTGCTTCTAGATATTGTGATGAATCTGATTATATGTATAAGTTGGGCGAAAGATCCACCCCTTCTTTTTTCTCCTATAGTAAGAATTTTTTTTTTTTCAATGATAGTGCATACTAATGATAAGAGTCAGAAGTGGCATCTAGGCTTGGACATCTCAGTTATGGTTCCTTAGGTACATGAATTAGCATGAGATGGCTATTGGGATTCCACACATATCCCCTCCAAGTGGTGTATGTGAGGGATGCATTTTGGTAAAGCATCATAAGGAGATCTTTTTGAAAGGAATTTTCAGAAGGTTATATCACCCTTTAGAGGTCATTCATAGTGACATATGTGGACCTATGGATATACCTTCTCTTCCAATAAATAGGTACTTCCTTCTTTTAATTGATGACTTTTGTAATGGTTCTAATATATCCATGTTAGCTATAATTTTTTTTTTTTATCTTAGGCCCTAGTTTTAGTTAGTCCAACCTTGAGTATTAGGGTTAGGGTTAATATTGATTTAATTAATCTACAAATAGGAATAATTTTACAATATTTGGAATCATCATTCGTATTGAAATTAAGTCACATATTTCACACATGAGACTTTCCCCCCTCCAAGTGTCTAAGAGACTTGGTCTTCTCTAAGTGGCTAAAGGATTTGCATTGATTTGAATATAGGATTTGATTTTTTGGAAGTTGATTTAAATTATTGTTTTATTTAAGTAATCTTATTTGCACGATTGTTGTTAAATTGTTGCAGTTTTCTTACAAGTGGTATTAGAGCAATGATCAAGCAAGTGGGGATTGATTTTTTTAGACTACAAAATTTTGGTAAATCTATTTCTAGAAAAAGAAAGTACTCCTACCTTGTTCATTCCTACACTCCTAATCTATACACTCCTCAAAATTGCAGTAGTTTGAAATCCTCCTAGCCAACAATAAATTTTTCCATTTTTATCCATAGTATTTCACAATTGAAACTAATTATTCATGCTAAGATTTTTCTTTTTCTTGTGCCCATCGATTGGAAATAACCTGCTCAAGGATAGAGTCGATGTTGGGAAGAAGGATCTATAGACAACCAAGGGACCACTGTACAACCTTGCACTGCCTTGGAACACAACCTTGGAAAATTTATTTCTTCTCACCATATCAAATTCAAGATCCAATCCATCCATCTACTTCTTCAACATTGAAAAATAAAAAAATCCTAGCTCTACTACTGTGCAAGTTGCTTACTATTTGGCATACCTTGTGTTTAAGAATCAATGTGCCCCACAAAAAATGTAGCTTTGCTACTATGTAAGTTTCACGCTCTTTGACACCACCTTTTGTGTGTAGAAGCATCTTTAAAAATGAGGTCACTCTATATATAACTAAATTGAAAACCAATTCTCTCTTTTAATATATAAAAAAGTAGTTGCAAAAAAAATTACGTAACCCAAATTTTGTGACAATATTTATGTAACCCAGATTTATAAACAAAATAAGAAAAAAAATTAGAAATCAGACATTCAAAGCTAGGGCTTGAATTCTTTTGCTTTGTAGAACTTTACCAAAATTTCATGTGGACTTGGTAGTTTTGAAGGCTACTACTAAGTCTTCTACCTAATTTTGATACTGGTATGGAGAGTGCAAAAGTGTACCTATACATGCTTTAGGATGCAAATCTAAAAAAATTATAGGCAAGATTATTGGGAAATGTAGCTTTTATTAGGATCAATAGGCAATTAATTATTGTATTAACAATTAAGGTTTAAATACATAAGCAAAATCCATAAATTTTTTAAAAATAATATTTAATTTTAATTGGAGGGAAGAAAGTAGAGAGGGGAGGGCTCTGGTCCCTCCCCTGCTCCCCCTCCCATGGCTCCTGGTTCCCGCCTGCTCCTCGGCTCAACCCAGTCATCCCTCCCGGGGAGTGGTTGTTTGCAGATGATCTCCTGGGGGGAGATCCTTCTCCACTATCTGCGCCTCTCCCGGCCGGCTAGGGTTTCCTTGGTTGTTTTTTCGGACTGGTGCTTCCCAGGGATCCTTGTTTGAATGGGGATCCCTTCCATTTTTCCCTTAGGCTTCCCCTTGGGGTTTTTTGCAGGTTATTCGCGTGGATCTGGTCCCCTGCGTTTCTCGGTGCGGTGGAGGTGACGGTTTAGGGTTTGGACAACTTCCCCCTTTTTCTTGTGAATCCTCGACGGGCTCTGTGCTTGGATGAGATTCTTGGTCCCTGCTGCTGGGATCCTCTTCTATTTTCTTGGGGCGGGTTCCTTGTGGTGCAACTCTCTGGTCACTTTTTGATGGGCTGGATCCTCTTTGTGCTGGCTGTCGGCTTCCTGTCGGATGGCTCTCGCTGAACGGAATGTTTTCCCGGTGGGCGGGATGGTTTCTCCATAGGGTGGGATCCGCCAAATCCGCCAGTTTTTCTGCGAGGCGGGATCCTTTCTTTTCTGCTGGTTTCCTGATGGCGGGATTTCCTCGTTGCTTCCCGCTAGGCGGGACCGTTTGTGGTGGTTTTGACTGCTTCCCGCGAGGCGGAATTTTATTGTAACAGTTTTTCTTTGCTTCCTGCTGGGCGAGATCTTCTCGATGGTGGTTTTTGGCTACTCCCCGCTGGGCGAGATCTCTAAAACTACTTTCTTTTTTATTTGTTTGTTTCCCGCTGAGAGGGATTATTTCATGCTTACTGTTATCAGCATGGCCGGGATTTCGTTTTGGTGTTCGGCTCAAGGGATTGATGCCCTAGGCCCATTGCTTATGTAATCAGGTTTTGGGATCCTTGTTAAAACCCACTGTAAATACAAACACTACTTACCAAAAATACATAAGCAAAATCCCATAATAGGCCTACGCCAAAATAGACTAACCATATGAACTAATTATGCTAACAAATAAACAATAGTTGTTAGCGTAATAACAACTTAAGACAAATATATAATGAAACTAATATTAGCCCTAACAAAATAATATTCACTAACAATAGTTGTTAGCGAAACTACTAACCTAGGATAGAAACCTATTACCTAGGTAAAACAAACTAACTACCTAGGAGAATCAACATATTACCAAATAAGGTAATAGTACTCTAACATCCCCCCTTATTACATTATTTGGGTAATACATATAACTATCCCAATACAGTGAAGAAGAAGAGAAATGAAAGATGTTGTCTCGGGCTCTGGCTTTGGCTCTATGGCTCATGGCTCTGGCTCTAGCTCTAGCTCTAAGGTTACCATTGAATGAGTACCTCTGGGTCTATCTTTGGATCTGCCTATGAATCTGCCTCTAGATCATTGCCTTTGGATCTGCCTATAGATCTGCCTCTGGAACTTTGTCTCTGGGTCTATCTTTAGGTTTGTCTTTGGGTCATTACCTCTAGGACTGCCACTCGGTTTGTCACTGGATTTGCCTCTGGGTCTACTATAGGTTTTACCTTTCTTGTATAAGCCATACAACATTTCTTTCATATTGGTACATTGTGTGTGATTTGTCCATCCATAATCGATATGAACATTGTTGGCCATTTTCACTTTGTATCAACAACTTGAAGAAGAGTGATTTGTACATCCACATGAATCACAAGGATGTAGTTTCCAACACCTAGCTGCTACATATCATGTTCTACCACAATGACTACAACAATACTTTTAGGAGTTGTAGGAGATTTAGGGTTTACAAACATGGTTTTACTGGTACTTTCTTGTCCAGAATAGCCAAGGCCTTCATTATTTGCCATGACATTTAGCATTATTGGAGTTTTAATGCCTTGTTCATGTTTACCTAATATCTCACCATTGAATCCCATTTTCTTCATCAGTTTGGATCCAAATCCTTTGGTGTGTTTTTCAAAACACCCAATTTCATCATCTTCATAAATGCTTTTAACAATATGGTATTTGTCACTATTGATGAGATTATGGAGCTCATTTTTAGGAGGTTTAGTTTTTAAGTCACTAGTGTCACAAGCAAAATTTGCTACTGTGATGAGATCACCTGTGCTACAACTGATATCTACCATTGAAGGTATGAGGTCACCTGTATCACAACAAGCATTGGCCATAATGGGCTCAAGGTCACATGTGTCACAACAAGCATTCACCACCATGGGCTGAAGGTCACTTGTGTCACAACAAGTATCGACCATTAGGGGTTTGACCTTTGTTTCCTCACTAATGTCAATTTTTACTTTATGTTGAGCAATGTCAAGAGAAACCAATGACATGTATACTACCCTTATAACGCCAATAGGGATTAGAACACCATTTGTCTGAATGTCTTCACAAGACACAAAATCATCGAGTATGGCATCTACACCACTACGTAGTGTGAGAAATGTGCCATCCTCATAAAAATCTATCTCGTCCATCTCTGATGGAAAGTAGGGATTTTTAACTGATTTTGCACATGCATCAATTTGTTTGGGTTTTTTTTTCTTTGATTTGCCCATATTTTAAGGTGCGGTCTCTGCCAAAAAATGCACCTTTTACAAAGAATTTTTGCAAAAATAATGAACTAAGGTGTCGGTCTCTGTCGAAAATGCACCCTTATAAGTTTATCCCCCCTTTTGCAAAATATTTTTTGACAGAATGTTGCAAGAAGTGTGACTAAGGTGTCGGTCATTGTCGAAAATGCACCCTTTTTAAGTCGTCCTCCCTTTTTAGCAAAATATTTTATGATGGAGAAAAATAATGTATATCCTCTCCTTTGTTTGCAAAATTATGGTGGAGAAAAAAAAATTGATCCCCCCTTAGTGCAAAAAATTGCAAGGATGAAGCCACTAAGACTATTAACTAAGCCCTTTGGTAATATTGGCAAAGAAAGAGACTCCTTTGTCTTTAATTTAATTTGCAAAATGTAAATTTGAATCAATTATATTATTAATAATAAAATAATTTTGTTTAAAAATCAATAAAATTGATTTAAAAAATATATATTGAATTATTAAAAAAAAATAAAAAACTTTTTCTTTTGGAAATTTGCAAAATTAAAGTTACCTTATGGGGTATTTGATCCCACGACTAGTGGCTTGATAGCGACTTGGTTGTTGGTGGTCTACCACCCTGGCTACCACTACCGGTGGTAATCAAAGGGGAAGAGCCCCTATTTGAGGAAGTGGTGCACCCGAGCTTAGCTCCACCAAGTGACGCTTCCTCTCTGTGCTGTCACCAATGCTTTGGACCATGACTGTCAACGTCGCATGCAAAATGGAGAAACAAAGCAATCATCCAATGATGTCTTTTATTTGCATGAGCTCCTTCGGTACAAATTGATATGGATCTCCTTATGGATCTGCATCAGCTCCACGATCTGTTGCTATAATGGGGTCAATTTACTGTTGTAACCGGTTTGATGGATGACGATGGATCTCGATTCTATTACACACAAAATATGGCGATCTCCTGACTCTTGTACATGTTTTACTCTACATCTAGTCTACGTCGGATACAAGTGATGGATAACGTCCAGAGCAATCAACGTCTGATTTGATATGTTGGACGACGTAATGTGACAAAAGCAAAAACTTTTCTGATCTAAAATCACTCAGTAAATTGACCAATAAAATTCTGATTTGCACCATCTAAATCTCATGATATGGCTTGCAATAGATTTATCAAATGCTACAATTTTTGTGGCTCACTCGGGCTATCTTCGAGTTTTGCAGATGCACGACAAATACAAAAATTTATGAAACACCTGCGTTCAACTGGGATATTTATCCCATATTAGAGCGAACACATCAATGCAACATAAAACTTGTAATTCAATCCAGCTCTCAAAATCTATGATCAAATTAGGAGGTACACCGCATATTTTTTTGCTATCACGATTGATGGTAATCATCCTGCAATTTGCATGCTAGTTGTCTCCACCTGTGACTTTGGATCGGTGCAGTGGATCGTCGCCCATAAAACACCTACAACCATATATTTTTTTATGTCTGCAAATGCTACAGATAAATGATGAAATCCACTATTGTTTGCAGATCACTGTAGAGAAAGATCGTCTACTTTGATTTGCTTGTGAGCGCTACGCGATCGAATTGGTTTCCTTCTGCAATGCGAGCATTTCCTTTGCTCTGTCTTGGGTGTTGATAAATCCAAAATGAGTTCCTGAATCCTAAATTTTGGTGATGTCTATCATGGGAGCAACACGTTCTCACTGGATTCATCGATCAGGTAAATCGATGTGGTGTCTGCTAATGAATAGCAATTGATGTGGCGTTTGTAATTTGCAAATCCATCACCAAAAAAATATCAAGTATGGGAAATATTATCCCACATAGAGTGTGATGAAGCTTTAATGGGGTTTAAAATGGTGAGGACACCATATAGCTTATGACTACCTTTGGGTAGTCTATGCCACCCAAAATTGACCTACGTGTATTTCGTTTTATCCATGGTCATCCAATGTGGTTCCCGATCTAGGCTTGTCCTGCTTGTTGTCATAGTTACCTTTTCTATGTTACTAGGCTTGTCCTCATCCTCGTCTAGTGTTACCTCCTAGGAGGAGTCTACCTTATCCCGCATAGGTGTCACATCCTAGGAGTCTAGTCCAATTTTTAGGGACTTATCCACGCATCGTCACGTTGGCTCAATCTAAGGGACTTGTCCACGCATCCTCGTGTTGGCTCGATTTAGCCATCATAATCTGTAGGGTCTAATAAAAATGACAAGTTCATATCCAGTCACTTCTAGGTAGAGTTCGTCTAGATCGTAGGGTCAGAGTTATCTGTCAGATCGCCAGATCTATAGTCTTCTAGACACCTGGTGGTCAACACATAAGGGGTTGCACAACCTTCAGTCCATGTGAGGTAGTGTTGTCCACCGTAAGCCACGTTGGTGGCTTTATCCTGTGGTACCTTAGGTTACTGTCAACAAGATCCAGTAGGTCCATTGTAGGATCACCATTACTCCAATCCTGCAACTTGCAAAGTGGCATCAATTCGTCATAGGTAGAGATGCCATGGCTGAATAGAAGTCACAAATGGAGCCCAAGCCAAATTCCAAATGGTCGACAACAAAACAGGGAAAATTTTTCGAAGGAAAAATTTCTCTGTCATAGCCGAGAACCTCTCTGCTCTGATACCATATTAGGATCAATAGGTGATGAATTATTGTATTAACAATGAAGGTTTAAATACATAAGCAAAAGCCCATAATAGGCCTAAGCCTAAATAGACTAACCATATGAACAAATTACGCTAACAAATAAATAATAGTTGTTAGTGTAATAACAACTTAGGAAAAATATAGAATGAATCTAATATTAGCCGTAACAAGATCTACCACTCTTCTGAGGCTCTGGCGATTTGGCGAGAAAATTTCTGAGAAGGCGTCTGGTGTTGCTCGAGGGATTCTGGCCCAAAGATCTTGCCAGGGGCTTTGGGGGGTTGATTTTGAATTCATCTGAAGGTACATTCGTGGTCTCGGGAGGGCCCGATGGGGTCTCCTCCAGTTTCTCCTGCTGGGAGAAAGACTTCATATGCTGAGAAGTTGAAAGATAACCCCTCGCCTTCCACTGATGGAGCTCAGCGAAATGCTTTTCAAACGATACTCAAGAATGTTGGCAATGGCCCAAATGCTCACCGCGTTAATGGATGCCTCCCGCAATCCACTTCCAGGCCTATGATTGTTATAGAACCAATGCTGGTCGAAGATACAATCGTCTACCGAGCTAATCACGACTTGATCTGCAAATTCATGGGCATCCGACCCACACTGAATTTTCTGCATACCTAGGTTCGCCAGAACTGGGAGCCACACGGTGAGTACTCTTTATGGCCTATAAGCAATGGGTATTTCATCATTAGTTTCTCTTCTTTAGCAGATAGAAACAGAGCATTTGAATCAGAAAAGAGAAACCACGGACCAGCAGGGTTATTTGTCCAACCCTGGAGAGTGGGTTTCGACCCCCGCATTGAACCCACGGCTGTCCTGGTCTGGATTCGGCTGTACGCTCTCCCGATGGAGTTTTGGGGTGAGCAGGTGTTGGAACTAATAGGTAATTCCCTAGGCAGATTTTTGGGAGTCTCCAAAGATACCATAGAGGGAAATACAACTGTCTTTGCCAGAATATGTGTAGAGATGGACATTAGTCAGCCTCTACCAGCTGAGGCGGAACTTGAGCTAGCAGGAGTACCCTGGATCCAGCAGCTAGACTATGAGGCCCTACCTTTCAGGTGTCGAGTATGCCATAAGCATGGACATTTGGCAAGGTTTTGCCCAAACATATTGAGCACAAAAATGGAGGTTCCGAGCGGAATGTCAAACCGCCCTAGAGAGGGTAAGTCCAGTCCTGTCAATGAACCTTCTAGCAATTCTCCAGGTCCTGATGCTCAGCAGGATGGATTTGAACAGGTGAAACGAAAGAGAAACAAAAGAAAAATGGCAAGGAGCAAATGCAACTCAAGCCAAACAATCGGTATGAAATTTTTAAGTCATTAGTGGATCAGGAGGACCAAACTATGGAGGGAGTGGATGGGAATTGTGTGAATGACAACACTCCACCTATTTTTTCTCCTTCTTTTACTCCTGTAGTAGAACAGGTGACTGTGCCAGCTGAGAATCTGCAGTCAAAGAATCCAGGGGCATTGGTTATACACTCCCCAGCACGATCGGCTATCAAAGATGTCACCATGGGAAATGCAGATAAAAACAGAGAAAGGCCTGCTTTAGGGATTACCCAGGTGGAGAAGAGATCTAGAAACAATAATTCTCAAGGAGCGGGAAGAAAATCCAATAAGGAACTACTAACAACGCAAGGAGATAAGCTAATCAATGGAGGATTGGTGAGGACCATTGATTCTTACTGCTCTCAAGGTTTTCAATGATTATTCAATCTTGGAATGTTAGGGGTTTAAACAGTAGAACCCATCAATCTGTTGTTCAAAGACTCTTAGAAAACCGTAAAAAAGACTTTTTGCTTCTTCAGGAGACCAAAATGTCTTTAGATATTATGAGTAAAACTGCTACTAAAATCTGGCGGGGAGCTGGTCATATGGATGTGGCTGCCCAAGGAGCTTCAGGTGGAATTGTTACCCTTTGGAACCCTCTGGATTGGACTGCTTTAGAACATATAGCTTGGAGGGGTGTTCTTACTTCTCTCTTCAGAAATAACTTCACTTCTGAGCAGGTCCTAATCACCAACTTTTACGGGGCCCAAGACCTAGATGGCCGAGGCTCCAATGGGAAGTCGTTCACAACATGAGGGCATACAGGGAGTGTTATCACCTGGATTATTGCGGGGATTTTAATGCAAAATTATCCGCTCGTGACCAGGAAGGTGGCACCCCTGTTTTGGATCCAGGGGACCGGCTTCTGATTGCCCAAGTTCAGGCCTTTCATTTAGTGGACGTTCAAGGCCCTGGTGTTTTTTTCACTTGGACAAACAAGAGAAAGGAGCCACATAGCAAGAAGGTCAAGTTAGATCGCTTTTTGGTCTCGGAGGAGGCTTTTGTTAAATGGACTTTTAAGTTCCAGATTTTGGAGGGCCCTATTTCGGATCATTTTCCCATTTTGCTAGAGGGAGGGACTTCGAGAGGGCAGCACCATAGGCCTTTTAAATTTGAGAATTTTTGGTTACAAAAGGAGGACCTTCGACAAAAAATTACTCAATGGTGGACAGAAGGCCGTCCACCTTTTGGGACAGCAATGTTCAAATTTCATAAACAGCTTCAATTTGTCAAAATTCAATTGAAACAGTGGAGGAAAGAAAACAAGTCGGATTTCCAGTCCCAAAGGGCCCCCTTGGTGGCTAGATGGGAGGAGGTTCAGAAACTTTTTAGGGAAGGATCAATTACTGAGCAACTCAAATTTGAAGATGATGAACTGCGTGAAGCGGTTGAGGATATTGACAACCAAGAGGAGATATACTGGAAACAGAGGGCTAGAAATACTTGGTTATTAGAGGGGGACAGAAATACCAAATTTTTTCATCGGTCAGCTTGTGCTAGGAGACAGATGAACAATATGGAAGCTCTTAAAGATGAACATGGAAATGTCTTCGATACTCTTCCTGGTATGCATTCCCATGCAATCGATTACTTTTCTAAACTTTTTAAGGAAAGTATGGAGCAAGATGTTGAGGCTCAGAACGAAGTTCTTAATGTTATTCCTTCTATTATCTCTGAAGAAGACAATCAGGCCCTGCTTAGACCCATTGAAAGGGATGAATTGAGAAATGTGGTCTTTGGTATGAGTACTTGGAAAATCTCCCGGCCCGGATGGCTTTCCTATTGAATTTTTTCAGGATTTCTGGGACACCTTGGGGGAGGATGTTTTGGCTGTTACTGAGGAATCCAGATCCAATTGAAGAATTCTCAGGGTGATCAATCACACCTTCATAGCTTTAATTCCAAAAGGGGAAGCGGGGACTCATATCTCTGATTTCAGGCCTATTGCTTTATGCAATGTGATTTACAAAATCATCACTAAGATAATGGCTGAGAGGCTTAAACCCCTACTTCATAACATCATTTCTCCTGAACAAGGGGGCTTTTTTGAGGGAAGACAAATCTTGGATGGGGTGGTTTTGGCCCAGGATGCCATCCATTCAATGCAAACTTCGGGCAAAAAAGGAATGTTCATTAAACTGGATATGTCCAAGGCTTATGACCGGGTGAAGTGGTGCTTCTTATCGAAAATGATGGCTGCCTTTGGATTTTCTCAGGAATGGATTGATTGGGTTATGAGTTGTGTTTCTACTCCCTCTTATTTTGTTCTCATCAAGGGCCTTCCCTCACATCCTTTCGGTGCCACTCGTGGTATTCACCAGGGAGACCCTTGTTCTCCCTATCTCTTCCTTCTCTTGGCTGAAGGTTTGGGCAGACTATTTCTGAGGAGAAGGCAACAAGGTCTGCTATCTGGTATCAAGGTTGGGGAGGAAACTCTGACTCACTTGCAATTTGTGGATGATACTGGCCTGGTTGGTGTGGCCACTCTTCGGGAAGCTAGAGGAATCAGAGATACTCCGAATATCTACCTAAGGGCTTCAAATCGGGTTCTAAATGATAGGAAGTCCAAAGTGGTCTTTTTCAATCTTGACCAACGGCTACAGGAGCGTGTTATTGAGATCCTGGGCTTCACAAGGACTTCTCTTCCAATTGTTTACCTGGGCGTTCCCCTTCATTTCAAAAAGTTAAAAATTGACATCTGGAAGAATCTGTTGGCATCAAAGACAGAATGAATCATTGGGCTCATAAATGGTTAAGCTACGGGGGTAGATTAACCTTCCTACAATCGGGTTATACGTGCTTTGCCGATCTATAAATTCTCAATACTCGTTGCCCCTCATACCATCCGGAAAGAGGCTGGACAAAATGGCTAGAAGATTTTTATGGGAAGGCGCAAAAGGGAAGAAAAGATGGGCTTTGGTTGGGTGGGACAAAGTTACCTAGCCTAAGGACAAAGGAGGGCTGGGCATGAGAAGTTCTAAGCTTAATAACAGAGCCTTGGCTGGAAAACTGTATTGGAGGTGGATTTCTCAGCCAACCTCCCTCTTTAGCAGAATTCTTTCCAGTAAATATTTGGGGCATGTTCATCCCAATGAGGTGGGTCGCTTTCCCTTGGAAGGTCATTGGATCCTTAGTGTGGCGAGACTCTCAAGCTTGGGTCCCGGATTATCAAAGATCAATTATTCTAGAAAGTGGGGGAGAGGAGACAAGGCTCGTTTCTGGACTGACTCTTGGGACCAACATCCGCCCATTATTGTCATGTTCCCTGAGCTACAACCAATCATGATCGCCTTAGAAGCCCAGGGCTGGATCCATATTGATAATTATCTACACACCAGTCAATTGGGGGGGTATAAATTTAAAAAGTTTAAGTGGTGGGAGGAGTGGCCAATTACTGTCTCTCCGGAGTTGGCGCCCATCCTGCAAAAAATCTTGTCGGAAAGGTTCCTCACGGGGAGGGATGAGGAAGATGAATTAGCCTGGGGCTATGGAAGCCTTGGGGTCTACTCAGTTAAGGATGGATATGAAGAGATCCTCCCTGAGCCTCCCCCACACTCTTTTCCGGTTCAGCATTGGAGAAGGATTTGGCATTCAAAGGGTTGGCCGAAAGTGAATTTCTTTGCTTAGCAACTTATGCATAATGGAATTCTCACCTTTGACAATCTCAGACGTAGGGGTTTCAATGGCCCCTCTCAATGTGCTTTATGCCTCCAACATGAGGATACTCATCAGATTTGGGAACGCTGGTTCTCTCAATTTAAACTCTAGGCTAATGGTGTTTTCAATTGTACCAATATTTGGGAAAAATGGAAAAGGGGCAGGTTCAATTCCATAGCTCTCCGAACTGGCTAGCAGTTAGGCTTTCTCTTCATTTGGTGGCAAGTTTGGTTAGAGAGAAATGCTCGGATCTTTAGAGACACTTTCTCCTCGATTGACGGCGTTTGGCAGGTCATCTGGAGCAAAGTCACAGAAACTGTTGCTATTTATGTTGATGAAGAGAATCAGGCAGCTCTTGGGCATATTGAAGAGGGGGTTAAGGGACATGAGGGGCAAGGTAGAGCATGCTGAAAACCTCCCCCAGTTGGCTGGATAAAGATCAATACTGATGGGGCTGTAAAAGGTAACCCGGGCAATGCAAGAATTGGTGTTGTCTGTCGGGATCACTCGAGTGCGGTTCTTTACTGGGAATTGCAGGGATTGGGCGGAGCCATGAACAATGAAGCCGAAGCCTTTGCCATTAAGTCGGCGTCTATCCGGGGTCATTAGCGAGAGTTACGGGAGGATAATTCTTGAATCAGATTCTCAAGTCCTGATCGGCGCTCTTGATTGCTTGCGAAATTTCTCATTAAAAGCCTGGAGACTGCAGATTTTGATATCCCAAATCAAGGAGTTATGGAGGGAGTTAGATGATGTTATCCCTGTGTATGTGAGTAGAAATTTGAACACGATAGCTGACTTCCTTGCGAAGATGGGTGCTGAGAAAGAGGTAGGTGTTCAGCTGCACAGTGATATGCCTATGATAGATGAAGAGATTCAGAGTGGTCTGGAACGATCCCTGCATCCATGAGCTCAAAAATGGCTAAGGTTAGTTTTTGTCGCGATATCGCGACATATTGCGCCGTCGCGACCTTGTTTGGAAAGCTGTCGCGATTTCGCGACATGCTGCTCTGTCGCGACCTTTCCTGGACAATTGTCGCGATTTTGCTACCTTTTTTGTTGTCGCGGCCTTGGGAGGAAAATTGTCACGATTTCGTGACTTGTTGCGTCGTCGCGGTCTTTGATGAGAAGGTGTCGCGATTTCGCGACCTTTTTTGTTGGTTCTGCTGCTGGAGGAAAGTCGTCGCGATTTCGCGATGCTTTGAGAAAAATTGCGTGAAGGGGAAAAACCGTCGCGATATCGCGACATTTTTTGTGAAAATCTACTCAAAGGAAAATTTGTCGCGATTTCGTGCCATTTTTGAGGAAAGGACGCAAAGGGGCAAACTCATAGCGATTTCGCGAAAATTTTGGAGAACAAACTTCATGAAGGATAAACGTCGCGATTTCGCGACTAGTTTGAGAAAAGGGCACCACGGGGAGAACATGTCGCGATTTCGTGACCTTTTTTGTCGGTTCCGCTGCTGGAGGAAAGTTGTCGCGATTTCGCGACGCTTTGAGCAAAATTGCGTTAAGGGGAAAAACCGTCGCGATATCGCGACATTTTTTGTGAAAAGCTTCTCAAAGGATAATTTGTTGCGATTTCGCGTCTTTTTTGAGGAAAGGAAGCAAAGGGGCAAACTTGTAGCGATTTCGCGACAGTTTTGGAGAACAAACTGCATGAAGGATAAACGTCACGATTTCGTGACTAGTTTAAGAAAAGGGCACCATGGGGGAGAACATGTCGCGATTTCGTGACACTTTTGCGGAAGGGGCGCCCAATGGAATTCTTGTCGCGATTTTGCAACACTTCCGGCCAACTGGGGCTTTAAGGAAAAGCCATCGCGATATCACGACACTTTCTCAAGGTTGCTGTCTAAGGGAGAACTCGTCGCGATTTCGCAAAAATTTTGGTGAGCAGGTGCCTTCTGGCTTTCTCGTCGCGATTTCGTGACGTTTTTGGCGTTTGGGTGCTTTGGCGCTGTGCTGTCGTGATTTCACGACATTTTTTGAGTTGTGTGGCCTCAGCGCAGTTTTGTCGCGATGTCGCGACATGTCGCGATTTTGCGACATGTCACTTTTTCGCGATCGGTTGTCGTGGCGCGGCGGTTGTTAGGTTTGGTGTTGCGATTTCGTGACTTGTTGCGTTTTCGCGCCCTTTGTTCTTCTGGTCTCTTTGCTCTTGGTTGGGATGCCCATTCTCCCTCTTGTAACTGTAATTTGTTTTAATGCAAGCTTTTTTCAATTTAAAAAAAAAAATATTAGCCCTAACAAAATAATATTCGCTAACAATAGTTGTTAGCGAAACTAACCTAGGATAGAAACCTATTACCTAGGTAAAACTAACTAACTACCTAGGAGAATCAACATACCAAATAAGGTAATAGTACTCTAACAACTTTGATATGTATAAAAGGATTTTATTTTTCTCTTGCTCATGGAAATTTGAAATTTTCATAATTGCTTCTGAAGGTAAACGTATTCCTCCATGTATTTTACCAAATAGTTCCTCTCCCTTCTCTCCCATTTATTCCATGTGTTCCCCCCCACCACATATTCCCTTCTCCCCCCATTCGTTTCTTTTATTAAGTAAATGATAATAAATTACTTAATTGAATTTAAAAAGAAAAAAAAAATTAAAAAAAAAAAATATATATATATATATATATATATAAATTAATTAATTAAAAAAAGGATTAAAGTATCGAGCATCGTTGGACCCTTGCAGGAGACCTATCGCTTGGCAATCGTCTCTTTGAGATAATCAAAATAAGGGGTATTTTTCATTAGATATTTTTTAGTAGTATTCCCAGTATTTATTTGAGTTCTTCAATTGCCTTATTGCATGAGTGAATTTTTTATCCCTACTAGTTGGGCATGATTCAACAGTCAATTACAACATACCATTCTTTTAGAGGACATGTGTATGAATATAAAGAAGCACCAACCTAGAAATCTTAATAAGTGTCACAACACTTATGATATTAGTAGTTTTGACCAACATCTTCTTTCTTCCTTAAAAACCACGGCCTCACCTCCACCTAACACATTGGGTCCTTCTTCTCCTCCTCCCAATAACCCTCCCCTGATCACTCCTCCTACTACTCCTCCAACTAGTAATCCTCTTCCTAGTACTATTGACCCTAATCTATGTGAATATATTTTGCATCAAGAAGAAACTATTACTTTCATGACCACATCCTTGAAAAACATTGAAATATTCCTACAAATATCCATTCACATGCCTTTTTTGCCCTAATGGTCTCAACAAACTATCAAGAAATAACCTCTGAGGATTCATCGAGTACCAAATACTAATATCTTTTCACAACAACCTAGTTATAATCCTCCAGTTTTTAGCCTGCATGACCTCGGCTTTGCTTCTAATTTGGATTTCATAGTATGAGTTGGTTCTAATTTCCTTGAATGGCCTCATAACATTTCTTTTTCTCACATCAACATGCCCATCTTTGAAGGTATTGATCCTTGTGGATGGTTGGCCAAAATGATAAGCCTTATATGTCTATATCATGTTTCTAAAACAAGTCATGTCACAAGAGTAGCTTCTAACTTGGGTACCCAGTATTATTAATGGTTTTTGTGGTAGCTCCACCAATATGGTGGTCCTCTTTTGTGGTATGACTTCAAAGAACAATTTATCTAAAGTTTTAACAAGGAATCCTCAACATCATGCATGGTATGTCTTATGCAAATAAATCAGAATTGAATAGTGGAGTATTGCTCTAAGTTCACAAGTCTTCTCACCTAATCCATCAATTTAGTCCAACAATGGTGGTCTTAGCCTTTCACTATGGTATTAAGAATTAAATTTGAAAGGAAGTTGATATGCATAATCCGTATAATCTTGAAAATGCACGTCTATCTTTGGCAATAGAATAAAAGCTCCAAGATTTTGGTCCCCCATATAGAAGTGACTTCAACTGTCAATGTTCTATCTACAATATTGAACATTACTAGGGTTTTTTTTGTTTCAAATATAATTCTCATTATCCTTGAGATCAAGCATACGAAGAATGTTGTAACTTTCAATTGGAAGGTAAAGAAACAACAATATGTGAAGATGAAAATTTATTATAGGACGAACAACCAACAAAAGTAGATGTAGTAGAACAAGAGGATGATACTATGATTCTCTCTGTTCATGCATTTATTGGTCTCCACGCTTATGAAACTATCAAGGTACAAATATTTATAAAGGATAGTGTGTCAATATGTTGATTGATTCAAGTACCACCCACAACTTTATAGATAGTAAGTGCAATGAACCTCTTCTTATCATGCAAATATTTCAACTAAAACTTCTTAGTTTTGAGTTGTACTAAGATAAAAAAAAGTAGTGCCAAATATAATTCTAACCATGATCAAAAGGAATATTGACAAAAGCAAAACTAATATTCCATATACAATAGCATAAGCATTAAATAAATAAAATATAGAAACTTAGATAACAATAAATTCAAATATTTGGGACCAAAAATATTACTATAACTACCCTTTTTGAGGGAGCAAAATCCTTAACAAAATATTCCAAATATTCTCTAGTCCCATGAGGTTTACATCCTTCCCCTTTTATAATATTTACAAGCATATTTCTTGACATTCTATGACGATCTTCTATGTCAGTATTCTCTAACAATATTTATGATAATATATTCTATGACAATTATATGCCTGATTCCAAAGTAGTTACATACATATTTCTATGATACACTATCCTATATATTTCTAACTTAAAACATAGCTTGATTTACATACTCTATGTAGTGCAATATCATATGCCAACATGACTTACATTTAAGGGGTACGTAACATTAAGATAGAAAATTTATTATGCCTGTAAATCAATACTTCAATTCAAGATAAATTTCAAGTCTTAATTGCTAATGGGGGTACTGCTTATTGTATGGATTGAACAAAAAAAGTTAGCATCCATATGGGAGATCATACTTGGGTGGGAAATCTCCTTGTCATGAACCTAGGAAGTTCAAATGTCATATTGGGAGCACAATGGCTATCTCAACTTGGTGATGTTACTATTAAGCTACAAAAATTATATGTTAAGTGGACAAAGAATAGAAGCGTTATTTTTTTCAAAGGAATCCAACTACCTCCCTCCAAGGTTGTTAACTTACATGGCATGGAAAATATATTGAAGAATGGTGATTGTAGATTCTTTGCCCAAGTCAACTGCATGGAGGTTTAGTCCTTAGATATACCTCTTCTAGTCAAAACCTCTTGAACCTAAAGTAGTATTACAGTCCAGAGTTTGTCATCTTCCCAGTCAAATTTAGGAGTTCCCCATCAAGTGACAAGACCTTTCAAAAAATTATGTTGCATGGGAGCCTAAGATAATTTTCTTTAAGGACAAATATTTCTAAGGGAAGACCCATGTAACAGTTCTAATATAGCCATGTCAACTATTTTTATTTTTATTATCTTAGTACTTGTTTAGTTAGTTAGTCATTGAGCAATAGAATTAAGGTTAACATTGATTTAATCTATAAATAGGAAGATTTTTGTGATAATTGGAATCATTATTAATATTGAAATTTAAGTTGTGTCTTCTGTGCATATGATAATTCACCTTCTCCAATTGGATGAGAGGCTTAACCCTCTATACGTGGCTAAGGATTTGCATTGATTTGAATTTGGGATTTGATACATATTTGATTTTCTAGAAATTAATCTAAATTACTAGTTTATTTAAGTAAAATATTATTTATATGTGTAAAGCGAAACAAACAACACCAATAAAATGATAACATATCAAACACACTAAATATTGCACAATAAATAAATGATATTATATTGATATTGTGGGAGCCTTAATCTCCACTATTACAATGCAACTTGTGTTGATACAAATTATTTTACAATTAGAGGGTTTAAAACCCTCAGTCAAATGAATATTCGATGTCTTCGAGTCGTCTTCACTCCAAATAATTTGTGAGTGGGCTTGTGTATCCCTGTAGGGCCACTCGTGGCTGCAACAACCATCAATGTAAACACTCCCTATAATCTACACACAAACATATAAGAAAATAGGTTAGTAATACCTATAGGGCCTCCACAATGTGAGGCCCACTAAAATCTTAAAGTGTACAATATTAACCCTAACTAAAATATTTGATGAAATAAAATACATATTAAAGAACACAAGCTTATACTGAGAGGGGGGTGAACAGTATAAGACCACTTTTTACTTTTTCTTCCAATTCAATATTATGTTGTGTAAAGATAGTAGTATCAATAGCAGTAATCAAAGCAATGCACAAAAACCATACACAATAGAGACATCACAATTTATGTGGTTCACCCAATGTGGGCTACTCCACGGAGAAAATATTTTACTAAAATTTTCTCAATCAATCTCTTTGAGAATCACTCCCAATTACAATGTTTATGGATCTCTATCCAAAGGAGATGTTGATCCCCTAATCTCAAGTTCATGGATCTCTTCCATAGGAGAACTCTTTCTCCTTTTGCTCTGGCTATGTGATCTTCTAGAAGACTCTGTCTCTCTACCGCACTAATCGGTGGACCTCTCTTCACTTGAAGACTCCTCACTCAGATATGTCTTCAACTGTGCTGGCTGTTGGATCTCTATCCACTAAGACTCTATCCTCTGTACTCTGTCATCTCCAAAGCTCTATCAATAGGCTCACTAAGAACCTGCTCAATAGGCTCACATAGAAATTCCTTAACAATCTCACACATAACTTGTCAAATCTGTGCTAGCAAGCTCACCAAGAACTTACCCAAATCTGCTCTAGCAAGCTCACCAAGAACTTGCCCAAATCTTCTCTAGCAAGCTCACCAAGAACTTGCCCAAATCTGCTCCAACAAGCTCACTAAGAACTTGTCCAAACATTGTCCTCAAATCTATCCCAACACTATCCTCAAATATGTCCCAAAGGCCTTCTCAAAGGCTCAATCAATCATGCTCAAGTAGTACTCAAAATGAACTCAACAATGAATGACAATCTCAACTCAAATTAACTTCATAGAAGCATAAAGAGAATTGTTAGAGACTCAATATGTTCTAATCTCACTCTCAACCCAAATCAATCTCAACTCAACTCATAGAAGCATAAAAAGGATTATTAGAGACTCAATATGTTCTAAACTCACTCTCAACCCAAATCAATATCAACTCAACTCAAATCAACTCATAGAAGCATAAAGAGAATTGCTAGAGACTCAATATGTTAATCTCACTCTCAACTCAAATCAACCTCAACTTAATTCAAGTCTTATAGAACCATAAAGAGAATTGTTAGAGACTCAATATGTTCTAACCTTAATCTCAACTCAACATAGAATTATGGAATAGTTTGCTTCATAGAACTTGAACAATCACTTCACACATCACTTGACTAGGCTCAATCAACTCAACTCAACCAATCATCACAAGGAACAACTCTTTCTCACACAACCCTAGTCCAAGTATGTATCAACCAACTCAAATGTTTCCAACAATGCTCAACCACAAATCTTACATAATAATTATACTCATGTTCTTTTCTAACTCAAGTTCTTTTACAAGCAATGGGCTTCAACAACTATGTTTATAAAACAAGGTTTAAACACAACTCTTAGTTCAGAAAACCTTGAAGCATTCAACCAACCACTTTCGAAAAGAAAACCACAAACAATCATTTTCCCTCCAATGATATTTCAGAAATCAACCATCATAAACAATCAATAGGAGAATGTGCCATACCTTTTATGAAGATAAAAAAACCTCTTTTTAAATCTGCCACTATCACAAAATTCTTTTGCCAATCTTCACAAGGGTTAGTAGATCACAAAATAATCAACATTACTCCACTTTTCAATAATCATCACCAAGGCCTTTAATTGCACAACTTCCTTATCTCTCCTAAAACCACGTGTACCATAAAATAAAATAAATCAAAACATTGCATAACCTTTTCACTCCCAAAACCACTTATACGATAAAATAAAATAAATCACAATATTGCATACCTTGTCATCTCATGAAAGAATTAATCCTCTTGAAAAAGAACAAGGCAAAATTCACTTTTGGAACCCCTTTACAAAATCATAAGTATTTCTTTACACACACCTTATTTCTCCTTCTAAATAAGTTAGTCAAATAGCCCTCGAAATAAGCTTTCCGACGATATATAATATGCCCCCTTTTTGAAATAAATTGAAACCTTTACATATATATATATATATATATGCCAACCTCCATTAATTGCACATAGGTCGGACCTCCATTAATTTAAACTTAAACTTTAAACTTTAATATCTTCATCACCGGAGGTCCTTTTTCGATGAAACAAAATTCCACCTTGGCTTTTAAGAAAAGCCCTTTCCACATAAGCCCACCATGGTTTTAAATAAAACCTTTTATTTTTACTACCTTGGTTTTCATAAAAACCCTCTAAAAAGCCATGCTTTCCAAAATATCATAAATGCTTATTTATGAAATATTTTGGCCACCAAAACCAAATGTGATGCATGTGACATCAATGATCCATGTGACATCAATGACAACATAAAATGCCTCAAATTACCTCAAATGTATAACATAGATATACCAAAAATGTAAGTAAAGCAATAACAAATGATACCTTGTCGAGAATAAACCTATGTTTTTGATCCACGCTTCTGCTTCCTCAATTTGACAATGCACGAATGCTCACGAGTGTCCAAGGGTTTGTCGAGTACAAATTGGATGACAAAAAATGCCCTAGAGCATTCAAGGATGGCTATGGATGCCCTGCAACATTCTGAAAATGCTCGACAATGTTCTAGAAATACCCTAGGGTGTTCGAGGGTTTCGGGGAGGTGTACTGCAAAACCATATCTGGTTCGTAGGGGTTTTAATGGTGAGGGTTTTGGGTGATGATTTCACAAAAATGAATCATATTTTATAGTTTACCCTTGATCATGTTAGGGTTTTGACGACACCAATGAATGATTTAGATTAAAACATAATGAAGGGTTGAGATTGAGCTTGAAAAAGTGACATGGATCATGATGAATGAATGGTCAATATTAAGTTGTGATGGGTGGCTAGGATTTATTTACATATATATATATATATAATATTCATATTTATGCACATATATAAATAATGGATGGCTATGATTGGAGGATGCGTAGATGACAAGTGGCTAGGTTTTGGTGTCTAAAAATACCCCTTTTTGTATCGCGTTATGTGAAAAAATAATGCGGTGCAAAAACAAGAGACACTTAGTTTGGTGAAGCAGCTTCTTTTCTCAGTGCGCAAGAAGATCGAGAAGATAAAATTTGTTGTTGTAGCTTACCCCCTTAATTGGCGAATGAGTGAAGAATGAATCTCATGAGCCAATTGACAGAATTATGGGTGATGTGAATAATGTAAATGACTATGGATGATGTAATGATTGTGAATGGTGTAATGAGTGATTATATTTTTTCCCTAATAGAAGAAGAGGATTTTAGAAATGTGGATGATATGAATGATGTAAATAAGTGTGATTAATGATTCTGCTTTTGCCCCAATAGAAAAGGGGTTTTTGTGAAATGTGGATGATAAGAATCATATAAATAGATGTGAATGATGTATTCTGATGTGGGAAAGCAAAGTCAAATTTGGTTGCCCCAATTCTGGGGTAATTCTATGTTGTTAAAAGATATGCATTTTTGCGTCATTAAAATACAAAATGATGAAGATGTAGAAGGAACCAATCACCCTATGATCAGGTGATTGCTAGGAGTGAAAGTCCTAGTGATTGCGCATAATTCCTAAATGTGAAAATGAATGATGTAATAAAATTTATTCATGTTTGGGACCCCATAGAAAAGGGCATCAATGATAGCTTTTGAGCAAATTAGTTTGTGCACAGTCTCACTCAAAAATGAGGGACCAAAATTTTTTTTATTTTCGAACGAGAGGATGTTGGATAATGATTTGGGCAAGTGTCCTTATGGTGATCTACCCATCCTACCAAATTGCATGGATGAACAATCACTACAATCGCTAGGTGAATAGAGTAAACCACTAGATACAAGGTTCACTTGATAATGCGAGTGCAATGATGAGTGGTGGATGATATGAATGATGTAAATGATGCAATGATTGATTTTGTTTTTGCCCCAACAAAAAAAGGGGTTGTTGAAAATGTGGATGATATGAATGATGTAAATGAATGTGAATGATTGATTTTGTTTTTGCCCCAACAAAAAAAGGGATTTTTGGAAATGTGGATGATATGAATGATGTAAGTGGATTTGGATGAAAATGCATTGATGAGTGAATTTGATGATTTTGTGAAATTTGGAATCATTTTGGGATATTTTGAAACAATTTGAGGTATTTTTATGACTTTTTGTCACAAACAATAAATAAACACCCAAATCAATCCATGTTATCACAAAAGGTGATGGAATTATGTGACGAATAATTATGATGATGAATGTGGTAGTCTTGTGAAATTGTGGACCGTTTTCTAGGTGTCTTGATGCAATTTAGGCATTTTTGCAACTTTTGGTCGTAATCGAAAATTAAGCACCCAAATCGATTCGTATCATCACAAAACGTAGTGGAATGATGTAATGGATGCATGTATGAAATTTGAGGTGATTTTTTGGATTTTTCTATGTTTTGAGTTCTTTTGAGTTTTTTTCAGCGTTTTGGATCCAAACACTATCCAACGTCTGCATCATGCACAGATGTGAGAGAGCATTTTGCCACTTGGTAGATGTAGGGGAGTGTTTGCCACTCTAAAGATATAGCGTAGCATTTGAGTGCACTAGGAAGATACCCATGGGTGTTTGAGCATGTTAAAATCAGTTATAAAAGAGTCGTAGAGGTGAAATTTGATTCATTCTTATGTTTGAGAGTTCAAGAAGCAATGTTTGAAGGAGTGAGTGAGTGTGAAGAATTGTAATGATGGCGATGGAAGGAGTGGATGCAGAAGTAGGAGTTAAGGTGCAAGTGGATGAGGTAAGTTCCCTTAGATATTTTATTTGGAGTTTTGTAATGTTTTTTTGCAATGAATGTGATGGTAATGTACATTTATGGTTGTGTTGTGCTACAATTGAGGATCTTGGAGGCTCATCATAGGTTCTCACCTATCATACCAAGGTTGAGAAAGGCATTGCAAGAGGATGAATGGAATTGGCTAGAGCGGGTGGAATTGGTGAGGATATGGTAGTAAGGCTCTAGGTAGAGATGGCACAGAGGGATGTTTGTCAGAGGTAAGATGTGTTATGCCTTCGATCTTGGGAGGGGTATATCCAGGATCTAAAGGATTTGCTAATGCAACATAATAAAGGGTTGCCAGTGTGGGATTCCTCCTCCATAGCAGGTTTTGTTAGGCATAATAAATCTAGGTCCAAGGCTCCATCGAGATCTTAGGGGTCTACCTATGGGTGCTAGCTAGTGCTTAGATGCACTTTTGTATATGAGCATTAGTACTCCATTGCATATAGCCTTTGGGAGTTCATTGTGCATGTGATTATATATATATATATATACACATGGATTTGTTTTGTATTATGAATTTATGTGAATGTGAATGCATGTGTATGTGATGGATGAAAATGTTTATGCTTTATGATAATAATAATGCAAGTGAATGGACACACTAATGATCATTTGTGATAGTTTAGATTTTGTTTGACCATATTTATCATTTTTGCTTAATCAAAGGCACCAAAATGGTGGTATGTGAAATGGAAGACTCATGTAATGATGTGATAATGACATGGATGTTGTTTTGGATTATAGATGGTGAATTTGGAATGGTTTTACAGAGACTCAAACATCCTAGTGATTGCAAACAAACTCACTAAGTTCTATCTAATTTCTCCAAGACCAAATGAGTGTGTTGTGAATGTTCATTTACCAATCGTAAGCATGGTAGTGACTCAAGGCAATAAAAAACCAATGTGTGCAAGTGAGTTCATTGACCCATATTGAGTAAATTGAGATAAATTGTCATGGAGGATACCAGGAAGCTAGATTGTCCTTATATGCGGTCAAAGGTCTCTTCAAGTAAGACGTGTCACCACGCATGAGCGTACTCCACTGCTAGTAAAGCGTGTATAGCCCCAGTGGAGATTGAATCCATAGTCCAATGATCTCATCTCTAAGCTTTGGGGAATCAAACTACCTAACCATCTAGATGGAAATATAGTTCTATCCTTACTACTTGAGGATCTATGGTCTGTGGTTGGTAAAAGAATTAGAGCTTTGGAGAATCATATTCTCAATCGGGGTATGATGAGAATTCAACCCTATCCTTACTACTCATTCTTTTGTTTGGAAGTGTTGTTAGTGATAAAAACCACTATTTTTTATTTTGGACTATGTGTATAATGGGACAAGCAAATATGACTTTTCGCTTCGAGATTCAACCCATTCATGGTGTTATCTCCCTTTGACACAAATGTTTTTAATATGTGTGAGATGTGTTTGGTTCAATAATGTTAGAGTTGACTCCCATAACTCAATATTTTCTTAGTGAATGTGTCTTGGTCCTAGAGAAAACTCAACATGTATTAGAGGTTGCTTGAAACAATAAGAGTGGTTGAGTGATCGAAAACACCTAGAGGTGATGAAAATTTTATTTTTGCAAATGATGACTCGAATTATGAGATGGCACAATGAGATGAGTGTGAACTTGAGGGTGCCCCTAATTAAGACAACAAGACTTATTGGATCAATTTTTATCCAAACTAAACAAATGACCCTTAATATGATGGTGGAATGTACTAAAATGATAATCAATGTGAATATGCAATGTGGATGTATGAAATGCAATGTGTATGGATGATTTGATTTTTTTTTAACCATGTATATATACACATATATAAGACGCATTAAGCATAAAATGCTCTCAAGTGGATGATGTTTAGTGGCTCAAGATCTTCTACTCCCCCTAGACTGGCAAGCCTATATGGTTGGAATGAACCTTGTGAACTTGGATAGCAACAAGCAACAAATATAAACACAAATGACAAGGCCATGCAAATGCAATGCAAAGATTTTTTTATTTTTTGTGTTTTTTTATTATTATGTACATATGTTACATCAAGTTATTGTAAGGTGATCAATGAATTGGAGGTGGTGGTTTTTTGGTAGGCTCAGCTCACTCCCTTGGGAGAAGCAAACAAAAAATGGGTTGATGGATGAGAAACATTCTAAGATAATACTCATCATTTTCAGTGAATGGAGTGATTGTGACCGATTCCTCTTTGGATTCATATGAAGCTATTGATATGATATTGAATTATTCGTAGAATTCATTCTCAGAGTCATTATTGTGATTGGTATCCTCTTATGAATCTAAATGGAGGCTTTAAAAAGCTTGTTCAAAAGAGGAAGTGGAAAAATGAGAATGGTAACACAAACCTGAATGGTCATACATTTCTCGATATGGAGTTTAAATGATGTTGTGCATGTCCTATTCATGGTATCTTAAACCATACCCTTGCCAATTGACTCGATGAAAGTATCATGATGGGAAACCAGTCATGTGCTCTATATTGACAAGGACTGGATACTTAGGTTCAACTAGGGAAAGTGGATCAGACGATGAATCGACCCCCCATAAATGAAGTTGATTTTGTTAGGTGTTGGACCCATATTGTACATTGCTCCTATGGATAAGGGTGGGTCACATGGGTGATCGTAATATTGAATATTTTGGATGCTTAGTAGTGTAACTGTCACATCTTAAATCGCATATTCACCAATGCTAGGATTGGCGAGGTGGACTACAACTTGTGTGGGTGATGAGGTGGATGGAGTGAATGTGGAGATATGGGACTCATGGGTGGCTTATAGCTTTAAAGAAGGAGGAGATGAATGATAAAATGGTATCTCACAGTTTGTCAAATCAGCTTGTGACACATCAACTAGTATATATGAAGATGGATTTGGTTGAGGGGTTTGATGGATGATTGATGATGTTGATGTGGATGAAATGATAGTAGGTGTTTGTGGAGTAGGTTGGATGGATGATTATGAATGAGTGGTGATAATGGGTGATGTTGATGTTGATGATGTGGATGGTGTGGATTGGGTTTGACCACATGTACATGTAATCGACTGTGAAGAAGGTGGGGGTGTGGAAGTGAAAGTTTGATGTGGGGTAGTTATAGGGATCTCCTCAAGAATAAGAGCTTTTAATAAAAAATGGTGTGATGTGAGGTGGATGGTGTGGTTTATGGAGTTAAGAATAGGTGTGTGGATGGTAGTGTGAATTCGTATAGATTGGAAATGAAGTTGTAGTACTTAAACAATTCTATGTGTGTTGGTATGTAATGAACCTATCCCTCATGTACATATTTTAAGCTTTGATGTAGTATTGAGGGGACACATTTCATTTCCCTTATCCAAGTGTGCCCAAGGAGTACATTGTAAGCCATAGACCCCTCCAAGATATGGAACATGGTATATAACGTCTTAACCCCCACTTCTATAAGTAAGATGATAGTGTCGACTATAGAACAAAGAGCATCATTGAATGCTCTAAAGGTGAATGTGGATTTGGTTATGTGTGATGGTGGAATATTGATATGTTGAAGGGCAGAGGTGGTGATGATGTTGATGGATGAGCCGATGTTAATAAACATTCGTTTAAAGGGCTTCCTATCAACTTGAGCCATAATGTGTAATGGAGGATCTGATGATTCTGATGATATTGATTTAATTTCAAAATCATAGAATGTGATAGAAGGTTCCATACAAATTTGAATACTCCCCACAAATTTTTTTAAGGCATTGGTGTCTTGGGATTGAAGTCCAATGTATTTTAAAAATTCCATTAATGGCTCATGGTGTGGGGGAGATTGTTGTATGAGCTCATAGATGGATAGTTTGGCTGAAGCCATTTTAAGGCTAGTTGTTAACCGACTACTCAGGAAAATGATGGGTCTTTGTGGTGCCATAGGAGGTTGAATTGCCTCCTATTGTTCTGTCGAGTGGTATTTTCACCCGATTGTGAAAACACACTCTCCGATAGGATTTGGGTTCTAAATCCTCTCTTGCAAAGAAATTTAATAAACAATTTCTCCAAGGTTCCGCTATGTTAGCATTTGGTATATGTGTATCAATAATCTCAAATAAAGATATTCAATTAAAATGCTTGGAACACCTTAGTGATTGCAAGTAACTGTTAACAAGGGGCACTGTGGTTTATTTTACTGTGAAACTGTAATGATTGTTCGTTGAACCCGAATAAAGCAAATGTGATTTGATCTTCGTATGACCACGCTGCAAAAAAAAAATGGAAATTTATGAAATGTCATAAAACATAACCCCTTCAATGAAATTGGAATTTTATGAAGGGAATATCATCATCTGCTCATGAATGAAAAACAAAACTGAAAAATGAAATTTTGGCCTTGAAATGGAAATTTTCTATTTTCAGACTTTGGAATTTTTAGTTTTTTTATTTTTTATTTTAATGCCTGTAAATGAAAATAAAGTGCAGAAAAAATGAAAATAAAATGCAAAAAGAAAAATGAAATGCATTCAGGGTGATGCAATCCTATTCTGACAAAACCGAAGCTAATGAGGTTTCCATGCATGCAACCTAACCTATTGAACCTGCAAACACGCACAATCCAGATAAGTCAAGTGTTGGTCTCTGGGGTTTTAACCGTGATTTCAGATTTAGACATTCGCATGAAGCAACCAAGAGAACTTGCATTAAACTTCACCTATAAGCCTAGAAATCTGAAAAGGGGAAAGATAAACATTTAATCCTGCATGCAGAAAATAACTCCTTCTTTCTTGCCAATGAGGTGCAACTCTCTGAATTTTTTGTATTAAAAATTGATCATTTTACAATAACAGAATCTCTAGTTTTCTCAAAACCAAAAAAAGGGGAAGAAAAACACTCCAAAGCAGGCCCAGAATGGCTAATCACCCTCGGCTCTGCAACTCTGCTCGCAGCGGTTTTCGACCCTTGTACCAATCTGTGCCTCTACTTTTATACTTTTTGGCAATGCTCTCTGTTTCGCCCTGTGACGCTTCGCTTCATCTCCCAGATCGCTTCGTTTCACCTTCCTCGCCTTTTCATTGTTTTTGACTTTATGTTCGACATCGAGACGCTTGATCTTCTCTGTGACCTGTAACGCTTTGTAGCCCTTACACCTTTATGCCACGTGTTCCGTACTTTTCTGCATGTTCCGTAATGGCCCCCTATAAATCATGACCAAAAATAGCATGTCATGATATCGTGACGTTTTTATGTATGCAGCTTTGCCCCTCTACCTGTATCGTGAAAACAAGACATGTCACGATATCGTGACATTTTTCTATCAACAGCCTTGTTTGTCATCATGCATCACAAAAATGATACATGTCATGATATCACGACATTTTTCTGCTTCGGACCGCATGGATGCAACTTGTCGTGAAATCGTGACGTTTTTCTCCTTCGCTGTGTTTTGTTGCACTCGTGAAAACGTGACATGTCATGAAATCATGACACTTTTTCATTCCATACCATCTTGCCTTTTCATGAAATCATGCTTTTCTCTTTCTCTGCTTTCTCATGAAATCGTGACGCTTTTCTCTTTCGGCTGTCTTCTTTCTTCGTGAAATCGTGACGCTTTTCTCTTTCGGGATGTCTGACTTCTTTCTATCATGAAATCATGATGCTTTTCTCTTTCAAATCATGACATATTTTCCTTCGACCTCATAATCTTCCTCATTCATTGTTGCTTTAGGTCACAAAAATGTGACATGTCACGATATCGCGACAACTTCTACATTGACTCTTCTCTTGCTACCTTCGACCACGATTTCATGACAAGTCGCGATATCGCGACATTTTCATTTTGTCTTTCTCTCTCCTATATGAACCGCGATTTCACGACATGTCGCGATATCGTGACATTTTGAGTCTTTAATTTGGTTCTTTGTCTTGCACCACGATTTCACAACACGTCGCGATATCGTGACATTTTCTCTTCATGATGCATTCTGCTGCTCTTAGCCGTGAAAACGCGACATGTCACGAAATCGCGACAACTTTCCATTTCTAGCCGCGACGGAGCAACATGTCACGAAATCATGACAACTTTTCATTTTTGGCCGCGACGGAGCAACATGTCGCGAAATCGTGACAACTTTTCATTTTCGGCCGCGACGGAGCAACATGTCGCGATATCGCGACAACTTTTCATTTCTGGTCGCGACGGAGCAACATGTCGCGATATCGCGACACTTTCTTTTTCTTGCTATATTTTGCTCTTCCTTTGATTTTTTAGCATCTGGGCCACTGCGGTCTTCTTTGAAAGCATGCAAAAAAGGTGGGTCCCCAATTTTGGGGTGTGTTGTGGATCAGCCACAACAAATGGTGACTCTCGTTGTCAAATGCTCCTGAGCATTTTGGTGAGAACCCAACCTGAAATATACAAGCTTAGATACAAGCGTCAGCACATAAAGGATAAACTAATACCGATAGATCAAAAATACATGAAACATCAGAATCATTAAGTATCAGCTCGGTGTGTGCAATGTGTTTTCATTCCCTATCGCTTGAACTTGATCAACATTCCATTGTCAGTTTCACTTATGATTTGTATGCAAGGCTATGAATGATTTGTGCAGGATTTGATGTATGATGAAGATGCTAGAGATATAACAACCTGCTTTGCAAAGGCTCAAACCTTCTAATATCATGTACAAACAATTAAAACTATCAAACCCTCTTAGGACCAAATATATGTATACTGAATTAATTTACTAGATCCCAAAGTTGGTTATGTGTCACTACCATCTTGAACCCATGTGCAGGTGTAAGTGAGATCAGAGCTTTGGGGAATTGGATTCCCAACCTAAGCGAGATGGGAATTTAATCCTATCCTTACTACTATGATCTGGAGTTCATTACCTCATCTTGAACAAAATGATTTAACCTGTTATGGATGAAATTGTCAGGCTAGCTTGTCCGTTTGAGCAATCAGTGGTCTTGCTTTTAGACAAGACATGTTGCCACGCATGAGCATACTTAACCCCATAATCCATGATTTGGCTTCATTCATTCTTTTCTTTTTTTTTAATTTCTTGGACCTTTGGGATGACTACCCATCCTTGCCAGGGACATGTAGTACGATCCCTCCAATCCAATATTAAGATGAAATGGAAAATATTATCTTTTATTTCTTGGATCTTGGGGATGACTACCCATCCTTTGTAGAGGACATGTAGTACGATCCTTCCAATCCAAGATTGAGATGAAATGGGAAAAATTAGTTTTACTTTTTATTGCTTGGACCTTTGGGATGACTACCCATCCTTTGCAGAGGACATGTAGTACGATCCTTCCAATCCAAGCTTTATGATGAAATGGGAAAAATGGAAGCTTTGGGGAATCGGATTCTCAACCTAAGCGAGATGAGAATTATGTCCTATCCTTACTACTCCATGTAGGTCAAATCAGAGCTTTGGGGAATTGGATCCTCAACCTAAGTGAGATGAGGATTTAACCCTATCCTTACTACTCTGATTTTAGGCTTTAAGCATTATGGGAGTGGTAAAAACCACTGTTTTAAGGATAATGTTGCATGATAGGACAGACATGAAATATTCTTTTCACCTCACCTTTTCTTCCAAGCATGGTTTTGATCATTTTGCCCAAGATCTTCTTTAATGTGCATAGAACGTGCTTGGTTCAAGATAGCTTGGGCATCAGTTCCCAACCTTAGGATTTTTTATGTTTTATGTTATAGAATAACCCTAAGAGGATTCGACACCTTCTCAATGATTGCACATGAAATGAAAATGTAACTTGAGATGACATGTATATGCAATGAGGAATGTGACATGAGATATGAATGCACTTGCTTCTTTTGAAATGTGGATGGAATATATCATCTACTTTACCATAATGTGTAAAACTGACAACTTCATGCATCACAAGATTCAAACGATATTACTTAAGATGTTTGTGTTACTTGTGGAGCTTTCTACAACACAATTCCAATGTTTCATATACTCCAAATCTAAGACATGAGTTAACATCTCAAATTTTATTCTTTTTTTTTTTTTTTAGACAAACCAAACATGTCCAGAGGATTAACACACAAAACTTAAAACCAAACCCAAAAAGCAACTTCAAAAACAAACTTGAAAACACAAACCAAAACCAAAAACCAAAATCTATATACAAATGTACAATATAATACAAGATGATGCAAAGCTTGGACTATCACTTTCCTGGATCCCAAACATGATTAGAACACTTCAACAAAAATATAATGTGATATGCATGCCAAGTGTTGTAGGAATCCAACAAAAATAATATTAGACCAAACAATGCAACCCACTTCAACTTTCCTCTCTCACCCCACCAATTAAATTTAGTTCCATTAGTATTCTCATAGGTGAGATTCAAATTTTCAAATTGATTAGACAATGATTGATTTTCAATTCTTTCTTGTCTATTATTTAAGGTATAAACCTCATAATTCCATTCATGATTTAGAATTAGGCTCTCTTTATCCAAAATGAGACTTTGTAAGCAAGAGCCTATTTCTAAAAATTTTAAAGCCAAATCATTTTCCAAATTTGTAGGCCAATCAAATTTGTGTAACAGTTTGCAAGCATCTAGGATATTTACTAAATTAGGATCATTAACAGTTTTTACCCTAGATTCAATTAGTAATTGTTGATGAATTTGATTTAACAATTCAAGTGCATCAACTTCTTTTCCATTCATTAAAACAATGTTATTAAAGGTGTGATTAGAAATTATGCCTTGCTTTTCATTCACCTTTAATGACATTTCATCATAAGCATAATTCAAATTCAAAATATGGTCATGTACCAAGCTGAAAACATGCCCATCCTTTTCAACCCTCAAATGTTTTTGGTCAAAGTGTATGTCAAGTAATCTGTTTTGATGATCACTTATTTGAGTTGCTTCCAATTGATCAATCTCTTTGTCATTTGGTTCCAATTCTTTGTTCACTATCCATGGTATCTCTTCATGTGAGGTAGAAGTTTCAACATCCTGCATATCAAGTGAAATATGAGTTTCATCTATAGGGATGTGAGAAAAGAATACATTATCATACCTCCCCCAACCATTGTGAAAGTTGTCATCCAAGTCCATGGCATGAAATTCCATGATGTTTGTGGCATGATATTTTGATTCATTCATAAATTCTTTTTCTTCTTTGTCCTTGGCAATAGGATCATTATAATCTTCCAAAATTTGATGAGATTTGAAACCCTCTTCCAAAACATCCTCAAATTGTACAGGAGTTGTAATATCTTCCTTTGAGTAGGCGATTATGTTGTCCTCTATATCAATTGGCACACAAGTTTCATTAGTAGTTTTGGAGTGAGTGTAGTCTTCCCACTTCTTCCAAGCATCATAATAATCATCTTTCAAAATCAAGTGGTGACGTTCAACTACTTCTTCAACATCCTCCAATTCATCAATGTGTTTCTCATCAAATTCATCTTCACCTTCCTTAGATGGTTCAATTATTTCCAATAGTGGGTCATTTCTTGAATTCAAATTTGTAAGGCTATCATCGTCCAAATTAGTAACCCATGATTCAATTTTATCATAATTTGGAGGGTGAAGAATTTCTTGATCATTAATTTTACACATCTCATCAATAGTATCTTCCAAGAACAAGTGGTGAAATTCTATCATGTCTTCAAATTTATTTATTGATTTTCTTTCAATTTCACTTTCAACCACTTCATTCAATTCTATGGTGGGTTCCGTCCTATCACATATATCAAACATTGTTGAATTTAGAACCCCTTCATCCGAATAATCGTGTATCTCTATGAATGAGATCATTTCTGCATAATCCTCACTAGCGGATGTTGGCTTAGCAATTTGCACCTCCTCGTGGACTACATCTAAGGTGGTTGTAAGATTTGGATATTCAAATTCATCCCCTTGATCATTTACCTTAGATATCATTGGAGTGGAGGGTGCTATTTTTAATGGTTGGTGTAGGTTGGCATCAATATTTTTAGAAGGACAATCTCTTATGTGAACATGTTGTGCCTTTTCTTCTTCAAGACCTTGTCGTTCTATCTCTTCTAAGATCTCATGGATTTTCTCTAGAGACAAACCACTCAGTTTTTCCTCAATGAGTGAAGCAAGTGTGGGGTGTATGGCTCCCAGGTATACTTCCATGGCTTCCTCTTCTAATGTGTTAAAATTTTCCCACATTTGGGAGTGCAACTCACGAAATCTCCCATTGAATTGACTCAAGGATTCATTAGGCTCCTTACATATGGAGATAAACTGATTTTTCAAGATTTCTAAGTCAACCTGATTACCAAAATGATAAAGATAGGCTGCTTCTAGTTGTATCCAAGAAGTCCTAACCTCCATGGGTAGTTGGCTATACCAAAAGAATGGTTTATCATCCAAAATGTATGCAAATAACTTACAAGCCACCTCCTCATAGAAAATCTGGAATTGACACAATGTATTCTTGTAGACATGCAGTCTTTGCAAGTATCCTAGTGGCACCTCTTGATTAAAACACCGTAAAAAATCCAATAACATTTTAGGAATATGATAGGGTATCACATGTATAGACAAACCCTTATAATGATCCTCCATTGTAGATACCATTCTTTCTCTTAGAGATGCTATTTCAGCTCTTAGGGATACAATTTGCTCCTCAAATGTTGCCATTAGTGAACTCAGAATGTAACTTTAGAACCAAATCTATTGAATATTCAACCTGCAATGTATATAAAAAAAAAATCAAGTTAGCATCAACTAAGAGATGTATTCATTAAAATCAAATGAAAGTAACTGTATGGAAACAACACTTTGCTAGTCAAGACCAAAATTTTCAAAATTAAATCAAATCACTTTATTTTTGTATGAACAATCAGAAAAATATACAGCATACCTGAATTGCTTAAAATAGAATAAAGTAAACCAATTCAGGCCATCCTTTTAACAATTTGCCGAGTGTTAGAGGACTAAAGATAACAATCAATATAGCATGAAATATACAAAAATTTTAAATCTCACTAAAATAAACTCGTTCAGGCCCTCCTTCTAGCGCAAATCTATCGAGTGGTGTTAGAGGAGGCCGAAGATGCTAATCAAATGGACTTGAAATATTTAGCAATGTAAAGCTCTCAAACAATTATAAACCTGTAGCATTTAAAATCATAATGAAATAAACCATTTCATGCCCTCCTTCTAGCGCCAATCTGTTGAGTGGTATTTTCACCCGATTGTGAAAACACACTCTCCGATAGGATTTGGGTTCTAAATCCTCTCTTGCAAAGAAATTTAATAAACAATTTCTCCAAGGTTCCGCTATGTTAGCATTTGGTATATGTGTATCAATAATCTCAAATAAAGATATTCAATTAAAATGCTTGGAACACCTTAGTGATTGCAAGTAACTGTTAACAAGGGGCACTGGTGGTTTATTTTATTGTGAAACTGTAATGATTGTTCGTTGAACCCGAATAAAGCAAATGTGATTTGATCTTCGTATGACCACGCTGCAAAAAAAAAATGGAAATTTATGAAATGTCATAAAACATAACCCCTTCAATGAAATTGGAATTTTATGAAGGGAATATCATCATCTCGCTCATGAATGAAAAACAAAACTGAAAAATGAAATTCTGGCCTTGAAATGGAAATTTTCTATTTTCAGACTTTGGAATTTTTAGTTTTTTATTTTTTATTTTAATGCCTGTAAATGAAAATAAAGTGCAGAAAAAATGAAAATAAAATGCAAAAGAAAAATGAAATGCATTCAGGGTGATGCAATCCTATTATGACAAAACCGAAGCTAATGAGGTTTCCATGCATGCAACCTAACCTATTGAACCTGCAAAACACGCACAATCCAGATAAGTTAAGTGTCTGGTCTCTGGGGTTTTAACCGTGATTTCAGATTTAGACATTCGCATGAAGCAACCAAGAGAACTTGCATTAAACTTCACCTATAAGCCTAGAAATCCGAAAAGGGGAAAGATAAACATTTAATCCTGCATGCAGAAAATAACTCCTTCTTTCTTGCCAATGAGATGCAACTCTCTCAATTTTTCGTATTAAAAATTGATCATTTACAATAACAGAATCTCTAGTTTTCTCAAAACCAAAAAAAGGGGAAGAAAAACACTCCAAAGCAGGCCCAGAATGGCTAATCACCCTCAGCTCTGCAACTCTGCCTGCAGCGGTTTTCGACCCTTGTACCAATCTGTGCCTCTGCTTTTATACTTTCTGGCAATGCTCTCTGTTTTGCCCTGTGACGCTTCGCTTCATCTCCCAGATCGCTTCGTTTCACCTTCCCTACCTTTTCGTTGTTTTTGACTTTATGTTCGACATCGAGACGCTTGATCTTCTCTGTGACCTGTAACGCTTCTGTAGCCCTTACACCTTTATGCCACGTGTTCCATGCTTTTTTGCATGTTCCGTAACGGCCCCTTGTAAATCATGACCAAAAATAGCATGTCGCGATATCGCGACGTTTTTATGTATGCAGCTTTGCCCCTCTACCTGTATCGCGAAAACAAGACATGTCGCGATATCGCGACATTTTTCTGTCAGCAGCCTTGTTTGTCATCATGCATCACGAAAATGATACATGTCACGATATCGCGACATTTTTTTGCTTCGGACCGCATGGATGCAACTTGTCGCGAAATCGTGATGTTTTTCTCCTTTGTTGTGTTTTGTTGCACTCAGCCGCAAAAACGTGACATGTCGCGAAATCGTGACACTTTTTCATTCCGTACCATCTTTGCTTTCTATCACGAAATCATGACGCTTTTCTCTTTTCTTTTTCGTGAAATCGTGACGCTTTTCTCTTCCCTCTTGCTTTCTATGCAAAATCACGACCTTTTCTCTTTCTCTTTCGGAAATCACGTGATGCTTTTCTCTTCGGACCTCTCGCTGTACTTGGCCGGAAAACGTGACATGTCACGAAATCGTGACATATTTTCCTTCCGTACCATCTCGTCGCTTGGAGCCAAAACCTACGTCGCGATATCGCGCGTTTCCTCTACTTCATTTTGGCTGCTTTAGGTCAAGCGATATCGCGACAACTTCTGCATTGACTCTTCTCTTGTTGCCTTCGACCGTGATTTCATGACAAGTCGCGATATCGCGACATTTTCATTTTGTCTTTCTCTCTCCTCTATGAACCGTGATTTCACGACATGTCGCGATATCACGACATTTTGAGTCTTTAATTTGGTTCTTTGTCTTGCATCGCGATTTCACAACACGTCGCGATATCGTGACATTTTCTCTTCATGATGCATTCTGCTGCTCTTAGCCGCGAAAACGCGACATGTCACGAAATCGTGACAACTTTCCATTTCTAGCCGCGATGGAGCAACATGTCGCGAAATCGCGACAACTTTTCATTTTCAGCCGCGACGGAGCAACATGTCGCGAAATCGCGACAACTTTTCATTTTCGGCCGCGACGGAGCAACATGTCGCGATATCGCGACAACTTTTCATTTCTGGTCGCGACGGAGCAACATGTCGCGATATCGCGACACTTTCTTTTTCTTGCTATATTTTGCTCTTCCTTTGATTTTTTAGCATCTGGGCCACTGCGGTCTTCTTTGAAAGCATGCAAAAAAGGTGGGTCCCCAATTTTGGGGTGTGTTGTGGATCAGCCACAACATGTTCATTTTTTGATTGATGCTTCTGTTACCTTAGGTGAAAACATGGATAACCCCCATAAAACCTTGGTACTGTTGCACATGATTAACTTGGTTAGGAGGAGTCATGGTATTTTATCCCCTTATTGTTTGTTATTGTTCCTCATGATGAGGAAGTGACATTTGGTGTATACCAAGGTTTTGATTTTGTTTTGCCAAGGGACTATCAAACTTAATGGCCCCTAGGTCTATCAAATTTTACACCATGTTTTTAAATGTAAAGTAGTTATTAATGTCATGCCCATTCTGTCGATGATAAGGGCAAAACAAATATTCCTTATAGCGCTTACCATGCTTGGTCAGATCATTTGGTTTGACTTTGGGTAAGACAATAAAATTAGTATCATACAACTTGCAAAAGAGGGAGGCATATGATTCAGGTATTGGTGTGTAGGTGCAATCTTGTCGAACAGGTTATCGATGTTGGTGGTTGTCTACAGTTGGCACTATGTTATGTTGTTGTGGTGGGGGCACCGCTTGATAATTTACTTGTTATGGTTGTTGTGGTGATTGATGTTGTTGTTGAGTCATTTTGGTTTGGCTCAAGACCACTTGATTGACTTGTTTGGATTGGTCTAAATAATTTCCTTTAGATTGGCCCTTATTTTACCATTATTTTTTCTTTGGTTTTATCTCACCCTCTTAGATTTTTATCTCTTCAATTACACAAGCCTGGGCGAGAGCTTCATCAAATGTTCTATATTGTTGTAATTACAATAACAAGAAGATAGGTTTTAAACAACTTCTTGCAAACATTCAAGTTAATTCTTCCACTGGTAGGAGAATGGCAACTTGGTGATGACTACCCTCCAACGGTTTCCAAAATATAAACTAACTCTTCTTCAAATTGTCTAAGAGTGTATAGGTCGATCAATGTGGTTTTATTGTGGACAATGAGGGAGAACCTTTCCAAACATTTATCCACCAATTATTTAAATGGATAAATGCTATGATGTGGCATAAGACGTATCCCCCCAATGTCTAAGGAAAAGTTATGAGCATCAAAACATCTTGATCTTGAATTTGAAAGCATGAGTGGATGAATGTACTGATGTGCTCTCTAGGGTCCTCAGTCCCTTTGAATTTATCAAATTTTGGTATTGTAAAGTCTGTCAGATAAGGTGGTGATGGTACCAAAAAATGAATAGGTTGATTGATCAGTTGTATTAGTGTAGGCTTCTAGTACGTTATACCAAGAGTATGCGTAATCAAGTTGTCAATATATTATTACATGGCTTGCATTTTAGTGTCTTCTACGTGTGTGTAGAAGCCCTAAATTGTTTGATGATTATGTGATGGTGGGGTGTGTGGAGTGGTGAATTGTTGAGTTGGAATGTGATGTTGATGGTTTGATGGATTGAAGGGTATTTGATGATGTTGGGTATGTTGTTGGGCTTGACGATGGAGTAATTATTGTTGGATTGGAGATGAGGTTTTTGGAATGTGAATGTGTTGGGTTGTGGATGTAGGGTTGATGTGGGTGAATGGAGGCATGGATATAACAACTTGAGAAGGTTGTGATACCTAGGATGGATCAGGGGTGAAGAAAGTGTGTTGGCTTGGAATGGAATGTGGTTTAAAATATGCTACTTATGATTTCTCTTGAGGGTAAGAATGAGCATCTTGTTGGCCCATGAGTAATTGATTGAGGTGTTACCATACTTGTTGTATAGCAATTTATGATGCAGATTATGTGGTTGTGGTGGAAGTGGATGTAGGTGTGACATGAGGGTTGACAATATTGGTGGAGGTTAATGGAGGGTAAGTTGCAAAAGGAATCACAACTTAATAGGAGAAGGTAGATGTAATGGTGGATGGAATCTATGAATAAACATTAACTTGTGCTTCATAGAGTGGGTTGGAATAGGTAGTGGTAGATGGAATAGAGGTGTTTTGGCTTAATTATTGTGGAGAAATTTGTTGTGAGGGTGTTGTAGACAAGAAAAATTGACCCATTAAAGATAAGTTTTCCCTCTTAAAAAACTAAGGTCATATTAAAGAGAATTTTTACCCTACCAAATCATCTCAATTCTTCTCAAATTTTATACCATTGGATAGGGCTCAAAAAGATATTTCCAACGGTATATTATATGTCCAATTTTGACACCATTTGACCCCTCAAACTACCAAAAAACTATGTACATGTCTAACCTCCTAACGAGATCGTAAGTACGATCCAAGATCGGATCTAAAGTGTGCGAGATCGTAAGTACGATCTCTAAAGTGTGTGAGATCATACATACAATCTCTGATAGGTATTTTAAGTACGATATTGTATGTACAATCTCGTCCAAAAATAGAAAACACCTAGTTAAGCAAAATGACAAACAAGTTGCAACAAATTTTGTCCTTACCTGTCCAACTGTGCGGTGGTTATAGGATCGGATCTGCCGATCAGTCCTAGCTTGGAAGAAGTTATAACCCATTTTGTTTTTAGCCAAATTTCACCAGCTTGTTTAGCCTATTTAATCAGGCATTCCCTACCCTTAAATCCTCCTAACTCATCGATCAAATTTCGCATTTTAGTCGCTTAATTTCTGCATTAGCCCTTGTTATTTTACTATTTTTTTGTAGGATCAGAGGATACGATCATAGGTGCACAAGGATACGATCTGCGATCGTAGTTACAATCTCATCCTGATAGCATCTAATTTGGCTCTATGAGTATGATCTTACCGACAGACTTCTTGGGGGCAACTACAAGCATTTGGTTTGCATCTCTCGATCTCTGATCTGCATGTTTATCATTCCATTTATCATTTTCCATTGCATATAGTATAAAATTTTGTTATTATCATTCTTGGTGTTCACCATTTTGCATTTAATTACATATTTTGCATATCATAGTTCAAGCATTAGTGTCATTTCCTTTTAATGCAGCATTTCAATCAACTCTACATGATTTAATATTTATCTAATTAGGTCTATAGCATATCGTAATTTGCTATTTTTACACTATATTTATGAAATTGCAGGTTTATGATGTGATCGTATCTGTCAATCGCTAATCGACTGATACAATCTCTGATCGGTGGGTACGACCACAGATTGTACATACGATATTGACCCTACAACATTCGATCTTAACTACAACTAGTAAACATAATCTACATCAGACTTCTGGATCGAGTAAGAATATCCAATTTCTCTAAAATTAAGCATTTGCATTATATTATCTATTGTTGGTTACTGTCTGTTGTATTCATTGAAATTGAATTGCATTTAGTCATATAATTAGTTGCATTGGCCAAAACTAGGTGATTGTGAGCAAGTATAAAAAGAGCACATCAAAACAACCTCCCAACCCTAGGCATGGAAACTGCCAAGAAATGTTTCCTGGTGAACCCTAAACAATTCATCAAAAAATCACCAAAGAAGACACGAACTCAAGTGTCTCTCTTCGAGGTGTAGACCTACTATTCTCCCATTCCCCTTTGAGGCATGGATCCATTAGCCTGAAGGAAAGGAGTGCGAGAATTTTAGAGCTACATTCTTTGGTGAACCCGACATGAAAAACATAGGCATATTTCTGATTTATAAAACACAAAAAAGCATAAAAATTATAAAAAAAAAACAAAAACAAAAAATCCAAAATTTCACAATTTATTCAAATAACTTAAACATAAAAAAACCAAAAACAAAATATAATATATATTTACAATATTTATATAAGTATATATAACATATATACCCAAGAAATTTAAGCATAAATATATATATGCAAGATAAAACATCTTAAAACCAAAATGCCTAAAATTTTGAGAAATGGTAAACAAATAGAGTATGATGAACAAGACCAAGAAAACCTTGATGATAGGGTACTTATTGAAGATTATGTACCTTCAAAACAAGATGAAGGTGATAATGGAGAAGATGAAATAGAAGATCCTAACAAACCTACATTAGATCAGAAAGGAAATGTTAAATTCAAGTCTCTTGAACATTTTACCCAATTTATAAAGAGCAACATAGAAGAGTTTAATCAAGCAGTACAAATGGATAATTTAGGAGAAGGTGCTATGGAATCAGCCTTGGCATCTGCTTTTCAGATACATACAAATCCATTATCATACATGAATTCAACAGACCAAGATAATGATCAAGCAGGACCATCTAATCAAAACATGATACCTTTAAATCAAAATGTTCAAAAACCAATGGCACAATCATCTAAAATTGCTGCTAGCAACACCAAAACAAATCCTAAACAACAAAAACAACTATTTTCTTCCATCTTCTCTCAAGCTCTTAATCAACAAATATCAAACCAACAAAAAGCTAAACAAATGCAAAATACCAATCATCATCAACAGAAAATTCAACAAAATACAATCCCATATCAACTTCATAACACCCTTCCTACCAACACTTTGCACAACAATATTTCAATTGGAAATCCTTACACAACAACACCAACTTATCATCAAAGACACAACAACATGGTGCAACAAAATCAATTTGGTGGACAACCACAAGGCCTTGAAGACATGGTCAAACAATTGGCTTCACGACTAGATCAAATGGATCCCTACCATCCCTCATACAGTTATAGAGAGATGTGTAGCCAACCCTTGGATCCTATTGTGGTTGCCCAACCATACCCAAAACATTTCCCTATGCCTGTCCTCCCGATATATAAAGGAACCGAAGATCCTATTGAGCATCTTCGCATGTTTAGGACAACATGTCATGATATCTCTTATGATGACTTGTTGTTGCTAAAAATATTCCCTAAAAGTCTTGGAGGCATGGCTCTAGAATGGTATTATCAACTACCTACAAATTCTTTAAGGAACTTTGAAGAGATAGCGGAAATGTTTGTCCACCAATTTAGTGCCTATATAGAGAGGCATGTGACCATTAAGGATTTATACAATTTGAAACAAGGTAAATATGAGAGTTTTGCTGAATTCTTGACTAAGTGGAGACAACTCTTAGGCAAATTACATTTTGCATTACCTCATCATGAAATGTTGGACATATTCATTGGTAATTTGCAAGAACAACTATCTTATGAGCTTTCTACTACTACAGTAACCTCCTTTGATCAAGCCATTGATCTAGCTAGGAGGGTAGAAGATGCCCTCATTAGAAGAGGATAATTTAAGAAGAAATATGAGGATAAAACTTCTAAAAACCAATATAAGAATAAGCAAGTAGTAGGTGATGGAGTTACTGATAGCAGAAACACCTCAAATATTAACACTACAGAAGCTATAAAGAAATTTGTATTGAAAATCCCTGATAAGCCACCAAGAGAATTCACAAGATTAAATCAACCCTTAACTATGATTTTACCTCAATTATTGGAACAAGGTTTGATACGGTTACCTGAGGTAAGACAACCAGATACCACTACAGTTGGATATAGGGCTGATTTACATTGTAATTTTCACCAAGTAGATGGACATTCTACCAATTCTTGTAAAAGGTTAAAGCATATGATACAAGATTTGATTGATAAAGGTAAAATGGAAGTACAACAATTTCCTCACAAACAATAATACTCAAAATAATACCCAAAAACAACCAACTCAAAATGCAAATCAAAACTTAGATATTTTTCAACATCCTTTACCCAAACATGGTAAAGAGGTAGTAAATCAATTAGAACATCATAATGTTCCTCCTCCAACTAAGTATGTGGGAACCATTAGCAACTTTTTACCACAACAAGATTTGCAAACCTCCTATGTACCTACTTTATCTATAGTCACAACTAGACCAATACAATATTTTCAATCTTCATATTTAGAAGACACAAAAAGTGACATAGAAAACACAAAAAGTGAAACAAAAAGTGAAATGGACATCACCTCAAATAATTCAAATAGTTTTGAAGATGAGTCAGATCAAATTATTCCCATCATAGATTTATTAGTTCCAAAAGAACCATTCCCTAGAAGAATGACCACTCGACCCTCATCTCAACAAACACTTTCAAATGAACAAGCAGAAAATGCTAGACCTCACTTTGGTCATTTACAAAACAATAATATTGTGGGTACTATTGGAGCCATCACTAGACAACAAGATCAAAATCAAAATTCTCAATCACAAACTCAAACAACTGATCAAGACATAGGGATCTTACAAAATCCCTTACCCAATCATCAACAACAAGAAAATAATCAATTATCATATCATAATGTGCCTCATCACAATGATATTATTAGTTTAGTAGTAGAGACTACAACAAAGCAAGTTCTTGCCCAACTAAATCATCTTGATAAACAAGAAATAAATTCTTCATCCAACCAACCTTCAAGACCTCTCTTAGTTCTGAAGAATAATCAGAAAGAAGATACAAGCATAGAAAACCCATCTTTAGTGTTGAAGTCTCAACCTAAAGTCTCCTTCAACATTCAACAACAATGGGACAATCATCCACATAAGATATCTTTTTTGAAACTTTTGCAAACCTCTCCTATTCATAGGGAATATTTATTCTTTATTCTCTCTTTCTTTATCATCACTACAACAAGTTCTCTATTCTTTTCCTCTTTATCATCATTGCCACCTTTTGTTCATCACCTTTTATCCTTCATTCTCTCTTTCATTATCATTATCACATCAAGTTCTCTATTCTTTTCCTCTTTATTATCATCATCATATTTTTTCCATCACTTTTCTTCATCTACATCTACTTATCATTCTTCATCACAACAATATCAAATATCAACAAATCAACTTCAATCACCTACACCACAACCAAATTGTCCTTCAAAACCTCCTTTGATTTTGAAGCCACCTTAGACATGTTATGCACAAATCACTTTGTATAGTGTATATATAGCATTTTTTTGTATATATTATCAATTTTATTAAATCACAAAACAAACCAAAAAACAAAAAACATGAAAAATTTCCAAAAATATTTCAAATTGTTATTAAGTTCTCATTTTTCATTATTATTTGTTATCTTCCAAAATTTCAAGTTATATTTTATTTTATTTCAGATAAATTCAAAAGTTATCTTGAACCATGCACTTAATTTACATCTTTAATAATTTTGATTTTGTCACTTTGATTATAAATCTCTCTTGTATTGAAAAGCACTATTACTTCACTAAATAAAATTTTGAGTTTTGGGAAATGATCTTGCTACTTCTTGAACCAAGAACACATTCTCACATCTTAAAAATGATTTGTTGCAAATTCAAAAAAGGATACTACATAGTAGTCTTAGTTCCTTAAGCAAAAATTTTCCCTTGCTATCCTATTATGTGCATGGTCTAGAATACTGAGAATTGGAAAAAGGACAAGCTCCCCCCTACCCGAATAAAATCCCTTTCTCTACGTCTAATCTGGGCAAGTATCCAAAAAAAGAAAAAAGAAAAGAAAAAAGAGAAAAAGAAAAAGAAAAATAGTTCCACTACAAAAAGCAATAAAATCCCCTTGTTCAAAAATGGACAAGAATCCCTACTCCAAAAATCAGAAGAAAAGAAGGGGGTAATGAGCTTGAATCCCTGGAATTCCTCAGTTATTTGAAAGCCATGAGGTAAGCCCCATAACACATGGTTTGTGCCCAACCCGCTTGGCCTTGGGTAATCCCTTTCGCATGGTGACATGTCTATCACATTAGCGACCTTATTTTGTACAGACCAATGTCCGCTTGTGGATTAGCTAGCTTTTGGTAACTTGACTTACATAGTAGTTTGGTACAATGGCATGCACAAAATCATGGTTAATGAACATTTCACTTGCACACACATTGGTTCATAAAAGTTTGCTTGTATCACTACCTTACTCAAAATCGGTAAATTAATTTCACAAAGCACACACATTTGATCCTTGAGAGATTTTGTATCATTATGACAAATCAAGATGGATAATGAACTCACACATCACACATTGGTTCTCGATAAATTTGACTTTATCCTTGAAATAATTTAAAATATTTCTTTGAAATTTTTTAGAAAACATTAGTTTATAATCACTTACATTAAATCCCTATCACTTCATTTTAACACCTACAATATATATATTATCTTCAAAATTTTCCAACATGTGACACAATGATTTATTTTCAAAATACAACTTGCATTTTCAAAATCATATATAATCATGCATTGCATTTTGACTTCGCGATGATGGTATAATTCCTAGTAATTATTTTCTCTCAAATTTCACACTAGGAATTCTATGCCTAGCGCAAGTCATCCTTCCCAATTTTTCATGCTTAAATCACTTTATATCCCTCACAAAAATAATCTTTATCAACCTATTTTCTCAAAATCAATTTCTTTTAAAATCGACATCTCCTTTCATCATCATAAGCCTCAAGGTCACTCTTGAGCCCACAATATTTTTGGTATTAGCAATACAAAACTTCCTCACAATAGGATCCGCTTCATGACCTAGCGAGCATCGATCTCCACCAACGGTCATATAACAACACAACATCCTTTGAGGTTCATTGTTAATCCATCTATTTTATCACCACACAAAAACATCTTTTGTCTTTCAAAAACACTTTACAAAATCATTTCCTTTTATGTTAAGCATGATAAAAAAATTTCAAAAATCAAAGCATGATTACAAGAAATTATATAACACAAACCATCATAAGCAAGTGTAATAAATCATCCAATAAATCAAATCATTCAATGTCGCATAGACAAAAGGATCAATATATATATATCAAAAATATAAGTACAAAATGAAGTCAATTGGTATGCCACAATATCCAAAATTGGTATACTCAATCACTAGGGGTATACCACAAAAGCAAATTTCAAAAATTTTGAGTTTTCCACCAAATATAAAATTTGGTGTAAAAACTCGAGGGGGCATCCTAGTCAATAAATTAGTAATTATTTTTCTAAAAACATCAATTTCCCATGAACTATTCATTCTAAACCATCTACTCCTTTCTACCCATGTCAATCATAATCACTTCTACTCAAGTGTCTACACTTTTCTTTGACGCATTTATTGTTCATAAATATGCCAAAGAGGGGGCAAAATGTAGACAAGAAAAATTGACCCATTAAGATAAGTTTTCCCTCTTAAAAAACTAAGGTCATCTTCAAGAGAATTTTTACCCTATCAAATCATCTCAATTCTTCTCAAATTTTATACCATTGGATAGGGCTCGAAAAGAGCTTTCCAACGGTATATTATATGTCCAATTTTGACACCATTTGACCCCTCAAACTACCAAAAAACTATGTACATGTCTAACCTCCTAACGAGATCGTAAGTCCGATCCAAGATCGGATCTAAAGTGTGCGAGATCGTAAGTACGATATTTGATAGATATTTTAAGTATGAGATCGTACGTACGATCTCGTCCAAAAACAAAAAACACCTAGTTAAGCAAAATGACAAACAAGTTGCAATAATTTTTATCCTTACCTGTCCAACTGTGCGGCGGTTACGGGATCGGATCCGCCGATCAGTCCCAACTTGGAAGAAGTTACAACCCATTTTATTTTTAGCCAAATTTCACCAACTTGTTTAGCCTATTTAATCAGGCATTCCCCCCCTAAATCCTCCTAACTCATCGATATAATTCCGCATTTTAGTCGCTTAATTTCTGCATTAGCCCTTGTTATTTTGTTGTTTTTCTGCAGGATCAAAGGTACGATCGTAGGCATGCAAGGTTACAATTTGTGATCGTAGTTACAATATCATCCTAATAGCATCTTGCTGATAGATTGCTTAGGGGAAACTACAGACGTTTAGTTTGCATCTCTCGATCTCTGATCTGCATGTTTATCATTCCATTTATCATTCTCCATTGCATATAGTATAAAATTTTGTTATTATCATTCTCAGTGTTCACCATTTTGCATTTAATTGCATATTTTGCATATCATAGTTCACCTTAGTGTCATTTATTTTTAATGCAACATTTCAATTAGCTCTACATGATTTAATAGTTGTCTAATAAGGTCTATAGCATATCACAAGTTGATTTTTTTGCATTGTACTTATGAAACTGTAGGTTTTTGCTATGATCGGATCTGTCGATCGCTGATCGACTGATACAATATCTGATTTGCGGGTATGATCATAGATCGTATGTATGATCTTGACCCTGCAACATCTAATCTTATCTGCAACAAGAAACAAAATCTTCATCAGACTTCCAGACTGAGTAAGAGTGTCAAATTCCTCCATAATTAAGCATTTGCATTAGATTTTCCTCTGTTTATTATTGTCTATTGTATTCATTGAAAATTGAATTGCATTTAGCATAGTTTAGTTGCATTGGCCAAAACTAGGTGATTGTGAGAACTTAAAAAGAACACATCAAACAAACTCCAAACCTAGGCGTGGAAACTACCAAGAAATATTTCCTGGTGAACCCTAAACAATTCATCAAAAAATCACCAAAGAAGACATGAACTCAAGTGTCTCTCTTCGAGGTGTAGACCTACTATTCTCCCATTCCCCTTCGAGGTGCGGATCCATTAGCCTAAAGGAAAGGAGTGCGAGAATTTTAGAGCTATAGGTGTAGATGCCTAAAAAAAAGGGTTGGTATAGGCTTGGTTGAAGTTGTTAGGATGTAAATGAGCTAGTTCCTACTAAGAAGTAGGAACATGTCAGGGTGGAATGTGAAGTGGTTCTAGAATAGGATTGATTGATTTTAAATAAGCTCCAACTTTGTCCATGTCTATGTGGGTGGTGCGGTGGTTTGTGGGTGTAGATGGCACAATTTTTGGAATGGAGGTATGGATGGCTCTTTGCATCACATCAGCATTCAAAGTGAAAAATATGTGAGAGGGTCCAAAAGAAAATTCAAAATACCTTGTCTATGCTATAATGGTTGGGTTAGCCACATAAGTGATTGGGGAAGAAGTGAAACATTCCATGGATGAGGTGGGTTGGCTAGTGGATGCTTGAATTATAGTTTTGGCTTGATTTTGGGTAAATACCATAAACTAGAAGTAGGTAGGGGTAGTGAATGTGCAGGGTTGTGTGTAGAACATGATATGAAAAATAAAAGTACACAGAATAAAACAAACAATTGTATCCTATGTCTTGCAAAAATGTTTTTTTGTGTGAGGTTTGTGTGTTTTTGATGTGCAGACTCTCTAAGACAATTATGCAAGGTGGCTTCCTAATATGGATGTCAAGTGAAGACTTTTTCTAGTGATGAAATCTAGAAAAATCACTCATGAGTTTCTAAGGTATCTAAGGGATGAGGTAGTGGATGGAGATGAAGCCCACCATAATTGGTCTCGATTAGTGGTTGGTGATGAAGTCCAACTCACTGATGTTGAAAGTGAAACATGCAAAGTGTGTGATTCTTTTTAAATCTCCATCATTTAGGGTGTACATAAGATGCAAAGAAACCCTCTTTCACTCAACCAAGTTGGTGACTAGGAACACTAATACCAAGCTCCTCAAATGAGTCTAGGGTACACCTCTTAAGATCCACTCTGAATGAGGAAGTGTTTTCAATAGTGGAGGGTTCACCTAGCTCTTCCACTTTGAATCAACAATGTGTTTCCAATAGTGGGAGGAAGCTTGAGCACCAATGACTTGTTCCAGCTTAGAAAAGTGAAAAGTGAGAAACTTTAGCCTAAAGTGTAGCTACTATGTTTTTTCATTTATTGCAAACAACACACAAGGCATAAATATAAAACACCATGAAAGACAACCAAAAACTTGAATCTAGTGTAATGAATGTCTAATGCAACTAAAATGAATGCACAAATGTAGATTTATCCCTATGTGCAATTCTATATGATTTTGAAAATGCTTATGAATGCCTAAGATATTTAACAATGCAAGATGTTGCTTTTTAAATAGAACAATAAATATTTTTTTTCTTTTCCTTCTTTTTAAAAAGTGAAAAATGGGAGCAGATTTTTAAACAGGACTTACTAGAAGTTCTACATATTTTTCTCCAACTTTGTAAACGCGGTGTAGAATCCCACAATTTTCTCTATCAAAACTCACAGATACTCTATGGCATCCACCAAATACTTTGTGGCATCCCACGAACACGGTATGGCATCCCCAAAATGCTATGTGGCATTTGCACGACCATAGATCGAATCTTGCTACTTTAAGAAACCCTAGCCTTGGATCTCACGATTTTTGTGTTAACAAATTTTTGAAACCTACAACAAAAATAGAAAACATAGATAAAAAATATTGACAAGGTAAGTTAAAATGTGAAACCCTTTGGGAGTCCCACCATGATCATCATTTTGTAAAGTGAAAATGAACAACACCAAAACAATGATAACAGATCAAACACAAGAAATATTGCACAATATAGAAGTGATATTATATTGATATTGTGGGAGCCTTGATCTCCACTATTACAACACAACTTGTGTTGATACAAATGATTTTACAATCAGAGGGTTTAAAACCCTCAGAAAAATGAATATTGGATGTCTTCGGGTCATCTTCACTCCAAACAATTTATGAGTAGGCTTGCGTATCCCTACGGGGCCACTCATGGTTGCAACAACTATTAATATAAATGCTCCCTATAATTTGCACACAAATAGATCAAAAAATAGGTTAGTAACACCTGCAAGGCCTCCATAGTGTGAGGCCCACTAAAATATTAAAGTGTACAATATTAAACCTAACTAAAATATTTGATGAAATAAAGTGTAAATATACCAGAAACATAAGTAAAGCAATAAAAAATGATACCTTATCAAAAATAAACCTGTGTTTTTTATCCACACTTTTGCTTCCTCAATCTAATAATGCACGAATGTCCATGAGAATCTAAGGGTTTATCGACTACAAAATGGTTGATGGGAAATGCCATGGAGAATTCAAGGATAGCTATGGATGCCCTATAATATTTTAGAAATGCTTGACAACATTCTAGAAACATTTTGGGGTGTTCGAGGGTTTCGAGGAGGTGTACTGTAGAATCAGATCTGGTTCGAAGGGGTTTTGGTGACGAGGGTTTTTGGTGATGATGTATGGGAGGTGTTAGCTGAATGCTAGGGTTTGTGTGTGGAAAAATGATCAATGCTCTTTGAATGTTAATATTCAGGACCTTGATTCACAAAATGAATCATCTTTTATAATTTTCCCTTAATCATGTTAGGGTTTCGAGGACACCAATGAGTGGCCAAGATTAAAACATAATGAAGGCTTGAGATTGAGCTTGAACAAGTGACATAGATCATGATGAATGAATGGTCAAGATTAAGTTATGATGGGTTGCTGGGATTTATTTACATATATATAATATATGGCTATGATCAGAGGATGCATAGATGACAAGTGGCTAGGTTTTGGTGTCTACAATATGATTAATATAAAATTGTTGTTGTTTCTTGGAGAGCTCCTAGAAAATGAACTCTTCTATAGATGCTTCGTTGTATTTCAAAGGTGACCCTTCTCAATATTGAACTTCTGGCCCGAGTTCTCTCTAGCTACTCTTTTTGAGATGCTCTCTTGCTCTGGATTTGATTTGCTGGCCTTTTTGGGACCTTGTATTTCATGGTTCCTGTTTTGCTTATTTGTTGATGGTTTCTTTGTTTTTTTTTAAAGGTCTTAATGTAAAAGGTTAGGGGAGCCTTTCAAAACCCTTTATTTTTCCATCTAATAAAAACCAAATTGTATTTTCCTAACTTTTCTAGATATGTGTGGGTATATACCATTCGTACCAAGGATGAAGTGTTTGAGAGGTTTAGACTTTCACGTCTCCTATTGAAAAAATATTAGATAGAAATATTAAGTGTTAGTCATGCTTTTCATGATTTCTTGGCTACTCATGGACTATCATATTAGAGGATTGTTCACTACACTCTTAAATAGAATGGTATAGTAGAAAGAAAAAGTAGGGTAATCATAGACATGGCTTGTCATACGATTCTTGCCAAGGGACTAAATCACAAGTTTTAGGGTGATGCAATCAATTATGCAATGTATATTATTATGAGAAGGTCCCATGAAAATCCTAGCGAATCCATGGGGGCTAAAATTCTCGTAGTATTGTCCTCATCACAACTAGTGGGGGGCATGAGCCTCCCCTATCTCAAGTATGAATGGGAATGAGTCTGTCTACTATTCCTTCCTCAACAATGTACTCTTCGATGGATCCAATGGATCCATGAGGTGTACGATCATGATAAATGCTCCTATGCATGAAGGCCCCATGTTGGGATCTTCCATGCTCAGATCCATATCGTGAGGCATGTGCATTGCCTCCTCTAAGTGGGGTGTTCTGATGAGAACCCCCGCGCGTAGAGTTATCCCCTCTAATGCTCACCAAACATCATTTGAGAGGATCCAGTGAGTGAGGATTCTCTACATTGTGTTGTGCAATAGGTGGAGCTTTGGCCTCAACCTCATTCCTATGATGATATCAGCCTCTTCATGTTTGCACCATGATATTATATTATCTCTTATGTATATTTTAAGGCAAATAAAGTAAACACTGATGATTATATTTTTTTATTTTTGTTTGTGAGCCCTAACTATTTTATGTGTTTGATATTTCTTGAAAACTCTAAATTACTCTCATCATGTTTGAAATTATTGATGATATATTCAATAGTTTAAAGATTTCACATGTTTACTCATAGCTCGACAACCTGGCTATGAACTCTAGGCCATGTTATCCCACCTATAATGTGTGGTAATGAAGTCCACACACAATCAGGGAGTATAGGTCCTCCTAATACTCACCCTATTCACATGTAGTCAACGATATACCTCTCTGAATAGAGATACATTCAAATTTTCCATAGGCTATGTCGATTATTAGATCTGGTATTGGTCTAGTAACAAAGGGTTGAGGGAGTTGGGCCAATGGATGGAAATCACTGGAACCATCATTGAACCCTACTAGTGGTTGGATGTGACTTCCAACTCACTAGCATTTACAATGTGTCATGGTGTGTGTGGTTATTTTTAATTTACATGAAAATAAAATGCACAAAACAACATTCAAATGAATTTTCTACATGCTTTTCAAAAGAACATTTGATTTGAAGAGAATGCACAATTATGCTAGATGATTTTTAGAGAATGCAATTCTACCTATGAAGGAATGGCCACTGATTGGGTCTTAATAATGCAAACTCAAAACATGAAATAGCCTAGATCGCCAGAGACTAGGGCATACCGCAATCAAAGGTCTGATATTCCTAGCAACGGCTAGTAGAAAACTAAAAAAGCATCTATGATTTCCTCATTCTACTTTTCACTATGTTTTCTAATTACCATCCATCTATTGCATTTTGTTTTTGTAAAAATACATATAAAAAATATAGAGACAAAAAAATGGTCCTATCTTAGATCCAAGTCTGATGATGGTGTATGTTATCTACTGCTATTCTATTTTCTACTGACTACGTCTGTCAGACGTGACTATAACTGTCACCTATGGCTCAAAGGTGCGGCTACAATTGTTAACCATATATGTTAGTCGTAGCTGAGATCTACCATAAAAAAACATAGTAAGTTAGCATTTGATAGCATAAAATATAGGTTTCCCACCATGATCGTCATTTGTACAATCCCAAAAGGCATACACCCTAATATAGTAATGATTGCAAATCACACAAAGCACGTACATAAATTGAAAAAATAAAAATAACCAAAAGGAAGGTATCTTTTATTAATTTTAAATCAATTCATGGCTATAGATCCATCCCTCTTAGGGATACCCAATGTGATACAATGCTACAATCATAAGAAATCCCTCGTAAGGGTAAGTGTAATTCGTAGGCCTTTTAGAATGACACGAACTGCTCTAGGTCAAGTATGACCTCATTCTCTCCTTAAAAGAGGTATTTTTGCCTTGAATACGTTGACAATGGAGTCCTTAAAACCCTACGTTCAAGAAACAACAAGAAACAATTAAAAGCAAAGGAGGCCTCTCTTAATGAGGCTTTTAATCCAAATCTTGCATAAAAGATGCCATATGAAACATAAAATCAAGAAAACATGAAAAGCATAGAAATCTATCTTAAACTTGATAAATCTACCATCTAGAATGTAAATAAAACTTAGATCTATTCATCTAACCTCCTAATTAAGTAATTAAAGCATGAAATGTACAAGAAATAGCTTCAATTATCCTAGTTACCAAATGAAATATGATTAAATAAGAATATCTTAAACCATGATTATATCTAGTAAATGGGCTCTAAGAAATCAATCCTAGGTTAAACTTATCTAATCTAATACAATGAAGAACAAACCTATGGCTAAATCAAATGGAAATGGAAGTTAAACCCTGACCATGGGTCTATAGTGCAACTAGCACTGTTAGTCATAGCTAACATCTGCGACTGATCCATAAATGTAGTTGCTCTCCAAATGTGGCCTTAGGTATCCAATTTCCCTTGATAAATTGATGATCAAGGGTCACCTCGGTGTCCTCCAATGGATTTGGTAGTTGAATTGCTCAAATTTGTGCTTGAAGGCCCTCAATTGGGTTTCTTGATTCTCCTAGGTTCCTAGGACCTTCATGGCTTCAAGTGCCATTTTGATCTCCAATTGGGTAGCAAAAGTGTTCCTCTCAATGGTAGCAAGTGAGTCTACAATTCGATAGGGCTTCACTACATTTCAACTCAAGATTCATTTAGGCTTCTCCCTAATTTGGAGGGGGGTCTTATAGCTCTTAGGAAGGCCTTGTCTTGGCTTCATGGAGAAGCCAAGATCAAGAACCTTCGATTAGGGCAGTTGAATGGAAACTTCTAGAATATTTTTCACCCAAACTATTTGAAACTCGAACAACTTGGTTGTTGTAACCTATGGATCGGTTAGGATCAAACATAATTTGAAGGCTAACCGTAGCTTTGAGGTGTAGTAAGACTTGTTAACTATGGGTGTCAACCGTGACGAACACTGACTAGGCAAAAATACCTATATTGAGTGGTTAGAACCATTGCCTCACCTTGGAATCTATCCAAGATCTTTCACATGATCTATTAACATGTCCCATATGAGTAGTGACATCAACATGATGCATTTTAGGTGTCTACAAGAATATTGAGGAAGGTAAATATAATCTTTCTTGTGAATTACTCCATCAAAATAAGAGAAGTAACAATACAAGGATGATCCTATTTTATATCTTAAATGACTTGAGCAGTCTCTAAATCAGCCATCCATTCTTCTTAAATTTAGGAAATTCATTGCGAATAAGAACCTGTAGCACCCTAAAATTGGTGCAATGAAATCTTAATAATTACAATTACTCTAGTAAATAATTCAAATTCAAATTTTAACCCCCAAAACCGCTCCCAAACCGTCGCTTAATCCGTTTCCTCCTTTCCCATGCCATTTTTAGAGTTTGTTTTGACCGTTTGACGATATCGTCGTCGATCAGACGATATCGCCTCAGATCGGACGATTTCGTCTGGACTAGGACGTCCAGACGATCTTGTCCCAAAACTAATTTTTCACAATTAGTCTTCTGTTCCAACGGTGTCTCTAATCCGGGCAAAAGCATGTCTGTGCCATTAGAGACCCTCCCCCATTGGAGATCTCCCAAATAGGGATGATCTCCAACCTCCTAACCTCCCTCCTAAGCCTATTTAATCCTAAGCCCTCCCCTTAGCACCCCCCTGGCTGATAATTCCTGTAAATTGACTTCACACGCATTAAGACATCCTAAATTGCTATTTGCATTAGTTCTATACAAATTTTGTTGCAGGTACCTTAGTATTTTTCAGCCGGAGCAAGCTTACATCGTCGCAGACGATCCTGTTCAGATCGGAGGCGATCCTGTCGAATCAGAGATGATTTCGTACCAATGCGAGACGATTTCGACTGCAATCAACATTGGGGCAATCAGTGCCCAAAGTTTGCATTTTCTCCACTCTTTTCTGCTATTTTATTCTGCAATTAGCTAGTTTATTTATTATTTTCTGCTATCCTGCATTTTGGAGTTCACCCATCTAGATCAAATGCATAATTAAGTCATAATTATTATTAAATCAGTATAATGCATTCATGTTTCTGTTTATAATTCTTAGTTTGATATTGTTATTGTCATTTTACATTGTTTCCCTATGTTAGCATTGTTGTATTTTCTGTGTTTTGCACCTATTTCTCTGTTTGCAGGTCTCTAACGAATTCGTCTGATGAATTCGTCAGATCTCAGATGATCTTGTCTGATAGCAGACGATCCTGTCAAATCAGAGGCGATCCTGACTGCTTCAAGAATCAGAATCTTCATCAGACATCCGGATCAGGTATGATCTTTTAATATTGCTTAATTTCTCTATTTTCTGTCTTAATTCTATTTTTTGTATTCATTTAATCTGCATCTTCATATAGAATAGCTTAGATGCATTTTGGCCAAACCTAGGACTTGAATGCTTAAGGCTAAAACTGAACACATCAAACACATTCCCAACCTAGGCATGGAAACTGCCATTAAATGTTTCCTGGTGAACCCACCATCCATCAAAAAATCACCATAATACACCTCCCTCGAGAGGCGGGACCTTCGCAAGGCCTCTCAGTCCGAGGTACCGCGCCATCCTTTTCACATCCCCCTTTCGGGCACGGATCCTATAGCCTGAAGGTAAGGGTGTGAAAAATTTGGAGCGATACATTTTGGTGAACCCGACGTGAATACATTTTAAACCTTTTGAAAACAAAAACAAAAAAACAAAAAATATATATATATAAATAAATATATATATATATATGTATACAAGAAAAACAAAAACAAAATCATCATTTCAAGTTTGTATGTTTTAGATTCAATTCTAAATAGTAGATGTTAAATATTACTTTTAGAAGTACTAAAGAAACCATGAGTTTTTACTCAAATCAATATGAGCCCATCAGTAATGTTGGAAGAATTCAGCCAAATACATTTGTTGATTATGACCAACCTCATCCCTATTCAACACCACCTCCATCACACTTTTCTCATTTTTCATCCTTAACCCAACAGGACAATCCCTTTTCCAATCCTCTTCATAACGATATTATCTATTCTCCCATATATCCATATTATGTCTATCAATCCACATATAATCCTCCTCCACCTTTTCAATATTCTTCTTTCAATACAACACATCCATTTCAACAAGAAAATACTTATTCTTCCAATTCTACCATGCACTCACCTCCTACTTCGCAATCTTCCTATCATCATTCTACCCATAATAAAGAAAGTAGAGGTGAGAAACCATTAGGCCCTTTTATGACTGAACTCCTAAGGCACGTATCAAAAACCTCTCGAAAACCTTCATCACGTAAATTTACTAAGCTCAATCAACCAATGGATATAATTCTCAAGCATTTACTTGATACAAATAGGATTGAACTCCCTTCCATAAGACAACCTGATACCACAGCAGATTGGTTTAAACCTGAGCTACATTGTGAATATCATAGAGTAGATGGACATATGACACAAAATTGTAAAGATTTAAGATGTGCAATTCAAGATTTGATTGATAAGGGTCTTTTTAATATAAAGGAATTACAATCTACAACTGATGATAAATCTCCAGTAAACAATCAAACTCCTACACAACAAATACCAATAATCAATCAAGACATGGGGATCTCCCAAGAACCCCTATTCAATTATCAACAACAAGAAACCAATCAAATATTGCATGTTAATGTGTCCCATCATGATGATATTATTAATATTGTAACAGAAACTACAAATGAGCAACCTCAAGTTCAATCAACTCAATCTGATATTCAAGATATGGATTCCTCATTTGACCAACCTTCAAAACTATCTTTGGCTCTAGAGAATGATCCAAAATGGAATGTAAGCATAGAAAGCTCATATTTAGAATCAAAATCTCAATCTGAAATCCACTTTGATAGCCAACAACAAGTGATTAATCCTCAAGCAAAGATATCCCTTTTAGAAGTATTACAAATTTATCACAAGGAAATTTTGTTCAAAATACCTAGCCAACAATTTGTTCCTCATCATATTTTCTCTAAGAACATAATTAATGGTGTAAACCCTCTTGAGGTTAACCATATTTCATTCTATGATGAGGATATTCCTTCCTCTACTCCACAAGAAGACTCCTATCTTTACATTACAGGATCTAGTAAAGAAACACTTGTTAGAACTATCATGGTAGATAATGGCTCCTCTCTTAATTTATGCACTTATCAATTATTCCAAAAACTCAAAATAAAGGAAGAAGATCTTAATGAATCAAATGTTATTATAAAATCTTTTAACAATGAAATTCAAGAAGCTCAAGGTACTATAATTTTTCCCCTCAATATTGGATCCAAGATCCTGGATACTTTGTTTTATGTAGCATATTGCCCTTCACCTTACAACCTACTTCTCAGAAGTCCTTGGATTCATACGATGAGGGTTGTCCCTTCCACTCTTCACCAATGTTTGAAGTTTGAACTTGCAAATAAAATTGTTACCATACATGGTGACCCAACACCATTTGAAGAATATTTAACGGTTGAAACATCAAGTTCTATACATTCTCTATTGTCACAATTATCTTCTATCCATCACTTTTCTTCATCCATATATGATCATCCTTGTTTACCAAATAACACCCATGCATATATTTCATATATGCTCCCTCCATCTTATCAAGACTTGGAATATAGTGATAAGAATGAAGAACCTTCTTATCCTTCTTACATTTTATTTTGTAACATGATCAATTTTACACATATAAAAGTCAAATCTTTTGCTACATTATTCTACATTATAACAAAGCTTTTGTTATCACTACCTTTTATTCATCACCTTTTGTTCTTACCTTCACCTCAACCAAATTATCCTTCAAAACCTCCTTTGATTTTGAAGCAACCTTAGACATGCTATACTCAAATAACCTTGTATAGTGTATATAGATCATCTTGTATATACCACCAATTTCAATTCATAAATTAAAATCAAAATACAAAAAAAAAATCAAAATCCTCAAAATCTTCAAAAAAAATACTAATGCAACTAAGGACCTTAAAGGTAAATTTGAGCCCAACTGGCTTGGACCATACATTATCACTGCTAAATTTGAATCGGGAGCATACAAATTATCTACCTTAGATGGTAAAGAACTTAAAGAACCCATGAATATTTTGCATCTTAAACGTTACTATGTATAAATTTGGTCATTTCATCCTTGTATATATTTGTTTAAAATATTTCAAAATCACTATCTTGTATTTCTTTCAATTTATAAATTCAAAAACACCAAAAACATTCATAATCATCAAAATCTTCAAAACTATTTGTTGTATTTATTTATGGCACTTGTTAATTCTTTCAAAAACAAAAAAATAATAATAATAAAAACAAAACAACAATATTCTTGACTCTTTCGAAACCAAAACAACATAAAGAAGAAAGAGAGAGTCAACATTCTCAAAACTTCTCAAAAAGTATCTATATCTATATATTCTTACAAATGTTGCAGTTATATGTTTCAAATTATTTTGGATAAATTAGCATTTATTTGGAATCCCTCACTTTCACACTCACAAAAATAAATATCTTGATTTTATCTGGCATGATTACTAATCTCTCTTATATCAAAGTCCACAAAATTCAATTAAATAAAGTTTGAGCATAGAGAATTGATCTTGTTATTTACTTAAACCAAGCACATCTTTTCACAATAAAATGATTATATTTGTAATTTCCATGCTTTGCTACATAGTAGAAGTGGTTTCTTGAGCGAAAAGTTTCCCCTGCTATCCTATCATGCACATGGTCTAGAATCTTTGAGAATTGGCAAAAGGACAAGCTCACCCCTACCCAGAATAAAAATCCCTTGCTCTACGACTAATCCGAGCAAGTATCCCTAGCATAGAACAAAAAGCAAAGTTCAAGAAAAAGAGAAAAAGAAAAAATGTTATTTTATATCATTACAACAATGTTCCAAGCATTATCAAGCAAAAATACAAAAGAAAAGCAAAAGAAAAGCAAAAGAAAGCAAAAGCAAAAGCAAAAGCAATAAAATCCCTTTCCCTACCCTTTGAAAAGAAAAGAAGGGTTGATGAGCTTGAATCCCTGGAATTCTCAATTATTCGAAAACTGTGAGGTAAGCCCCATAACAGGTGGTTTGTGCCCAACCTGCTTGGCCTTGGGTAACTCCTAGCGTGGCGATATGTCTCGTCACATTAGCGACCTTCTTTTGTACAGACCTATGTCCGCTTATGGATTAGCTAGCTCTTGATAATCCGACTTACATAGTAGTCTAGTATGGTTATATGCATCTACATCATGGTTAATGAACACTTATTTGGTTCATTCAAATCACTTGTATCATATTATCTTGCTCAAAACTGGTAAATGAACATAGCAATTGCACACACATTTTATATTTGAGAGATTTTGTGTATCATTATGATAAATCAAGATTGGAAATGAATTCACATATGCACATGGGATTCCTTATAAATCTAACTTTTGTCTTTAAAATACTTTGAAATATTTTTTTTGCAAATTGTTTGGAATAATTCATTTTCTTCTTTAAAGTACAATTGTTTAGCATAAAGACAACTACATGCATAATAGAAAAGATCAAAATTTCTTTCAAAACCATACAATCAAAACATATATATATATATATATATATATATATATATATATATATATATATATATATAAAAAATATATATATATTGTCGACTTTCGCGACGATGGTATAGTTCCAAAACCAAAATTGGAATTTTATGCCTAGCGCAAGTCCTCATCTTCATATTTTTTGTTTATTAAAAATCAACCATGCAATAAAACTATCTCCTTTTTGGATTTCGCGATGATGGTATAAGTCTATACCTACATATTCTATGCCTAGCGCAAACCATTGTAACAATTTTTATTCCCCATTTATTTAAAAATCATGAAAACCATATGACTTAAATCATTCTATTATACAATTATGTCTTTTAACAAAAAGCATGCACATTATCACTATTTCATGTCATTATGTCAACCTTCAATTTTGCAATGATGGTATAATTCCTAGGGAATTATCCAAAAATTTATCACACTTAGGAATTTATGCCTAGCAAAAATCATTTTAACATTATTTCATGCATACTATTTTTATGAAAATCTGAAAACAAACCATCATCATCATCATTTGCACCATTGCACCAAAGTCTTAAGACAGTCTCTTAAGCACTCTTTTACTTTTTAACAATATTTCTATACTTGGGATTAGCTTGACGACCGAGTGAGCGGCGACTCCATGAAATGGTCTATAATAGCGACAATGTCCTTTGAAATTATTGTTAGAAGTCTCTTTTTATTTTTTATCACATTACATCACAAACAACCAATTTGTTACATCAGATTATTTCATTTAAAATCTTACAGCATGACATCCAAACCATAATATTTCCAATGACATAATTACATGAATCCTCAATCCAATCATCAAATCAATCAATCAAACATAAAAGCATCATAAAAATACATAAGACACAAGTCATATGATCAAAAAATATCTCATCTCATATATATATCAACAATATATACATCATCTCAAAACTGGATTGGTATGCCACAATCGTACCTCGGCATACTCAATCCTCTATCAAAAATAATAAATGCTATATATCAATCTGTACAATGTCGTGCGAGTAGTCTAGCCTCGAGAACCCCTCGAGCTCTCAGCCTCATCTCCTCCCCCGCCCTGAGGTGGACGAGGTGGCCCCATCGCAGTATGAGTGGTACTGCGAGTCCTAGTCATCGATCGGGACGAAGTCCTCGATGACCCGATCCGGATCGGATCTGCGATGTTAGCTGGTAGTGGTAGTCTATCCTCCTCTGGCACCATCTGATAGTATAATGTCTGGTAGAAAGTGATTTGGGCAATAGCCCATGCCAGCTCCCTGGTGCTCGCCCCTTCGCCCCGTGCTCTGAGGCATGCAATCTCATCTCCGAGCTGTGTCACCTCAGCTCGGTGTCGTGCAGCCTCCTCCTGTAGGGTCTGCACCTATGCTTGGAGATGGACTGTCTCCGCTCGGAGAGTCGCTGTCTCGCTACTCTCCCTAGTGTCAACACCCTTGCCCTTATCGGGCGATGGTGGCCTCTCTCCCTGTGGAGAAGGGGGTCTCTCCGCCCTCCTCTCCCACTGCTGTGGCCTCTCCTACGCTTGTGGCCTCCTCTGCTCTCTCCCATCGTGACCCTGGGCTGCCTCCATAGCCGCCTGGCATCGCCTCCCTATCCGACGCACAACTGCGTGAATCGGACCCTGAGCCCTCGTCATCCGAGGAGGGCGGATGCCTACGTACTAGGCATCGTAGCCATCGGCTACCCCTGCGTCGTCCCCATCCACTGGCTGAATGGGGGCATCATCCGAGTCCTGACTCTAGAAGCGCTGCATATCTGGAGCCCCGCTGACCGTAGTGTTATCCCGGACAGTCTGGGAAAACTCGTAATCCCTGAGAGATGGGATCCCCTGTTGTAGACCGAACTATCGCAAAACTCGGTCGTAGCGGTGGAGCTCCACCTCTCCCCTCTCCATCCATAGCCAGTAGACTCGCCTGATGCGAGCCAGCTCCTGTCCATCCTCGGCCCACCCTGGATGCTCCCTCCAAGGCCTCCAGGTGATCTGATCTAGGACAAGGTCATCCAACAGTCTCCGGGACATCGACAGATCAATCCACCGTTGTGACCCTCTCCAGAGCCACCAGTAGAAAGCTCGGGGCCTCTCCCCGTCAACCCCTATCAAAGGAAGCCCTATCGGCCTTCGCACTGCAATGTGCTCCCAGCACCAAACCTGTAGGAGCGATGTCATAACTAGACATCGACCGCCCTTGTACACGACCCCATGTAGGATCCTGTACAATCGACATAGAACAAAGCTGCCCCAAGAGAATCTGTAACCATGGTCTCGCATGTCGCAGATCACATCTGCTAGCACCCATGGTACCCTGCACCCGCTCTGGTGGCACAACAGAAGTCCACCCACCACTTCGACCAAAACCTGTGTGAGTCTGGATGCCCCAGGCATCTGATGCAGCGCCTCGATGTTCACTTCGCCCTTCTCTAGGGCGAAGCTCGGGTCACCACACAATCGCATCATAGCATGGCCCTGATTGGCCGCAGGAGTGATCAACCGTCCTTGTATGGGGATTCTCAGAATCCTCCATACATCCTCTAAAGTGGGAGTCATCTCCCCTGTAGGTAACCAAAAATAGGAAGAACCCGGATACCACCTCTCTGCTAGGGCTGTCAGTAGCCCCATGTCTGTAGAAACTTGTGGCATCTCTGCCACATGCTGTAAGCTCGGCTTGAGCCAGCTGATCCCGCTCTGCCTGTGATAGAGCGGCCAAGTCATCTCTCAACCCGTCGTATTTCCATTCTCTGCTCTTTAGTAAACCTCTCTGCAACATAAACAACAAAACAATAAAAATCATTAATAACAACTCAAGTGATTAATAATGCAAGTAAAATTAGTTCAATTTTATACAAATGATGATATCGCCCACTATTGGACGATATCGTCCCCAATTTGAGCAAAATCGTCTCCGATTTCGCAAGCCGAAATCATCCCTAATTTGACGAAATCGTCCCCCTTTCGTCGATTTCGCCCTTAGACAAAAAATTGAGACGATTTCGTCGAAATCATGACGTCGACGGCCCAAAAACGGTCGCGATGCTCAAAAATTGATCAAAATTCACCTAAAAAGCATGTAAATTCAACTTAAACCATTCTAAGCTAAGTTTAGACTCTTACCCGTAGCCCGCGTCGGACCTCTGTCGATCTGTGTGCCGTCTCCACCATTTTTGCTTGCAGAGCTCTAAAAACCAAAAAAATGAACAGTAAAAATGAATTAGGGTTTTACCCTATTTTTCTTAATTTTATTCAAAACACAATTAAAAACATTTTAAAATTTTGCTTTTTCGCATTTTTACCTCAAACGTTCGATTTGGGTAAAAACACGGAGGGGGCACCATAGTAAGTTGTCGTACGATTCGACCAAGAATCGTCGCCTAAAAATGGGAATAATTTTTGCTTTCTCGTAAATCGAGAAGAACTCATCTTTAACGCATTTTCTTCGAAAAATTCGCTAAAGAGGGGGCAAAATGTAGCACCCTAAAATTGGCGCAGTGAAATCTTAATAATTACAATTACTCTAGTAAATAATTCAAATTCAAATTTTAACCCCCAAAACCGCTCCCAAACCGCCGCTTAATCCGTTTCCTCCTTTCCCATGCCATTTTTAGAGTTTGTTTTGACCGTTTGACGATATCGTCGTCGATCAGACGATATCGCCTCAGATCGAACGATTTCGTTTGGACTAGGACGTCCAGACGATCTTGTCCCAAAACTAATTTTTCTCAATTAGCTTCTGTTCCAACGGCATCTCTAATCCGAGAAGAAGCATGTCTGCATCGTTAGAGACCCTCCCCATTGGAGATCTCCCAAATAGGGATGATCTCCAACCTCCTAACCTCCCTCCTAAGCCTATTTAATCCTAAGCCCTCCCCTTAGCACCCCCTTAGCACCCCCTGGTGATAATTCCTGTAACTTGACTTCACACGCATTAAGACATCCTAAATTGCTATTTGCATTAGTTCTATACAAATTTTGTTGCAGGTACCTTAGTATTTTTTAGCCGGAGCAAGCTTACATCGTCGCAGATGATCCTGTTCAGATCGGAGGCGATCTTGTCGAATTAGAGATGATTTCGTATCAATGCGAGACGATTTCGACTGCAATCATCATTGGGGGCAATCAGTGCCCAAAGTTTGCATTTTCTCCACTCTTTTCTGTTGTTTTATTCTGCAATTAGCTAGTTTATTTATTATTTTATGCTATCCTGCATTTTGGAGTTCACCCATCTAGATCAAATGCATAATTAAGTTATAATTGTCATTAAATCGGTATAATGCATTCATGTTTCTGTTTATAATTCTCAGTTTGATATTGTTATTGTCATTTTACATTGTTTCCCTATGTTAGCATTGTTGTATTTTCTATGTTTTGCACCTATTTCTCTATTTGCAGGTCTCTGACGAATTCGTCAGATCTCAGATGATCTTGTCTGATAGCAGACGATCCTGTCAAATCAGAGGCGATCTTGACTGCTTCAAGAATCAAAATCTTCATCAGACATCCGGATCAGGTATGATCTTTTAATATTGCTTAATTTCTCTGTTTTCTGTCCTAATTCTATTTTCTGTATTCATTTAATCTGCATCTTCATATAGAATAGCTTAGACGCATTTTGGCCAAACCTAGGACTTGAATGCTTAAGGCTAAAACTGAACACATCAAACACATTCCCAACCTAGGCATGGAAACTGCCATTAAATGTTTCCTGGTGAACCCACCATCCATCGAAAAATCACCATAATACACCTCCCTCGAGAGGCGGGACCTTCGCAAGGCCTCTCAGTCCGAGGTACCACGCCATCCTTTTCACATCCCCCTTTCGGGCACGGATCCTATAGCCTGAAGGTAAGGGTGTGAAAAATTTGGAGCGATACTGAGAACCCAATATGGCATTGATGGTCACATCATCTTCGTATTTGTGAGACAAAGCATCAACTACCATATTTTATTTACCTTTCTTGTATTCAATGACAACATAACCTGAGAGTTTGGTCAACCATTTATTTTTTTTAGGTTACCAAATATGTTGTTCTAAGAAATGCTTAAGCCTACTATGGTCAGTTTTGATGATGAAATGACTACTTAATAGATAATATCTCCATTTCTCTATAGCATGTAAAATAGCTAACATTTCCTTTTCATAAGTGGATTGTCCCAAATTATTCCCTAAAAGTTGCTTACTTTAAAAATCCAATGGATGTCCTTCTTGCATTAAAACAACTCCAATACCTATGCCAAAAGCATCACACTCAATGAAAAAGAGATTGCTAAAATCAGGAGTGGCCAAAAATGGAGTGGAACACATAGCCTCTTTGAGGTTTTGGAAGACCTAATAAGTAGCTTCATTCCAAATAAAAGCATCCTTTTTAGTAAGATCAATGAGAGGTGCCACAATCTTACCATAGTTACGAACAAAGTTTCTATAACAGTCTATGAGTCCTAAAAAACCATGAAGTTTTTTGAGCAATTTTGGTAGAGTTTAATCTTGAATAGCTTTGATTTCATGAGGATCTACTTTGACTCCTTCATGAGATACTGTATGTCCTAGATATTCCACCTCTTGAACTCCAAATACACATTTGGATCTTTTAATGAAGAGTTTTTCCTTTTGCAATAGATAAAGGACTTTATCAACATGAGCTAGGTGATCCTTCCAAAAAATTTTATATATTAAAATATCATAAAAAACTAAGATAAACTTACAAAGATAGGTTCTAAATTCATGGTTCATGAGGTTTTGAAAATTTTATGGAGAATTAGTGAGACCTAAGGGCATGACTAGGAACTCATAATGACCCTCATGAGTACAAAAAGTAGTTTTAAGAATATCCTCTTATCTAACCCTAATTTGGTGGAAGTCTAAGCGTAGGTCTAGTTTGGAAAAATAACTAGCACCATGTAATTCATCCAAAAAGTCATCAATGACTGGGATAAGAGTCTTATATTTGATGGTAATCTTGTTAAGATGATGAAAATAATGATACATATACCATGAGTTATCCTTACAACATACCATCACCATGGAGGATGAATAAGAACTGATGCTTGGGCGAATGATTCCATGCTCTAACATTTCTTGGACCAGTTTCTCAATTTATAATTTTTAGGGTTGTGGATAGCGATAAGGGCTCATATTTGAAGGTAAACTACCAAGAATTGGATGAATTACATTATCATGTGATTGCTTAGGAGGTAGACCCCTTGGTTCACTAAATATTTCTTCATAATTATCCACTATATATTGAATATCCCTGGGAAGAGTTGTAGGAGAAGAGTCCACAACTTGTATTGATACAAATGATTTTACAATAAAAGGGTTTAAAACCCTCAAACAAATGAATATTTGGTGTCTTCGGGTTGTCTTCACTCCAAACAATTTATGAGTAGGCTTGCGTATCCCTGCGAGGCCACTCATGGTTGCAACAACTATTAATATAAATGCTCCTTGTAATATGCACACAAATAGATCAAAAAACAGGTTAGTAACACCTACAAGGCCTCCATAGTGTGAGGCCCACTAAAATATTAGTGTACAGTATTAACTCTAACTAAAATAATTGATGAAATAAAGTGTAAATATACCAGAAACATAAGTAAAGCAATAAAAAATGATACCTTATCAAAAATAAACCTGTGTTTTTTATCCACACTTTTGCTTCCTCAATCTGATAATGCACGAAAGCCCACGAGAATCTAAGGGTTTATCAACTACAAAATGGTTGATGGGAAATGCCATGGAGCATTCAGGGATGGCTATGGATGCCCTATAATATTTTAGAAATGCTTGACAACATTCTAGAAACATTTTGGGGTGTTCGGGGGTTTTGAGGAGGTGTACTGTAGAATCAGATCTGGTTCAGAGGGGTTTTGGTGACGAGGGTTTTGGGTGATGATGAATATGGGAGGTTTTAGCTGAATGCTAGGGTTTGTGTGTGGAAAAATGATCAATGCTCTTTGAATGTTAATATTCAGGACTTTGATTCACAAAATGAATCATCTTTTATAATTTTCCCTTAATCATGTTAGGGTTTCGAGGACACCAATGAGTGGCCAAGATTAAAACATAATGAAGGGTTGAGATTGAGCTTGAACAAGTGAAACAGATCATGATGAATGAATGTTCAATATTAAGTTATGGTGGGTGGCTAGGATTTATTTACATATATATATATATATATATATAATAGATGGCTTGTTGGAAAATTACCATTGGTAAAAGGTTAAAAAGAGTATTTTACCTTGGGTAAGTTTACTTACCTTTTACCTTACTGGATGACAGTTGGACGACAGCATCTTTGGGCGGCAAGAAAGTTTTAATTTAATTTCTTCTCCCTTCCCTTATCTTCTCCTATTCCCCCCTTTTCTCTAGTATGGTTATTTTGTGTTTATTTAAATCAATTGTAACCTAATTTCAATGTAATGCATATTTACCTTTGCATCGAATTTGCTCACCTTTCACATTTGGTATTAGAGTCGAGAGCTGAGACCGGCCCAAATCTTGAGGTGATGGGGCCCATAGTTCGAGGTGATAGCACGAATCTTGCGGTAACCCGCAGGAGCAGATCGACATGATTCTTGAGGTGCTGGTGGAGCTGGACGTGACAGGCGGAGGCAGACACACGGCCTACAGGAGTAGATTGACGTGATTCCTGAGGCGCTGGTGGAGTTGGACGTGACAGGCACAGGCAGACACGTGGCCTGAGGTGATTCGTTGATGAGGTGGCACGTGGCTTGAGGTGACACATTGGAGAGGGTGACACGTGGCTCGAGGTGGCATGTGGCCTGAGGTGGTTCATTGGAGAGGCCACCTATGCATGGCCCGAGGTGACCTGCATGCGGTACATGGCAAAAGGATCACGTAGCCTATGGACTGCCCGTAGGCAATCAAAGCACATACAATGCTTTTCTCTTTTTAAAGAGCATCAACATCGCCGCATCGACGATGTGGGACTATTAAGTCCCAAATAATTTTTTTTTTACTTCACATCGAAGCATGAAGCTAGGACATTGCTTCGCGTTTGATGCGAATGCAATAAAGGCAAGGAGCCAGCTAGTACTCCCGGATCTACCTGGTAGCACAACGACTACCCTTTGCCTTGACGCCCGTGAGGTCGCATGGTCGAACCTTGGCGGGGTCAAAAGTTTTTTTTTAAAGAAAATTCTTTAAAAACCTTTAAGGTAATTTAAAATTTTTGAAAGGTTTTATTTATCATTTGAGTTAATGATTGACATTTCCTAAGAGGAAATAGTTGTAAAATTTTTTTTACGCTTTAAGAGGTAAAAAAATTAGTAAAATTTCCTAAGAGGAAATATTTGTAAAAGAAAATTTATGGGAAATTTTCTTAAATGATAAGATCGGAAGGATGTTACCAAGCACTTTGTAGTTTGTTACTGAGAACAAACACTGAAAGCTTTGATGAGGACGTGAGAAAACTAGGCATAAATTCAGTCTTTTCACAGTTGCAAAACGCCGTTATTGCACAACAGAGAAATCTTGATCTAGGATACGAAGCAGATTCAGAAGATAACTCCTTTGGGAGCAGATTTGAACAATTTGACACAGTGGAGATTGCTCCACAAGGATCTAAATATACTCATTATTGTAATTTAGTTGAAATCCTACAACCTCCTCCTGAAATTATATTGATCAGTGACGACGACGAACAAGTCGCTGACAATTTTGTAATTGCTGAATCACAACAACAAGAGTGAGTTGTTTATGATTGTAAATCAAGCAAGGCTTGATAGTTTGTAAATTATTTTGAAATAAGACTATATAAGAAAGGTTTCTTGTTTTAGTAGATAGTAATGGGATCAAATAACAATCTACCAATCCCCGAATTCAATGGGGATAATTATGAGTACTGGTCCATCAAAATGAGGACATTACTCATAGGAAAAGGACTATGGGATAGTATTGAAGACGATTACACTGATCCAACAGATTGGACTACTTTGAGTGCAACCGACAAGAAGATCTTCAAATATGCACAGAAAAATAACTCTTTTGCCTTATACCATCTTCAAGCGGCATTAGATCCAAGTATCTTTCCTAGAATTGCATCTTACTTAAGCGCCACAGATGCATGGAATGCCTTGAAAGAAGGATTCCAAGGAAGTGATAAAGTGAAGCAAGTTAGGCTTCAAACCTTAAAAAGAGATTTTGAAAATCTCAGAATGAAGGAAAATGAAAGAGTCGGTGACTACTGTGTACGAGTCAAAGCAGTAGTTGATATGATGCAAACTTTAGGTGATGACACAAAAGTTGAAACAATTGTGAAGAAAGTGTTGAGAACACTTCTTCCTAAGTGGAATCACATTGCCATCATAATAAAAGAATCAAAAGACCTTTCTACTCTTACATTTGATAATTTTATTGGATCATTAACATCACATGAAGAGAGACTTCAAGGAGCACCTTCAAAAAGCTATGGAGGTGATGATAAAGCCTTCACTTCGAACGAAGCTGCAAGACAAGGACAAGGAAGAGGCCGAGGCAGAGGACAACAACAAAGAGGCAAATGCCAAAGTAACTCCTACGAGAGGAGGAAATCAAAACAGAGGTGGAAATCAAAACATAGGAGCCAATCAGAACCAAAGCGGCAATGCGGGCCATGGAAATCAAGGACGAGGAAGTAACAAGACTAAAACAACTTGTTTCAATTGTGGGAAACAAGGACACTTCGTTTGTGACTGTTGGTCAAAGACTTCAAAAGATCAAAGCGGTCAATATGGCTCATTCTACGAGGAAGAAGAAGGTCCATCAAATCTTTTTCTCTCTTATGGACAGTCAAGATCAAAATCTTAAAGATACATGGATTTTGGATACTGGTTGCTCCAACCACATGAGTGGCAAAGAAAATCTCTTTGCTACATTAGATTCAAATTACAAATCCCATGTTAAGTTAGGGGATAATAAATCTTTGCAAGTTGAAGGCATTGAAGCTATGTAAGTTCCAACAAAAGAAGGCCTTAAAAAAGTGAATGACATATACTATACTCCATAGCTACAACACAATTTGTTAAGTGTTGGCCAAATTATGGAGAAGCATTACAAATTAGTTTTTGATGAAAGAAAATGTACAATCCTTGATAAAAACAATTGTAACTGAGTCATCACGAAGTACCTATGACAAAGAATAGGTTATTCTCTCTAAAATTTGGTGAGCCAGGGGGAGCTTAACTTGCAAACATTGCTATTACAAATCCAAGTGTATTGTGGCACTTGAGATATGGTCACCTCAATTCCGCTAGCTTGAAAATGTTAACATCACAAGCTATGGTGACGAGGACTACCAAAAATTCAAGAACATAAGAAGGTATGCGAAGCATGTGCTTTGGGAAAGCACTCTAGAACGAAGTTTCCAAGAGGCCAAGCATGGAGAGCAAGCTATCCTCTTCAACTAGTACATTCGGACATCTGTGGTCCAATGCAAACAAAAAGCCTTGGAAACAATTCTTATTTTCTAACATTCATAGATGATTATTCTAGAATGTGCTGGATCTATTTTCTGAAACACAAATATGAAGCATTTGATTGCTTCATAGACTTAAGAAATAATGTAGAAAAGCAATGTGACTACTATGTCAAATGTCTTTGCACTGAAAGAGGAGGAGAGTACTCCTCAAATGAATTTTTAAATTATTGTAAGCAAAATGGGATAAAAAGGCAGTTCACCACTGCCTATACCCCACAACAGAATGGTGTGGCCAAGAGAAAGAACCGCACCCTTGTTGAAATGGCACGAACGATACTTCAGACAAAGCATCTAACATACAACTATTGGGCAGATGCAATGAGAACTAGTGCATATATTCTAAATAGAAGTCCGACTTCTAGTTTAGATGGTATCACTCCTTATGAAGGATGGTACGATAAGAAACCAAATGTCAAACATTTATGAGTATTTGGTTCTTTAGCTTATGCACACATTCCTGAGGAGAAGAGAAAGTGATGAGTGTCATTTTTCATTCATCATTTAATCATTATATGTGTCAGTCCAGGGCGGTGTCCAAAGGCTGTATGCGATAGAAAGTGTCACAGCTGTAGGTTCAATTCATTCAAGAACAGGGTTTTTATTGGTGGAATAGTTAGTGTTTTTGGGGGTTTTGTGTATTTTCTAACTCCTAGTACTAAAAATCAAATTGTAGAAGATAAAACTAAACTAAAACTGTAGTAAATGGAAAAATTTGAAAGAGCAGGAAATGAAATGTTGCTGTAGAATTGACAGAAAGCAAATTACAGAAAACCACAAACAGTTGTTGAAGGATAAACTAACTACAATTTCTCTAAGCATATTATAAATCCATAAAATCAAATTAACACCTATTTGCAAACTGGAAATGCCACAAATCTGGAAACTGTAGTATATTACAGAAAACTGGAAATTGCTGCAAATCTGTAAAATGACAAGAAACCTGAAATTGCTACAAAGCTAAAACAGAAATACTAAATTTGCATGGAAATATGAGAAATAATGCCAAATGCTGAAATCTGAAGTTAAAGCTGCTAAAGAAATGAAAAGATTGACGAGTGCACTGTCTAACTGCATGACAAAAAATCGGCAAGATATTCTGTCAAAAGTTGCCTTCTTCTGGTCCTGCAACTGGCCCTTGCTTCCAGAACCAGATGAAGGTGTAGAATTTATGCTAAGGAAACTTAAATGTCAACCATAAACTCAATCATTCTAGTTGATAACTGGAAATATTACACTTGTTATTAAATCTGGAAATGCATTGCAGTAATGCAGGACCTGTAGATTACTGTTCTGCTACAGAAATGATTGCACTCTACTGCCTATTTCTATCCTATATGCCTAAATACCTATATCACTATATGCTCAACCGTGCTGGGAGCTTTATTATTTATAATGCAGTGTTGATATGCTTGGTTGCTGATTTGCGGGGATTTACAAGCTGTTGTACAAGCTGCTTCCTGAAATGCATGAGCTTGCTTTGTCAAAACTTGATCCATTCAACCCCATTAAATTGCATTCATTGAGGAAATCGGTTAACATGACGTGGGACAAACTGTCTGGTCAATTGCCATTCGTTTCTTTTACCGATTTGTCACTTTTTGACTGTCTTTTGTTGTTCCTGCGCTATTCCTTATTCCTGCGCTATTATTTTTGCACTGCTCCGGAATATCAGGGAGGCAAGTTTTAGTTGCTTTTTCGTGCTTCAAACGTATAAGGAGGAAGTTTTAGACCACCTAGATGGTATTCCCTTATCCTATTGCATAAGTGACATGTGCGGGAGTGACTTTTTCCAAGCCCTGCTGTAAATGTACAGCTGGCTGGAACTGTCACAGTCTTACCCTGTTTTCCTGCACAGTCAGCTACAGGGGACAAATTCCTTGGCACATTTTGCATTTGAATTAGTTCAAAATAGAGGAATATTATTACTAAGCACCAAACATTCAATAATGATTATTGATTCTGACTTTCTATTAATAAATTAGCTGAAAACTACAGAAATAAACAGTAAAAACAGAATATATGCACTTAACATTTTAGAATATGCAAATATCATTACATAATGCATTTTACCCAAAATTAGCATAAAAACACAATAAAAAGGGTGATTCAACTCAATAGAATGTATCAAAAAGTGTTTATAGATGAGGCAATTCCTGGCCTCATCATTTTCCCCCCAACTGATGGTAATGCATGTCCTCATGCATTTTGTGCAGCTACGAAAGCACACAGGTCCAGATCCAGGCATCTCTCTCGAAACTTTAACAATGCAGCACCAATCTTGTAGAACCCACTGACTGCTTTCATAGACTGAAACCACTGTTGGAAGTGCTCATCAGGCTATGGATCACTGTTAAAGAAATAGGGGACAGGAGTGATAACCAAAGGCATTCTGTACCTTAGCCCTATCCATTGTTCTTTTATTTTTGAAATAATATATATAATACCTTTAGCCCTCCTCCTTGACCAAAACAGGTTAGTGGGAGAAATTGGCTCCCTTTTCTGTAGGGAAATGGACAATTCACCCCACCTGTTCTTGCATGCTGCCACAGCATCATCAAAGAAATTTGCACAAAAATTTTGAAACTGAGTTATACCTTTTTGCAGATTTCCTAGATAAAGGTGTCTCATCCTGGGATCCCTCATAAAAGAGTAGTGAGTACTGGTGCAATCCCTGTGATTGAGAGGAGCAGGCCTGAAAAGTAAAATTGCCTGTGATTCTAAGTCTTTGGCTATTTTCTTTTCTGAGTCCCAATAAATATTATTTTGCAAGATGGACATACAGTTGCAAATCTCCTGTGTATAGGTGAGGCAAAAACATGCTCTCTGCTGGCAAAAAGAAATTATGTAAGAACAATTCACACATTAAGTTCTGCTGCTCTGCTGGGCTCTGCACAAAGGCCTCCACAAATTCCGTAGGAGTGTTTAACTGGTGAGGGAGATCAGAAACCAGTCTCATAATCTGCCAGTGTAGGTACTTCTCCTTGAGTAGGAGGCTGTAAAACCTAGGTGGTCTTCTGCATTGTATTGCATACTCTGCAATTTGACAGACATCTTTTATCTAATTTTTTAACCTGTTGATTTCTGTTTCTTTCTCTGCTAATTTGGCTGTGGCAGAGTTCAAAGTTGTAATTTTCCCTTCTAGCTGATGGAACTGAGTCATCCAATAGGCTAGATCCTCATTATACTTAGTTAAAGGCACTGTGTTTGGAGGCCTCAGGATAGGTTGCATCTGGGCCACTATATTCACCTATACACCAACTTCTATAGTTGATGTTGCAGCTGGCAAATCTGTCTATATCCCCTGTTCTACTGTAACGACTGTAACTGCTGGATCATCAGGTGGAAGTATTTGTGCCAGAGGAGAGTGTAGATACTTGTTCCTGAGCTGCAACTATGTGGTCCTGTACAGAAGATGTCTGAATGTCCTGCTACAAAGGACTGTCATTCTGCATCAAAATGTCAGATGGATTTTCTTGCAAAGGCACACTATCAGCTGCTTCTACTCCTTCCTCACTTGCAACAGGTGATCTCTGCACTTGTGCTATGTCATCCTCAGAAGAAGCCAAATATAGGAGAATCTAAGCCCACTCAACAAGTGCTGTCTTTGTTACTCCTGTGGACTGATTTTTTTGCTGCAGTAATTTGTCTTGTAAATCCTGAATCTACTGCTATAGCAAAGAAATTTGCTGATCTTTTTCTTTTGTGGCTTCTTCAGCTTGGTCAATCCATTTTGTCTGAGTTTTAATCACACTCCTTGCAGCATGCAACTGAGTGTGGATGTCAACTTCTTCTTCAGATGCAGAGTGTGCTTTAGACTCAGAATATGTTTCAGACTCAGAATATTTTTCAAATTCAGAATATTTTTTAGACTTAGAATCCATGGGATTCTTCTCCTCAATCCTAGTTGGTTCAATATCGGAGTTTAGATGCTCTTCAGACTTAGAGTCTGTATAATCAACCAATGGACATATAGGGCTTATTTTAGTTGTTTCCATGGTTAGGTCTAGTTCCATTGGCTGTAATTCTCTATCTATACTTTCTATTTCCTGTGCATCTTCCTGTGAATTATCTGTCCCAATTTCTTCTTCTTCTGACACACTAATTGGGTTTGCATTATGTACTGATGTTTCTGACAAAATTTTTGCTTTTTGAAGTCATGCAGACCTTCTCAACCTTGTTGGTTTTGGGTGTTCCTGAGCAGATGCAGCTTACGCTGTTGCGGAGTAGCTACGAGCTGTTACGTTAGGTTGGGGATAGACACAGGTTCTGCTGTACATTCTGGAGCAGATGCTTGCCCACTGGAACCCCTAATTTCTCTACTGGGCTATACATTGTCAGCAAATGTTACTTTTCTTCGTTTTAACCGGGATTCAGATGTTGATGCATGTTGACTCCTAGTTCTGGAAGATGGGGGACTGTCAGGTACATGAGGACTGCTATGTTCAGAGGGCTCTGGTTGAGGATTTTATTTTTATTCTCCCTCTGTTTCCTCTTCTTTCAGTGTAGGGTTTGAATCATCAGTTTCTGCCCATGGAGAGAAGAATCGATCAAAGTTCCTAGGGTTTCCCCTGAAATGGTATTTGCAGATTAGTTTGATTAGCCCATGATGTTTAGGGATTTTTAATCCTTTTACCAGTGTCAGAACTGCTTCAAAACATGCAAAATACCATGGCAGCTTTTACGACATCGTCAACCCTTAATTGTCGCTTAATTTCGTTATGATTGCCACCTTTCACATGCTACACAGAATCCGAGACTCGTAATTCCTTTTTCAAACCAAATAAATCGTTGCTGGCCACGTGTCATCAAATTTTACCCAAACTTTTATTCTTGCCCTTAATGAATTATTCCTGCGCTTAGTGATTGATTCCTGCGCTTAGTGATATAAACTATTTATTCCTGCGCTTTGGAATAAAAAATAGTTTATTCCTGCGCTTTGGAATAAAAATAGTTTTATTCCGGCGCTCTCTTTTTACTAGTTCCGACGTAGTTTTCTTTTTCATTCTAGAGCAGGATTAGACAGAGGCATTTGTAAAACACTTTCTACTTTTGATTCCCCTTTTCACATGCTTTGTACTAATCGAGGATATATACACTATATACTAATAATTTACACAATTCAAAAAATGGTTTTAACAGGTATGATGAAAAGGCACATACCTGTTAAAACCATTTTCTTTACATTTCAGGGTACCTCTACTGAAATTTCCAGCTAACCAATCTTTGAACTAAGGCAGGTGCAATCTGAAAATAGGTAAAACAATGGTCATAGAACAATGAAGGTGAAACCAATTCGGTAAACATGCCGGAACCCCAGTTTTCACGTAAACCCAACTCAGGCGCGCCTCAAAGAGGTTTTCACTTTCTGAATTTCTTATTATTATTATTTTTTTTAAAACTTGTATCATTATGCTGAATTCGAGATGGAAGAAGAGCTTTCTTCCCAAAGGTGTACATCCAAAATTCCCAATTGCTTGAGAAATTCCTCCTTGTTTTGTGGTTTATGGTACATACGAAGACGATGTCCATTTACCACCAATTTGCATTGTGAATCATCAATAGGTGTAAGGCGAACAGCTCCATTATCAAACACTTCCTCAATTTGGTATGGCCCAAGCCATCTGGTCTGCAACTTTCTAGGAAAGTCTTTGTATTGTGAATCAAACAACAAGGCCCGATCACCTTGCTGAAATCTTCGCTGTTGAATGTGACTATCATGCCACATTTTCCTTTGTGCTTGGATCACCTCTGTCTGATGTAGGGCATCCAGGCGCAGTTCATCTAATGCATCAAGTTGCAGAATGCGATATTCCTATGCCTGTGATAGATCAATACCTACTTCCAAAGCAGTTCGAAGAGTTAGTAATTCAAATTCAATAGGCAAAAGAGGTTGCTTTCCATAAACTAATTCATATGGGGTAAGTCTAGTGGTGGATTTCCATGTGGTATTATAAGCCCAAATAGCTTCTGGTAACTTGTCTAACCAATTCTTTCTATGGACTGCTATGGTTTTGGTCAGAATTCGTTCTAATTCTCTATTGGTCACTTCAACTTGGCCATTGGCTTGTGGATGATAAGGTGAGGATTTCTTGTGTTTGACTTGATAGAGTTGAGTGAAGGCTTCAATAATTTTTGAAGTAAATTGGGGACCTTGATCAGTTGTGATAAATTGTGGGGCTCCAAAACGCAAAAAAATCTATGAATATAGAAAATCAGTAACTTTCTCTTCACGAGCATGCTTAAAGGCTCGAGCTTCTACCCATTTGGTAACATAATCAGTACATACCAAGATATGTACTTTGCCTTTGGAAGGAGGATTAATGGGTCCTACAAAATCTAAACCCCATCTTTCAAATGGTTCTATTCCTATTTGAGGTTGTAATGGCATTTCACTAGTAAAAGTAGGTTGTCCCATTCGTTGGCAAGCATCACAATGTCTTACGTACCTTTTTACGTCTTTGTGCAAAGATGGTCAATAGTATCCGGTACCCAAGATTTTACGAATAGTGCTTTTGACTGAATAATGTCCTCCTGATGGTTCATCATGGCATGCTCGTAGGATGTCGTATGTTTCATCCTGGCGGATACACCTGCATAAAACATGATTAGGACTGCATTTAAACAGTAATCCTTTTATCCATTTAAAGGAAGAGCTTTGCTTGATTAACTATTTCCTTTGTTTAGGGGTAAAGTGAAGAGGAATATTCCCTGTAACTAAGTAATTCGCTATGTCTGCAAACCATGGAGATTGTACAGAGACATCAAACAACTTTTCATCTGGGAAGGTATCTTCCACAACTTCCCCTGTATCTACATTTGGTATTCTTAACAAGAAATCTGCAACGACATTAGATTTCCTGGGCTTGTTTACTATGGTAACATCAAATTCCTGCAATAGAATTAACCAACAAATAATTCTTGCACTAACCTATGGTTTATTCATCAAGTATTTAATTGTAGAATGATCTGTATGGATGAATACTTGATACCCTGTGATGTAGTGTCAAAATTTGTTAATAGCATAGACTACAGCCAAGAATTCTTTTTCAGTGGTAGTGTAGTTTTTCTCAGCTCTGTCAAGTTTTTATCGATATAATATATTGCATAATGTTCCCCATTTTCAATCTGTCCTAACACGACTCCAATATCATTATTGGAAGCATCAGTTTGAATATGAAAGGGTAACTCCCAATTAGGACCTCTTAAAACAGGTGGAGTGGTTAACTTCTCCTTTAACATTTCAAAGGAATTTTGACATTCAGAAGACCAAACAAATTCAGAATCTTTCATGAGTAAAGCAAACATGGGATTTGCTATGGTACTAAAATTAGCAATGAATCTGCGATAAAAACCAATGTGTCCTAAGAAACTGCGTACATCAGTCTGAGTTTGTGGAGGAGGAAGGTTTTTGATGACTTCAACCTTCTTAGGATCAACCTTGATTCCATAAGAAGAAATATGATGTCCTAAAACAATTCCTTCCTCCATCATCAAAAAATATTTCTCAGGATTAAGAGAGAGATGGTATGTTTCACAGCGGATCAACACTTTTTCAAGCTGTTCTAATGCATATTCAAAATTATCCCCAAACACTGTGAAATCATCCATATAAATTTCAACACTTTCATTGGTTAAATCAGAAAAAATTGCTAAAACAGCTCTCTGAAATGTTGTTGGAGCATTACATAATCCAAAGGGTAAAACTCTGTAAGCAAAGGTTCCCCAAGGACATGTAAAGGTAGTATTTTCCTGATCTTCTGGGGCAACTTGAATTTGGTTATACCCACTGAAACCATCAAGGAAACAGAAAAATTTCTTTCCAGCAAGGGTATCCAATACTTGGTCTATAAATGGTAATGGGAAATGATCCTTATGTGTGGCCTTATTCAACTCCCTATAATCCACACATACTCTCATTTTACCATTTTTCTTTGGAACAATGACCAGTGGTGAAACCCATTTACTTTCAAAAATTGGATAAATGAATCCAACATCTAAGAGTTTTTCAATTTCCTCTTTCACAATTTCTTTTAGAGCAGGATTCAAACGTCTCTGAGGTTACTGGTTTTACGTTTTCTGTGTATATCCTATGTGTACATACCTCAGGATGAATTCCTGTCATGTATTTATAATTCCATGCAAAAGCTTGAACATGCTTTTGTAAGAATGAAAACAACTTGGCTTTCTGGTCCTCAGTTAGCCAGCTATTAATGTTTAGAAATTTACCTGGCTGGATTTCAATTTGTTTGATCTCTGGATAGATAGAATTAACTGCTTCATAGCTACTGATCAATGCATTTAAGGGACAATGATGTGGCTACAGAGTATGAAATGTTCTAGAATCTGACTTAGAGGTGATATCTGATGGAATCAGAGGACATTTGAATGTGTTAAGGAGATGATGATGCCATCCATGTGGTAGTGTGAATGATCTCGTTTGACTGGGCACGGATGATATAAGTTCAGAATTTTGTTCCTCCTCTTGCCACAACAATCGATGAACAAGAGTTTGATCATTAGTTAGTCCTTCTGATTGTAATGCTTCAAATAGGACAGTTTCACTCTCAAATATTTCTCTCCCAGGTGTTGTGATTTCCTCAATATGTTCTTTTACTATGATTGTAGCCAAAGTAGCAATGGTTTCTTGTTCAGATTCTTCATCGATTCGGGATACCAAATTTGTCCAAAAAATTTAGTTGAAGGTTGAGCTGGTGGATACAAAGAAATTTTCTCGTAGATCAATACCATTGGAAATGGTCATTTCCCCCGACTGCGAGTCTATAAATGCGAGCTGCAGTAGCTAGCCAAGGTCGTCCTAGAATGATAGGGTATCCATTGGTCGAAGTCCTAGGTTGCAACACCAAGAAGTCTACAGGATATTCCCATGAAGAGACTTTAACAGCCACATCTTCTAAGATACCTTCTGGTTTAGCTACTGATCTATCTGCCATTTCCAAGACTGTGGTGGTAGGACTGAGATTATGGAGCTGCAATTTTTGCATTGTGTCTTTAGTCATTACATTAATTGTAGCCCCAAGTTCAATTAATACATTAGGAATTTGCATCACTCCAATAGTAATTGTTACTACTGGACTGCCTGGGTCACTATACTTAGGAGGAACTAGTTTCCTAGCCAATAGATCAGCTAATTTCCCTTCTACCTGAACAGTTTTAGGAAAGGCTTTCTTTTTTCTACCAGGTTTCTTGATACATAACTCCTGAATAGTCTTTTTTATTAAAGGTATATCTCTTATTGCTTGCAGCAAAGGAAGAGAAATTGACACCTTTTTGAGTTCTGTTACTAATTCTGATTCAAGGGTGGTATCAACATGTTCAAACCTTTCAGGGTATGGCAAAGCTACTGGAGAAGATTCCTACATTTTTGTTGTTTTTTCTTCTTTTTGTTGTTGTTGCGACGCCTCTTGATTTGGAGGTTCTTGTTTCTCTTGTATTTCCTCAATGGTGGGTGGAATAGGTGCAGGTAAAGTCTTCCCTGAACGCAGCTGAATGTTACTATAGTCAAGTACATGAACTACAACAGTGTCTTCAGACTCAGCCTCATAAACAAGGGCTGTTTGTCTGGCATTATTGGGGTTAGTCACAGGATGAGCTGGGAGTGGAGGTTGTTTCTTCGGTTGCATTTGTTGCTGCTGTGTTCTTCCCTAAAAATTTGGATTAGGAGCTGGCAGCAAGTGTTGGGTTTGCCCTTGATACCTTTGTTGTCCTTGATGGGGTTGATATTGCTATGGTGGATATGGCTATCCCTGATATTGCTGTCCCCATATTTGTCCTTGTTGTGTCCATTGAGGAGGCATGGTATGCCAAGGTGGGTTCATCCATCCAAATTGTGACCAATCTGGAGGAGCTGTCCAAGGTTGGTTCCAAGGTTGTGCAGAAGTTTCTGCTTGTCCCCATGGCATATTCATATTCCAAGGAGATTGTGCCTAGTTTAGAAATCTAGGAGCGATGGGATATTGTGCATAACCACCACCAGATCTCTGCCCAATAGCATTGAGTTATTCTGTTTGGGTGCCCAAAACAGATTTTAGATGAGGCAACAAAGGGCATTTATCTGTTGAATGTTCCTTGGAACAAATTCCACAAATAGAAGTCTTGTTTAAGGGACAGTCCTGCAAGGCATGCTTACTCCTACACCTTGGGCAATAAATTGCTAAAGGTGGTGTAGAATTAGATCTTGTGTTTTTCTCACCTAATGCAGTATTAAGTTGAACAAGGATATCAATTTTTAAATTGGCCATTTCCTCCATCAACTCTTTTATGCCATTATTGCCAGAATTCCTTTTCTTTCTCCGATGGTGAGTGCGGGAATAGTTTTTACATAACTCCACAATATCTTCAAGGTCAAGTTGATCTATGTCTCCTTTTCCCATTAAATCTAACACTTCCCTAGATTCATCCTGCCAATCCTCTTAAGAAGATAGGCTTTAAGAAATCAGGTTCTACAGCACCACACCTATTTTGAACAAAGGCAAAGCAATCAAGATAATCTTCTAGACTCTCATCTTCTTCTTGCTTGATCATAAACAACTCATCTTTCCTGTTTCTTACTCTACAATAATCTTGATACTTATTTAAGAATGCAGTCTCCATCTCATCCCAGTTACTGATTGAGTTAGGTTCAAGATTGCTCATGAATCATCGGAGAGCAGCGTCCTTAAGTGTAGAAGGAAACAATTTCAATTTCCGATTATCATTTATGTAGTCATAAGTTTGACATAATACCTTGAATTCAAACGAGAAATTGATCGGGATCTTCTGAAACAGTTCCCCTAAAAATTGGCAATATGGATGGGGAGATTGTTTTCATGGGGGCATCTAGAAGTGGATCCAATCTTATGGGATACTCAAAAGTCTTGGGAGGATCATCAGGATTATCATATCCCCCTGCTGCTGTTGCAACCATAGTTTTTTTCTTTCTAAAGGATGATGGGAATAGTCTAGTTAGAGGAGAGTGTTTAGCAGCAAGTGCTTCAAAAAGCTCATTTTCTAATTTTTCCAACAATTCTTCTGATGAAGAAGGTATCTCTGGCTTTTCCTCAATGATTTCAAATGAAGGCAAATCTTCATCATACCGAGTAGGTCTCTTTGGTGGCTTAGAGCCACTTCGGATAAACCTCCCTCTTTCGTCCCTTGGCCTATGCATTCATGCCTATTCACAAAATAAACTGAAATGCAGTATTTCAAGAATTGTAACACAATTCTTGACCTGTTTCACTTTTTATAACAAAACCTATTGTGTCCCCGGCAACGATGCCAAAAATGATGAGTGTCGTTCATTCATCATTTAATCATTATATGTGTCAGTCTAGGGCGGTGTCCAAAGGCTATATGCGATAGAAGGTGTCACAACTGCAGGTTCAATTCATTCAAGAACAGGGTTTTTATTGGTGTAATAGTTAGTGTTTTTGGGGGTTTTGTGTATTTTCTAACTCCTAGTACTGAAAATCAAATTGCAGAAGATAAAACTAAACTAAAACTACAGTAAATGGAAATTATAGAATTTGAAAGAGCAGGAAATGAAATGTTGCTTTGAGAATTGACGAAAGCAAATTACAAAAAACCACAAACAGTTGCTGAAGGATAAACTAACTACAATTTCTCTAAGCATATTATAAATCCATAAAATCAAATTAACACCTATTTGCAAACTGGAAATTCCACAAATCTGGAAACTACAGTATATTATAGAAAACTGGAAATTGCTGCAAATCTGTAAAATGACAAGAAACCTGAAATTGCTACAAAGCTAAAACAGAAATACTAAATTTGCATGGAAATATGAGAAATAATGCCAAATGATGAAATCTTGAAGTTAAAGCTGCTAAAGAAATGAAAAGATTGACAGAATTCTGCTAATCTGCTGTAGCAGAAAATCAGCAAGATATCTTATCAAAAGTTGCCTTCTTCTGGTCCTACAAGTGGCCCTTGCTTCCAGAACTAGATGAAGGTGTAGAATTTATGCTAAGGAAACTTAAATGTCAACCATAAACTCAATCATGCTAGTTGATAACTGGAAATATTACACTTGTTATTAAATCTGGAAATGCATTGCAGTAATGCAAGGAAAACCTGCAGATTACTGTTCTGCTACAGAAATGATTGCACTCTATTGCCTATTTCTCTCCTATATGCCTAAATACCTATATCACTATATGCTCAATCGTGCTGGGAGCTTTATTATTTATAATGTAGTGTTGATATGCTTGGTTGCTGATTTGTAGGGATTTACAACTGTTGTACAACTGCTTCCTAAAATGCATGAGCTTGCTTTGTCAAAACTTGATCCATTCAATCCCATTAAATTGCATTCATTGAGAAAATCAGTTAACATGAGCTGGGACAACTGTCTGGTCAATTTCCATTCATTTCTTTTACCGATTTGTCACTTTTTGACTGTATTTTGTTGTTCCTGCACTATTCCTTATTCCTGCGCTATTATTTTTGCACTGCTCCAAAATATCAGGGAGGCAAGTTTTAGTTGCTTTTTCGTGCTTCAAATGCATAAGGAGGAAGTTTTAGACCACCTGGATGGTATTCCCTTATCCTATTGCATAGGTGACATGTGCGGGAGTGACTGTTTCCAAGCCCTGCTGTAAATGTACAGCTGGCTGGAACTGTCACAGTCTTACCCTGTTTTCCTGCACAGTCAGCTACAGGGGAAAAATTCCTTGGCGCCTTTTGCATTTGAATTAGTTCAAAATAGAGGAATATTATTACTAAGCACCAAACATTCAATAATGATTATTGATTCTAACTTCCTATTAATAAATTAGCTGAAAACTGCAGAAATAAACAGTAAAAATAGAATATATGCACTTAACATTTCAGAATATGCAAATATCATTACATAATGCATTTTACCCAAAATTAGCATAAAAACACAATAAAAAGGTTGATTCAACTCAGTAGAATGTATCAAAAAGTGTTTATGGATGAGGCAATTCCTGGCCTCATCAAAAAGAAGCTTGATCCCAAGAGTCAAGCATGTATTTTTGTAGGGTATTGTGAATCAACCAAAGGGTATAGATTGTACAATCTCAAGACACATAAAATAATTATCTCCAAGGATGTAATTTTTGATGAAGGTGGAGAATGGGGTCATAAAAAATTTGTTGATATAGACTCTAATTCGAAAAGTTCCACATTTGTACACCCCAAGAAAAGTAGTGGAAATAATTCCCCTCCACAAAGTCCACATCAGGAATCTTCATCAAGTACATCAAGTGGTACACCAAGTCCAAGAGGGACTCCTTTGTTGGCACCCCCAAACTCTTCGAAACGATTTCATAGATCTATAAGCGCTCCAAGTCCGATGGATATTGATCCAGTTTCTCAAAGGAAAGAGACAAATAAAGGAAAGCGCATACTACAGAGTCATCCATCTTCTCAAATGTTGGATAGGAATTTCCAACAAAGATACACTAGGAGTCAAGCTAGTGAGATGGATGACATTTTGTCAAGACTTGAAAATATTCAAATGTCAAGAGATGATGAGTATCATGAACCAAGGGGTGATGTAGTCAATTATGCTTTGTTGGCTGCTGCACAGCTAGAACCATCTAGCTATGAAAAAGCATGTACTGAAAGTATATGGCAAGATGCCATGGAAGAGGAAATATCCTCAATTAAAAAGAATGATACTTGGGAGCTTGTGAAGCTTCCCAAGGGAAAAAAATGTGTTGGATGTAAATGGGTCTATAAGACCAAATTCAATGTTGATGGAAGCATTGAAAGGCACAAGGCAAGATTAGTAGCTAAGGGTTTCACTTAGAAATATGGAATAGATTATGAGAAAACTTTTGCTCCAGTTGCTTGACAAGAAACAATCAGAACCGTTCTTTCCTTGGCAGCCCATAAAGGATGGAACATTCAACACATGGATGTGAAAAGTGCATTTTTAAATGGATACCTGATAGAAGAGGTGTATGTTCAACAACCTCAAGGTTTCCAAGAACAAGGAAAAGAGAACCTTGTTTATAAATTGAAAAAAACACTTTATGGCCTCAAGCAAGCACCACGAGCGTGGTACTCATGAATTGATGGCTATTTCAGCGAGTATGGTTTCACAAAAAGCAAGAGTGAACCAACTCTATACTACCTGAATAATGGAGTAGATATCCTCATAGTTTGTTTATATGTGGATGATCTAATATTTATGGGTAGTAATAATAAAATGAATATGGAGTTCAAAAACTCCATGATGAATCAATTTGAGATGAAGGATCTCGGATTAATGAGATACTTCCTAGGAATGGAAGTACATCAATCAAAGAATGGGATCTTCATATGTCAATAGAAATATGCTCATGACATGATCAAGAAATTTGCTATGCAGCAGTGCAAATCAGTTGCAACACCAACAAGACATGGAATCCAGCTAAGCAAAGATGATGGAGCACCAAAAGTTGACATGACCAATTTCAGAAGCATGGTTGGGAGTTTAATTTTTCTCACCAACACTAGGCCAGATATACAATATGCTTTTTCTCTAGTATCAAGGTTTATGGCATGCCCATCCGAGCTGCATCTTCAAGCAACCAAACGAATTTTACGATATGTAAAAGGTACATTGGATTTTGGAATCCATTACCACAAGTCTAACTCTGTGAAGTTAGTTGGTTATAGTGACAGCGATTGGGGCAGTAATATAGATGACAGAAAATCTACATTAGGGAACTGTTTTAGTCTAGGTTTAGGACTAATAACTTGGAGTTCCAAGAAGCAATATGTTGTAGCATTATCATCTACAAAAGCTGAGTATATAGCCATTACCCATGCTAGTACTCAAATCCTCTGGTTGAGGAAAATCCTTGAAGAGATTGGCGAAAAACAAATTGGTCCAACCAAACTGAATTGTGATAATATTAGTGCCATACGGTTGGCATATAATCCGATCCACCACAAAATGTCAAAACATTTTGATATGAAGTATCACTTCATAAGAGTTATGGTGGAACAACAGATAGTTGAGCTTCAATACTGCAGCACTTTGGATAATCTAGCAGACATCTTCACCAAAGGCATGGCTAAAGCTCAATTTATAAAGATGAGAGACTGTATAGTCAGTCCTCTCAACTTTAAGGGGGAGAATGTTGAAAAATTACCATTGGTAAAAGGTTAAAAAGAGTATTTTACCTTGGGTAAGTTTACTTACCTTTTACCTTACCTGGACGACAGTTGGACGACAACATCTTTGGACGGCAAGAGAGTTTTAATTTAATTTCTTCTCCCTTCCCTTATCTTCTCCTATTCCCCCCTTTTCTCTAGTATGGTTATTTTGTGTTTATTTAAATCAATTGTAACCTAATTTCAACGTAATGCATATTTACCTTTGCATTGAATTTGCTCACCTTTCACATGGCTATGATCAGAGGATGCATAGATGACAAGTGGCTAGGTTTTGGTGTCTACAATATGATTAATATAAAATTGTTGTTGTTTCTTGGAGCTCTCCTGGAAAATGAACTCTTCTATAGAGGCTTCATTGTATTTCAAAGGTGACCCTTCTCAAGATTGAACTTCTGGCCCGAGTTCTCTCTAGCTGCTCTTTTTGAGATGCTCTCTTGCTCTGGATTTGATTTGCTGGCATTTTTGGGACCTTGTCTTTCATGGTTCCTGTTTTGCTTATTTGTTGATGGTTTATTTGTTTTTGTTTGCAAGGTCTTAATGTAAAAGGTTAGGGGAGCCTTTCAAAACCCTTTATTTTTCCATCTAATAAAAACCAAATTGTATTTTCCTAACTTTTCTAGATATGTGTGGGTATATACCATTCGTACCAAGGATGAAGTGTTTGAGAGGTTCAAACTTTCACGTCTCCTATTGAAAAAATATTAGATAGAAAGATTAAGTGTTAGTCATGCTTTTCATGATTTCTTGGCTACTCATGGACTATCATATTAGAGGATTGTTCACTACACTCTTAAATAGAATGGTATAGTAGAAAGAAAAAGTAGGGTAATCATAGACATGGCTTGTCATACGATTCTTGCCAAGGGAATAAATCACAAGTTTTAGGGCTATGCAATCAATTATGCAATGTATATTATTGTGAGAAGGTCCCATGAAAATCCTAGCAGATCCATGGGGGCTAAAATTCTCGTAGGATTGTCCTCATCGCAACTAGTGTGTTTTGGGATTAAGCCCTCTTAGGGTTTATTAGGGTGGTTTAAAACCACCAATTTGTTATTACTTTTAAAAATAAAAATAAAAAGCTAAAGATACACTTAAAAGGGGCCTTAGCTCTCTTGTGTTGTATTTATACCAAGGTTTGAACTTAAATCTCTTAAATAAAAATCTAAATATACACTATAAAAATATCTTTTATGGATCCGAGGGCTTGGTTCAACGGTCAAAATGCTTCTATAGGAGCGTGAAGACCAGGATTCCAATCCCTTGGGCCCCATAGTACCAGTGGGCATGTCGCGTCAGCGTAGCAAACTATGTAAAATATTTACTCGATGCAACTGGAGGTTATAGTGGCAACAAGAAGTGATATTGAAACCCACGAAGAGGCGTAGAAAATTGTAACGCGTTACCAATTCCTCTAGTATAATTAAAAAAATCAATATATTTTACACAATCATATAATATATTAATATCATAATTGAACTCAAGAAAGCCCCTATGTTACTATCCCAAAAACATAGGTTCAAAAATAAACTACATCAAATAGGCAACATATAAATGAAACTACTATTTAAAAAATAAACATCAAACAATAATAAATAAACATCATATAGGCAACAACTAAATAAATAAATAGTAGAGAGCATACTTTAAAAATAAATTTTAATCCATTCAAATACCATATTACCAACGAGCAATCTCTTTTAAAACAAATCTTGACAAAAAAGTTACTCAATTACACAACTATGTGCTCAATCTAAACACTATAGTTTATTTTGGAATTACCACTAATAATGTGAAACAAAGTCAAAAGTCAAAAAATCAAAGCTACTCTCCTAGAGCAGAAACACCTTGGTTAAGTCCTTCCCTTTTCATCTTCTTTTAGAAATTATATTTTTCTTTGATGATAATGTTTTTTCCTGTATACATATATAGAGCATAATTACCTACGAAGAAAAAAACATTTCAACCACAACCAAAAGAACAATCAACCCTAGATTAAATCCCTTTCCAACATCTTTGGTGACTAGTCTATCTTGAACATTACATACATACTAGATTAGAGTGACTGACAAGTATTAACACTTCCAAACTCTCGTCATATCAATAAATTCCAAATAAAAACCAAGAGGTAAAAATTGATAATATAAAGAGAAGGTATTGACATCAAGAAAAATATCAACACAAAGATAGAGGATTTTAAATGTGAATTGAAGTATAGAAGAGAGGAAAACCTAAAATTCCAATTTTCTTCTTGATTTACATCTGATGTTGAAGTGGTAATAAGTTCTTTAAAATGGAAACCATAGAATGAGGGTGTAAATGCATGAATTAAGATATAAATTTTTAGGGTGTATAGGTAAAAAATAATTAGGCTATTTCTAGTAAATTTGATCCTTAAATAGGTCGGCCATAGTCAAGTTAGAAAATGGGCCATTGAGACTTTCAATTTGGAATGGGTTCATATGAATCTTAGTGCAAATACATTTTTCATAAACTTAAAATAATTGTTTTTCCAAGACATATACTCAAATTTATATGATAAATATATACTTTCGGGATGTTTGAGTATGGTTTCAAATTTATATCATTAATAATGAAGAATTTAAATTTTGACTCTATTTGGAAATTTTCCAGTAATCAAGAAATTTTCAGGCTCTTGGAATTCACTTTTCTAAGACTAAGGTAAACCTGCGGTCATCATTTATAAGCCCACGATAAAACCTATATCGTCATTTTCCAAGATATCTAAGTCCAACTATAACCAAAAGAACTGAGCACAAAATAGATACAACACAAAGAAAGATAAATTACCAAAATTGCTTTTCTTTATTGATTTTTGATACAATGTTTACAAATGAATTTTGGATTGCCCCAAGTAGAATGGTGGTAATGTTACAATGCTCTCTCTGTATTGATATAATTATTATGATAATGGAATGGGGGTCTTCCAAATCTTCATAGGAACGCTTGCTCTTCGTTCTCCAACTACAACTCCAAGGGGTGAGTGGGCTTTTGATATCCAATGTAGGACCACTTCGACTTCAGTAGCTTCTCCAGAACCTATCTCCTACACACATGAAAACCAAGTGAGGGTTAGGAGCACCTGCCAATCAAGATAGAAACATAATGCTACACAATCCTAACCAAATAATAATGCAATCATAGAAAACCTAAGCAAATAAAACATAAAGCCTTGCAAATCATATGTTATCAATTGTGTTCTCAATTTTGTGAAACCACGGGAGCATGGTGATGGATTGGTAACCGCAGATGCATGATGGTTAAACCATAGACGTGTGGTTTTGACTATGAAATTACGGACCAACAATTTGGGCTGAATGGTAGAAATACCTCAAAATGGGACCTTTGAGCTCAAAATCTAGCTTCTCCTCGGGATGCATGTAGAAGTCTGATCCTATTCTGACAATATGGTGGTGTCAATGTTCAACTCTTTTTTTTTGGTGGGGTGAGGGTGCCTTCATAGGCCTCTTAGAATTTTAGAGGGAAATGGAAGGTGGTAAGACTAAATTACCAAGTGGCAATTCTGGGCCACCAAATGGAGGGGACAATTAGAGTGAGTCACCCAGTGTGCCTCACTTAACTAGGATGATGTGGCTGTAAGTGGAGTGATGTGTGAGATTTTATCCCATGTGAAGGGACAAAGGGGACAAGGGTGGATGAGATGTGGTAAGGATGTTGGGTGAGGTGGCTAGGACACATGTCTAGTGGGTAGGCAGGGTATCCTAGGCTAATTTCTCCAAATTTAATAAATCTAGAAAATAGGATAATGGTACAAAATTTATGTCTAAGTCTAAACTTAGGCATACAAATTTTTTATGCAAGGTTGGATGTGGGGGGAAAATGTGGTGTTATGAGTGATCATATTTTGGTTTCTACAGATGCCCCTTTTTGTACTGCTTTGTGTGAAACAAGATGCAGTGCAAAAACCAATGATACTTATCTTTATTGGATGGATGATCTCAACTCTTCTCGATGCACAAGAATGAACAATGATAATGTTTTTTTTTTTCTTTTTAAAGATTTTGATTTTGTTTGTTTACCCCTTCAATTGGCGAATGGGCGAAGAATGAATCCCATGAGCCAATTGATTGAAATTGGATGATTAGGTGACATGATTTGATGATGATTTGAATGTGATGGAGATGTATGGCATTGTTAACTTGATGCATCAAGTTTGGGTTTGATTTTGTCTTGCAAATTTGCTTTTGGTTCTGATAAGGCACAAATTTATGTGGTGAAATATTTGACCATTTTCGAAGTTATTTTTCCACTGTGACTTTCATGAATTCCTTTCAAATTTTTGGTTCAAGAAATGAGTGGTTCGGGAATTTTATACTCCAATGATTTCTGATTACACCATGATTTGATTTATTTTTTGCTTTTGACCCAACAAAATGGTTAAGGATAACCTCTTGCAATTTGACTTGATTCAACTATCGACCTAGACTTAGGTTTTAGTTGATGTAATGCCATAGTGATGATGATGAATTAGTGTCCTTATTGTGGTTTACCCATCCTATCGGATTGCATGGATTGCTAGTCACTGCAACTGCCAGGTATCAAGGGTAAACGAATTAATACAAGGTTCACTAATTTTTTATTTTTAATTAATTAATTAATTAATTTGTTTTTGATGGTGATGGTTTTTTGAGTGGATTTGTGTTTGAGGTGTTTATTTGATTTTTTTTATAACAACAGGCAAGCAGTTCAATTTATCTTTAATCGCAGGCCCGTGTTGTGCGTCCCAAATCGTGGGTTCGTGGGTTCGTGGTTTGGCATGCTTCACAAAATGCAAAAGCGTATTTTTTCCACAAATCATGGGTGAGAAGTTTTGCGCGTTCCATGAAACATGGGTGCATGATTTTCATCGTGAAAAGCGGTTATAAATAGGTTGTTGGGTCATTTTCAATGCATTATTCCTTGCCAGCTAGAAATTTTGCTCTGGTGCTCTGAGAGATGAGTGAGATGGATTTGGTGAGGGAAGTGGTGGTGGTGCGGATATGGGTGTGAGAGTTGGTGTGGATGTGGGTGCTGGAGGTGGTGGCTCGATTGGAGCAGAAGTCGACATGCGCTATGCCCAAGTAGGTGTCCTAAACACTTAGTTTAGGGTTTTATTTGTGCTTTTGTTTGTTTTCTTCTTTTGTGTGTGTGTGTTTTTTTAAGTCAGTAAGGGGGTTTGGAAAAATAATTTTTTATCGTGCCATGCCTGTTTTTGATATGCATGATGAAATGTAATGCATGTTTTTATTTTATTTTATTTTATTTTTACTACCATGCATGGGGTAGGTTGAAAGTTTTTTTTGGAAATGCTTCACATGCTCATTTTTGTTTGTTATGAAATGCGATGTAGCATAAAATACATGTTTTTTTCTTTGGATGCACTGATGTTGCTTTAATTTTTTGTGTTGTAGGTTAAGCTTCTTACCGCCATATACAGATGACCTCACACTATTTCCAAAGTATGAAAGGCCCTCACAACACATGATTGGCAGTTTCTTGAGGCTGTGGATTTGGATGGGTGTGGGTTGATGGAGACAATTCGAGCGGATAAGGCACTTTTATCTATGCTTGTTAAGAGGTGGGACCCAAATATGTATTCTTTTCAGCTCCCAATAGGGGTAATTACTGTTACCTTAGAGGATGTGTACCACATTTTTTGAGTGCCTATCAAGGGTTCATCAATGAATGTGGGTCACAACAAGCAGGAGGCTCTCATACCCATATATGGTGAGCTTTGGTATGTGGACTATAGAAAGGGAGGCATACCCTACCTTGAATTGTTCAAGGGTGAGAAGCTAGCTGCGGTTCCTATATTCTTGATGTATATATTGAGCAACATGATGTCACCCAATAGCATGGGATCAAGGATCCCATGGAATTAGGTTATGATTATGTTGTAGATGATGTTAGATCTACAAATATTGGCATGGGCTCCTGCTCTCTTTTGTTAGCTTTACAGTGAGCTCTATGAGGTGAAGAGGTGGGAGTGAAAGGGTTTTAGCACATTAATGTGGGTCATTCCAATGGGCTATCTTGTGCGTGCGACCCTCTCCTTCCTCATGCTTTCCATTGATGGGTTAGTGAGGAGTTTTCTCCTATGTACCGTTCTATCAAATATGTGACTTATAGGGATAACTTTAGTGGATTGACTAGGGATGGTATCTACTGGCATCTGTGGAGGGGCATGGCATGGGAGAGGGATGTTGTAGAGCTTCACTGAGTTAGATGGGGAGATGGTTGATGGGTAGCCACATGTGAGATATGGAGTACATCCAATTCTCATAGGTTCAGAGGTAGTTTGGATTAGTTCAGGGATTCCCAGATGCTCCTATGATATACAAGCAATGAGGTGACGAGCTAGGCTTACCTCTAACTCTAAATTTTTGGACTATGGATGATGTAGGCTGCTATCGAGGTTCTTGATATAGATGATGCAAGGACCACTATAGACTATGATGCCTAGATTTAAACTCAACCTCCTTGGAGACTGAGCTAGGCAGTGGATGATATAGTTAGTTGTGATGAACCAAATACTAGTTATCAGGCTCCTAGGCAAGCTAAGCATCATCGGGGTAGTGGTGGTAGGAGGTAGTCTATTATAGATATACAAAAACTAGAGGGGGATGTTGGATATGATGGGAGTGATGGAAATGATGAAGATGGAGGCTAGAGAGATGAGGGTGATGGAGGCGATGGTGGCCAGGGGGAGTAAAATACCCCTCGCCATACAGAGGAGGAGTGGGACATACTCTAGACAGAGCAGGATAGTCTAGATTTGGAGGTGAGTCAGGTGAAGGACGATATGGCATGGCATTAGGGTGAGGTGAACCATCTATAGGATGAGGTGGATGGTCTGTGGGCTGAGGTGGATGGTTTGCATGGCAGGCCGAGTGTGGATGCTATTGTGATCTAAGATGTAGAGATCACGAGGTTCTAAGGTGAGGTGACTCACTTGTAGGGTGAGTTGGATAGAGCGCAACATGCTCTGACTGAGGGTGATGTTGTTGTTATTATTGTTTCCCTTAAGGAACAGTAATCTCAGTGAGTGGCTTACCAGGGAGTTGACTTGAGGACTATCCATAGGTAGGGTGAGTACATTGTGATGTTGGAGAGTGTCTTGCATGAGCGTGAGATCCCTCTTCCCATTCCTACTTCATCATAAATTACGGGTTCCAATAAGTAGACCGAGGCGAGTACCAGGACTCATCAGTCGTCCAGCTCTCATGGTGCTTCATCAGTGTCAGGATCTCATAGGGGTCATGGCGGTGCTAACTAGTAGCACCTTATTATCTCTTTTTACATTTTTGTACTTTTTCTTATGAGCCTCAGTGCTCTGATGTATATAGCTTGCAGGTACTTTGTACTATGCGATTCATATATATATATACATGAATTTTATTATGTTGGCAATTTTGGGTACCTTGAGTACATTGCCTTTGCTCAAGTATAGTTGTTGTCATTGATGTCAAAGGAGCTCTTGGTAGTTGTTGTCTTTGATGTCAAGGAGTTCTTGGAGCAATTTGTTTTTATGTCTAAGTATGTGTTTTGATGAAGGTTTCAGCTGGTCAGTAAGTCTCAAAGAAAATCAGAGTAGCCTAGTTGCAAAAGATCAAGAAAAATATAAGTTAGAAAAAGTTTACAGGTGGCTGGAAAAACTATCGCGATTTCGCGACATGTTTTAGGAGAGAGAAAGTTCTAGCAAAACTGTCAGGATTTCATGACATGCTGGAAGGCAGAGGCAAAGCTGGAAAAACTGTCGTGATTTCGCGACATGTTTGAGGAGAGAGAAAGTTTAGGCAAAACTGTCGCGATTTCGCGACAAGTTGAGTTGGCAGAGTTGAGTTGCAGGAAGTGTCACGATTTCGCGACAATTTGAGTTGGCAGAGTTGAGTTGCAAGAAGTGTCACAATTTCACGACAAGTTTCAATGAAGTTGTACGGATGCAGAAAGTGTTGCGATTTCATGACAGGTTGAGTTGGCAGCTTGCAGGTGGCAAAAGCGTCGCGATTTCGTGACATGTTCCAGTTTCATGAGCAGTTGGCAGAAAAGTGCCTAAGGTAGCGAAAGCATCGCGATTTCGTGACATGTTCCAGTTTCGCGAGAAGTTGGCAAAAAAGTGCCTAAGGCAGCGAAAGTGTCACGATTTCACGACATGTTCCAGTTTCGCGAGCAGTTGGCAGAAAAGAGCTTAAGGCAACGAAAGCGTCACGATTTCGCGACATGTTCCAGTTTCGTGAGCAGTTAGCAAAAAAGTGCCTAAGGCAGCGAAAGTTTTGCGATTTCGCGACATGTTCCAGTTTCGTGAGCAGTTGGTAGAAAAGAGCTTAAGGCAGCGAAAGCGTCGCGAGTTCGTGACATGTTCCAGTTTCGCGAGCAGTTGGAAGAAAAGTGCCTAAGGCAGCAAAAGCATCGCGATTTCACGACATGTTCCAGTTTCACGAGCAGTTGGCAGAAAAGAGCTTAAGGCAGCAAAAGCATCACGATTTCACATGTTCCATTTTCATTAGTGCAAACCGAGGAAAGGTTGAAGAAGCAAGAAGTGTCACGATTTCACGACAGAGTTGCTGATGAAATCAACAAAAGCAAATGTGTCACGATTTCGCGACAAGAGCAGAGAGGAAGGCCTTGTAGACTAAAGCGTCACGATTTCATGACAAGAATCATGATGACATCAGCAAAGTCAAGGAGTGTCATGATTTCGTGACAATAGGCTAAAGCAAGGCGTAAGGCAGACTACAGTGTCATGATTTTGCGACAACAAGCTAGCGAAAGTGTACGACAGGCTGTAGTGTCGCGATTTCATGACAACAAACCAAAGAAGGCGCACGACAGGCAGTAGTGTCATGATTTCATGACAACAAGTAATATAAGGTGTACTGCAGACAAAGGCGTAGTGATATCGTGACATGTTTAAGTTTTGTGCTAGAAAAGCTATAGAACAGCAAAGGCGGTTGAAGCCGACGGAGTTAACCTTTGTCGACGAAGTGTAAGGTTGTGCAACTGACGATTGTTTTAAGGATATACAGCCGACTAAGATCATGAATTTAATCATGAATTATTGCTATAAAAGGATGTCTATTTTCAAGTTTCATGTGTCGAATGTGTGTGTCAAATTTGCGCAAGTGAAGTCTGTTGTGCGCAAAGAGCAGTCGTATCAAATCGATCGAAGTGTGCATTCAAAGTGCAACTTTTGTAGAAGTAGAGTGGAGGAAGAAGTTTGATCGAGGAGAAGAAGACGGTGTGAAGAGGGTGCTGTAGTGGCTGCACATAGGTGCATAAGTTGCTGTGCGATCGAGTGCTACAATATTTACATAGACTGTGTAAAGAAAGAAGTGTGTGCGAAGACTGCGCTGTGGTGGAGTGCAATGGAGCAGAAGCTAAGTTGAGAAGATAGTGCTACTGTAAATTTGAGAAGACTGTGTTGCTGTAGTTGTGCAGACAGTGAAAAGTTGTTTTCAACTAAGTGCAAAAAAGAACAAAGGAAGAGGAAAATTGTGCCAGACCGAAGGACTGTGTTTGGTGCAGATAAGAGGACCAGATTTGCAGTGACAGAGTTGAGGAGAAAGATCTCCAGCCAGAGCAGGGAAGACAGGTGTCTTCTATGGATAGAGTTCCACTTGCTAAGGGCAAAGGAGATAGAGGTCTTCTAGAGGATCACCAACAAAGCAAAATTAGGGGAAGGTGTCTCCTTTGAGTTGAGGCTCATAAACATTGTAATCGGGAAGGATTCCCAGAGGACTTTGATACAACTTTTAGAATAAAAGATTTATCCGTGGAGTAGCCCACCTTGGGTGAACCATGTAAATTGTTGTGTCTCTTTGTGGATTGCATTTTGTGCATTGTTTTACTGTTGTTATTATTGCTATCTTATTCTGCATGTTAATGGTTTGAAAGTTGTATTGATAGATAAAATTAAAAGTGGTCTTATACTGTTCACCCCCCCCTCTCAGTATAAGCTTGTGTTCTTCAATTGGTATCAGAGCAAGTGCCTTCGGAAAGTTTAACAACTTGAAGGAAAAGTTTGCAAAGAACACAATGGACTACTCGAGTGGCAATGCAACACCTATTCTTGATGGATCAGATTTTGGCTTGTGGAGTGCAAGAATGAAAGTCTATCTAATGGCACTTGGTAATGAGGTATGGGAAGTTATTGAAGATGGGTACACCATTCCTGCAAATGGTCCTTACACTAAAGAAGACAGGCTTCTACATCATAGCAACTCAAAAGCCATGAATGCAATCCTAAAGGGTTTACAAAAGGTAGATCTCACCAAAGTTATTCACTGTAAGACAACTAGTGAAATGTGGAAACAATTGCAGGTTGTTCATACAGGTGATGCAAATTTTTGAAAGGCCAAGTTGAGACATTTTAAAGGTATGTTTGAACAAATCAAGATAAATGATGATGAAAAGATTAGTGACTACATGCTCCGGATGGATGAAGTTGTTAATTCTATGAAAGACTTAGGTCTTGAACTTGCTGAAAATGATGTGTGTGATAAGATTTTAAGATCCCTTCCTAATAGATTTAGTGAAAAGATTTCTGCTATTGAGGAAGCTAAAGATTTAGATAAATTGAAAAATGATGAGCTCCATAGTATTCTTGCAGCATTTGAGTTGAGAACTCAAGTGAAAGTTGATGTAAAGAAAGAGGCAGCTTTCAAAGCTACCAAGAAATCAAAGGCCAAACAGATTCAAGAAAGTGATGAGTCTTCTAGTGAGGAAGAGGCATATTACAGCAAGAAAGGCAAGTTTTCTAGAAAGCACAAAAGCAAGAAAAATATAAGATGTTTCAATTGTGGGAAATTTGGTCATTATGCTACTGACTATACTATTTCCAAAAATGAAAGTGATGAAGATATACAGGATGTTAAGAGCAAGGATTTTGAAAAGTACAGGTATTACAAAAAGAGCAAAGATGAGTACAACAATCACAAGAAAAGCAAAGATGAGTACAAAAATCATGGAAAGAGGCATTCTCACAAGAATAAGAAGAGTTTCTACTTAGACAAAGCAAGTAAGTGTTCAAGCAGTGATAGTGAAAGTTCTTCTAGTGATGATGAAAATGAGATGTTGTTCATTTCAGAAAAAGAGGAAGAATCGAAACATAAATTCATTATCATGAAATGTTTTAGATGTGGAAATTTTGGGCACCTTGAGGATGATTGCAAAAATAATGATTTGGCTACTAGTATGTATGAGGATGCTTCAGAAAACTACAATGAAGATGCATGTATGGTTTTTGAAAATGGTAGCACCTCTAGTGATAAGAAATCTGATAAAGGCCGTGATAATTCAAAGTGCCATAAAATAGAGGATCTTGAATGTGAACTCAATAATGCTCTTAGTATTTTGAAAAAGGAAAGAAAGAAGAATGATAGACTCAAGATTAAATTAGATGAATGTTGTATGGAGAGAGATGAACTTATAGAAAATCTTGAAGTCTCTATGGCTAAGTCACAAGAACTCAGGAATGAGTTGGATTCTAAAATTCTAGAGTATAGTGAGTTAGAACAAGAAATGGCTTCTTTGAAAGAAGAAAATAAAGAGTACAAGGATAAGCTCTACAGATTTCAAGATAGCTCCAAGAAGGTTAAATTTCTCATCAAAGGACAAAGAAAACCAACAAATAAAATAGGTCTCGGTTTTTTTGAGCCACACAAGGAACAGGTTGGGGAATCTAGCAAGAGATTTCAAAAGAAAGAGAGTTCTATTGAAGAAAGTATTTCAGATCATGAGTTCGTAAGTGATAGCTATGCAGAAACAAAAAATGATATTCATATTGAGAAGAAGAAGTTTTCGGGACCCATGAAGTCAAATAAAAGAAAATTTCACGGCACATGTTTTGTGTGTCACAGATTTGGTCACATGGTTGTACATTGCATGAATCAAGTGAAGAAAGTAAATAACAGTTTCAGGAGATGTAATTTCTTTCAAGGGTATTGCTACTCTTGTCAAAAGTTTGGGCACAAGGCAATTTTTTGCAAGGCAAATAACAGGAACTGGGTTAGTCAGAACATGCGGATTCAAAGAACAGCCATGCCTGAAAGAAATAATGTTGTTACTTGCTATAAGTGCAACAATGAAGGTCACCTAGCTAGACAGTGTAGAGCTGATCTTTCGAGATACATGAATAGAAACAACAGTATGAACAAGTCCAAGGATCAAAGCATGGATAAGAACAAGAATGACAACAGAAATAGGAAAAGTGATATGAATAGATTCAAGGATCAAGGTATGAAGAAAAATAGGAATGATGAAAGGAACAGGAACAACAGTATGAACAGGTTCGAGGATCAAAATAGTAACAAGAACAACAATGTGGAAAAAGAATTCAAGAGAAGGCCCGGCAAAGAAATAGTAGACATTAATGATGATGAGTGTCTAATGGGAGTTTCACTCCCAACCCTATTTTAAATCACCTTAATAGAAGGTGGGGGAGGGACTAAGCTAAGAGACTCATTCTTAGTCCCAAACCCCAAAGGTAACCCTTTGCCATTGATGACAAAGGGGGAGAGATTTGAGTAAGGGGGAGAGATATGTGTAAGGGGAAGTGCTTCAAGTGAAGAGAAGAGCTTCAAGTCAGGGGGAGCAATAACTTCAAATACAGATTCTCAGTTGTTGGATCAGCTTGGTTCGAGTTTTGGCTCTTGAGATATGTTTTTAGTTAAGGGTTGCAATCAATGACAAAGGGGGAGATTGTTGGCAATTTTGGGTACCTTGAGTACATTGCCTTTGCTCAAGTATAGTTGTTGTCATTGATGTCAAAGGAGCTCTTGGTAGTTGTTGTCTTTGATGTCAAGGAGTTCTTGGAGCAATTTGTTTTTATGTCTAAGTATGCGTTTTGATGAAGGTTTCAGCTGGTCAGTAAGTCTCCAAGAAAATTAGAGTAGCCTAGTTGCAAAAGATCAAGAAAAAGATAAGTTAGAAAAAGTTTGTAGGCGGCTGGAAAAACTATCACGATTTCACGACATGTTTTAGGAGAGAGAAAGTTCTAGCAAAACTGTCATGATTTCGTGACATGCTGGAAGGTAGAGGCAAAGCTGGAAAAACTATCATGATTTCATGACATGTTTGAGGAGAGAGAAAGTTTAGGCAAAACTGTCGTGATTTCACGACAAGTTGAGTTGGCAGAGTTGAGTTGCAAGAAGTGTCACGATTTCACGACAAGTTGAGTTGGCAGAGTTCAGTTGCAGGAAGTGTCACGATTTCACGACAAGTTTCAATGAAGTTGTACAGATGCAAAAAGTGTCAAGATTTTACGATAGGTTGAGTTGGCAGCTTGCAGGTGGTGAAAGTGTCACGATTTCGCGACATGTTCTAGTTTCGCGAGTAGTTGGCAGAAAAGTGCCTAAGGCAGCGAAAGCGTCGCGATTTCGTGACATGTTCTAGTTTCGCGAGCAGTTGGCAGAAAAGTGCCTAAGGTAGCGAAAGCGTCGCGATTTCACGAAATGTTCTAGTTTCGTGAGCAGTTGGCAAAAAAGTGCCTAAGGCAGTGAAAGCGTCGCGATTTCATGACATGTTCCAGTTTCATGAGCAGTTGGCAGAAAAGTGCCTAAGGCAGTGAAAGTGTTGCGATTTCGTGACATGTTCCGATTTCACGAGCAGTTGGCAGAAAAGAGCTTAAGGTAGCGAAAGCATCGTGATTTCGTGACATGTTCCAGTTCCACGAGTAGTTGGCAGAAAAGTGCCTAAGGCAGCGAAAGCGTCACGATTTCGCGACATGTTCCAGTTTCATGAGCAGTTGGCAAAAAAGAGCTTAAGGCAATGAAAGCATCATGATTTCGTGACATGTTCCATTTTTGCTAGTGCAAACCGAGGAAAGGTTGAAGAAGCAAGAAGTGTTACGATTTCACGATAAAGTTGCTGATGACGTCAGCAAAAGCAAATGTGTCGCAATTTTGCAACAAGAGCAGAGAGGATGGCCTTGTAGACTAAAGCGTCACGATTTCGCGACAAGAATCATGATGATGTCAGCAAAGTCAGGAAGTGTCACGATTTCATGACAACAGGCTAAAGCAAGGCGTAAGGCAGACTACAGTGTCATGATTTTGTGACAACAAGCTAGCAAAAGTGTATGGCAAGCTGTAGTGTCGCGATTTCACGACAACAAACCAAAGAAGGCGCACGACAGGCAGTAGTGTCGCGATTTTGCGACAGCAAGTAATACAAGGTGTACGACAGACAAAGGCGTAGCAATTCACATGTTTGAGTTTTGCGCTAGAAAAGCTATAGAACAACAGAGGCGGTTGAAGCTGATGGAGTTAACCTTTGCAAACGAAGTGTAAGGTTATGCAGCCGACGATTGTTTTAAGGATATATAGCCAACTAAGATCATGAATTTAATCATGAATTATTGCTATAAAAGGAGGTCTATTTTTGAGTTTCATGTGTCGAATGTGTGTGTCGAATTTGTGCAAGTGAAGTCTACTGTGCGCAAAGAGCAGTCGTATCGAATCGATCGAAGTGTGTGTTCGAAGAGCAACTTTCATAGAAGCAAAGTGGAGGAAGAAGTTCGATCGAGGAGAAGTAGATGGTGCGAAGAGGGTGATGTAGTGGCTGCACATAGGCGCATAAGTTGTTGTGCGATCGAGTGCTACAATATTTACATAGACTGTGTAAAGAAAGCAGAGTGTGCGAAGACTGCGCTGTGGTGGATGTGCAACGGAGCAGAAGGTAAGTTGAGAAGATAGTGCTGTTGCATTTTGCAAAGATTGCACTACTGTGTTTGCGCAGAAGTTGAGAAGATAGTGCTGTTGTAAATTTGAGAATACTGTGTTGCTGTAGTTGCACAGATAGTGAAAAGTTTTTTTCAACAAAGTGCAGAAAAGAACAGAGGAAGAGGACAGTTGTGCCAGATCGAAGGACTGTGTTTGGTGCAGATAAGAGGACCAGCTTTGCAGTGACAGTTGAGGACAGAGATCTCCGACCAGAGCAGGGAAGACAGGTGTCTTCTGTGGATAGAGTTCCACTTGCTAAGGGCAAAGGAGATAGAGGTCTTCTAGAGGATCACCAACAAAGAAAAATTAGGGGAAGGTGTCTCCTTTGAGTTGAGGCTCATAAACATTGTAATCGGGAAGGATTCCCAGAGGACTTTGATACAACTTTTAGAAGAAAAGTTTTATCCGTGGAGTAGCCCACCTTGGGTGAACCACGTAAATTGCTGTGTCTCTTTGTGGATTGCATTTTGTGCATTGTTTTACTACTATTATTACTACTATCTTATTCTGCATGTTAATGGTTTGAAAGTTGTATTGATAGATAAAATTAAAAGTGGTCTTATACTGTTCACCCCCCCTCTCAGTATAAGCTTGTGTTCTTCATATTATATTTTGTGTTGTGTGTTTTTGTCTATTTAGGAATGCAAATGGAATGATGTTTAATACTTATGCTTTATTGTTGATTTGGTAGCTTTAGACTTAGCTGGATCACCATTGTTTTTATTTCTTAATCAGGGGTATAGATAGATGGTATGTTATGGATATTGTGACGTGTAATAATACGAATGATATGGTATGACTCAATGTATTGTGTAGGATATTTTTTTGTAAAGACTCAGATGGTTTAGTGATTCAAATAAACTCATATATGTATTTTACATATATTCTTTATGCAAGGGCTATCCTGGCATTTTCAAATTTCTCAAGGATCAACTTTGTGTGCAATGATCATTTATTTCCCATCATGAGCTAGGTCCAACTGATCAATTGTAACTTATACCAATAAGCTAGCTCATCTGAGAGTGGCCACAGATTTGTATAAAATGTTGCTAATATGACATACTTGATGCCACGCATAAGGATACCCCATTGCCAAGCATGATTCATTCAACCCATTACTGTAATGAGGATCACCCCATGGTTTTTAAGACATTAAGAGTTACAAGGATTCAAGCTCCTTCCCTTCTATTATTACTTGGATTTTTGGGATTGCTCATTTTACAATGGAGAAATGGATTTTATTACTTTCACTTGCTCATTTTGAGGAGGAGCAAAGGGGATTATTATTGCTTTGATGCACTTTTTTTGGATTTTGCCCACTTTGAGGAAGGGAAAATGGGGGGATTTATTGCTTTAAGATGATTTTTGGGATACTTTCTCACTTTGAGTGTTAGTGTAAATATTACCTTATATGGTAATTCTCCTAAGTAGATGTTACTTATTAGCTCATTGTTATTATTTGCCGACATATATTAGGTGATATTATATTATTTTTTGACATCCTAGAATGCATATAAGTTGTTTAGGATATTTACGTTCTTTAGGGGAGATATTTGATTATGTTTATCATAAGGCTATTCTTAGCCTTAGGTGATATATTTATATCACATTATCATAAATCAATAATTAATATTTTTGTCTCACATATTATGGTATCATAGTGGATACCTAGATCACTTCGATAGTGGTGGTAATATGGTTGTGATCAACTGTGATCGACGCCAACCTCACAAGAGGTGAGGCTAAGCTTGGATGCCTCCAGAAGGGTCCACGGAGGCACTAGGTATGTTACACAAGGCAAGCCAACTGGACCTGGTATTATGGTCCCTATAGCCAGAGTGAACCTGAATCAAACTTGGCCCACACTAACTAAGTGGCTCAAGGCCGATCTGGGAGACTAGACCCCTTGGAGCTATCGTGAACCTGCAAGGAGACCAGCCTGTAAATTAACATAGTAGGCTAGAGCTGTGTGTGAGTGGAAATTCAACTCAAAGACGGTATGGTGTAGCTTGATGGAGTCACTACCTGGTAGATCTACCCAACACATAGAACTAATAGCTACTATGTACTTGGTGCAGACCTAACAGATGCCGACTAGGAAGGAGAAGATCAGGTAACTGGTACCACTGACAAAACTAAGGTGGTGAAGTGCGTGACGTGGTCAAATTGTAAGCTAATGAAGGAAATGAGGAATTTAGTAGCCACCTAGACCTATGTCATTGAGAGCCCACATGGCTCAGTAGGAGACCTAACAACTCAGACATCAAACCTGACAGACGATGACATCTACCAGAATCTAGACATGATGATTTGACAAACAGTTGGACAAGCTAACCAGACATGATGATCTAGTAGACAGTTGGAAAAGTTGACCAGACGTGATGACCTGGTGGATAGCTGGACAAGCTAACCAGATGTGACAACATGGAATCTGACAAGGTGGACCTGATGGGATCTGACAACGGATCACAACACGTGGATGCACACGATCTTTGACACCTATGTAGGCTATGGTAGACTAGCCGACTTGGAGGATGCGGTGGATAAAATGCTAAGGCAAGGATAGTCCACCTTAAGGTGGACATAACATTATATGCCTCCTATTTTTTTAAATAGCTTTATTCTCTGTCGCATACCGCATGTGGGATATATGCACCTAGTTTATTTTTATGTAGTCCATTGAGATGGTGAAGTGGGTGACGTGGTCAACTGGTAAGCTAATGAAGGACCTGAGGAAGCTAGTAGCCACCTAGACCTATGCCATTGAGAGCCCACGTGGATTAATAGGAGATCTAACAACTCAGACATCAAACCTGACGGACGATGACACCTACTAGAATCTAGACACGATGATCTAACGAACAATTGGACAAGTTGACCAAACATGACGATCTAGCAGATAGTTGGACAAGCTAACCAAATGCGATGACCTGGTGGACAGTTGGACAAGCTGACCAGATGTGACAACATAGACTACAACAAGGTGGACCTGACAGGATCTGACAATGGATCACAACACATGGACGTACACGATATTTGACACCTATGCAGGCTATGGTAGACTAACCGACTTGGAGGACGTGATGGAAAAAATGCTAAGGGAAGCATAGTCCACCTTAAGGTGGACATAACATTATATACCTCCTATGTTTTTTAAATAGCTTAATTGTCTGTTGCGTACCGCATGTGGGATATATGCACCTAGTTTATTTTTATGCAGTCCATTAATCATGTTGTTGCAGATGACGTTCATCCATTTGAATGCAGATTCATCACCAACACCTAGAGGTTAGAATTCCATGGTAGATCACCTCTATAATGGGTGAATATCATCACCTAGATCAATGCCATTTGCAGATGTATTTCTTCCATGAAGACACAATCAAAATGATGACCATTTTCTACACAGACATAGTTTCGATTATGGTAGAGGACGCATTGTTTTGAAGGTTTGTGATTAGTGTTCTAGTTTCTAAGCATTTTTCTCTAGTAGAATTAAAGACCCTTCCCACTTCATACCTATAGGCAATAGATGATGATTTGAAGGACAATCGACTTAAGCAACGAGGTTACAACAGATCCAGTGTTACAAAAGCTGTGAAGGGCGATTACCACCAAAATTTTGTCGCACCTACGCAGTTTGGTTTACACCATCACATCACCATAACCATCATGGTGTTCATATGTAGATCTAGATCAAAAATTTTTTAGCGAGTGTTCTTGAGGGTTGATTCTAGCCTAAGATGTTTGCGTAGAGCAAGATGCACCGTCGCCAAGAAGAAGCACCTCCGTGAGAGGTTGAAGTGTCGCTCAAAGGTGGCAACACTGTGAGGTGGTGGAGTGCTACCTACTGAATACAAAATTGTTGATAAATCCTACTGGTATATTCAAAGATTTATGCAATTGATTTTGATCAACAAGTATTTTTGATCATGCAGGAGAGCGACAATTGCTGTTGTCACATCACCACGAGAAGGTCATGCTGCCCATAGGAAATCGCATTGTGGTGTTTTCACTATGTGAATCATGCTCAAGAGCCATAGTTTCTCTTGGAGAAGAGTGTGCTATTGGAGAGAAACACCTATTTGATACACATGACTCTACGATTTGCAAATGAAGTAGACATTTCTTGATCACAACAATCAAGAACTGATGAACTATTTCATTGGTAGGTTTTCAAACTGATCGTAGTAGGTGATAAGTTTATAGTGCACTCAGATCGAGCATAGATGTGGCCCCTCAATTCTACGTAGATGATGTAAGATATTTTGTCCATCCCGGATCTTGGACATTTTTAGTTTATAGGAACCCTTTGTCAGAAAATAAAAAAATTTGTGTGTTTGCCATCTTTTGGAGGCTGCCACCAACGCGGAGATAGGCAACACCACTCGGATGGAGAATATTCTACCTCATAAAATGGAAGCACTACCCAGGTGGCCAAGGAGCAGCACCATCACTTGTTGGAGGTAAATCGAGCCCACCCGATATTGAAGTAGGAGACTGTCTCCTACATTTTCCATCAGTGGTGGTAGACAAGTTGGTGAGAGGCCAGGAGATAAGGCCTCCCAACCACGAGGTTTGGAGTTCAAATATTGTTGGCCTTCCTCATGTGAGAAAGGTAAAACAAATTTTTTGGTTTTTTTTTTTATTGCATATTTTTTAATTTTGTCAATTTTTTTTTTAATAATTTAAATTACATTGCTTAAATAATTTTTATAATTATTCAAGCAATTATTTTTATTATTAATTAAATCAAATTTGATTAAATTTTTAAATTTTGCACTCAAACACTCAAACACAACAATTTTCATCCTATTTTTTGCAAATGACAAGCCTTTCACATTTGCCTAATAGTCCATCTTTGTAAAAATTGCGCAAGAGGCTTTCTTGTTGTGTTAACGGGGGATACAATTTTTTCTCCAAGCAAGGGGGATATAATTTTACAACAAGGGGGGATAACCTTGTAAAGGTGCATTTTTTGCAGCGACCAACACCTTAGCCATTTATTTTTGTAAAATTTAATTGTAAAAGGTGCATTTTCGACAACAACCGACACCTTAAAAATGGGTAGATCAAAGAAAAAGCAAGCCCCAAAACAAACTGATGATGTTGAAAAATTAGTTAAAAATCCTTACTTTCCACCAAATATGGATGGGCCGGATTTTTATGAGGAGGGCACATTTCTCACACTAAACAATGGTTTAGTAGCCCTACTTGAAGATTCTGAGTCTTGTAAAGACCTTAAGACAAATGGTGCTTGATTCACTATTGGCATTATAAGGGGCATATACATGTCATTAGTTGCACTTGAACTTGCCCAACGTAAAGTGAAATTGGATATAAGTGAGGAAAAAGAGGTCCTAATGGTCGACGCTTGTTGTGACACAAGTGACCTTCAGCCCATTGTGGCAAATTCTTGTTGTGACACAAGTGACCTTCAACCCATTGTGGAAAATGCTTATTGTGATATAGGCGACCTCATACCTTCAATGGTAGATATCAGTTGTAGCACAGGTGATCTCATTTCAAAAGCAGACTTTGCTTGCGACACTAGTGACTTAAAAACTAAAACTCCTCAAAAAGAGCTCCATAATCTCATCAATAGTGAAAAATTCCATATTGTTAAAAGCATTGATGAAGATGATGAAATTGGGTGTTTTGAAAAACACATCAAAAAATTTGGATCCAAACTGATGAGGAAAATGGGATTCAATGGTGAGAGATTAGGTAAACAGGAACAAGGCATTAAAACTCCAATAATGTTAAATGTCAAGGCAAAGAATGAAGGCCTTGGCTATTATGGACAAGTAAGTACTAGTAAAACCATGTTTGTAAACCCTAAATCTCCTACAACTCCTAAAAAACATTGTTGTAGTCATTGTGGTAGAACAGGACATGTAGTAGCTAAATATTGGAAATTACATCCTTGTGATTCATGTGGATGTACGAATCACTCTTCTTCAAGATGTTGGTACAAAGTGAAAATGGCCAACAAGGTTCATATAGATTGTGGATGGACATATCACACACAATGGACCAAGATGAAAGCAATGTTGTATGGCTTATACCGAAAAGGTAAAACCTATGGTAGACTCCAAGGTAAATCCAGTGATAGACCGAGTGGTAGTCCCAAAGACAATGACCTAGAGATAGACCTAGAGATAAAGTTCCAGAGGCAAACCTATAGGCAGATCCAAAGGTAGATTCATAGGCAGATCCTGAGATAGACCCAAAGGTACAAATCTAGAGGTACGCTTAGAGCCAGAGCCAGAGCCATGAGCCAAATCCAGAGCCAAAGACAAAGCAAGAGCCAACATTCTTTCATTTCTCTTCTTCTTCACTGTATTGGGATAGTTATATTATTATCCAAATAATGTAATAAGGGGGGATGTTAGTGTAAATATTACCTTATTTGGTAATTCTCCTAAGTAGATGTTACTTATTAGCTCATTGTTATTATTTACCGACATATATTAGGTGATATTATATTATTTGTCAGCATCCTAGAATGCATATAAGTTGTTTAGGATATTTGCGTTCTTTAGGGGGGATATTTGATTATGTTTATCATAAGGCTATTCTTAGCCTTAGGTGATGTATTTATATCAAATTATTATCAATCAATAATTAATGTTTTTGTCTCACATATTATTGAGGGGGAGAAAGGGATGTTTTTATTTTTTTGGGGGGGGGAATACTTGCTCGATTTGATGAAGAGCAAGGGATTTTTTTTTTTGGGTGAAGGAGGAGCTTGTCATTTTTCCAACTTTGTAGTACTCTAGACCATGCACATAATTGTATGAGCATTGGGAAACCTTTTACTTATGGCAATAGCAACTTTTCACTTAATTTTTTCCAAGATTCACAATATTTTTAATGTATTTTATGGTGTGTGGTCCAAGAGAAAATTTGATAAACCAGGAATGACTTGTTGCATTTAGAGATTGCTTAAATTTGGATCATGTTTGTTCAAAATACTATTGGTGGCTGAGTGATTGAAAATATTGGAAATTACTTAATGATTGATGTTGTTGCAATGTTTTAAAATACTTTTGATTCAATCTTTTGAAAATTAAGAGACACACAAAAAGTAGTCAATGGCTGTGTAATTGTTATTGCTAACAACTATACGATACCTATCCTACTTTATGTGAGTCCCTTAATTAGGAAAATATAACATGGAAAGTTACATATTATTGCGACTTTTGATTGCTAAGTGGTGTTGGATGTCCCTGATTAAGGCAACAAGACATGATGGACCAACAATTGTCCAATTTTTCCACATGATCTAATGTAATGAATGGTATAAACAAAATGTCTATATGGAATGCATGAAATGAAATATTTTTGATATTTTTGCTTTACATTTGTTTTTTAGCCATGTATATGTACATATTTATAAACTGCATTATGCATAAAATGTCTTTAGATGTATTATGTTCAATGGATTAGGTTCTAATAATCCTTCCAAGCTGACAAGCATATACGTTCCTAGACCCAACTTCTATTTGACAATGTATGAACCTAACCAATTAGTTGCAAATTTATCTCTCAAGTGTGGCAATGCATTGGTATTTTGTTGGTTCTACTTAAGCATGAGATATCCTACTTGAAACTCTCAACGATGGACTTTTGCATTGTAAGCACGTTTGAATCAATCTTGGTATACTCGCATATATTCCAAGGCATTGATAAACTTTTCATCAAGGAGCGTTAATTGGTCAAGATGCGCTTGTCTAGCTGTGTCATCATCCATGAATTATTGCATTGTTATTCTAAGGAAGGAATCTCTAGCTCAAGAGGTATAATTGCTTCAGCACCATAGACTAGTGAAAAATATGTTGCTCCCGTTGGCGTTCTGATGCTTTTTTGGTAAGCCCATAGTGTCAAGGGGAGTTGAGTGTGCCAATCTCTATGATTTTTCTTGACGAGTTTCTTGAGAATGGCTATCACTATATTGTTAGTTGCTTCGACTTATCCATTTGCTTGTGGGTAATAAGGAGTTGAGAAACTATGGTGAATATTGTACTTGCTGCATAAGGCTCAAACATCCTTGTTATTAAATGACTTGCCATTATAAAAAATGATCTCAGAAGGAATCCTAAAATGATAGATAATATGCTGAAGTATAAACTTTGCTATTTGAGGTCTAATTGTAGTGGTCATTAGAATTGCTTTGACACATTTGGTGAATTATTCCATGGCAGTTATGATGAATTTATGTTGTCTTGATGAGGTAGGTGAAATATTTCCAATAAAATCAAGGCCCTATTATGAAAAGGGCCAAAGGATTTGAATGGGTTGTAAAGCTTGTGATGGTACGTGAGTTAAATTGGTGAATGTTGGTATTTTTGACATTTCATAACATAATGACAACAATAACTTTTCATGGTGGGCCAATAATAACCCATGCACAAAATACACTTTGCAATGGCCATTCCACTAAAGTGGCCACCGCAAGTACCATCATGGGATTCCATTATAGCTCGTTGTGCCTCAATGGGATCTAGACATCGGAGTAGAATTCCATCATAGCCACGTCTATACAACACATCCCCCAAGAGAGTAAAGCGAGTTGTTTTTTGTTTGAATGTCATTTTTTTAGTTCGCGTCATTTCTATTGGGATGGTCTTGGACTTGAAAAAGTCTCTAATCTCATCAAGGTAAGAATTGTAGGGTTCGAAATGGACCAAACAAACACTCTTCTCACCTTTAGACTTTGCTCGCTTAATTTTTGGCTTGGACACTGTTGTTATGATTAGCAGTTGGACTTCTCCATGTTTATTCTTAGGGATAAAGGATCCCAAAGAGGCCATTGCATCAAAAAATTTGCTAGTTGAATGAGGCAAGTTACTAATTTTATACCAGTCAAAATTCTTTAGCAACTTCATTGTTACTTCATGATATTGCTTCAAGACTAGTTCCTTGCATTGGTACTCTCCTTTTACTTGATAAATGATAAGTTGAGAATCACCAAATATGCTTAGTCATTTAATACCCATAGCTATAGCTGATTGAAGCCCCAATATTAGGGCTTCATACTCTACATTGTTATTTGTGGATGGGAAGTCAATTTTGAATGATAGAGGAATCAAGATTCCTTTGGGTGTGTAAAACATGACTCCAACACCTTGTCCTATTTCACACTTTGATCCATTAAATAATATTTTCATGTTGGCATCATCCTCGAGAGGGACTAGCTCTTATTTTTCATTGATAGAAAATACTGAATCATCTGGAAGCTCAATGATAAGTGGTTTATCATTTGGAAATGGAGCTTCTACAAGTTGATCGACTATCACCTGACCTTTGATGGATTTTGACTGATGAACTCAAGATAAAATTATGTTAAAAGCATTATCTATTTTGTGGTACAGGTGTTGTTGTATGTGTGAGTCATCATGTATCATAGAGGATTCTCTCTAGCTATGACATAGGTAGTGTTACTTAGTATGTAATTTATGAGTTTCTTAGTGGAAAAAACCACTGCTAAGCACAACTTTTCGATATAAGCATATCTTGTTTCGTAACTTACCAATGTCTGACTAATGTAATAAATGGATTGCTCCTTACAATTCTCAAATTTCTAAGCAAGCATTGTCCCTAGCATAAAATATATTGCAGAGACATAGAGGTGAAAAGGGACTCCTAAACGAGGTGGCGTAAGAACTGGTGGTGAAGCCAGATACTTTTTTATGTCATCAAATACCTCTTGACATTTAATTGTTCAAGAGAATGTCACTTCCTTATGTAGAAAGCGATTGAAATGCCTACATTTATCTGAGAGTTGTGTAATGAATCGTCGGATAGATTGGATCTTTCCTTGTAGACTAAGCAACTCTCTCAAGTTTGTTGGAGGTGGCATATCGATAATGGCCTTGACCTTATCGGGGTCCACTTTCATGCCTCACTTGGAGATAATGAATCCTAGAATTTTTCCTGATGTGATACCAAATACACAATTCTTAGGCTTCAACCTTACCTTGTGTTCAAGCAATCAATCAAATACTTTCTCTAGGACTTCAATGTGCTCAAGACGTGTTTTTGATTTGGCAATCAGATTATCCATATAATCCTCAATGATTTTATGTATATAATTATGGAATATGTACGTCATGGCATGTTGATACATAGCTCCTATATTTTTAAGGCCGAAAGGTATCACTATGTAACAAAATGTGCCCTAAGGTGTTGTAAATACTGTCTTGTGTTGGTCCTCAAAATTAATTCAAATTTGATTGTTTTTCAATAAATTGTCCATTATTGAAAGTATTTCATGGCCTGCATAGGAGTCTACTAATTGATCGATGTTAGGTAGAGGAAAATCATCCTTAGAGTATGCTTTGTTTAGATCACAAAAATTGGTGCATACGCGTACCCCCCCATTCGGCTTATGAATGGATACCATGTTAGAGAGCCACTCTGGATAATCAATTGGGACTATGAAATTCACATCCAATAGTTTTTGTAGATCTTCTTTAACAATTAATACAATAATTGGATGAAGTTTTCTGAGCTTTTGCTTGAAAGGTTTAGCATCTAGTGCCAAACTAAGGTTGTGAACCACAAATTTGGGGTCAAGGCCAGACATGTCTTTGTATGACCATGGAAAAATATCTTTCTTTCTTGTCAAGATGTCGATCATACGTTCTTTCTCCTCTATGGACAAATATTTTGTGATTTTGATGATTTGGGGATTGTCTGCATTTAAGCCAAGGTTCACATCGATAGAATCTTCAATCAACATGTGAGAACCTTCCTCTAGTTGATGTGGAGTTGGGATGATATGGATATCATCCTCCACATGCTCAAATGTCTCAAGGGTCTCCACCTCTACTTCAGTTTGAAAAACCAAGGCGAAGGAAGGTGAAGGTTGCTATGGAATGTAGGTGTTTGAAGCTCGCAATAATTCTTCAAATAAGATGAACTTGACAATGGAATGTAGGGACAAAATCCTATCCATGATGATAAGGATAGTGTCAACCTGAATTGGCTTCACCAAATTGTATGGGTTACGAAGTGGGGTGAACAATTCAATAAAAATCATATTGACTTGGTGGAAGTGAGGTGACTACAATTCAAGAGGTTATGACTCACTCTCTCTAGGTTGCAACTAACCTAAGGTGGGTGAATGGTGGTTCTACGGGAGCGACCAAGGTGGTGGTGGAGGATCTGGCTCAGGGTGCTCACACTCTGTTGACATGAAAGATGGTGTGATCTATGGGAAACATCTTTGTATACCACTCATATTTCTTAATGGGTTTAGCAGAACCACATAATCTTGGGGACCATCAAATATTCAAATGATCTAGTCTAAATTTGCTTTCATTTGTCAAAATTCCCTAAAATATTTATCAAATATGTAATAATATAGCATGTGATTAATCGTAAATGTGTGCAATACAATATCTGGAAAGGCCTCATGTAGATGAGGTGCAAAGTCAGGGTTTAGGTACTCATCATTAGTATCATCACAATTGTCACACTCCTCGCTCCCCTCCTTCTCTTCTTCATACTAAATAGTGAGTCATTGGAAGGTTTGGTTGAGGGAAGAGTTTGAGGTAGAAGGTTTGTACCCTAGACCATAGAAGTTGTGTGCTTCTCTGTATTCAGGCTCAACAATATGGCATGGACCCTTATCATGTCGTCCAAGTCTATATCATTGCCAGTTGACCATACAAAAATAGCGCAAAAGGAAATTCGGGTTGGATAGATAATCTAAATTTTCATTGAATTCTTGTAAGGGTTCCTCATTAGGAGGAGGTGGATCAGACGAAGAATCCACTCTCCCATATATAAAATTAATCCTATTTTATTGGGAACCCATTCAGTACACTACACATATGGGTAAAGGTGGATCACGTGGGCAACCATAGTCTCTGACTAACTCAATAGGTGGTTTAACTGTGACATTCTTAATGATGTACTCACCAATGCTTGTATTAGCGAGATATACTGCAACTCGAGAAGGCTATGATGATGATGGCCGGTCCTTTTAGGGTAGTCTGTGATTTCGATGGAGGCAGTGGCTCCTCTTGGATAGGTGACTCTATTTGTGAGACTTTGATAGTGAATTTTGGGATGTATGAGATTGGATGGGATTGTTAGTTGATGGGGTGGGTTGAGCTATGAATATGAATAATGTTTTTGAAGAGAGTGGTGTGACTGATGGAGTTGGTGACTAGTTAGCGGGATGATTAGGCATAGTGGAAAAATGGAATGTGGTGGTTGAGGATTGACTAGAGTTGACGCTTTTAGATGCAAAAGTAGGGTCAAATATCACCAATTCCTATGGCATGGGGGCTTTTATGAAGTTATATTAGTGGGAGCGGTTCAGATAATGAGTGGTTGGATGGATAGGTGGGTTGATGGAAGTAGTGACTCATAAGGATGTACTCACCAATGCTTGTATTAGTGAGATGTACTGCAACTCGAGAAGGCTAGGATGATGATGGACGGTCCTTTTAGGGTAGTCTATGATTTTGGTGGAGGTAGTGGCTCCTCTCAGATAGGTGACTCTATTTATGAGACTTTGATAGTGAAGTTTGGGATGTATGAGATTGGATGGGATTGTTAGTTGATGGGGTGGGTTGAGCTATGAATATGAACAATGTTTTTGAAGTGAGTGGTGTGACTGATGGAGTTGGTGATTAGTTAGCGGGATGATCAGACACAGTGGGAAAATGGAATGTGGTGGTTGAGGATTGACTAGAGTTGACGCTTTTAGATGCAAAAGTAAGGTCAACTATCACCAATTCCTATAGCATGGGAGCTTTTTATGAAGTTATATTAGTGGGAGCGGTTCAGATAATGAGTGGTTGTATGGATAGGTGGGATGATGGAAGTAGCGACTCATAAGGATTTGAGATCAAGTTGCAGTATTTAAAAGGCTCTATGGCTACTGGGATGCAATGTAATTTGCCCTCATGTACATATTTTAGGCATTGGTGCAATGTTGAAGGCACACACTTCATATTCCTGATCTAGGGGCATGCAAGAAGTATGTTGTACTGCATCGTCCCCTCCAAGATGTGGAAGAGGACATGTATAGTTTTCACCCCTACGGTGATAGGAAGAACCACATTCTCCATAGTTGAGCATAAGGCGTCACTAAAGGCCCTTAAGGTGAATGTGGATGATGTGATTTGGGATGATGGTATGTTAAGGTTTTTGATGGCGAGAGTGGTAATTAGGTTGATGGAGGATCCGGTGTCAATAAGGACTCTATTGAACGACTTCCTATCAATATGGGCTACTATGTGCAATGGAAGATCCAGTAAATCTGATGAAACTTTCTTCTCCTCAAAATCATAAAAATACTATCGAGGGCTCCATGCATTTTTGTACTTGGATAGATTTTAGGATTTCCATCAATGCTTCTCAATGTGGGGGTGACTATTGTATCATCTCATAAATTGATAGTTTTGCTGATGCCATTTTCAAATTTTGGGTTAATTTACTACCTAGGCTGATAGTTTTACGAGATGGATTACTTGGATTATGAAATAGAGAAGGTAGAATTGATGGTCCTAGTTGTATGGGGATACTTGGTTGTGTTGTAAGAGCTTGGGTTGTGTGATTTGCTTGTATCTGCCCATAGGTGATCACACTGTTAGCCCCTACAAAACATTGATGTAGTGGAGACATGTAATTGACTTTGTTGGGAGGAACCATAGAAGTTGATGCCCATCACTCGTTGATTTACCTCATGGTGGGGCAAAGGTCTCTGATATATACCAAGGTTCTGATTGGATTGAGCTAGTGGATTATCGACTTTAATATTTCTTGCTTCCAATAAGTCTTGCACAATACCCTTAAACCCATGGTAAGTTTTGACATCATGTCCCTTTTACTGATGATAGATGCAGTATAAGTTCTCTCTATAGGCTTTTAATTTTGCCTCACTAGGGTATTCGAGTTTAATCTTTGAAAATGTGAAAAGTTGTGCTGCATACAACTTCTGGAAGATGGTTGAGTAGGGCTCTTGCAATGGTGTGTAATTGCACATAGGCCTAAAGTGACACTACTACCTCTTTGCAGGTTGCATTTGATTTTGTAGATGCTGTAAGGGTGAAACTACTTGATAATTTAATTATTGTGGTTGTTGTTGTTGGTGTTGCTAGATCTGAACTTGGGCTTATTGATTTGACTATGAGGGTTGGCCCAAGACTATTTGTTTAACTTGATAAGCCTTGGATTGGTCATGGTTATTCCCCTTTTGGTTCTTGTTCTGTCATTCCTTTTTCTTAGGCTTGATCTCACCCTATTGAATTTTTATCTCTTCTATCACTCAGGCTTGGGCGAGTGCCTCACTAAATGTCCTATACTATTGTAACTGCAATAATAAAGATATGAGCTTGGTACAACTCTTCATAAACATTCTTGTTATTTCTAACATGGGGAGACATAATGATAACTTGATCATAACCGCCCTCCAATGGTTACCAAAATCATGGACCTATTTGTCATCATATTGCTTTAGGCTAAGCAAATCGGTCAATGTGGTTTTCTTTTGAACATTCAAGGTGAATCACTCCAAGAATTGGTCTTCAACCTGCTCAAAAGTGTAGAGACTCTAATGCGATAAGTGGTTGTACCAATCTTGGGATTCTCCCCCAAGTATCTAAGGAAATATGTGTAGCATGAGTGCGTCATTTTTTTTGATCCTGAAACACATGTTTACAAATATTGTCACATGCTCTCGGGGGTCCTCATCCCCCTTAAATGTATCAAGCTTTGACATATAAGAATCCATTGGATAAGGCAGTGTAGGCACCGAGGCACTGATCGGGTGATTGAATAGTTGTCTTAATGTTGGATTTTGATATTGCAATCTTGGGGTTTGCATGGCAAGGCTATCAATCTAGTTTTGTAGGAACTAAAACTTAGGATCATCCATAGGGTTAAAACCTTGGTTTGCTTGATACTGCTGGTATTGAGATGCATTGTATGTGGATTACGGATGATGGGAGATGTTAGGTTGAAATGTATGATGATATGATGGCTGATGAAAGTTTTGATATGGATGAGGTGATGGAGGCATGATGACATGTTGACCCGATGAGTTAGCATACATGTGATGTGGTGGATTAGTTGCTATGGTAGTGGTTGGAGGATGCAATACCCAAGATGGATCTTGGATAAAGGTATGGGTTTGGTGAGATTTAGATGGAAGGTTATGCTCAATCCTCTACAAATGCTTATTAGGATCAGTATTAATGTTGTGATTAGCATTATCTAAAATAATTTGTTGCAGCTACAAGAAAGCCTACTGCATAGCAATCGTAGATAACGTGGGCATAGCCACATATGAAGTGGTTGGTTGGGCTGGTTATGAGACAACCATGGTAGTGGATGTGAGTGGAGGGTAGGTAGCAAAAGACATTTCCACTGAATGAGGGGTGATATAATGTATAGGGATAGTAGGGGTGGTAGGCATAATGGATGCAGGGATCTGTGAAGCAACCTGAGTTGTTGCTTTGTAAAGGGAATTGGTGTAGGTGATGTTTTGTTGAGGCAAAGTGATGGATGGTTGTCTAGAGGATGATGGGTGGCTAGCCAAGGTAGTAGTAGTCAAATCAAAAAGTGGATTTCTAAAGACTTTTCCAGACTACTACGGGTGTGTGAAGGTGGATTCTTGATGTAATGATGGTACGATGCAAGATGGGATGGTAAGAGATACTAAAGATGAAAAAACCATTCTAGCTGCACTCAGAAACATATTAACAGTTTCCATATCTACAAGTGTGACACGATTATCTATTGGTGTGGGTGGTTCACTCCTAGGAGTCTCAGGAATAGTGGTATGTGTAGCCCTAGATATAACATCTATGTCTAAAAAGGGGGCACTACTAGATGGCCCTACATTTAGGCTCTAGGACATAGGAGGATGTATACTACCATGCCCTACCACCGAAGTGTTAGGGACCTAACTAGACTGAGATGCCATGGGGGAAGACAACTGACTCTAGATTAGTGCTAACTTTCTGGTTTGACCATGGGTTCTTACCATACGCTAGGGTGTGATGATGTATGAAATGCAAGTGATAGTGTGTGAATGTGTGAGATAGAACAATGCAAAACAACACTCAAAGAAAAAAAACAAGCAACTTTTCCTAAGTTATCACAAGTTTTGATTTTGATGTTTTTTTTGGAGTTTTGAAGTTTTGAAAAAGAAAAGTTCATGTGCAAAATATTTTTCCCTAAGATGATTCTAGGATTTCACCTGTATACTCATAGCTCGACAACTAGTGATGAAGTTCGATCGCGTAAACTCACCAAATCCTGGAGATGAAGCCCATATCCGGTCAAGGAGCACAGGTCCTACCAGTCCTCACCCAGTCTCATTTGGTCAGCGTTATACCCTCTGAAGAGAAATATATGCAAAATTTCCAAGCTACGATGGTTATTGGAGGCGACCTTGCCCAACAACAGGGTAATAATATTGGTGGTTTGGTGATGAAGTCCAAACCTGGTGATGATGAAATCCAACCATTTGCCAACGTTTAATGTGAGTGTGTGAGGATTTTTTGATCTATTATGAAATGCAAATTAACATGCAATTCTATTTTATGCCTAATGCAAAAATAAAGGAAACAAATAATAGCAAACAAAATAGACTAGGGACTAAAAGCTTATTTTAGGCAAGATTTTTGGCCGATTATGTTGTCAGGGCCAACAACAGGTCATCAGTTAGTTTTGGTAAACTACGGATGCACGGTTTGCCAACCGCAGGCGTGTGTTTGGGAGATCCCAACTACGGGTCCACATGTTTGACTATGCAATAGAACTAGAAAACTCAAGCCTAATCCTTGAGAAATATACCCAAGTTATTGCTATCTCAACAATGCAACATGAAATGTTCATTGCATGATAAATGTAGATCCTCTTGATTTTTTTGTTTTATTGTTTGGATGGATGCAAAAATAAGTAAATTTACCCTAAGACCTAAATGCAAGCAATGGCATACAAGACCAAGACCTTTAATCTACCTAAATGCATGCTAAAAATAGAAATAGAGAGAAAAGAAAAATATGGCACAGGGATACAGACTTGTGTTCCTTCCTCTACTTTGTCTAGTTGTAAACCGAAGATCCATGGTTCTACAGTGCAGTCACTGCATGCGAGCATTTCTCTAGATGTCAAACTATAGGTACACGGTTCTATCTCCTAAATCATAGGCTCACATTTCTCTAACTCCTCCATCGCAGGTGCATGGTTTACTAGATCTAAAATTGTAGGTGCACGATTTCACAGTAATAGGGCCGAATACAATAGTCCTCAAATCTATCGATCTGAGATCAAATCCTCGTGTGCTTTGAACTCTCGAAACTTGTAGATATAAAATACACAGATCAGTAACTAATAAAAAGCAAGGTTAAAAAAACTATAACCCTTAGAGGGTCCCATCGTGATCATCATTTCTGTAACCAAAAGAACCGAGCACAAAATAGATACAACACAAAGAAAAATAAATTTCCAAATTTGCTTTTTTTATTGATTCTTGATACAATATTTACAAATGAATTTTAGATTGCTCCAAGTAGAATGGTGGCAATGTTACAATGCTCTCTGTATTGATACAATGATTATGATAATGGAATGGGGGTCTTCCAAATCTCCATAGGAATACTTGCTCTTTGTTCTTCGACTACAGCTCCAAGGGGTGAATGGGCTTTTGATATCCAATGAGGGACCACTCCAACTTATGTAGCTTCTCTAGAATACATGTCTTCTACACACATAAAAACCAAGTGAGGGTTAGTAGAACCTGCCAATCAAGATAGAAACATAATGCTACACAATCCTAACCAGATAATCATGCAATCATAAAAAATGTAAGAAAATAAAACATAAAGCCTTGCAAACAAGATGTTATCGATCATGTTCTCAATTTTACAAAACTACAAGAGCACAATGATGGAATGGTAACCACAGATGCACGATAGTTAAATCAAGATGTATGGTTCTGACTATGAAATCATGAACCAACGGTTTGGGCTGAATGGTAGAAATACCTCAAAATGGGACTTTCAGGATTGAAATTTAGCTTCTCCTTGGGATGCATGTAGAAGTCTGATCCTATTCTAGCAGCATGGTGGTTTCAATGTTCAACTCTCTTTTTTTTGTGGGGTGAGAGTGACTTTATAGACCTCTTAGGGTTTTGGGGGGAAATGGAAGGTGGAAAGCCTAAATTACCAAGTGGTAATTCTGGGCTGCCAAATGGAGGGGACAATTACAATGAGTCACCTAGTGTACCTCACTTAACTAGGGTGATGTGGTTGTAAGTGGAGTGATGTGTGGTATTTTAACCCATGTGAAGGGACACAGGGGACAATGGTGGATGAGATGTGACAAGGATGTTGGGTGAGGTGGCTAGGACACATGTCTAGTGGGTAGGTAGGGTATCCTAGGCTAATTTCTCCAGATTTAATAAATCTAGAAAATAGGATAATGGTGCAAAATTTATATGTCTAAGTCTAAACTTAGGAATATAACTTTATTATGCAGGTTTGGATTTGGGGTGGCAAATGTGGTGTTGTGAGTGACTAGATTTTGGTGTCTACACCAACATAAACCTATGGTCACAACTCTTCTCAGGAAACTCAATGATATTTTAAGGCTAAGACCAGGGGTCCTAAAGAGGTTCTATCTTAGAAGTCAATAGAGGTATCGAGACACTAGAAATCAAACTTAACTCTATGATTACAATCTTAGGAATGACTAATAGAATTTTGAATTCCTAAATACCTAAGGCAATAATAGATGAATCCAATATTTTTCTTCTCCATGTTTGAGCATATCTCCTTTAACCATTGTTTTAGGGAGGCCAATTGCTCAGTGATTTATTAGGAACAGAGGGTGTTGACCTTTTTAAAACCTCCAAGGACTTTGTGTTAGTGAGGAGTTAATTATTTCAACAATCTCAAGGCCATACTTTTTAAGGGGGACTTCAAATTGATTTATATACAATATGCAAAAATTAGGACAAATGTTATCAATCCTCTCACTTGAATATTCCTCATTAATTTTGATAGTATATTCAAGATGAATATGTGATTGTAAGGTGAAATTGCCAAGTGTTTTCAAATATATGCTTATCTAAATTGTAGGTAAAATATCTCTTCAGGAATCATGGAGAACCATGAGATGCCATGGCATTCAATTGCATTTTTATCTCCCAAATTTTTATTTATTTCCAATAAAACTTCTCTTTCTGTTTCCAATTCTATTATGAGATTTCTTAGTTGTGTTGTGTTAGATGCTAATACCTTTAATTCAGAAAATCAAATGCTAAGGCCTTTAATACCTTTTTGGGTTCTACTGAAACCTTGAGGTATCAAGTTCTATGTTCAGGAGACAACTATGGAAAAAAACTAGAAAGCCCTTAGTAGGTGAAATGGGTGCTTCAAATCCCTCATACACTAACCCTTGTAGGTATGTGACACATAGTTGTAACATGTAGAAGGAGAAATGTGACACCCCAATACAATATGATAATAGAAATAATCCTCATCCATCTTATAAAATGAAGACCTTAATCAGTTTTGTGCATGATTCTCTTCATGCCATCAGTGCAAAAACTAAGACTAGACAAAAAGAAAACTACTTAAAGTCCTTGATGAAGAGTTTTGAGAACTATTTAAAAGTAAAATCAAAGACAATGCGTCCAATTCCTTGCTTGCAGATGCTACTACTTTGGTTGTTTTATTAGAGAAGGTACTAGGTATTAAAATGGAATAAAACTCCATCAGAGGAATATTCCACTAGAAACAACTTACAGAAAGAAGAACAACATTTAATGAGAAAAATTGAGAATGAGATCTTATTTGTAAAATAATTTGACTTGTTTGGATGATTTTCCCCAAAATGGATATATCATAATCTCTTTAAGAGAGATTGCACGATAAAATATCAATTCAAAATTTATGGACATCAACTATGCACTAACTTCAACAACTAATTACATTAGCTAATTTCATAGAATTAGGAAAACTAGCAACAAAAATTCTAGACTAAGCAACACCATCAATTATAAAATATTATCATGATACCATGTACCACTAAGATAATGCAAAATGAATATAATATAAATATACTCACCTTTGACTGTAGGGTCCTTGCAAAAAGCTACTGCCAAGGTGGTCTTGCCACTTCCACCTAGATATTTCACTAAAACAAGTGAAACATCTTTCACGATGAGAAGCTTCTTCAAGTCTTCAACTAACATTTCCAAACCCAGTGGATATTTTGGTAATTCTAGAATATCCCATTTTGAATATGTAACCTCTTTGTCAATTTGCATTTGCATTTTGAATATGTAACTATCTTAGAGATGCTAGTAAGCATCAACCAACAATAATAATTTTGATGTCAACCTAAAACATACAAACATTGGTCCAAGCATCCAAGGAAAATAAATAGTGATCCAAGTATGCCATCACACCCAATAAGAATCAACCAGAAACAATATCATTGATAGAGAAAATTATTAGGTAGACTCACTAGTACTCATGGACTCCTACAAAGTATCAACATTATGCTTTAGACTAACTAGACTCATATCAAAACTATTTGTAGGGTTTAGATGTGAGAAATAGGACCACTCTTATTATCCTATGCAGAATACAAATCATAATAGAAAAAGCAAATCTTCCATACTATGAAGACAACTGTCAACTTTTCTAAATAAGGTTTTGATAACAACAATCCCATTTTAGCAATCTTGAGAGCAAAGTAGCATGAACAAAACAATGCTAGGCATACATGTATACACATAAAATATGACATATTTTCAATAGAAAACAAAGCTCTCTAAGCATCCATAGAGTTATGACAAATAACTACTTAAATGCAATACATGGTGGAAACATTGCCATTAACAATACTTTAACAAGATTTATGCCCTAAAGTGATTTCCATTCATAATTGTAAACAATGTCTGATATAGGCCAGGCAATGAAGGAGCCCATAACATCCTTCATTATGGCCATCTCATCATTCCTTCTAAAAAATATTGTTTCCTCTTTATGGGTGATGTGCACATTGAATTTCAAGTAACATTCACCCAAATGTTCACCATGTACAAGGTCTTTAGGATTAGTACCGATCACTGTGCCTTTTACCACTATGTTATCCTTATGGATCTGAGTCAAGTAGAATTTCCTTCTCTCATTTTGCATGATCAATGTTGTTTTTAGTCCCTATGAAAAATTAACAACCCAGATAAATTCACTACATAGCATACAATACAAACTAAGTCAATTGTTTTATATTTGAAATAATAGTCATACCATTGATGACTCTAGACTAGAAGTTATTGAGCTAGTGTCTGTATAGTGGTCAAGTTATTATGGCTTATGTTGAGTATTTGGGGTGTCAAACTAATCATTTTTCTAAATGTCATGCACTATGGAGAGGGTTAGATCTTCTTAAGTATTATAAAGGCAACCTTTTTATTGAGGGATATTATTTGAATATTATAAATGCTCTAAAAAAAAAATAGGGTGTCCTCTTGGAATGTCAGAACCGTTGTTCAAGAAGCTAAGAATATTTCCCAAAATTTCAATGATATCTCTATCAATCATGTGTACCGCAAAGCTATCATGCCTATAAATATTCTTGCAAATTGGGGAGTTATCCATAAATCACTATCTATTTAGAAAGAAAGCTTTCCCAAGAAGTTTTAAATACTAATAATAATGATTTGGTTTGAAATATGTGGTCACAGATTTGGGTGGGTTAGTTTCTCCAATGATGACTCTAGCTTTTTCAACATAATTTGTTTCTTTGGTTTCAATTCTTATGGTGAAATTTTTCTTATTAGCATGAATTTAAGTCTTGCTATCATTACTGGTGGTTGGTTCTCTCATTTTACTTCTATGAAGTATGCTATGTCCTAAGGTAGGCCCTATCAGTGGGTTTGTCTCATGGTGGTCTTCTCCAAGCATGTCAAGTCCCTTAGTAGGTCTAGGTAGTGTAATTGGATGTTGTCAAACAAGGTCAATATGCATCAAGTCTCGAGATCCTCTTTTTTACATATTATAAATTTTAAGAATCATTTTTCAGTCAATTGACACTCCTAATATTATCCCAGTCCTATCCTTTACGTAGTTTTTCTGGTCCCATGTCTGTATTTTCTAGTGTATATTCCCCATGGATATTACTAAGTGGTCCGCCAATCACTCCAAATCAGCTTTCGAAAAGGTTGTTTATTGAGCCAAAAATTTCTATATTTACAACCCTGGTCTGTGTTAATCCATTACCGTCTGGTTTTATCTGCTATTGTTTGTCCTAGGCAGTAAGAAGCATAGTGTTTGGTTTTTGTGGTATTCCTTTTTTTGCAGTCTTACAAACATGGCCCTGCTTGAGCCATCTAGCTTTTATCTTGATCCCCTATCTTAGACCTTTCTGGAAGCTCATGGTCTCATTCCTTTTCTTAGCAAGTTCAAATGGGTTGAGCAAGATATCACTGAAGCCTTTTTCAATTCATGGAATAATGGTTACGTTGTTGTGTGTAACCTCCATTTTAGAGTTACTCTTAAGTTGATGGTCGAGGTGATAGAACTTTTGGTGAAAGAGTGAGTGGTGTGAAGAGATCATCATAACTGGGAACCTGAGTTCTAGGGCTTCCAATTAATATTTATAAGTTCTTTATTGCCCCTGCATGGGCCTTTTTGAATACTATGTTTCTTCCTGTTCAGGTATCAATTATAGTTTTTTATGATCTTTAGTGAGCATCCCCTATGTTGATTTTTGTTGTAGCTCCTTTACAAGGTTTAAAGGTAGTTACTTCTCTTAAGAAACCCTTATGTGGGTATTTATCAAGCTGCATTTTTGTATTTATGATGTTAGACATCCACTCAGCCTTCTCTGCTACTGCTTGGTCCTTTTTGTTTAGGTTGCAGCTGGCCAATGTGCAGGTCTATGTCATATTATGCTATTGTTTTAGCTACCAGTTTATGTACCTAGGTTTGAGACCCATTTAAACCCCGCACTTAACCAATTTTACCTACTAAAAAAGGAATAAGAGGTAAACATATCAAAAGAAGACCTATATTACCTTTTATTTCATGAATTAGAACTTAAAATAAACTAAAAGGGTTCTTTTATCCTTTTACTTTCTATGCAATCTATAGAGAAAAAAGAATAGAGAATAGAGAATAACAATAAATATTATTTTAAAGGAAATGGTATTCAAAATAGCTAAGGAAATTACTCTAACTAGTGGTTGCCATGATTTTGTGCTTTGTAAATCCCAACCATGAATTCAATATGATGCCCTAGAAAGACCAACTGTGAATTTACAAACTTGCAAAAATGATGAACTCAAAAGGGTATGATCAGTGTTTGGGGGTCTACTATAGCTAGAGGGGAGGCAAGACTCATAGATTCAATAGTAAAACCACCTAGGTCCTTTTATATGACCAAAATAAAAGCATGAAAAAGAGTGACCTTGGTTTGTAGGGTGAATTCGCATTTTGTAAACAAGGAGCACAAATGATAGAATGTATGAGAAACATATTATCAACATTAGATTGAGAAATTGATGGTAAAAATGATTTCATGGTTTAAAAGGACCAACCATAAAATCACTATAGATGAAATATGGACAAAGGAAGGAGTTATATTCTATGTCTTTGAGCAAATAAAAAAGATCTTAATAGGATAATAACTGAAGAATGGGCTAAAGGAATGATAATCCCAAATGTAGGCTACCAAAAGGTGCCCTAGAGTGAATTTGCAGCCAATAAGGGTAGGCCACAAAATCATTTTTTTAGGGTTTATACAAGAATATAGGGTAATGAAAAGTGTCACAATGGGGTCAAATAGACGACAGAGGGAAAATAAAGCAAGAAAAGGTAGAGGAGAGACTAAGGATCATATAAGTAATGCAATACTTACCCTAACTTTATCTAAAGTGAATTCGTGCTCAATAAATGTGGACTGTGAAATTGCTCTGCTTAAGCCTAGGGGAAAAGTAGAGAATAGTACAAGGGGTTAATACAAACTTAAGTAGTAATAGGTAAAAAAGGTAGTGCTTAAAAATGCTAAGAGGGAGTTTTGCGTTGTGGGGACAACACAAAAATTACCCTCAAAGTGAATTTGTAGTCGATAATGATGGATCACAAAATTACTCTATGTGATTTAGGGTAGAAATATAAAGCAAGAAAGGGGGTTAGAATAGGTTTTAGCTAGTGATGGGGACATAAAAAATTTAGAGAAATCTAAAGGATATTTAAGGAAGTGGATAGCAACACGAAACTTATCCCCAACCTTGCTAACAACAAATTTGTGATCAATAATGATAAATTGCAAAATCGTTGTGTACAAAAGGGTTTCAAAAATGAGAAGAAGATAATATAGGCCTAGCATATAGTTTCAAAATGACTAGAAAGAATGGTTAAAGCAAGGAACAAATATTAAATCTTAAAAGAAATATTTATAAATAGAATGATATTCTAAAGATTAAAATCCAGAAGAAGAGCATATAAGGACAAGGCTGCAACCAAAAGAGGAGTTATTCCTCTTGATCTTGACCAAGTAAACATCCTCTCCTCAAAAATATCCCCAAATAACATGCACTTTTTAACTTAGCACTTTGAGTCACCAATTTGCTAGAGTTTTGTTACTATGAGAGAGCATTGTGTGAATGAAGACCCAATACCTTGATTTATATAAATTTTGAGCATGGAGGGAGAGAGAGAGGATATTGATGGCAAGGAGGAGGAGGTGGGTGAATTTTAAATTCACCAAATCCAAAGGGGAGGCACCTAGGAGTTAACAAAAAGGTGAGGATATCCAAGGGATGGCATCATAAATTACCCAAAATCCCTAGGTTGGCAGAGAATCCAAGATTTGGTATTTTGCCTCAAGAAATCAATTTTATGGCCAGTCTTGGATGATTGTGAATTTTATGATACAACTATTAGATTTCATGTCAAATGATGCAAATTTGTGCCAACTAGATTTTTTAAAAATAAGTAGAAAATGATTAAAACATGATTTTGTGGATTGTCAAGGAGGACTGCAAAATCACTAAAAAATGAGAAAATCTCAAAATTAAGGTTTTCAGAGTGACAAAGTTGCATTTTGGAAAAATTGAGGGATTACAAAGGATTCTAAAGGAAAATTGAACTATTTTGTTGGGTCAATTTTTGGTGTCTACAATTATTAATAGGGTACCTACTCGGGTTGTTTAAGGAATGAAACCTCTTGAGAAATTGACAAGGGATAAGCCTGAAGTGTTTATTTTGAATCTTTAGGTCTTCAACACAAGCTCACACATCCAAGGATATTAAAAAAAGGAGGTAATTAATATTCATAATTATATATTTATGGGAAATTTGAATATCTTAAGGGTATATCATCTCTATGCTCCTCAAAGGTGTGAGGTTTTGATTATAAGAAATATAATCCTTGACTAGGTTCTTCCCAGTACTTCTTCCACTCCTTTAGATCTTTTAGCTTTTAATTCCATTGATTATTTACCTATTCTAGATACAATAGGTATTTTAGATATCTTGGTTGGTTCCATCCCTATTAGATCATCTTCCTCTTCTAGTGGTTGTTCATTGTCTATCGGTTTGACTCCATCATGCACAATTTCTTAGGATATCTCCTCTTCCCCTAGAGCAGGATAGGATGAGCAAGATGGTTTAGTTTAGAATATTCTAGTTTTTCATGATGAGCTAAGTGTTAATGAGGTGGATTCATTTGTTTTTATTTTTGATGTTGTGATGTTGCAAGATACTCATGCTTCTTCTATAATTCCCAACCCCAAATGGATTAAGACACTTCTAAAGGATGCATAACCCATTCTATCCTTTGAGTGACATCAGAAGACTCCTTGATTTTTGAAAGTAGACCATTCATACGATCCTATTAGCTACTCCTAAGCTAAGGATAATCTTGAATGAGAAGATGCCATGGTAGTAGAATATGAGGTATTAATGAAAAACAAAACTTGGGAGTTGGTTCCTCTTCCAACAGGGAAGACTGTTATGGGGTGTAAGTGGGCATACAAGACCAAGTACACATTATATAGTTATATTAAAAAACACAAGGAACACATTATTTCCAAGGTTTTTTTTTAGTAGGAGGGAGTGGAATACTTAGATATATTTGCCCCTATATCTAGGATGAAATCCTTCAGAATGATTCTTTTCATTGTAGCTCCTTATGGATGGAAGGTGCATTAGATGAACATAAAGAGTGCCTTTCTCCATGGAGGACTTTATGAAGAAATTTGCATGCATAAATCACCCAAATTTATGCTAGAGGGCTCTGCTACATTGGTATGTTACTTGATTTGATCTTTGTATAGTCTTAAGTAGGATCCTCATACTTGGTATGAGAAACCTTTATTTTTTCCTCAGTTGTAATCCTTAGCAATGTGAGACAGAGCATGATGTTTACATTAAACATCATGATGAGGAAACTATGGTAATTGTGTTGTATGTTGATAACATGCTTATCATGGGTATCTCAATTTATCTAATTTAAGAGATGTAGTCATGGATTTGTTCCATATTTAATATGATAGAGTTGGGGATATTGCACTTATTTTGGAGAATCCAGATCGATCAATCAAATTCTAGCATTACTATTTCTTAGGCCAAGTATGCTTTGGATCTTCTTTAGCACTTTAATATGGAGTGTAAGCCTACTTAGACCCCGTTGCTTTAGGTCTAAAATTATAGGTTGATTGTACTACACCTTTGGTTGATGCCTTGCTATATCATCCTTTTATAGGAGGTCTTCTCTATCTCACTCACACTAGACTAGATATAGCCTTTGTTGTTAACTACTATTCTAGGCACATGTAGGCTCCTAAAGAGTCACTAGATAGTAGCTAAGTAGTTTCTCAAATACATTAGAGGGGTATAACAAATGGACATTCATTACGCTATTGGTTCTCCTATGATTTTAAATTATTTTAGATATTGATTGGGTAGGTGATTTGGATGAGTGATGGTACACCATAGGATTTGTGTCCTACTTGGGATCCACCCTAATTTTATGGTATTCCATATGCCAATCCACCATTTTTCAATCTTCTAAAGAGGATGAATATTGTACTACTAATGAGGTAGACATCTTTGGTTGATGTTAATTATTTTTGAGGAAGAAGTTTGTCGTTTGACTTCTTTGGTAGGTAGCGAAGGGAGAAAAGACACAAGGCATGAAGGCCTTGTCACCACATAGCCAGGTGGGCTAGCGGTAATTGGTAGTGCTTTAGGAATGCAAGGTACCGCCTTCAATTCGTAGCAGGGAAGGTTGTGAGGTTGTTTTGTGTGTCGAAGATGCCAAAGCCTTTTGGCCTTTGGTGCCTAGGTAGAAGATAAAGTACCATGGGCACTTTTGCATTCCACGTGAGTGCGTAGCCCACGTGGATTTGCAGTCATGGCTAAAGCATTGGAGGCACTGTAATGTGGTATCGAATCCCATCGGGAGCACTTTGAGAGGTACTAATTTTTTTATTATAAATTGTTTTTGCTCATAAGATTGTATGGTGTATTTTTGAGCTTAGGGAGATATAAGGTTGATGAAATTACATAATTATTTTCTATTTAATTGTTTGGTGGATTGAGCTATTTAGAGTGGAGTTAGAAGGTGTAATAATAGATTTATTTTTATATGTTTTTGGTGAATTCTAATTTCAAGGAGTAATAAGATGTCTTTGAGTTTAATTATTTTTGTATTTGAGAAATATTTTAAGAGAGTGTTAGAGTGATATTTGTCATCTAACCTTTGAAATTGGCAAAGAGAGTAATTGTGATTGAGACAAGTTTTGAGGTCAATTCTTCATCAAACAAAAGGTATGGGTACATATTTCTTGTGAGTGATTGTTGATGTTGTGAATGCTAAGTTGGAGTGAAAAGGGTTGTTTGATAAACATTGTTGAGTTTGATTGTTAAAGGTTTTTATAAGTAAGAGTTGTTGATAAAAACCTTGTTTGATAAGCATTGTTGAAAACATTGATTGAACCTTCATATGCATGATTAGGATTTTTGCAAAATCATTAGTATCATTGTTATATGAAGTTGTGAACTATAGGGTTTGTGCAAAATCATGAGTATCATTTTTATGTGAAGTTGTGAACTATCTTGAAACTAGGGTTTGTGCAATATCAGGAGTATCATTGTTATGTGAGATTGTTTGATAAGCATTGTTGAAAATAAATGAGTGAGTATTCATATGCTTGGACTCGGGTTTGTAAGTAAGAAGTGTTTCATTGAGTGATTTGTTAAGTGGAGTTAATTGAGCCTAGTCAATTGGAAGTGTTGAAGTGATAGTTCAAGTTATGTGAATCAAAGTGTTCTATATTCTGAATTGATTTGAAAAATATATTGAAAGTGATTGAGCATTGTTGTGAGTGTGAAGCACATTGAGTATCTAAAAATTCTCTATATGTTTCTGTGATATTAAACAAGATTTTGTGTGAAGCTTGTTTGAGTGATTGAAGAAGTTTTCTGTGATAAGATTGAGTTGAGTTAAGTAAGCTTTTGTGTAAGCTTACAATACAATTTTGAGGTAAGTCTTAGTGAATACTTGTTGAGCAGATTTGAGGTAAGTCTTAGTGAAGACTTTTTGAGAAGATTGGAGAAGTTCTAGAGAGGACTTGTGGACATATTAGTGTGAGATTTTATGGAAGCTTACAATGTAGATATGAGATAAGTCTTTGAGAAGACTTGAGAGCAAAGTTGATTTATTGATTTGTTCAAACCTTGGGTTAAGGTTTGGGGTAGATCTAGCAGAGTTTATTTGTAATTGAGTCAAGTTTTGTATTAAGGCTTAAGGACAAATATTGAGTAGATTTGTACTAGATTGAAGGACTATATTTAGTGCAAATTTGAGGATAGAGATTGAGAAAATTTGTGCTAGACCGAAGGACTGTGTTTAGTGCAAATTTGAGGATAGAGATTGAGCATATTTGTGCTAGATCGAAGGATTATGTTTAGTGTATATTTAAAGATAGAGATTGAGCAGATTTATGCTAGACCAAGGGAATGTATTTAGTACATATTTGAGGATAGATATTGAGAAGATTTGTGCTAGACTGAAGGACTATGTTTAGTATAGATTTAAGGATAAATATTGAGTAGATTTGTGCTAGACTGAAGGATCGTATTTAGTACAGATTTAAGACAGAGCTGAGAGCAAGCTTTGGAGGTGACAGAGTATAGAGGATGACAGTCTCTAGTGGATAGAGGTCCATTAGCCATGGCAGTGAAGATAGATCTTCTGAGTGAGGGTAAAAGTCTTCAGTGGATAGAGATCCATAAGCCAGTGCAGTGGAGGTAGCAATTCTTCTATAAGATCACCATCCAAAGTAGAGGAGTTCTCCTATGGATAGATATCCATGAACTTGATTAGCAGATTGGTGTCTCCTTTGGATAGAGGTCCATAAACATTGTGATAAAGAAAGGTTTCCCAAGATATTTGTTCAAAAAAATTTAGTGAAATATTTTCTCCGTGGAGTAGCCCACATTAGGTGAACCACGTTAAATTGGTGTTTCTATTATGTGTGGTGATTTGTGCATTGCTTTGATTACTACTATTAATATTGCCATTAATATATTGCATAATATTTATTAGAAAAGAAAAGTAGAAAGTGGTCTTATACTGTTCACCCCCTTCTCAGTATAAGTTTGTGTTCTTCAAAAATCTGCAATTACGTAAAAAAACAAGCCTTAAAAGGCTTTTGGGATATTAAATCCCACATGCACCCCGAAGGTGCATTCCAAGTGGTATAAAATCTCCAATACCACCTTTGGTTTATGATTACCTTTGGGTAATCAAATGATGCTACCATTTTTCTGTGCACTGGACCAATTGAGAAGTGCCAACTGAGTAGGATGTGATGGACACATGTCTAAATCTAGTTAACTCGCCATGTCAACCAGAAAAACCAATCACATGCTGCTACTTGTCACATGCTATATGGATGCCATGTTAGATTTTGAGGTTTGCACCCACCAGCTCAACCTCTAACTTCTTACCATGTGTCCACCAGGTGGCCCTTGAGATTCACGTTCATCTCAAAATTCATGTTGGTAGGTCAAGTTTCCATGCACACCTACGATTGTCATATTCTCAAAGTGAGTGGCCAGTAGGTGTGCATCAGTTTTGGAGATTGTGATGATGCATATTCTACATGAGGGTCCCATCTCATTGTTAGTGAGTGGTAGTGGTAGGTCATATTTGTAGTTGTCAGGTATCAAGGATAGAACCTTTAGTGTAGTGTAGAGTTCCAAACAGGAGGACACCATAAGGGGAACTAGGTCCATGCAGGATGTTAGCACCTATGGACTGATTGAAAGTATCTACGGGCTATCAATGATTAAACTTGTTTTCATCCAATGGCACAAAATGCAAATTTAGCCTCAAATCAACAAAAAACAATCAGATTTCGTGCCACAAAATTCCTTGCTAGCAAAAAATGTCATGCCATAGGAAATTTTGTGTGCCTCGAGATGCATGATAAAAATAAGGATTTTTATACCTTGAGAAACGTGTCTCATCCAAGGGGGCCCCATCTCAAGATTTGAGCCCCATAGGTCCAATGCAAGAGCGACAAAAATATCGCCTTCTCCTACTCTTAATGTGCATCTCAAAAATCTCACTAATACCCAAGTCAAAATAGAAGCTCTAATACCAATAATATTTTAGATCAACATTAACAAATATATTAATATGCGGTATATATACAAATTCTATAGGCTAAATATAGCCTAACCAATTGCTATCATTAAGATAGCTAACCACAACAAATAGTGCTAACCACTAACGATGCCAATAATAACAAAGCACGTTAAACATAACAACCATAAGATATTCTAACAATGAATATCTTCATGGTGAGAAAATAATGTAATAACCTATATCTACCATGCGGTAAATAAAATCTACCCTAATAATTTTATTTTAGAAAATTAATGCTTTTGATTCTACTTGAGTGGTAGCCTAATACCTTAGTAAATTAGGTATTATATGGATTCTTTTATATTATATTTAATAAAAATAATAATAGGTTACCATGGAACATGATTTGTTTTAAGTAACCTATTATGCTTTGGGATGTTAATTAAAGAGTGATATGGAAATTAAGCCACTCCTTGAAAGGTAATGGTGTGCTTCAGTTTTATTAATGCCTTGGACAATGAAACTACCCAAGCATGCATGATATGGTGGCAAGTAATGCTCTTCAAGCATTTGTTCATGTAGACACCAAAATCTAGCCACTTGTCATCCATCCATAGTTTCCTACCATATTTATCCATTATTTATATATATTTTTTAATATATATTTAAATAATAATATTTTATATATTATATTTATATGTATTTAATAAATATATGTATATATGTATGAATTAATCCCAACCATCCATCATGTTTTAATCCTAGCCATTCATCCACCTTAATCCATACCATTTACCCCGCTTTAATCTCCACCCTCCATCATGTTTTAATCTTGACCACACATCTCATGTTGTTAAAACCCTAACATGCCCTAGGAAAGATTATAAAGAGGATTAATTTTGATGACTCAACCCCTAATTTTCTTGAGTTCTACCTAAATTCCTAGAGCTTTTGGAGTCCCTAAGTCTTTTGCCCTAAGAATTTTAAGTCTCCTTGCCATCATTTCCATCCATCGCCATCACCTCCACATTCGTCGTCGTCCACCTTGCACAAACCAAATTTTCTTATGTAGCTTCTTTCAATTTTTTGAATGCCCCTCCAAGTTCCTCGAGTGCCTCCAGGCACTTCCTATCATCCTCAAGCACCTCTGGATGCTTCCTATCATCCTAGAGTGCCTTTGGGTACCTCCTACCATCACTGAGTTATCGTGGGCATTCACAACCCTAGTTCTACAACTCCACTACCCCTCGAGTGTCGCTAGGGCATCTGTGCACCATTTTTTACAATAATGATGAAGATCAAAAGATAGCAAGTCAATGTGAGATAAGGTAAATTATTTATTGTATTCATTTTAGTATTCTTAGATTTGTTTACAACATTATTTTTGTAACTAGGGTTTTTAGTAATTTTATTACTGAGGGTCTCATGCAATGGAGCCCTCATAGGTATTGCTAACTCTTGTTGTTGTTTTCTGTGTGCAAATATAATAATCATATTTATTAGTAGCTATTGAAGTTAGAGTGGTCCTGCATAGGATATCAGAAATCCTACTCACCTCTGTTGGGATCAGATCGAACATGAAGACACCACCACTATTTGTTTACTAGGGTTTAGGAGAACCCTAGTGTATTGTAATCATTGTATCAAGTATAATAAGCTTTGTAACCTCATATTTGGGGCACATTTTATTGTAACATTGAAGATCCACGGGAAACATAATAAAAGTTTATTTCATTGTGCAATTTTATGTGTTACATTGCTTATTTAATTCTATAGTTCATATTTTGGTGTTGTTCAATTTGCATTCACAAATGGCGATCATGGTGGGACCCACAAAGGGTTCTAAATTTTAAATTATCTTGTCACTGACTTATGGTTTTCTATTTTCATGTTGTAGGTTTTTAGAAAAATAGAACAAATTTTGTAGAATCAAGGTTTTTGAAAAATTGCATGAGTTGAATAGAAGGTGCACGGATGCCCTACGATGTTCATGGGACATTCAAGAAATGCCTAGGTGCATTTCATAGAGAGGAGGAAAAATATGTAGGCTTATATGTAAGTCTACCTAAAAATCCTAACCCCTCTATTTTACATATTTTTATGTTTTTACAGGTTTTGTGTTAAAAATAAATTCATTAAATATCTATTAAAAAAGCATGTTTAATCTATATTTTAGGCATTAGAATAGTTTTTCATCCATATTCATTCACACATTTCATATTTCCACATTAAAATTTCATTGTTTTCTAGTATGCTGCACTTAAAATCTTGCATTCTGTTTGCATATGAATTGTTTTTTGGGTAAGTTAAAATTTCATTAAAAAAGAGGTTTTGAAAGGCCCCCAAAACCTTTTTACAATAGGCCACCAGACCAAAAACAAGGCCACAGGATAGGCCAAAGGATAGGCCCAAGGATAGGCCAAAGGAAAGGCCAAAGGATAGCCTAAAGGAAAAGCATGTGAAAAACATGCCCGAAGCAAGAAAAAAGCAACTCCCGCCCAAGCGGGAAAATTTTAAAAATCTCGCCCAACTTGAAAATTGAAAATCTTGCCCAATGGAAAATTTGAAAAATCCTGCCAAAGTAGAAATAATACAATTTCGAAAATCCTATGCAGGGGAAAAACCAGAAACTAGTATTTTTCTAAGAAAATACTGGAAAACCAAAACTACCATACACAAAACGACCCCAAACAATAGGATGGAGAAGGGGAACCACCAAGAAGGAACATCCTACCTAGGGAGGGCTAGGATACATGCAAGGATGCAAGAAAATAGACCAGAATATCATCCCCCACATGCTTGGAAAATGGATCAACAATCTGAGGATCTCCATAGGTCATGAAATTCCCTTGCAACAAGGTAGAGCTACGTAGAGACAATAGGAAGTAGAGGAAGAAGCAAAAGTATAATTGAAAGCCATGGGAAAGGGGTAGGAAGGTCCCAAGGAACCCAAATAGAAGGATCCATAGTGTTAACAAGCTATAGGATTTAAGTCCAAAACCAAAAAATACAGTAAGAAACCCCAGATAACCTCCAACACCATCAACAAATAGCTTCAGGGATACAAAAAAGGAAGACTAGTGGGATATCAGTAGTAAGAAAAGCAGAGGCCCCTCCAAGCCATGAAATTTTTTTGAGATCCCACCAAGAAGACCATATACAAGAACCTAAAGAGTAGATCCATAGAAATAAGCATGTGGTTCCCCTAGACATAAAAAACCTGTGAAAAATTAATCAAGGAGCAACTCTCCCAAAGCCACAACACACCACACCTGAAGAACCTCTGAAACATAGCTCCAAGTAGAAACTTGCAAAAAACTTGAGACAAATCTGAGAGCACTAGGGAAAAGAATCTCTGAAGCAACACAAAAATCCTAAAGAAGGTCCCAAGGATATCCTAGAACAATGGCACACGAAAGAACCCCTCAAATAGGCATAGAAAGGGTCAGACAAAAGGAAAAGTGACCTCCCACCCCAAGGAGATCATTTGCAACACAATACAACCAAGGAATAAGGTCTAGGGAAGTGCCAAGGAACTAGGATGAGATGAGATCGTTTGCATATGAATTGTTAATTGCATGAAATAGTCTGCATTTTTAGGGTTAGGAATTCCTCCTTTTGTTGGTCTAAGTAGGAACATCATTAGTATATTGAAAGTACCCCCGCATTTGGTGATTCAAGGTGGAAGAGTAGATGAACCCTCCTCTATTTAGAGAGCGGTCTTAAGCGGTGTACTCTACTTCTTTTGGGGAAATTAATATTTCTGGTGTTGGCTTCTAATTTAGACTCGTGAAATTAGTTATTCTTGACATTGTGTGTACACCATAAAAAACTAGAAATATTAAAAGGAATCACACACAACACGTATCACTTTAAATAGTAATGTGTTGGATTTCATCACCAACCATTGCTTGAGATCTGGTGACGGTGGGTTTCATCTCCATCCACCAATCTCTACCCTTAGACACTTTAGGACACCCTTGAGCAAACTTGTTGGACTTCATCACTAGTAAGAATCTCATTGCCCATCCAAGCCATAGTTTTTACCCATTTTAATTCATATTAGTTCATCAAAACACACACAAAAAAAAAAAAAGAAAAACATTAAAACAAGATTAAAAAAGAACAAAGGTAAGACACATTTGTTGTATAAACATAGGATTGGATTGCTTGTTTGATTTTGTGAGTTTTTCATTCTGCATTTTATTTTCCAGCACATTTTATATTTGGTTCATTAGTTTATGGTATTAACAAGAAATCAAGCTAAAATAATGAATCAAATATCCACCAATCAAACCACTTCAGCAATGGAGTGTTCATCATCACCTTCCACCACCACTTCCATGATCAATCCCCCTAGTGTGATACAAGTAAGTCATTCAGATTTGTCTATGGGTCCATCACACACTGTGTCATCCACAATCATTTCACATGGCCATTCCACAAATAGAGTCATCCTCACCTACCATTGGCCACCACATCACCCATATAGACATGGCCCAAGTGGAAGCTCTTTTGAAATCTGCTAACTATGTCTTAGAGTCAGTCCCTAACTCACCTAGGCATGATTCTATTTTCTAGTAGGAACTTATCTCCTCCTAGCCTTCAAGCCTTACCTAGGTGTACAATAACCCTCTTTTTGAGGTATCTATTGCACCTTCCCAACATTTGTCCATACCACAATCATCATGTGCCCAAAGCACATCCATCCCATCCTCATACACCTCAGTCTATGGTAACCCCTTGTATGAAGCACATGTTAATGTTGCTTCACAAGTGCCCATGTCCATGCCATCTAGTGTCTCCCATCAAGTTGCAATTCCCATTGCAACTTACCCCCCACCTACCTCATCAATCCCATCCACATCCACTCCATCAACCACTGATATGGAAATACATGAAACTTGGGAACATCTCAACAAATTGCTTAAGAAGCGATAGAATGCTCAACAACAAGTTCAGGTGATCAACCCTAAGCCTCAACCTATTTCCACTCAGCCCATATTTGTTAGCCAAAGTCCATCTTGGGTACCACAATCTTCTGTGGTTTCCATTCCAACACCACCGCCAACCCATACCCATTCTATTCCCATCGGCCAACCTATCCAAAGCCCTCATACATCATCTCCATATCTTCATTCACAATCATTCCTTCATCAACCCCATTATCATCAACATCAATCCACTCTACCAAGTCATCATCACCTCATTACACCTCAACATATTTCCACCTCGCCATCACAAAATCATCAAGTGATTCAGGGTTTCCACATTCCTGGGGAGGACCCTCGAATCCAGGCTATGCAACAATAGATTGATAGTTTGATGCAACATACTCCTGGCATGATAAACCAGAAGCCTACCCTACATCAACTGATCAATCAACCAATTCATCCTTTGGTACCATCATCGCCATATCCGATAGATTTCACAATACCAAAGTTTGATAAATTTAAAGGGATGGAGAACCCTAAAGAGCACGTGAGCTCATTTGTTCATTCTTACTTTAGAATTCAAAGCAATGATGCTCTAATTCTTAGAACCTTCCCTCAAACATTAGGGGGAGATGCTGTAGAATGGTATAACCATTTTCCCAACCATAGTATTTATACTTTTGAGCAATTGGTTGACCAATTTCTTGAAATATTCTCCCTCAATATAAGAAAGAAAGTCTCATTATCCGATATATATGATTTAAAATAATATGATGATGAGTCTATCTATGAATTTGGTAACCGTTGGAGGGCCATTATCACCAAATTGCCATTTGCCCTACCAACGGAGGAGCTGACCCGATTGTTCACTAAGAGTTGCTTAAAACCCATCTCTTGGTTATTGCAATTACAACAACATAGATCATTTGATGAAGCTCTTGCCTAGGCTAGCACAATTGAGGAGATAAAAATCCAAGGAGTGCTTAAGCCTAAGAAGAAAGAATGGCAAAATAAGGGCCAATATAAAGGAAGTTATTCTAGCCAATCAAAATCCAATCAGGCCAATTCGACCAATTCATCCAATCAAGTAAATCAAGTGGTCATGAGCCAGCCAGTAATGGCTCAACAACAACCCATGCAACAACAACCATGAAAAATTGAATATCATGTGGTTCCCTCAACTACTCAATCAAGTCAAAACATAGTGCCAACTATGGAAAACCGACCACATCGATAATCTGTTTGACAACCCCATCAATATACCCCATTGGCTGAATCTTATACCTCCATTTTTCATAGGTTATATGACACAAATCAACTTCCCTTGCCTGAGGTCAAACCTGATGATCTCGCTAAACATGGTAAACACTACAGGGAGCATTTATTTTATCCTTATCATAGATAGAATGGGCATGATATCAATAACTACCATCAATTCAAAGATAGAATACAAGACCTTATTGAGTTAGGAGCTATCAAGCTTGACAGTCCTCTAGCTCAACAAAATCAAAATCTTGGGATTTATCAAACACCACTTCCTCATCATGAGGAAGCACAACCAACAATAGGAGGGTCAAATACCAAGACTCCTCCTAATCAGGTTAATCATATTCAATAGTACCAAGGTTTTGTGGGTGCTATTCATGTAGTAACCCGAGGTCAACAACAACGCTCCAATCAACAAAATGTTCAGCAATAGTCTATTCAACCACCCATACCTCCATAGGAAAGTGTGTCTCAACCTACCACATCATCATCTCCCATCCAATTTTTTGCCAATCCCTCCCAGCCAATCCATATTCTAGCCCATCCATCTCAACCCATTCATCCTTCCAATCATCCATCTAGGCCAATCATCTCATTGAGTAGCTAGTTAACCACAAGCTTAAAAATAGCTTCAGCCAAACTATCCATATATGAGCTAATCCAACAATCTCCTCCACATCATGAAGCATTAATGGATATTCTAAAATCCATTGAACTTCAATCTCAAGATGCTAATGCATTTAACAATTTTATGGGGAATATTCAAACATGTATGGAGCCTTCCATCACTTTCTATGATTTTGAGATCAAACCAATATCATCGGAATCAGTGGACCCTCCATTACATATCATGGCTCAAATTGATAGGAAGCCTTTCAAAAGAGTTTTAATTGATACCAGCTCCTCCATAAACATCATCACCACATCTACCCTTCAACATCTCAAGCTTCCACCAGACCACATCACCAAATCCTCTTTTACCTTGAAAGCATTTAACGATGCTCTCTACTCCATAGTTGGCACTATTGTTTTACCCATCAAAGTGGGGGTCAAAATATTGCATACTATGTTCCACATCTTGGAAGGGTCCATGGCATATAATGTACTCCTTGGATGACCTTGGATGAGGGAAATGAGATGTGTCCCCTCCATATTACATCAATGCTTGAAATACGTACATGAGGGACAAGTACATTGCATACCAATGGATGTTGAACCATTTAAGTATTGCAATTTTATCTCAAACCCCTATGAGTCCATGCTTCCTTCCACTCATCTATTCCTCACATCATCAACCACTTCATCAACCACCCCATCCATATCATCATCTAAAGCCCCTATTCCTGAGGAGCTTCCAATCACCAATTCACATCAAGCATCCACTTCCATACCCCCATCTTCATCACCATTGACTACATGCACATGTGGTCAAACTCAATCTACATTAGCCACATCATCAACATCCTCCACCACTCTTTCCACATCATTGCCAATTCAACAATCCACCCAACCAAATCCATCTTCATCCACATCAACCAATGTCTCACAAGTCAAAATGATGGATTGTGAGATACCATCAACCAACCATGAGTCAGTTCCATCCACATCCAATCCATCCACATCATCCCAAGTCGAGGTCCACCTCACTAATCCTGGTATTGGTGAATATGTGGTCCAAGACATCATAGTTACACCACTCAACATTCAAACTGCTAAGGACTATGGTCACCCACGTGACCCACCCTTATCTATAGGAGAGGTATATAACATGGGTTCAATGCCTAATAGCATTAATTTTGTGTATGGGGGACTTGATTCATCATCCAATCTAGTTACCCCAGATGAACCCAAATCACCAACACCGACCAATATACAACATATGTCGAGTTTTCCATCCCGATATTTTCACATTGTTAATTGGCAAGGACATGGCCTAGGATGGCATGAATAGGGAATGCATGAGATTATCGATGTTTCATATCGAGAAATGCATGACCATTCAAGTTTAGGTTATCATCCACTTTCATCCACCTCTTCTCTTGAACAAGCTTTTCAAAGCTTAAATTTAAATTCAAGAGAAGATATCCATCACATAGATGACTTCGAAGATGAGATCTATGAAGAATTCGACCTTATGTCGATAGCTTCTGATGAATCTGAAGAGGAATCAGACCCCATCATTCCACACACTAAACAAGATGAGTTTTACCTCAGAATGTTCCCCATCCATCAACCCATATTTCACTTGCTTCTTCCACAAGAGTGAGTCGACCCAACTGGTGAACCACCACCTCCATCTCATTAATCCACATCACCGACCATTTTATTTGTAATATATGTACATAAAATAAAAAATCAAAATTAAAAAAAAATTAAAAAAAAAAACAAAAATATTTTGCATGTACATTGCATTTATTTGTGTTGCTTGCTATTATCTAGGTTTAACAGAGTTCTAGCATTGGTTTTACCAAATAGGATCCATTCCATTCACCTTTGCCAACCATCCATTTTCCCTTTAAGTCAACATGAATCCTATTGACTTATTCACCCCACTCCATAATCCATATGATTTGGCAAAGCCAATTCATATTGACATGAGTCTTATTGATATGGACCAGATTTCCTCACCACCATCCTTTTTTGAGTTTATCCTATCCGAGGAATTGTTAAGGGCTTCAACCAACTACATTCCTCCATCACCTCCACCTTCACCTTCACCTTCACCTTTAGATCCTGAGGTTTTCTAGGTAGACATAGATGAGGATAAGTCAGAAGAGTTTGATGACATCATAGATGACATTCATCTAATCCCAACTCCCCATCAACTTGAGGAAGGTTCTCACATGTCTATTGAAGATACTATCAATGTGAACCTTAGTTCAGATGCAGACAATCCCCAAATTGTCAAACTTGGCAAAAGCTTATCCAAAGATGAACAAGAGCAATTAATTGCTCTCCTCAAGAAGAAGAAGGGATATTTTTGCATGGTCTTACAAAGACATGCCTGGTCTTGACCCTAACTTGGTTGTCCACAATCTCACCTTACACCCTGATGCTAAGTCGATCAAACAAAAACTTAGAAGGATGCATCCTACCATTGCCCTCTTGGTCAAAGAAGAGCTTCAAAAGCTATTAGATGTGGATTTCATAGTACCCATTGATTATCCTAAGTGGCTCTCAAACATGGTACCCATTCGCAAGCCTAACGAGGTGATACACGTTTGCACTGATTTTTGAGATCTTAACAAAGTGTGTCCTAAGGATGATTTTCCTCTTCCAAACATTGATACTCTTGTTGACACCTATGTTGGCCATGAAATGCTTTCTTTAATGGATGGTTTTTTAGGATACAACCAAATTCAAATAAATCTTGATGACCAACACAAAACAACATTCACTACACCTTGGGGGACTTTTTGTTACAAGGTGATGCCCTTTGGCCTCAAAAATGTAGGTGCCACTTATCAACGTGCCATGACATACATCTTCCATGATTACATGCATAAGATCATCGAATATTATGTGGATGATCTCTTGGAAAAATCCAAAACTCGACAAGAGCACATTGGTGTATTGGAAAAAGTCTTTGATCGACTTCTAGAGCATAATGTAAGGTTGAACCCCAAGAAATGTGTCTTTGGTGTTACCTCTGGAAAACTACTAGGGTTCATTATCTCCAAAAGAGGCATTGAGGTGGACCCAAACAAAGTCAAGGCCATCATGGAGATGCCTCCCCCAAAAAATTTGAAGGAATTGCATAGTTTACAAGGAAATATTCAATCAATCCATCATTTCATTGTGCAACTTTCTGACAAATGCAAGCCATTCAATCACCTGCTACAAAAGGGGGTGCCATTTTCATGGATAGATGAATGTCAAAAAGCCTTTGATGACATTAAGCAATACCTGGCTTCTCCACCAGTCTTAGCTCCTCCTCGTTTAGGGGTCCCCTTTCATATGTATGTTTCAGCAATGGACTTTGCATTAGGGACAATGCTTGCACAAAAGAATGAAAACAATCGAGAGCAAGTTGTCTATTACATTAGTCGAACATTGGTAAGCTATGAAACCAGATATGCTTACGTGGAAAAATTGTGCTTAGCAGTGGTCTTTGCCACTAAGAAACTCAGACATTATATGCTTAGTCACACCACATATGTCATAGCTAGAGAAAATCCTCTGCGTTATATGATATCTCACACTTACAATAACACTTGCACCGCTAAATGGATAATGCTTCTCACTGAATTTGATCTTGAGTTTATTAGCCAAAAATCCATTAAAGGTCAGGTTATAGCCGATCAGCTTGTGGAAGCTCCACTACCTAGTGATCATCCTTTGATTATTGAGCTCCCAGATGATTCGGTATTCACTATCACTGAACAAGAAGAAGATGTCATTCTAGAGGAAGACATCGATATCACACTATTCTTTGATGGTTCTAAGTGCAAAAAAGGTCAAGGTGTTGGAGTCATGTTTCATACACCCTAGGGGGTGCCTATCCCCTTATCATTCAAACTAGACTTCCAATGCACAAACAATAATGCAGAGTATGAAGCCTTAATATTAGGTCTTCAAGCAACTATAGCTATGGGCATTAAGCGTATTAGGATATTTGGTGATTCTCAACTTGTTGTCAAATAGGTAACCAGAGAATACCAATGCAAAGAGCCTACCATTAAGCTTTACCATGAAGTAGCAATGAAATTGCTCTCTAAGTTTGATTGGTATGAAATTGATAGTTTGCCACGTTTGACTAATAGATTTGTAGATGTGATGGCCTCTCTTGGATCATTGATTCCAAAGGATACCTTAGGAGAGGTACAACCCCTCATAATTACAATGATCTCTAAATCTGCAATTGTTCATGTTGAATCTAAGGATGAAAAGGATGTTTGCTTTATCCATTTGGAGTCATGTGAGCCTTGGTCAAACCAAATTATAGCCTTTCTCAAGTTTGGAACACTCCCATCAGATATGTCATGGACTGCTAAATGCACTTTCAAGCAAAAGGTAGCTCGTTTTACTCTCTTGGGGGACGTGTTGTATAGACGTGGTTATGATGGAATCCTCCTTCATTGTCTCGAGTCTACTGAGGCACAAAGAGCCATAGCTGAAGCTCATGATGGTACTTGTGGTGGTCATTTTAGTGGAATGGCCATTGCAAAGCGTATTCTATGCATGGGTTATTATTGGCCCACAATGGAATGAGATTGTTGCACATATGTCAAACATTGTAAGCAATGTCAAGAACATGCTAATTTAACTCATGTACCATCACAAGCATTACAACCTATTCAAAGCCTTTGGCCCTTTTCACAATGGGGTCTAGATTTAATTGGTAAAATATCACCTTCTTCCTTGGGATAACATACATTCATCATCACAACCACAGAATACTTCACAAAGTGGGTCGAGGTAATTCCTCTAACCAGTACGATAGGACCTAGAATTGTGGAGTTTATACTTCATCATATTATTTGTCATTTTGGTATCCCCTCGAAAATCATCTCTGATAATGGTAAGTCTTTCAAGAACAAGGATGTTCGAGCACTTTGCGAGAAATATAATATCCAACATAGTTTCTTGACTCCTTATTACCCACAAGCAAATGGACAAGTTGAGGCTACCAATAAGACCTTAATTGCTATTCTCAAGAAACTTGTTAAAGAAAATCATAGAGATTGGCATACACAAATTCCCTTGGCATTATGGGCTTATCGAACAAGCATCCACACGCCTACTAGGGCAACACCATTTTCATTGGTCTATGGAGCCGAAGCAATCATGCCTCTTGAGCTTGAGATCCCCTCATTGCGAATTTCATTGCAGGAATTCATAGATGATGACACTGCTAGACAAGCACATCTTGACCAACTCACACTTCTTGATGAAAGGTGAGTCAATGCTTTAGAGCATTTACGAGTATATCAAGACCACCTAAAACATGCTTACAATGCCAAAGTTCATCTACATGAATTCCAAGTAGGAGATCTTGTCCTTAAAGAGAATCAACAAAACACCAATGCATTACCGCACCTTCATGATAAATTTATGGCTAATTGGTTAGGTCCATACATTGTTACTCAAAAAGTGGGTAAAGGAACTTATAGACTTGCCAGTCTAGAGGGAGTTGAAGAACCCGAACCACTTAATGTTATACACTTGAGAGCATTCTATGCATAATGTGATTTATATATGTATATATACATGGCTATTACACAAAAACACATTGCATTTTCATACATTTCATTTCATTTCATAAAATTGCATTTCATACATTTCATTTCACAAATTACATTTCATTCATCACCATCATTTTCACACATTTCACATTTCATATTAGGGATCATTTATTTAGTTTAGATATTAATTGGTCCAATAAAGTCATGTTGCCTTAATCAGGGGCACCTTCAAACATCATCCATTTCATTGCATCATTCCATAAAGCCAAATTATCATTAGCAAAACCACATTTCCATAATTCCTAGGTGTTTTTGATCACTCAACCACTCCTAGTGTTTTAAGAAACCTACAAATACATGTCGAGTTTTCTTTAGGACCAAGACACAATTTTCACTAAGAAAATATTGAGTTCTAGGAATTGACTCCAAAACATTCTTGAACCAAACACAATTACACATCTTAAAAACATCTTGTGTCAAAGAGGGATAACACCATACTTGGGTTGAACCTCGAAGTGAAAAGGGTATTCCTTGCTTGTCCCATCATGCAACATAGTCCACAAAAATAGTGGTTTTCACCACTATCATAGTTGCTTCCAAATACAAAAGATAGAGTAGTAAGGATAGGGTACAATTATCATCACACTTAGGTTGAGAATATAATTCCCCAAAGCTCTAAATATTTCATCACACACCATAGATCCTCAAGTTGTAAGGATAGTACTACATTTCTAGTCAGACGATTAGGTAGTCATCCCCAAAGCCTAAAGATCAAATTCTTGGACTATGGATCTAGTCTCCACCAAAGCTATAGATGCTTGACTAGTAGTGGAGTATGCTCATGCATGGTGACACGTCTCTTTTAAAGAGACCTCTGACCGCACATAAGGACAAGCTAGCTTCTTGGTCTCATCCATAATAGGTTTCACCCAATTTACTCAAGATGAGTTAATGAACTCACTTGCACACACATTGGTTCTTGATTACCTCGAGTCATTACCATACTCATGATTCGGTAAATGAATTCACTACACACACATTTGGTCTTAGAGAAATTAGGTAGTATTTAGTGAGTTTGTTTGATATCACTAGTATGTCTGAGTCTCTACAAAACAATCAGTTTTCCATATCAACATCCATATCTTCTTCCATATCAACATCCATATCTTCTTCCATGTCAACATCCATATCATTTCATGAGTCTTTCCACCCCACATACCACCAAGTTTGGTGCCCCTGATTAAACAACAATGCTAAAACATGGCCAAGAAAAATCTAAACTATGAATGATCATTAGAACATTTGCATTCATACACATTATCACTTGCATTAATCATCCATATACACATGCATCCACACAAAAACATTCACACAAAAGCATAACACAAAAGTAAAATCCATGTATATATATATATATATATATATATATACCCAAAGGCTATATACAATGGAGCACCAAGGCTCATATACAAAAAGTGCATCTAAGCACTAGCTAATGCCTATAAGAGGACCCCTATGACCCTGAAGGAGCCCTAGACCTAGAGCTATGCCTAGACTCACTAGGCCTAGCAGACCCAGATATGGATGAGGAGGGTGGATCTGGAAGCCCAATATCATGCTCCATCAATCGATCCTCCAATAATTAGATATATCCATCCCGAGCTCGAAGGTGATGTACATCATGTCTCTATCGATGACTCTTCTCTAGCAGCTCTACCTAGAGCCTCATGATCCTATCCTCACCTCCACCTATAGTTGATCATGCCCCTAGCTCCACCCATAATTGAGCTATCTCCACATCCCAAGCCCTCTCCCCATCCCATAGCCTAGCTATCTCTACATCTCGAGCTACTACCATAGCATCCCGCTCTACCACCAACTACTCCAATCTCACCCAATCCTCCTCACTCAACCAAGAGGCCCATCCAAAACCTCATCCCTATCCTCCATGCTCCCTCCATCTCCTCCAAACTCTAGAGCCTACTCTATTATCCTCCTAGTCTACCTCCTTCGACTGCTAGCTCGAAGGTGCCTCGATGCTTAGGAGCCTCATCGACATCCTCGACCTCATCCCCATCCCCATTCCCCCATCTACTACTAGACTCGGTACCCATGGTGGCTGAGTCATGAACCATGCATCATACTCCTTAGTAGTCCCTACATCATCCACATCAGGGAGATCCATCTCCTCATCATCCTCATAAGTAGACCTCCATACCTCAGCACAAGGGAGACCCATCTCATCCCGATGATGCCTATAGAGCATGGGTGCCTCAAGAACCCCCTACCTCAATCCAAACTACTACAGCACCCATGAGAACTGGATCAGCTCCACCTCCTTCATGTGCCTCCCAACCACCCATCTAGCCTACCACACCCATAGATGCTCCCCATCACCTATCCACATGGCACCTCGCCATGGCCTCCATACCACCTGAGCCACTATCAATCCAACCCATAAATCCCTATACCACTAACTCATCCAAATAGGATGACTCAACTGCACCTCCTCTACCACTGGCCACCTCATCACATAGGGCTACTCCCTATCCCATCCCCTAGCTGGTAAACCCACAAGTCGAGCCACACTAAAGTGCTCCCAACCCCAACATTGTAGTAGCAAACTACAACCTAGTCCCTGGCACCTCTACCTCCTCACCTCATATAGCTCCTAGTACAACTATGCCAATAAGGTAGGAGCCCATGCATACACCTGAGGTGTAGTGATCATATCGCACACCAACCCGATAAGGTTCCATGGGAACCGACAGCCAGTACTATTTTGGGCCACTATGTTGGCCAACACGAACATCACCAATGTGGGTAGGGCATCCAACTTCTTGTCCACATACATGGACAAGTATGTTATCCCTCCACCCATCACCTCCACATCCTCCCACCCATATCCGAACATGTGGCTCAACTCATGCTTCTTATCATGTCCAACCTCGACATGCAAGCCCTCCACTAGCAACTTGAGGATGTGGTATACATCCTCAAGTGTCATAGTCACCTCTCTAGTAGGGAGCTAAAACATCCCCCTATCTAGATCCCATATCTCTACCAAGGTAGAGAGATACCCCTCATCCGCCCTCACCACATCTATCTTAGCTACCCCAGCCAACCCAACATCCTCCAACCAATTCCACTCATCCTCCCACAATACCTTCCTCACCCCAAGGATGAGAGGTGAGAACCGATGTCGAGCCTCCAAAATATTTAGCTGCAACACAACACAAAGCATTAATGTCAAATACATTGCATTATTTAAAAAAAAATTGCACAAAAACAAAAAGAGTTTCAAAAGCACTTACCTTGGCAAAGTGCACACCTGCTCCTGCATCCACTCCATCCATCACCATAGCTTCCACAACTTCACTCCACTCACTCCACTCCACTTCCTTAGATGCAACTTCCAAAATTTGTAGATGCACAAATGAGCTTGATTTCCCTCTATAGGTCTTTTATAGCTATTTTAGGTGCACTGAAATACCCATGGGTGCTTCCAGGTGCATTGAAATGCCTCCCTACATTTGGAAAGCAACAAAATCTCTCGGGCGTTTGCGCAAGCAATAAGTGCCCATCGGTGTTTGGTGTCAATATTGACAAAAAGAACAAACTGATCCAAAAAGGTAGCTTACCTCCACCAAATCATTCCAAATTGCATCCATACATCAATTTTATCATAATTTCATGTTTTGTGAAAGCCAAAATTATTTTGGATTCTTAATTTTTGCTTGCGACCAAAAGTCGTAAAATCACATTACAAGTTACAAAATGGTCCAAATTTTCACAAAACAATCATTTTCATCATCAATTCCATCATTGCACTCATTTTTGTAAAATATAATTATTTGGAACTAATTATTATAAAAAATTCAAAATAAAAAAAAAACAAAAACCAAAACAAATCTTTCATCATCACATATTCATTCCAACATCATTTTCATCCATCAATCATTGCATTTGCACATTTTTCCAAGTCATACACAATTTCAAGTGAACCTCGTATCTAGTGGTCTATTCTATCTCCTTGGCGATTGCAAGTGATTTGCATCCATGCAATTCGGTAAGATGAGTAAATCACCATAAGGACACTTGGCCATATTCATCATCACATATTTCATTATTCAAAAAACAAAATCAATTTTGGTACTTCACATTTTGAGTGAGACTATGCCAAGACCAATTTGCTCAACAATTATCATTGATGCCCTTTTCCATGGGGTTCCAAACATGGATAAATTTCATCATTTCATTTACAATTACACCAGTATCTAAGGATATAGGCTAGGTAAAGTGATTGAGCAACCATTTAGGGATTTTATGTGGGAATTACTACAATCATGAGTGGCTCCAGGGCAAGACTATTTTTCTTTTCTTTTTGCATTTTCATACTTGCATTTCAATGACGCCGAAAGGCACATTCTTCAACAGCATGGAATCACCCCAAACTTGGGGCAACCACATTTGACTTTGATTTTCCCACAATGAGATACATCTTACATGATCATGGCATCTACACTTGGAAAAACCCCTTTTCTCTATTAGGGCAAAAATAGAATCAATCACTTGCATTTTACAACAACCCCCTTCCATCATTGGGGCAAAAATGACATCACATTTACATCATTCATATCATCCACAATTACACCATGCATTTCACATAATCATTTGCACAAATCTATCAATTGGCTCATGAGATGCATCCATCACTCATTCACCAATTGAGGGGGTAAGCTACACAATCAAAATTCTTTTATCTCCAAGTTCATCTTTGCATTCCAACAAGAAAGTTGCTTCTACATCAAGCCAAACCAAGTGTCTTGTATTTTTGCACCACATTGTGTTTCATGCAACACGGTACAAAAAGGGGCATCTATAGACACCAAAATCTAGCCACTTGTCATCCATCCATAGTTTCCCACCATATTTACCCATTATTTATATATATTTGTTTAATATATATTTAAATAATAATATTTATATATATTTAATAAATATATATATATATATATGAATTAATCCCAACCATCCATCATGATCTAATCCTAGCCATTCATCTACCTTAATCCATGCCACATACCCAAATTTAATCTCCACCCTCCATCATGTTTTAATCTTGACCACACAAATTGTGTCATTGAAACCCTAACATGCCCTAGGAGAGATTATAAAGAGGAGTCATTTTGATGACTCAACCCCTAAGTTTCCTAAGTTTCCTAATCTTAGAGCTTTTAGAGTCCCTAAGTCTTTTACCCTAAGAAGTCTAAGTCTCCTTGCCATCATTTCCATCCATCATCATCGCCTTCGCATCCATCATCGTCCACCTCGCACGAACCAGATCTACTTATGCAACTTTTATTTCAGTCCTCAAAACACTCCTTCGAGTTCCTCGAGTGCCTCTGGGTGCTTCATGTCATCCTAGAGCGCCTCTGGGTGCTTTCTACCATCATCGAGCACCTTTGGGTACCTCCTACCATCATCGAGCACCCATGGGTATTCACAACCCTAGTTCTGCAGCCCCACTACCCCTCGAGTGTCGCTAGGGCATCTGCACACCATTTTTTGCAACAACAATGAAGATCAGAAGACAACAAGTCAGCGTGAGACAAGGTAAACTATTTATTGCATTAATTTTAGTATTCTTAGATTTATTTACAATATTATTTCTGCAACTAGGGTTTTTAGTAATTTTATTACTGAGGGTCTCACATAGTGGAGCCCTCACAGGTATTGCTAACTCTTGTTGTATTTTTCTATGTGCAGATCTAGGAATCATATTCATTGGTAGCTATTGAAGCTAGAGTGGTCCTGCATAGGATATCAAAAATCCCACTCACCTCTATTGGGATCAGATCGAACGTGAAGACACCACCACTATTTGTTTACTAGGGTTTCGGAGAACCCTAGTGTATTGTAATCATTGTATCAAGCATAATAAGCTTTGTAACCCCATATTTGGGGCACATTTTATTGTAACATTGAAGATCCATGGGCAACATAATAAAATTTTATTTCATTGTGCAATTTTGTGTGTTACATTGCTTATTTAATTCTATAGTTCATATTTTGGTGTTGTTCGATTTGCATTCATAGTTCACATTCTCCTATGCAAAGGGACACCCTTCACTAAATATTATGGAAGGTAGACAAAGGGGGGTTAATGAACATGTTAGAATCTCATCCTGACATTATTTTATAATTATCATTATTATGTAATGACCCACTTCCAATGTGGGGGGATTCTATTATAATGTTATTTTGTAATACTTTGTAATGTATGTGGCAAGTAAGGCACCTAGCCAAGTGGTGCCATCACATGTAACCATTATCAAGATTGTAACCGATTTTTGGTAGAAGATTATAGCCCGAGTGGCATTTTGCATGTAAGCCAACTGTTGAGCCTTTAGGTAATTGCATGCAACTTTCTCTTGAGCCTTTAAAAGGCATGAAGCCATGTACGAATGTATCTTTTTGAAAGTTAATAAAATATTGAAGGAGGTTGCTCCTTCAAAAAGGTCTATGATTCTAAGTTATTTGTGATATTGTTTCAATTATACAATTACTTTATGCATAGTATTATTCTGTTATTGCACGTATTTCAATTATCTTCCAGTATTTTGTGTGTGTGAGCTTTATTTCAATAGTAGGTTCCTTACAAGTGGTATCAAAGCGCTTTTTAGGGTCGAGTTCTGCTATGACTATGGCAATTATTTCTTAGTAATTTTTGCTTTTCAGGTATAATTTTTTTGTGTTTTTTTAATTCAGTTTCCTTTATTCAAAAAGCAAAAAAAAATCTGCAAAAACCAAAAAAATATAGTCTATTTTGTTTTTGTAGTTGAGTAGGCTAGAAACCCTATGCTGGGGGTCTTAAAAAATCATGAAGGAGCTATCATTATTGGCTAAGCTAGATAGGCCATAAAGCATCTAGTGAAGTGAGGTGCGATCAAGCTCTAATACCCAAGCCTCAGACAACACTCGTGCATGAAATCGAGCTCCCACGCATCTTTGGGTGTATCAAGAGACCATTTTAGGTTGAACAAAATTTTATTTAGTAGAGAACAAAATTTTATTCAGTAGGAAGCTTTTCAATATTATATCATCCATATTCCATGAGACACAACATCTCGAACGATTATCCTTCTGCACTGTCAGAGAAGCAAATAGTGTGCTCAAGGGTATGTGTGAAATCCTCCTTGGGATGTGGCTTGAAATATTGGTCCAAGCACTATTGTTCATCACTATGGTCTAATAGAGGGCCTATGGGTGTTACGTACTCCTCTACCTAGCATACCCTAGTTTTGTTAAAATTTCAACCTGTAAAAACTCACATCTTCCTGTTCTACTGAACCTGCATTCATAATCTCAAAAAGTGAGCATACGAAGAAAGACTTTCTTATCATAGAATAATACACTTTGCATGCACCAGTAGTTAGGGTAGATTCTACAAGTGTTTATAATAGTATAAAATAGTCTAGTACCATCTAGATCAGTGGTAGTAATAGTCAAGTCAGTGAAAGTACCAGTCAGGTTTGTGGCAGTTACAGTCAGGTCAATGGTAGTAACAGTCAGGTCAATGATAGTAATAGTCAGGTCAGTGATAGTAACAGTCGGGTTAGCAACAATAATAGTAACATTCAACTATAACGATAAGAAAATATAGGTGGTCAGGGCCAAAAATAGAACTATCAGTGTCAGTAACTGTAGTACAAGTGACAAGACAATGACAAGGTGGTCAGTTGATAGAATGCATAGATCAAAGATAGTTGATCTAGTACCCAACATGTGAACTATAGCTCCAATAAAAAATCGACTGCACCAGTAGACTCATAAAAAAGAAAAAAAATTGCTACTTTTTGATTTTTCACCTAAAAAATAAAAAATCATGTAAAATCTAAGCTATAACAAAGAAGTTGTAGTGGTTTTATCATTACTCTATTTTGAGTAATTTTTAACCCAAAAATAGGGAAAATTAACAAAGAACACAAGCTTATACTTAGAGGAGGGTGTGAACAATATAAGATCAAAACTTTTACTTTTACTTCCAAATTAAATTAACAATAATATCAATGTAGTAAATGAAACAAAGAACAAATCATCACACCCATAAGAGACACAAATTTAATTTGGTTCACCTAATGTGGGCTATGCCCATGGAGAAAATATTTCTTATAAATTTCCTCAACCAATATCTTAGGAACTAATTTACTATTACAATGTTTATGGGAACCAAAAGAAAAGACACACTAATACCCTATGCTCAATTTTGTGGACCTATTATCCATATGAGACACCAATCCCCTCTTCTCTGGTTTGTGGACCTCTATCCACAAGAGACCTTAATCTCCTATGCTCTATTTTGTGGACCTATATCCATAGAAGACCTCAATCTACTCTACTCTAGTTTGTGGACCTCTATCCACAGAAGACCTCAATCCCCTCTACTCTAGTTTGTGGACCTTTATCCATAGGAGACCTCTGTCCCCACTAATCTAGTTTACTTCAAGAATTTACACAAGGCTCACTCAATTTTTCTCTAAAACCTACTCTCAACTCTGCTTAGTTCTACTCCAATTCTACACACAGGACTTACTTAAGTCAACTTACCAAAACCTGCTCTAATATCTGCTCAAATATACTTCAAGTCTGCTCACACAACTTGCAAAAATATACCTCAAACCTACTTATATATCTTGCACAAATCTACCTCAAACTTGCTCACAACTGCTTACAAGCCTTCTCAAAATGTCTGCTTAAATCAACTCACAACTGCTCATAATACAAATCACTAATCCTACTCAACTCTAGCTCACAATCCTACTTAAATCTTCCCCAAGCCTTATTACAAGGCTTGCTCAAAACCATTTACTATCACTGCTCAACCCAACTCAAATCTGCCTCATTTGTTCTCACAGAAACAACTCAAACACTCCCAATTCTTGAATAGAAACTATTGCATATATATTTCCCAAAAGTATTTTCTTTGACTAAAGTAATTCAGACATATTCTACCTAGAATTCTTTTTCTTCATGAACATATAGAGAATGATATGCATTACAAAAAATCAATATGTTCTTCTCACATTCATTAAGTCTATCACTTTCACATGTCTCACATTTATTTACATTCACAAGATAGTTGTAGTCTACCACTTGATATATGATCTTCTTAAGTATTTCCCACAATCAAAACTGATGCACACACTTAATTCACAAATATGATTTCTAACACTTGCACATTCAATTTCAATTTCACTCAAACCAATGCACAATTTTTTCTCAAACCCTAGCACATGTGTTTCCAATTTTATATTACAATGAAGCACACATTTGTTATCAAACCCTAGCACATATATTTCCAATTTCATTCAACAATGAAGCACACATTTATTCTCAAACTCTAGCACATGTGTTTCCAATTTCATTCAAAAATGATGCACAAATTTGTTATCAAACCCTAGCACATATGTTTTCAATTTCATTCAATAATGATGCACAAATTTGTTCTTAAACCCTAGCATATTTATTTCCAACAATGCACATAAAATTAATCCTTATATCTCCACCTTATAACATCAATTTATTTCTCTTAAGCACAACCAATTTGTCTTGCTGAAGATGTGCCCTCAAAAACCTATCTCAAATAATATTTTTTCTTTTTCCACTTCAAAAATATATTAGTAAAAACTCCTCTTAAAAAATTCACATAAAACTCTTCTCAAAATATGTGCACATTAATTTTTGAAAATAATGCTCTATTACTCCTCTTTGGTTTCACAAGATAAAGATTTTAAATATAAACCAAACCCTTCAAAATATCAAGAAAATATTACAATAAATAAAAGGACACAATACACCTTATAACTCCCTATTTCAATATTGTAAAATAACCCTTCTCACACTTAGACAATAATACAATTTTCTCATAAACTTATACACCATAAAACTCCTTAAAACAATATCCTCCTATAAAATACAATATTAAAAATGAACTAATATACCACACAACTCCCACTTTTATAAACCAAATAATGCCTTCATATAAAAATATATTTTTCAATTAAAACCAATGCACCATACAACTCCCACTTTGCTCTTAATCAAATTCAAATCAAACTCTTTACTTTACTGCTGCAATGCATTCAGATTTAATTGATTTAGAACAAAAATATTTGTACATTATGTAGTGTTGCAACTCGAACCCATGACCTCCAAGAGACAACGCTACTAGTAGAACCTTCAACCAGTTGTGCTACCACAATAGGTAGCACCAAATATGGGGAACAAAAAATATAACTTTGATCTGTGTTAGCCCAAACTTCAATGCACACAGTGAAAAGACATCAGGGGGTTTTGACCCCAAAACCTCTACCACAAAAGTGCTCACACAACCAACCATCCACTTGGCAACCCCAGCCGAATGGAACATCTTAGGCGTACTCAAGATATGTCACTGTCTCATGTTAGCACCCTTCAAAATTCGTTGTTCTTCTACCATTCGCACTTGGAGAGATATCAACTTTAGCATAAAATATTAGACATTTTTGCATTAAAAATCATATCATAAAACATTAGTGCATTGGGTCAAGAAATAAAACCATTACCTCATTATTATGCACTTCATTGTTGCTTGGAGAGTCAGATCACATTTTCATATGGAGATTTAAACTTACTTTGCACATGACATTGGTTCCAAACATACAATCTTATGTTTATATTATAACATTATAATAATGACTCTTAAAACCTTTGGCCCTCAAGGAAATATTAAAACTTGATTTTTTTAAAACCCTTTTAAAAACTTTACCTTCTTATTCAGATTTAAACCTTGCTCTTAAACCTTTAGCTTTCAAATAAATATTTAAACTTAAAGCTCCTTTTAAAACTTAACCCTGCCTTATATTTTAAAATTTAACCTTGCCTTATATTTTAAAACTTTTACCTTTTATAAATAATAAATAATCCTTTATTTATTTTTGGTCCAAACACTATAAAACCTCTTGGACCTCCTTTATAATATTTAAAAAAATAAATATTATAAACCTTTTCTTTTCACCAATTTTCCTTGCTATGAGATAAACCTTGCCTTCCATAATTGTCTTATCTTAAAAGAATATTTTTTCCTTACCATGCTCTCTTTGTCATAAACCTTTTGACATAAATGACCACGTGCTTAACATCAATGAAAACTATTGACATAAATCCTTTGAAACCATTGACAACTCAATATGCTCAATATTTCCAACAATCTCTCCCTTTGTCATTGGTGGCAATTCTTCAAAAAAAAATATTCTTTGACTGGAACTGGATTCCAAAAATTGCTCCCATTGAGAAATATCCCCCTTACTGAAATCTCTCCCCCTTTGACATCAATGGAAAAGGGCTCCTTGGGGCTAATAATAAGACATTTAGCATAGCCCCCTCACCACCTCATTTCTTGAGGTGATCAATTTCAGGATGGGAGTGTAGACACCAAAACCTAGCCACTTGTCATCCATCCTGATCTTCCTGCCATTTCCACCATTTATTTACATATATTTAAATATTAATATTTTATATATTTAATAAATATATATTTATATAAGTAAATTAATCCCAACCATCTGATTTCACTTCATCCTATCCATCTATTTACATCAATCCTTTCTATGCCCTAGATTTAATATCCACCCTTCGATATGCTTTTATCTCAGCCACATAATTAGTGTCATTGAAACCCTAGTATGGCCTAGGTTGGATTATTAATAGAGCCATTTTTATGGTTCAACCCTTGAAGCAAAAGAAATCCCTAATTTTTCCAAGTCCTGTGTTGTCTTCAGTCCTTAGTCATTCATCCTTGAGTTCCTTGGAGCATTCAAGCCCCCTCACCTTCCATCCTTGCCTGCCACAAACCTCACATCCATTGTTGCATCCCTCGCTTAGGTAGATCTACTTTTATAAATTTTCCTTCAATCACTAAATGCTCTTGGGTGCTTTCTATCACAAACGAGAACCTCCAGGCACTTCTCCCTCTGCCACCAAACACCTTTGTGCTACCGAGCATCGATGAGCATTTTATGCAAGAGTTCTGAAGTCCCCCTAGCCTTTGAGCGATGCTATGGCATCGTTGCACCAGTCCACTACAATAGATTTTATCAGATCATAAGACAATAGATAAGAAAGGTAAATATTTTATTTGTTATTTCATTTTATGTACTTTTAGGTTATGTTCATTTATTTATATTGCATAGCTAGGGTTTTTATACTACTTTCTGAGGGCCTCACATTGTGGAGCCCTCACAGTTGCTATTAACCCATTTGCTATTTTTATTATGTGCAAATATGTAAGTGTTACATTAGCATTGTGCAACTGCTTAAGCTAGAGTGGCCTGACATCAGATAACTAGAAACCCACTCACTTCTATTAGGAGCACAGACACGTTTTGAGACACCACTAGCATTGTTTTACTAGGGTTTCAAAGAACTCTAGCTATTGCAAAATTTGTATCAAATAATTCAAGAATTCTTATTGTAACAATGAAGTTTTGAAGGATCCCCCCATTAATAAACATCTTTCATTATGCAATATTGTTCTTTGAGTTCTACTTTATGTCTTTGTTATTTGGTGTTGCATTTTTATCTCTTCAAATGGTGATCATGGTGGGATCCACTAAGGTTTTATGTTTTTTATTTACTTTGCTAATTTATTTGGTTTTTTTTGGCTTATTTTACAAGATTTTTAGAGGCACAAATTGAGGCATTTTTCGTTGGTTAGGGTTTCTGAAGACTTGCAGGAAGTTGCAAAAGGTGCACAAATACCCTGCAGCACTCGAGGGCCATCCAAAAATGCCCAGTGCATTTTAGAAATGTCTAGGGGTGTTTTATAGAGATTTGGAGTAGAAACATAGGCTATTTTGTAAGTCTACTATTAAAACCCTATCTTTTCTGTTTACATATTATGGAAATCTTACGTTTTTTTTCATGTTTCTAAGCTAAAAAGAACATCATTAATTATTTTTGGAAAAACATTCATACTAGCTTGCATATTAGGTTTCATATTAGTTATTTGCATCCATACACACTTTCTATTTGAAATTTTTGGTTTCTGCTGTATTCACAAATTGAAAAATATTGCATTCTGATTTCATGTGAATTGAAAATTGCATAATTAGTTTGCATTATAGAGTTAGGGATTCCTATTTTTATAGGTCTAAGTAGGAACACTATTCCAATACCAAAAGTCTCCCCGTACTTGGGTGATTCCATATGGAGGAGTAGATGAACCCCCCAGCTATCTAGAGTGGGTCTTAAGTGGTGTACTCTATGTCCTTTGGAAAAATTGGTGTTCTAGGTAGTGGCTTTTGATTTAGACTATCGAAAGTAGTTATCTTTATAACATTGTATTTACACAATAGCAAATCATAAACTTTAAAAAGAATCACACATTGCACACTTCACATTTAATAGTATTGGCCGAATTTCATCACCAGCCATTGCTTGAGATTTGGTGACAGTGGCTTTCATCTCCATACACCAATATCTTCCCTTAGAAACCTTAGATCACCCCAAGAAAACTTGTTGGATTTCATCACCAGCAAGAATCTCGTGATCCCAGCTTAGCCATAGTTTTTAACTTTCTTTAGTTAATTCAGATTAGCACATTTGAAACACACAAGATCAAAACCTAAGAAAATAAACTCACATTAAAAGGAGATAATCAATTAATGAGGTAAGACACACTTGTTAAACAAAATTAGCATTGATTGTTTATTTTTCTTGTGAAATTTAAAATTTGTGTTTCATTTTACTACATAATCTATATTTTGATTTATTTGCTTTATGGTTTTAACAAGAAAATAAAAGAAAGCATTAAATCAAGATAATTCAATGGAATCTTCATCCACCTTCCCAACCACTTCTGTGGTAGATTCCCTAAATGTGACACAGGAATATTTATTTGTAGGTCCCGCACATTCCTTGCCACCCACAACATTTTATATGGATGTTCCCCAAGTAGAGTCAATTTCACCAACCATTGATCACCATATTACCCACATAGATATGACACAAGTAGAAGCTCTTCTGAATTTTTCTAACTATATCTTAGAGTTAGTCCCCAAATCACCTAGACATGATCCTACTTTACAATAGAATCTTGTTTATTCCTAGCCACCATACAGCTTCACCCAGGTGTACACTAACCCTCTTTTTGAGGCATCAGTTGCACCTTTCTATCATATATCCATTCCCCAACCCTCATGTTCTCCTAGCACTTCATACACATCCACATACACTAACCCCTTGTATGAAACATATGGCAATGCTGCTTCACAAGTTTCAGCCTCACAAGTTACCATATCAAGTGTAAATTGTCCCCCAAACACATCTTCCATATCCTCCACTTTTTATAGATAAATTAATGAGGTATGGGAACACATGAACAAATTGCTTAGGCAACATAAAAACACTCAACAAAAAGTGCAAGTGAACCCTAAGCCTTCATAAAATTCTACTCAGACTGTCCTCATTAACCAGGGTCCATCATGGACACCATAGTCTACTATGGTTTCTATCCCTCTTCCTCCATCAAGCCATATCAATATCCATCCTATTCCCATTGGCCAACCCAACTATAACTCTCATGCATCAATCCCATTCCAAAATTCTCCATATTTTCATTATCAGTATTCCATTCATCAATTTCCATTAAATTAACCTAGTCATCATTACCAATCTCCTCATTATTTAGTCACTCAACTATATTTTTCCACCCCACCTCAAAATCATCAGGTAATTTAGGGCTTTCACATTCCTAAAGAATATCCTCAAATTAAGGCCATGAAAAAATAGATAGATCAGTTGATACAACATACTCTTGGTTTGACAAACCATAAGCTAACCTTACATCAATTGATCAACCAACCTATTCATCCTTTGATACCATCATCACCATATCTGATAGACTTCACGATGTCTAAGTTTGACAAATTCAAGGGAACTAAGGATCCCAAAGAGCACGTGAGCATGCTTGTACACACTTGTTTTATAATTCAAAATGACAAATGCTCTAATGCTCAAAAATTTTCCTCAAACATTAGGAGGAGATATCATAGAGTGGTATAATCAATTACCTAAGCATAGTATTTATACTTTTGAGCAATTGATTGACCAATTATTTAAATATTTCATCCTAAATGTTAGAAATAAAGTCTCATTATTTGATGTCTATACTTTAAAACAACATGATGATGAGCCTATCTATGATTTTAGAAGTTGTTGGAGGTTTGCTATTACAAATTTACCATTCACCCTACCAATGTATGATCTAATCAAATTATTCACCAAGAGTTTCTTGAAACCTATCACTTGGATGCTTCAACTACAGACTTATCATTCATTTGAAGAAGCTTTAGCTCAAACTAGTGTCATTGAGGAAATAAAAATCCAAGAAGGCATACTTAAGCCTAAGAAAAAGGAATGGTAAAATAAGGGCCAATATATAAGCAACTATTCTGGCTAACCAAAATCAACACAGGCTACCCCAACCAGTCAACCCAATCACATTAATCAAGTGGTCATGAGCCATACAGTAATGGCTAAGCAATAATAAGTACAATAATCACCACAACAAATTGCTTATCATGCGATACCCTTGATAACTAAAGCTATGAAAAACATAGTGCCAACTATAGAAAAGAATCCCGACAATAGTCTATCCAAAAAATTGCCAATTCATGCCTTTAGCCGAGTCATATGTTTCCCTTTTTTGAAGGTTGTATGATACAAATAAACTTGTTTTACCCGAAATTAGACCAGATGATCCTACTAAAAGTAGTAAACACTATCAGGAACATCTATTTTGTCCTTATCATAGGCAAAATGGGTTTGATATTAACAATTGCCATACATTTAAATACATAGTGCAAGACCTCATTGACTTGGGGGCAATCAAGCTTGACAAATCCTTTGCTCAAAAAAATTAAAACCTTGGTATTTTTCAAACACCACTTCCTCATAATGAGGAGGTGAAAGGGGCTAACACTAAAACTCCTCCTAATCAAGTCAATCATGTTCAAAAATACCAAGGATTTGTAGGGGCCATCCATGTAGTCACTAGAGATCAAAGAAATAATAAAAAAAATGTAAGGCAACAACCTCAAGCAAATGTGTCACAACCTCCTACATTGCCACCCATTCAAATTTCTCCCAATCCTTCATCGCCAATCCATATCCCTAGCCAATAAAATCCTCCAAATCCACCCATCAATCATCCATCATGACTAGTCATCTCATTGAGTAGCCGGTTAACCACAATCCTAAAGATGGCTTTGGCTAAATTATCAATTTATGAGTTAATTCATCAATCTACTCCACATCGTGAGGCATTAATGGATATTACAAAATCCATTGAACTACAATATCAAGATTCTAATGCCTTCAAAAACTTTGTAGGGAGCATCCAAACATGCATGGATCCTTCCATCACATTCTATGAATTTAAGATTAAGCCATTCTCATCAGAATTAGTAGACCATCCATTACATATCATGGCTCTAATTGAAAAGAAGACTTTTAAAAGAGTGCTAATTGACACCGATTCCTCTGTCAATATCATCACCACATCTACCCTTCATCATTTGAATATTTCTCCATCTCATATCACCAAGTCATCATTCACCCTAAAAGCATTCAATGATGCATTATGTTCCACAGTTGGCACTGTTGTTTTACCCATTGAAGTAGGGGTTAAAACATTGCACACTATGTTCCATATCTTAGAAGGATCCATGGCATACAATGTACTCTTTGGAAGACCTTAGATGAGGTAAATGATATGTGTCCCTTCTATTTTACATCAATGTTTTTGAAACGGGTAGAAATCGACACTTGATATATTAACACAAAACAATAATGCATTAAATGGAGAAACTGTATTCCATTGATATTAAAGAAGATATAGGTTACAATAGGGACATGATGCCCTTTTTCTATTTCTTTTCCTAACAATGTTACAATCAATCTGATGTCATCTTCAATCGTCCCTCAATGAAGGTGGGCTTCTTTGTATGTGGGCCACCATTGGGTTGTTTGTTTGATGGTGTTCTTCCTCTTCAGATCTTCTAAATAACCTGCAAAAGGGTGTTAGTGCATAGAGGGGCTTGCCTTAGTCAGGCCCCATATTTATGAAGACAAAATGACTAGTAATATGTATGGAAAACTGAAATAAACTGCAAGAATGGACATAAAATAGGAAAATAGACCTTACCTACCATATCTGGGCTGATCTGGACATTGTAGACCCAATTCGCCACCCGAGGGGTGAACTAGGACCGGATTCATGGGGCAGGGGGTGATTTGAGCTGTGAAGTCTCTTTTGTAAAATCCCTTCGATGGATCGATTCCTAGGCAGTTGGTGTGCCTCTGTATACTATTGAAATCTGATTGTATGCTCCGAGAACTGACTGTTGAACACTTGGTATCAATTTCTATAGAGTTTTTATGCTTTGTTGAACTTGGGAGAGAGAGGTAATTAGGGGTTTAGGACCCACTATTTATAGGAAATGGCAAGGTGCAGGGGGGAGTTAGATAGACTAAACCTAGGTTGAATTCTGACTAGGGTTAGGTTAGGAAATGCAATGTGGCAACATCACATTCCTTATGAGAAATATCTCATCCTCACACATGTGTGAGGATGGATTAGAGTTAATCCTGATTAGGAGGTCTTAAGTCAATTTAGGACATGATTAAAAGAAATATCCTAACAAACCCTAATTTCACACATGTGGGAGGGTGCAATTAGCATTAATTAAGGATTAGAGGTTAATTTAATCAAATTTGCCCTAAAAAGGTGACTTAAGTGAAGTCAACATTAAATTAGATTTTTGGAATTGACTTGTTAATTGTTTTTGCCAATTAATAGCCCGTGGGGGCCTCAATTGAGTGCAAATAGGCTGTTGAAGGATATCCCAATGCTCGGGATGTGATTTTGAAGGCTTATTAGGGTTTTGGACCTAAAAGCTATATATGGAAGTCTACACACTGCTATGGTGAACTATGGCAATCTACGTATGACTACGCATGACTACACATGACTACGCATGACTACGATAGCCTACAATAGCCTAGGGATATCTGGAATCACCTATGGATACGTAGAAACAACAATGTGTGACTTTTGGGTGTCTACATTTTCCCCTTTTTGTACTATACTGTGTAGAACACAGTTTAATACAAAAATGTGAAGGGTTTGTGCAGAAGGAAAAGGGATAGAAGGGGAATGGAATCCAATCAAAGGGTATGTAGCCGCTCGAAGCGTGACCATACAAATTAACTAGATGTCCAAGGGAAAGAAGAGAAGAAGGAAAGAAGGAGAAGAGGAAAGAAATAAAAACAATGTTGAAAAATGGAAATGAATGATTGTGAATGCAATGATGTGATTTTGTTGAGTCCATATGACATTTACGATGCCATACTAGTTGCTTGAGAATGGCAACTTTTGATTGCTTTGCTTTTGTGACCAGATCAGCATGGTCCAAAAGTATGAATAGGACAAAAGCCTATCTAAATTTTTGTTGTTGATTGATTGATGAGAACATGGCGACAAGTGTCAAACCATTTGAGTTAGTTAACATTTGAATTATTCAAACGTGTCATTCATTGTGCTCCATGAATGCCAGAGTGAAGTCCTTCAAATGTTGCGCTGGATTAGTCGCCCGTGTCATTCATTGTGCTCCATGAATGCCAAGGTGACCTTTCCATTGTTACGCATAACTCTCATGATATAACCCATGTCTAGTTGTGATTGAGATTATTTCATATGATAATATTCAGCAAAAAATTTCGTAGACAAATGTGCTAATCGCACTTTTGGATTTTTGATTTTGTGGTTGCATGCAAAGCTGACTTTGGATATGAATACCCCCTCAAATGAGGAATCAACAATGAGGTGAATGAAGTGTGATGAGTTGATGATGCAATGATTGATAAGATACCAATGCATGATGAATATGATTAACAAAAAACAAATTAGAAGAAAGTTTTGTGGAATTCCTAGGGTTTTGGAAGAAATTTGCCTACTTTCCTAGGGTTTTGGGGGCAATTTGGTTGATTTTGGGGTGTTTTAGCTGAGTTCACCACCCGAGGGGTGATTTTGACCTAAATCACCACCCGAGGGGTGAATTGGATCTGAGTTCGCCACTCGAGGGGTGAAGGCGGGATTAAGGCATATTTAAGGTCAAATTTCCTTGTAAGTGCTTCATTTTGATGATGGGAAAGATTGGAAAGTGACGTGTGGGAGCTTCTGATGACACGAGGAGAACGCGGTTGATGACTTCGAGGGCGACGATGATGAGGGGACGTAGGGCGGCTGGCAGCAGGTGCGGGGATCCACCGGTAAGTGTCCTTTGTCTTTATTTTGATTTTGTTTTATTTTTCTCGAGAAATGTGAATGAGGGGGGAGGTTTTCATCCCATTTTAAAAAATTTAGTAATTTTTAATTAAAATTTGAATACATAGTGATAAACAAGCCAAATGGGTACCCAAAAATGTGATCTGTTTTGGGATTGGACTTGTTTTAGCACCGATTTGACCGGGTGAAGGGTAGAGTAGGTGTGAAGTTTGACCGTGCATTTGTGAAGCGACGGTGTACTATTTTTGACATGTTATTGAATTTTATCCATAAAAGTGGGAAATGGGTATCCCATTTTGTGACTGTTATATTTTTTTGCTTTCGTTTGGTGTGATTTCAGAATTTGTTGCTTTTGGGTGTAAGGTAGTAAATCTTGATTGTTAGATTTACTATCTTAGAGGTAGTATTTTTGGAAACCGATGAAACTTTCACCTTAGAAGGGCAAAATGGGTATCCAAAAATGTTGATTGTTTTTGTAGATGACTTCATTTGGCTTACCTTTGATTTGCGTGCCAAGGTGTGGGTAGTGTGAAATTGAAAATGAGCTATAGGGAGCCCGATTTAGACTATTTTTCACATCTGTTTGAACTTTCACCATGAAGTGGGCAAATGGGTGTTCAAAAATGTGACTGTTATTTTTGAATTATGTGTTCTGATGTGTGTTCAATTTTGGTGTATGTATGGTAAAGTTGACTTTGAACTTCGTGTTGATTTGTAAGTTATTTTTGAATTTTGTCAAAAGTTTTACTATAAAATTGGCAAATGGGTATTCAAAAATGTGTTTTGTTTTTGTATGTTGAATGAATTGATCATGTTTTGAATTTCGTGCCACAATGGGTATGTGGGTGAACTTATATTTGACTGTTGGGAGCCAAATATGTATTGTTTTTCGCATTTGTTTGAACTTTTGCCATAAAATGACAAAATGGGTATCCAAATATGCGATTGTTTTGTTGATATGTTTTGTCATGTGATTTGTGCACTATTTTTGTCTCGAAGTGCATGTCAAATTAAATTATTTTAATTTGTAAATTTTGATTGATGAAGTTTTATTTGATTGCATTGTTATGTGGATGACTAATGTGTGTCTTATTGTGTTTTGTTATGGATGAACAGGTGAAGATGCTTGAGCCCCGTCATCGGGTGCAAAAAATGAAGGAGGGTTTTGAGGAGTTGATGAAGACAAAGGATGAGCTAGATTGGTTGGATGACATATGGTTTCGAGGTGTGTGGGAATGTAAGAGTATCCACACTAACAGAGCATATGTGTCTACATTATGTGAGTGGTGGGACAAAGATAGGAACACATTTCATTTTCCCACTAGGGAAATGACCATTACTTTGGAGGATATGTATCAGATTTATAGATTACCGATTGAGGGTGTTCCTATGAGAGCAACCATTGATGAGAGTAAGGAGGTTATGTTGGAGAGATTATTTGGGGTAGATTGGAGAGGCATTGATGTCTCTAAGATTGATTATGAGTGGTTATGGGTACAGGATAAGATATCTGATCGATAGTGTGTGGCGATGATGATGATCTCGACTTATGCCTTACCTGATACTTTCGAGGTGTTGTTCACCTAGAATATGTTAGATGTGGTGAGTGACATGGTGGAGCATAGGGTTGTGTTTGCATGGGCACCTACACTATTGGCCCAAGTTTATCGAGAGTTGCATGATGTTGTTCGTGGTAGGAGGATAGGATTGAGTGTGATTCCCTTATTACAGGTATGGGCATGGGAGCACATAGCTATTGAGAGGCCCTCATTATTGCCTCACCCTATGCATGTGGAGGGCAAGGAGTATTTACCCTATGCTTTAAGGTGGAGTACAGAGGTAGAGCAGGGTATCAAGAGGCCACATGAGGGTGACCCACTATTGTGGAGGGGTAAGTTTGGAGACTTGACTCCTGGTGACATCATATGGAGGCCTTGGTTGGGTGGGGTGAGGTGGGATGAGGATGATGAGGAGCTACGAGCCATTCGATAGGGTAGATGGATAGTAGGGAGATATACTCGATAGACCAAGTATTTTTAGTTTGATAGAGTGAGGCGATAGTTTGGTTTACGATAGGATATGCCAGGGGCTCCTATGATTTACTTAGGTGATGAGGTGATAGAGGAGAGCATCCTATGGTCTTGCCTTGGGTTGGGGAGAGGGATCCTCCTATGGCTACACTAGATGTGGAGGATGTCGAGATGACTCTAGAGTTTGAGGCTTGGTGGGCACTGCAGAGTTGGGAGCCTAGGAGAGGTGTGATTGATCGATGGGTGGCACCTGATGTTAGGGCACCTCCACCAGAGGGGAGATGATGAGGGTGCTCGAGCTAGGGTAGAGGATGTGGTTGGTGATGAGGAGGAGGTTCCTCTATGATGGTTGATGACGCTTGGGTGAGGTAGAGAGCACCCAAGGAGTGAGGGTGGAGGAGGTGCATATGGATGTTGATGTGACTATGGAGCAGGTCATTGGAGTACATGAGGAGGGAGGTGGAGCTACTGATATAGGTGGTATAGATGATACCATTGATATTGGTGTTTTTTTGGTATGGTAGAGATTCCTATCGATATCCTAGAGGTAGGATGCAGAGGAGGAGGCACAGGGGCTACGAGATAGAGTTCAATAGTTAGAGGCTAAGGTGGAGCAGCTGAGGGCCAAGGTGACTAGGCAGGAGCAAACTATTGGGAGCTTGGCTGGTCAGTTGGCTATAGAGTCTACGAGGAAGATACTATGTGAGACTACTCTATTGATGCATGGGATTCCTCTTCCTAATTATGATCAGGTGGTGTCATAGTCGAGTCTCGATCATGAGTGTGGGCCTCTTCACATCATAGCCAATATAGTGCTACTATGATGGGATAGATGGGTGCTAGGGTTGTAGTGCAGGATCAACCTATCATGGATCCAGTTCCAGAGTTTAGAGGGAATCGAGCAGGGCTACCGAGATGCGGGTGAGCCATGAGGGATGTGGGGAGACTCCTAGTGGGAGTTAGGATTTCTATGTATTGTAGCCTATGGGCATTTTAGATGCTAGATGATGATGGGCATGGTCCCATGTTGTAGCCTTCAGGCATTTTGTATGGATGATATATATATATACATTTTGATTTCGATATATATATTGTCATTGTTATTGTTTGAAATGTGTTCTCTTTATGTTTGCATAGATAGCATAGTTTGTAGGTATGTATGATAAATAGATATACATGTGTGAATGGTTTAGATCTATTATCATTTTGTGGTATGAATGAACTTGTAGAATAGTATGTATGATTGTGTTTCGAATGTGATATGATGTGGTATCCGATGTGATTTTGTAGTGAATGCATGTGGGGTTAATGTGATGATGTTATTTAATATTGAAATGCATGTAAGGTGGATGCAATAATGTGATTTGATGTTGAAATGCATGTAGGATGAATGCATAGTTGTAATGTGTAATAAATGTATATGACATAGATGCATGGATGCATGTATGGACGTACTGAAATGCCCCAAGGAAGCACTTGTATCATAGCATTTACCTGTATGGATGTGATCCATCCCATGATTTTAGGGAAGTTGGATAATGTAAGGTATGTGTAATGGCTTTGACCAATATAGTTGTGACAATCAAATCTCAGACCCTTAGCTATACAAGTATTGTGGCAACTTATAACTAATCGGGCTGGTTCAAAATCTATCATGGACCTATGTGTGTGCATGTGTAAGGTTCATTTATCCATTTTGAGGGAGGTAGGATTAACCCATTGTAGATGCTACCGGACTAGCTAGCTCATCCATCCGCAATAGTGATCTATACAAAAGCAAGATGCTAATGTTACAGATATGTTGCCACCTGTAAGACTATTCCACTGGTAGGCAGGCTCTTGGAGCCTATTGCTAGTGATGGAAATCATCCCATGGTGTTATGTTGAACCTAAGGACCAAAGGTGATAAGCATAACATGGGTGATATCAAGAGGTATTTCCTTTTGTTTTTTGCCCCTCTTCTAGTGTTGACCTATTTATTGTGGTGCTCTTTTTTTTTTTTTTTTTTTTTGGTGGTGCTCTTTTTGTATGGGCGATGACATTTATTTTCTACCCAATCATTTATTTTTGCTTATGCTTGATCCCTTTGTTTATCCCCAGGTCGTATGTTGACCATGCAAGCGATAGGGTGAGCAGGGGATACCATTCGCTAGATGGTGATATCTACTCAAGATGTCCTCTTTCCTAGACTCAAAATTGTTTAATGTATAACCTATTGTGTATGGTCCATGAGAGAAGTTGAACCAGCCTAAAGATCCATAAGAAGAATGTACAAGACTCGGTAGCTATGGGTGACACTGGATTGACTGAACTAAAGAGTAGTCAAAGTCGAACATGACACCTATGTATACCCTGATCCTAAAAAGGGGGAATGGACATCCAGGTGGTGATGCTAACAAGTGCATTTATTACTCCTACTGAAGGCGCATTTTGGGGAAGAATGTACAAACATGAACTAAAAGTTTAAATGAAAAACATATGGATATGTGCAATGGATGTAAATGTAAATGATGCAAGTGGGGGAATGCAATATCTACAAGAGGAAATGCATGACATATAGATGGAGTTTGGAAAACTTATCTACAGATGAGTGTAATGTGTTGTGATGACAAAAAGCGTGATGCTATGATCATGGTTGCCCCAATGTGTGGGGTGTGTGTGGTAGGTGCATAAGTTGTGAGTTGTAAAAGTGTATGTAATAGTCATCAAGAGGAGGAAGATGTAAGAGTAGGATGTACAACTAGAAGAAGTGAGAAGAAATAGACTTTGGTAACCAACAAGATAAGGGGATTACCAAAAGCCAAGAGAGAGAGAAGAGAAGAAGTGAATCAGCTATGTAAGAAGTAGAAGAAGTAGGAAGAAGAAGGAAAGCACTATTAGAACTACTATCGGGTGAAGTGGCATGGGTCCGATCGGGAGTGGGATGGTGAAGTGATGATGCGGCTAGGATTGTGGTTGGGGTTATAGTTGGATATGTTATGAATGTATCAGGTTGGTGTTGTTAGGGTGCTATGGGAGGGTAAGGTTGTGGGGGTAATGCGATGTGGAGGACTGAGAAGTTGGCTAAATGGGATAGGATGCTCTGGTGATGGGGTTTGCTCACCATGCAACATGTTGTGCACCAGGTTCTCGAATGTTCGACACTCTTCAATGTCATGACCTGGTTGGTGATGATAGATGCAATATTGATTCTCATGATAGTTACATGGTTTAGGACATGAGGGATCTATGGGTCGAATCTTGGGTAAGTCAATGAGGCCCTGATGCATGAGATGGTAAAACATTTCTAAAAATGGTGTGTATGGAACCGACATGGGATAAATATAGGGCTCTGCTAGAGGTGATGAAGGTCGGTCTACCTATGGGTGCATGGGTTGAGGGTCCAATGTAGGTTGGGCATGAGATCGAAGGGTGGATCTGCATGAAGGTGAAGGTGTACGGGTCATGGGAGACTAGCATGGGTGTACATGGCAATGGTAGTGGCTCATCTATAGCTCTAGAGCCTCAACATAGGAGAAAAGATGTTGTATCTCATGATGTTGTGGTGATAGTGTTGGTGAAGGTGGTGATCGAGGCTGTGATGTATGTGGTATGGCTTGGTAGGCATAGGAAGTTGGATGAGGTCTCGATGAGGTAGGGGAGGAATGAAAAGGTCTCAGGTGATTGGAAAGCTTGTCGAGAAGGTAAGCCTCATAGGGGGGAAGGTGGTGTCTAGAGTATGGGTGGCATAGGGGATGGCTCTAAATGATGATATGAATGGGAAGGAGGCATGTTTGTGTGACCAGCTTGAGTAGCTTGTGCATGAGCTTGCAAAGCTTAGGAGTAGGTGGACTCACCATTGGGAAGTAGGGTGGGTAGGCATGATGGATGAGCTGGATGATGGGTGTATCCTCTATTAGGAGGATGATAATCTCCTAGGGGGTGATGGGGATGATTTATTGGTGAATAGGGATTTTTGAGATTATCAGGTGAATGAGAGGGTGACCCCTATTCTTGGGGATGGGATGATTCCTCATTTTCATCAAAAGAGGATAGGGTGACCTGACTATCTCTAGAGTGAGGTGAATAGGAAGAGCCTTGATGGTGAGCTTCCATGTGGTGGGGTGATGTGTGATGATCTGAATGTGGTGAATGTGATGTCTGCCTAGGGTGAATGACAAGTACTGGTTGGGCTAGGTCAATCGATGTAATGGGTATGGACTATGGCTACAGAGTATCCTGCATGGTGTTATCATGTATTGCTACTGCTAGTGTAAGTGTGGATAATGTAAATCCTACAAAAAGAAAAACAAATACCAATAGTATATAAATGACAATCAAAGAGTAAATAAACATGCATGTATAATGTAATTGTAAAATAATAGAAATGCATGTTTAGTGATGTGCGTAGTAGCTAGTGTGCTTGTGCCTAGCAGTGTATACTACTTGTGATGGTGAATGCCTATGTATATTAGGCATTGAATGCATGGAGATGCAATATGTTGATGGGTTCAGGTTCATTAAGGCCTTCAATATTGGCCAGATGATATGCTCCTAAACCATATTTATGTGTAACCATGAATGGGCCCAACTAGTTTGGGGTAAATTTATCATGCTATGGCGAGGTTGACTTGTGATTTGTTAGTTTTCCTTGAGAACCAGGTCACCAATTTTAAACTCATATTGATGTACCTTACTATTGTAGGCACGATGAAGGTGATCTTGATAGACTCATGTGTGCTCGATTGCATGAATGCGATGTTCATCGAGAAGTGTTAATTGATCTAGATGAGCTTGACGAGCAGTGTCATCATCAATGAAATCCTTCATAGATATCCTTAAGGAAGGTATCTCAAGCTCAAGGGGCATGATAGCTTCTACCCCGTATACAAGTGAAAAAGGTGTTGCCCTAGTAGGAGTATGGATGCTCGTATGATATGCCCACAAGGCTAGGGGTATTTGATTATGCCAATCATGGTGAGATTCTGCTATGGTTTTATGAAGGATGGAACAGATGGTTTTGTTCATGGCTTCTACCTGGCCATTACCCTGAGGATAGTATGGGGTAGAAAAGCTATGGTGTATGTGAAATCTATCACACAAGGCTCGAACAGTTTTGTTTTTAAAGGATTTCCCATTATCAAAAATGATTTGGGAGGGAATTCCAAAATGACATATGATATGATCTATGATGAATGTTACAATTTTAGCTCCTATGGTTTGGACCAGTGGGATGGCTTCGACCCACTTGGTAAAATACTCTATGGTAGTGATGATAAACTTGTGATTGCTTGAGGAAGCTGGTGTAATCTGTCCAATTAGATCTAGGCCCCATTGGGAGAAAGGCCACATGGACTGAATAGGTTGAAGTGCTTGAGATGGGAGATGTGTTAGGTTGGCATGTTGTTGGCATTTGATGCAATGCTTCACATACTCACAATAGTCATGCTCCATTTTGGGCCAGTAATAGCCCATATGGAGGATGCATTTGGTGATTGCCATGCCACTAAAATGGCCACCACAAGTACCATCATGGGTTTCTTGTACAACCCATTGTGATTCTTGTGGTTCTAGGCAACGCAGGAGCATGTCATCATAGCTATGATGATAGAGGATGTCCCCCAACAATGTGTAGTGGATCACTCTTTGTTTGAAGGTTTGACATTGAGCATGGGGTAAATCACATGGTAGGAAACCTAGTTTGATGTACTCTTTAATTTGTGAGAACCATGGATCATGGGGTTCAGTGTTTACCACATACACACCACCATCATCTATAGGAGGTGTGGGTGATATGGCAGATCTAGTGAGTGTATGGATGGATATGGATGTTGTGTCAGATGTTGGATTTTGTAGAATGAGGGATCCTAAGGAGGCCATAGTGTCTACAAAATGGTTTGATGATCATGGAGTGGCTTCGAGGTCATACCACTCAAATTGAGATAAGAGTTGTGCGATTTTCTTATATTACTAGAGGACTGGACAATTGCATAGCCTAGAGTTCTACACTTGATTGACTATTAAGAGTGAGTCACCTATGATGTGGAGGCATTTGATGTGCATGGAGTGTGCTTGTTTTAGTCCTAGGATTAGGGCTTCATATTCTGCATTGTTGTTGGTACAGGGGAAGTCAAGTTTGAATGAAAATGGGAGTGGTTCTCCTTCAGGTGTGAAGAAGACAATGCCTGCACCCCCAACATGGAGACATCTAGAACCATCGAAGAATAGGGTGAGGTCAGCTACAAATTTAGGTTCTACATATTCTTCAGCTTTGGTTATGTGAAATATGGAATCATCTGGAAGCTGAATGAGGAGGGGTTGATTATCAGTTAAAGGGGCTTCAACCAGTTGGTCTATGATGACCTACCCTTTGATGGATTTTTGGGATATGAATTCTAGGTCAAATTTAGTTAAGAGCATGATCCATTTAGCTATGTACGAGTTGTGGTAGCTCTTGTTCATCATGTACCGAAGGGGGTTATCTCAAGTGATGACAAAGGTTGTGTGGTTTAACATGTAGTGCCTTAACTTTTGAGTAGTGAATACTACTACTAAGCATAGTTTTTCCATGTATCCATATCTCGTTTCATAACTAACTAGTGTGTGACTGATGTAGTAGATAGCCTGCTCTTTGTCGAGCGCATTCTTTTGAGCTAGGAGTGTACCTAGCGCAAGTTCTATGGCTGAAATGTATAGAGTCAATGGTAATTGTGGATGTGGTGGTGACATAACCGATGGTGATATAAGGTAGGTTTTGATAGCATCAAATGCTTCTTGATAGTTATCATCCCATTTGAAGTTTACTCCTTTCTAGAGGAGATGATTGAATGGCTGACACTTGTCTGATAATTGTGCTATAAATCTATGGATAGAAGTGATCTTGCCCTGGAGGCTACGCAATTGCTTTAATGTGGTAGGAGGAGGCATCTCGATGATGGCTTTCACCTTACTAGGATCAACCTCAATGCCTCATTGGGAGACAATGAATCCTAATATTTTTCCTGAGGTAACACCAAACATGCACTTCTTTGGGTTCAAGCACACGTTGTGTTCTAATAATCGATCAAAAATATGACGGAGATCTTCGAGATGGTCTACGCATTTCTTGGACTTAGTGATAAGATCATCTACATAATCCTCAATATTTTTGTGCATTAAATCATGAAATATGTAGGTCATGGCTCGTTGATAGGTTGCCCCAGTATTTTTGAGGCCAAAGGGCATGACCTTATAGCAAAAGGTCCCCCAAGGTGTTGTAAAGGAGGTTTTGTGTTGATCAGTTGGGTTGATCCTGATTTGATTATATCCTGAGAATCCATCCATGAGGGAGATCATCTCATGGCCTATGATGGAATCAACAAGGGAGTCAATGTTAGGTAAAGGGAAGTTGTCTTTGGGACAAGCTTTGTTTAAATCATAAAAATTAATGTAAACATGAACCTTGCCAGATGGCTTAGGTATAGGGACCATGCTAGATACCCACTCGGGATAGTCAATGGGTACAATGAAATCGATATCTAGGAGATTTTGGAGCTTAGACTTCACTATTAATGTGATAGTTGGATGCATGCATCACAAATTTTGTCTTACCAGTTTGGCATTGGGATCGAGTATAAGATTATGAACCACTACGGTAGGGTCAAGTCTCGACATGTCTTTGTAAGACCATGCAAAAACTTTTATGTACTTGCATAGGAAGTTTGTGAAGGTGATGCGCTCCTCGGGTGAGAGGCTAGTGGCTAGCTTGAGGATGTGGGGGTTTTTAGGATCATCTCCAATGTCGACATCGATAGTGTCTTCAATGAGCATGCGAGATCCATCACATAACTATTCGAGGACATGAATGAGGTTGAAGTCATCGATGGCTTCGCTGAACTTGTATTCATCATCTATGTAAATGCTCGTATGATGGACCTGAGGGGCTTGGGATGATGTGGATGAGGAAGGGGCATTTGCCACTCGTAAGACATGAGGTGAAAGAAGGAAGTCTCCAGGCACTGGTATGTGTGAGATATGTGTGAGATCTATAAAGTTTGGGTTTGGGGTATCATCTCAAATTTGTTGGTGGTTGTAATGGAGGGGAGAGTGCAAGTCTACCTCAACCATGTTGATCGATGTTGTAGGTGAAGTAGGTGGGGAGGACTCTGGTGAGTAGGGCTCCATGGTTTGTGCACACCCTAAGAGACTCAAGGGAGGTCATAGAATAACTAGAGGTGAACGAGGATGAGTAGCCACTCTCTGTAGTTGCCTATGTATAGGTGGGAACATGGCTAAATGCATCGATGATGATTCAAGAGGGGTTGTATCAGGCTCTATTGGTACTACATTTAAGGATAAGGTAGTGAAATGGTCTACCAATCTACCAACATCATAGAATGAGGAGGTATCGAATGTAGGAGATTCTTGGAAGAAGTCACAGGGGACTACAATGGTAGAACTAGGTGAGGGAGTGTCTTCTAGTATATCCATATCGATATACTCCTCCAAGGTATGTGTTGGACATGGAGGAGGATGCAAGGATAAATCTTGGATCTCATATTCTAGTGTATAGATGGTGGTTGGGTGATAACCTAGACCAATTTTATCGATAGGTGATCGAACACGAGGGTTAATGGGTGTACGTAACCCTTGTTCATAGTGACCAAGCCCGAATCCATGCCAATGGAAATGCTTGAGGTAGCACAAGGTGAAATGAGGGTTGGCTAGATGTGTAATTGCATCACAAGAGCTAGCTTATGGTGGTGGAGAAGCTTGTGGGGGGATCGAAGAGTCGACTCCTACATAAACAAAATTGGTATGGTTTTTAGGACTTCCTAATTGGACAATGGTTCCAATAGTCAAGATCGAGGCTGAGGGATGACCAAAATATTGGGTAGATTGGATAGGGGGGTCACATACATGGGCATCACATACATTATAGTCTCTTGGGCCACCATTAGACATGAAAATGGATATGCATGGTATGGCATGATCTGGTGACTAGGGTGGAGTATCAAAATTAGATGAGGAAGGTGAAAACTAGGATTCCCTAATGGTAGCGATCGAAGGGTGTGGAATTTGTTCATCTAAACTAGGTGTTGGTTGTTCCTATTCATGGCATTTGGTTGTTGTAGCTTGAATAGGATGTTTGGTCTATGTAGGGGAAGGTATCGGCATAGGTGTTGGGCTATGTGGAGATGAGAATGTCCTAGGCCATGATCAAAAGGGAAGAGGAGGTGTTTGTGGTGTAGGAAGGATAGGGGCTTCCATAGGTAAGGATGGAGGAGGTAATGTAGTAGGTTGTGTAATGGGTGGCAATGGTGGTTGTGACACTATAGGTGGAAATTGGAATGGTATTGGTTGGGATGGTTGTGGAGGCCATAAGGATGGTAGTGAGAAAGGCATGCTAGAGGTTTTGGGTCCCATGGAATATGGTGCTAATGGTGTAGACATCGAGGCTTGTGCTCTTGATGAACATTGGGATATTGAGGTGGAAGTTGGGGAGGATATCGATGCTCCTACCGACTGATGAGAGGACATGAAAAATAATTGGGAGGATGAAAATGATGGTGCAGGGGGAAGGTCTACAATGTTGCAAAACTTAAATGGATCCTCGTCAACTAGGACATAGTGAACTAATCCATTGTGGATGTACTTAAGGCAATGGTGTAGTGTGGAAGGGACACACTGCATGTCTCTAATCCATGGGTGACCGAGGAGAATATTGTATTGCATTTCTCCTTGGATGATGTGAAAGAGGATAGAGATGGTATGAATACCTACATGGATAGGTAAGACTATGGATCCTATGGTAGGTCTCATGGAGCCATCGAATGCATGCAGGTCAAGGGAAGGTGTGGCAAAATGGGTTGGTGGGATATGCAGGTGATGTAGAGCTATTATGGATATGATGCTAATGGATGAGCCCATGTCAATGAGTACCCACTTATAGGTGATATCATTGATCATGGCTTGTATGTGGAGAGGGGGATCTGCTCCTTCTCCTATGAGTTTCATTATCTCATGGTCATGGAAGCTAATTGAGGGTTGGAGGCAGCATGGGATATTTCCTATAAAATTGACAAAGGTATTTGTGTCATGTGTCTCTAAGTCAATGGAACGTAGGATGTCATTCAATGCCTCACGATGGGGTTGAGACTATTGTAGGAGATCAAATATGGATAGCCATGCGGGGGCATTACGTAACTGATGGGTTAGGCTACCATGGATGGTAATCACATTTTGAGGTGGTGGTGGTATGGTGGTAGGCATTTGAGTTACTTGTGGTGATGTGAACTGAGCTAGCGGGGAAATGATAGGTGTTATCTGGCATGATGGGTATCATTGGTTCCTAGTAGTAAGGTTGATCATACCTACTACACCACATGATGGAGGATCATGTTGGACATTGTTCACTTGGTGAGGTGGTGTTGGGGGATTGTTTGGAGGTCTAGGAGGGTTGGGTCCTCTATGGTCTGGTAGAGGGTTTTGAAAAATCCCTAAATTTTGATTCTATGGGGCTAGAGGGTTTGCTACCTGGATGGTGCCCCTATCGATTAGGTCTTGAACTTGCCCATGGAAGGAGTGACATGAATCGATATTATGGCCATGTTGTCTATGGAAAGGACAAAAGAGTTGCTCATTGTATCCATGAGGCTTGGGTATATTTGGATCCAATGGGTGGATCTCGGGTAGGATGAGATGGTTGCCCTCATACAATCTATGAAATAGAGTTGGTAATGGTTCAGATAAGGGTGTGAAGTTGCATGGTGGAACCTATGGGTGCATGCCTCGGTATTGTTGTGGTCGAGGTGGGGTAGGAGCATTAGCTTGGAATGCTTGTGGCTATGGTGTATAGGGTGGAGGAGTCGGTGCTAGTGCTAGGGTAGCGGTTGCGACTTGGTTGGCTTGAGGTGGCCGAGGGTAAGGTTGATTTGGTGTGGTCCTATTGAAGTAGAAATTAGGGTTATAGTTGGATTTGGCTCTCAAATTAATCTTCCTAGATTGAACCTTAATGTCTTCAATGACTTTTGCTTGTGAAATAGCATCTTCAAAGGTGCGGCTTTGGTGAAGCTGGAGGGATGTGGAGATGTGTTTGTGGCAACTCTTGGAAAAGAGTGTCACGAGCTCAGTAGTGGGGAGGCTATGGGTGAGGTCATGGATAATCGCTCTCCATATAGAAACAAACTCAGTAATGGGTTCGTCATCCACCTATCATAAAGCATAGACATCAAAAAATATGGTCTTTTTCTTGATGTTGATGGAAAAGTGCTCTAGGAAGGAGTTGGCCAGCTACTCAAAGGTATACAGGCTATGGCATGGGAGCATGTTGTACCAATATAATGCTAGCCCAATGAGGGATAGGGAGAAGGTACGCAACATGAGGGGGTTACTACTATGAAGTTGATAGCAGGATGAGCGGTAATTGCTCACATGCTCTCTAGGGTCTTCCTTACCTCTATACTTGTCAAATTTTGGTATTTCAAAGTGATAGGGGTAGGGAGGAATGGGAACTGATGGGTGGACTAGCTCATTGCACAACTCATCATAACAGGGCTTTTGTGGCCCATAGCTAGAGGTGCATAGGTTTAGCATTTTGACTTCATCTCGTAAGAGTTGAAGTTTGGGTGTCATAGGAGTGGGGGATTGGGCTATGGTAGGCTGACCCTATGGATGTGGTGGATACTGGTATTGTTGCTCTTCCTAATATTATGAAGAGTATGGTTGTGCCTGATCTTGATAAGGTGGGTATTGGGTGACATGTGTTGTCGTATCTACGGGCACACTAGGTTGTGGGGTAGGTGTCTATTGTGGGTAATAGTATTATGACTGGGAAGCATGTGGTTGTGGCATAGGTACTTGTTGGGTTGGAGCTTGTTGTAATGGTTGGGTCATAGGTGGTGATGACCAAGATGGGGGAGGCATAAAGAAGCTAGGTGGAGTTGGTAATGGTGTAGGTGTCGGAGCTACCGGTACTAGGGGTGGTCGAGATGAGGTATCAAAGGATGGGATCTATCTCTATCCTAGAGGGTAGGAAGTAGGGAAGCTAAACTACATAGAATAGCTTGGATGAGTGGGTGGATAAGCTATCGGTCTCGATCCATAGGTAGGATGGATATTAGTAGTGGGAGCTTGAAAAGGAGGAGGTGGTGGTATCCTAAAGGTCATCATAGACAAAGGTGGCTCTAAAGGTTGGGTATCATACAATCCGAATACCTAGGATATTGGTGGGAAAGCTACCAAAAAGGTGGGATAAGCTATCGAGGTAGGAGCTTGGGTTGAGGGGAAAGTGTATGTGTACACTCCCTCTTGGGTTTGTGCATCTTGCTCCTGAAGGGGCGGTTGGTAGATGCCTTCAGATATGGTGAAAAATGGCTCTTGGGAAGGTGATGGTTGAGACTCCTATGAGGAGTATGGGTGTGAGGTTTGAGGAAATACTTGTGGTTCCTATTGGGGAGGAAGTTATTGTGCAGTTTGGAAGGATGGATTCTAATTTCCTACAGTAGAGGAGGATGGGTTAGACACCATTCCTATGGTAGGGGTGAATGATGTGACCTCTAGATGGGTATGATTTAGGAGGGATGAGTCACTCTCAAAAAGGGATTGAGATAGATTTTGGAAGAAGGGGTGTGCAAAGGTGGGAGAAGTAGGTATGACCTCCTCATATATGGTAAATAATGGATGAGGTTGTCCTAGCGCTATGTAGATCACATGGTCGCAGAACGTGGTCGATGGATTAGGTGAGGATGGGGATGAAAGGAGTGGGTAATCCTCTATGAGTGAAGTAGCAAGGACTTCACTCAAGGTTGATGTCTCATCTCGAGGCATCATGTGTGTGAACTGTACATCGGATTCCATGCGTGAATCAGATGTATCTATAGTCTTCCCCTTCATGATCGAAGGAGTAAGAGTGGACTGATTAGAGGAAGTGACAGACATCTCCTCTATGAAGCATGCTTGCTCATGCGCTCTACTACGAGTGACCATAGGCATTATGGCATGTGTACAAGGGTTTTAGAAATAAACCCTATGTGATACAGACTCGACTATGTCTAATGTAAATGTGAAGTAAGTAACATGTTGTATGTGACAAAGCAATATATAGTGTAATGTGATGAGACCGATCCATGATCATGCAAACAATGGTAGACCAGAATCAATTCTAAATGCTGAAAAAGTAAAAGTGTTTTGTTCATTTTGTGTGTTGTAATGTTGATACTCCCTATGTAGAATCATGGGTAATGGAGTGAATACTCTAGAAAATCAGGAATGTCATCGATATCAAACCTCCTGCAACACCCAAAGATGCATAGAATAGAATGGTATCACAACGTGCAAATGGTGACCTATATGGAAGGTGCGATAAAATGATATCCTAAAAGGGGAGAACCCACTATGCTGAAGTGAGTTCACAAATTCCTCTCATGAAGAGAGGTGGTACTATCTAAGACCTACTATCGGCATACCCATGCTTTCGCTTCACCCTCGGGTGGGCTTAGTCAAGAATGATAGTTACCAATTCCACTAATTATACTAGCCTTGTGGATGAAGGTGCTAATCCTATCCCACTCCGTAGGTAACCATTGGTGATGAAATCTAGGGCCCAATCACAAAAGTGGGGGATTTTTTGATGATGAAATCCAGAAAACCACTCCTGTGGGGCTACTAGGTGTCTAGGGGGTGAGCTGATGGAGAGTGAAACTCGATCCACACCAGTCTCGAGTGATGGATTGGGGATGAAGTCCAATCTCACCACTTGTTTAAATACCATGTGAGTGTGTGTGGGTTTGTGTTTTGCTAACGGTGTATGCAATGTAAGAAACTAACTAGTTGCCTTTTCAAAAGAAACACTAACCCTAATGCCTTTTCGAAAGCAAATGATTAGATAAGCGTATTCTTTGCAAAGAAATAATCTAGCCCTAAATGCCTTTATGAAGCAAATTAATCTATCTTTGTAAAGCGTGGAAACATGCAATCCAAGTGTGTGGAATAAAGGGGATTAGGAAACCCTAATTTTCAATCTTAGAATGCAAAATTTTTCAAGAATAAGATAACATGGAAGAGGGGATTAGGAAACCCTAATTTAAACTTTAGCATGTGCACTTATTTTAGCAATAGATGCTATGAACGAAGGGGGAAACAATGTAGGCTTATACTACATATGAAGTAAGAAGGAAAATGTAAATTTATTTGAAAAATAAATCTGAGAAACTTGCTAGAAAGTTGCAGGTTCTAAAAATATCAAAAAAATCTAATGATCCTACAAGCTCAAAAAGAGGAGAAACATACACCTAGAAATTGTTATTCAACTAGCATATGCTTCATACTTTCAAAATTTAAACAACAGAGGGATAAAATGGGAAATACCTATAATATGATGCTATGGGGAGGTTTTCTTGGCCCCTAAATAGGTCACCCCTATGGATTTGGGGGTTTTTGAGGCTTCTATGCTCAAATCACCACCCGAGGGTGAATTGAGTTTTGAAGGGGATGAGTCCTAAAATTACCACTCCAGGGGGAATTGGGAACTAGTTCATGGGGTGGGAGGTGAATCCAGTTTAGAGGTTTCAGAATTGGAATATGATGGCCTAGGGTGGTTCCTAGGGCTTTGGAAATCTCTATGAAAAATAGATTTAGTACCTAAAAACATAGAAAATAGAGGATAATATTAGATTCATCAAAAAAAAGTTAGTCTAACATTATCCATTGTGGGTGGTCCCATCGGGCATGCCAGAATGAAATGGGTAGAAATCGACATTTGATATATTAACACAAAACAATAATGCATTAAATAGAGAAATTGTATTCCATTGATATTAAAGAAGATATAGGTTACAATAGGGACATGATGCCCTTTTTCTATTTATTTTCCTAATAATGTTACAATCAATCTGATGTCATCTTCAATCATCCCTCAATGAAGGTGGGCTTCTTTGTATGTGGGCCACCATAGGGTTGTTTGTTTGATGATGTTCTTCCTCTTCAGATATTCTAAATAACCTACAAAAGGGTGTTAGTGCATAGAGGGGCTTGCCTTAGTTAGGCCCCATATTTATGAAGACAAAATGACTGATAATATGTATGGAAAACTGAAATAAACTGCAAGAATGGACATAAAATAGGAAAATAGACCTTACCTACCAGATCTAGGCTGATCTGGACACTGTAGACCCAATTCGCCACCCGGGGGTGAACTAGGACCAGATTCATGGGGAAGGGGTGATTTGAGCTATGAAGTCTCTTTTGTAAAATCCCTTTGGTGGATCGATTCCTAGGCAGCTGGTGTGCCTCTGTGTACTATTGAAATCTGATTGTATGCTCCGAGAACTGACTGTTGAACACTTGGTATCAATTTTTGTAGAGTTTCTATGCTTTGTTGAACTTGGGAGAGAGAGGTAATTAGGGGTTTAGGACCCACTATTTATAGGAAATGGCAAGGTGCAGGGGGGAGTTAGATAGACTAAACCTAGGTTGAATTCTGACTAGGGTTAGGTTAGGAAATGCAATGTGGCAACATCACATTCCTTATGAGAAATATCTCATCCTCACACATGTGTGAGGATGGATTAGAGTTAATCCTGATTAGGAGGTCTTAAGTCAATTTAGGACATGATTAAAAGAAACATCCTAACAAACCCTAATTTCACACATGTGGGAGGGTGCAATTAGCATTAATTAAGGATTAGAGGTTAATTAATCAAATTTTCCCTAAAAAGGTGACTTAAGTGAAGTCAACATTAAATTAGATTTTTGGAATTGACTTGTTAATTGTTTTTGCCAATTAATAGCCCGTGGGGGCCTCAATTGAGTGCAAATAGGTTGTTGAAGGATATCCCAATGCTCGGGATGTGATTTTGAAGGCTTATTAGGGTTTTGGACCTAAAAGCTATATATGCGGGTCTACACACTGCTATGGTGAACTATGGCAATCTATGTATGACTACGCATGACTACGCATAACTATGCATGACTACGCATGACTACGATAGCCTACAATAGCCTAGGGATGTCTGGAATCACCTATGGATACGTAGAAACAACAATGTGTGACTTTTGGGTGTCTATAGTTTGAAATATGTTCATGAAGGATAGGTGCATTGCATACAAGAAGATGTTGAACCATTCAAGTATTGTAATTTTATATCGAATCTATATGAGTCCATGCTTCCTTCCACTCATTTTTTCCTATCACCATTAGCCAATCCATCTACCACTTCACCAATTTCTTCATCAAAGGATCCCATTTCTAAGGACTCCCTTATCACCAAACCCCCATCATCTTCATCATTGACTACATGCACATGTGGTCACAATCAATCCACATCATCAACATCCATTTAGCAACCTTTCCAAGCCAATCCATCACCATCACCTAATGTTTCACAAGTCAAATTGATGGATTGTGAGACATCTTCATATTCACCATTCCTCGAGCCATCATCCAACCAAGGTCCTTCCATATATTCCCAAGTCAAGGTCCATCTCACTAATATCAGTATTGGTGAATATGTGGTCCAATACATAACCATCACACCCCTCACCATTCTTAAGGCTAAGTATTTTGATCATCCATGTGACCCACCTTTAGCCATATGAGAAGTATATAACATGGGTTCAGCTCCAAATAACATAAAATATGGGGGGATTGATTCTTCATAAAATCTAACATCCCTATACAATGTTAGGACCCTATTAACATAATACAATTATCATTATCTTAATATATTAACTTACAAGGGGTCACACCCTTTCACAAGCACACACTCCTTGGTTGGGTATATTAACCCAATCACTTTTTATTTTTAAGACATCGAAGAATATACATTTATTAATATATAAGGAGTTTACCTTCTATTTTACAACTACAATTCTTAATATTTCTTGTGATTCTATTTAAGTCAGAGTCTTCCACTTGGTATCTTACCATTTGGTATTAGATCGTTCTTTCTAGGATATCCAATACAAGAACCCTCCACTATTAGCATTACCATCGATGTCATACACCCCCACCGCCTCACCGCCACCCGAACCCCATTTGCCTATTAACCATCGAGCCACTTCCATCGCCAAGCTCAGTTGCTCGCATCACCATCATTGTAGAAACCATCTTAGCAAAATCCCATTCTGGATGACCACAGTCTTCAATGATCAGGCGAGACCTTCCCTACAGAAAACAATACCCAGCAAATCTGCATTCCAACGTGATTGCTCTATAGCAAGAGAACGAAGTTCGAGGTGATAGCGACAGCAATTAAATACCCTGATCCTTAGAGAACATCCTAATTCTTTATGATGAAATAGGCAACAGATCAAACATAATTTTCAAATTACCAACAAGAGACTGCGCAGGTGACGTCTGACATAAAACGTCCAAAATAGACCCTTTTCGGCATAAATATTTCACTTGAAGACATCAAAAATACACCGAGATCCCTTTAGGAATTCATCAAATTCACCAAAGGGTTGCAAAAAGAAGCAAAAAAATAGAGAAAATTTGATATTTTCCATCCCTGAACAGTCGTCGACGATGTATCAAAGAAATCCAAACAAATATTATAAATCAAATTTTTATTATAAGGTTTAAAAGTTTAAAGGCATCGAAAAAGTGATTTACCGTCACCGAACGGTTACCAGAGGGAGCGCAGTATATATAAAAAATAGGGAATTAATCCCACATTCAAAAGGCAAAAGGACATAAATAAGTTTATAACCACAAAGGCATTAGGGGTTAATTGCCTAGCATGCTAGGCTTAAACCATCGTGCGCATAGGAAGGTTGGACACTTGGCACAAATCGAACCTTGAGTGCACCGTTGACTTGGACCACCTGCTCGATCCACCCTGCTCTGCCTCGATCTTGCTGCTACCAATTGGTCCTTGCCTCATGCTCTGTAATCCCTTGTTCCCATACTACCACCACCTGGCCTCGTTCTCTACAAGCTTGTCGTATTCCCTCTATTGTACTCTGCTGGCTTTCACTCTGCCCTACCTTGAACGTCATGCCCTACCACTGCCACCTGCTTGCATTACCTTGTACCTAGTGCTTGCTGCCTTCTCCTTCATTTGCTATCTACCCGCCTTGTCGTGCCACGATGCCAAAATCAAAATTGAAAATTCAAAATAAAGTGAAACATCAAATTTTGTCAAAAAAATTAATCAAAGAGTAAAAGTAGTCAACTTCAAGGGGCCAACTAGTGACTGGCATATAATTCCTATGATCAGAACCAATCACCCTAGTTAAAGCCAGTCGCCATGATAACTATCAAGAAAATTTGTAATAATGAAATGTGATATTATCTGTATTTTAAGCCCCACTAACTAGGCCATCAATGATAACTTTTGTACAAATTATTCTTGGCAAGGTTTCACTCAAAATGTGAAGTACCAAATATGATTGTGATTTTAAACAACAAGATATAGAATGATGAAAATGACCAATTGTCCTTATGGTAGGTTCTTCATCTTATCGAGTTGCATGGATGCAAATAATTGCAATTGCTAAGTATATAGAAAAACCCACCAAATACAAGACTCACTTGCATGTTGTTTGAACTTGGAAAAATATGCAAATGATGATATAGAATGATTTTTATGATGATGTATGAATGATAAGTGTGATTATTGTGATATTTTTGTGAATATTTGGACCATTTTGGAGTGCTTTTGTAACCTATTAAGGGGTTTTTCAATTTGTGGTCACAAATGAGAATTATGTGTCCAAATCAGTTGGAACCTTCACAAAACCTATTAATATGATGAATGAGATTATTGGATGCAATATGAAGTGATTTGGTTTTGAGAAGCCATTGTTTTGTAAGAATTTGTTCTTTTATTGAAATTGATGCCAAACGCCCTTTGGTAATTTTGGCCTATAGAAATGCCCACCGGTGTTTGGGTGTTTTGCAAACACCCTAATGCACTTCAGTTTTCCAAGAAACATCCATGAGCATCTCAAGGTACCTGAAGTAGCTATAAATAGCTAGTAGGATGAGAAATTAAACTCATTTGTACATTTGAGAGTTTGAGAAGCTATGTTTGGGAGCGTGGAGTGAAGTGAGGTGAAGTGACTTGGGCAAAAAAGCTATGGTGATGGAGGGAGTAGGTACAAAGGTCAATATTGAGGCTGGAGAATGAGATGCTAAGGTAATTCCCTTATTTTGTGTATTGTGCAAAAATTTTGTGTGTTTTTTTTCAATATATAAATGATGAATGTTTTGTGTTGTGCTGCAGCTTAGGATTTTGGAGGCTCAACACTGGTTCTTGCCATACATTCCTAGGATGAGGAAGGTAGTGATGAAGGATAATTGGGATTTTCTAGAGGCAGTGGAGATAAGAAATGCAACCTAGATTTATATGGTGAGGGTAGACAAGGGGTACCTCTCTGCCTTGGCGTAGAGGTGGGATGCGGATAGGGGAACGCTTTAGCTCCCCATAGGAGAGGTGACGATCACCTTGGAGGATGTATATCGCATCCTAAAGGTGCCAGTGGAGGTGAAGTGTGTTGAGGTTGGACATGATCAAGGGATGGAGATGAGGAAGATATTTGGTGCTGGTTGGGAGGGTGTGAAGGTGGAGAGTGGAGGTATACCCTATTTGTCCATGTATGTGGACAAGGATTTGGATGCCTTTCATGCCTTGGTTATGTTAATGTTAGCCAACATCATGGCCCCAAACAACACTAGGTGCAAGTTCCCTTGGAACCTAATAGGACTAGTGAATGATATGCTCACTAGGCGGTAGGTGTGTGCATGGACTCCTACATTATTGGTACAGGTTTACCGAGAGATATATGAGGTTATGAGGTGGGGTAGGAAGGGATTAGGATGTATCTTACTACTACATTATTAAGGATAAGAGCACTTCAATGTGGCTCAACCAGAGGACTTACCAGTAGCTAAATTGGATAGGGAGCAACCCTACGCTAGGAGATAGGCAATGGTTGAGGAGGTACAACTGAGTCATTCGATGAGGATGAGTCAATGGTACCAAGATTTATGGGCTGGAATAACATCTGCCCAAGTGATATGGAGACCGTGGCAAGGTAGTAGGTGGGCCTAAGATAGAGATCATCTACGATGGGTGTGATAGGCTAGGTGGGTGGTGGGGAGATATCATAGTGAGGCTAAGTACTTTCTATTCTTGTGAGTGCTCCACCAGTTTGGTTTGAGGTAGGGGATTTTGGATGAGCCAATGTGCTATAGGAGGCATCAAGAGAAGATAGGTCCACCATGTGTAGAGCCATGGAGGGTGACCTATGAGGATGATGAAGAGATGGATCTCTCAAATGTGGATGATGTAGGGACCACCATGGATTATGAGGTATGGTTCACTACAAATCCACCATGGGAAACACCTTGAGTAGTAACTAGAAGAGGTGGGGATGAGGCTGATGGTGATGATGAGGGGAATTATGAGGCCCTTAAGCAATAGTGGCACCTTCAATTAGATATTCAAATGAGGAGGACTAAGGGTGCGGCTAGGTAGGCTTCTACAAATGGAGGAGACAGTGGAGATGGGGATGATGTAGAGGAGAATTTGGATGGGCCTCTAAATCAAGGTGAGGATGAGTGGGTGAGGCTAGAGCAGTAGGTAGTAGAGAAATATGTGATGGTGACAGCTTGATATGAGAGGATCATGAGGCTCTAGGCAGAGCTACTTAAGAAGAAGCATCGACATAATGTTGACATAGCACACCTTCGGTCTCAACATAGGTATATCGAGACATTGGAGGATAGGTTGATGGAACATCATATTCCACTTCCTAATCCTCCCACCTCATCTGTATCTGAGGTTGCTAGGCATAGTGAATCTAGGCATAGCTCTAGGTCTAGGGCTCCTCCTAGGTCACAAATGCCCTCTTGGAGGACGTAGCTAGTGATTAGATGCACTTTTTTTCTTATATATATAAGTCGTGGTGCTCCATTGTATGTAACATTTTGGCACTCATTGTACATGTGATATTTATGCATATATATATATATATACATGGCTTTTACCTTTTGTGTTATATATATTTGTGAATGCTTTTTGTGGAATGCTTTTGTGTAATGCATGTGTATATGAATGCATATGATATGTTATGGATGATTAATGCAAGGTATGGAATACAAATTTGTCTAATGATCATTTATAGTCTAGATCTTGTTTGTCCATTTTCTAGCATTTGTTGTTTAATCAGGGACACCAAAATTTGGTGGCATATGGCATGAATGGCTCATGAAGTGACATGGATGTTGACATGGAAGAATATATGGATGTTGACATGGAAGAAGATATGAGTGTTGATATAGAAGAAGATATGGATGTTGATATGGAAGAAGATATGGATGTTGATACAGAACATTGATTATTTTTTAGAGACTCATACATCCTAGTGAAATCAAACAAATTCATTAAAATTGCCCAATCCCCCTAGGACCAAATGTGTGTGCAGTGAATTCATTTATCGAATCATGAGCATGGTAATGACTCGATGTAATAAAGAAAACATATGTGTTTTGAAGAACACAAGCTTATACTGAGAGGGGGGTGAACAGTATAAGATCAACTTTTACTTTTCTTTCCCAAATAATATTATCCAATGTTATCAATTGTAATATCAATAGTAATAATTAAAACAATGCACAAATCATCACACACATGAGAGACACAAATTTAACATGGTTCACCCAATGTGGGTTACATCCATGGAGAAAATATTTCTTCTAAATTTTCTCAACAAATATCTTGGGAATCAATTCCCTATTACAATGTTTATGGACCTCTATCCAAAGGAGATCTCAATCCCCAATGCTATGATTTATGGATCTCTCTCCATAGGAGAACTCTATCCCCTTTGCTCTGGTTTTTGGATCTCTCTCCACAGGAGAACTCTATCCCCTCTACTCTGGTTTGTGGATCTCTCTCCATAGGAGAACTCTATCCCCTCTACTCTAGTTTGTGGATCTCTCTCCATAGGAGAACTCTATCCTCTATGCTCTAGTTTGTGGATATCTCTCCATAGGAGAACTCTATCCCCTCTACTCTAGTTTGTGGATATCTTCTCCAAAGCCTAATCTCAAACCTACACCAAATATTATCACAAGGCTAGCACAAATCTACTATAACTCTGCTCACAAATATTTGTCTCAAGTCTGCACCAAACCTTATTACAATGCTAGCACAAATCTGCTCTCAACTCTATCTCAAATATACCCCAAGCCTTAACACAAATCTTGATCAAATCAGCAACCAAACCTGCTCTCAAATCTATCTCAAATCTGCACCATACCTCGTTACAAGGCTAGCACAAATTTGCCTCAACTCTACCCAAATCTGTCTCAATGTTGTTTCAAGTCTTCACAAGACTTGCTCAAATCTACCTTAAAGCCTTATCAAAAGACTTTCTCAAATCTACCTCAAAGCTGCTCACTAAACTTGCTCAAATATTTCCAAATCTTGCATACAAACAAATGTTTATATCTCTTTTAGAAATACTTTCTTCAACTAGGCAATTCAAACATATTCTACCTAGAATTTTTTTAACCTCTGGAACATATAGAGAATTATATGCATTATCAAAAAGCCAATATGTTCTTCACATTCACAAATATTGCATTCAACTAATCCAATCTCTATCTCTTGCAAAATCCCTTTCAAATCAAATCAAACTAGCATATAACTTTGCTTCACAAAATTGGTCTATCTTTCTTGCAAATTTGCTCTCAAACATCAACCACAATAATGCACAAGTAGGTCTCAAACCCTAATGCAATTGCTTCCAATTTTATTCAACAATAATGCACATGTAGGTCTCAAACCCTAATGCAAATATTTCCAACAATGTGCTCCAATCAATCCTTTTAACTCCACCTCAAAATTACTTTCTCAAAACACAACCACCTAGATAAAAAGGTGAACCACCATACCTCAAAATGCTTGATGAAGAAATATCCTCAAGAACCTATCTCACAAACAACCAATCCTTCTTGTGCCACTTCAAGTGTTAGATAGCAAGGTACTTTTTCAAAACTTCAACATGAACTTTCTTCTCAAAATAATGTGCACAATGAAATCTGAAAATGATGCTCTAAGTCCCTTCTTTTGTTCTAAAAAATAAAACATTAATACTCAACAAAACCTTTCATATCTTCCTTTCACCATGCAAGAGTTATAATAAAATTTCAAGCAACTTATCACACCTTATTACTCCTAATATTGCAAAATAATATTCAACCCAACAAAGCCACAAATTACACACATGAATTTTTCATATACACCTTATACCTCCTACTTGAAATAAAATATTTTAATGCACTTCAAATGACCATTAAAACATCACTTCATTTTATGCACCACTCATAGCACTAGCAATCTGAATTATAAACTCCACTTTATCCCTTTTTAATTCAAAAATTAAAACACCACTTTAACCCCCTTTTAATTCAAAAATTAAAAGCAAAATAATAACCTTATGACTCCCTAAGCAAGCGCATACCTTAGCCTTAGCAAATATTTATTTCACCAAAAATATTGTCCCCCTTGTTATCACCATCGTGATTCGAACCTGCGCCACTTGTTGGCCCATGCCCTAGCTTTGGCTAGGCCACCACATGGGCTAGCTACCCACATAGAACCTAAGCACACACATTCTTCCTTATACCTGATCTCCGATGAGCAAAAATATTCTTCAACAAAAACTTTAACTCCTTGCCTCCATCGTGTCTCGAACTCGAGATCTCCCTTCTACCACGTCTTAGCATCGAGGGTTCTATCATCTGGGCTAGCTGCCCAGATGGAATCAAAGTTAGTTGCCCCTACTATTTATCCACATGCTCTACCTTGAAATCCAAATTCGACCTTCATCTTCTTCTCCTCCTCTGCCACGAATGAACGAATTAATAAAGCGCTCAATTTTTCATTCAATTCTTCCACCTTAGCATAGCAATTTAAATATGCAAATGTGTACTTGGTCCTTGACATCGACGCATGGAAATATTTGATTTCCAACCTTAACCTTTGGTGCCCACATTTAATTTTTAATTATTATAATATTTTAAATCTTCATAGATTTAAATATTATAATTTCTTTTTCTTCTTTGGGCCTTTTCTTTGGATAAAGTCTTTGCCACCATAAAACATCTTCCTTTTTCCTTTGCAAGTACCACCATGGTAAAACCATTAAACCTTTATTTTTCCTTTGACATAAATGAAAACCAATGTCATCAACTTATGACATCAATCCTTTGACATCAATGACAACAATATACTCAAAATTTCCAACAATCTCCCCCTTTGTCATTGATGGCAACCCTTTCTAAAAATTCATTTTCAACCATTGGATTCCAAATATGCTCCCCCTAATTGAATGCTCTCCCCCTTACTCAAATCTCTCCCCCTTTGACATCAATGGCAAAGGGACTCCTTTGGGGCTAAATATAAGACTCTTAGCTCAGCCCCCTCCCCACCTCTTCTCCTTGAGGTGATTAATTTTGGGGTGGGAGTATCTCTACTTTGAACATACAATGCTCTTTTTCTTTGTCAACCTTCTTTTTCAACATTTTTGTAGCCATACCTTTTTGATCCTTTTGAGTGTCCCTATTCTTGCTTGACTTTGGAAGTTCTGGAAACTCTGTTCTACACCACTTGGCCTTATGCCCAAGATTATTGCACTTGTAACACTTAATGTTGTAATTCTTGGAAGGTGCAAATGTCTTGAAGTTCCTCTTGGTGAAGCCATAATCATTTCTATCATGAACCCTGTAGTGGATCGCTTTATGACCAAAGCGATTACAAGAGTAGAAATACCCTTGAAAGAAATATCCATATTTGAATGAGTTGAAATTCCTTTTAGTGAGGCCATACTCCTTTCCATGAACCCTACAATGCATAGCTTTGTGACCAAAATGATTACATGAAAAACAATGTCCTTTGAAGAAATCTTGTTTTGAAACCTCTGGTCTCTTAGTCCTTTTCTTTGCCTCTTCTGTGATGATCCTTGTTTCTTGTTTGTGCATTGTTTCCTTTCTTAGTGAAGCTTCCATTCTTCAACTTATCCTCATAAGTCTTAGTTTCTTCTTCACTCTCTTCCTCTGAAACTTCCTCTTTTTTTGAGCTTGAGCTTGATCCTTCTTCTTGTTTCCCAAAACCAAGTCCTGTTTTGATAGATGAAGATCTTTGTGCATTGATAATTTTATCCAAAGTTTTTGAACTTTTCCCAAACCTGTTTAGCTTATCCTTAGAATATTTCACTTCCATCCTTAGAGAAACCACTTCATGTTCTAATATTTCACACTCTAACTCTTTTTCTTCTAACTTTTCAACCATGACCTCTTTAAATATCCTTGCCTTAGCTTTTGAGTTTGTCAGGTCTTGTAGAAGTTTTTCTTTTTCTTCCTCATGTTCTTGAACTTGAGCCTTTAGTCTTGAATTCTGCTTTCTAACTCTTTTCAACTCTCTAAGAGAAACAATAAGTTCTTCTTCTAGATCAACTATGCCTTCTTCTTTTTTGATTCTTTCTCTAGGTCTTCATTTCTAGGAGCATCTTCTACTTGGTCTTTAATAGGAGTGTTTTCTTCCTCTTCTATTGCTAAGAATAGAATATCTTCTTCTTCACTATCTGTGAGTCTTTCATCACTATCACTTGAAGCATTGCTTGCCTTGTTAACATAGAAACTCTTCTTGTGCCTTTGAAAGAACTTATTTTCATGCTTACCCTGACCATACCTATTTTTCTTTTCATGCCTGAATCTTCTTTCTTCCTTCTTCTTATAATATTGTTTCTCTTCACTGCTACTGCTTCTAGCTTATGGATAATTTGATGCATAGTGACCAAAATCACCATAATTAAAGCATTTCACGGTATTTATATCTTTGTGTTTTCTTGAGTCCTTATTTATTCTCACATAGTTAGCTTCTTCATTATTGCTTGACTCATCACTTGATTCTAGTTTCTTATCTTTTATCTTCTTTGAAGCTTTGAAATGTTACCTCTTTCTTGGAGTTGGGATCCTTTACTATTCTCATCTCATAAGCTATGAGAATTCCATGTAACTCATCCATAGTCAACTTATCAATATCTCTCATCTCTTCTATAGCTGAAACCTTTCCATCATACCTCATAGGGAGTGATCTTAATACTTTATGAGCAACACTGGAGTCTTCAATTTTGAATCCAAGTCCACACATGGTATTAAAAATCTCATCCACATGAAGTAAGTATGTAGCAATATCTTCCTCATCTTCCATATTCAAATATTCAAACCTTTTCTTGTGGTTTTGTAGTTTTTCCAACTTGACCTTTTTATCTCCTTCATATGTTTGCTTCAATTTGTCCCATATCTCTTTTGTTGATTTGTAATGCATAACTTTCATAAATTCTACTTCACATAATCCACTTAAGATTCCATTCATAGCCTTAGCATTATTCACATGTAACAACTTACCATATTTATCTGTGGGAGGAGTAGTTGTAGGTGTGAACCCATCCTCAACTGATTGACATGTCTCATATCCTTGTGCCATCAAGTAAGTCTTCATTCTTATACTCTAGAAAGCATAATTATTCCCATCAAACAATGGAGCCTTATTTGATGAAGATCCATTCTAAGATGCCATCTATGTTCCTATAATATCTTCCTTCAAGTTGTTAGACTTTTTCGAAGGAACCCACTATGATACCAATTGAAGAACACAAGCTTATACTGAGAGGGGGGTGAACAATATAAGATCAACTTTTACTTTTCTTTCCCAAATAATATTATCCAATATTATCAATTGCAATATCAATAATAGTAATAAAAGTAATGCACAAATCATCACACACATGAGAGACATAAATTTAACGTGGTTCACCCAATGTGGGTTACATCCACGGAGAAAATATTTCTTCTAAATTTTCTCAACAAATCTCTTGGGAATCAATTCCCTATTACAATGTTTATGGACATCTATCCAAAGGAGATCTCAATCCCCAATGCTCTGATTTGTGGATCTCTCTCCATAGGAGAACTCTATCCCCTTTTCTCTGGTTTATGGATCTCTCTCCACAGGAGAACTCTATCCCCTCTACTCTGGTTTGTGGATCTCTCTCCATAGGAGAACTCTATCCCCTCTACTCTGGTTTGTGGATCTCTCTCCATAGGAGAACTCTATCCCCTCTGCTCTAGTTTATAGATATCTCTCCACATGAGAACTCTATCCCCTCTACTCTAGTTTGTGGATCTCTCTCCAAATCCTACTGCTCAACTCTATCTCAAACCTACACCAAATCTTATCACAAGGTTAGCACAAATATACCTCTCAAATATCTCAATCTCAAGTCTTCCACCCAAAACTCTTGATCAAATTAGCAACCAAATCTGCTCTCAACTCTATCTCAAATCTACCCCAAGCCTTAACACAAATCTTGATCAAATCAACAACCAAACCTACTCTCAACTCTATCTCAAATTTGCACCATACCTCGTTACAAGGCTAGCATAAATCTGCCTCAGCTCTACCCAAATCTATCTCAATGTTATTTCAAGTCTTCACAAGACTTGCTCAAATCTACCTTCAAGTCTTCTCAAAAGACTTTCTCAAATCTGCCTCAATGCTGCTCACTAAACCTGCTCAAATATTTCCAAATCTTGCATACAAACAAATGCTTATATCTCTTTCAGAAATACTTTCTTCAACTAGGCAATTCAGACATATTCTACCTAGAATTCATTTAACCTCTGGAACATATAGAGAATGATATGCATTATCAAAAACCCAATATGTTCTTCACATTCACAAATCTTGCATTCAACTAATTCAATCTCTATCTCTTGCAAAATCCCTTTCAAATCAAATCAAACTAGCATATAACTTTGCTTCCCAAAACTGATCTATCTTTCTTGTAAATTTGCTCTCAAACATCAACCACAATAATGCACAAGTAGGTCTCAAACCCTAATGCAATTACTTCCAATTTCATTCAACAATAATGCACATGTAGGTCTCAAACCCTAATGCAAATATTTCCAACAATGTGCTCCAATCAATCCTTTTAACTCCACCTCAAAATTACTTTCTCAAAACACAACCACCTAGATAAAAAGGTGAACCACCATACCTCAAAATGCTTGATGAAGAAATATCCTCAAGAACCTGTCTCACAAACAACCAATCCTTCTTGTGCCACTTCAAGTGTTAGATAGCAAGGTACTTTTTTCAAAACTTCAACATGAAATTTCTTCTCAAAAGAATGTGCACAATGAAATCTGAAAATGATGCTCTAAGTCCCTTATTTTGTTCTAAAAAATAAAACATTAATACTCAACAAAACCTTTCATATCTTCCTTTCACCATGCAAGAGTTATAATAAAATGTCAAGCAACTTATCACACCTTATTACTCCTAATATTGCAAAATAATGTTCAACCCAACAAAGCCACAAATTACACACATGAATTTTTCATATACACCTTATACCTCCTACTTGAAATAAAATATTTTAATGCACTTCAAATGACCATTAAAACATCACTTCATTTTATGCACCACTCATAGCACTAGCAATCTGAATTATAAACTCCACTTTATCCCTTTTTAATTCAAAAATTAAAACACCACTTTAACCCCCTTTTAATTCAAAAATTAAAAGCAAAATAATAACCTTAGTCAATTCAATTCAATTATATATTTAATAATTAAGTAAATTAATCCTAGCCATCTGATTTCACTTAATCCTATCCATCTATTTACATCAATCCTTACCATGCCCTAGATTAATATCCACCCTCCGATATGCTTTTATCTCAACCACACGATTAGTGTCATTGAAACCCTAGTATGCCCTAGGTTGGATTATTAATAGAAGCGATTTTGATGGCTCAACAATTGAAGCAAAAGCAATCCCTAAGTTTTCCAAGTCCTGTGTTGTCCTCAGTCCTCAGTAATTCATCCTCAAGTTCCATGGAGCATCTGAGCCTCCTCACCTTCCATCCTTGCTTGCCACATCCCTTGCATCCATCATCACATACCTCATCTAGATCTAATTTTGCAAATTTTCCTTCAGTCATCGAACACCCTCGAGCACTTTTGGTCATAACCGAGTACCTTCGGGTGCTTTCCTCTTAGCTACCAAGTGCCTCTAGGAACCCTCCACTATTATTGAATGCCCACAAACATTTTATGTAGCTACTGAGCACCCGTGGGTGTTTTACACCAGAGTTCTAAAGTCCCCCTAGCCTCTAAGTGATGCTAGGACATCGCTGCACCAATCCACTACAATAGATTTCATCATATCAGAAGACAACATATAAGCAAGGTAAATATTTTACTTTTTATTTCATTTTATGCACTTTCAGGTTCTATTCATTTATTTATATTGCATAGCTAGGATTTTTATACTACTTTATGAGGGCCTCACATTATGGAGCCCTCACAGTTGCTATTAACCCATTTGCTATTTTTATTGTGTGTAGATATGGAAGTGTTACATTAGTTTTGTGCAACTGCTTAAGCTAGAGTGGCCCAACATTGGATAACTAGAAGCCCACTCACTTCTATTGGGAGTAGATATGCATTTTGAGACACCACCAACATTTTTTTGCTAGGGTTTCGAAGAATTCTAGCTATTGTAAAATATGTATCAAAGAATTAGAGAATTATTATTGTAAAAATGGAGTTTTGAGGCTCCCCCATTTAATAAATATTATTCATTGTGTAATACTATTCTTTGAGTTCTACTTTATATCTTTGTTATTTGGTGTTGCGTTTTTGTCTCTTCAGGGAGTAAAGCTACTCCTAACTTACAATTCTCTTCTTATTTTTCAATATTTTTCTAAACTTTTGAAGTCATACATCTTTGAACATTTTGACTATCCTTTTTCTTACATATCTTTGGAAGTGTCGGGAATTTTGTTCTACACCACTTTGCTTTATGCCCAAAATTATTGCAATTGTAACATATGATATTGTAATTCTTGAGAGGTGCAAATGAATTGAAATTTCTCTTGGTGAATCCATAATCATCTTTACCATGAACCCTACAATGTATAGCTTTGTGACCAAAGTGATTACATGAGTAGCAATGACCTTGAAAGAAATATCCATCTTCAAATGAATTGAAGTTCCTCTTAGTGAAGCCTATAGACACGGAAAATTGACCCACTTTAAGTGGGAAATATTCCTTAATGCCCCTAATAAGCCCTCAACCCCTACCAAGATCAAGGGAAGACCTCTTTGTCCCTCCATTTTAGTTTGTTTTACCTTTTAGTGAAATCATGCCCTGTCTTTACGAGGCACAACTTTGCACAAGTGATATCACACCCTGTAAAGACAGGTGTGACTTCGCTATTTTTAACATAATTTTTAATTTAACTTTACTTTATTATTTTGGGCCTACTTATACCTAGGTTTAAACCCTCCAGCATGTTTTGGCATCAACTTTGGGTTTATTTTTTCTGTATTTTTCCTCCAATTTCATCTATAAAAAGAAGAATGTTCTTGCCAAATCATAAGATGCAAAGTTTTTAAGTGCAATACGATATGCAAGTAATACGAAATTCTAATTATTGATTAAGCTCAAAATATTTATAATAGTTTATTCTTCTTCCATTGTTTTCTCTGTTGTAAGCTAACCCTAAAGTGTAAATTTTAGATTTGATATTCTATTGCATGGATTGGATTGATTTGTTGTGTGACTTGGTGGATCCGTGGTGTAGTTCGGAGAGATAGAGTGTCTGCTTGGATACTTCAGTCTTCTTTGCATACTTATGCAATTTCCATTAGGGTTTTCTCACTTGTTTTTGGTATTTATTTCATCTTCTACACTTGCTTTTTATTTTTCATTAGTCTGTAGTGATATTGCACCCGACATTAGCGAGGTGCAAATTTACTTGCCCTAATTTAGGTAAACTAGTCTGCAGAAGCAAAATCGTACCCCATCCAAGTAGGGTGTGGCTTTTCTATTGCATTATCATGCCCACTCTAGGTGAGGTATGATTTTGCCCTAGGGCACACTGGGGGAAATTTCAAGATTCTTTTTTCACTATTGCATTCCATCTTGCATCTAGATCATACTGTTGCATTTTGTTTTCTGTTCTTTGTTACTGTATTTTTGTTTTATGATTAATTATCCAAAAGTTAATTTCTACTTTTACATTAAAATTTCATCTAAAGGGACCTAGGGGGCTTGAATTTTGTGTCTCCAAGATTTGTTACATAACGGCCTAAGAAGGCCCCCTAATGCTAATTCTATTTTTCAATGTTTCATGAGTGATCTTGCAGAAATATGTATTCTTGATATCATTGGACAAGAGGCAAAAAAAGCTAAATCAACCACCGGTCTAGATAAGTGCTCTAATCATTATATTGGTTGAAGATCTTATTTAATTATTGATTCCTAGGTATATGAAAGTAAAAGGATTTTAGTTTACATCTAGAGATAATTTTTGTGCATCTATTTTGTATATATCTGCTTTAAAGGTTTTCTAAAATAAACCCTAGGTTAGTGAGCATCTAAAATAAAAAATCATTTTTAGGCTAGATCTTGTATGCCTACATTCTATTTTCACCTATCCTATTCTATTTTTAGAATTGTTCTTTATCTTTCCTAGCTTAGATCTAGAAAGGCCAAACTTAGGTGTTTGTCTTGAAATTGAATACATCAAACTATCCCAAATATCCTAAGTACTTGGAGTGAGTCCTTAAACCATTCCTGGTGAACCCCTCCCCTAGCATCGAGTGTAGAGTATAATATAGCCCTCACGATTTACCCCATGAAAGGTTCTCTCCTTACGGATCTGGCCCTTTTGTTTAGGAATTGTATGCGGTAGGGTAGTTTTCCCCCTCTACATATTTGGTGAACCCAACATGAACACCTCATTTTTTCTTAAAACACTAACCAAGATCATTAAATTGTGTGCCAAGTATTTAAAAATATAATTCTTTTGTGTGTAAGTGCATAGGTTCCTTTTGGTCTTAGTTTGTCTTGCTCCTTTTCTCAATGGATTTTGACCTTGGGAAGGATGAAGACTCCTTAGGTTTGATGAGATTTTTCATGATAATGATCATATTGATAGATAATATCATAACTTAGAAGAAGAGGTCGATAATCATCTTGATCCTATCCAATATTCCAATGGGAATATCATATTTATATCTTTTGACCATTTATGGAATTTTTATAAATACCATAAGCATGCTTTGGATATGGTATTAGAGGAAGAAGCATTACTTAAAAAGGATATACCACCTCAATAAAATCCTTTGAATGAGCTTTTTAATCATGGTAATCAAACTTGTCAACATACTTATGCTACTATTTTGACCACCAATATTGGAATGAATTCAAAAATTCCTCCAACTAGTAGTAGCACTCAAAATGGTTCTCAATTTCCCCCTTAATATTCTAAAGTTAACACTATTTGCTCTATTCCACCACAAGTAAATCTTTGATTCTCACAAGGTACCACATATAACAACAACCTTCTAATTCCCAACTATCCTTTAAAATTTTTTGAGAAGACCATAGAGATGTTTGTTCATCAGTTTAGTGCTTATATTGAAAAATAAGTAACAATGAGAGATTTATATGATTTAAAGCAAAGTAAAGAAGACATTTTTTTCAAAATTCTTAGCTCGTTAGAGGAGTTTAGTTGGCCTATTAATACAGCCTGTGTCTTATAAAGATATGCTTGATATATTCATTGATAATTTACAAGAACAATTATCTTATGCTCTAGAAACTACTACTGTCACATCTTTAGATCAAGCAATTGAGTTAGCAAGAAAAGTGGAACAAAATCTCATTAGAAGAGGTCAAATCAAGTTTAAAGAAGATAAGCTAATTAAGTCTCAACATAAGAATAAACAAATAGGAGGTAATAGTGATATTAGGCCTGTTAACAATGTCAATAACAACCTACAAAATATTGTACTTTAGAAGCCTCCTCAAAGGAATTTCACAAGACTTAATATGCCTATGAAAGCAGTTTTGAAACAACTATTGGATGCTAAGGCAATTGAATCACCTCCTATAAGGCAACCAGATACTAAATCTCATTGGTATAAATTAGATCATCATTGTGCATATCATAGAGTATAAGGACATTGGACTAATTCTTGTAAAAGGTTGAAACATGTGGTTCAAGATTTAATTGATGTCGATCACATTGACACTAGTAGTTTTTAGTCTTCCAACAAACAACAAAATCAGCATAGAACAAAACAGATCAACCAAGTATCCTATAAAAGTGTACCATATTAGTATAATAACAACATGATTGGAATGATAATAGCTACTCCAGGAAAACTTATATAGAAGATGGATGATTCAGCAAAGATTTTCCTCTTAGAACTTCTACAAAATTCTCAAGCCCATAAAGAAGCTATGATAAATGTTTTGAAGCAGCAACCAGTACCTCTATATATTTCTCCTAGTGATATGGCAAAGGTTGTAGGCTCTCTCTGAAAGCCTCATCTAACATTTTTGGATAATGATATGGCTCCCTTAGGAGTACAGGAAGATTATTAGCTATACATCACTACTTACATTGGGGGCACTCTCATCAAAAAGGTCATGATTGATAATTGTTCTTCACTTAATGTTGGTACTCATCATTTCTTTCAAAAATTTGGATTGAAGAAGGAAGATTTGATTTCATCCAGTGACATCATTAAATTTTTTAGCAGTTATTCTCAAGAAGCTTGTGGCACTATACTACTCCCTCTTAGAGTTGCACCAAAATTTTAAAAATAATTTTTTATGTGGTATCTTGTCCTGCATATAATAATATACTTCTTGGATGATATTGGATTCATGCAATGAAGGTTGTCCCTTCTACTTTTCACCAATGTGTAAAATTTGAATTTGAAAACCAAATAATTTCTATCATGGGAGATCCTCATCCATTTGAATTTTTTTCACCAGAGGATCTAGCCCAAATCAATTCATCACAGTCTTCCTCTAAATATTATTCTACAAATGTTCCATCATAGGATCAATATGAATATTCTTGTTTAGATCTTCTCTTTGATGAATCTCATCAAGGTTTAGAATGGAGTTTTAAGGATGAGGGTCCACCCTCTCCTAAGGTCTTAACCCCAAATCCATGTGTTATATATGAGGCTTTATCTCGGAATGACATCATCTTTGATGGGTCTGTCCCTTATGCAGTGTAGGTTGAGTATTCTAGTTCTCAAGTGGACTTTGGTTCTCTGTCTCCTACGGACCTTGAGAAATTAGGAGTGATTCCTACCCTACCTCCTATTGAGGATGATTTTTCCATTATTATTTAGGAGACCATAGATGTGAACATAGGTTCTGAGGAAGTACCTAGAATCCTTAAGTTAGGTAAAGCCCTAACTATGGACGAGTAGGAGCAATTGAGCAATTTATTGAAAGAATATCAGGATATTTTTTCTTGGTCATACACTGACATGCTAGGACTTGATCCCTCCCTTGTCATGCATCATTTGGTAGTTAAACCCAATTCTAATCCTATTAAGTAGAAGCTTTGAAATATGCATCCGAAGGTCACCCTTTCAATCAAGGAGGAGCTCCAAAAACTCCTTGACATCGATTTTATAAAATCCATCGACTATTCTGATTGGATCTCCAATAATGTTCATGTAGCTAAGAAGCAAGGAACAATTAGAGTGCATACGGACTTTTGGGACATTAACTTAGTGTGTCCCAAGGAAAATTTTCACTTGCCCAACATAAGACCAAATTGTATATTTCACTGCCAAATGTGGAATGCTCTCACTTATGAATGGTTTTTTAGGTTACAATCAAATCATGATTACTCCTAAGGATCAAGCAAAGACAACATTCACTACTCTCTAGGGTACCTTCTACTTGAATATCATGCCTTTTGGTCTAAAGAATGCAGGATCTACCTATAAATAGGCCATGACTTATATTTTTTATGACATGCTAGGACTATGTGGATGACCTTTTGGCTCATTCCTAAGAATTAAAGGATCATGTCCATGACTTAAGGTGCATCTTTGAAAGTCTTAGACAATGCAAGGTTCGTATTAAACTTGCTAAGTGTGTGTTTGGGGTCACATCTAGCAAGCTATTAGGTTTTATCATTTCTAGGTGAGGCATTGAAGTGGACCTTGCTAATGTGACAACTATCATTGATATATCTCCTCCTCGCACCCTAGCTAAGATATGAAGTCTGCAAGGTAAGTTGCAATCTATCCATCGATTCATTGCCTAGTTAGCCGATAAGTGTTAGCTTTTCCTTTAGCTCCTTAAGAAGGATGTAGTTTTTCAGTGGGATTTCAACTATCAGAAAGCTTTTGATGACCTCAAAAAATATCTCACCTCCCCACCTATTTTAGTTCCCCTATTCCTGGTAGGCATTTTTTGCTTTACATAACATCTATCGCTCATGCTTTGGGAGCCATGCTAGCTCAACATGATGATGAAAAAAAGAGAGAGCTATCTACTATATTATTAGAACTTTGGTAAGCTATGAAACCATGTACACTCCATTATATAAGCTTTTTCTTGTCATAGTATTTGCTTCCCATAAGTTAAGACACTGCATGCTTAGACATAATACATTGGTGATTGCAAAGTTTGATCCTTTGCACTACTTGATGTCCAAACCCCACCTATTAGGTCGAGATGCTAAGTGGGTGTTAGCCCTTAATGAGTTTGATTTGACTTTCATAGGTCAAAAGGCTATCTAAGGTCAAGTGATTGCTGATCAGTTAGCCTATGCTCCCCTAGAAGATACCCATCCTATAGTAATTGAGTTTCTTGATGAATGCTTCAATGTTGAAATTGAAGAGTCTGAGTCTTAGACTTTGTTTTTTGATGGAGCTTGATGCATGAAGGGTGCTGGAGCTGGATTCATTCTAGTTACACCACAAAAACAACTCATATCTTTGTACTTCAATATTTGTTTCTTTTACACAAATAATACTACAAAATATGAAGCTCTGATCCTTGGTCTTAGAGCAACCTTAGCTTTGCAAGTCAAGGTCCTTTCAGTGTTTCCTTTGAGTTAGAGGTTACTTATTTGTGCATCTTGTTGCAATATGTTGAGGTCGACGATGAGTTTCATGCAGACCGTTTGCACCAATAAGAGCTATTGGATGAAAAGTGCATCCATGCCTTAGAGCATTTGTGAGCCTATCAAGATAGGCTCCGGTGATATTACTCTAAGAAGGTTCACAACCATTATTTTGAGGTTGGGGACCTTGTCCTCAAATAAAACCAAAAGAACACTAATGCTCGTGTTGACCTTCTAGGTAAGTTTTAGTCCAACTGGTTAAGTCCCTTTGTCATATCAGGTAAATTTGGTTCTAGTCCTTATAAGTTAGCTTCTATGGATGGTAAAGAACTAAAGGATCCAATGAATATAATGCATTTAAAAAGGTATTATGCTTGACCTATTTTTCATATTGCATACATTTAGTTAGATCATGTTGCATGTTTGCATTACATATTTTGCATGCTTTTCTATTATATTATGCATGATTTCCTGTCATTTTGTTCTTGCATATTGCTTGTCATATTTGCATCGTGCTCATGACTGTTTGTTCATATAGCTCATAGCTCACATGCATTGCACTTTCACTAGAATTTTGATGTCTAGCAAAGCCCCAACCTAGGGCCCATGCATTTTCATCCCTTCTTCCCTTATTTGCTTCCTTTTCTCTTTCTTCTCTTCTCTCTTCTTCCTGTATTCCTTGACTTTGAAAGTTTTACAATGATCATAATTTCTCCTCCAAGTCAAGGAATGCAATACTCTTTTGGTATGTCCTTATATTTTTGCATGATTCTTATTTCTCCTTTTGTCTTCTCTGTTCAAATAAGGATATACGTTCTTCTCTTCTTTGATTACACACTTCCTCCCATCCTAACTTTTCAATAGTTGAAACTTCAAGTTGGGAGCACACATGCACAAATTCTTTGTTCCTCATTTTCTTCCTCTTATTTCTTTTAGCACATGCACACACTCCTCATGTTATGATCATATTGATTGGTCCATACATACATGCACATACATCATTTTACATCAGCATACACTATAATGCCCCTACAGGGTTATGTCTCTCTTTGACTTAGCAGGCCCAACATCCCATTATAGGATCAACTCCTTAGCCATTGATAATAGGCCTTGACATACATCCTAGCAGGTAATCACCCCATAATAATTACTAGTGAGCAACCACCCATAGCGGGTTACACTATACACTTCACTTATTGGTCCATATTTAGCAAGTACTACACCCATAGCATGTTCTTCACTCCATACATGGACCATATTTTTAGCATAACACCATCTAGTAAGGGTTCAGATCTAGCTTCCTTCTTGATTTTATATGGCCGACCTTTGAAGTTTTGTCTTTGCCTTCTTTTTCCACTTCACAATTTTATGTTTCCACTCTTCTTCCTCTTTCTTCTTCCCCCTTCTTCCCCTCCTTTTTCTTCCATGCATTTCATGCTAGCTGCATTAGATTCATACTATACCCAGTGATCTTTGTTTTTCTTTGTTTATTTTGTTTCCTTCTGTCTTTTTATTTCTTCCTTTTGCATTTTTGAGTTTCTTAAGGAAGTTCCTTTTCTTTCAAAACTTGAGGGGGCACCCTAGCCATAGAGGCATTAATAGTAGTAATGTCTCACCTAGTGTGTAAGGGTCTAGAGTATCCTTTGTGATACCTTGTATTACACCACCACATTTGCCTAAAATTGGCCACCCCTTCTTTATGTCTATTGTATTCTTACCTGTAGGACTATACATCCTTCCTTGACGCATTTATTAGGCCATAAATGCATCAAAGAGGGCGTAAAATATTGATAGAGAAAATTGACCCACTTTGAGTGGGCAATATTCCTTAGTACCCCTAAGAAGCCCTCAATTCCTACCAAGAGCAAGGGAAGACCTCTTTGCCCCTCCATTTTAGTTTGTTTTAACTTTTAGAGAAATCATGCCACGTCTTTACGAGGTGTGACTTCATGCAAGCAATATCGCACCCCATCAGGATGGGGCGCGACTTTGCTATTTTTAACCTAATTTTAAATTTAAATTTATTTTATTCTTTTAGGCCTGCTTAGACCCAAGTTTAAACCCTCCAACATGTTTTGGCATCGACTTTGGGTTTATTTTACCTAACGTTTTCCCTCCAATTTCATCTATAAAAGGAAGAATTGTCTTGCCAAATCATAAGATGCAATTTTTTTAAGTGCAATGAGATATACGAGTAATGCAAAATTATAATTATTGATTAAGCTCAAAATATTTATGATAGTTTGTTCTTCTTCCTTTATTTTCTCTACTACAAACTAACCTCGAAGTGTGAATTTTGGATTTGATCTTCTATTGTACGAATTTGGATTGATTTGATGTGTGACTTGGTGGATCTATGGTATAGTTTGGAGAGATAGAGTGCCCACTTGGATACTCCAATATTCTCTGCCTGCTTCTGTGATGTCCATTAGAATTTTCTCACTTTGTTTTTGGTATTTATTTCATCTTCTATACTCACTTTTTATTTTTCATTAGTTTGCAACGATATCGCACCCGGTATTAGTGAGGCGTGACTTTGTTTACCCTAGGGTAAACTAGTCTACAGAAGCAAAATTATGCCCCATATAGGAAGGGCACGACTTTGCTGCTACGTTATCATGCTTTCTCTAAGCGAGGTATGATTTTGCCCTAGGGCACATCAAGGGAAATTTCAAGATTCTATTTTCACTTTTGCATTCCATCTTGCATCTAGATCATACTGTTGCATTCTATTTTCTATTCTCTATTACTGTATTTTTATTTTATGATTAATTCTCCAAAGGTCAATTTTCGCTTTTGCATTAAAAGGTCATATAAAAGGACCTAGGGGGATTGATTGTTGTGTCTCCAAGATCTATTACGTAGTAGCCTAAGCATGCCCCCTAATGCTAATTCTATTTTTCAGTGTTTCATGAGTGATCTTGCAAAAAAGATATTCTTGATATCATTGGACAAGAGGTAAAAAAAGCTAAATCAACCACCGACCTAGATAAGTGCTCTAATAATTCTATTGGTTGAAGATCTAATTTAATTATTGATTCCTAGGCATATGAAAGTAAAAGGTATTTAGTTTACATCTAGGGATAATTTTTGTGGATCTATTTTGTATATCTATGCTTTGAAGGTTTTCTAAAATAAACCCTAGGTTAGTGAGCATCCAAAATAATGAATCATTTTTAGGCTAACTCTTGAATGCCTGCATTTTGTTTTTAGCTATCCTATTTTATTTTTTGTATTTTTCTTTATCTTTTCTAGCTTGGATATAGAAAGGCCAAACTTAGGTGTTTGTCTTAAAATTGAATACATCAAACTATCCTGAATATCCTAAGGACTTGGAGCAAGTACTTAAACCTTTCCTGGTGAACCCATCCCCCTAGCACCGAGTGTAGAGTATAATATAGCCCCCACGTTTCATCCCATGAAAGGTTCTCTCCTTGCGGATCCGATCTATTTTATTGGTAATTGTACATGGTAGGGCAGTTTTCCCCATCTACAAATCCAAAATTATTCTTTCAATGAATCCTTTAATGCACAACTTAATGACCAAACTAATTACATGAGTAACAATAACCCTGGAAGAAATATTCTTCTTGCCTTAATCTCATCATTCTTTCTTTGCTTTTTCTATGATGATCTCTATTCCTTGATGGTGCATTGTTTGCTTCCTCGTTGATACTATCACCTCTCAACACATCAACATAGGCCTTACGTTCTTCAATCAATTCTAGTTCTTCTATTTCTTTTGAACTTGAGATTGAATCTTCTTGTTATTTCCCTTGTCCTTCTTCAAAACTAAGTCCAATCTTGATAAATGGAGATATTTGTGTCATGGGAATATCATCCAATGTTTTTGAGCTTCTCCCAAAATTATGTAATATTTCATTAATATATTTCACTTCCATCCTTATAGAAACCACTTCATATTCTAATATTTCACATTCTAGCTCTTTTACCTTTAACTATTCAATCATTCCTTCTTCCATTCTTCTTACCTATTCATTCTTAACTTTTAATTTGATGAAATCTTGTAGAAGCTTTGCCTTTGTGTAGCAATCCAGGATGCATACACCTAAGCTAATAATAATTGAAGCATCACATAAAGCATGAAAGAAAGACAAATTTGCAAATAACCACAAAGAAGGGTTTCTTTTTATTAAATTTCCAATGAAACTCGATTACAAATCCATCCCTCTTAGGGATACCCAATGTGATACAATTATTACAATCAAGAAAAGTCCCCACGCAAGGGTAGGTGTAATCCACAAGCTTCCTAGGTTGACACGAACTGCTCTAAGGCAAATGTAGCCTTCTTCTCCATGATTAGAGGTATTTGTTGCTTTGAATGTCAAGACCCTATTAACCCTGCATTCAAGAAACAACAAGAAGCAATTAGAAGCAAAGGAGGCCTCTCTTGATGAGGCTTTTAGAGGAAATTATACAAAATATTGTCATGAAAGCTTGAAATCAAGAAAGTACATAAAACATAGTAATCTACTCTAAACATGATAATTGACCATCAAGAAATGTAAAAGAAACATAGATCAATCTATCTAATGCTCTAATTAAGCAATTGAAAGCATGAAAACATGAGAAGTAGCAACTATTAGCAAATCTAGTTACTAAATAACAAAATGGAAGGAAAGATAGCTTTAAATCCCTATTTCTACCGCACAATTATCTCTAATAAAGTAAATCTAGATTAAATGTATCTAATATAAAGCAAGTAAAATGTAAACTACTACTAAAACCAAGGGAAAGGAAAATTAAACCTTGATCATGGGTCTATGACAGTAGCTAGCACTATTAGTCATGGCTGAGATGAAAATGAAATTGCCCTCAAATGTTGGTCTTAGATCTCCAATTCTCCTTGATGAATTGATGATCAAGGGTCGCCATGATGTCCTCTAATAGATTTGGTGGTTGAATTGCTCAGATTGGTGATGGATTGGGCTCAATTGATTTTCTTGATTCCTCCTAGCCCTCCATAGCCTTCTTGGTTCCAAATGCCATTTGATCTCCAATTGGGCAGCAAAAGTGCTCCTCTCAATGTATGCAAGTGAGTATGCAATTCGACAGGGCTTCGTTGCTCTTCAACTCAAGATTCTTCTATATATTTCCCCAATTTGGAGGGGGGTTTTATAGCACTTGAGGAGGCCATGTCTTAGCTTCATGGAGAAGCCAAGATCAAGAAGGGATAACTAGGGTAGTTGAATGGAAACTTCTAGAATTTTCTACCCTCTAACTGCTCGGATCTGCAACCAATTGGCCGTTGTAACCGATTTTGGGTCGGTCGAGGTCCAACTAATTTTTGAGGCTAGTCATGGCTCTAAGGTGCGGTCAGCTCTATTAACCATGGGTGTCAACCATGACCAACACTGATTAGGCCAAGATGCCTAAATGAGTGGTTAGAACCATTGCTATACCTTGGAATCTATCCAAGATCTTCCATATGGTCTTCTAGCATGTCCCATATGAGTAGTCACCTCGACATGACATGTTTTAGGTGTCTACAGATGCCCCTTTTGAGATGCATTGTGAGATCGAACAACGTTGAGAAAAAATAGACCTCCTAAAATGATGTCGTAGGTTGGATGATGATCATTAGTCTGATCAACATTAGATGCCCAAGGTCCAAAAAAAGGATGTGCATCCTAGAATCATTGCTTCCAACTGGATGGAAGGCTTAAATTGAAAGAGCTTGCACTCATCATCAGACATTCGGGTAGCTTCAGTGCTATTATAGGTTTTCGAGCCTATGTGTCCGAAAGGAAGAGAGCTACAAACTAAACTATCATATTTGCTTTTTCCCCAGCAAAGGGTAAGCTTATGATAGTCATTGGCAATGATTCGTAAGATGAACATAATTTTGACAAGATCAAGGGATCTTCTATTGAATTTGATTATGATTATGATATTATGACTACCCCCTCAAGTGATGAGTCGATGAGGGTAATGACAATTAAATGAAGTGATGAGTCGCTTGACCACTATGAATGACTTGAACAATTTAAGGTTTAGCATTTGATACTTGATTAGGCCTAATCAGCTATGATTGCAACTATTAATAGTAATTGTATATTTCTATCCCATGGAGCGGTCCAACCTCGAAGGCCTTCTTAGGGAATCAAAATGATAACAATTCCAATTAGGCTTGTGTTGAATCATAATGTCGATGATCTGCTAAAAATATCATAGAAGAATTGACATGATTGCTTCGTTCCCGTGGAGCGGTCCAGCCTCCAAGGCCTTCTTCGGGATTGAAATGAAGCATATCAATTCGACGATGATGAATTTACCCCAAATGTCCTTATGGTAATTTACTCATCTTGTCGGATTGCATGGAGTGCAAGTCACTGCAACCGCCAAGTGTATAGGGTAAATCACTAGATACGAGGCGCATTTGGCTTTTGATTTATCTAATTTTTTTGTTATTTTTAATTTTTTGAAGATTCTGGTCAAGTAGATATTTTTAATTTGGCATTTTGAAACTCCTCATGGTCGGATTTTGGAGCATTTATTGTAGGTTGCTAGCCATTCTTGGAAAACACAACCAATTTTTCAAATTTTCTTAGTCACGACTCCAACCCATGATCAGAAAACCCTAATTCTGCACCCATAGGTGTCAGCCATGATCAGGAGCAAAATGGAAAATATTTAAAAAAAATCTATCATTTTTGACATCATTTTCCAATTGACAGCTTTGCAAAACCTGAGTGCTCTAAGAGGTGAGTTACCAAATTTGATGTGAAATGTTATTGCAAACTCGACCTCACTACCACCTGGACTGATGGCAGACCAACCTAGAGGAGCCAGTGCTACTAAGGTAGAAGCACACAAAACCCTTGACCATTATTTGCTTTACCAATTTTAAAAATTAACCTCACTAAGTAATGAGCTAAATGAACATCATTAAACTATCGATAATGAACCTCACCCTAGATAGGTTTAGCTTAGGTTAGATTAAGGGGAGGGTTTTTAATTTTTTTTGGGTGTCTCGAGATAAGAAATGACCTTAAAAAGGTCAACTCTCTTAGCCATGGTTGGCAAGCATGGTCCCCAATTGGAAAATTAGGGGCCATGACTATCAACCATGATGGGATTCAAATCCCAATGGTCATCAAATTTGACCGCCATCCCAAATGTGGGTCTGAACCATGGTTCGACAACCTTAGGCAAATTTTTAAAAATTTTCAATTTTTTAAATTTTGCAAGGAATTAATTAATTTTTTTAATTTTTAAAGTACTTTGTCCATTTTTTTTGAAATTTTTGAGTGCATTTTTTTATGTTTATGTGTTTTTGAAGAGTTTATGAATTTTTTGCCATTTTTAAGTCATTTTTTGATGTTTTTGGTTGATTTTTAATTATTTTTGCCTTATTATTTTGCTTTCGACCAGACTCTGACCATGAGGGCGAGGGAATCAAAGATCCTTCATAACCTACATGGTGCCCTTACTCAGGTAGAGGAGGATTGGTTTAGGGTCATGGGCTTTGGCTACATCTTGTACCTTCCCACTATCCAAGCCGATCAAGCCTACATGACTGCATTGGCCCGACGTTGGGATGCACAGACCAATACCTTTCACCTATCGATAGGTGAGATGACTATGACACTGGAGGATGTATATCACATATTCTGACTCCCTCTAGATGGTGAGGCCATCACATATTCATCGATGAAGGTGAAGAAGATAGTCTTCGATCAGATCTTCGACCACCATAGTACCATGGCACATGAGCACTCGAACCACGGAGGGGTCCACATTGAGCACTGGTACACTCAGCAGGTCTTCTCTCGATGAGTAACCATCTTCATGCACCTGATTGTGCAGATCATGCTACCCAACACTTCTAGAGTGAGGTTCCCTTGGAACCTCCTAGCTAGGACTCGAGATGTCCTAGCGAGCCCTATTGACCAACCCCTGATCCTATCCTGGGGGAGTGCCTTACTAGCATAGCTCTATAATGAGTTGTACTAGATCACTCAGAGGAGTAGGGTGGGCATCGATTGTAGCTTACTACTATAGATATAGGGGTGGCAGCACATCAATATTGAGCACCCCACTGGCTTGCCATGCAAGATCAGAGACATTAAGGATGAGGATCACCAATGCTATGCAGCATGTTGGCCCCAAGAGTAGGAGGGCTTCTAGAGTAGGTCTCACATAGGAGACTTGAGCTACTACATAGAGTAGTTTACATGGCTATAGGTGGATCATATTGAGTGGTAACCATATCTAGATTACCCTCCATGGATAGAGGCTAATGAGTACCTACGATAGGCACGCAGAGATAGATGGCTCCTCGGATGTAAGTCCAAGGTACATGAGTTCTTCTACTTCTCTCACATCACCAGATAGTTTAGCATCAGATAAGACATCCTAGAGCTTCCTACCATCTATCATCACCTCACTTTAGAGAGAGACTTGACATGGCCCAGGGTGACTCCCTAGGCGATGAGGATGATGATTTCTAGGAGTCAGGCCTAGAAGACATAGGGACTACACCTAACTATGACACCTGGTGGACTACCAGGGTATGGTGGGGCATGGAGGGCCCCTTGGGTAGGACAATAGATGAGACTATAGTAGAGGGCGTAGAGGGAGTCGAGGTCGATCCTCATGGGTATCGAGTCCATCAGAGGACTGAGGGTGGATGGGGTGAGGGAGTAGCTATAGAGGAGGCCCCCTATATTGAGGAGGATGAGGCTCTAGAGGAGGGTGAGGCACCTCCTGACAGTGATATTGGATAGCTCAGGGCTCAGGTTGCTAGCCTACAGACTCAGGTAGGCACACTACAGACATAGATGCTAGGGAGAGACACCTCCATAGCTACCTTACAAGCATGGGTTAGTGACCTACAATCATAGCTCACAATAGGGCAGTCTTAGTGGTACAACTATGTAGAGGAGAAGATTACTCTCCAAGCATAGATTACTATAACACATACTGAGATCCAGAGGGTCATAAGGTAGCGCATCCTCCTACAGTCATAGCTAGATGCTATGACCATAGAGCGTGACTCACTTCAACTTATGAGGGAGGACCCCTCAACTTCATAGGTTGTTCTAGTAGCTCCAGCTACTCCAATAGCTCTAGTAGTACCAATAGTACCAATAGTGTAGGGACTAGTAATGATGGACCCGATGGTAGAGATCAGGAGACTACGAGCTCTAGTGTAGTAGCACATCAATGATAGATCATCAGATGTTGCCTACATCTCTACCTTGAGGGGAGATATTGAGCTACTCGAGGGTGAGGTTCCTGAGAGGTCCATACCTCTAGGATCTCAAAGGACTCAGACCAGAGAGACAGGTCAGTCCTCAGCTCACTCTAGGTCACACAGGACTGAGAGGACCTTAAGTTCCAGCTCCAGATGGACTCATAGGGAGGGTGGAGGTGATGGTGGAGCCTCATAGACTAGGGGTGTAGGTGCTACTTAGTACAGATCTATGATAGATGTTGTACCATTTTTGAGTGTAAGGTCGAGGACCTACACAATTGTAGCCTATGGGTATTTTTGACATATGTCGATGTACTATTTATTTTTTATACACATATATATATGATCTGACATTTGAGACTTATTATATGTGTAGTTTTTATTTATTTTATGTTTATGAGATGCATATGGATGCAATGTTGATGTTAAATGCTGATTTGATGCTTATATGATGTGATGTATGTATGACATGTACTAGATAGCTATGTGATGTATGATTAGATGCAGTGATATACATGTGTAGATGGACTACTTATGATGAATGTATATAAATGTGATGTTTTATGTTAAATGCATGTTTAATTTATAGTACTTGTATGCATTTAATTTATGATGTTATGACATGCTTCATACTATGTATGTATTACATAATTTTTCATGATGATGATTTACTATAAATGAACATGTATACTTTAATCACTTAAAACATAATGTATGAATGCAATATGAGTTTGACAATCTAATGGATGACACCACAAAATGTATAACAATCATGAACTATAATTGATGTATCTTATCATAAGAATTTATCAATTAAACACCCATGTGTGCTATGAAATGATATATTGTTTCTGTTCATAAGATTTTGTAAATTAAAAGAGTATGGATAACATAGTCAGTGGTCATTTAAATATCATCTCTGACATCCATCCGGTATCTAACCTATATTATGAATATTTCTAATAAACAAACTCTCATAAAATAAATTGATATTTGATGATTGTGATTTGATTGATTGTTGCTATTTGGGAATTTTTGAGGTTTTCCATGAGACTCAAACACCCTAGTTGACTTATCAAAAGTTGTATACTGACCATACTAGACTTATGAAAAATAAAGCTTTCGCTAGGATAGACCCAACTATTCATTACCCCTATGTGTGCAAATGAATATATTAGATAAGGCATAAGCATACCCCAGTTCTAGGCGGGATTCATTCAGCCCATTGTTGTATTGGGGATCCTCAAATGTCTATCCAATCCTAGGTTTGGATTTTAGTTGGACTTAGACTACTAAGCGATACAGGACACCTGAAGCTAGCTCTTCCACATTCAAACATTGGTCTGCACAAAAGCAAGATGCTATTGTATCAGACATATCATCATGCGTAAGGTTCGGTAGTGCTGACAATTCTAGGGATTCAAGTTCACTCCCTTCTTTTCTTCAATTTATCGGGATACTTGCTCATATATAGTGACAAAAATCACTATTTATTTTATACTTCTCTTTTAGTGATAAAAACCACTATTTATTTTATACTTCTCTTTTTTCTTTTTTTTTCTTTGAGCAAGGGATTTGATACTGATTTGATTTTATTTTGAATTTGATCTTGATTTGACTTGATTTTGGGATTTCATTCTAGGATTTCATTCTGGGAATTTTCTTCTTTTGACGTAAGCAAGGGATTTATTTGGGTAGGGGAAACTTGTCCTTTTGCCAATTGTCAACATTTCCTAGATCGTCCGCACAGGGGGATAAGCAAGATAAAATTTTCACCTCAGGATACCTGGTCCCGCTTCATAGCTTTCATATTCCCTTGTCCTAATTAGGATTGTTTAATTTGTTGATTAGTGATAGGATTCTGATATGCTAAGTGCTATCAAAACTAGACCTCATCTACAAAAGCAAAGCAAGCTTTCTACCAACTCTTGAGAAGACCTCTAGGTATGGTTGAATGACCAAAAAACCTTAGTATATTCTTCATAGCAATATAAAAGGTTGTGTTGAAAAACATAATTACTCACAAGGGTGATGAATGATAATGATAGTGCATAGATGCATGATTGAAATACAAACGTGGTGTCATTTGTAAGATTGTAAACACAACTTATTCTAAATGCAAGTGTGATGGATGGAAATGCCTAATGCAATGCAAAATGAAATGCATGTGCAAAATGAAATGCATGCGATAAATGGAGTGCAATGATGCAAATGTAAATGCAATGATGCAAATATTTTTGAATTTTTGATATTTTTCAATTTTTTTAGATTTTATAACTTTTTCAATTTTTATGGATTTTTGAAATTTTGATTTGACCAAAGGGCTTACAGATGCCTTTGGAGCTTTTTATTGGATGACCAAAGGGCTTACAGATGCCTTTGGAGCCTTTTAATGGTTTTAGGCATAGAACACTTTAATATGAAGGATGTTGAGAGGTTCAAGCTCTTCAACCCCTTCAAGCGATGTTAAGCGATATGTCCCAGGTCCAACCTTCTCAGAGATGATATAAGGACCTAACCAATTAGCCATAAATTTGTCTCACAATTTTAGTGGTAGATTTGAGTTTTGTTGGTTCTCTTTCAGCACAAGATCACCAACCTCAAAGTCTCTCAGATGGAATTTGTTATTGTAAGCTCATTTTAGGTGCTCTTGATAAATGCAAAGATGCTCAAGAGCATTCATGCAATGTTCATCAAGTAGCATCAATTGATCTAGGTGAGCTTGTCGCATAGTGTCATCATCGATGAACTCTTTCAATGTGATGCACAACATTGGAATCTCCAACTCTAAGGGCATAATGGCCTCAGTACCATATACTAGTGAAAATGGAGTTGCCCTAGTGGGTGTCCGAATGCTAGTCCTATAAGCCCATAATGCAAGGGGCAACTGGATGTGCCAATATTTGTGGTGCTCTTGTACCATATTTTTCAAGATGGATACCATTATCTTGTTTGAAGCCTCAACTTACCCATTTTCCTATGGATAATATGGAGTCACAAAACTATGTTTGATCCTATACTTGGATGTCAAAGCCCTCACAGTTTTGTTTTTGAATGATGTTCCATTATCCAAAATTATTTTGGATGGTATCCCAAAATGACTTATGATATTGGTGAGTATGAACTCAACAATACATGCTCCAGTTGTCATTGTTAATGGGATTGCTTCCACCCACTTAGTAAAATACTTAGTAGCCATAATAATGAATGTATGTCGGCCCGATGATGGAGGAGAGATCTTACCGATTAGATCCAAACCCCACTGAGAAAATGGCCAAGCCGCTTGAATGGGTTGTAAGGCCTATGATGGCAAGTGTGCAAGATTAGCATGATGCTGACATTTAACGCATTTCCTGACATACACATTGCAATCCTTCTCCATAGTAGGCCAATAATAGCCCATGCGAAGGATGCGCTTGATGATAGCCATGCCACTAAAATGGCCATCGCACGTACCATCGTGAGCTTGCAAAATTACCCAAGATGATTCTTGGGGCTCAAGACAATGAAGGAGAACTCCATCATAACTTTGACGATACAAAATATCTCCTAACAAGACATACTTTATCACTTTCTATTTAAATGTGTGTTTCATGACACGCGACAATCCCTGAGGGATTACACCAAGCTTTAGGAAGTCATGTATCTATGACATCCAATTCTGATAAACCTCAGCCTCAACTGACAAGACAACATGTTCCCCCTACGGTTTAACATTTGCAAAGGTAGACTAGGAAACAACCTTATGGTGAATGGTAGTACCATTCCCCGTAGGACCCTACGAGATCAATGACCCCTAGGGCACTCTCTTGAGAAAGTCTCTGGCTCTGTAGAACCATTCATGGTTTGGTTCTATATGAATCATGTTGATTGACTCTTTGTTATCCAAAGCTTCATATTGCATGATAGAGTGTGATAACATTTTAACATGGATGGTAGTAAAATCGGTAGATAGATTCTGAGGGATTAAGGATCCCAAAGATGCCATAGTGTCTATAAATCTATTTGATGAATGAGGGATTGCCTCGATGTCATACCACTCCAACTGAGCTAGATAAGTATCAACAAGATCTTTGTAGACCTTCAAGATAGGACACCTACATTGAAAGAGTCCCTTCACTTGGTTGACAATGAGAAGGGAATCACCAAAGATATTTAACCTTTTGATCTTCATGGTGATAGCTATTTGGAGGCCCAAGATTAGGGCTTCATATTCAACATTATTGTTAGTGCAAGGAAAGTCCAACTTAAATGACAAGGGCATGGGAGCACCTTGCGGCATGAACAACACTATTCCTGCACCACCCCCTTGCTCACACTTTGAACCATCGAAGAACAAGGTCATATCAACTTTATTATCTGGTTCTTCAGGTTTAAGTGCTTTTGATAATGCAAAAACTACATCATTAGGTAGCTCTATGGTGAGAGGCCTACTATTCTCTAGAGGTACCTCAGCTAGTTGATCAGCTATGACCTATCCCTTGATGGAATTTTGGCTAATGAATTCCAAATCAAATTCTATCAATAGCATGATCCACTTCATAGTACATGTATTATGATACATCTTGCTCATCATATACTACAAAGGATTTTGTTTTGATATGACATACATCATATGACTTAACATATAATGCCATAATTTCTTTGTAGTGAACACTACTACTAAACACAACTTTTCCACGTAGGCATATCCTAGCTCGTAACTTACCAAGGTTCGACTAATGTAATATATGGCTTGCTCTTTATCTTACATATTCTTTTGGGCTAACATGGTCCCTAATGCAAAGTTAATTTTTGATATATATAGCAAGAATGGTACATCTAGTCTTGGTGGAGCTAGTACTGGTGACATCGCTAGGTATTGCTTAATCTCAGCAAAGGCTACTTGATAGTCCTCATCCCAATTGAATGGGACCCCCTTATGTAGAAATCGATTCATGGGTCGATATTTATCTGATAATTGTGTGATAAATCACTTTATGGATGCTACTTTGCCCTAAAGGCTTCTTAATTCTTTGATATTCATGGGAGGATGCATTTCTAAAATGGCCTTGACCTTTGTTGGGTCTACTTCGATCCCTCATTTTGAAATGATGAATCCCAAGAGTTTTCCTAAAGTTATACCAAATACGCACTTCTTAGGATTCAACCTGACATTATGCTCTATCAGGTGATCGAAGACCTTCCTCAAGACCTCTGCATGCTCTGAATGCAGCAATGACTTGGCCAACAAGTCATCGATATAATCTTCCAAGATCTTATGCATGTAGTCATGAAAGATATATGTCATAGCCCATTGATATGTAGCACCAACATTCTTAAGGCCAAATGGCATAACCTTATAACAAAATGTTCCCCATGGCGTTATGAATATGGTCTTATGTTGGTCTTCGAGCTTAATCCGAATTTGGTTGTAACCAGAAAAACCATCCATTAAGGAGAGCATTTCATGACCCGTAGTTGCATCTACGAGAGCATCTATGTTCAGAAATGGAAATGAATCTTTTGGTGTTGCCCTATTGAGGTCTCTGAAATCCATACAGATATGGATCCTTCCATCAGGTTTTCCTATAGGCACCATGTTTGATACCCATTCTGGATAGTCGATGGAAATGACAAACTCTACATCCAATAGCTTTTGCAATTCATATTTAACCATTAAGGCTACTATTGGATGCATCTTCCTGAGTTTCTGCTTGACTGGATTTTTTGAGAGATCCAACGAAAGGTTATGAGTAACCAATTTTGGATCTAGACCCGACATGTCCTTATAAGTCCAAGCAAAGAGATCAGGTCTCTCTTTTAGTAGAGGGATGAGGTTGGCATGCTCATCAGGAGATAAAATTTCTCCAAATTTAACCTTCTTAGGATTCATGGGATCATTGTTGATATCCACTTCAAAGGTTTCCTCTACTGACATGTGGGATCCCTCCTCAAGCTGGTGAGGCATAGGGATCAAGTGGATGTCATCTACTGGGTTTATGGGTTCCACATTGGAAGCATCCTCAACATGATAAACATCATGTGCATAGCCTAGTGCAAAATGAAAAGGTTGCAACATTTCTTCATTAGGGAAGAAATCTTCAGGCTCTAGTGGTGAGTCAGCATGATCCCAATCAATAGCATCTACATCAAGATACAATGGTTTGGAGGGGTTAGCTAGGTTGTGAAGTGGAGTGGTCAAATCAATGGAGATCATATTGATGGAATGGATCATATCTCCAGGACCATGTGCATGTGACTCTAAATTTATATAACTTCCATCCTCGAGATGTGGTTCTGGGGGTATGGGGATCTCTGGATCCGATCTATGGATAGACTCAAAAATAGGATCGCTAGGCTCTAGGAGCTCTCTAAATGTTGGTGGATCAGGGAAGACCATATGATAAATCCTATCCAAATTAGGAGCTCTTCCTCTAAGGCATAGGTGGAGATTGATATCTCTGTACATATCCTCTACAGTGTATGGTGCATTACGATGATGCAAGTAGGGAGGTCCCAAGTAGGCTCTCTCTATTTCATCTTCATCATCACTATCATAATAAAAACCTTCATCGCTACCTACTAGAACTGGGAGATCGGGAAGATGGGGCCCCATGTAAGCCCACTCTCGATAACTACTATCATCAATGGAGGATTGCTCATCCTCGATGACTATCTCCAAGGGTAACAGATGATGTAAATTAAGAGGGCTCAAGTAAGCCAACTCAGTCTCATCCTTAGATTGCTCATTGCACGAGGACTCATCATCATCATCACTCTCATACATGCAACTCGGTCCACCTATCTCAAATATGGACTCTGCTATATCCTCATCAGCATGATCTTCTGACTCAAAATATATCTCTATGCTAACATTCTAAACTTGTAGGCCTATGTCATCGGCTACCCCATAGATTTTTTCATCCAAGTTGTCTCTTGGGATGTGCTCTAGACCGGTCTCCACCAAGATGTCTTCGTGATATATCTTAGGTGGTTCTATAGTGATGTAAGACACTAACCGATTATCCCTTCGAAAGGTGGAGGGATTGGGGTGATAAGGATTGAAGTCGACTTCACCCCCCAGACTGAGGTATAGGTAATCTAAATATACCATGAGGAGTTCATCCTATCCTCCAATATAATATCCTAACCCAAACCTATCAGTAGGCAACTGATACTATGGTTCATAAGGCCTCCTACGCCCCTACTCGAATAATCCGAGACCGTAACCATGCCAATGGTAACATTCAAAATATCATAAGGTGTACTCTAGGTTAGAAAGATAATGAACATTCACAGTGAATGGTTCATCATCATCCTCATCCATGGAAGTGTGAGATGCAAGTTGGTCGAGCCCTCCATAGATAAAATTGGTTTGGTTAGGAGGTACCCCTAGTGGTACCACCATCCCTACGGGAAGGCGATGGGCTTGTGGTCGGCCCATATCCTATGTAGTCTCGATGATCGACATAAATGTCACATTCTACATGATATATTCCCCTAATCTAAGATTAACCAAATGAATGGTCACCTACGGTGCAGATGACCCTGTTGAAGATGTAGGTGAAGCAGGTTGAGGTGCCTCTTCGACTTCTCCTTGAGCATCCTCTACTTCCATGGGAGTAGGGACCTCGATGACAACTGGTTTGGGTGCTTGCTTTATCTCTTTTTTACCCATATTTACCTTTAGCTTCTTATCATCCCGATGCATTATGGATGTAGATGGTTTAGTAGAAGCAGCTATCGTGTGCTTCGATCATTGAGATATGGATATTGTAGGTTTGGCACACACTTCTTTCATTTTACCTCCTGGATCTTTGATCGAAGACACTGGCTATATGTCCAGGTGCATTGAGGGGAGCATGAAGTCCCCTAGAAAATCTGCTAAATTCACGTATTTGAATGGTTCTTCATCTGAAGGTACTACGTGAACCTGTCCCTCATGCACGTATTTGATACATTGATGGAGAATGGAAGGGACACAATGCATTTCTCTTATCCAAGGCCATCCTAGAAGTATATTGTATTGCATAGCACCTTCAATCACATGACACATCACCAGGATGGTCTTCAGTCCCACCTGAATGGGTAAGACTATAGTGCCGATAGTTGAGCATAATGCATCATTAAAAGCTCTCAATGTGAAGGCAGAAGGTATGATATGCGTCTTTGGTAACTTCAGGTATGTCAATGCCTTGGTCATGATTATATTGATTGATGATCCTGTATCAATAAAAACCTGCTTGAAAGGTTTGTGGTTTACACATGCAATGATATGGAGTGGTGGGTCCACTGTGATAGTGGAAACCATCTTGATTTCATGATCATAAAATTGTATAATCGGTTCCTGACACTATTGCATGTGTCCCACGAAGTGTGTGAATGCTTCAAGATCCTAGGACTACACTTCTATGGACCTTAGAATGTCCATAAGCATCTCCCTATGCTTGGGAGACTACTGAATCAGCTCATAAATAGACAACTTTACTGGAGTCATCTGTAGGTTTTGAACTAACCTACTTCTGATTATCACCATCGGTCTAGTTGGTGGGCCTGGCACATTCTGGGTTGGCCTTGGAGGAGGTGCAACTTGGACTCTAATGGGCAATGGAGGTTGATTTGGTCTTTCATACCTCGCATGTCTTGTGATGATGTTGACCATTCTGATGAACCCATGGGTTGGTGGTTCGATGCGTACTTGATTGACTTGGCCAACATTATTCCTTGGTACCTCATGGTTGGGTAGAGGATTTTTGTAAATCCCCATATTCTGGTTGTTAGGTGCTTGTGGGTTGTCCACAAGAAGCGTACCTCTTTCGATCATATTTTGCACTAAATGTTTGAATGACCAACATACCTCTATGTCGTGACCTTTCGTTCGATGAAATATGCAATACTGATCATCCTTATACCCCTTAGGCTTGGGTTGATTAGGGTCCAATAATTTGATTTTCTGGTAAGTTTATTGCCTTTGCCTCACATAATTGATGGAAAATCAATGTCAACGATTTCGATAATTGAGTGAATATGTGAGGAGGGCATATTTCTTTATCCTTACCCTTCTGGTTGTTGTTGCACTACTCATATTGTGCAGGAGGAGGTTGGGCTTGATAATTTCATTATTGTTACCCCTTATCCCATTTTTGAAGGTTTAGAACCACCTGATTAACGTGGGCTAGCTTGGCCTATTGTTTCTTGATGCTCTTCTTATTCCATTCCTTCTTGTTCTTGAGTTTCAAGTTACCCTCCTATAACTTGATATCCTCTATCACTTTGGCTTGTGCCAAAGCCTCCTCAAAGGTTTGATATTATTGCAACTATAATAATAATAAAATGTGCTTTGCACAACTTTTTATAAACATTCAAGTTAATTCAGAAGTAGGGATGGAGAATGGTAGCTTTGCCATCATATTTCTCCATCATTTCCCATAATCCATAACTAGCTCATCATCATGTTGCATTAAAGTAGCCAGATCGGATAGGTTCACCTTTTTCTTGATGCCAAAGGAGAAGTGTTCAAGAAATGCATCGACCAGTTGCTCAAAACTGGTGATGTTGTGCCTCTTGAGTTGATTAAACCACTCCCAGGATGGGCCTGAGAGGGTTGTAATGAAGGTCCATAGGAGCAAGGCATCATTGCTCTCAATCTGAAAGCACATGTCCAAAAAACTTGTAACATGCTCCTGAGCATCCTCCTCTCCTTTAAACTTTTCTAGCCTAGGCATCTCAAAATGCTCAGGATAGGCCGGAATAGGCACTGATGGGCATAAAGGTTCATTATGAATCTTATTCAAGGTAGGCTTTTGATAAGTCATCCCTTGCTTCTCGATAGCTTTGACATTTTCTGCCAAGGCCTTATAGGCCTACGAAGATAGGAACTCCTCTTCTCTGGATTGCCTTTGAGGCACCTTTGGAGGCACATTCCTCTTCGATCGAGGTGGAGGACTAGGCTCATCATCCACTTTGAATTGGGAGATTTTAGGATATTCTTGATCTAATTCCTCTCCCACTTCTTCTTCATACTACCTATGCCCATGATATTCGAACGTAGGGCATCGATCTCTATGTTGGGTCGTATGGCGAGTATGGGTGTCTATATGGTCAGGGTGGAACTCGGGCTATGAAGTAGCTCACCTATCAATGCTCTCCCTGTACTCACTATGGGGAGGTAAACCAGCACTAGCCAATCGGTCCTCCCTCTCAACATACTCCTTTTGATCAAGGATGTATTGCTCATGCATGCATTATTCATATAAGTATTGTCTTATGAACCTTTGCCTCTGAGTGTTCTCATTTTTGAGGTATTCTTGCTCTACATGAACATCTTCCAATTGGTCTTGGAGGATCTGACATCTCTTCTCTGACACCAGCTTGTGAGATCTATCTATGTGATCAGTTGTATGAGGCCTCTGGTGTGTGTGCTCTATTCGAGCGACTTTGTGAGTGTGTCCTCCAATGGACTGATCTGCTATGCTCTTGCCCTTGTCTATGAAGATGACATTTGCATTCAATGGTCACCTATACTCTATGCCTGCATGGGATGCAAGGGTATGCATATCATGAGAATTCTTGGAGCATTCCCTAGGTTCTCTGATGGTCCTAATTGTACTACCGCTATGCACGCTCACAGAATGAGAAGGCGCAGGAGTAGGTTTATAACCTAGCTATCCTAAGACTCTATCTAGACCATCTAACTATCTACTATGCCATGGCTCATGAGGTGGCATACCATTTACTCCCACTTTAGACATGTCTATGGTGATCTTACAAGGTTCACCTCTATGGGGAGTTTGCATGGGTCTACGCTCGAAAGCGTCTCTCTCTATTTACCCCTGAATGGGTGGATCTCGAACTTGTCTATACTCAGATGGTGGGGGCCTTGAGCCTCCCTTAGCTATAGGTCGAAGGGGTACCAATCTGGATCCCTCTATGACATACTCTTCAACAGATCCCATGGAACCATGTGGAATGCGATCATGGTAAATGCTAACCTATCTGGGACCCCCATGCTAGGAAGCCCCATGCTCTGATCTATGTCTCGAGGAGTGTCTAGTGGTTCCTCTAATCGGGGTATTCTCAATAGGATCCCCATGCGTAGAATTATCCCCTCTAATACTCATTGAATGATATTCAAGAGGATTCTATGGTTGAGGGCTCTACGCATCTTGCTATGCATTGGGCTATGATGGCATCTTGGATCCGATATTGGTCTAGTAACAAAAGGATCGAGGGAGTTGGGCCAACGGATGGAAATCACTACCACCATCATTGAACCCTACTAGTGGTTGGATGTGACTTCCAACTCACTAGCATTTACAATGTGTCATGGTGTGTGTGGTTATTTTTACTTTGCATGAAAATAAAATGCATAAAACAACATTCAAATGATTTTCCTACATGCTTTTCAAAAGAACGTTTGATTTTAAGAGAATGCACGACTATGCTAAATGATTTTTCAGAGAATGCAACTATCTATGAAGAAAATGGCCACTGATTGGGCCTCATACATGCAAACTCTAAACAAGCAATGTCCTAGACCACTGGAGACTAGGGTGGACTACAATCAGAGATCCGCTATTCCTAGCAATGACTAGTAGAAAACTAAAAAAGCATCTAGGATTTCCCCATTCTACTTTTTGCTATGTTTTCTAATTAACATCCATTTATTGCATTCTACTTATAAAAACACAGACAAAACAATACAAAGAGAAAAAAAATGACCCTACCTCAGATCCAAGTCTGATGATGGTGTTTGATGTCTACTTTTTTCTATTCTCTACTGATCGTGTCTATTAGGCATGGCTACAACTATTGCCCATGGCTCTATGGCATGGCGACAACTATTAACCATGGCTATTAACCATGGTTAGCACCTGCAACAAAAACACAGAGAAAATACATCAGTGATCATAAAATTTTTGGGGTTTCCACTATGATCGCCTTCTGTAGCAATCCAGGATGCATACACCTAAGCTAATAATAATTGAAGCATCACATAAAGCATGAAAGAAAGACAAATTTGCAAATAACCACAAAGAAGGGTTTCTTTTTATTAAATTTCCAATGAAACTCGATTACAAATCCATCCCTCTTAGGGATACCCAATGTGATACAATTATTACAATCAAAGAAAGTCCCCACGCAAGGGTAGGTGTAATCCACAAGCTTCCTAGGTTGACACGAACTACTCTAAGGCAAATGTAGCCTTCTTCTCCATGATTAGAGGTATTTTTTGCTTTGAATGTCAAGACCCTATTAACCCTGCATTCAAGAAACAACAAGAAGCAATTAGAAGCAAAGGAGGCCTCTCTTGATGAGGCTTTTAGAGGAAATTATACAAAATATTGTCATGAAAGCTTGAAATCAAGAAAGTACATAAAACATGGAAATCTACTCTAAACATGATAATTGACCATCAAGAAATGTAAAAGAAACATAGATCAATCTATCTAATGCTCTAATTAAGCAATTGAAAGCATGAAAACATGAAAAGTAGCAACTATTCCCTAATCTAGCTACTAAATGACAAAATGCAAGGAAAGATAGCCTTAAACTATGATTCTACCACACAATTGTCTCTAATAAAGTAAATCTAGATCAAATGTATCTAATATAAAGCAAATAAAATGTAAACTACTACTAAAACCAAAGGAAAAGGAGATTTAAACCTTGATCGCAGGTCTGTAGTGCAACTAGCACTATTAGCCGTGGTTGACCATCACGACTGAGCTGAAAATGAAATTGCCCTCAAATTTCGGTCTTAGATCTCCAATTCCCCTTGATGAATTGATGATCAAGGGTCACCATGATGTCCTCTAATATATTTGGTGGTTGAATTGCTCAGATTGGTGATGGATTGGGCTCAATTGATTTTCTTGATTTCTCCTAGCCCTCCATAGCCTTCTTGGTTCCAAATGCCATTTGATCTCCAATTGGGCAGAAAAAGTGCTCCTCTCAATGTATGCAAGTGAGTATGCAATTCGATAGGGCTTCACTGCTCTTCAACTCGAGATTCTTCTATATATTTCCCCAATTTGGAGGGGGGTTTTATAGCACTTGAGGAGGCCATGTCTTAGCTTCATGGAGAAGCCAAGATCAAGAAGGGACAATTGGGGCAGTTGAATGGAAACTTCTAGAATTTTTTGCCCTCTAACTACTCGGATCTGCAACCAATTGGCCGTTGTAACCAATTTTGGGTCGGCCAAGGTCCAACTAATTTTTGAGGCTAGCCATGGCTCTGAGGCACGGTCAGCTCTGTTAACCATGGGTGTCATCCGTGACCAACACTGATTAGGCCAAGATGCCTAAATGAGTGGTTAGAACCACTGCTATACCTTGGAATCTATCCAAGATCTTCCATATGGTCTTCTAGCATGTCCCATATGAGTAGTTGCCTTTAGGTTTCTACACTTTGATTCCTCTTTCTCTTTAACTTGAGCTTTTAATATTATGTTCTTCCTTTTCACTTTTTCCAATTCTCCAAGAGTAGCAATAAGTTCCTTTTTCATGTCAACCAGGGTTTCCTTTTCCTTTTCTAAATCTTTCTCTTTTTCTAGGTCTTCAACTATAGGAGCATCTTCTTTCTCTTCTACTAGGTTTTCAACAGGAGTATTCTCTTTCTCTTCTACTCGGTATTTAATGGAAGTATCCTCTTCCTCTTCTATTGCCAAAAATAGAATATCTTATTTTTCACTATCTGAAGAACTTTCATAACTATCATTTGAAGCATTGCTTTCTTCTTCAATATATAATCTTCTTCTCATGCTTGCCTTGACCATACCTATTTTTCTTTTTATGCCTAAATTTTCTTTCTTTCTTCTTCTTGTAATCTTGTTCATCCTCACTGCTACTATACCCATTTTGTGGAAAATATTCTACATAACGACCAATAGTACCACAACTAAAACATTTCATAGTTTGCATATTCTTTGGTTTCCTTGAACCCTTCTTATTTATTTTCATAAAGTTAGCCTCTTCATCACTACTTGACTCATCACTTGATTCTAGTTATTTATCCTTTGTCTTCTTTGAGGCTTTGAATGTTGCCTCTCTTTTGGATGTTTTATCCTTTTCTATTCTCATCTCATAAGCTATGATAATCCCATGTAGTTCATCTATCCTCAAAGTTACAAGATCCTTTATTTCTTCTATTGCTGAAACCTTTGCATCATACCTTATGGGAAGTGATCTTAAATTTTTTTGAACAATAGTAGAATCCTCAATATTTTCTCCAATTCCACGGATGGTGTTAACAACCTCATCAACACAAAGTAGATACCTAGAAATATCTTCCTCATATTTCATCTTTAATTCCTCAAACTTCCTCCTGTGAGTCTAAATTTTTACCTTTTTAACCTTGTCATCTCCTTCATATGTATTATGTAATTTGTTCCACATTTATTTTTTTGATTTATAGTGCATAACCTTCACAAACTCTATTTTTTGTAACCCACTTAAAATTGCATTCATTACCTTGGCATTATTTATATATAGTTTCTTACCACTTATATCTATGGGAGGAGTTGCAGGTGATGTGTACCCATTCTCAACTAATTGCCATGTATCAATTCCCTATGCCAAAAAAAATGTCTTCATCCTAACATTCCAAAAAGCATAGTTAGTCACATTAAAAAATGGAGCTCTATATGTTGAAAATCCTTTCTGATGAGCCATATGTGTTCTTGTAAGATATTCCTTCAAGTTGTTAGGCTTCCCTGAAGGAACTCACTCTGATACCAATTTAAGAACACAAGATTATACTAATATGGGGGGTGAATAGTATAAGATAAAAAATTTTACTTTTCTTTCCAAATGATAACAATAATATCAATGCAGTAAATGAAACAATGCACAAATTATCACACACATGAGAGACACAGATTTAACGTGGTTCACCCAATGTGGGCTATGTCCACAGAGAAAATATTTCTTCTAAATTTTTGCAACCAATCTCTTGGGAACCAATTCCCTATTACAATGTTTATGGGTACCAAAACAAAGGATACACTAATCCCCTATGCTCAAGTTAGTGGACCTCTTATCCACATGAGACACCAATCCCCTCTGCTCTAGTTTTTGGACCTCTATTGATAAGATACCTCAATATCCTCTTCTTTATTTTGTGGACCTCTATCCATAGGAGACCTTAAAATCCTTTGCTCTGGTTTATGGACCTCTATCCACAAGAGACCTCAATCCCCTCTACTTTGATTTATGTATCTCTATCCATAGGAGAGCTCTATTCCCACTGCTCTAGTTCACTTCAATAATTTACATAAGGCTTGCTCAATTTTACTCTAAAACCTGCTCTCAACTCTGATCATAGCTACTCCAAGTCTACACACAAGACTTGCTCAAATCTACTTACCAAAACCTACTCTAATCTCTACTCATATCTGCTCCAAGTCAGCTCACACAACCTACACAAATATATCTCAAACCATCTCATACATCTTGCACAAATCTACCTCAAACTTACAACTACTTACAATCCTTCTCAAAAGTTCTACTTAAATCAACTCACAACTACTCATAACACAACTCACTAATCCTGCTCAAACCTACTCAACTCTAGCTCACAATCCTGCTTAAATCTACCCCAAGCCTTCTTACAAGGCTTGCTCAAATCAGCTTACTATCACTACTCAACCCAACTCAAATCTACCTCAATCCTGCTCACAGAAACAACTCAAACATTCCCAATTCTTGCATAGAAACCATTGCATATATCTTTTCCAAAAGTGCTTTCTTTGACTAAAGTAATTCAGACATATTCTACCCAAAATTATTTTTCTTCATGAACATATAGAGAATGATATGCATTATAAACAATCAATATGTTCTTCTCACATTCATTAAGTCTTCCACTTTCACATGTCTCACATTTATTTACATTCACAAGATAGCTCTAGTCTAGCACTTGATATATGACCTTCTTATGTATTTCCCAAAATCAAAACTAATGCACACACTTACTTCACAAATTTGATTTCTAACACTTGCACATTCACTTTCAATGTCACTCAAACCAATGCACAATTTGTTCTCAAACCCTAGCACATGTGTTTCCAATTTTATTCAATAATGAAGCACAATTTTTTTCTCAAACCCTGGCACATGTGTTTCCAATTTTATTCAACAATGATGCATAAATTTGTTCTCAAACCCTAGCACATGTGTTTCCAATTTCATTCAAAAATGATGCACAAATTTATTCTCAAACCCTAGCATATTTATTTCCAACAATGCACATAAAATTGATCCTTATATCTCCACCTTATGACATCAAAAATATTTCCCTTAAGCACAACCACCTTGAGAAAGAGTTAAATCACCATACCTCAATTTGTCTTGATGAATATGTGCCCTCAAAAACCTGTCTCAAATAATATCTTTTATTTTTCCACTTCAAAAATAGATTAGAAAAAAATATTCTTCAAAAATTCACATAAAAATCTCCTCAAAATATGAGCACATTATTTTTTTTAAATAATGCTCTATTACTCCTCTTTGGTTTCACAATATAAAGCTTTTAAATATAAACCAAACCCTTCAAAATATCAAGCAAATATTACAATCAATAAAAGACACAATACACCTTATAACTCCCTCTTTCAATATTACAAAAATAACGCTTCTCACACTTAGACAATAATACAATTTTCTCATAAACTTATACACCATAAAAATCCTTCTTAAAACAATATCCTCCTATAAAATACAATATTCAAAATTAACTAATATACCATACAGTTCCCACTTTTATAAACCAAATAATGCCTTCATATAAAAATATATTTTTCAATTAAAACCAATGCACCATACAACTCCCACTTTGCTCTTAATCAAATTCAAACCAAACTCTTCACTTTACTACTATAATGCATTCATATTTAATTGATTTAAACAAAAATATTTGTTCCTTATGCACTATTGCAACTCAAACCCGTGACCTCCAAGATACAGCGCTACCATTAGTGCCTTCAACCAGCTACGCTATTGTAGCAGGTAGCGCCAAATATGGGAAGAAAAAATATAACTTTGATCTGCGTTAGCCCAAAATTCAATGCACACATCAAAAATACATCATGGGGTTTTAACCCTAAAACCTTTGCCACAACAATGCTCACACAATCAGCCAACCACTGGGCCACCCAAGTTGGATGGAACGTCTTAGGCGTACTCAAGATATGTCACTATATCACATTAGCACCCTTCAAAATTCACTGTTCTTCTATCATTCGCACTTGGAGGGATATCAAATTTAGCACAAAAGACTAAATTTTTTTCACATCAAAAATCATATCATAAAACATTAGCACATTGGTTCAAAAAATAAAACCATTGCCTCCTTATTTATATGCACTTCAATATTGCTTGGAGAGTCGGATCACATTTTCATATGGATATTTAAACTTACTTTGCACACGATGTTGGCACGAAACATACACCCTTATTTTTATATTATAACATTATAATAATGACTCGTAAAACCTTTTGCCCTCAAGCAAATATTAAACCTTGGTCTTTTTTTAAAACCCTTTTAAAAACTTTACCTTCTTATTTAGATTTAAACCTTGCTCTTAAACATTTGGCTTTCAAATAAATATTTAAACTTAAAGCTCCTTTTAAAACTTAACCCTAATTTTTCTTTTAAACCTTTTGCCTTTAATAAACAATAAATAATCCTTGCTTTTTCTTTGGTCCAAACACTATAAAACCTCTTGGACCTCCTTTATAATATTTTAAAAAATAATATTATAAACCTTTTTCTTTTCACCAATTTTCCTTGTTGTGAGATAAACCTTACCTTGCATAATTGTCTTATCTTAGAAGAATATTTCTTCCTTACCATGCTCTCTTTGTCATCAACCTTTTGACATCAATGACCATGTGCCTTTGACATCAATGACAACTATTGACATCAATCCTTTGACATCAATGAAAACTCAAAATGCTCAATATTTCCAACAAATAGCACCAAAAATGTCATAAAAGGCCCTAGATAACTCCAAAAATCCTCAAATTCATTTGTTTATCTTAGTTAGACCCTTCTGCACCTTCACAAAATTTTTGAGTCTTAACTCCCTTTTTTTCTCAAAAATCATCAAATTTAACATTTTCCACTAGCCCTTCTTGGCCAAATATTCCACAAACACAAAATCTGAGTCTGGGGTACCCAAAAATCTGTGTGGTGGGATATAGCTCATTGTGATCATATTTTTGAGCTGATCATCTTGATATATAACACCCAAGCACTTTTTTGGACTCCTTACTAAAAATAGTAACTCCTACAACCACACTTCTATTTTTAGTAATTCAATAAAAAAGGTTCAAGGCTATCCCAAATGGCAAGTGGAACTCGTGGATATCAAAAAGAGGTAGAGCAAAACACTACTACAATGTTGGATAACCTAATGAGTGTTGTTACAAACTTGAAAATGACAAGTGAAACCTTGATGGTATAATTTCAAACTTTCAAAATTTAATAAGATACCTCCAAAATTTGCCTAGAATACTAGCTTGCAGAAGTTGAGTCCAAATTGCAAGGTATTCCAAGCAAGTCTGAGTATCGTACTAAACAGTCACATTTTTATCGAGGTCAAGGAAAATGAATAAATGACTCTCATCTTCACTTTGATCGAATACTACCTTTACGATGCTAAAACTAGACTTTCCTAAGTTCAATGGGAAGGATGTGGATGGGTGGTTATGTTGTGTTGCTCAATTCTTTAGACTCCACGATGTCCCTATTTATCATTGAGTTCAAATGGATTCTTTCAATATAGAATCTGAAGCCTTATAGTGGTACCAATGGTTGTAGAAAAATCTCCCTGATCCTTCTTGTATGGACTTTGAGTCTCAATTACTCACTCGCTTTAGCTCTAGTGAGTATGATTATTTTACAGGACAATTGACACACCTAAGACAAACTTTGACAGTTCAATATTACCAAATACAATTTGAGAGATTGGAAAACAAAACTATAGGAATGAGTGAAGGGTTATTTATGAGTTGTTTTAATGGTGGGTTGAAGGAATATCTCCAAGCTGAGGTCACAATGTTTAAACCACAATCCATGATGCAGGCTATCTAATTGGCTCATTTGGCTGAGTTTAAATTTTTAGCTTAAAGGTGGATCTCTAAATTTGCATAAGCTAAACCCTATTTTCCTCTTAGATTCCAAAAATTAGAATGAACAAAAACCTGTTGCACCTACCGCTACACCCAAATGTCTAACCACTACTAAAATGGATACGTGACATGCCAAAGGTTTGTGATACAATTGTGATGAAAAGTTTTCTCACGGGCATAGGTGCATCCAAAAGAAGTTTTTCCTCATTGTTGTTGATGAGCCTAACACCAATGACCACAGTGATGATGACACCAAATCAGTAGAGGAACCACCCAAACTGGAGGAAGAAAACTAGGATGAACCACAAGCTAAAATTTCTATTCATGATCTTGTTGGTATTACTACTCTCCAAACCATGAAAGTTGTGGGCTATTTCAAGGGTCTGTGTCTTACCATATTGATTGATTCTGGTAGTACACATAATTTTATTGATCCCCACATTTCCAAGCAGGAAAAATTTTATGTACATACATATAATTCCTTTGATGTTGTGGTAGTAGATGGTAGGACCTTACCTTACAAAGGTAAATATCGTAATGTTAAGGTCAATATTAAAGATTATGAGCTCAAATAGAATATGTTTGTACTTAAAATAGGGGATGTGATATCGTGTTGGGAGCTCAATGGTTGGGCACATTGGGAGTCATCTCATGGCACTTTTTCAAGCTTTGGATATGATTTTCATAGAATGGATAGTCCCACACTCTCCATGGCTTAAAATCAAGGCCTTCAAAAATTATCAGTTCCATCTGGATGGAGAATTTAAAAAAAAATCATCTCGAGGTGTCATAGCTCAGATTTTTGTGATCCAACCTCATCCTTCAGAGGAGGATTCTGTTCCTAAAGATTTGCAACTTATTTTGACCAAGCACAATTCTATTTTTGCTAAGCCATCATAATTACCGCCTCACCACTCTCATGACCATGATATTCCTTTGTTACCTAGAAATACACCACCTAAAATTAGATTGTACTGGTACCCTCATGCTCTTAAGTCAAAAATTAAGAAGTTAGTACAGGAATTGTTAAAAGCCAACATCATTTGACCAAACAATGATCCTTACTCTTCTCTAATTTTACTAGTGTGCAAGAAATATGGATCCTAGTGGTTGTGTATCGATTACTAAGAGCTCAATAAATTCACAATCAAGGATAATTTTTCTATTCTAGTGGTGGATGAATTACTATATGAACTTCATGGGACTATGTATTTTTCCAAACTTGACCTTCGATCGGGGTACCATCAAATCAAGCTCAAGGATGAGGACATTCCCAAGACTACTTTTCGTACTCATGAAGGTCACTATGAGTTTTTGGTAATGCCATTTGGCTTGACTAATGCCCCTTCAAATTTCCAAAGCCTCATGAACAACATTTTTTACCCATTCCTTTGAAAGTTCATCCTAGTCTTCTTTTATGACATTCTGGTGTATAGTTGCTCATGGGAAGAGCATCTTATTCATGTGAATCAGACTCTCTATTTGTTGGCACAACATCAACTATATTCTAAGCATTTAAAGTGTTATTTTGGGTTGATAGAAGTGGAATACTTGGGACACATTATCACTAAGGAGGGCATAAAAGTTGACCCCAAGAAGATCCAAGTGTTTCAATATTGGTCGAAACCTCACACTCTCAAAGGTCTTCGAGGATTTTTAGGACTTACAGGTTATTACCATGAATTTATTCGTAACTATGGTAAAATTGTTGCTCCCCTAACTTCCATTTTAAAGAAGGATTATTTTACTTGGATGGGACCTACTAAATAGGTATTCCTAGAATTGAAGCATGCTATGACCACTATGCCTATTTTGGCCATGCCAAATTTCTCCAAACCATTTATCATTGAAAGTGATGCTTCAGGTTGTGGTATTGGTGCCATGTTGATGCAAGAAGGGAGACCCTTGACCTTCACTAGTAAAGCTCTCTAGCCATAATTTGGGAAAATCTACGTATGCCAAGGAGATGATGGCAATTCTACATGTAGTAACCAATTGGTAATTGTACCTCATCAAGCATAATTTCTCTATTAAAATAGACCATCAAAGTCTCAAATACTTTTTGGAGCAATGGGTTTCCACCCCTAAACAAAAAAAATGGGTCCCTAAACTCATGGGCTATGATTATGATATCACCTATAAGAAGAGCAAGGATAATATTGTGGCCAATGCTCTCTCTCACCAATTTGAGCCTCTTAGTATATTGTGTGTCATTTCATTGCCAATTCCCCAATGGATCAATTTATTACTCCAGGAGGTACTTTAGGATTTTGAATTATAGACTTTGGTTGTTTCCCTACACACTAAGCCTACTTCATGTCCAAGCTACACTTGGTATAGTTAATATTTGCATTACCATCAACACCTTGTTGTTCCCCACAAGTCCCCACCATGGGAACTTCTCATTATAGAACTGCATGCTACCCCATCTGTCTGTCATTCAATATTTCTCAAAACATACGAATGACTTAAATGCACTTTTTTTGAAATGGTATGAAAAGGAAATTCAAGATGTTGTGGCAGCTTGTGATACCTATCAATGGATGAAATGTGCAATGGTGTGTTCTCTAGGAACTCTTCAACCCTTAACATTCCTGATCAGGTTTGGATAGATATTTCTATGGATTTTATTAAAGGATTACCTAATTCTAGAGGTAAATCTGTTATCTTCATGGTAGTGGATTGTCTTTCAAAATATGCTCACTTTTGTTCCCTATCCCATCCTTACACAACATCCACCATTGCTCAAATTTTCCTTGATTCTTTATTTTGCCTTCATGGTCAACCCTCCTACATTATGTCCTATTGTGATCCAACCTTCACTAGTCACTTATGGCAAGAATTGTTTAAGTTGCAGGGAACTTAACCCAAAATTATTTCAGTTTATCATCCAAAAATATATGGCCAGATGGATATTGTCAATAAATATTTTGAAATATAATTTCATTGCTTTATCTTTTATCATCCTATGCATTAGGTGAAATGGCTTCCTTTGACCAAGTGGTGGTACAACACTTCCTATCACACATCAACCAAGGTTACTCCTTTTGAGGTAGTTTATGGGCACCCTCCACCCATGCCTTCCTCCTACACTTCAGGTAGCTCCAAGGTCCAGGTAATCGACACTACTCTCAGTCAACATGTCGATGTCCTCCATCAAATGAAGATGAATTTGGATACGATCCATAACCATATGTACCAATAATCTGACCAACACCATTTTGAGCATAGTTTTGATGTGGGTGATATAGTTTTCCTTCACTTGCAACTGTACAAATAGTTGTCCCTCCAGATTTTTCGGTACCAAAAACTTGCTATAAAATACTATGGGCCCTACCAGGTGTAACATCGAATTTGTGCCATAACCTACAAATTGACCCTTCCACCTACATCCAAGCTCCATCCTATTTTTCATGTTTTGTCTCTCAAAAAAGTGGTGGGAAATTAGGTACAGGTTAAATCTACACTTCCAGAGTTAGATGAATAAGGTTCTTTCTTGCTTGAACCCAAATAGTTGTTGGTCAAACTTGCACTCTCTGCAACCACATAATTATTGAAGTTCTTATTCAATGGTGTGGACTCCAGGTAGAAGATGTTACATGGGAGTCTCTCCATCAGCTCCAAAAACAATTTCCTCACCTTCAACTTTGAGGACAAATATTTTTGAAGGGGAATAACATGTTAGGATCCCATCCTAACATTATTTTGTAATTCTCATTATTATGTAATGACCCACTTCCAACATGGAGGGATTCTATTATAATATTATTTTGTAATACTTTGTAATGTATGTGGAAATTAAGGTACATAGCCAAGTGGTTCCATCGCATGTAACCGTTATCAATATTGTAATCGATGTTTGGTAGAAGATTCTAGCTTGAGTGGCATTTTGCATGTAATCCAACTCTTGATCCTTTAGGTACGATTACATGCAGCTTTATCTTGAGCCTTTAAAAGGCATGAAGCCATGTACAAATGTATCTTTTTACAAGTTAATTAAATATTGAAGGAGGTTTCCCTCTTGAAGAGGCCTATGATTTTGAGTTATTTATGAAATTTTTTTAATTATGCAATTACCTTTTGCATAGTATTATTCTATTATTGCATGTATTTCAGTTATCTTTTAGTATTTTGTGTGTGTGATATATATTTCAATAGTAGGTTCCTTATAGAACATCTAAGGAGACAGTTGCAAAACAGAGGCAAAGAGGAGAAATATTAGAGGTGAGCATCATTGTTTGAGATATCTTTTGCAAGCAAGTGGAGCTTTCAATTCAGGTGTTTCCTTTTTGAGTTTGATCATATCTTGCTTTGAAATGTTGTTTACATTTTCTCTCTTCTACCTTGTATATTTACTGTAATCTACATTGCTAGATTTATATTTATATTTCACTTCCCCATGATCGTCTACTTTGTTTTATGTTCTCTCCTTGTATCAAAGTTTGTTGGTTCATTTAAGGGGTGCAATGTTCTTTCCCTTCACATCCTATCCTCTCATTTCGCTATAGGGATGCATGTTGGTATTTTTGTTTGAATTTTTTTATTCTATTTGTGATCTTGAGTGAAGGTGTACGTTTGTGTAACTTTAGCTTGCTTTATTTGGTGTTTGTATCATTTTATTTCACTTGAGTGGAGTGCCTTTTCATTTATGCTTTGGTTTGTATTGAGGGAGTGTCAATCCTTTCCTTTTTGCAGGTTGGTGTCTGTCATCCTATGGAATCATTTGGATTGTTAGAATCACTTTTTTGTTGGTTCACGTCTTCCCTTGAAGTTTCATAGCCTCTTGAGTTTGAGTGCTTGCTTTGGTTTTTATTTTACAGCCTTTACTTCACTGGTGTGGTTGCTTAGAATTTTCTTATATTTTATGATCATAGTTGATCTTATGCTCTTTTTTTAAGTTTAAACTTCATTAAATAAATTATTGGTGTGTTTAATTAGAGCTTAAAATAATGTAGATGGTTCTATTTGAAGATTTATTATTTCTTTATAGATAATATAAATGGCTTTATGTTCTAGTTAGATTTTCAAAGAATACTGATGGTTCTTTGTTTAAGTTAAAGCTTCATCTTATTAATAATATAATGGACTTATGTTTTAATGTAAGCTTTACTCTTTGTAAAGAATGCATATGTTATTGTTGGTAATTTTGACATTATGCCACATTGGGATTTTTTATGAAATTTATAATTTCTCATTGTAAAAGTGATATATAAATATTAATCTCATAGTATAGTGCTTCGGCCAGTCGAATGTGTTGCAGTATTTTTGTGTGTTAGTTTTCCTTTTAATTTTCATGAATTTTGTACAAGACGAATTGTTTAACAAATGGATGTCATCTGAAGTCGTCAAGGAAAACGCGTTTAAAAAGTTCAATGTAAAAAGTAATGGTAGCATTGTTGCCCTTCCCCAGAGAAAATAGGTCTACATTTATGTCAAGGGAGGAGCAAATATACGTTCACCCCGAAAGCATAGTGATGGACTCATTCACCCCCATTTGAGGGCGAACGTAAGTTTTCAAAAAATAAGATAATGTGTTTGGTAAAAACACTTTCGCCTCATGAGAGGGGGTAAAGTACCTTTCACCCCTTGTTAGGGTGAAAATACATTCAAACAATTAAGTTCTAGGCAGGCCCAAAATTGAAATGCAAAGCCAAAATAAAGGAGTGCATTCACCCCAAGGTTGGGGTAAACGGCGAAAGCATCGTTTGCCCCACTTTGGGATGAACGTTCTCAAAGAAGTGTGTTGACTAGTCAAGAGTGCTTTTGCCTCATATGAGGGGTTAAAGTCCCATTCACCCTTACCTAGGGTGAAAGCCAAATGAAGATGATATTGGATGAACATGAGAAAAATAACAAAACACCAAGAAAGTGTTAAAAATTCAACTTTGCATTCACCCAAAGAGAAGGGTGAAAATATATTTCACTCTTCCTTTGGGAAAACGTACATATAAGGCATAAGGTGTGGACCCTACTTTGGTGCACATTAAGAAAAATGAAAAGTTGAAAGTGCTTTCACCTCGGAGGAGGGGAAAACATCCCATTTACCCTTCATTGGGGTGAAGCTACAAGAAGAATGACTCAATAAAGGCGTCGAAGGCTATTTTTTTTGGGTGAATATTGAAAGAGATGGGGCATTGAAAATTCAAAATTATGTTTTCCCCAAGTGGAGGGCGATGGCACCCTTTGCCGCTTTCAGGGGTGAACTTATATTTTAATAATAAAAGACATCCTATGTAAAGCACTTTCATTCTGGGAATAAAGGTAAGGCTTTTAGTTATCTCTTCTAAAGGTGAAATGACACAATAATGGCTCGAAGAATCAAGCATAAAATTGAAGGAGTAATAAGATGTTTCTACCCAATTTTTTTTCTAGAATTGAATGCTATTGTGACAAGGAAATAAATGCAAGAGGCACCCTCTCCACTAGGGAGTGTGATTAAGGAGTAAATGCTAATAATTAAAGGTGGTGTGTTTGCTCATTGCTCAATTCTACTTTTGATGATAACAAAGGTTTTCGAAGGTGCTCAGTTTAGGTGAATGAAATAAATTAAATGATTGGGGAAAGGATTAATTGAAGTTATTGATTTTCAAGAGTTCCAAGACATCCTGCATAGGGGTGAATTTCCAAGGAGCAATGGAGACATAAAGTCAATGACCAACTTTGCAATTTTCCATGCAGCGACACCCAAATATGTTGATTTCCTGGAGATTTTATCTTAGAAACTAGATTGCTATCTTAGGAGGAAGATTTTCAAAGAATTCAAGGAGGAATTTCTTCATAGAGGTTCATGATCCATAAACATTTTGTCTTTTGTGCATTTAATGAAAGAGGTGAAATCCTCTATAAATACTAATCATTTCAATGTAATAAAGGGCAGATAGACATTCTACAAAAAAACTATTCAATTTTTTTGTGTAATAGAAGAGACTTGGCTTCTAATTTTGCAAGCAATTTTTATGTGTGATTACTTTATGTTTTAAGCATTTCTATTATATATTCATGTCTATTATCTGCTGCTAAATTCAAATTTTGCATCTGGATTTGAATACTTTCGATGAGGGAGTGAGTACTAGAATGCAATCCTGGAAGTTATCTCTATGGAACTGTAAGTAAATTCTTTGCCTTTTCTCCATCTTATGTTGCTACCATGCTTGGTTGGAATTCCTGCTAGTAGTCTATCCCTAATCCTACATCTTTATCCTGTGGCTATATTTCCCATTTCTTTCTGTTATTTCTAATTTCTTTCCTACAACTCTAGTCTTAAACTAGTGTAATATTAGTAAGGGAGCCAACCCTATCTAGATATTAGCACGAAGGACATTTCTTTCCTCCAGCATTTCAATTTTGGTCATGTCTAGGATGCACAAATACACGTTTTGTATTTTAGGTAGATATTTGACCAACAGTTTTTGGAATGCCCAATGGGACTCACAATCTCTGTCCTAATAAGATCCATAATCGATGGGACAAATATATCTCAAGTTGACTTCAAAAGTTCCACTTTCAATAGTATCAAGGTTTGATGTTCACCTTCATGCTGAATAGTTAGAACATCTGGTGACTTAGCTACACCCAGAAAAATTTGAACGTGAAGGTAAAAAAAGTTATACTTCATGATCACAAGATCGAAGGCCAAAAATCTTGAATACCCCATCGAGTTCTATGAACTTGACATCCAAAGGCTAGGGTAACATCCTCAATTAGCTACTTTTCCCCATACATCATTTGCAACATCCTCATAGTTAGCTAGTGTGTTTTTCGTACCTTCAAGTCCAGTTAGCACCACTAATAGCATCCCACATCCTCAAATATATACACCAATCCACATGGCTTAGAACCCACCACCATAGAAAACATAGCCATCTAGGTAGTTTCCAGCATGGAATAGCTCAGGAGCTCTAAATTTACAAGCTCATAATCCAGTCCCTCAAGCAGCATTAAAAGCTTTACCTACCTATGATGGTATTGGTAAGACCACTTATGAGCACATCCAAGATGTGGCTTCTTTGGTGATGATTCACGGTATTATAGATGAGGATATTATGGTGAGATTACTAGTGTTATATCTTCGAGAAAATTTGTTATATTGGTATCGATATTTTCCACCCACCACTATTGTGACATGGGATCAATTGGTGTAATTTCTAATCAAGAATTTTCATGAACAAACTAATCCATTTTCCTTGCTACATAAATTTATAACTATTCAAAGATATCTACAGGAGGAGATAGTGGAATTCAATGTTAGGTTCACCCAAAGCTGGAAGAGAGTTCTTGATGGCCTTCAGACCACTCATGAGCAAGTTGTGTCTTACTATCTTTGGGCCTTCAACTCAAACATTGGTATGGCGGTCTGACAAACCAATATAAATACTTTTCCTGATCTATATACGCAAGCGTAGAAGATCGAATCATATTTGATCACCATAGGTAAGCTTCCCCCAAAGGTGACTATACCCATCCATCTTGATCTTCCACAACATTTTTATTCAAGTTAATTTTTTTAGCCTATACCTTCTATGTACCTGATCCCCTCATGGAGCTTAGGTCCACCTCAAATTATCCCAATCCTAGTTCCATAACTCCCCGCTCCAAACATTTCGTAATTACCTATGCTAGTCGTGTCACAGTTGCTAGTACTGGTTCATTTTCCAGCACTACCATCACCACCTATTCCATTGTTATTGCCTACCCCATCAATACCCCTACCTTTACCAGCACCTTTTGCACCCTCAAATCCTAATCCTTACATAAAATTATTACAAGAAATGCAAACTATTAATTCGGTTTTAAGGACAATATCGAACAAAATCACTATAATTAAGAAAAAATAAGCTGAACCTGACTTTCGGTCAAGGAGGTTTCAAACACCACCAATTACAAGGGAGCAAACAACCACTAGCAAGGTCTCTAATAGGAACACAACTATGTTGGCAAATGAAGAAACTAGTACATTGGAGAGAGTGTAATGGTGCTCCACCTGCAATGATCCTCGTGGAGAAGACACGTGTATGGTTCATCTAAACTATGTACAGATGTTAGCAGAAATTTCTATTTGTGGGCAAGTTAATATCATAATGGAAGCTAATAATAATTTTATGGTCCCCTATTTAGAGTAATTTTTAGTACTTACAAGGGCTAGGAAAAAGTCAGTGACTGTTGATCCTATAGAAATGGAGCCTTTGAAGGTTCTTGTTGAACAGAAGGTACAAAATAAAAAAGTGCAACCGCAAGCGAAAGTACTTGGAGTAACAACAAAGTAGTAGGATTTTGTCTTATTGAAGAATATATTGCCTAAGCAAGATCAATAAAAATTGTTGACAAAAGCATCAACTTCACATCCTATAGCCGCTCTAGTGCAAATAGAAGAGAAAGAACAAGCTAAAGAGCATCTCAAATACCCCTCATTAACTAAGTGGCAAAGGATGGAAGCTACTAAAAAGTATTAGAATCAGTATGAGCAGGCTATAGAAGAAAATATTCTTGGTACTTCCAATTATAATATTGTTGAGGAAATAAAGAAGATTCTGGTAAAGGTGAGTTTATATGATGCACTATTGTTACCTGGGTAAGTTGATTTATTGCAAGAATCTCACAAATCTGCAAAAGATCCAAAGAATAGCCATTCCTAAATAGTGTTAGCACAAACGCTACCAACTTCTACCACTAGAAATAATAGACCACCTCCATTCTATTTGTCTCTCAGAATGGAAGGGTGGGCTGTACATAATTGTATGATTGACTTCGATGCCATGACTACTATCATGCCAAAGGCAGTATGTGAAGTCATGGGGATGGAGTACATAAGAATAATTCTATGGGTATTGTAGTTTGATGGGACCCAGGTTAAAACAATGGGATTAATCAAGGATATTCCTATCATTCTACACAACATGCCATAAATCATTGTCATTCAAGAAGTAGTGGTGGTTGCTCTGGAACCATACTTTAGCATGTGTCTCTCTAGGGAGTTCATAGAAAAACTAGGAGGACACATTTCCTTATACTATTCACATTTATAGATCTCGTTCAAAGGAAGGAGAATCCACATCTATAATGAAAATCCATCCACTTGTCATATAGAAAAGTTGGAAGAAGAAAATTTCACTGGTGTAGTCAACATGATGACGAAAGAATTACAAGAGGTGGACTTGATGGAAGAAGCTCTTGGTGAGATCCACCTTGAATATGAGTTCTCATTGATGTATTTCAATGTGATGGTTGAAATGGACATCCATATTTATACCATAACTAAACCTGAGCAGTCTAAAGAAGAATTTTTTGATTCCCCAGAACCAGTTTTAGACCATATATGGAAGTTGTATTTTAATGGTGCAAGGTGCAAGAACAACACAGGGGCTAGTATTTTCTTATTTCTCCTTCGTGTTTGCAAAATACCTATTCATATTGGTTGAATTGGAGCTACACAAATAATTTTTCCAAATATGAAGTGTTCTATCTTGGTTTGAAGAAAGCTGAAAAGTTGGGCATAAAACAGCTACAAATTTTTAGAGATTCTAAGCTCATCATTAACCAGAATACAAACAAGTGTGTTTAAAAGTAGAACTATTTTTAGGCCTACCATAACAAGGTATGATATTTTTTTCATTCCTTTATAGAATTAAACATTCAGGCAATTTCATGGGGTCAGAACAAACATGTAGACATCCTAGCTTCTCTAGGTGCTAATTTTTCTCCTGTGGAGTAAGTAGTCAGGAAATCCAAGACTGTGAGGGTAATTTATAGACCCTCAGTCCCTGATAAAAACCTTATTAGTAAGTGTTCAACAATTATGAACAAATAATCATTTTTTTTATTAAGGAAGCTGCAAGTGTAGATGACAGAATATTGGTCAAAGAGGAAATGGAGGGGATTATTCAGCTAAAAAATAATCACATTCCTAGGGGACTGATTTTTCTTGAAAGTTTATTTGATCAAAATGATAAGGCCGAGAAACATAATATCAAGGTGGATGTGAAAGAATACAAGGAAATTTAATTAGAGCCTAAGAATATTATCAAAGTCGAAACAGACTATACATCAAAAGAACTCGATGACATTAAAAATTTGTGTTATGAATTTCCAGATATCATCGCTTGGAGTTACCATGATCTTAAGGGTTATGACAAGAATGTAATGCAGCACACCATTGAACTGTAGGAGGGGTTCAAGCCTTTTTGACAGAAACAACATGTTAATCCTAAAATTGAGGTGCTCATGAAGGCAAAGTTGTTAAAAATTTTGGAGGCCAAAATAATTTATCCAATTAAGCACTCTACATGGGTGGTGAAGTTGGTTCTAGTTTGGAATAAAAATGGAGATATTCACTTATGCATAGACTTTAATAATCTGAACCAAGCATCCTTGAAGGATCACTATCATTTATTTTAGATTGACCAAATTCTACACATAGTCGCTGGGGCTCAAAGATTTTCATTATTAGATGGTTTTTTGGGTTACAATTAGATGTGGATGAAAGATGAGGACCAGTATAAAACTACATTCACTATAAAATGGAGCACTCTCACCTATTAGAGAATGTCGTTTGGCCTTTCAAATGCTAGTGCCACTTTTCAAAGGGCTATGGACGTTACTTTTGGTGAGTTATTAAACTATATTATTATGATCTACCTTGAGGGCATGAGTGTATTTTCACATCGCAGGGAGGAGCACGTTTCTCATTTGAGGCAAGTGTTCAAAAAATATCAAGAATTCAGGATTTCCATCAACCCAAAGAAGTCAATTTTTCACTGTCAAAGAAGGAAAACTCTTCGGACATGTGATTTCACAATAAGGACTGGTGATTGATCCTATGAGAGCTGAGGTGCTCTTGAAATTACCACTACTAGTTAGAAAGAAGGATCTACAATCATTCTTTGGCCAAATCAATTTTATTCAAAAGTTTATTATTGATTTTGCCCAGGTTGTAAAGCCAATGACTAAAATTTTGAAGAACTTAGAATTTAAATGGACCGAAGTGAGATGACAGGCATTTCAAGAAATCAAGGAGAGAATCACTCAAGTGCCAGTATTAATTAACCTAAATTATTCAGAATATTTCATCCTCTATGTAGTAGGTGAACAAGAAAGTTACGCTATTATTCTCACACAGAAACAAGAATATGGAGATGAAAATCCAATTGCCTTATTGAACCAAGTGATTTCATCGCACCAAGAAAAGTATAATTTCATTGAAAAATAGATGTATGAAGTTATGAATTCGTTGAATAAATTCTAACATTTCATTTCACAGAGCAAGACGGTCGTCTATGTCATACATCCAGATGTCAAAATTTTCATTCTCTAAGGATAATTAGGTGATAAAAGAGCAGGTTGTGTCTCAAAGATTCAAGAATATGATGTGGAGATCTGACCAACTAAGTTAGTTCATGGATGAGCTCTCTGTCAATAACTAGTTAAAAGTGCAACTTTTGGATCACTAACTTTGGTACAGGATGAGGAGATCAACGAAAGAAATTTTGTAAATCAATCTACTATTGATCGTGATTGGATAGAGGACCTTATCAAATTATTTACATCTGGGAAGTTTCCATTACATCTTGATGCTTCACAGCATCGAAGATTCATACTGAAAGAAGTTAAGTATGTCCTATTTCCAAGTGGGTTGTTCCATATGAATATAGATAGAGTACTCGTCATATGTGTGAAGGAGGCAAAGAAGCAAAATATATTGGAGTAATTCCACTCTAGCTTATCTGGTGAACATTATGCAGGAAGGCCTATGGCCTTGAAGATCATCCAAGCCAAGTATTTTTTGCCTACTCTTTTTGTAGATGCACACAAGGTGAGCCAAAGTTGTGACAATTGTCAATAGTATGTTGGTAGGAATAAGAAAGCATCTTTGTCCTTACACCTGTTTCAAGTGGAAGCGACATTTCAGCAGTGGGGTCTGGATTTTATTGGAGTGATTGATCCTCATTTGTTGGCTGAGCATAAATATATCTTAATAGTGATATATTATTTCACCATATGGGTTGAGGCCATTCGAACTAAGAAAGCTTATCAGGCTATAGTTATCTCCTTCCTGGAGGGACTGATTTACTCATTTTGGTGTTCCAGATGCCATTGTAATAGATAAAGAGACCCCATTCATAGGGGAGAATATAATTGAATTTGCAAGCATGGAATTTATCTAAAAATTTTGTCTAACTATTATCCATAGGAAATTTTTTTGGCCAAATCCACAAACAAAAACTTGCTACAGATCTTAAAAATTACATTGGAAAACAATAAAATAAGTTGGTACTTATTGCTGAATCAGGCTCTGTGGGCAGATCGTATATTAGTAAAGAAGTCTATTAAAGCCTCTCCTTACTCCTTGGTGTATGGAAAAGTAGTTCTACCCACTCAAATTTAGCTACCTGTCCTCCAAACATTGTAGTTGTTCAAAGATGAAGGTGATGAGTTTGATCCCATGAGCGCAAGCTTGGCTCAATTGTTGCAACTGGAGGAGGAGAGAGAAAAAGTGTATGAGGCTTTCATCGAACAAGCTAAAGTGACACAAAAGTGGTTTGAAAAGAAGATAATAGAATGCAAGTTTTAGGTGGGAGATCTGGTTCTTAAATGGAACAAGATCTAAGCCAATCCAGGGAAGCACCACAAGTTTGATGTGATCTGGGAAGTTCCATTTCAGATTTATGTAGTGAATTCGATGAATGAATATTATCTTAAAGATATGGATGGTTGGGATCTTTCAATTCCAGTTAATGGTCTTCATCTAAAGGCTTATTTTCAATGATCAGATTAAGAGGTATGAGGTGTAAATATGTATATATTTTATTTATAGGAACTTTGTTGTTTTATAATAGTCTGATTTAAAAAAAAAAAGGAAAATCAAAGCTTACAATGTAAGTACATGAGGGCCAATTTTAAAATTGCAAAGTGTGGTAAAGTGCTTTCGCCCAGAGGGAAGGGTGAAAACCACATTTGGAGGCAAATGCATCTTGTAAGATGGAAGATTATATGGAGGTGCCAGGTAACTAGAATGAAGGTAGTAAAAGGGGCTTTCATCCCAAATGAGGGGTGAAACTCCCATTCACCCTTTGTTGGGGCGAAAGCATTTTATAAATATTTAAAATACTAAATTACAATGCCCATATCATTTTATTTTAAAAGAAATCTTTCACCTTAAATTTAGAGCCTAAATCTTCCATGTTGTTCGTCAAAGCAAACATGGTTTATAATAGCAAACGTACCTTGGTAGGCAAAAGAGAAGAATAGTCAACTATGCTTTAAAATTAAAAAAAATCATGGGGCGCGCTCCCAAAAGGGGGAAAGAAAAGTAGGAGTTTTCACAACTCTATTATTAAAAGGCTTTGAAAAAGAGAAAAAAAAAAAGGGAAAAAGAGAGAAAGATAAAGCAAAGATTTAATAAAGCTTTTAAATTTCATTTTCTTTTTCATAACGCATGAAAATAAAAAAACTCTAGTTGAAAAAGCTTTAAAAAGGTGTTTTTTTTAAATAGGGTGAAAAATAAAAGGCTTGTAAATATTTTATAAGGGAGACATCACCATGAATTAGAATAAATAGGTGAAAGATACTTTCAAAGCGAAAGGATAAGAGACCAAGCGTGTCCCAAAGGCGTTTTCACCCCTCCATTACTTTTTTGGAGAATAATATTTTTTTTAAAGTGCAATCAAATTTTTAAGAGCGCCCTCTCAAAGTGATTTCACCCTCTGACACATGGTAGATTTTGGGAGATGTGCATGCACATTAATGACATTTTTGGAGTAGTTAATTTAAAATGTGCACCTGAATTTGTGTTGGAAGGCGATTTGGCATTCCCAAGGAGTGAAATCTCACACTACCGGAAGAAGTGTTCATTGGTCCGCAGGTGACAGATTTATTTTTTCAAGATAGTTTTAGTAGCCAAGGTACATTTTCAAAGACATAACATAGCAAGAAGGGCACGCTTTCCAAAAATTATTTTGTACCGAATTACATTCACTTATTTTTAACCATTGGGATCAGTTATGATTGAGGGAAATAAGGCGTGTGCCCTCCTAAATATACTAGGAATATTTACAACATTTACTCTAGTGGTTGGCATGCATTCTATAAATAAAACATAGGTAAATTCGCTCATAAGTTAAAACTATTTAAAAAAAATATGTCGGTGTGTTTTCAAGATTTTGGTTGTAAAAATTACAGAGGATTTTTGGTATTGTAGGAGTTGATAGAATGGGTAAAAAATTAAAGTTAGAGAAGTTGCAGAGCCCAAACAGTCAAAAAGAAAAGTAGAATGCGGGTCAAAGTCCAAGAAATCCTGCAGGAATGAAAATGTGGATTTGGATCCATACTCTTGACACTATGGCAGAGGTTGGGGACTGCTTGATCACAAAAAAGGGTGTGGTGAAGCTCCGATAAGATGTAGAATTTGCTATGAATCAGGGATTGATTATGGATAGCCATTTTACTACGTCATTATATACATAGTTATTTTGGTATATGTATACACCCGTACACCCTTACCTAGAGATGGTAAAATTAATTTCTAGATTTTATAATCCAGCTACCAGGGCTGTTTGAAAAGCCAATGGGGAGGTGCTTTTATCTATTTTTGTTGCTAAAGTGAAGGAAGCATTTGCATGTGGGTTAAATCCCCCATATGATATGATTTTCAAGAAGCTGCAAATCAATGAGCAAGAAGAAATATATGTTTCTACTATGATAATGCATCAGTTCATGGAGACATAGCTAATAAAAGAACCACAACTAGGGCAACTATTGAATCTTCTAAAGCCTTTATTTGAATTCAAGAGCCCAAACTTATTTTCAATGCTAGCATGGGTTGTTGATCTTTCAACCAATTCTATATTTAACAAGTGGTAGGTGGCGCTTATGTAATGTATATCACAAGTAGATTTTTATGCTCTAAGGTCCATGAGGAGGGACACGAATCTGAGTTATTTTCATAGGGCTGATTTTATATATCAAAAAATGCAAGTTCAATTGGAGAAGTTGAATACTAGATGTTGTGGCTGATCCACAACACACCCCAAAATTGGGGACCCACCTTTTTTGCATGCTTTCAAAGAAAACTGCAGTAGCCCAGATGCTAAAAAAATCAAGAAAAAAGCAAAAATTTCACTAAGGAGAAAAAGTGTCACGATATCGCGAAATGTCGCTCTGTCCAAGCCGAAAATAAAAAGTTGTCATGATATCACGACATGTCGCTCTGTCGCGGTCAAAAATAAAAGGTTGTCGCGATATCGCGAAATGTCGCTCCATCGCTGCCGAAATGAAAAAACATCGCGATATCACGACATGTTGCTCCGTCGCGACCGAAAATGAAAAAATGTCATGATATCGCGACATGTCAAGCTTTCGTGGCCCAAGCAAGCAAGAAGAGGCATTGATCAAAAATTGTCACGATTTCGTGATGTGTTGTGAAATCGTGGTCCAAAGAGGAGAGAGAAAGGCAGAATGGAAAATTGTCGCGAAATCGTGACATGTCACAAAATTGCGGTCAAACCAGTCAAAAGGGGCACGAAGCAGAAAAGTGTCACGATTTTACGACAGGAAGCAGCGAAGTGGTACAGAAGGAAAATATGTCACGATTTTGTGACATGTCACGTTTTCGCGGCCAAATGCAGCAAGACAGCCCGAAACAGAAAAGCGTAGCAATTTCGCGATAGGTTGCGGCCGAAGGCATACCAAGTGAAAAACGTCACGATTTCGTGACAGGTTGTGGCCGAAGGCGTACCAAGTGAAAAACGTCACGATTTCGCAACAGGTTGCGGCCAAAAGCGTACCAAGTGAAAAAGCATCACGATTTCGCCACAAAAATCCGCAAGATATCTCTGAACGAAAAAGCATCGTGATTTTGCAACAGGAAGCAGTCGAGGTGTACGGAGATGAAAAACATCACGATTTCACGACAAGAAGCAGCCTCACAGCTCAAAATAGAAAAACGTCATGATTTCGTGACAGGTTGCATTGGCAAGGCTGCTGGCAGGAAAATGTCGCGATATCACAACATGTCACGTTTTCGTGGTGAAAGCAAAGGAGCAAAGCTGCATGCATAAAAACATCATGATTTACATGGGGCCATTACAGAACATGTAGGAAAGCACTGAACACATGGCACAAAGGCATGAGGGTCATGATAACGCTTCAGATCGACAGTTATAGTTCATAGAGAAGATCTCAAGCACAAAATCAAAAAGCAATGGAAAGGCGGGGAAGGTGAAACGAAGTAGTCTGGAAGACGAAACGAACCGTCGTGGAAGGAGAAGCAATTTTCCAGCAAGTATAAAATGCAGAGGCACAGGTTGATACAGTGGTCGGAAACCACTATGAGCAGGTTGTAGAGTTGAGGGTGATTAGCCGTTCTGAGCCTGCTGTGGAGTGCTTTTCTTCCACTTTTGCTGGTTTTGAAGAAAAACTAGAGATTCTACTATTGTAACAAGACATATTTTTAATGCAGAATTGTTCAAAAATTTTCATTTTATGGGCAAGAAAGGAGTCATTTTTTGCATGCAAGATTAAATGTTTATTTTTCCTTTTCATATTTTAGGCTTGTAAATGTAGTTGATGCAAGTATTTTCTTGGTTGCTGCATGTGAATGCTTAAATCTAAAAACCTCATTCAAAATCCCTAGGAGCCAGCACCTAGCTTATCCGGATTGTGCTTGTTTTGCAGGTCCAATAGGTTAGGTTGCATGCATGAAAACCTCATATCTTCGGTTTTGTCGGAATAGGATAGCATCATACTGAAGGCATTTTATTTATTTTTTTTCTGCACTTTACTTTCCAAAATCTGTTACTTTATTTTGCAGTCATTAAAATTAAAAAAATAAAAATTCAAAATTCCAAAATAATTGCACCATTGCGTAGGTTATACTTCATACTTTCAATACGCACTTTGAAATTTCATTTTCGGAGTTGTTTAGTATTTTTCAAAATTCACCGAAGTTGTTGTTTTATTGTAGATCTTTAAAAATCTGAAAATGGAAATTTTCATTGCTGGGCCGATTCACATTTGTTTATTCTGGTTTAAGGAACAATCACTAAAACTTCATGATGAAATAAACCAACATTGCCCCTTGTTTATAGTTACTTGCAATCACTAAGGTGTTCCAAGCATTTAAATTGAATATCTTTATTTGAGATTACTAATACTCAGTTGCAAATGCTAATATAGCGGAGACCTTGGAGAAGTTGTTGGTTTGACTTCTTTGCAAGAGGGGATTTGGAACCCAAAATCCTAAAGAAGAGTATACGTTCACAAGTGTGTGAAAATACCACACAAAATTTTGGTGCTAGAAGGAGGGCCTGAGCCGGTTTATTTCAGATTGATTTAAATGCTATAGGGATTTAAATTTTGAATATTTCATGCCCTATTGATTATTATCTTTAGCCCTCTTTTAACAATACAACTTTGTACTGTTAAAAGGAGGACATGAATTGCTATGCACTTTCCTAATGCTTTGATTGTTCATACAAGAATAATGTGATTTGATTTGATTTATAAAAAAAATAATAATAATAAATAAATAAAAGAGAAATTTTTGGGTATTAAAGTTATATTATTGAAGATTCACTAATGGCTATGTTTTCACCATGGATGACAGGTAGCCCATTGAACATACCAGGAGTTCAACATTATTTTCCCATTGGTTTTGAGAGATGTCTTCCTCGATTTTTGTCTAACGGGACAAATACTGCAGGAGAACACATTCAAGCATTCAAATTTGTTGTGAATCACTTAACAATTTGGCATGATGATGTTGTTTGTAAAATGTTCCCTTACACCTTGGACAAAGTGGCATTTGATTGGTTTACAAGTCTGCCCTTAGGGTCTATCACTTCTTGGGCTCAACTAGAGGCAGCATTTCTTAATCAATTCAACAAAAAGCAAGTTGACCCAATTCGCATGTATGAGCAGTTTTTCACTATTAAAAAAGGACCAAGTGAAAATGTGAAGTCATTTTCTAAAATATTCTTTGGATTATATGCTCAATTAGTGAAATTTTATGCTCTTCAAGAAGAAATGGCTCTCCAAATATATGTAAATGCTCTTGACCCACTCATTTCCACATATTTGCGAGGGATGCCTCAAATCACATCTTTGTCAGAAGCCTATACTCAAGCAATGGCAATTGAGCAACAATTGAGTTGTCAAAATTATGGTGGGGGTTTTGGATCGTATAATCTTCAATCATTTAATACATCCTTTACCCATCCAATGATTTATCCACCTCAACCAAATTCAAGTGTAAATCAATTTCAAAATCAACAATCATTCCCAAGCTTCAATCAATTTCAAAATCCTCAACCTACTATGCAAGATCAACCATCTTTCTTAAGTATGAATCAACTTCAAAATACTCATCTTGAATCAAAGGATATTTCTAAAATCAATTTTAATGATTTTCATAAGAATATGATTTTAGGCAAGGGAGGAGTACTAGATCCAACTAGTATTGAAACATGTGACAAATTGGAAACCCTTGACTCACCAAAAGATGAATTCTATGAGGATGAATCTGTTTCGGATGACATTGTTGAAAATGATGACCAAGAGGATCCACACCTTCCAAATTGTGATAAAATTGAATCATGGGTTACACATGTGGATTATGATAGCCTTATCAATTTGAATACAAGCAATAACCCAATTTTGGAAGTAATTGAACCATCTAAGGAAGGTGAAGATAAATTTGATGAGAAGCATGTTGATGAATTAAAAGATGAAGAAGAAATAGTTGAGCATCACAATTTGATTTTGAAAGATGATCATTATGATTCTTGGGAAGAGTATGCTCACTCCAAAACTGCTAATGAAATTTGTGTGCCTATTGATATGTAGGATAATACAATTGCCCTTTCATATGAGGATATTACAAGTCCTGTACAATCTAAGAATGTTTTGGAAGAAGTGTTGGAATCTCATCAAAAGTTGGAGAAGGATAATGATTTTACTACCTGTTGAGAAGCAACACACCCCCACTGAAAAATGAATTTCCATCCTTTGAAAATATTGAGCTTTCATTTTGCAGTAGGGACCCTCTTGATGTTTTTCAGGTTTTAATTCCAAATTTGCTTGCCTCCTTTTTAAAGTTGTGCTTTTATTTGCATCTGACTTTGATTTAGTTCAGAATTCATTTTTCAGATGTTAGGATCATTGTTGAGTAAACAAAATCTTTCACTGATATGAGAAAATGCAAAAAAACAGACAGATAAATTCATTGAAAATCAAAACTTTCCATTTTTGGCAAAGTCACGAAATCGCGACACTTCCATTTTTGGAAATGTCGCAAAATCGTGACAGGTTTCAGAAAAATCCGCCAAGTCAGAAAAACGTAGCGAAATCGTGACACTTCCATTTTTGAAAATGTCGCGATATCGTGACACTTTCCATTTTTGGAAATGTCACGAAATCGCTACAGGTTTGGAGAGAGAAAGCCAGAGTGTACGGAACGTCACGAAATCGTGACGTGTCGCGAAATCACGACAGTAGGAGGCAAAATGAGGCAAAGGACAAAACAGGTCACGATTTTGTGACATGTCGCATTTTTGCGGCTACGAGAGAGAAAAAATGACTAAGGCACAGAAAGGGCACGATTTCGTGACATGTCGCGAAATCGCGACATGTCACGTTTTCGCGGTGTCAAAAGGAGAAAAGGAAGCAAGTCGGAAACAGGTCACGATTTTGCGACAAATCGTGATGTTTTTCGATGAGGGGACCAGAGGCGTACGGACCGTCACAATTTCATGAAATCGCGACGGGTCCAGGGCAAAGAGGAAACAAAGAGAAATCAAAGTGAAAATCGACTAAGGCATGAAACAGGGCGCGATTTCGTGACATGTCGCGAAATCGCGACATGTCGCATTTTCGCTGCAGATGAAGGAGAAATAAGACAAGGCATGAAAGAGGTCGCGATTTCATGACATGTCGTGAAATCGTGACATGTCACATTTTCATGGTAGAAGGAGGAAAAATGAGGCAATGGACAAAACACGTCACGATTTCGCGACATGTCACATTTTCGCGGTAGCATAAAGAAGAAATCGGCTAAGGCAAGAAACTGTAGCAAAATCATGACAAGTTTCGGCACAAGGAAGCAAAGGAGAAAGTGTAGCGAAATCGCGATGTCGTGATTTTGTGACATCGCGAAATCACGACGTTTTTCGCAGATGGAGCCCAGGGCGTACGGACTGTCACGATTTTGCGACATGTCGCGAAATCGCGACAGGTCCAAGTCAAAGCAGTAAGCTGCCAAAAGAATGGAAGAGAAAATGGTTAAGGCAAAAACATGTCGTGAAATCGCGACAAGTTTGGCACAGGGAAGCAAAGGCGCAAACATGTCGCGAAATTGCGATGTCGCGAAATCGCGACGTTTTTAAGAGAAAGTGCCGAAGGGGAGAAACAGGTCGCGATTTCGCGACATGTCACGTTTTCGCGGCTTGCAGGAGAGAAAGTTGCCGAAGGCCAGGAAGGGTCGTGATTTCACGACATGTCGCATTTTCATGGCCATGATGGAATGAGGAGCCAAGTGCAGAGAAAGGGTCGCGATTTCGTGACATGTCGCGAAATTGTGACATGTCGCGTTTTCGCGGCAGTGCAGCGGAGAAGCGCCAGTTGAGAGGAATGGTCGCGATTTTGCGACATGTCACGAAATCGCGACATGTCGCATTTTCACGGCATATGGAGCAAGAAGGGCAGCGACAGGGAAATAGGTCGCAATTTCGTGACATGTCGCAAAATCGTGACATGTCGCATTTTCGCGGCCTTGACCAGGAAGACAACACAACATGAAAAGACAGCTGAAAATGGACACGTGTCGTGATTTTTGTGACACGTGTCAAAACAATAGAACAAAGCATGCCGTGTATACTAAACTTTAGGGTTTCATTTTAATATTTAAAGTTTTGATTTAATTTTATTAAAGTACTAATCCATCTTTTGTCCTTTTTGCAGGAAGCCATCTGGCACTTGCATGATAACGGGAGAAATTGCCAGGAAGACAAACATAAGTGCAAATTAATCAAAGACCACCATATTGAAATGAGAGATGCTGGGAATTGCTGTTTCATCCAAATTTTATAGATCTGGCCACAAAAGACTTTACGGTGACTAAGCAGCTGCCCATTTAATGGAGTATATCGAGATTTGGCCGAAAAATGGAAATATCTACACTCAGTTATCGGAATTTCCCGATGGATGCATTTAATGAAGATTTATGGCAGAATTAATGGCGTGCAGATATTTTCAACTCAGGGATGGCTCTATCGAGATGAAATGTCAGAGAAGTGGTGACTCATCCAGATTACCCGAGGGAATTAATGAGGGCATTTACACACAGTTACGAGTGAATGCAAGTGGCATTCGAATTCTGTCTTCTCCATTTATGGCAAGTGACTGCACTGATTTGCAGAATGGTTAAGTTTTATCCGAACTTTGTTTTAAATGACTTTATATTGTAAAACTCGGGTACTAGGGTTTAAGTTGACAAGATTTAGGGTTTGAGAAGAAGATATTTCTGAAAAGATCAGGGTCTGTCCTGAGTCTATAAATACTTCTTCTAAATGTAATCGCGGGAGGTGGAGACTTAGAAATAAAAGGCTATTGAAGCAATTTCTTGCAAATCTGGTTAAATACTTTATTTCTGGACTTGGAGTTGATGTGCTTTTGTTTTCTGTGATAGCATTGCCAGGAGCCTAATATTTTTCAGATTATGATAAGTTCATCTTCTTTTGTTATCCGTTTCATTAAGGTTTATAAAATGTATGTCGTAAATCCGTTATATCAAGATTAAATATGCTGTTGGGCTTCATTTGTTCTATTGTATGCTAGGGAAAATCATAGATTTAAGGTTCAAGTTTGTTCTAATTGCTCTGTCCTCACTGTGCGAGCTAGGCTGCCGATGAAAGATATCAATTTTAATCGACTTCCCTTCGATTTATAATTTTCTGTTAGATCTGTTCCATCTCTGCCTTATGCTCTTAGCAGAAAGTGATCTTAGAAAACTGGACACTTTCTTCTTTGATTTGTTCTATTATGAAGCTGACAGTATAAATAAAATTGGTAGTTTTGTTTTTATAGCTAAAGTTTGATAAACTTCTCTTTCTACCCTACCCTACTCTCTTTGTTTTACTATGAAATGATCCATTTTTATTTTCTTATAAATTTGTCTTTTATTTAAATCTGCTGACCCATAAGAGCTAGATCAAAGAATCAATTTTAAATCTGATTGTCAACAAGTGACAAATACTGAACATTACTAAACAAGTTCAGTGAGCTCGTTGTAAGGTAACAGACAATCCATATTGAAAACTATTCCATAAGCGAAAAAGAGTGAATTGACATTCGACCCAACTCTGTAACTCACACCTTGGATAACCAGCTAGATCCTAAAGTGAGTGGGATTTATCCCGTATAAGTGTTATCGAAGTTTTATGCTCATTCTTCACAGGGTGTGTATAAAAGTCGGACCAACACTACCATGGATGAAGAAGGAGAATCAATTGTTTTTGTTCCCCTTGAGGGGCAAGGAATCAAAAATCTTGAGTCTATGCCATCTCAAAATGATGAAATTACAAAGCCTAAGTGGTGTGGGTTTGATACTATTGATGATCCTAATGAAAATATGGATTTTGAGGCAACTCAAGCCATTGACCATGAAAAGGTGTCACGTGACACATATTTTGAAAAATTAGGCTCTTATTTTGAGAAGGATGGACACATGTTTGATTGGGTGCCTAACTTTGGTGTTTTTGAACAGGTGTTGGATGATGAAGAAGACAATGAAGAAAAAGAAAAATCTACTAACACTCATCAAGTTGTGATAAATTCTAATCATGATGGGTTGAGTATGGGTGACAAGGTGAAATCTTTACCATTGGTAGTAGCCACAAAAATTTTAAGTGATGGGTTACATGATGTCCCTTTGGATGCTAATGTCATTGATGATGAAATGTCAAATCTTGGTGATGTTTGTCAAGCTTTGATTGATTTTGATGGTTTTAAAATCTTGAAAAATAATTTGAATTTAAGACTTTTAGAAATAGGCTCTTGTTTGCAATATCTCACATTTGAAAAGGAAATCCTACTTCTAAATCATGAATGGAATGATGAAACTTGCACTTTAAAGAATGGACAAAATAAAATTGAATACCAACCATTGTCTAATCAATTTGATTTGAATCTCACCTATGATGTTGGTAATAGAACTAAATCAAATTGGTATGGTGAGCATGGCAAGTTGAAATTTGTTGCATTGCTTGGCTTGATCTTATTGTTGTTGGATTCCTACAACATTTGGCATGTGTATTATGACATATGTCTTTTGAAATGTTCTAATCATGTTTGGGATCCGGGAAAGTAATAGTCCAAGCTTAGCATCATCTTGTACTATATTGTATATAAATTTTGGTTTTGGTTGGAGTTTGTGTTTTCAAGTTTCATTTTGGGATTGCTATTTGGATTAGGATTTAAGTTGTGTGTTTGATTTCATTTGATGTGTTTGGTTTGTTTTGATAAAAAAAAAAAAAAAAAAATTTGAGATGTCAACTTATGCCTAAAATCAGGAGAATATGAAACATTGGAATTGTGTTGTAGAAAGCTCCACAAGTAACACAAACATTTAAATAATATCGTTTGAATCTTGTGAGGCATGAAGTTGTCAATTTTGCACATTATGGTAAATTAGATGATATATTCCAAAAGAAGCAGTGCATTCATATCTCATGTCATATTCCACCTTGCATATACATGTCATCTCAGTTACATTTTCATTCCATGGGCAATTGTTGAGAAGGTGTTGAATCCTCTTAGGATTATTACATAACATATATTAAAAGGATCCTAAGGTTGGGAATTGTTGCCCAAGCTATCTTGAACCAAGCACATTCCATACACATAAAAAAGAATCTTGAGCAAAATGGTCAAAACCATACTTGGATGAAAAGGTGAGGTGAAAAGAATATTTCATGTTTGTCCTATCATGCAACATAATCCTTAAAACATTGGTTTTTACCACTCCCATAATGCTTAAAGCCCAAACCAGAGTAGTAAGGATAGGGTTAAATCCTCATCGAACTTAGGTTGAGGATCCAACTCCCCAAAGCTCTGGTTTGACCTACATGGAGTAGTAAGGATAGGACTTAATTCTCATCTCGCTTAGGTTGAGAATCCGATTCCCTAAAGCTTCCATTTTTCCCACTTCATCATAAAACTTGGATTGGAAGGATAGTACTACATGTCCTCTACAAAGGATGGGTAGTCATCCCAAAGGTCCAAGTAATAAAATTGACTAATATTTCCCATTTTGTCTTAATATTGGATTGGAAGGATCGTACTACATGTCCCTAGCAAGGATGGGTAGTCATCCCAAAGGTCCAAGAAATAAAAAATTAATATTTCCCATTTCATAAATCTTGGATTGGAAGGATCGTACTACATGTCCCTAGCAAGGATGGGTAGTCATCCCAAAGGTCCAAGAAATAAAAAATTAATATTTCCCATTTCATAAATCTTGGATTGGAAGGATCGTACTACATGTCCCTAGCAAGGATGGGTAGTCATCCCAAAGGTCCAAGAAATAAAAGAAAAAGAATGAATGAAGCCAAGTCATGGATTATGGGGTTAAGAATGCTCATGCATGGCAACATGTCTTGCCTAAAAGCAAGACCACTGATTGCTCATATGGATAGACTAGCCTGACCATTTCATCCATAACAGGTTAAATTATTTTGTTCAAGATGAGGTAATGAACTCCAAATTAGAATAGTAAGGATAGGGTTAAATTCCCATCTCGCTTAGGTTGGGAATCCTATTCCCCAAAGTTCTGATTTCACTCACACTTGCACATGGGTTCAAGATGGTAGTGACACATGACCAACTTTGGGATCTAGTAAATTAATTCAATATACATATTTTTGGTCCTAAGAGGGTTTGACATTTTTAATATGTTTGTCCATGATATAAGAAGGTTTGAGCATTTATAAAGCAGGTTGTTACATCTCTAGCATCTTCATCATGCATCAAATCCTTCACAAATCATTCATAGCCTTGCATACAAATCATAGGTGAAACTGACAATGGAATGTTGAACAAGTTCAAATGATAAGGAATGAAACACATTGAACACATTGAGTTGATACTTAATGATTCTGATGTTTCATGTATTTTTGATCTGTCGGTATTTGTTATCTTCTATGTGCTGATGCCTGTATCTAAGCTTGTATGTTTCAGGTTGGGTTCTCACCAAAATGCTCAAGAGCATTTGACAATAGAGTCGCCATTTGTTGTGGCTGATCCACAACACACCCCAAAATTGGGGACCAACCTTTTTTGCATGCTTTCAAAGAAAACTGCAGTAGCCCAGATGCTGAAAAAATTAAGAAAAAAGCAAAAATTTCACTAAGGAGAAAAAGTGTCGCGATATCGCGACATGTCGCTCTGTCCAAGCCGAAAATAAAAAGTTGTCATGATATCGCGACATGTCGCTCCGTCGTGATCGAAAATAAAAGGTTGTCGCAATATCGCGACATGTCGCTCCGTCGTTGCCGAAATGAAAAAACATCGCGATATCACGACATGTTGCTCCGTCGCAACCGAAAATGAAAAAATGTCATGATATCGCGACATGTCAAGCTTTCGCGGCCCAGGCAAGCAAGAAGAGGCATTGATCAAAAATTGTCACGATTTCGTGATGTGTTGTGAAATCGCGGTCCAGAGAGGAGAGAGAAAGGTAGAATGGAAAATTGTCGCGAAATCGTGACATGTCACAAAATTGCGGTCAAACCAGTCAAACGGGGCATGAAGTAGAAAAGCGTCATGATTTTACGACAGGAAGCAGCGAAGTGGTATGAAAGGAAAATATGTCACGATTTTGTGACATGTCACGTTTTCGCGGCCAAATGCAGCAAGACAGCCCGAAACAGAAAAGCGTAGCAATTTCGCGACAGGTTGCGGCCGAAGGCATACCAAGTGAAAAACATCACGATTTCGTGACAGGCTGTGGCCGAAGGCGTACCTAGTGAAAAACATCATGATTTCGCGACAGGTTGCAGCCAAAAGCATACCAAGTGAAAAAGCATCGCGATTTCACGACAGAAAGCCGCAAGATATCTTCGAACGAAAAAGCGTCATGATTTTGCGACAGGAAGCAGTCGAGGCGTACGGAGATGAAAAACATCACGATTTCACGACAAGAAGCAGCCTCAGAGCTCAAAATAGAAAAACGTCATGATTTCGTGACAGGTTGCATTGGCAAGGCTGCTGGCAGGAAAATGTTGCGATATCGCGACATGTCACGTTTTCGCGATGAAAGCAAAGGAGCAAAGTTGCATGCATAAAAACATCATGATTTACATGGGGCCATTACAGAACATGTAGGAAAACACTGAACACATGGCACAAAGGCATGAGGGTCATGATAAAGCTTCAGATCGACAGTTACAGTTCATAGAGAAGATCTCGAGCACAAAATAAAAAAGCAATGGAAAGGCGAGGAAGGTGAAACGAAGCGATCTGGAAGACAAAATGAACCGTCATGGAAGGAGAAGCGATTTTCTAGCAAGTATAAAATGCAGAGGCACAGGTTGATACAGTGGTCAGAAACCACTATGAGCAGGTTGCAGAGTTGAGGGTGATTAGCCATTCTGAGCCTGTTGTGGAGTGCTTTTCTTCCACTTTTGCTGGTTTTGAAGAAAAACCAGAGATTCTGCTATTGTAATAGGACATATTTTTAATGCAGAATTGTTCAAAAATTTGCATTTTATGGGCAAGAAAGAAGGAGTCATTTTTTGCATGCAAGATTAAATGTTTATTTTTCCTTTTCAGATTTTAGGCTTGTAAATGTAGTTGATGCAAGTATTTTCTTGGTTGCTGCATGTGAATGCTTAAATCTAAAAACCTCATTCAAAATCCCTAGGAGCCAGCACCTAGCTTATCCGGATTGTGCTTGTTTTGCAGGTCCAATAGGTTAGGTTGCATGCATGAAAACCTCATATCTTCGGTTTTATCGGAATAGGATAGCATCATACTGAAGGCATTTTATTTTTTATTTTTCTGCACTTTACTTTCCAAAAGCTGTTACTTTATTTTGCAGTCATTAAAATTAAAAAATAAAAATTCAAAATTCCAAAATAATTGCACCATTGCGTAGGTTATACTTCATACTTTCAATACGCACTTTGAAATTTCATTTTCGGAGTTGTTTAGTATTTTTCAAAATTCACCGAAGTTGTTGTTTTATTGTAGATCTTTAAAAATCTGAAAATGGAAATTTTCATTCTTTGAGCCGATTCACATTTGTTTATTCTGGTTTAAGGAACAATCACTAAAGCTTCATGATGAAATAAATCAACATTGCCCCTTGTTTATAGTTACTTGCAATCACTAAGGTGTTCCAAGCATTTAAATTGAATATCTTTATTTGAGATTACTAATACTCAGTTGCAAATGCTAATACAGCGGAGACCTTGGAGAAGTTGTTGGTTTGACTTCTTTGCAAGAGGGGATTTGGAACCCAAAATCCTAAAGGAGAGTATACTTTCACAAGTGTGTGAAAATACCACTCAACATTTTGGCGCTAGAAGGAGGGCCTGAGCCGGTTTATTTCAGATTGATTTAAATGCTATAGGGATTTAAATTTTGAATATTTCATGCCCTATTGATTATTATCTTTAGCCCTCTTTTAACAATACAACTTTGTACTGTTAAAATGAGGACATGAATTGCTATGCACTTTCCTAACGCTTTGATTGTTCATACAAGAATAATGTGATTTGATTTGATTTATAAAAAAAAAAATAATAATAATAATAATAATAAATAAATAAAAGAGAAATTTTTGGGTATTAAAGTTATATTATTGAAGATTCACTAATGGCTATGTTTTCACCATGGATGACAGGTAGCCCATTGAACATACCAGGAGTTCAAAATTATTTGCCCATTGGTTTTGAGAGATGTCTTCCTCGATTTTTGTCTAACGGGACAAATACTGCAGGAGAACACATTCAAGCATTCAAATTTGTTGTGAATCACTTAACAATTTGGCATGATGATGTTGTTTGTAAAATGTTCCCTTACACCTTGGACAAAGTGGCATTTGATTGGTTTACAAGTCTGCCCTTAGGGTCTATCACTTCTTGGGCTCAACTAGAGGCAGCATTTCTTAATCAATTCAACAAAAAGCAAGTTGACCCAATTCGCATGTATGAGCAGTTTTTCACTATTAAAAAAGGACCAAGTGAAAATGTGAAGTCATTTTCTGAAAGATTCTTTGGATTATATGCTCAATTAGTGACATTTTATGCTCTTCAAGAAGAAATGGCTCTCCAAATATATGTAAATGCTCTTGACCCACTCATTTCCACATATTTGCAAGGGATGCCTCAAATCACATCTTTTTCACAAGCCTATACTCAAGCAATGGCAATTGAGCAACAATTGAGTTGTCAAAATTATGGTGGGGGTTTTGGATCGTATAATCTTCAATCATTTAATACATCCTTTACCCATCCAATGATTTATCCACCTCAACCAAATTCAAGTGTAAATCAATTTCGGAATCAACAATCATTCCCAAGCTTCAATCAATTTCAAAATCCTCAACCTACTATGCAAGATCAACCATCTTTCTTAAGTATGAATCAACTTCAAAATACTCATCTTGAATCAAAGGATATTTCTAAAATCAATTTTAATGATTTTCATAAGAATATGATTTTAGGCAAGGGAGGAGTACTAGATCCAACTAGTATTGAAACATGTGCCAAATTGGAAACCCTTGACTCACCAAAAGATGAATTCTATGAGGATGAATCTGTTTCAGATGACATTGTTGAAAATGATGACCAAGAGGATCCACACCTTCCAAATTGTGATAAAATTGAATCATGGGTTACACATGTGGATTATGATAGCCTTATCAATTTGAATACAAGCAATAACCCAATTTTGGAAGTAATTGAACCATCTAAAGAAGGTGAAGATAAATTTGATGAGAAGCATGTTGATGAATTAAAAGATGAAGAAGAAATAGTTGAGCATCACAATTTGATTTTGAAATATGATCATTATGATTCTTGGGAAGAATATGCTCACTCCAAAACTGCTAATGAAATTTGTGTGCCTATTGATATGCAGGATAATACAATTGCCCTTTCATATGAGGATATTACGAGTCCTGTACAATCTAAGAATGTTTTGGAAGAAGTGTTGGAATCTCATCAAAATTTGGAGAAGGATAATGATTTTACTACCTGTTGAGAAGCAACACACCCCCACTGAAAAATGAATTTCCATCCTTTGAAAATATTGAGCTTTCATTTTGCAGTAGGGACCCTCTTGATGATTTTCAGGTTTTAATTCCAAATTTTTGTTTGCCTCCTTTTTAAAGTTGTGCTTTTATTTGCATCTGACTTTGATTTAGTTCAGAATTCATTTTTCAGATGTTAGGATCATTGCTGAGTAAAGAAAATCTTTCACTGATATGAGAAAATGCAGAAAACAGACAGATAAATTCATTAGAAACCAAAACTTTCCATTTTTGGCAAAGTCGCGAAATCGCGACACTTCCATTTTTGGAAATCTCGCGAAATCGCGACAGGTTTCAGAAAAATCCGCCAAGTCAGAAAAATGTAGCGAAATCGCGACACTTCCATTTTTTAAAATGTCGCGATATCGCGACACTTTCCATTTTTGGAAATGTCGCAAAATCGCTACAGGTTTGGAGAGAGAAAGCCAGAGTGTACGGAACGCACGAAATCGCGACGTGTCGCGAAATCGTGACAGTAGGAGGCAAAAGGAGGCAAAGGACAAAACAGGTCACGATTTCGTGACATGTCACATTTTCGCGGCTGCGAGAGAGAAAAAATGACTAAGGCATAGAAAGGGCACGATTTCGCGACATGTCGCAAAATCGCGACATGTCGCGTTTCGCAACGTCGAAAGGAGAAAAGGAAGCAATTCAGAAACAGGTCGCGATTTCGTGACATGTGTCGAAATCATGATGTTTTTTGACGAGGGGACCAGAGGTGTACGGACCGTCGCGATTTCACGAAATCGCGACGGGTCCAGGGCAAAGAGGAAACAAAGAGAAATCAAAGTGAAAATCGACTAAGGCATGAAACAGGGCACGATTTCGTGACATGTTGCGAAATCACGACATGTTGCATTTTCGTTGTAGATGAAGGAGAAAGAAGACAAGGCATGAAAGAGGTCGCGATTTCATGACATGTCGCGAAATCGCGACATGTCGCATTTTCGCAGCAGAAGGAGGCAAAAGGAGGCAATGGACAAAACACGTCGCGATTTCGTGACATGTCACATTTTTGCGGGAGCATAAAGAAGAAATCGGCTAAGGCAAGAAACTGTAGCAAAATCGCGACAAGTTTCGGCACAAGGAAGCAAAGGAGAAAGTGTAGCAAAATCGCGATTTCGTGACGTCGCGAAATCGCAATGTTTTTCGCAGATGGAGCCCGAGGCGTACGGATTGTCGCGATTTCGCGACATGTCGCAAAATCGCGACGAGTCCAAGTCAAAGCAGTAAGCTGCCAAAAGAATGGAAGAGAAAATGGTTAAGGCAAAAACATGTCGTGAAATCGCGACAAGTTTGGCGCAGGGAAGCAAAACGCAAACATGTCACGAAATCGTGATGTTTTTATGAGAAAGTGTCGAAGGGGAGAAACAAGTTGCGATTTTGCGACATGTCACGTTTTCGCGGCTTGCAGGAGAGAAAGTTGCCGAAGGCTAGGAAGGGTCGCGATTTCGTGACATGTAGCGAAATCGTGACATGTCACGTTTTTGCGGCCATGATGGAAGGAGGAGCCAAGTGCAGAGAAAGGGTCGCGATTTCGTGACATGTCACGAAATCGCGACATGTCGCGTTTTCACGATAGTGCAGCGGAGAAGCGCCAGTTGAGAGGAATGGTCGCGATTTCGCGACATGTCGCATTTTCACAGCATATGGAGCAAGAAGGGCAGCGACAGGGAAATAGGTCGCGATTTCATGACATGTCGTGAAATCGTGACATGTCGCATTTTCGCGGCCTTGACCAGGAAGACAACACAACATGAAAAGACAGCTGAAAATGGACACATGTCACGATTTTTGTGACACGTGTCAAAACAATAGAACAAAGCATGTCGTGTATACTGAACTTTAGGGTTTCATTTTAATATTTAAAGTTTTGATTTAATTTTATTAAAGTACTAATCCATATTTTGTCCTTTTTGTAGGAAGCCATCTGGCACTTGCATGATAACGAGAGAAATTGCCAGGAAGACAAAGATAAGTGCAAATTAATCAAAGACCGCCATATTGAAATGAGAGATGCTGGGAATTGTTGTTTCATCCAAATTTTACAGATCTGGCCGCAAAAGACTTTACGGTGACTAAGCAGCTGCCCATTTAATGGAGTATATCGAGATTTGGCCGAAAAATGGAAATATCTACACTCAGTTACTGGAATTTCTCGATGGATGCATTTAATGAAGATTTATGGCAGAATTAATGGCATGCAAATATTTTTAACTCGGGGATGGCTCTGTAGAGATGAAATGTCAGAGAAGTGGTGACTCATCCAGATTACCCGAGGGAATTAATGAGGGCATTTACACACAGTTACGGGTGAATGCAAGTGGCATTCGAATTCTGTCTTCTCCATTTATGGCAAGTGACTGCACTGATTTGCAGAATGGTTAAGTTTTATCCGAACTTTGTTTTAAATGACTTTATATTGTAAAACCTGGGTACTAGGGTTTAAGTTGACAAGATTTAGGGTTTGAGAAGAAGATATTTCTGAAAAGATCAGGGTCTGTCCTGAGTCTATAAATACTTCTTCTAAATGTAATCGCGGGAGGCAGAGACTTAGAAATAAAAGGCTATTGAAGCAATTTTTTGCAAATCTGGTTAAATACTTTATTTCTGGACTTGGAGTTGATATGCTTTTGTTTTCTGTGATAGCATGGTCAGGAGCCTAATCTTTTTTAGATTGTGATAAGTTCATCTTCTTTTGTTATCCGTTTTATTAAGGTTTATTAAATGTATGCTGTAAATCCGTAATATCAAGATTAAATATGTTGTTGGGCTTCATTTGTTCTATTGTATGCTAGGGAAAATCATAGATTTAAGGTTCAAGTTTGTTCTAATTGCTCTGTCCTCACTGTGCGAGCTAGGCTGCCGGTGAAAGATATCAATTTTAACCGACTTCCCTTCGGTTTATAATTTTATGTTAGATCTGTTCCATATTTGCCTTATGCTCTTAGCAGAAAGTGATCTTAGAAAACTGGACACTTTCTTCTTTGATTTGTTCTGTTATGAAGCTGAAAGTATAAATAAAATTGATAGTTTTGTTTTTACAGCTAAAGTTTGATAAACTTCTCTTTCTGCCCTACCCTACTCTCTTTGTTTTACTATGAAATGATCCATTTTTATTTTCTTATAAATTTGTCTTTTATTTAAATCTGCTGACCCATAAGAGCTAGATCAAAGAATCAATTTTAAATCTGATTGTCAACAAGTGACAACTACTGAACATTACTGAACAAGTTCGGTGAGCCCATTGTAAGGTAACGGACAGTCCATATTGAAAACTATTCCGGAAGCGAAAAAGAGTGAATTGACATTCGACCCGACTCTGTAACCCACACCTTGGATAACCAGCTAGATCCTAAAGTGAGTGGGATTTATCCCGTATAAGTGTTATCGGAGTTTTATGCTCATTTTTCACAGGGTGTGTATAAAAGTCGGACCAACACTACCATGGATGAAGAAGGAGAATCAATTGTTTTTGTTACCCTTGAGGGGCAAGGAATCAAAAATCTTGATCCACCTATTGTTTCTACAATGTCTATGCCATCTCAAAATGATGAAATTACAAAGCCTAAGTGGTGTGGGTTTGATACTATTGATGATCCTAATGAAAATATGGATTTTGAGGCAACTCAAGCCATTGACCATGAAAAGGTGTCACGTGACACATATTTTGAAAAATTAGGCTCTTGTTTTGAGAAGGATGGACACATGTTTGATTGGGTGCCTAACTTTGGTGTTTTTGAACAGGTGTTGGATGATGAAGAAGACAATGAAGAAAAAGAAAAAGCTACTAACACTCATCAAGTTGTGATAAATTCTAATCATGATGGGTTGAGTATGGGTGACAAGGTGAAATCTTTACCGTTGGTAGTAGCCACAAAAATTTTAAGTGATGGGTTACATGATGTCCCTTTGGATGCTAATGTCATTGATGATGAAATGTCAAATCTTGGTGATGTTTGTCAAGCTTTGATTGATTTTGATGGTTTTAAAATCTTGAAAAATAATTTGAATTTAAGACTTTTAGAAATAGGCTCTTGTTTGCAATATCTCACATTTGAAAAGGAAATCCTACTTCTAAATCATGAATGGAATGATGAAACTTGCACTTTAAGAATGGACAAAATAAAATTGAATACCAACCATTGTCTAATCAATTTGATTTGAATCTCACCTATGATGTTGGTAATAGAACTAAATCAAATTGGTATGGTGAGCATGGCAAGTTGAAATTTGTTGCATTGCTTGGCTTGATCTTATTGTTGTTGGATTCCTACAACATTTGGCATGTGTATTATGACATATGTCTTTTGAAATGTTCTAATCATGTTTGGGATCCAGGAAAGTAATAGTCCAAGCTTAGCATCATCTTGTACTATATTGTATATAAATTTTGGTTTTGGTTGGAGTTTGTGTTTTCAAGTTTCATTTTGGGATTGCTATTTGGATTAGGATTTAAGTTGTGTGTTTGATTTCATTTGATGTGTTTGGTTTGTTTTGATAAAAAAAAAAAAAAATTTGAGATGTCAACTTATGCCTAAAATCGGGGAGAATATGAAACATTGGAATTGTGTTGTAGAAAGCTCCACAAGTAACACAAACATTTAAATAATATCGTTTGAATCTTGTGAGGCATGAAGTTGTCAATTTTGCACATTATGGTAAATTAGATGATATATTCCAAAAGAAGCAGTGCATTCATATCTCATGTCATATTCCACATTGCATATACATGTCATCTCAGTTACATTTTCATTCCATGGGCAATTGTTGAGAAGGTGTTGAATCCTCTTAGTATTATTACATAACATATATTAAAAGGATCCTAAGGTTGGGAACTGTTGCCCAAGCTATCTTGAACCAAGCACATTCCATGCACATAAAAAAGAATCTTGAGAAAAATGGTCAAAACCATACTTGGATGAAAAGGTGAGGTGAAAAGAATATTTCATGTCTGTCCTATCATGCAACATAATCCTTAAAATAGTGGTTTTTACCACTCCCATAATGCTTAAATCCCAAACCAGAGTAGTAAGGATAGGGTTAAATCCTCATCGAACTTAGGTTGAGGATCCAACTCCCCAAAGCTCTGGTTTGACCTACATGGAGTAGTAAGGATAGGACTTAATTCTCATCTCGCTTAGGTTGAGAATCCGATTCCCCAAAGCTTCCATTTTTCCCACTTCATCATAAAACTTGGATTGGAAGGATAGTACTACATGTCCTCTACAAAGGATGGGTAGTCATCCCAAAGGTCCAAGTAATAAAATTGACTAATATTTCCCATTTTGTCTTAATATTGGATTGGAAGGATCATACTACATGTCCCTAGCAAGGATGGGTAGTCATCCCAAAGGTCCAAGAAATAAAAAATTAATATTTCCCATTTCATAAATCTTGGATTGGAAGGATTGTACTACATGTCCCTAGCAAGGATGGGTAGTCATCCCAAAGGTCCAAGAAATAAAAGAAAAAGAATGAATGAAGCCAAGTCATGGATTATGGGGTTAAGAATGCTCATGCATGGCAACATGTCTTGCCTAAAAGCAAGACCACTGATTGCTCATATGGATAGACTAGCCTGACCATTTCATCCATAACAGGTTAAATTATTTTGTTCAAGATGAGGTAATGAACTCCAAATTAGAATAGTAAGGATAGGGTTAAATTCCCATCTCACTTAGGTTGGGAATCCTATTCCCCAAAGTTCTGATTTCACTCACACTTGCACATGGGTTCAAGATGGTAGTGACACATGACCAACTTTGGGATCTAGTAAATTAATTCAGTATACATATTTTTGGTCCTAAGAGGGTTTGACATTTTTAATATGTTTGTCCATGATATAAGAAGGTTTGAGCATTTATAAAGCAGGTTGTTACATCTCTAGCATCTTCATCATGCATCAAATCCTGCATAAATCATTCATAGCCTTGCATACAAATCATAAGTGAAACTGACAATGGAATGTTGAACAAGTTCAAATGATAAGGAATGAAACACATTGAACACATCGAGCTGATACTTAATGATTCTGATGTTTCATGTATTTCTGATCTATCGGTATTTGTTATCTTCTATGTGCTGATGCCTGTATCTAAGCTTGTATGTTTCAGGTTGGGTTCTCACCAAAATGCTCAAGAGCATTTGACAGTAGAGTCGCCATTTATTGTGGCTGATCCACAACACACCCCAAAATTGGGGACCCACATTTTTTGCATGCTTTCAAAGAAAACCTGCAGTAGCCCAGATGCTGAAAAAATCAAGAAAAAAGCAAAAATTTCACTAAGGAGAAAAAGTGTCGTGATATCGCGACATGTCGCTCCGTCCAAGCCGAAAATAAAAAGTTGTCATGATATCGTGACATGTCGCTCTGTCGCGATCGAAAATAAAAGGTTGTCACGATATCGCGACATGTCGCTCCATCGCTGTCGAAATGAAAAAACATCGCGATATCACGACATGTTGCTCCGTCGCGATCGAAAATGAAAAAATGTCATGATATCGCGACATGTCAAGCTTTCGCGGCCCAGACAAGCAAGAAGAGGCATTGATCAAAAATGGTCACGATTTCGTGATGTGTTGTGAAATCGCGGTCCAAGAGGAGAGAGAAAGGCAGAATGGAAAATTGTCACGAAATCGTGACATGTCACAAAATTGCGGTCAAACCAGTCAAACGGGGCACGAAGCAAAAAAGTGTCACGATTTTACGACAGGAAGCAGCGAAGTGGTACGGAAGGAAAATATGTCACGATTTTGTGACATGTCATGTTTTCGCGGCCAAATGCAGCAAGACAGCCCGAAACGAGAAAAGCGTAGCGATTTCACGACAGGTTGCGACCGAAGGCATACCAAGTGAAAAACGTCACGATTTCGTGATAGGTTGTGGTCGAAGGCGTACCTAGTGAAAAACATCATGATTTTGTGATAGGTTACAGCCAAAAGCATACCAAGTGAAAAAGCATCGCGATTTCGTGACAGAAAGCCACAATATATCTTCGAACGAAAAAGCGTCGTGATTTTGCGACAGGAAGCAGTCGAGGCGTACGGAGATGAAAAACATCACGATTTCATGACAAGAAGTAGCCTCACATCTCAAAATAGAAAAACGTCATGATTTCGTGACAGGTTGCATTGGCAAGGCTGCTGGCAGGAAAATGTCGCGATATCGCGACATGTCACGTTTTCGCGATGAAAGCAAAGGAGCAAAATTGTATGCATAAAAACATCATGATTTACATGGGGCCATTACAGAACATGTAGGAAAGCACTAAACATGTGGCACAAAGGCATGAGGGTCATGATAACGCTTCAGATCGATAGTTATAGTTCATAGAGAAGATCTCGAGCACAAAATCAAAAAGCAATGGAAATGCGAGGAAGGTGAAACGAAGCAGTCTGGAAGACGAAATGAACCATCGTGGAAGGAGAAGCAGTTTTCCAGCAAGTATAAAATGCAGAGGCACAGGTTGATACAGTGGTCGGAAACCACTATGAGCAGGTTGCATAGTTGAGGGTGATTAGCCGTTCTGAGCTCTTCGTGGAGTGCTTTTCTTCCACTTTTGTCTGGTTTTGAAGAAAAACTAGAGATTCTGCTATTGTAACAGGACATATTTTTAATGCAGAATTGTTCAAAAATTTGTATTTTATGGGCAAGAAAGGAGTCATTTTTTGCATGCAAGATTAAATGTTTATTTTTCCTTTTCAAATTTTAGGCTTGTAAATGTAGTTGATGCAAGTATTTTCTTGGTTTTTGCATGTGAATGCTTAAATCTGAAAACCTCATTCAAAATCCCTAGGAGCCAGCACCTAGCTTATCCAGATTGTGCTTGTTTTGCAGGTCCAATAGGTTAGGTTGCATGCATGAAAACCTCATATCTTCGGTTTTGTCGGAATAGGATAGCATCATACTGAAGGCATTTTATTTTTTATTTTTCTGCACTTTACTTTCCAAAAGCTGTTACTTTATTTTGCAGTCATTAAAATTAAAAAAATAAAAATTCAAAATTCCAAAATAATTGCACCATTGCGTAGGTTATACTTCATACTTTCAATACGCACTTTGAAATTTCATTTTCGAAGTTGTTTAGTATTTTTCAAAATTCACCAAAGTTGTTGTTTTATTGCAGATCTTTAAAAATCTGAAAATGGAAATTTTCATTGTTGGGCCGATTCACATTTGTTTATTCTGGTTTAAGGAACAATCACTAAAGCTTCATGATGAAATAAACCAACATTGCCCCTTGTTTATAGTTACTTGCAATCACTAAGGTGTTCCAAGCATTTAAATTGAATATCTTTATTTGAGATTACTAATACTCAGTTGCAAATGCTAATACAGTGGAGACCTTGGAGAAGTTGTTGGTTTGACTTCTTTGCAAGAGGGGATTTGGAACCCAAAATCCTAAAGGAGAGTATACTTTCACAAGTGTGTGAAAATACCACTCAACACTAGATAGGATACTTCATTCAAGCATACATCCTTCCTTTTTTGCTATTTCTTTTTTCACTTGCATCAACATTTTTCATTCATTGTAGTAAAATAGGTTTATGAAAAGGATGAATTATTGCCTATTTATTTGTGGACTTTCACTCTGTCGAGGAGGGAGTCATACTATATTTTTAATAGCCTATTTTTTGGGCCCGCAATTGAGTTTATTTACGACAAAAATGAGAGAGTTTCATGGGCAATGAAAGAGGTGATTGTCATAGCTTAAAATGGTGATGTCTTCTTGTTGACTCAAGGTATGGTTGTAATAATCTATGGCTTCACAAGTAAGCCACTCCTACTCTCATACTTTACCACCAAGCATGTTTTTACCATGGAGGTGGTGTGCCAGACTGACCACATGAATGATGTGTACATATTAGGGCTTGGTAAAAGAATGACTTGCACCATGTTGTTCAAGTTTGACAACATAGAGGTGAACCAGTTCAGGTAGAACAAGCTACTCATAGAGGCACTACAAGACCTAGGCCTGATAGAACTATCACAACAGTGGAGATATGACCTGTTGGGTAAATTTTTAGAAATAATCAAGGCTAAGACTTTTCATTGTTGTCCACAGCCTGATATCCAAGTAAATCATAACAATTTTGATCGGTGTAATTTTGAATGGCACATTGAAGACATGATGTCGCTTCCTCTATGACATGACTTTTATGAACAGGAAGTTGAATATAACCCGAGGGTGCATAGAGATCATATTCCTACACCAGGGCTATTTTTCCAAATTAAGGAACAATTGCCCACATGGACCGAAGAGAAAATTATGAATTGGTGGATTATGCGGGTCCACAAAGGAAAAATTATGTCCGGTTTTAGGTTGAATATGGATGGGGAATTTTTGGAGGCGTATGATGAATTTGTAAATGCCTATCAACCCATCACTTTTTCCAATGTCGTGCCTAAAATTTTTCAACATTTTGATAGTCGAGATAGCATTGTGAAATCAATGCACCTAAAAGCTAAGGAAGAGACACCTAAAGAAGAAGAGCAGTAGCACGTGTTTCAATGAATGTCACAGTAGGCAAAGCAAAATATGGATGATGCACCTTTGTTGGAAAAGAAAACCTTTAGATAGGCGCTTCCATTCCAAAAAGCTATGAAGAGTCCAAGAACTAATTCTATTTCTTCATCTACTATTGTAGTTTTAGTTGTTGCAGTTTCTACAGTTACAGTTGTTACAGTAACTATTAATCCACCTCTACTGGAGTCAGCTACTTCAATTAGCGTTACCCAAATGTTCCCATTAATTCATGAGTAGTCGATGGACCAGCAGGTGGAAGTTGTTAACCTGGAAGTGGAAGCAAAGGAACAACAAGAAGAATTTATTACATAGCCACCTCCATCACCAAGTCACATGGTACCCATGCTCGAAGGTACATCTTCCTTTCCCTCTTCTTATTCTTCTCATGAGCAAGTAGTGGCTATCAGTTCATTTCCATTAGTATCTACTTATTTTACCCCTCCATTAGGTATGCATTTCGTGTCCATTTTGTGCCCTTATTCCCATACACAAGTCACTACTACTCATTCTTATATTCCTCTCTCTTCGGCCTCCCTTTCTTTTAGTTCATTTGTGTTAGGGCCAAATCCATTTGTGCATCCTTCCCCTTCCATTACTGTCACCACTTCCATCGAGGTTGTAAGTATGCAAGCTCCTCCAAGAGTGAGTGTAACTACAGTAGATCCCGGTTCCTCCATTCATTCTGCTTGTTTGGTCCCCCCTCTCATATCTCCTCTTATTCCTTTGAACCATACCGTTCATAGATTTTGATTCCTTTCATGCCATTTTTGGAGTTGCAAGTTCTACCTGAAGTTGAGATGATGTCCAAATAGCTCATAGTGGCTAAAGATCCATAGAATTAAGGAAGATCTTGCTCTAGCTAGGCCACTTAAGAAAGTCACCTTCGATCCTATTGCTATGGAGGTTCACACCACTAAGATAATTCCCCTGGTCCAAAATTCATAAGGAGAAATGATGCCAAGCAACTATGCTTATGAAATTATGATAGAGGACCTGACCAGGATCGATCCCACAGAGAAAATGGGGAATATACAGGTTGATATGTGTTCTGTTTATCTATACAACAAGTATTATAAGCAAAGATATTATGATGTCGAAACAAAAATTGTCAAACTAGAAGATGCTTTGGCCAAAAGTGGAACACAATAGGATAATATGGCAACTCATATTGAACACTTGCGTCAGTAGGCAGGGGCACATCAAAAGGAAAATAACACAGTGGAGTAGTAGATGTAGTCATTGAAGGCACAACTCGAGTCTATACAGAACCAACTAGTAGAGAGAGCCATGCAAGTTGCAAGCTTCTCTCTAAAAATGATTAAGGAGGCTCACCTTCGGTTAGCTCAGAGCTGTGAGAAGTTGGTATCCTGAGCAGTTTAGGTTTTGTGATATCTCTATGAGGCTCAAATTTATATCTAATTGAGCCAACAAGTAATAGATAGTATTGAGGAGATGTTGGAACCTCATCTAGAGATGACCATAAAAATTTAAGCCTTGGATCAATCCAATATGCACATTCACCCCATGAGTGAAATGGATTGATCCTAGTCTACCACCATAATCCCGCTAAGTAGTTACTTCTAGAGATTGGATCTGGTGAGAGAAGGTAGGAAGCTTCTCAATTCAATGGAGCGTGAGCATACTATTTCAATGTTTCATTTTGATGCTCTCATTGATATGGGTTTTCCAAATTTTATTGATGAATGAGGAGAGCCTCTACCACAGGAACAGTTGGAAGCGGCCTGGAAAAATTTTGTGGAGGACACTTCAAAAATTACAGAGGAATAGGTGCTGCCACTTATGAATAAGTTCACCCGTATGGAGATATCCTTTTTTGAGTTGGTCCAACGTGTTAAGCGCCTTATTCTGGAGGATGTTGAACATTTGAAGTTTATCTATGAATCACTTAGTATTCCCTCCATGTTCACCACACATGCCTAGGTAGAGGTAGTTATAGTTTATAAAGTTACCTATAAAATTTTTAAGGAGAAGGAGGAGCAGGTTCTTGTATAACATGTAGCAGTGAAGCAAGCAATGACAGCAACAAAGTGAGCATAAGTACTATGGGTAGCTGCAGAGGTAGAGGCAGCTGAAAAGGTAGCAGTTGAGCAAGCACAGAAAAAAGCATCTAAACCAGAAGCGTCAACCCAAGCTATTAGTAAGAAGACCCAATAAAGATCTCAATGGATAAAGGCCTAGGATTGCTTGCATTCATGCAAACTAGATACCCCATGAGCCTCCAAAAATATTGGTAATTTTAACATTATGCCACATTGGGATTTTTGATGAAATTTATAATTTATCATTGTAAAAGTGGTATATAAATATTAATATCATAGTATAGTGTTTCGACCAGTCTAATGTGTTGCAGCATTTTTGTGCATTAGTTTTCCTTTTAATTTTCATGAATTTTGTACAAAAAAAGTTGTTTAACAAATGGATGTCATCTAAAGTCATCAAATAAAAATGTTTAAAAATTTTAATGTAAAAATTCATGGTAGTATTGTTACCCTTCCCCTAAGAGAAGAGGTCTACATTTATGTCAAGGGAGCAGCAAAGAAATGTTCACCCCGAAAGCGTAGCGATGGACTCATTCATCCCCATTTGAGGGCGAATGTAAATTTTCAAAAAAGAAAATATGTTTGGAAAAAACACTTTTACCCCATGATAGGGGTAAAAGTACATTTTGCCCCTTATTGGGGCAAAAATAAATTCAAATTATTAAGTTCTAGGTGAGCCCGAAATTGAAATGCAAAACCAAAAAAAAGGAGTGTGTTCGCCCCAAGGTTGGGGTGAACGACGAAAATATTGTTCGCCCCACTTTGGGGTGAACGTTCTCAAAGAAGTGTGTTGACTAGTCAAGATTTCTTTCACCTCAGGTGAGGGGTGAAATTCCCATTCGCCCCTCCCTGGGATGAAAGCCCAATGAAGATGAGTTCGAAAAAACATGAGAAAAATAGCAAAGTGTCAGGAAAGTATTGAAAAGTCAACTTTGCATTCGCCCCAAGAGAAGGGTAAAAATATCTTTCACCCTTCCTTTAGGTGAACGTACATATAAGGCACAAGGTGTGGACCCCACTTTGATGTGCATTAAGAAAAATGAAAAGTTGAAAGAACTTTCACCCTGGAGGAGGGGCGAACGTCCCATTCGTCCTTCACTAGGGTGAAGCTACAAGAAGAATGACTCAACAAAGATATTGAAGGCTATTTTATTTTTAGGTGAATATTGAAAGATATGGGGCGTTGAAAATTCAAAATTATGTTTACCCCAAGTGGAGGGCGACGATGCCCTTCGCCCCTTTTGGGGGCAAATGCATATTTTAAGAAGAAAATACATTCTATGTAAAGCACATTTGTTCTAGTAAGGAAGGTAAGGCTTTCAGTTGCCTCTTTTAGAGGTGAAATGATACAAGAATAGCTCGAAGCATCAAGCATAAAACTAAAGGAGTAATAAGACGTTTCTTCCTAGATTTTCTCCAAAATTGAATGTTGTTGTGATCAAGAAATAAATGCAAGAGGCACCTTCTCCACTAGGGAGTGTGATTAAGGAGTAAATACTAAGAATTAAAGGCGTTGTATTCGCTCATTGCATAATTTTAGGTAAATTCTACTTTCGATGAAAATAGAGGTTTTCGAAGACACTCATTTCAAGCGAATGAAATAAATTAAATGATTGGGGCAAGGAGTAACTAAATTTGTTAATTTCAAGTGAAAGGAGCTGCAATATTAAAATCACCATGCAATTTTCATGAGTTCCAATAAATCCTACACAGGGATGAATTTCCAAGAAGCAATGGAGACATCAAGTCAATGACAAGCTTTGTAATTTTTCGTGCACCAACATCCAAATATGCTGATTTCCTAGAGATTTTATCTTAGAAACTGAATCACTATCTCAGAAGGAAGATTTTTAAAGACTTCAAGGAGGAATTTCTTCACAAAGGTTTTTGATCCATAAATATTTTATCTTTTGTGCATTTAATGAAAGAGGCAAAATTCTCTATAAATACTAATCATTTCAATGTAATAAAGGGAGAGACATTTTGCAAAAAAAATATTCAAGTTTTTTGCATAATAGAAGAGACTTGGATTCTAATTTTACAAGCAATTTTTATGTGTGATTACTTTATATTTTAAGCATTTCTATTGTATATTCATGTTTTTTATTTGCTACTAAATTTGAATTATGCATCTGGATTTTAATACTACTGGTGAGGGAGTGAGTACTGGAATGCAATCCTGGAAGTTATCTCTATGGAACTGTAAGTAAATTCTAAGTCTTTCCTCCATCTTAACCTGTTACCATGCTTGGTTGTAATTCTTGCTGCTAGTCTATCCCTTATCCTACATCTTTGTTCTATGGCTATATTTCCCATTTCTTTTCGTTATTTCTAATTTCTTTCCTACAACTCTAGTTTTAAACTAGTGGAGGATTAGTAAGGGAGCCAGACCTCTCTGGATATTGGCACGAAGGACATTTCTTTCCTCTGGCCTTTCAATGTTGGTCATTTCTAGGGTGCAAAAATGCACATTTTATATTTTAGGTAGATATTTGACAAAAATTATTCTTTATGTTAAGAAAAATTTCTATTGAAGGCTTTTGTACCTAAGAGAAAGATTTATCTTTTTTTCCTTAAGATTTAATAAGCTAGGCTTAGGATAGTTTTAAAGTAGATTCTTTAAGTCCAATACAATTGGTTTTGTAAGAAACTACAATAATAATTCTTGAGACTTTTGTAAGTTAAAGGATTATTCTAAAGAGAAGTATAAGATTCTCTTTAATAGGTTATTTTTACTTGTTTGCTAGTTTTGAAAGAGAAACTAAAATAATAATTTTTGAGACTTTTGTGAGTTAAAGAATTATTATTAAGGAAAGTATGGATTCCCTTTTTGTTGAATGTATTGCTTGTATGTTGGTTTGAAGGAGAAACTAATTCTTGAGACTTATGTGAGTTAAATAATTACTATAAGGAGAAGTATGGGACTCTCCGTAGGTATTTTGCTTATGTTATATGCATGGTTGTTTGCATAAATGACATGGATTAATTTACAGTGCATTTAGAGCTATTTTTATACCTAAGTAAACCTCTTGATTCATGGATGGTTTTCCCATCAAAACCACCTACAATGAGAGATACTTTTGGGGAAGTGATGATGATGACTTGTTCATTGACAACTCAGGATAACATAGAAAATTACTCTTCATATAGATGCATATCATTTTGTTGTTTTTATGTCTACACCATTGGACCAGGATGTTGCTTGTGCAATGAGCCTCCTAAAAAATATTGGCAATAGCGTAGACTATCATAAAATATCACCTTAGGGATAAAAAATTGTATAGAATATTGTTTATATAATGCCATGATTGTCTATATTTTACCTTGTTTATGAAAGGTTTTTTTGTTTTAGAAAATTAATGCTTTTGATTCTACTTGGGTGGCAGCATAATACCTTAGTGAATTAGGTATTATATGGATTATTTTATATTATATTTAATCAAAATAATAATAGATTACCATAGAATGTGATTTGTTTTAAGTAACCTATTATTCTTTGGGATGTTAATTAAAGAGTGATATGGAAATCAAGCCAATCCTTGAAAGGTAATGGTGCACTTCAGTTTCATTAAAGCCCTGGATAATGAAATTACCTGAGCACACATGATATGGTGACAAGTAATGCTCTTCGAGCATTTTTTCACATTCTCCCATGAAAAGGGACACCCTTTCTTAAATCATATGGAAGGTAGACAAAGAATGGTAATGACCATCTAAGGAGACAATGGAAAAATAGAGGCAAAGAGGAGAAATATTGGAGGTGAGCAACATTTTTTGAGACATATTTTGGAAGCAAGTGGAGCTTTCAATTCAGGTGTTTCCTATTTAATTTTATTCATGTATTGCTTTGAAATATTGTCGTTTACATTTCCTCTCTTCTACTTTGTATATCTATTGTAATCTACATTTCTAGCTTTGTGTTTACACTTCCCCATGATCATCTACTTTATTTTATGTTCTCTGCTTGTGTCAAAGTTTGCTGGTTCATTTAAGGGATGTAGTGTTCTTTCCCTTCACATCCTATCCTCTCATTTAGCTATAGGGATGTATGTTGGTATTTTTATTTGAATGTTTCCATTCTAGTTGTGAGATTGTGTGAAGGCGTAGGGTTGTGTTACTTTAGCTTGCTAGAGTTGGTTTTTGTATCATTTTCTTTTGCTTGAGTGAAGTGCATTTTCATTTATGCTTTGGTTTGCATTGATGGAGTGTCAATCCTTTCCTTTTTGCATGTTGGTTTCTATCATCCTATGGAATCATTTGGATTGTTAGAATAATTTTTTTTTTGTTCGTGTCTTCCCTCGAAGTTTCATAGCCTCTTGAGTTTGGGTTCTTGCTTTGATTTTTATTTTGTAGCCTTTACTTCACTGGCTTGGTCACTTCGAAGCTTATTTTATTTTATGATCATAGTTGATATTATGCCCTCTATTTAAGTTTAAACTTTATTAAATAAAGGATTTATGTGTTTAATTAGAGCTTAAAAGAATGTAGATGGTTCTATGTTTAAGTTGAAGCTTTATTATTTCTTTATAGAGAATATAAATGGCTTTATGTTTTAGTTAGAGTTTCAAAGAATACTGATGGCTCTTTGTTTAAGTTAAAGCTTCATCTTATTAAGAATATAATGGCCTTATGTTTTAATGTAAACTTTAATATTTGTAAAGAATGTATATGTTATTCTTTATGTTAAGAAAAAGTTCTTGTTGTGGCCGCTCCACAACGTACCCCAAAAATTGGGGACCCACCTTTTTGCTTTGAAAGTTCGATGTTTGCAGTTTGTTTTAAGGGTCTATGCCTTCGTTTCATCATGGGTTTTGCAATTGTTGTTGGTTCTTGTCGACAATATTTTATTGTCGATGATTTTTTATTGTCGACGACTTTTTCTTGTCGATGATATTTTATTGTCGACAACTTTTTCTTGTTGACAACTTTTGTCGTCATTTTCTTGTCGATGACTTTTTCTTGTCGACGATATTTTATTGTCGACAATATTTTATTGTCGACAATATTTTATTGTCAACGTTTTGTTTTTATTGTTGTCGACAACTTTTATCGTGATTTTTGTTTATAACAACTTTGTCGTCATTTTTTTTTGTTTTTAGCACGTTTATTATCGAGTGTTGGTGTTTCTTGTCATGGGTGGTTCAGATAATTTAAAATAAAAATAATAATAATAAAAGAATATAATCTAATATATATTATATAGTATATAATATAATATATATTATATTATATAAAAACAAAAATAAAAATAAAAGGGATAATAAAAAGAAAATTTATAAATATAAAAGAAGTCGCATGGCTTTCTTTTCATTTGAAAGGAATGGATTCTTTTCACTATAAGTGCCGATGGTAGGAGTTTAGTTTAGAGTGTATTGTTTTGTGTTGAAATTTTAAATATTTTAACAAATTAATGATACTTTGTGCTATGGTTTAATTTTGGGTTTACTTTCTTGCAGGTGGCTTCTAACGGTGGAGGCAAGGATCGATGATTTTGGAGGGTTTATGGTCTACGTGGGCATAGTTGGGCCCACACTTCCTAATTCCAAGACTTTGAGACTCAACTAGTGGACACCGAAAGCCAGCGTGGATGAATCATGACACAGATATGTCGACAGCCATGTGGACGACTCCAAGCGATGACAGAGCCCGGGTGCTAGACCTTGTTGAATGACGTGGGGATTGAAGTTATCCAGTCGAGCAACTTGGTCACCAAGAGCACCTGACATGGACCTTGGATTACGGATGTGAAGATTATCCAAAGCGACTCAACCAACTTGTAAATGGCTGACATGGCGAAGGCAAATGGGATGTAAGTCGATGTATACAGCAGCGAAGGCTACGTGGACTTGAAGTAGCAAGCGGAGATGAGTCAGACAGGATTAAAGCACACTATCATCATCGAAGATTGTGACGAGGATATCATCCAAATGAACAAAATATGGCAATTGCCTTATATACAAACCAACAGTGCGACACCAACAATTTAATGGCGGTAACATTGGGATTTTTTTTTTTTACATGCATTCATTCTCTCCCATGAAAATTGTCTCGCTGATGTAAGTTGGTGAATACCGTTGTGCATGTAACAAAGGTAGACTTTGGCGAGGATATATTCGATAACATACATGGAATGTGGTGGACAGAGAAGTCCAGTGTGACTGATGAAAGGCCATTTCGGGAGCTTTACAAGGCATTACAATACCAGGAGGAGTTTCAGTCTTTGCTAACGGTGCTTGGAAGGTGCAAGAGCGCATCATGAGTTTGGGGTAGATGTTACATGGTGTTAATTAAACCAAGAAGGTCTATGGGATCTCACATAAAAGGCAAGTAGCTCAGCATTGACATAATATTCTGTTTTAGGTGAGATACATCAGTTATAGAATAGTGATGAAAGAGAACGTCTTAGACGCTCCATCAAAATAAAACGTTACTAAAGAAATGAAACAAAAGAAAAAGCATATTCGGAGAGCAGGAGTTACAAAGAAAACTAGTGAAGCGTTACGAAAGGAAGGAAACAAAAGGATGCAGTAAGGAGGTTAAATATGGGTTCAAACTTGAAAAAAGGGGTTGGAAACTTCTAAAACAGAGTTGCAGAGCTGAGGGAAGAGGCCATTCTGGACCTGCTTTGGATTGTTTTTCTTCCACTTTTTTTCTGATTTTGGAGAGCCAGATTTCTGCCATGTATAAGGACATATTTTTAATGCAGATAGTTTTTTAGAAAGTTGCACCTTATGGACAAGAAAGAAGGAGTCATTTTCTGCATGCAAGATTAAATGTCTATTTTTCCCCTTTTCAGATTTTAGGCTTGTAAATGGAGTTTATGCAAGTTTCTTGATTGCTTCATGTGAATGCTTAAATCTGAAAACCTCATTTAAACCCTAGGAACCAGCACTTAGCTTATCCGGATTGTGCTTGTTTTGCAAGTCCAATAGGTTAGGTTGCATGCATGAAAACCTCACATCTTTGGTTTTGCCGGAATAGGATAGCATCAAACTGAATGTATCATGTGTTTCATTTTCTGCATTTCATTTTCATTTTTCTGCATTTTATTTTTCCAGAAATTTTTATTTTTATTTTTTTATTATTTTCAGGCATTAAAATAAACATTAAAAAAAAATCAAAATCCAAAAACAATTTCACCATTGCGTAGGTTATACTTCATACTTCCAATGTGCATTTTGAAATTTCATTTTCGGAGTTGTTTAATATTTTTAAAAATTCATCGAAGTTGTTTTATTATAGATTTTGAAAATTCTGAAAATAGAAAATTTTCATTTTTGGGCCGAATTTCATTTTTTCAGTTTCATACTTCATTCATGAGCCTATGATGACATTCCCTTCATGAAAATTCTAATTTCAACGAAGGAGTCATGTTTTATGGCACTTTGCAAATTACCATTTTGGGAGCAATCAAAGCACTAAATTATTCGTCTTGATGAAAATCCGATTTCATCTAAGAAGGATAATTAAAGTGACATTTTGAAGCTACATTTGAAGACCCTATTCATCATTGAGGATTTAATGCAAGATAAAATCTATTTTAAAACCCTCAAGATAAAAGGAATTAAGGCACTACATCGTGGTCATATGAGGGCCAACTCACATTTGCTTTATTTTGGTTCAATGAACAATCACTAAAGTTTCATGGTAAAATAAACCAGCATTGCCCCTTGTTTACAGTTACTTGCAATCACTAAGGTGTTCCAAGTATTTAAATTGAATATCTTTATTTGAGATTACTAATACACATACGCAAATGCTAATATAGCGGAGACCTTGGAGAAGTTGTTTGTTTAACTTCTTTGCAAGAGGGGATTTGGAACCCAAATCCTAAGGGAGAGTGTACTTTCACAATTGGGTGAAAATACCACTTAACAGTTCTATTGAAGTCTTTGTACCTAAGAGAAAGCTTTATATTTTGTTTTCTTAAGATTTAATAAGATAGGATTTGGAAAGTTTTAAAGTAGATTCTTTAAGTCCAATACAATTGGTTTTGTAAGAAACTAAAATAATAATTCTTGAGAATTTTGTAAGTTAAAGGATTATTATAAAGAGAAGTATGAGATTCTCTTCAATAGGTTGTTTTTACTTGTTTGCTAGTTTTCAAAGAGAAACTAAAATAATAATTCTTGAGACATTTGTGGATTAAAGAATTATTATTAAGGGAAGTATGGATTTCCTTTTGTTGAATGCATTGCTTGTATGTTGGTTTGAAGGAGAAACTAATTATTGATACTTATGTGAGTTAAAGAATTACTATAAGGAGAAGTATGGAACTTTTCGTAGGTAGTTTTCTTATGTTATATGCATGGTTGTTTGCATAAATGGCATGAATTAATTTGCATTGCATTTAGAGCTTTTTTTATTCCTAAGTAAACCTCTTGAGTCGTGGATGGTTTTCCCATAAAAAGAAGCTTGCGAAGGCTGAGCTGGCTATAGTTCCTAGGTAGATATTCTTTAGCTCTTCAAAAGTAATGTTTATGTAAATAAGCAAAGGCTTGTATTTGCTTGAAATAAATTTGTAAAGACTTACTCTTATTTCAAAGAAGGATTATGTAGTTTAAATTTTTTCTTATGTTATGAGCATTAAAGTAATTATTTGAAGTAATATCTTGTTTATAGTTGGCATGGAGTTGCATTAAATGTGGAAATGGATCTATTATCGATCTCTTTAGTTATTTTACCTTTTTATGAATGGAATGTTTCCTTAAAACCTTTTGATAAGCTTTGGAATCAAGTAATGTGGTGAAGATACCTATCATGGTTTGGGTAGCTTTTATGTAATAATTATATCATATTTTATGTAATGCATAAATGTGGCTTTTGGTTAAGATGAGCTCTTGGATTTTATCTCTAGCATTTCATTTTATGGATTGTATTATCCTTATTGATATTGGTTTTCTTATAAATGTTTATCTATCCTTGGGGTGGGTAAGAATGTTACTATAGTAAGCCATAAAGCCCAATCCTGGGAGGAGTTACATGAATGCAATAACCCAGTAGATATGAGTCCTAGAAGGAGTTGCATGTATGCAGTAGCTAGAATTTAATAATCCTGGAAGAGGTTGTGTGAATACTGTAGCTAGAGTACTTGTGAATTTTCATACCTTGAATGCATAGGTTTGGGTGTGTTTCATCTAAACATTGGAAAAACTATTCATAAGACAATAGTGTTGATCCCCCAATTATGCAAAATCAGGTGATCATGTTAGTTGGTATCGAAGTTACAATGACCTTAGTTAGCCCACAGAGGCGTGGTAACTAACCACCAAGGTTCTACACTAATAAACCTACCTAGATGGACTTAGAGTTAAGTTATGGAATAATCATACCCCTTTAGATGTGTAGGTCTTAAGGGGTGATCCCTACGTCATGGTCACATGGTCCTATGTCGTGGAGGGTATGGGAAAGGTGGAGGGACCACTTTGTGCATTCTTCTAAACTTGTAGGTTTAGTTAGGTAAACCCCAAAAAATATATGATTTGATCACTTCTATCCACTGAGTGTCATTTGCGGTGATTGGGAACTCAAATGTGGTGAAGCCTTGTATCTTGAGATAAATAAACTAAGGATGTATTCATTATGATCCTTTGTTTGTAAGTGCTCTTTTAAAAAAAATGGGTTGGTAGTTTTGGGTTGTTATAGTTGGTATCAAAGCTCTAGGTCGTAGGGCTAGAAGCTTTTGTGGAGTGTACTTAGGTTGAGTCTTGACTTGATGTGCAAATTTGGGTTAGACACCTTGCAATAATACAAGAGTGACCCTAGAGTAATGGTGTGTGTTAGTTCATGAGTAGAATGAAGCTAATAGAATGTAAGTACAATTGTGGGAGTGTAACTTACCTAATTTTTTCTGTGAATAGGAAATGGAACCTATTCAAAAAGGAAGTTCGTCAAAGAAAACCAAAATAGTTGCACCATAGGGTAATACTATACAAAATTTGGGACATACTTTAGATCCTAGTAATAAAACTAGGAAGATAACAACTCTTGGTAAAGGGCTTGAGATGACAATGAACCCTAGTAGGAATGTTGGAGGACCATCAAAATTTGATAGGAGGATGGAAGATATTTTCCCCATGATTAAAAAACTCCAAGAGAATTTGGAACAACAACAAAATTTAATAGATTCCTTGGTCAATAGAGAGGCCAGTGCTATAAATGAAGGGGTTGACAAGAAGAAAATCCTATATGAAGAGGTTAAGAGGGTAGAGCCCGAATAGAGATTGAGCTTATGAGAGACTTGAACAATGTGAAGGTAACCAAATTTAATAAAAAAATAGGAGATGCAACCAAATCATGGCTTAAAGAGTTAGAAACCTTTTTCTCCATGAAAAATTACTCATCAAAGGCTAAGACTACGTGGGCCACCATTCATCTCCTAAAGACAGCCTTGGAATGGTGGGACACATACAACTCAGGTAGAGAAATCCAAGCTGTAGATCTCAAGTGGGAAGAGTTGATTAAGGATTTTAAGAAAATATTTCTTACATACCAATTTTATATTGAGAAATTTGAAGAGTTCTCTATCCTTCAACAAGTGTCACTATCTATAGAAGTATATTTTTATAAATATGTGAAACTTTTAAAATATGTCCCAAAATATGAGAACAATGGACATCTTAAAGTACATAAATTTATTCTAGGGTTAGACCCTAAGATAAGGATAATGATTAATCTACTTAAACTAAAAAATTTGCAAGAGGCTTATGACCTAGTTAGGCAGGAAGAATCCAATCTAAAAAAAAGGACTTTCTTCAACTATATAGGGATGACAAAATGAAATACAAGAATTGAGAAAAATAAAAAGTGTAGGATTCATGAAATGGGATAAGGATCAAAATAAGAGGAATAAAATTAATTCAAATTTCAACAATAGGAACAATGGAAACCCAAGGAAAAACAAAAATAAATTCCACAAGAAATATAATTTCAATCCCAATCCCCCAAAGCAAAATGAGTCAGCACAAAAATAAGAGATAGGGGATAGGAGGCAAGAGAGGTTCCAAGCACCTAAGGAAGGATGTTATATTTATGGATGTCCTCACTATGCCAGGAAGTGTCCCCAAAGGGTAGAGATTAGTCATAGAGTAGAGAAGTTGTTGCACCGAATTTATGCTACTGTAAAAAATTAGGACTTAGATGGCCAAGCAACATTGATATTGTTAAATGGTAAGTTATTTAATAAATATGTAAATATTTTGATATATAGTGGACCTAAATAGTTTCATTTTTACTAGTATTATTGAGGACATGTTGCAAAAACCTGGATCTTTGGCACAAGGGTGGAAATTCAAGTATGGTTTTGGTTAAACCTACTTAGTGAAGCAATGTTTACCTATAGTAGAGATAACTCTATTGAAAGGGTCTACTATATGGGACTTGTATGTGGCACCCCTTCACGCCTTTGATATTATCCTACGGATAAATTGGTTGAAGGCACATGGGACCTTAATCAACTTCCAAGATAGGTGGATGGACTTGTTGGGGGAAATTCTTGCACCCTTAAAAATTTTATCACGCTGCAAGACTTCCCTAATCCAATCAACATTGTGGAATCTAGTGGATCCACCTCTTTAACTCGAGAAAATATCATCGCAAGACTAGACATACTAAGTAAGGTATGGAAACCTGTTGAGTGGTAATTTTTCCCAATTGCAAAACCACACTCACCCTGAGGATTTTTATCACAAAACCATATCTTGCAAATAAGTTAAAGAAAAAACAATTTCTCCAAGGTTCAGCTATGTAAGCATTGCACATGTGTATTAGTAATCTTTGTGAAGATGTGTAAAATAAGTGCTAGGAATACCTTAGTGGTTTGCAAGTAACTATTAACAAGGGGTCTATGTTGGTTTATTTTATCATGCTATACTAATGATTGTTCATGAAACTTAAAAAATGCAAATGTGAATTGGCCCTCATATGACCACGATGAAAACCTTAATTCATTTTATCTTGAGTGTTTTAGGTAGATTTTATCTTCCTTTGATTAAGCAAATTTTAGACAAGTTTTATCTTGTTTAAATCCTACTTTAAGCATGAATGAAATATTAAAATCTATCTCTAAATGTGAATCTTAAATGATGAAAATATTACTTTTATGTTGCTTTGAACATGAAAATGGAATAATCTTGGATGACTAACTTTGTAGCTATAGTAGCCTTTGATATAATAAATAAATTGCCTCTCTTTTATGAAATTAATTTTCATAAAGAGACATCAATTTATTGCTCTAAAATGATGGCCTTTTGAAGTGCCAAATAAATTACCCCCTTTAATGAAATTGGGATTTTCATAAGGGCAATATAATTTATTGCTTTCGAATAAAAATACAAAGTTGAAAAATCTTATTTACCTTCAAAATGTGAAAAAAATAAAATTCTGAAATTACAAAAATCCTTATAAAACAGCAAGTTTAAACAATTTTTATAAATTCGAAATGGGCTCAAAAATTGTTTCGAATGAAAGGTTGAAGCTCATTCTTCACCCTCATGTATTTATCTTTGGTATTTTAATTTTTTTCAATTTTTATTTTAATCGTCAAAGTTTTAAAAAAAATCTGCAAAAGAAAAGTTAGAAAAATAAAAATAAAATAACAAAAATTAAATGGATTGTTGCAACTCAAAATTTTCTCCACAAACCCTGCAAGCATTAGTATTCTGCACAAAAACCAGCATTAGTGTTACCCGAATTCACGCAGTCAAACAACTAATGTGGTGCAATTTTCTAAGGAAATGGTGCAATATGCCAAAAATAAAATAAAGTTAACCATAAACATGCATTAATATTGAAATATCTCCATTATATTGTAGAAAAAAGTATTCAACATCACTCATACAAGTGTAGAAATAAAATACCCCAAATTGGCATCATGTGGTGAACAAAGTCCAGCAAGATGAAAAACAATCCAGCCATGGCTTCCAAAATGGTCAAGCCTCTGGCCTGCAAAAATTCCAGCCCCTATTCATCATTTCAATGGTGTATTACAGTTTTACAAAACCCTTCGTTTCACCTTTCCTCCATTTTCTTTAACTTTACATTTATTTTCTCTTCCACTTCTTTCCTTTTCTTTCCTTTCTGTTGTTGTTACCAATCATGATGGTCAAATTATATTCGTAACCCTCACTATCCAACAACTTATGTTCGTACACCCACCATAATGCCACATTGCACAATAAGTTTAGGTATTTTCCTTTTGGTGTTTTTTATCCCTTTTATCGTAGCCTTTCGTATAGGCTTCCCAACCTCGATCGGCATTGTCTCTACTGTGGTGATTCATGTTTCAATTACTTGGCTTTCGTAACATTCCATAAATTCTCCTTACCTTATATTTCTTTATAATAATGTGTACATCATGGTTAAAAAAAAGGCTTTCATATGTTTTAATTACACTGACCACACTATTTCCTTAGCTGGTCACGGCCTATGCCAGCATCCCCATTCCATTGTATTTGAATACCTTGTAACACTTGTTGCTATTCTCTCCATCGTCTGCTGGTGTAGCATTAGCTCTGCTATCTTAGTTTTTCACTACCAAGGTTGCATTCGGATTGAGTCATCTGGTCTTCAGGCTACGTATTCATCCATTGTTTGTTGTCATATTCCATGTTGGCATCATCGACATCCTTCACTGTGACCTTCTGGCATGTATTCTAAAACCTCTATGCAAGCATCATGATCCCTTCTACACTAATTTTTCAAGCTACATGAACACACATTGTGTCGTTGTTATGAACATCTATCATCTCATTTATTCATAGCTCTACCTAGTAATGCCTTATCATCAAGATCCTTTTAGTATAATATTTCTTTTCGAGGATTCATTTCCATGCATTATTTAATGGGTTTCATTTATTTTCGAGCAATATATACTGCCATGTTGATGGGAACCTTCATAGAGACTAAGAGAAACAAATATTATTTTATTAAAACATATGACTTAGCCAATACGCTCCCTTCTCACCTAATTACGACTGCATGATATCCATGTCACTTTCTCACTCATTGTCACTGTATTCTACCAATGTTTGCCAGCTTGGAATTCATCTCTTCCAATGTTTATAATATGGTGTCTATAAAGATTCCATCTATCATGTATTCACCACTCATTTCTAAGGACACACACCATGATCGATTTGTGCTATTGCCTATTTCTAAAATGACCTTGATGGAAACAAATATAGTGCTTCCTTTATTTTCAAAATCATGCTCATTTATTCTTGCTTAACTTTCCATGTCATTCCATCTATCACTGTGTATGAATTTGTTGAGCACCTCACACCCACATGCTCCTTTGTGAAACACACTATTCATCATTACTTCCAATTGTTAGACTATCGTTGTGTTATGATCCCCTTTTTGTTGGTGGTGTATGATCCTCATTCACTTGGCATCCACACCAGGTCCTCTACATAGTCGTACGTCTATTTGGTCTTCCCATAGTCTGACGCTTCAACCTTATGCATGTTCATGGCATCCCTATATCTGTTCATCGATGTTGAGTCACCTGCAAAATCCACTACGATGTCTGCTCTTCACTAGTCATCGTGGTCCATATCACCTTAGTCACAATGGTCCATATCACCTTACTGTCCTTATATCGTGTTTTGGTGAATCATTTCTGACTAGCCCATGCCATATGCATTGTCATCATCACCACATCATCATGCTATCTGTGTCCATAAGGTTTACCTCGAACACTTCTTCATTATGTTTGTCTCACCTAAAATGAGCTAAATATCCACTCCACATCATTCGTTAGTAAAATAGTCAATCCACAATGTCTTTGTCTCTGCCCAGTCGTCGCATCCTTGCTACCAACGTTGAACTTGGAAACCCTCATCATGATTTCCAAAGGGTGGGGTGTAGGTACAAATTACTACACCCACATGCCATCGTATGTGCTTCACTGTGATTAGTGGTTGTTCGAGGTCTACATGGCATCCACATCTTCATGCTCACTTTAGTCCAAGTTAGAGTCCACGTAGCCATACTCGCTCTCCATCTCGCACCTATGTCGATCATGTTGGGCACGTTCTTGTTACGTGAATCACTTTGTACCTATTTACACCTTGTCATTGGAGGTTTCAAAGCTTTAGTTCATGTTGTGTATGGATCCCACTATCCTTCAATAGCTCGACTTGAGGGTGTCTACATGTCTAGGGGGCCTTCCATATCACCAGTGTTCACACCTCGGTCATCCACCCCATAAGACGTCCACCTCATCATTATAACTTGGGTTATAATCCTGACCTCTCGGGACACCCTGATACATACATGCATATCCCAATATCGTGTTAGCCATATTTGAGGTCTACGTTTGCTTCGTCCAGTTCAGGTGTCACCGTGTCACGCTAGCTCTTGTAACCTTGCATAAATCATAATATAAAATCGAAGGGCTTTAGATTTTTATTTAGCATTTAGAATTAATAATTTTAAAACTAAAACTAATGCCTTTACAATCATAAGAAATTAACCACTCTTGTCCATACATATATATATAAATAATATAATTTTTTTTTTTGATAAGTAGCTATTGTATTTACAGCGGGTTTTAACTAGGATCCCAAAACCTGATTACATAAGAGTTGGAAATAACATGTCAAGAATAAGCCATTACAACAAAATTTTGGGCCCAAGGCACCAATACCCTAAAAATGAAAAACAAATAGAAATCCCGCCCAGCGAGAACAGGTAAATTTGAACAATCCCGCCCAGCGGGAAACCACCAATTTTGAAGGAAGGTAAGTTTGAAGATCCCGCCCAGTGGGGAGTAGCTGAAAACCGCCATCGTGTAAATCTTGCCCAACAGGAAGCAGCAAAAAACCATTATAATATAAATCTCGCCTAGCGGGAAGCAGTCGAAAAACCACCAAAGAGTGAATCCCGCCCAGCGGGAAGCAGCTAAAATCCATCCCAATGTAGATCCCGCCCAGCGGGAAGTAGTAAAAACCTCTACCAAGTGAATCTTGCCTCCCAAGAAAACCAGCAGGAAATGAGAAAAACCCACCCAACAGGAAACCCAGCAGTTTTGGAGAATCCCGCCCAGTGGGAAACCATCATACCCAAAAAAAAATGGGGAATCCCACCTAGTAGGAAGCAGTTGAAAACTAGCAAAGAGGAGATCTCACCCATCGGGAAGCAGCCAAAAAGCACCACCAAGAGAATCCCACCCCCAGGACAACCAGCAAGAAAATACAACAGGTTAAGGGACCAGGGATACAGGGACTGGGGATCCCAGGCAGGAAGAGGTAACAACCACAAATATGGGATCCCTGGGAGCCTAGCCTAGGGGATCCAGGGTCTGCATGCATAGATCAGATCCCCCCATGATTTGAAAAATGCAGCAGAACCTAGAGAACCCCAACAACAGGGGCCAAGAATCCCATCCTTGCATAGGAGAAACTTCAGGGAACTGGGACTGAGGCTGGGAACAACCCAGGCAGAGAAAAAGCCCCCCCCAAGGCCAAACAAATGCCCAGGGTGTCCACCAAGGAGCAGAACCAACACGAAGAAGCCTCCAAGCGAGAAATCAAAGAGGGCCCTCCCCACAGGGATGGGACCAATAGCAACCACAGGATCCCAGAGAGGATTCACTAGAAAAAAGGGGAAAGAGGCCCCCCCAGACCACCCCCAAAGCAGTAAGGACCTCAAAGGAAACCCTAGGAAGCCATCAAAAACCCAACCAATCACCCCCACCACCCAGAGAACCGCAGGGAACCAGATCCATGCCAAAAACCTATAGAAAACCCCAGGGGGAAGCCTGAGGGAAAAAAAGGGAAGGGATCCTAAAAATAGCAAGGAACCCTGGGAAGCACCAGGCCAAAAACTCAAACAAGGGAACCCTGACCGACTGGGAGAGGTGCAGAAAGAGGAGAAGGATCTCCCTCAAGGAGATCATCTGCAACAAACAATCCCAGGGAGGGATGACCTGGGATGAGCCAGGGACTGGGCAGGAACCAGGGGAGGGGGAGCAGGGAAGGGATCGGGACCCTCCCCTCTCTACTTTTTTCCCTCACCCCACTTTCCCCTCTGCCCAATAATATAATATTTTATTTATCTATTTTTTTTGTTTTTATTTTTATTAATGTTATATATATATATATATATATATATATATATATATATATATATATATATAATATTTATTATTTGAAAAACAAAAGTTTCAATTTATTCTAATTTAATTGAATTTAAAGGTTTTAATTAATTTAATGTTAAAACACTAAAATTAATCAAAACAACACCAAATCAAAATCATGAAATGACAATTAACCAACGCATCGGATGTTTCTAAACAAATACAAGAAAACAAATTTACTACCTCACCAAAGCAAACCTTGGAGGCAACAAAATTATCACTCAAAGCAACTCAAAACTCCCATAAATCAAAATTGAAAGGTGGGTCCCCAAGCTTTGGGTCTAGTTGTAGAACAACCAAAACAAAACCCTAGAGGTGAGCCTACAATATTTCTCATATGCTCATGCTCATCTCGATTTGCAAAAATAAAATAAAACTACAACATAAAAGTTGACCAAACTTCGAAGTAACTTCCAACTAATGCTTTAATCAATAGAATGGTGCCTTATCCATTGGGCAATTATAGCTAAACTTAAAATATGATGAAGAGAGAAAGGGGAGAAGATAAAATTGAGCTAACCACATTCATGCAAATAATGCAACAAAGGTGATTAAACATGCCAGTGAGCCTAAAATATTTCTCATATGCTCATGCTCATCCAAATTTTCAAAAATGAAATAGAACTCCAACATAAAAGTTGATCAAGCTTCAAAGTAACTCCCAACTAATGATTCAATCAATAAATCAATGCCTTATCCATTGGGTAATTGTATCTAAACTTTAAATATAGTGAAGAGAGAAGGAGAAGAAGATACAATTGAGCTAACCACATTCATTCAAATAATGTAACAAAGGTGATTAAACATGTCAGTGAAAGAAGATGTCGTTTATAGATTCAGATGATGTAACTTGTAAATAGGACAACAAACAAAACTACATAGAGAACTGTTGAATGGAGGAAGCATGATTGTATAAACAACATATCATTACAATGGGAGTCTAACCAGAATAACCAGATCTCACTGAGAAAATACAAATAATTTCTCCATTCAAATGATGCAATGAAGAATTGCAACTCTTCATTCAAATAATGTAACAAAGAGCCTTTTGGCTTTCGACCTCAGTCACTGGAAATAATCTCAGTTAACTAGGCACCTCCTCAGCAAAAACCTACACAATAAAGGAGAATAAAAAGGGGTGACAAGACACTGAGGTGTTGTAGGTGAGTTGGAGAGGAGAGAGCAATCCTCCAAGGGAGGTCCCAAGTTTGAATCTCCACCCTACCAAAAAGTTGAACTGGGTACCAAAAATCCAATTGATAATGTTGGTGCGGGTAGGGTCGGGGTGCGATTCCCGGGTGACTTTGACGGTGTAGAACCCCCTGTTCGTGGTCTCTCAGACCAAGGCGACCTCGTAAGGGGTTTTTTGCTTAAAAAAAAAATGGTGACTAGACAAGACACAAAAAGGAAAAATACAACTGACAAGGATAGGCACTCCGGTATACCTCTTGCAGAATTTTACTATGCAAAAACTTGATCCTTTTTCTTGTTGTAGTAATTATCTTAAATAGCTTGATCATTTGGTCAATAATCATGAAAACTGCAACTGTCTCGATGATGGCCCATAACTGCAACTATCTCCATATATGATCCACAACATTAATTACATGTGTCCTAATAGTGGTCTCAGTTAAAAATACCTCCATATTTGCCTGTTATAATTTCTCTTGAAGTTGGCCAAAAATGTCTTAAGAAAATTAATTAATTTTCAACCATTTTTTTAATATGGCTAACCTTAGACAATATAATAAAAAATCGAGGTATTTTACAATGTAAAAGCTTTTAATAATAATAATAAAATATAATCAAGGTAAAAAAAACCTTGATAATAAAATCAAAGTGTCCCTTAGATTTTTTTGATTGCGTGGGTCACGCGTGGGCCACCACCATGAAATTATGCGGTCCCATGTAGCCCTCCAGGGGAGGCACCCCAAGGTGACCCCTTGTTTATAAATCACGTGGGGGCTACCCACCTCCCCATGTGGGAAAAATAAAACTAAACACGAACACTGCACATGCTCGAACTTGCCACCACGTGGCACTCCCCAATTAGAGTGCTCAAATACCCCTGCTCATACATGCACTGTTGGATCATGTGCTCTTTCCCATGCCATTGATCTACCTAGGCCAATAATATTTTACCATGTTTCATGCTCCCATTGAATCTCTTAGAAATCTGTGCTACCCTTGTTTAAGTTTGTGCCATTGGATTAAGTAATTTTACCTATGTTGTTGATCTCTTTAGTTAGACTTTGATTACCTTAGTTTTTGTGCTTACCTTTACCACTTGTCTTGATCTAGTCAGAGCGTTTTTATTTCAATGCCTCCACTTATGCGTGCATCATTGAATTAATTCCAATTTTGCTTTTTATTCACTCTAGAGAGATCCACTTGGTTACTACAGACAAATACTCCCTATTACTTGCACACTCATCCATACCACTAGATTGATTTCATAATTTTGATTTATTTTTTTATTATTTTATATTTTTTTATGCCAACCAGGGAGGAAGGGGGGATGTGTCATAGCCCTCCCTTGGTAGGTCTCATTGTTGATATAAATTTTGTATATTTGATAAGGTTTTGTAATTGCTAATCTAATGAGTGGTTAAAATTAGTTAATGTTTTGAACAAGGTATTTTTGATATATCATTGATTTGTAGGAATAGGTACTCTTAAATATGGTGGGAAATCAACGACAAAAATTGAGAAGCTTGATAGAGATAAATCCCTATAAAATATTCATCAAAAAAATGTGAATGTCAATATTAATGGACAAAATTAATAATTGACATTAAATTAACCTAATTGTATTTAATACCTAGATGGTAATTAATTAATCATTTTGTTGTTACAAAATGATAAAAAGAAATAAAAAGAAAATTAGGAGAAAGGACTTCTAGAAGAAGAAGAAAAATGGAGTTGAATTCTAGAAGTAGAAAATTGGGTTGAGTTCTAGAAGAGGAAGAAAAACTAAACTAAGGTGGGCAATTTAATCTTCATGAGGTCAATTTATTCCACTCTTAAATCCTTCCTTTTGTCTTTCCTTAGCTTGAATTTTGAATGAGAAAGCATATCAAAGGTCTATATGTGCATAGAGTATGAAGGGATGAGGGGAGTAGGCAAGCATGGTAAGGAGACCACTAGGGAGGTAAGCTGTTGGAACAAAATCTGCCTTCGGTTAATAGTGTTGCGCCTTAGACTTTGCCAACATTGAATAGACAGATCTTGCTTGAGATCATCTATCTAGTCTCCAGAGAAGGCTGGTTCCTTTGAGTTTTTTAGAGAAAAGGGGAACAAGAGATAAGGGAAATATAGCCTAAGCTAGAACTTTTATATGGTGCAGATTAGACAACAACAAAGACAGATTTACTTACTTCTATCCAAAGCATTTAAACACATTTCCATGCAGAAATTATATAATTTCAGATATGATTTCTAATATTTCGTTTAACATGCGTATATATTAGATTCTTATTCCAACAATATGATTTATGTATTGTGAAAGTTTAGATATAAGAACAGACTCAATTTACAATTCAATATTGTAAGCAGAAATAAAGAACATTAATACATACACTTGCACGATATGAACCAGAAGCCAATGGGAGATGTGATTTTATTGCTTGTATTCGAAGTACGTACATTCAGTCTTGTAAACATCCAAGAGCCGACCCTTTTTTTGGAGTCGCTCACCCCTATATATACCCTAAAAGAGTATCTTTTTCTAAGTACATCTTACTTATTTTACAAGCAATCATCTGCAGTTTCTAATAATACATAACAAGTCTTCTATGAATTAGATATCTTCTCTGCAGATTAGATCCTAGATGAGCATTTGGCAAGCCTGCTCTATCCTAGATTTTTGATAATCATGTCAGAAATCACTTCTTGGTGTCAGTGCATGCCTTTGATTAACAAAAATACATTTTATTCCTTTACAGCTGGCGTGTCACGAAATCGCGACATTCTTTCCTTGATTTGCTCTTTTGCCGCCTCCAACCACGAAAACGAGACATGTCGCGAAATCGTGACATTCTTTCCTTGTTTTGTTCTTCTGCCGCTTCCAGCCGTGAAAATGAGACATGTCACGAAATCGCGACATTCTTTCCTTGCTTTGCTTTTCTACCGCTTCCAGCCACGAAAATGAGACATGTCACGAAATCACGACATTCGTCTCTTGCTTTGCTCTTTTGCCGCTTCCAACCGTGAAAATGAGACATGTCATGAAATCGTGACATTCTTTCCTTGCTTTGCTTTTCTGCCGCTTCCAACCACGAAAATGAGACATGTCGCGAAATCACGACATTCGTCTCTTACTTTGCTCTTTAGCTGCCTCCCATCGTGAAAATGAGACATGTCACGAAATCATGACATTTCTATGTCTTCAGCTCTTTTGCCGCTTCCAGCCATGAAAATGAGACATGTCACGAAATCGCGACATTCTTTCCTTGCTTTGCTTTTTTGCCGCTTCCAGCCACGAAAATGAGACATGTCACGAAATCGTGACATTCGTCTCTTACTTTGCTCTTTAGCTACCTCCCACCGTGAAAATGAGACATGTCATGAAATCGTGACATTTCTATGTCTTCAGCTTGATTCTTCTTCTTGCATCGCGAAAATGCGACATGTCACGAAATCGCGACACTTCTACCTCTTTGTTCTCTTTTGTCGCTTTTGGCCATGAAAATGCAACATGTCATGATATCGCGACACTTTTTCCTTCTTGCTCTTTCTCTTCTCTTTAGCCATGAAAATGTAACATGTCGCGATATCGTGACACTTTTGCCTCTTTGCTCCCTTTTGTTGCTCTTAGCCGCGAAAATACAACATGTCACGATATCGTGACACTTTTGCCTCCTTGCTCCTTTTTGTTGCTCTTAGCCATGAAAATACAACATGTCGCGATATCGCGACACTTTTGCCTCCTTGCTCCTTTTTGTTGCTCTTAGCCACAAAAATACAACATGTCGCGATATCGTGACACTTTTGCCTCCTTGCTCCCTTTTGTTGCTCTTAGCCGCGAAAATACAACATGTCGCGATATCGCGACACTTTTGCCTCCTTGCTCCTTTTTGTTGCTCTTAGCCACGAAAATACAACATGTCGCGATATCGCGACACTTTTACCTCCTTGCTCCCTTTTGTTGCTCTTAGCCGCGAAAATACAACATGTCGCGATATCGTGACACTTTTACCTCCTTGCTCTTTCTCTTTGCTTTTTCCCACGAAAATGCAACATGTCGCGATATCGTGACACTTTTTCCTCCTTGCTCTTTCTCTTTGCTTTGGACCGCGAAAATGCAACATGTCGTGATATCGCGACACTTTTTCCTTCTTGCGGTGTTTTGTTTTTTCTTTGATCTTTAGCATATGGGCCACTTCGGTCTTCTTGGAAAATATGCAAAAAGGTGCATCAGCTATTTTTTTGTAGTTAGTCACTTTTTGACTAACATTCTTGGCGCCTTTTGGGGGATTTTTTGCTTGCAAAAATTTTGAACTAGGCCTTTATCCATTGGGAAATGGAGTCAACAACGCAGTTGTAAAAAGAATCTTTCAGAGAAAGACAAAGAACACAGGAAAATGCACTTAGATTAAACGTGAACATTACCTCGTCAAAACTCCCTTTATACCTTAGTATCTCTATTCAAAAAAAATGTCGACTTCTGATTGGCTATGACTGAATTTTTTTTTTTTTAAGGCCAAAAAATGGTAATATTTACAAATATTGTCTGAATATACTTATATTATACTATACATATAATTCCTTTTCTGCTTTCTCAATAGAAATATAACTTTAGGTGAAATGCATTCACCGTGATGGGAAGAACCAATCCATCTTGATCTTTCAACTCGAAAGCATTGAACTGTTTCTCCGAAACAATTACAAATGGTCCCTCCCAGAAAGCATCGAATTTATCATGGTTACCTGGCTTAGCTTTCTTTACATTCCATTTCAAAACCAAGTCTCCCACTCTAAATTTTTTTGCAGTTGTCTTTTTGTTGAACCATCCTTCGATGATCCGCCATATGCTTTTGATTGTGATTGTATGATTGCTCTATTTGTTCTTCTAACTATAAGAGTTGCATAACTCCTGCAACTGTGTGTAGCATTTGGTCAATCTGAGGTAGCGGGTAATGATATTTGAGTGATGCTCTATTCAGATTTTTGAAATCTACACACAATCTGATATCTCCATTTTTCTTCCTGACTGGTACCAAGTTTGCCACCCAGGTGGAGTGTTTAACAGGGTATACTATTTTAGCTTGAAGGAGTTTTAGCAGTTCTTGTTTCATCAAAGATTCTATCTTCGGATTCACTGGTCTTTGCTTTTGCCTAAAAGGCTTAGCTCCTTCTTTTGATTCTATGGTATGTTGAATAACATCTTTATTGTACACTTTTGAATCACTATACACCCAAGCTATGATGTCAAGAATTTTTTACATAATTCTTTTGTCCGGTTCCCCCCCCTTCGTACGATGATTCCAACCTTAACTTTTGCCGCCCAACTCATTGATTATCAGTTTAACCGAAATCCTCTTCATCTTCATCCCGCGCCCCCGGTGGGGGCCACAATCCCCAAAAATCGAATGTTATAATTTTCCAAAACAGCTAAAATATTTTTATCAGGCATCGAAGGTCTGTATATAAGTCTAACAGTTTTAGACTTCTGAATAACATTACTTACAGGACAAAAATTAGCTCCTACTGAAGCTAACAAATCTGCGTGGGTATTCTATTCTCTAGGGATAAACTTTATATTTAGGGCCTCAAAGGCCTCTAAGAGATCCCACACTTTGTTCCTGTAAGCCTTCAAATAATCTTGTTTACTTATACCTTTTTTGGTGACTTGATTCACAATAAGTTCTGAATCTCCATAGATGAGTAACTGTTTGATTCCCAATTTCTCAGCCTTTCTTAGCCCTAAGCACAGGGCCTCATATTCTGTTGCATTATTGGAGCAACTCCAAGTCAACCTGTAAGAGAAAACCTTTTCCTCTCCAGGTGGGAGAAATCAAAACTATTCCGGCACCAACTCCATTCTTGCACCTAGCCCCATCAAAGAAAAGCTTCCACAATTGATTCACAGAACCATCCTTTTCTAGGGAGGGTATCAATTTTCTTTTTGGTTTCTCAATAGAATAGTTTCCTATTTTTGTTTCTATCATGGCATTAAAATTTTGTAGAGAAAAATCATCCTCAGCTTGGAGCTCTTCTAATGTCTCTTCCATTAGATCTTCTTCTATTGTTTCTTCAGTCATCATATTTACACGGTCAGTTTCACCAATATTTTCTACATGAAACGTAGATGGTTTCTCATTAAAAATCTTGACCCTTCTACCTTTGAAAGGTATCTCCAAATGAGAATAATCTAAGGATAAGTATCCTCCTATATTTGTTGTGAACTCTCTGGATAGACACATACCAAAATAGGGCTCCAAGTCTACGACTACTACCTCTTGTATGACTGTCATCTGAGGCATTTTATGCAGCCGTATGGGAATATCCTTTATCACTCCTATAGTTTTTATTGGAGTACCATCTAACTGTAGGATGCCTGCATTGCTCCTAGTGTACTCTATTTCCATAATATCACATACTGCTTTGGGTATCACAGTGGTAGCAGTGCCTGAATCTATCATGCAGTTGTGGACAACCCATCCTTCCATTTGAAGGGACAAATAAAAGGGTGGTGGCCTGTTCTTACCAGTGGTAGACGTCAAGTTCATTAGAACCATTTTTGAAGATGATGCAGTCCCACCTCCATTTTTCATTGTTCTTAGGGATTCTTGTAGGAGATCGATTTGACCTAGGATTTGAAGAGCATCATGCATACTTGCCTTAGAAGGAGTCTTTTTCATTTCCTCTACTATACTAAATGTAGGTGAATCAACTATTCTTTCTCTTTCTTTGGCAAAAGTTTCATATTTATTTTTGTATCCCTGGGTAGCTTCAGTTCTTTGCCTTTTTGTCAGCGAGGGGAATCTCAACCTTTCCCTAGCCTTTTCTTGGGTTTCATTTTCCCCCCGAGGAATAAATTCTTTGTGTGTTTCTTGCCCTTGAATTTTGGCTGGAAACTGATATTTTCTTTCCTGAGGGAGACTTCCCTTAGGAGTTTCTTTGGGAACTTCCTTGGGAGTAGGGGAAACATTCAATGGTTGAAGCTCTTTAGGGTCTACTTGTAGTGGTTTCTTAGCTGATCTTGTCAAAACTGAAACCTGTTCTACTGTAGGCATCATGAAGTTGTGGTCATCCTCTCTAATTATATTTACATGGCCTTTCATTTTTTCTTTACTCTTTTCAACTGCTATACTTTGTACATAATGTTGGTGTATCATACACGAACTTTCCCCATGTGGATCGTTACATGTAGTACACCAAAATTTAGAATCAGTGGGAGGCTCCTCGGCCTCCACTGTCTCATTTGTATATACCGTGCTCGGTCTCTCTTGTCCCCTATTGCTTGATTGTGCTGCATCTCTCGTTACCTGAGGGAACCTCCTTGGCAAAAAATTCCTTTCAGCCTCTCTCTTTTTCATGGATGCCATTTCATTTGACAATGTCTTCATTGTATCAATTATGGTCGTGTATTGATCACTGGGGGGAGCTAATGCAAGGGGTGTAGCTGGTAATGCAAGGAATGTAGGAGGTGCGGCTATAGATGGGAGAGCCTGCGTTGATGGGAGTACAGGCAGTTTAGAAATTGATGCTTGGGAAAGCTCGGTAAAATTGGCAATAGACATTTTGATGGATATCTTTTTGTAGCGATGAGATCAGCTTCGCCCTTTGTTGCCTCTACATAGATCCCAAGAAAAGTGGTTACACGGGATTGCCTTATTATCATACTAAGATCTGAATCAAAAGCCCTTAAATAATAGCATATAGCTTGTTCTTCCGTGGGCTTTAGGCCTTGCGGTACTCTATCATGAGTTCTGGTAAATCTGATGTTGAAATCTTGGATTTCTTCTTCTGGATGCCTCTCAATGATAGTGAATTGATTCAACAATGTGAAAGGATCCGCATGTATATTAAATTCATCGACCAGACGGCCGACAAGTACTGCCCAAGAAGTAATGGATCCAGCGGGAAGCGCTCTGTACCAATAGAGCATCTTTCCTTTCAAAGATATAATCAACAATCTGACCATTACATCTTCCTGAGTGATGTTGTAAATAGATGCTAGCGATGATACATCTAAATAGTGCTCATCTACTATTTTTCCTATTCCATCAAAGGTCGGTAATGCTTTTAGTGCAGCTTGTGGAATTTGGTGGTGTGTTCCCAAGTTCAAAGGGCCAGTTTGATTCCACACAAGATGCGTTGGGGTAGGGGCGGCTTCCATGATTGCTAAAGGAGTTACAACCACTATGGGATTGCTTGCAGATGCTCCTACAACGGGTGTTAAAGAGGTGCTAATGGTGTCGGGTGGATTTGATCATGCGGCTAGCACAGGGTGTGCTTTTAGGCTTTCGAGATGTAGTTCAAAGAACTCGATAGGTTCTTCAGAGTTTCTAGCTCGGGATCCGGTTATCATATGGCTATATAACCAGAAGGTTTTTAGACAAGGTCTTTCTTTTATGGTCTAAATTGCAACGGAGTCGCCAGGTAGTTTTTCTTGAGATTTTTAAACAAAAAGGCTCTTAAGGTAAAACACCAAAACTTATACAATACTGTGGGATTGTTGGTCCCACCGGGTGTGCCAAAAATTGTTGGAACAAAATCTGCCTTCGGTTAATAGTGTTGCGCCTTAGACTTTGCCAACATTGAATAGACAGATCTTGCTTGAGATCATCTATCTAGTCTCTAGAGAAGGCTGGTTCCTTTGAGTTTTTTAGAGAAAAGGGGAACAAGAGATAAGGGAAATATAGCCTAAGCTAGAACTTTTATATGGTGCAGATTAGACAACAACAAAGATAGATTTACTTACTTCTATCCAAAGCATTTAAACACATTTCCATGCAAAAATTATATAATTTCAGATATGATTTCTAATATTTCATTTAACATGCGTATATATTAGATTCTTATTCCAGCAATATGATTTATGTATTGCAAAATTTCAGATATAAGAACAAACTCAATTTACAATTCAATATTGTAAGCAAAAATAAAGAACATTAATACATACACTTGCACGATATGAACCAGAAGCCAATGGGAGATGTGATTTTATTGCTTGTATTCGAAGTACGTACATTCAGTCTTGTAAACATCCAAGAGCCGACCCTTTTTCTGGAGTCGCTCACCCCTATATATACCCTAAAAGAGTATCTTTTTCTAAGTACATCTTACTTATTTTACAAGCAATCATCTGCAGTTTCTAATAATACATAACAAGTCTTCTATGAATTAGATATCTTCTCTGTAGATTAGATCCTAGATGAGCCTATCACATTTTCAATCATCTGGCAAGCCTGCTCTATCCTAGATTTCTGATAATCATGTCAAAAATCACTTCTTGGTGTCAGTGCATGCCTTTGATTAACAAAAATATATTTTATTCCTTTACAGTTGGCATGTCGCGAAATCGTGACATTCTTTCCTTGATTTGCTCTTTTGCCGCCTCCAGCCGTAAAAATGAGACATGTCACGAAATCATGACATTCTTTCCTTGTTTTGTTCTTCTGTCGCTTCTAGCCGTGAAAATGAGACATGTCACGAAATCGTGACATTCTTTCCTTGCTTTGCTTTTCTACCGCTTCCAACCACAAAAATGAGACATGTCACGAAATCGTGACATTCGTCTCTTGCTTTGCTCTTCTGCCGCTTCCAGCCGTAAAAATGAGACATGTCATGAAATCGTGACATTCTTTCCTTGCTTTGCTTTTCTACCGCTTCCAACCGTGAAAATGAGACATGTCACAAAATCATGACATTCGTCTCTTACTTTGCTCTTTTGCTACCTCCCACCACGAAAATGAGACATGTCGTGAAATCATGACATTTCTATGTCTTCATCTCTTTTGCCACTTCCAACCATGAAAATGAGACATGTCACAAAATCGCGACATTCTTTCCTTGCTTTGCTTTTCTGTCGCTTCCAGCCGTGAAAATGAGACATGTCACGAAATCGTGACATTCGTCTCTTACTTTGCTCTTTAGCTGCCTCCCACCGCGAAAATGAGACATGTCGCGAAATCGTGACATTTCTATGTCTTCAGCTTGATTCTTCTTCTTGCATCACGAAAATGCGACATGTCACGAAATCGCGACACTTCTACCTCTTTGTTCTCTTTTGTCGCTTTTGGCCACGAAAATGCAACATGTCGCGATATCGTGACACTTTTTCCTTCTTGCTCTTTCTCTTCTCTTTAGCCGCAAAAATGTAACATGTCATGATATCGCGACACTTTTGCCTCTTTGCTCCCTTTTGTTGCTCTTAGCCACGAAAATACAACATGTCGCGATATCGCGACACTTTTGCCTCCTTGCTCCTTTTTGTTGCTCTTAGCCACGAAAATACATGTCACGATATCGCGACACTTTTGCCTCCTTGCTCCCTTTTGTTGCTCTTAGCCACGAAAATACAACATGTCACGATATCGCGACACTTTTGCCTCCTTGCTCCCTTTTGTTGCTCTTAGCCGTGAAAATACAACATGTCGTGATATCGCGACACTTTTGCCTCCTTGCTCCTTTTTGTTGCTCTTAGCCACGAAAATACAACATGTCACGATATCGCGACACTTTTACCTCCTTGCTCCCTTTTGTTGCTCTTAGCCGTGAAAATACATGTCACGATATCGCGACACTTTTACCTCCTTGCTCTTTCTCTTTGCTTTTTCTCGTGAAAATGCAACATGTCGCGATATCGCGACACTTTTTCCTCCTTGCTCTTTCTCTTTGCTTTGGACCGTGAAAATGCAACATGTCGCGATATCGCGACACTTTTTCCTTCTTGCGGTGTTTTGCTTTTTCTTTGATCTTTAGCATATGGGCCACTTCGGTCTTCTTGGAAAATATGCAAAAAGGTGCATCAACTATTTTTATGTAGTTAGTCACTTTTTGACTAACGAAGTAACCAAGGAGGCTCGAAGGAGGCCACTTGTAGGTTTTAAGGAGGATATGGTGTAGGTTGGATCTCTCCTTGAATAAGTTATATTTTTTATTATTATTGCATTATGTTGCTGAATTGAATATAGCTTAATAAAATCATGTGATGTGTAGCTTAAATTCTTGGCTTACGACTCCTATGGGATCATGTTTGTCTAAAGGTTACATTTGTTTACCAATCATACATAGTTATTATTAGAGACTTTATATGTATGCAAACTCTATATGTACACTTGATACAAATCTCTAATTAAATACCAATCCACTGGATTCATGTTATTATAAGGATCAATACATTACAAATTCTATGGTAATAAAGATTCAAGTTGTAAAACTATATTCTAATAGAAATGATGTCTTCAGTCTCTATAGTCCATAGACTCCTGTTCTAATAAGGACATATCTTTACTTCACAGTCAATTACTTTAAAGTGATATGCTTAAGACAACTTTATGACATTGCTTTGGACTCCTTTTTAGTGCTATATTTTAGTATCTTTTTACAATCGATTTTACCCCTGAGAAGGCCTAAGTTCTTAGGCTAGATTGATCACTAATAAAAATCCTAAAATATAGACAAACATATGTTTGACATTGATAGACATATCAATATAGTGATTAATATTAGAAGCTATTACCCCTTTGATTATCATATTTCTAGAGATATGATTCATCACTTACAGTCAAAGGTATCTTAGAAATCCATGTCTTGTTGTCACTGAGTTATAGGAAGATAAATCTTGAGTATAAGAGATTTGTGAGACTTATTTTTAAGGTGGATTTGATATTGAAAAATTCTCTATTAAAAATACCCTTTTTTTATCTCTACCAGATGAGATCAATCATCAACTGACATGTTATCCAAGCGATGTAATGTTGCATTTCATTTCTTGTGCCATAGGATAGGTTCTTAATTTTATACCCTAAGTTTTTTTAGGCCTAAGAATTCTTTATCATTGGTCCCTAAGCTACCAAGGTGCCTATATAGCACTTGGTAAGCTCAAGCAGTGAATACATTGTTTATAATAATAGCTTTTGCCCCACAAACATGATGTGATGGGACAAAGACAAGATAAAAGGTATTTCACACCTAGGAGCTTGGCTAAGTCCCATACAAGCTCTTAACCCTCCTTTAAACACATATGATGTGACCTGACATGTGGCAGATTCCCTTATTGAAGTTTATGTAGACTTGGGTTGCTTTCCTTTTGGTTATTCATAGGTGGATGAATGAAAAACCACTTTTTAATTAAAATAGAGGACTATTATCCCACATGCTCCCTATAATATAATATGAAATCCTCCCCTACCTAGATGACCACACGGTGGTGGTCATGCTAGCCGAGGAGGCTAGAGTCTAGCCATGGAGATTAGGGCAAAAAATTTCTAGACACGAAGGTTGAGTTGATTATTGACTTGTTATAAGGTTTAATGGTTTATTTGTTGACTTGTTATAAGGTTTGATTGGCAAAGTTGATTGGTTGAAAAACTAAATTGAATAGTTGACCTTCTAGATAAACCCTTCCTTTGGAAAAACAAACCATAACCTAGTGATTAGATTTATTTTATCAAACCACCTTTAATTTGTTAAATTTATCTTTTGCCTCAGAGGGTATTTTAAAATCTCTAAAAACATTTCAGATAGGTGGTGTAATTGATTGCATATTAAAAGTCAAATTTGGGGAAAATTTGTAGGAAATTATAGTATAATATTGTGGAAATATTATAGTACAAATTTATGGAAAATTTGTAGGATACTTGTGGAAAATTTATAGGGAAGTATAGTATAATCTTGTGGAAATATTATAGTATATATTTGTAGAAAATTTGTAGGATATTATGGAAAATTTGTAGGGAATTATAGTGTAATCTTGTGGAAAGATTATAGTACAAATTTGTGGAAAATTTGTAAGGAACTATAGTGTAATCTTGTGGAAATATTATAGTACAAATTTGTGGAAAATTTGTAGGAAATTATAGTATAATCTTGTGGAAATATTATAGTAAAAATTTGTGGAAAATTATAGTATAATCTTGTGGAAAAATTATAGTACAAATTTATGGAAAATTTGTAGGAAATTATAGTATAATCTTGTGGAAAGATTATAGTACAAATTTATGGAAAATTTGTAGGGAACTATAGTATAATTTTGTGGAAATATTATAGTACAAATTTGTGGAAAATTTTGTAGGGAATTATAGTGTAATCTTATGGAAAGTTTATAGTACAAATTTGTAATATAATTGATGAATCATGGTGCAATATCATGGAGAAATTGTAATTATAGGATTGCTTTAGAATTTTCTTGATGATGAAAGCATGATTCAATTAGAGAATTCATTTTGTGAAAAATCAATGTGGAATTCATTCTTGAAGGGATTATGGGGTCTCTTCTTGTATTATATAACTTTTATCCTATGATAGAGGACTTTCATTCCAAATTGGATTGAATGATAAAATAACTTTTAATCTTGAAGAATGAATGTGAGATTCATTCTTGAGGGAGTCATGAGATTCCCTTCATTGACATTATTATTTAAAATTGATGATCATTTCATAATTTTGGGACATAAGAATCATGATATTCTTATGTGATCCATTATATTAATGATATTTATTGATGATTTGGAAGGGGATCTCTTTTGGTATTGTTGTCAGATGATAAAAATTGTCCCAAATTATACTCTATCAAGAACACTTATTATTAACAACATTCTCCAATGAGTTCTCTTGAAATCTCCTCCAATGGCCTTCTCCAAAACCACTTCAATGGCCTTTTCTGAAATATCCTTCAATGAGGTCTTTCTAGCCTCCTCCATCTATCTCCTTCCTTGAGACCTCTTCAATATTCACCTCTAGAAGTTTTGTAATGTGATATCCTCGTGGATCTCTAAAAATATTATGCTTCTAAAATGGGACCTTTTCTAGTCCTTATTTATCTCCAATCTTCCAAAACTAGAAGTTCTTCAATGGTACCTCTTGTGGGTCTCTTTAGGTTCTTGAGTTGTATTCTCCTTCTTCAATCTATAATCTACAATCTTCAATATTCAATGGATATCTCCATGTTGGAAATTTGAGCATGTTTTATTGTGGTTGATGTCAAGAGGTTTGATATCCTAAGTTGATGGAATTAATGTCAAAAGGTTTTGATTAATATCAAAAGGTTTAATATTCTAATTTTATGGAAATATTTGTGAGAATATTCATCATGGTGGCACATGAGGTATAAGGGAAAAAAGAAGAAATAAATTCCTCTCCAAGATGTTTGAGAAAAATTTATAAGTCTATTTAATTTACCTTGGTGGTAATTTTGCAAAGGTTAAAATATTCACTAATGGTGGCAAGGTTATCCTTAAATAAAAGGCCTAAAAAGGTTTTTAATATTCAAATCCTTTGGATTTAAATTATTATAATTAAATATAATAATTAAATTTGAAGCACAAAATTCAAATTGCAAGGGAGCTGACATCATATGTGAAAAGGTATATGCATTTATAGGCTAAGGTTTGGCCTAAGCCATGGTGTGTGTTTGTTTTAGTTTCCCCCAAATTAATTACCTTATTCATTCGATGCAGTGGAGGAAGAAGATAATAGTCTTCACATTTTTCAAAGCAGTCGTTGGTCAAATATCGAAAGGGGTTTGTCCCCACTCGAAGTGAGGTAGTAGTCAATATGGCAAGCTAGGCTTTCACAGTGTGTAGAGGGCAAAAGGTGCAGTGTTCAATTTGCGTAGAGGCCTTTTAATTTGTGTGGTCATATTTTTTTTTAGCGTCGGCGGTAAAGGATAACAAGGAGATTGTGCTCCTTTGGTTTTGTGTGGGTTGGCTAGCCCACACGGTGGCCTAGCCATGGCTAGGGTGTAGGACCAGCAGGCAATGCGGGTTCTATTCTCGAAACAGGCAATGCGGGTTCTATGCGGGTTTATTAAAATTAAATTTATGCCCTAAGGTTCAAAGGTGTTAAGGTATGTGCTAGCTAGGAGATATAAGGAGTTTTAAATTAATTTTATTTTTGCAATAAAATGGGTTATGAGATTATTTCTTTTACTTGAGAAAAAATTAATGTGGTTTGCTTTCTAATGCATTGGGGTAAAAATTTAAGTGGTGATTTATTATTTTTGGAAATGCATTAATGAAAAGTAGGAGATATAAGGTGTAAATGAAATATTTTTCTTATGTAATTGGTAACCTTTGTTGATGAAATGTATTTGCAAAGTTAGGAGTAATAAGGTGTAAAAGTGGTTTGACATTTTATTGAATCTTTGTATGGTGAAATATTTTTTGAGGTGGAATATTCATGAGGAGGTCTTGAAATAGACTTATTGTTGTCTAACCCTTGAAGTGGCACAAGAAGGATTGGTTATTTGTGAGACAAGTTTTGAATACATATATCCAAAAGAGCATTTAAGAGGTATGGGAACATCATCCTTTGTTTGAAGTGTTTGTTGGAATGAATGTTGTGAAACATAAGGTGGAGTGAAAATGATTGTTTGATAAGCATTGTTGGAAATATTTGAGTGAGTTTTGTGTGCTTCATTGTTGAATGTTTTGGAAATATTTGGGATATATTTTGAGAATAATCTATGCTTCTATTGCTGAAAGAGTTTGAGATATTTTGAGATAAAGAGTGTGAACTACTTGTGCTAGGGTTGAAAACAAGTTAAGCATCTTTGTGAAATATTTTGAACATTGATTTGAGAGATATTGATAGCATTTGAGAAAAGGTGATTGAGATTAGTTTTGTTAAGGGAAATTGAGCATTTGAGTGATTGATCTTGAGAGAAAATTGGAAAGTAGAATTTGTTTGAAAAGAGTTTTACTGAAAGAGATTTGAGTTGTGGTTTGTATGCAGGATTTAGAATTATTTGAGCAAGTTTTAGAAATAGCTTGAGAGCAAAATTGAGCAAGTACTTGAGAGGGTTTAAAGGTATATTTGAGCATACTTGAGAGGTTTTAAAGGTATATTTGAGCAAGTGTTTGAGAATACTTGAAGATAGATTTGATAAAGTCTTTGTGAAGACTTGAAGGTAGATTTGAGCAAGATTTTGAGAAGGCTTGAGGATAGATTTGAGCAAGTCTTTGTGAATACTTGAAGGTATATTTGAGCAAGTCTTGTGAAGACTTGAAACAACATTAAGAGTAGGTTTGATTGATGATTTATTCAAGCTTTGTGTTAAGGCTTGGGACAAATCTAAGAAGATTTGATTGATAATTTGTTCAAGATTTGTGTTAAGTCCTGGGGCAGATCTAAGCAGAGTTGATTGATAATTTGTTCAAGCTTTGTGTTAAGGATTGGGGTATATCTAAGCAGATTTGATTGATGATTTGTTCAAGTTTTGTATTAATTCTTGGGATAGATCTAAGAAGATTTTATTGATGATTTAATAAAGTTTTGTGTTAAGTATTTGGGATATATTTGAGATAGAGTTTGGTGCAGATTTATGAGTAGAGTGAGAGCAAATTTGTACTAGAATTGGGATAGAGTTTAGTGCAGATTTGAGATAGTTTTAAGAGCAATATTTGGATGTGATATAGAAGAGAACAATAGTCTCCAGTGGATAGATATCCATTAGCCAGTGCAGTGGGGATAGAGGTCTCCTATGGAGAGAGATCCACAAGCCAGAGTAGTGGGGATATAAGTCTTCTAGAATATCACCAACCAGAGCAGAGGGGATAGAGTTCTCCTATGGATAGAGTTCCATGAACCAAAATAGAGGGGATAGAGTTCTCCTATGGATAGAGTTCCACAAACCAAAGAAAATGGGAAAGAGTTATCTTGTGGAGAGAGATCCATAAACCAGAGCAAGGGGAAAGCGTTCTCCTATGGAGCATGATCCGTGAACCAACTAGAAATATAGAGTTATTTTATGGTGAGAGATCCATAAACCAGTTGAGGAGATAGATTTATCCTAGATCAAGTTCTACGAACCATAGAAGAGGGGAAAGAGTTCTCCTATGGAGAGATATCCACAAATAAAAGCATAGGGGATTAGTGTCTCCTTTGGATAGAGGTCCATAAACATTGTAATAGGGAATTGATTCCCAATAAGATTTGTTGAGAAAATTTAATAGAAATATTTTCTTCATGGAGTAGCCCACATTAGGTGAACCATGTTAAATTGGTGTCTCTCTTGTGTGTGACGATTTGTAAATTGCTTTGATTACTGCTATTGATATTGCCATTGATAATATTGGATAATATTTTTTGATAAAGAAAAGTAAAATTTGGTCTTATACTATTCACCCCCCTCTCAGTATAAGCTTGTGTTCTTCACTCCAATATCCAATCTTATCCTAGAATATTTTTTGGAGTCTCTTCTTCCTTCAATATGTTGTTGATTTCAAGAAACCAAAATGAAATATTCCAAGTAGCATCATACCATTGATTTGATATTGAATTAAATACAATGTCCAAGTCATTAGTTCGGTGAACCAACCATCCAACCAACCAACGGTTGGTGAACTACCCGCCCAAGTGCTAATTAAAATAATGTAATATACAATGCTTATATAAATAATATGCTAACATCCCCCCTTATTACATTATTGGCCAATACAAAGAGTATTGCAAAACAATTCAAACTTGACACGTGCAAGTGCCTGGGTGAAAATATCTGCAACTTGCACATCAGTGGGAATGTATTGGAGCTGTAGATGATGCTTTGGAACTTCATCACAAATTAAATTATATTGAGTGTCAATGTGTTTTGTTCAATCATGAAAGATTGGATTCTTGAAAATATTCAAAACACCTTGATTATCGCAAAACAAATGAAGTGGAATATTATTTGGAAGACCCATGTTTGTAAGAATACAACTTAACCATATTATCTCATAGACTGCTCCACTGGATGCATGATATTCTGCCTCTGTAGAAGATATAGCAACCACCTGTTACTTCTTACTATTCCAAGATATAGGACTAGATCCAAGATGAAAAATGTATGTAGAAGTCGACTTGCGATCATCAATAGATCCGACATAATCTATGTATCCCTGTAGATATAAATTTCTATTCTCCTTGTACTCCAAGGCAAAATCTATAGTACCACGAACATAATGAATAACTCTCTTTGTTGCTTTCCAATGACTCACCTTTGGTTCCTGCATGAACCTTGAAATATAACCCACAAAAAAATTGAGATTTGGCCTAGTATTTTTCAAATATATGAGACTCCTAATCAGTTGATAATAAAGAGTACCATCTACCTGTGGTGATTGATCATATCTATATAACTTAAGTCCAGACTACATTGGAGTTTATTTAGACTTACAATCATCATGCGATATTTATCAATCAATGTCTTGGTATACTTCTTTTGTGTTACTCGAATATGATGTTTTTCTGGGTAACTTCCAAACCAAGACAATAGTGAAGAAATCCTAGATTTGTCATTTCAAAAGATTATTTCAAATCATATTTTACTACATCAATCATACTTTTTGAGCTTCCTGTTATGATCATATTATCTACATATAGCACCAAAATAACTATGTCAGAACCATTGTTCTTGATATAGATATTTGCATCTAAATGACTTATTTTGAAACCATGTTGCACTAGGTGACTATCTATTTTTATGTACCAAGATCGAGGAGCTTGTTTCAGCCCATACAAGGATTTGATCAACTTACAAACTTTCTGTTCTTGCCCTTCAACAACAAATCCTTATGGTTGGGTCATGTACACTTCTTGTAGGTCACCATTCAATAAAGCACTTTTTTACATCCATATGATGTAACTTCCACCCAAACTGAGCTGCCATGGCACAAAGTACTCGAATGGTAGTCATTTTTACAGTAGGGGCAAAAGTCTCTTCATAATATATGCCTTTTTTCTTAGCATAGCCCTTTGTAAAAAGATGGATTTTATGCTTATCAATAGTACCATATACCTTATACTTTAATTTGAATACCCATTTGCAGCCAATGGGATTCTTTCCTGAAGGTAAATTTACTAGCTTTTATGTATGATTTTTCATGAGAGATGTATGTTTTGCTTCCATAGTAGCATTCCACTGAGGCTCACTAAGTGCATCCTGAACTATTGTGGGTTCATTTTCATCCAATGTTGTCATATAAACCCTTTCATATTCCATATGTGTTGCTCTATCTTCCTCTGCATCTACAAATAGATCATCAAATTTTTGGCAAAGCTCATCAACCTCTAAATTTGATACCTTCGCTCTCTTTTATTGTGTCATACTGTGAGTACATGGTCGATCTAGAGTTAGATCTAGAAGTTTTGTCAATTTGAAATCTCTCAATGTACTGGTATACCATTTTGGAATTTTTTCCTGAGAGGTGGAGTCTCTTTCTTAGGCTCATCTTCCTTAAGGTATACAACTATAGAAGTTTTATTTGATGTGAAAGCTTCATCAAATACTACATCTCTACTTATATGTGTCTTCTTGGTCATAGGATCTATCAATCGATATCCCTTGGAATGCTCATCATAACCAAGAAAGATACATTGCAGGGTCTTCTCATCTAACTTCTTCCTTTTTTTTTGGGTATATGCATGAAGGCCTTACAGCCAAAAACCCTTAGATGAGAAATATAAGGTTTCTTACCATTACATCCTTCTTGTGGATTTTTACCCTGTAGAGCTCTTATGGGTGCTCTATTCAGGAGGTAGGATGTTGTGTTTATTGATTCTATCCAATACTCATTCTCAAGGTGTGCTCTTGTAAGTATACATCAAACCATTTCCACAATGGAACAATTCCTCCTTTCAGCAACTCCATTTTGTGTTAGGATCTCATCCTAACCCTTAATGTAATAACTTCCTTGATGTAATAAGTCCTAATGAACGTGGGTAGTACCCATGATTAATATTTTGTAATGTTCTAAGTTTTAGCTTAGGTAGTGCCTATGACAAATGGCACCCTTTTTTATGTAACACATGGTAGATAGGTGGCATTGTGCATGTAATTCGTGTGGCATTGTGCATGTAATTCGAGTGGCATTGTGCATGTAATTCGGGTGGCATTGTGCATGTAATTCAAAGTGGCACTATGCATGTAATTCGGGTGGCATTATGCATGTAATCCAGGTGGCATTTTGCATGTAAGCCAACCTTGGAAGGAAACTCCTTAAATACCCGAAAGGGCACCAATGTAACCATATTTTGCAAAATTAATGAAGTATTGAAGGAGGTTGCCCCCTCGAAGAGGCCTGCGATTCGATTCTATTGTGAGATTGTTCTTTATGCAAATTTCGTTATATTAATGTGATGTTTATGTGAGTTATTTCCAAGCAATTGTGTGAGAGTGTGTTATTTGAGTTTATTTTATAGCAGGATCTTAACAAGTGGTATCAGAGCGCTTTCCAGGGCCAAGTTCTGCTGCAACTGCAACGATTCTTGCCATCCAATCCGCCTGTTAGGTATAAATTCCGTGTGTTTTTTCCATTCTGTTTTTCCTTATTAAAAAAATCCAAAAAAAAATACAGTGTTTTTTTTTTCCAGACCAAAAACAAAAAAAATATATTATTAGTTGAGTAGGTAGAAACCCTGTACCGGGGGTTTTAAAATATCACGAAGGATCAGTCGTTATTGGCTAAGCTAGATAGCCCATAAAGCATCTAGTGAAGTGAGGGGCAATCGAGCTCCAATACCCAGGCCTCAGACATAACTCGCACACGGACTTGAGCTCCCACGTATCTTCGGGTATATCGGGAGACCATCTAGGATTAAACAAACTTTTAGCCATTAGGAAGCTCTTCGGCCTTGTATTACTCATAGTCTATGGGACACAAGCATCCCGGACGATTAACCTCCCGTATTGTCGAGAGGCGGTAGTGTGCTCAAGGGTATGTGTGGAATCCTCCTTGAGTAGTGGCCTGAAATATTGGTCCGAGCACTATTGTTCGTCACTGTCGGTATATTAGAGGGCCTATGGGTGGTACATACTCCTATACTTAGCATTCCCTGGTTCTGTTAAAACTGCAACCTGTAAAAAATGCAAAAATCAAAATCAAAATAAGAATCCAAACACCCCCGTTCGTAAACCTGCATTTCAAAAGTGAGCATATGAGAAAGAAGTCCTCTACCAAAAAAATAACAGAAGGGACATGCATTCGGGATAAGCCATGAGGGTGACACTTAAGTTGAAAATTCAGAGAGTAACAGTCAAATTTACAGATGGCGATCCACAATCAAGTCGGCCAAAGTCGAGAGGTCAAGACACGATGAGGCAGAATTCATAGTCTTTAGAGTCAGAACAGAACTGTCATATTAGTCACCTAAAAAATACAGAGAATCTTGAGTGTGAAACACGGCCAGTTTTAGATAGTGCTCCAGTACCCAACTTTTGCTCAGTAGCTCAGAATTAGAATCTGTAAACACCGTTAGACTCAGCAAAACAGGAGATAAAAAAAAAAGTCTGGGGTGCCAAAAAGTAGTGTTAAGAGATATAGCTCATTATGACCACCTCCTCCTGCTGATCATTTTGATATATAGCACCCAAGCACTTTTTTGGGCACTTACTAAAAATAGTAAGTCAAAAATTCAATTCTATTTTTAGTAACTGGTCACAAAAGGTCAAAAAATGGCCCAGGGTACTCGTGGACACCAGAAATAACTAGAACACTTGGATTCCCTAACAAAATCCATTGAGAACTTGAACTCGGCTTTTCACTCCATAAGGGAAGAAGTCCAAGGTCTTCGCTTAGAGCATGAGGCCACTAGCAATCGCCTAGAAGAAGCATTGACTGAAGTGGATAGCAAACTGAGAAGAGAACCACCCAAATCAGAATACCAAGCTGAGAGTTCTACAAGGAATCATGACCATGATACACCCTTCAGAATTCCCAAGTTGGACTTTCCCAAATTCAGTGGGAAGGATGTTGATGGGTGGCTATGTCGGGTTGACCAATTCTTTCGACTTCATAATGTACCAGTATTTCATCGAGTCCAGATGGCTTCCTTTAACTTGGAATCTGAGGCTCTACACTGGTTTCAATGGTTGCATCTTACCTACCCAAATCTCTCTTGGGAGGATTTTGAATCCCAAATACTCACTCGATTTGGTCCTAGTGAGTTTGAGGACTTCACAGGAGCCTTATCCAAACTACATTAAACAGGGTCAATTCGAGAGTACCAAGCTCAATTTGAAAAATTGGCCAACCAAACAAGAGGATTGAGTGAAGGGTTCTTCCAGAGTTGTTATATCAGTGGGTTGAAGATGGAACTCCAAGCATAAGTCAAAATGTTGAAACCACGAACTATGATGGAAGCTATCAGTTTGGCCCGTCTGGCCGAATCTAAACTCTCTGCCCAAAGACGCCCATCAAAGTTTTCTCAAGATAGACCTTCATTTCCCCCGAGATCCCAACACCCAGATGATAATAAACCTGCTACACCCAAGCGCCTCACCACCGAAGAGATGGATGCACGTCGTGCCCAAGGATTATGCTACAATTGTGATGAAAAATTTTTCAAGGGGCATAAGTGTGCACACAAAAAATTGTTCTTGATAGATGTTGGAGAACCTGATACCGTTGACGAGAGTGATGAGGATGAGGACCCTCCAGAAACACCCCCTCCACAAGAAGAAGGGAAACAGGAACCTGAGACATCAATTACAATCCATGCCCTTGCAGACATTACTACTCCTCAAACCATGAAGGTTATAGGATGTTTCAAGGGCCAACGTCTTTCCATCCTTTTGGATTCGGGAAGCACGCACAACTTCATTGACCCTAGAGTTGCTCAACGGGAAAATTGCTATATCCACAATTGTAATTCCTTTGAGGTCATGGTAGCCAATGGGGGAACCTTATCTTGTAAAGGAAAGTGTCACAATGTTAAAATCAAGATAGGGGACTATGAACTCAAGCAAGACATGTTTGCCCTCCATTTGGGTGGATGTGATATTGTTTTGGGATGCCAATGGTTGAGTACGTTGGGCACTCTCAGTTGGAACTTTTCTAAACTTTGGATGCAGTTCTTCCAGAACGGACAAACACACATCATCAAGGGCTCCCCGACAGGAACACCTCAAATTATCAGTTCAAACGGCATGGAGAAATTGCTAAAGAAATCATCATGTGGGGTCATTGCACAACTATTCTCCATCCAACCATCCACATCTCCAATGGGTGAAATCCCACAAGACATGCAACAGATTCTCCACAAACATGAGGCCATCTTTTCAGAACCCATCACACGACCACTGCATCGCTCTCACGACCATGCCATTCCATTATTGTCGGATAGTACACCTCCCAATATCAGACCACCTTATGAGCGACTCAAGCGCACCTTATTTTGGAAAGGTAGGAAACAGGACATTCGCTCTTTTGTGGCAGACTGCGACACAGGTCAAAGGATGAAAAGAGAAACAGTGCACTCTTCGGGCACTCTTCCACCCTTGCCAATACCGGATCAGGTGTGGACTGACATCTCTATGGATTTCATAGAAGGGCTACCTAAATCCGAAGACAAGTCTGTTATTTTTGTGGTAGTGGACCGCCTTTCAAAGTATGCTCACTTTTGTGCCCTAACCCATCCTTACACAGCATTCACTATTACCCAAATTTTCCTTGACTCCATATTTCGCCTTCATGGCATGCCAACCTCCATTGTATCTGATCGTGATCCCAGCCTTACTAGCAATTTTTGGCAAGAGTTGTTTAAGTTGCAGGGGACTCAGCTCACAATGAGTTTAGCCTACCATCCACAAACGGATGGTCAAACAGAGGTTGTTAATAACTGCTTGGAAACCTACCTTCGTTGCTTGCCTCCGATCATCCTACTCATTGGGCAAAATGGCTTTCTTTGGCTGAATGGTGGTACAAAACTTCCTATCATACCGCCACCAGAGGCAGAGTACGAGCACCCTCCACTCACGCCTCCCTCCTACATTTCGAGCAGCTCCAAGGTACAGGTTCCATCAACACTTCCTGAATTGGATGAAGAAGGCTCCATCTTACTTGCACCAAAGCAGTTGCTGTATCGTCGAACTCGCAACCGTACCATCACAGAGGTCCTGGTTCAGTGGCATGGACTTCAACCTGAGGATGCTACATGGGAGTCCCTCCATCAACTCCAACAACAGTTTCCTCATTTTTAGCTTTGAGGACAAAGCTTCTTCAAGGAGAAGGGCATGTTAGGATCTCATCCTAACCCTTAATGTAATAACTTCCTTGATGTAATAAGTCCTAGTGAACGTGGGTAGTACCCATGATTAATATTTTGTAATGTTCTAAGTTTTAGCTTAGGTAGTGCCTATGACAAATGGCACCCTTTTTTATGTAACACATGGTAGATAGGTGGCATTGTGCATGTAATTCGTGTGGCATTGTGCATGTAATTCGAGTGGCATTGTGCATGTAATTCGGGTGGCATTGTGCATGTAATTCAAAGTGGCACTATGCATGTAATTCGGGTGGCATTATGCATGTAATCTAGGTGGCATTCTGCATGTAAGCCAACCTTGGAAGGAAACTCCTTAAATACCCGAAAGGGCACCAATGTAACCATCTTTTGCAAAATTAATGAAGTATTGAAGGAGGTTGCCCCCTCGAAGAGGCCTCGCGATTCAGTTCTATTGTGAGATTGTTCTTTATGCAAATTTCTGTTATATTAATGTGATGTTTATGTGAGTTATTTCCAAGCAATTGTGTGAGAGTGTGTTATTTGAGTTTATTTTATAGCAGGATCTTAACATTTTGTTGTGTAGTATAGGTTGTAGTCAACTTTCTCTTAATCCCATGTTCATTCAAAAATTATTAAAATTCCTTGGAGGTATATTCCCCCCCTTGATCTGAGTAGAGGGTTTTGATAAAATATCTTGACTCCTCAACAAGCTTCTTGAACTGCTAAAATTACAAAAATACCTCTAATTTAAAATGAAGAAAGAAAACCCACATCTTCCATGAGTGATCATCTAAAAACAATTAAGAATACCTCTCTCTACCATAGCTGGTTGGAATATGACCACATAGATCGATGTGTAACAACTCCAAAGGTTTCTTAGCTCTGGAAGAACTAACTTTAAATTGTACCCAGTGTTGCTTCCCTACTAAGCAATCTGAGCAAACTAAAAATGTGGATGAAAGGTGGGGAATTCCTCTCACCATCTCATATTTTCTCAATTTGATTAAATATCCTAAACTTAGATGCCCATATATCTTGTGCCAAAAATAAGTATCCTCCTGTGTAGTTGCGTCCAATGCAACATGAGGTGTGGAAATGGCATCTAAAATGAATAAGTCATGCTTGTATGATCTGGTTGCTACATATTTTTCTTTTCTAGTGATAAAACATATCTTCTTTCCTTTTGTAACATGGAACACAACATCCATATCTCGATCCAACATCTAAGGTATGGACAACAAATTATTAGCCAATCTAGGAACATAGAGTACCTTATCAATCTGACATTTACCATCAGGAAGAGTAACAGAAACATCACCTTCACCCTTTACTTCGTAGACTTGATTGTCAGCAATTATGACTGGCTTACCTTCTATCTCCTCAAATGTCTCAAACCATGATTTATCGCCAGTCATGTGCTTACTAGAACCTAAATCAATATACCATACAACATCTATATATGGAGATGAAGTATGAGTCATGTGCACCTTGTGTGCTCTCTCTAATGCAGAGTTCGAGCCTGATTTTTCAAAATATGAGTTTAAATTTGATTCGGCATAAGCAACATGCCCCTTGGGTTGCTTATTCTTCTTCTATGGTTTGGATTTCCCTTTTTTCTTCTTCTTATGATCTTGGTCATTCTGTTGCTTTTTCTTAAATCAACACCTGTTGGTGTCATGCTTATTCATATCACAAATTTTACAATATTGTTTGTCATTCTGCTGATGTTGTTTCCCTTTTCCCTTTGATGAAGATCCTTCTTTTTGAAATTGACCTTGTTTCTTACCCCCTTGTTTTGTGTAGAGGGTATTAAATGGTACTTCATCCTTTTGAAACTTATTTGCCTCCTCAGTTTGAAGCAAATTCACCAATTCCACAAAATATACTTGTCTTCCAGATACATTAAGAGAGGTTATCAACACCTTATAGGACTCAAGAAATGCTCTCAAGATGACATAGGTCAAGAGAGTATCATCCACTAGTTGTCCCATAGTATTCAATTTGGCTTTCAATTCTTCCACTCTACATAGGAATAGATCAACTATCTCACCAGAGTTCATACTAAGTGTATGAAGTTGAGTTTGAAGATGTAGAATAGTGGACCAATTCTTACCTTCATAAATAGTAATCAAAGCATCCCAAGCTTCCTTACTAGTTTTGGCATCACAGATATGAGGTTGGATCTCATATGTAGTAGCAATAAGAATAAACATGAAATATATTTTGTCCTTCTTATCAAACTCTTCTTGATCTCCTCCTATTTTTGTAGGACGTTTTGTAGTGCCAATCACTACATCCCACAAATCTTCCACTTGAAGAATAGCATGCATCTTATTCTTCCATGGTGTGAAGTTAGAACCTTTTAGTAACTATGAATTTAAGAGATATTTGTGAACAGTATCCATTGTGAAGGTTTCTTATAACACCAAATGGTCCCTCTTTCTTTATACCTACTAGGACTTTATACTGAAACTCCTCTATATATACCCGCCCTTACGTGATGGAGACTAAGTATATATAAGAGTAGAACAATATGTGGAACTTAGGCAATACTAAAAGATAATTCAATCATATTGATGGCACCTACCTCAAAACCCTCAAGAAAAGGATAATGAGTTGGAGGAGTTTAAGCCAATCAATGAGAATGAATTAGGGTATAAAATGAAGTGAATATCAAAATTGGTTTGCCTTATTTCTCCTCGACGATTGATAGAGAACAAGCTTAGATTTCATTGTTGTAACTATGTTAGGCAGCAGATACAGTAGCCCAAAGCACAATAGCATTACCTGTAAGTATGGGCCAAAGGTATCACAAATACCAAATGCTGTTGTGTAATAAATTGCACAAATAGGTGTATAATTTTGGGGTCTTTTCTTTTGCTTTATTTTATGATTGTTAATGCAATAAAATAGAAAATTTAAATGCACAATACAACCACAAATTCCCATAAATTTAACTACACTAGGTGTCGGTTTCCACCAAAAATGCACCTATTACAATGCCAGTTTTACAATGAACAATATTCACTTTCCACAAATCAACAAGTTTTTCTTCCACCTTGTGTCTTAAAATTTTGCAAAAAAGGAAATTCTTGAGATCCCCCTGTTTGTTGCAAAATAAAAAAGGTAGGAAAAAAATGTATGTGGACCCTTTATAATTCCAAAAAAACAAATTATCCCTCCAAAATTGCTTTGAAAGGAAAAAAATCGAAGTACAAAAAAAATACCTTGAAAATTTGTCATCGTTTCTAGCTTGTGGCAAACAAAATTGCTCCTGCATTCTCCGATGAAAAAAATACTGCCCCTGAGTTGCAAACAAATGACCCTTGCACAAGGTGTCAAAATTTGCAAAAAATTGACCAAAAAATATTGTCAAAAAATTGCTTTAGCAATTTTTGTGGGGGAGCAATTTTTGGAGCAATTTTTTGTAGCAAAAAAAAAATTGTTTTCACAAAAAAAATTACGTCTGGCATGCATGGGGTTTGATCTGAATATCTCCTACCACACAAAGTCTTAGCCACATCCTGTCGAATATATCCGCTAGCATGGTGGATGAGAACAAAAAGGAACTACACGTATAAGAAGACACCCGAAAATAATTTTATTTTTTTTAAAATCTGGGATGTTTATCCCACATGCAGCGTGTTGTTGCGTTGTGGCTCTTTAAGAGAGCCAACAATTACTATAACCATTGATTACCTTCAGGTAATCATTTGGACTCTATTTTGTTGTCATCCATGTGGTACAGTTGGAGGGGGTCCATGTCGTCCAGGTAGTACGCATGGCTTGTCTGCCATGTGTCTACCAAGTATCCAGTCTATGTCAGTACAGTCAACATCTATATATGTCCATTCTATGCCAGTCCACTCAGCATCTATTTCAGTCCAATCAGTTTCAATTCGGTCTAGGTGGACGTTTGCCATGTATCCTATCTATTAAGTGCCACGTGTTCCATCCAGTCAGTGTCATTCTGGTCCTACCAAGTATCCTATCTATCCAGTGCCACGTGTTCTATCACATCAATGTTAGTCTGGTCCTGCCAAGTATCTTGTCCAATCAGTGTTATTCTGGTCCAGTTCAGTGTGCCTCCACATGTCCACCTTTCAGGTGCCACATGATAAAATATTTTCACTTGTCTAGTCTCAATTTTATCACCTACAAACAAATAAAAAATGTGCCCCCTTAGGTAATGTGCCCACCTACATCCAGCCCTTAGGTAACATGCTTCAGGTTGTGTGCCGCCTACATCTAGCCCTCGAGTAACGTGTCTTAGGTCATCCTCGGGCAACATGCTTTAGGTCGTGTGATGTCATAGGATCGATGCTAGGGAAACGTGTTGCCTTCATGTCCTTCTCCCATAAACCAAATGCTCTTATACCATGTTGATTTTGAGAAACAAAAATGAAATTTTCCAAGCAGCACCATACCATTGATTTGATATTGAATTAAATACAATTTCCAAGTTGTTAGTTTGGTGAACCAACCAACGATTGGTGAACTACCCGCCCAAGCGCTAATTAAAATAATGTAATATGCTATGCTTATATGAATAATATGCTAACATCTACAATAAGGCTCCTTTGGCCTTTTCTCTTCTGTATACTCTATAGGTCTACAATATTGCAATGGGACCTTTTCCTTAGGCCTCTAAATCTTCAAACTTCAACTTGTTGCTTCAAGTACTGGATTGATTCTAAAGAAGATATTATTCCTAGATCTTTGTATAAAGCTTCCCAAATTTCTTTGAATCTCCTTTTCCTTCAATAAATATTAGAATCTATAATGGAAGAAACTTTAAATCTAGAGATTATGAATCTTCACTAATTGATTTATCAATCTAGTGGAATCAATGTTGAGTCCTAGTCTTCACAAGTTTTTCTACAACTCTGTGGAAATACTCCAGCCAAATGTATTTTCAAAAATTCTAAAAATGATATTTTCTATCTCCTCTGAATCTCTCTTGTGGATATCCCTATTTACTATCGATCTATTGTGTGCTTTAATACCATTGTTAGCTTTTGATGATTTATATTAAAGGAAATGCAACCACAAGATGTAAAATGAGCAAGCAATGATAACTATATGATAATGGCACTATAATATACAAGAAAACTATAATATAAACTTTTGCAATAACTCAAAAATATACCATTAATGGATGCTCATGAAAATAGTACAATGTATTATAATGGAGGACATAAACACTCCATAATTTCAAATGAAATAACTATATTGTACTCTAACTACTAATCGATATAGTAACTTTAGTCTCTCTCTCACTCTAACAATACCTCAAGGTATATATATATGAATATATGTGCCTTGGTCTTTACTCTACCCATGAATCTTCATCTACCTATCCTATGACTCATGTACATGTGGACTACATGCACATTTATATCATTGCACATTCTAACACTTGTGCATTTATTACTTGCTTGAAGTAACTACTCAAACCTTAATCTAAGATAAACTCTTAATCTAGAAATGTACCCAAGGTGGTACATTGACATGTACCAAATAATATAATATACTCAAACATATTTTTGATAAATTACTTCACATTCAACTAAGGAGTTTCAATGGGGACACTAAAGGTTTTAACAATTTTAAATCCTTGGAGCTTCTTCATGATATGGATATGCCATTACACTCCCCACTCCAATTATTTTTTAGTCTTGGAATGTGAGGGGTATAACTAATCCAAAGTATAAATATATGGTGCACTTAATTTGTCTAATATTTGTAGATTTAAATTTCCTTAATCTTTAGGAAATCAAAATTATAGGGTTTTCTTAGTCACTATTTATTATGTCATCTGGCCTGAAAGTCACTTTTTTCATAGTGAGCATCCTTAAGGCCAAGGTGGTATCACTACCTTTATTTCTCCCTAATGGTAGTCCCATTTGATGGCACACAACTAACCCCACCTATAATGCACTATGAACTATCTTTTCTATCAATAATCATGCCTTTGGCATAGCCAATGTCTATGCTTCTAATGATACAATGTAGCATCCTCAATTTTGGAGTTAGTTGGTTGAGTCATTACCTATTGCCACCTATCTTGTTTATGGTGATTTTAACATGATTGAGGCTACTAAGGATAAATGTGGTGGACATCTGATGTAATGGGCCATGGGAAAATGGGTGGCTTGGTTCTATATACATAATAAATTGGGTCTTTATGACCCCAATAGTGGGTATTCTTGTGATAACCACCTTTGGTATATATGGTCTAATTTATGATAAGGGGTTGATTGCATCATTACAAGATTAGACAGATATTTGTTATCAACATAGCCCATATTTACTTTCACTAACCATTTTTTTAATTTTGATAGTCCTCAAAGTGGTTCTTTTAGACCACTCTCCCATATATTTTTTCCTTGAAAGTGTACGTGGTGGTACAATCTAGCACAATAATCAATTTTATCTCAATACATCACTACTTAGTCACCAACCTAAAGTTGTGCAAATATGGAATTTGAAGTCCCACCCCTCCATGCATTTTGGTTGGATAACAATGAATCTTTCATCCTTAGAGTTTCAAGGAGTGATTTGCAAAATGACCATTGACCAACTATTTATTAGTATCATGAAGAGGAATTCCTTTTACTCTACATTGGAAAACAACATTGGTTAAAAGGTATCCTAGACCCTTAGCAACCAAAACATAGAGGGTGAAGGCAAGACGAAATCCTTACCTATATATAATAAAAAAAAAAAAATCAAATATTGATAACCATTGATAGTAAGACAAGAAAATTCATCCATAAAATATATTTAAAGAGAGCATAGAAAGAGACTACCAAACCCTAAGGCTTGAAGCATAGCTAGAATGAAATGCTACTCTATGTGATCATATATCTTGGAAAAGTTAATCTTGGGGAAAATTATATTCTGCTAAGATTTTCTTGCCCATTCCATGCCTTCCTATACTACAATGATGTTATCTAGAACTATAGCACTTAGAAATTTAGGAGCACAAATAATAATCACACTGATATTCATTAACATTAGGTTCGAAATATTACAATGCTTAAATACATAGATTAATAACCATAACCTAGAAAGCTTAGGAGAAATATTAGGGAGGAAGGAAAATAGGGAGGAAAGGAAAAATAGAATTAGGAGTCAAACTCCCTGCCGTCCATGTCGTCCAATCCTGCTGACTCAGTTGTCGTCCAAGGAGGTAAAAGGGTAAGGTCCAAAGCTTACAGTGGTAAAACAAATTTTTACCATTTTACCCTTTTAACTTCCAACATTCTCCCCCTTAAAGTTGAGAGGACTGACTATACAGTCTCTCAGCTTTATATATTGAGCTTTAGCCATGCCTTTGGTGAAGATATCTGCAATGTTATCCAAAGTGCTGCAATATTTAAGCTCAACTATCTTTTGCTCCACCATGTCTCGGATGAAGTGATACTTCATATCAAAATGCTTTGATCTGCTATGGTGGATTGGATTGTATGCCAATTGAATGGCACTTATGTTATCACAATACAGTCGAGTTGGACCACTTTGACTTTCTCCAATCTCTTCAAGGATTTTTCTCAACCATAGGGCTTGAGTACTAGCATGTGTGATGGCTATATACTCAGCCTCAGTAGATGACAATGCTACAACAATTTGTTTCTTGGAACTCCAAGTGATTAGTCCTGACCCTAGACTAAAATAGTTCCCTGATGTAGATTTCCTATCATCTATATTGCTGCCCCAATCACTATCACTGAAGCCAACTAATTTCATAGAATTACATTTGTGGTAATGGATTCCAAAATCCAATGTACCTTTTACATATCTTAAGATTCTTTTAGTTGCTTGTAGATGCAGCTCAGATGGACTTGCCATAAACCTTGAAACTAGAGAAACAACATATTGAATATCGGGCCTTGTGTTGGTGAGAAACATCAGACTCCCAACCATGCTCCTGTAAGTGGTCATGTCAACCTTTGGTGCTTCGTCATCCTTGCTCAATTGGATTCCATGTCCAGTTGGAGTTGCAACTGATTTGCACTGCTCCATGGCAAATTTCTTGATCATGTCTCGAGCATACTTATGTTGACATATGAAGATCCCCTTATTTTATTGATGCACTTCCATGCCTAGGAAGTATCGCATTAAACCGAGATCTTTCATCTCAAACTGCTTCATCATGGAGTTTTTGAACTCCATATTCATTTTAGTGTTACTACCCATAAATATTAGATCATCCACATACAAACAAACTATGAGAATGTCTACACCATGCTTTAGGTAGTACAAAGTTGGTTCACTTTTGCTTCTAGTGAATCCATACTCATTGAAATAGCCGTCAATGCATGAGTACCAAGCTCTTGGTGCTTGCTTGAGGCCATAAAGTGCTTTTTTCAATTTATAAACAAGGTTCTCCTTTCCTTGTTCTTGAAAGCCTTGAGGTTGTTGAACATAAACCTCCTCTGTCAAGTATCCATTCAGAAAAGCACTTTTCACATCCATGTGTTGAATGTTCCATCCTTTATGGGCAGCTAAGGAAAGAACTGATCTGATTGTCTCTTGTCGTGCAACAGGAGCAAAGGTTTCCTCATAGTCAATGCCAAATTTTTGAGTAAAACCTTTTGCTACTAATCTCGCCTTGTGCCTCTCAATGCTTCCATCAGCATTGTATTTGGTCTTGTAGACCCATTTACATCCAACACATTTTTTTCCTTTTGGAAGCTTTACAAGCTCCCATGTATCATTATTTTTTATAGAGGTTATTTCCTCTTTCATGGCTTCTTGCCATACTTTCTGAGTACAAGCCTTCTCGTAGCTAGATGGTTCTAGTTGTGCACTAGCCAATAAAGCATAATTGACTACATCTCCCTTAGGATCTTGGGAGTCATCATCCCCATACAATTGCAAATTTTCAAGTTGCTGCAAAACTGTATTCATTTCACTAGCTTGGCTTCTAGTGAATCTTCTCTGGAAATTTTGATCCAGCATTTGAAAGGATGGATGATGTTGTAAAGTTATTTTGCCTCTTGATGGAGAGTCATTGTCAATGTCCATCGGTGAAGAACTTACTGATCTCTGTGGAGAAGGACTTGGAGTGGCATCAGATGTACTCGAAGTACTCCTGCTTGGGCTTGGAAGGGGTGGTGTGCCTTTGCTTTTCTTGGGAGACACCTGTTGTACCTATTGTACCTATGAAGAATTTACATCTTGGGATCCATCATCAACAAAAATTCTTTGATGACCCCATTCTCCCCCTTCATAAAAAATTACATCCCTTGAAAGAATAATCTTATGAGACTTGGGATTGTAGAGTCTATAGGCTTTCGTAGACTCACAATACCCTACAAATATACAAGCTTGACTTTTGGGATCAAGATTTTTCCTCTTCTCATCAGGAATGTGTGCATATGCTAAAGAACCAAAAACTTTGAAATGCTTTACATTGGGTTTCTTTCCATACCACCCCTCATAAGGAGTGATTCCATCTAAACTAGAAGTTGGACTTCTATTTAGAATATATACACTGGTTCTTACAGCATCGGCCCAGTACATATTAGTTAGATGCTTAGTCTGAAGCATCGTTCTCGCCATCTCAACTATGGTGTGGTTCTTTCTCTCTGCCACACCATTCTGTTGTGGGGTATAGGCAGTAGTGAATTGCCTTTTGATCCCACTTGCTTTACAATATTTCAAGAATTATTTTGAGGAGTACTCACCTCCTCGATCTGTTCTAAGACATTTTACAAAATACTCACTTTGTTTCTCTACATTGTTTCTGAAATCTATGAAGCAATCAAAAGCTTCATCTTTATGTTTCAGGAAATAAATCCAGCACATTCTAGAGAAATCATCTATGAAAGTGAGAAAATAGGAATTGTTTCCTATACTCTTTGTCTGCATTGGACCACAGATGTCCGAATGCACTAACTGAAGTGGATAGCTGGCTCTCCACGCTTGTCCTTTTGGAAACTTAGACCTTGAGTGCTTTCCCAAAGCACATCCTTCATAGACCTCCTTTTGTTCGTTGATTTTGGGAAGTCCTGTCACCATAGCTTGAGAAGTTAACAGTTTCAAGCTAGCGGAATTAAGGTGACCATATCGCAAGTGCCAAAGCACACTTGGATTTGCTATAGCTACATTTGCAAGTTGAGCTCCCCCTGGCTCACCAAATTTGAGAGGGAATAACCGATTCTTGGTCATAGGAACCTGTGTGATGACACGATTACAATTGTTTTTATCAAGAATGATACATTTTCCTTCATCAAAAACAAGTTTGTAATTATTCTCCATCATTTTCCCAATGCTTAGCAGATTGTGTTGGAGCTTTGGAGTGTAGTAGATGTCATTCACTTTCTTTAGTCCTTATTTTGTTGGAACCTCCATGGCTCCAATGCCTTCGACTTGCAAAGCTTTATCATCCCCTAATTTGATTTGGGATTTGTAAGTGGAATCTAGAGTAGCAAATAGATTTTCTTTGCCACTCATATGGTTTGAGCAACCAGTATCCAGAATCCATGTGTCATTTAGATTCTGTTCTGATTGTCCATATGATAGAAAAATATTAGAGGTATCATCTTCTTCTCCATAATTTCCATATTGACTGCTGTTGCCTTGAGAATATTTTGACCAACAGTCACGAGCAAAGTGACCTGGCTTGCCATAGTTAAAACAAGCTATTTTGGACTTGTCACTTCCTCGTCCTTGATTTCCACTTCGTCCTGGATTTCCTCCTCGATTTTGGTTTCCACCTCTATTCTGATTGCCTCCTCTGTTGGAGTTGCCTCCTCTATTCTGATTGCCTCCTCTGTAGTTGCCTCTACCTCTACCTCTTCGTTGGCCTCTGCCTTGACCTCTTCCACGTCCTCTTCCAGCATTTTCATTGGATGTGAAGGCTTTATCATCGCCTCCATAGCTGGTTGAAGGAGATTCCTGTAATCTCTCTTCATGAGACATTAACGACCCAATTAATGCATCAAATGTTAAAGTGGAAAGATCTTTTGACTCTTCTATGATTATGGCTATGTGATTCCATATTTGAAGAAGTGTTCGTAACACTTTCTTTACAATTGTTTCAGGCTTAATTTCTTCGCCAAGAGTAACCATTTTATCAACTACTGCCTTGACTCTGACACAGTAGTCACCAAATTTTTCGTCTTCTTTCATTTTGAGATTTTCAAAATCTCGTTTCAGTGTTTGAAGCCTCACTTGCTTCACTTGATCACTTCCCTGGAATCCATCTTTCAAAGCTTTCCACGCATCTTGTGCAATTATACAAGCGGCTATTCTAGGGAATATACTTTTCTCCAATGTTGCTTGGAGATGATAAAGAGCAGAGGAGTTGCTCTTTTGTGCTTCTTTCTTTGTTTTCTTATCTGCGACACTTAATGTTGTCCAGTCTATGGGTTCGGTGTAACCCTCTTCCACTATGTCCCACAAACCTTTTCCTATGAGCAAGGTCTTCATTTTGATAGACCAATACTCGTAGTCATACCCGTTGAACTCTGGAATTGGTAGATTGTTATGTGAGGCCATAGTTACTAAAACACTCTTTTTATTTCTTGGTTACAATAAAGCACTCTGCTTTTTCAAAGAAGGAAGAAGAAAGAAGGAAGAAAGAAGAGATTACAAATTTAAGTCAAATCTGACTTGATTCACTCTATCACTGATGGCTTGTTCCTCTTGTTGTGGTGTTGCTATTTCTTGAGTCACGAAATTGTCTGCTACTTCTTCTTCATCATCACTGATCAATATTATCTCTGGTGATTCTGGTTCTAGGATTTCCACTGAATTACTATAATGAGTATATTCAGATTCTTGAGGTGCAATTTCTATGGATTCGGATTGCTCAAATCCACTCCCAAACGAATTGTCTTCAGAGTCTGCCTCGTACCCTGAGTCCGGATGTCTCTGATGTGATATTACTGCATTTTGCAACTGACTAAACACAGTATGAAGCCCATAAGCTCATACTTTTTCATCAAAGCTTTCAGCATTCTCTCTTACCAAAAGTGCACAAAGTGCATGATAACATCCTGTGGAGCGAATCATGAATTTTGCCCTTCAATGTGTCTCTTTTACAAATTCCTAGTCTTCAATGTTTTGCCTCTTTCAGACTTTTAGAAAGAAATTTCTAAAGCCCTTTAGGTCTTTTACACAATATTTTCACTTTTGAGTCCTCTTACATAAATTGCCTCTTAGGCAATGTTCTTTTTCTTCTATTTTATTATATAAAAAAAAAACATATCTATATTTGTATTTAATAAAAAAAATATAATTGCTTTATAAAAAAATTAAAAACAATTATTATTTAATTTTATTAAATATAATATAAAGTTATATTTTTTTAATATATATAATAATAAACTTTAGAAAAAAAACTTTTTAAAAAAAAACATTATCCTCCGCAGGAGTCGAACCCGTGACTCCTCTTTCCAAGCAAAGCTTCCTTGCCAACTCGGCTTCCACCGTCGATAGGACTCAAGCACTATACACTATAATTTCTTAAGCATTCGGGGCAAGTTTTTAACAAAAAAAAAATTTAACAGCTTCGTCGTCGTCGGGTTTCGAACCCGCGATCTGCTAGGGGGCGAGCGGCTTAAGGCTGGCTCCTCGAGCCAGTCGAGCTGCATGGCCTGACGAGAAGGCAAGGGAGGCTTGCCTCCTTTATTCCATCGTGGCCGCATGAAACATAAAAAAAAATTATAAGTTTTTATCCCACATCCGTTGTGCGGAGGGGAAATAGTGCTTTATAAGCACAAAGAAGCACTAAGCTTCTCGATTGCCTTCGGGCAATCAGTGACCACCCTTTTGCCTTCTAGCCGAGCCAATCTCCTCATGCCACATCGCCAGTTGCCCCTTTGTCCGCCATGTCACCTGCCACATCGCCTGTCTGCCATGTCACCTGTCTAGTCAGCTCTCCTCTGGTCCACGTGTCCACCTCACTGTCTGCTCGCCACGTGTCCACCTCTGGTTAGCTCCTCGATCCACGTGCTCTCTATGGGCCTCCTCTCGACCTCACCTCGATTCACGTGCTGCGGGCCCTCTCGACCTCACCTCGGTTCATGTGCTACGGGCCCTCTCGACCTCACCTTGGTTCGCATGTTACGGGCCCTCTCGACCTCGCTCTGTGGGCCTCCTAGACCTCCTCGAGATCCGTGCCTCACCTGTGGGCCTCCTAGACCTCCTCGAGATCCGTGCCTAGCCTTGAAGCCTTAGACACACGCAGCTCTGATACCAGATATAGCACTTAGAAATTTAGGAGCACAAATAATAATCACACTGATATTCATTAACATTAGGTTCGAAAGATTACAATGCTTAAATACATAGATTAATAACCATAACCTAGAAAGCTTAGGAGAAATATTAGGGGAGGAAGGAAAATAGGATAGGGAAAGGAAAAATAGAATTAGGAGTCAAACTCCCTGTCGTCCATGTCGTCCAATCCTGCTGACTCAGTTGTCGTCCAAGGAGGTAAAAGGGTAAGGTCCAAAGCTTACAGTGGTAAAACAAATTTTTACCATTTTACCCTTTTAACTTCCAACAAGAACGTATCAAATCTTGATAAATATTGTCTACTTTGGATAGATAATTAATGGGAGTAAGTTGTAAATCCAAAGTGTGAGAGGTTTGAAAATGATATTATAAGATACGTTAAGCAAAGTAATGGGCTACCAATTACATATGTCCTCTAGCTCCTCTATTTTAGGAATGAGTTTGATATTGCCCTTATTAATCAAGAGTCCTACAGATCCCTTGTGATAATCCTTGAGGTAAACATGGTGTAAATATAGCCCCACAATATCCAAAAGAGATTTATTGAAATCACAAGGAAACCCATCACAATTGGGTGCCTTGTCATTAGTCATGAAAAAGGTAAATAATTCTTAGCTCTTCCTGTGATAGGGGACTATCACAAAGAGCTCATTGAGACTTTGAGAGTTAACAAGGAACCATACTAGTGCACTACCAAAAAGCTTTCTCCTAGGTATTAGAAGGATCTTGAACTTGAAGAACCTTTTGGTAATGACTAACAAAGGCATGCATAATATTATGAAGTTCAATAAGGCAATTGTGGTCGTCATAGATGCATTTTATTTTTTGGGTACGAGTCCTTCCTATGAGGGATTGAAAAAACATTTTCAGAATTTATTACCTATATTGATTCAATGAAGGTGTGCTTTGAGCTATGCACCCTCAATGGAATAGACATCAACAAGGTATTGCTAGTGGAGTAGCTTAGCAACCTAAATTTGTATAATAGGGAAAAGGGATTGTGTCTCCAAAGCTAGTGTGGCTCTTTGGAGTTCTAAGGTCATAGCCTTGTATACCTTCCTATGAAAGTAGATTATCTCATATTCATAGATATGAAGTAAATATACGGTGCATTCCACTACTCATAGGTTTTACTGGAAAATAACTACAAGTAGAAAATATGTCATGCAAAAGTGTCATAGCATTTTTGTAAGGTTACAATGCTTTTGCTTTCAGGCCATTTTGAGGTATAAATTCTAATCCAAGTATAGGCATTTTTATACTCATTTGAAAACTCTTTTTAAACCCACTATTTTTTATGAAATTTTATAAATATTTTTAGTTGTTTTATGAACCTCAAATATGATGTTCTTTTTTATTCCAAATGTGGGCACTTCAAAGTTAAACTAATTTAATTTATTTACAAAAAATATTTTTGGGAAAAATGACTTATTTATTGATTAGTAAGCACATAAAATTAGGCATCTATATTTTATCTCTTTTTTAAGCATTTTTTATAAAATAAATGCATCAAAAACTGACATAGATGATCCAATTTTGTGATAGGAAAAGGTTCTTATTTTCCTAAGGACAAATCTATGATAATGCTACAAAGATTAACATTTAATTAAAACATATTAAATTTAGCCATACCCTAGTTATGCCTCCTCAAGTTTCAAAGGAAAAACATTGTTGGATTGAGGAAATATGGCTAAGCCTCAATTCACACCATGGCGAGGTTCAAAAGGTGGAAGTAAAGCATAAAAAGAAAAAAAGAAAAAAGGTATTTTAAAGGTAAAAAGGTCATACAGAGGGATTAAAAAGTGATAAAAAGGTAAAAGGGTTTCAAAAAGATAAAAGGGTGGGTATAAAACAAAGGGAAGGGATGAAAAGAGCTCATTTGACCATACAAAAGAAGAAGAAGAGAGTGTTTTAGGAGTGTGTGGGTGATATTGGTGATGACGATGCAATAGGGTGACCAAGTCATCATGCCAATGTGATTTGAGCACCATAGTTAGTAGTCGATATAGTGACACTAATAAGTGGCTGAAACTTTCTTGGTTATCTTGTTTTTGTATATTTATTTTCTCATAGTGTTATTTGTATGTGGGGATGAAAAAAAAAAATTTGTGTCCTAGTTAGAAATTTTTTTTTTGTGTCCTAGTTAGAATTTTTTTTTAATTTCATGCCTGAGTAGAATGACTACCTTCATATGATGTCTTCATATTCATACAATGTTTTCGTATCCATATGGCACTTTTACTTTTGTATGCATTTGTGCAACACTAAAATAGGTAGGGATAGGATTGTCTATCCATACATCCCTTCCATAGGTGCTAGTACATCCATATGATGCTTTTACATCTATACGATGCTAGAACAAGTGGAAATGCAACCATATAGTACTTCCATATGGCACATCTATATGGTACATTCATACATTTTTTTTAGTCTATACATTGCATTAGTATAGCACTTTCATTGGGGACTTGTAGTTTTCAATTTTAATCTAAAAATTACTAATGCTTTATTTTTTGCTAATGCAATATCTATAACCAGTCCTAGAGTGTTGAAATATATAGTTGCATACATTATGTACCATCTAGATATTATTGGATAGGGGTGACTAAAACCTACTAGTAGCAGTGTAGTTGTATCATATAGCCAGTATGCCAAGGTAGAGTTTTATTGGGTTATTTTAATAGCATTGGTAAAGAAATGGTACTCTAATACAAGTACCTTTCATCTTTTGATAGGGGATATGACAGTATCATTAGAGGATGTGTGGAGGATATTTTGAATGCCTTTCAATCATTTGATAGTCAATATTATCCAGGATCAAAGGTAATATTTTTAGAGCTTAACATGATAGGAGGATTTTTCCATTGTGTATTTTGGTATTAACATCAATTTTTCCTTAAAAAGAGGTTGGTTAGACCAATGGAGTATGAGCTTGTGTTCCTTGGTATCAAGAGTCCTAGTTGGATACATGATAAATATGGTAGTGTAGTGGATATGGGAGAGCATGTGGTAGACATGAGAGATGATTGAGTAGTATTTACATGGGGTCCAATGGTATTTAGGTGGCTATACTAGAAACTACATTATATGGTGTATAAATGGGAATGCACTTTATTTTGTTGTACACTTCTACAAGTATAGGCATGGAAGCATATGGCAATCATATGACCACTAGGTCTCCTAGAGAGGGTGGACAATTCACAAGTTTCTATTATCACTATATGGACATTGCACTTTGAGATAGAGTAGGGTGAGTCAACCAAGAGCTGGTCATCATCCATAAAGAGGGTGACCAATGACCTATAGGTAGATCAAGATATATTATGGCAATCTCAACTGTACCTAGGATGGGTTGATGATGAGTATCATCTGGCCCAAGTGATGGAAATTAGGTGGTTAATAACGTCATAGGGTGATATGGAGCTATATGATTTTGACCAGGTGATGAGATAGTTTGGTTGAGTCTAGGATGTGTTAAAGGGACCAATTTTTTTAATATGGCCACACAGAGAGAGGAGTTAGTGGTTTTATAGATCCCAATAGCTTTATGGATCATGATGTAGATGATGTAGAGATTTTATATCTTGGGTGAGATGACCCAAGTGTTGTGGAGTGGTACCATCACTGGTATGAAGGTATTCACATAGAAGAGATGATAATTCCTAGGGAAGAATCATTAAGACCATAAAATCAGAAAGGTTCAATTCTATAGAGACACTTTTAAGAGGCATAAAGAAGGTAGAGATAGAGGTAAATTATTATAGTAGTATCATAGCTTCATATACTACCATAAACAGAGGATGTAATGTATGAGGCAAGGTGTATGATATGGTAAATCAAACTAAATATTTGTATTATTTTCCAATGCTTAAATATGTATATTTTTTGTTACACTAAAACATCAAGGTATTAGTGTCTGATACAAGCTCTATATTTGAACCTATCACAAGGTGGTTATTCCTAGGGCCCAGGGTGGTAGTTAGTCCACTAAATCAAATCCCCAAGGTGTGAAAGTTAGTCCAAAATCCCCTCTTCGACATGGCTCAAGGGTATTTAATCCTAGGGTGAGGCTATGATACCACTATAAAGTTATCGTTACACCAAAACCTTAATGCGTTAGTGTCTAATATAATCTATGTATTTTAACATCTCATAGGGTGGTTAGTCCCAAGGCTCAGGGTGGAAATTAGTCCACTAAGTCAAATTCTTGAGATGTGGTGGTCAGTCCAACAAAATGAGCATAAAATACATAATAGAATATAACATTGGATGATCTTCCAAATTGAAATGACAACTAAGTTTTGAAGATAACACTAAGGAATGATAACAACCAATTTATACCAAACTAAACCTAGCAACTAAAAAAGGCTATCTAGAAGCTAACAAATTATATCTAGAAGCACATATTTACATATTTATTTAAAAAAAAACCTAGGAAATAAACTAATCCTAAGAATAAATGAAGTCCTCATCATACCTCCCAACACAATAAATTGGGAGAGAACTTGGTAATGTACAAATTCCTAAAATACAATGGCAATTCATCTCCCATGGATTTTGAGAATAGAGCGAGAGGACATATAGCAAAAAATAGCTAAGCTAGAGATAAAGAGGGAATACTTGGCAAGATGGTGAACTAGAGGTATCCCACCATCTATAGGATGAGGATATAGATAGGGAAATAGCCCAACTATAGATGAATAAGGATCAACTAATAGAGGAGAGAGATAGGTAAATGGTTGAGTTACAAGAATAGGTGGTTGAGTTATAAATATAGTTGGTTAACATGAGAGATATCAATGGGTAGAGGAGACCATATTCAAAATTTGACTATAAAGCATGATGATGTAGTTGCATGGTGATGGGGACACAAAGATTGCCACATACCAAATCCAAATTTTCACGCAGAAAATTGGAACACACGCTTTACAAGAAAATGAAATCCCAATGTTTTGTTAAATAACATGCAATCATTACAATAATAGCCTGCAGGATTTACATAAACTAGCTCTCAGGCTTAGTTCTTTCACTAACTGGTGCACAGGCACAGTTCTCTCACTCTCTGTTGCAGATCTCTCACTCTGCAACTATGGAAGGAAAAAAACTTAAGCCGGTTTGAGTGGCCCTCTGCCTTCGACTCTACAACATGACTGTGCAACTCTGTAACTATAGTTATCCAACCCTCGTACACACCTCTGCTTCATCCTTTTATAAATTTTCATGTGACTCTTCGTCTTCCATCTGGCGATCCTTCGATTCATTTATGCCACGACTGTTCGTCTTCTACTCTATAACTGCAATTCGTAACGTCCTCTGTAATGGGTGTAACATCTTTTGTTAACTGTTCGTCTATGCCTGTTTTCACTACACCTTGGTGCCACATGTTTCTCTGCACTACCACGTGTCATTCTGTAACGGTCCCTGAAAATACCGCCTATCGTGATTTCGCGACGTCTCCTCCTTCTTTCGCGTCTTCTTCTCCTCCTATCGCAATATCGCGACATGTTGCGATATCATGACATTTTGGCTTCCCTGCACTCCTTCTCCCTTTTGGTCGCGATATCATGACATGTCACGATATCGCAACGTTTTATCTTCGTCTCTGCCTTTCTTATCTTCAAGTCACGATATCGCGACATGTCGCGATATCGTGACATTGCTTTCGGATGCCCCCTGCTTTCCAGCTCTTTATCATAATTTTGCGACATTCATGATTTCATGACATATCATGTAATCACGACCTTCCCAAGTCTTCCCCCTGGCTGTCTACTCCTTGTCGCGATTTCGTGACGATCGCGATTTTGCGACATGTCATGAAATCATGACATTCTCGACTGTCTCCCTCGGCTATGCTTTTGTGTCACGATTTCATGATAGTTGTGATTTCGTGACATGTCACAAAATCGTGACATTCTCGACTGTCTCCCTCGGCTGTGTTTTTGTGTCATGATTTCAAGACATTTCCAACAATGTCCGCTCTCGTTGCTCTTGTGTCACAATTTTGTGACATGTCATGAAATCGTGACATTTTCACCATGCTTCTACTCCTTCTTGCTTCTGGTCGTGATTTCGCGACATGTCATGAAATCGTGACATTTTTGGCCCGCACCTTCTTTCTCTTGGCTGAGTCGCGAAAACGTGACATGTCGCGATATCGCGACTCTTTTTCGGTCGTGATATCGCGACACCAAGGCCAACACTTAGAAAATTTTGTGTTGATGCAAGATTGCTCTGCCACCACTGGATGCTCCTGCATCAAACACCCTGGGTTGATGGAGAAGTGACCTTCACTTTTGTGCAGTTCGGTTGTCGCCTCCTGCAACATCTCCAAACGTGCACCTGCCTTTGCAGTCCGATTCAACTCTATTTCTTGGCCTCTACTTCTCAGTTTATCTTCACGCTTTCTGTGCAGCTCCTCTTGCTTTTGGAAATCCATTCTGAGCAACTCCTCTTGTAGGGCTTTCACTTGCCTCTGTAAAGATTTGAACATCTGCAATTGTGCATCTTCAAATCTCATATCTCTCCTACCACCATGATTTCTTTATGGCGGCATTCTTCTCACTCAATCACAAGCCCCTTCCATAGATCTTGGTGTAACTGCCTCACGTCCGACGATCTGTTACACACTCAGGAACTTTCGGTTCTGATACCACTTGATGGGGACACAAAGATCGCCACCTACCAAATCCAAATTTTCATGCAAAAAATTGGAACACACGCTTTACAAGAAAATGAAATCTCAACATTTCATTAAATAACATGCAATCATTACAATAACAGCCCACAGGCTTTATAGAAACTAGCTCTCAGGCTTAGTTCTTTCACTAACTGGCGCACAGGCACAATTCTCTCACTCTCTGTTGCAGATCTCTCACTCTACAACTATGGAAGGAAAAACATTTAAGCCGATTCGAGTGGCCCTCTGCCTTCGACTCTGCAACACGACTGTGCAACTCTACAACTGCAGTTATCCAACCCCTGTACACGCCTCTGCTTCATCCTTTTATAAATTTTTGCATGACTCTTCGTCTTCCATCTGGCGGTCCTTCGATTCATTTTTGCCATGACTGTTTGTCTTCTTCTGCTCCATAACTGCAATTCATAATGTCCTCTATAACTGGCGTAACATCTTTCGTTAACTATTCGTCTATGCCTATTTTCACTGCACCTTGGTGCCACGTGTTTCTCTGCGCTGCCACATGTCATTCTGTAACGGTCCCTAAAAATACCGCCTGTCGCGATTTCACGTCTCCTCCTTCTTTCGCGTCTTCTTCTCCTCCTGTAGCGATATCACGACATGTCGTGATATCGCGACGTTTTGGCTTCCCTGCGCCCCTTCTCCATTTTGGTCGTGATATCAAGACATGTCGTGATATCGTGATGTTTTCTCTTTGTCTCTGCCTTTCTTATCTTCAAGTTGCGATATCATGACATGTCACGATATCGCGACATTGCTTTTGGATGCCCCCTGCTTTCCTTCTCCTTGTCATGATTTTGCAATAGTCACAATTTCATGACAATCATGATTTCACGACATGTCACAATTTTGTGACATGTCATGATTTTACGACCTTCCCAAGTCTTCCCCTCGGCTGTCTACTCCTTGTCACGATTTTGCGACAATCGTGATTTCGTGACATGTCGCGAAATCATGACATTCTCGACTGTCTCCCCCGGCTATGCTTTTGTGTCACGATTTCGTGACAGTCACGATTTCGCGACATGTTGCAAAATCGTGACATTCTCGACTGTCTCCCTCGGCTGTGTTTTTGTGTCGCGATATCGTGACAGTCACAATTTCGTGACATGTCACGAAATCGTGACATTTCCAACAGTGTCCGCTCTCGCTGCTCTTGTGTCACGATTTCATGACATGTCACGAAATCATGACATTTTCACCATGCTTTTGCTCCTTGCTTCTGGTCACGATTTCGCGACATGTCATGAAATCGTGACATTTTCAGCCCGCACCTTCTTTCTCCTAGCTGAGTCACGAAAATGCGACATGTCACGATATCGCGACACCAAGGCCAACACTTAGAAAAAAATTTGTTGATGCAAGATTGCTCTGCCACCATCGGATGCTCCTGCATCACATGGACTATGACTAGAGGAGGATAAATGGTTCACAAATTATTTAAGTAGTTATCTTAGTTATAGGGACAACTAGGATAGATGCAAAGTCATTTGGGTTAGTCATAGATGGAGTTGGGTTGATCATAATGAGAGCTAATTCATATGTAGGGGGAGCTAGGTTGGGTGTAGGAAGAGTTGGACCAATAACATGGGGATATACTAGTGACCTAAAAGGATTTGTAGATCACATAACAAGATCTAAAGGTAGATATAGAGCAACAAACATATTATAGGGTATTATACCATAGTTGTAGGTCGATGATTACCTTTACCCACTAGAGAGTATACTTATACATACTTGAGATCAATGAATCAAGCCTCCCAATGGTTGGTGGAGATGTCACCAACGTCTAAATGTGGGGTACCTAACTTAGGTTCCTAATGTTAAGGGGTATGGGTGACATCCATTTTTTTTATGTATTATTTTTATCATGGGGTAAATGACATATCAATTTTTATGGTGTATCATTTTTACTATGGCATTTTGATTGAAACAATTGAGATTAATATAGACCAGTATTTATTGTTGATAATATTATGTGATGATTATTACTTCCCTTTAATATCTATCTATCCTGATGTCAAAACCTAATTTTTAGATTAAGATGCATAGACAAGGCATGCAAGTATACAAATATCTATCCTATATGATTTTTTGACTTTAATGCATACAAAATTAAAGAAACTTTTCCTTACATTTTTAGGATAGGGCTCAAAAAACAATGCAATATATATTCTATCCTACATATGTAGTTATATGCAATTCAATTTTGATGTCTAATGCTGAGAACAAAACCAAGATTTATCCTCTTTAATGAATGGTAATTTAGAAAAAATATTTTTTATCCTTTTCATAATATCTCTTTACATAATAGAATAAAAAATAACAAGACAATCAAACAAAAAAATTATGCTATGATGCAACTAAATGCACTTTTAGTTTCATGTCTAATATAGAAATAAAAGCCTAGATCTATCCCCTTTGTGATTTTGTAATGAAACTAATTTTTTATCCTTTTGCAAAATTTCTTCACAAATATAGAGTTAGATATTAAAAATAGAATGAACAAATAGATGATAATCTGAAGCAAAAACTAATAAAATCCAAAAACTTTGAAACCTGGTTCCAAGCTAAAGTAGAAGTGTCATACACATAAATGTATGGCACTATCGTTCCATTACAAAACTTTAACTATAGCTATAAAAAACAAAATCCTACAAGCAAAGATAGAGAAAATAGGTGATCAGCATAGATGGGTTTCTCTAATTTTAGCAAAGAGCCATAGCCTTCCTTGCTTGAAAGGATAAAACCCTTATTTCCTTTTCAAATAAATGTCCAAATACCGAAATAGGATATCAAATACATAAACATGTAAAAGAATAAAATATTGATAAAGCAAGAACAAGATTAAAGAATTTTAAATAGAAAAGAAAGGGGAAAGATAGCCACAACCCAAGATCTTGAGCAACCCCTTTCCTATGAAGGTTACTATAGGTAATGTGTGATTCTAAGATTCAGTTAACCTTAGATTAAAGTTAGGCCAAGGTAATAATTGACACAAAATAAACAAAGCCAAAATAATTCAAATAAAATAACCAGTCGATAAATACATTAAAATAAACCTTATATAGGTTTAGAACATGCGCAATAGTAGGGAAGGGAAGGTGGAGGAAGATCGGGGAGTTTAGAGAGAACGGAGGAGTAGGAAGTGGAGTGGGAGGTGGCAACGAGCGTGGGGAGAGGAAGGGAGTGGAGTGATAAGGGAAAATGGACGGCAGGAAAGGAGGAAGGAGAATGGAGGGATAAGGAGAAAATAAAGGAAAGGGAGAAAGAAAAATCATGCCGACCATCCGACAAAATTAGCCGACAAAAGGTAAGTGTGTTCACACTGTGCTTAGAAAAACTAGATTTTTCTAAGCCTGTTTCAAGCTAAGTCCTGTTCACACTTGCTACATTCTCCCCCTTAAAGTTGAGAGAACTGACTATACAGTCTCTCAGCTTTACAAATTGAGCTTTAGCCGATGCCTTGGTGAAGATGTCGGCGACGTTCTCCAAAGTGTGGCAATAGTGAAGCTCAACAATATCGGTTTCCACCATATCTCGGATGAAGTGGTACTTCATATCAAAATGCTTTGATCTACTATGGTGGACAGGATTGTATGCCAACTGAATGGCACTGATGTTGTCACAGAATATTCGAGTTGGACCACTTTGCTGCTCTCCAATCTCTTCTAATACCTTTCGGAGCCATAGAGCTTGAGTACTAGCATGAGTAACCGCTATATACTCAGCTTCTGTTGAAGATAGTGCTACTACTGTCTGCTTCTTGGAACTCCAAGTTATTAGGCCCGAACCAAGACTAAAACAGTTACCCGATGTGGATTTTCTATCATCAATATTGCTGCCCCAATCACTATCACTAAAGCCTTCAAGCTTGATAGTATCACTTTTGTAGTACTGGATTCCAAAATCCAATGTACCCTTCACATATCTCAAAATCCTTTTAGCTGCCTCGCAAATGCAGCTCAGATGGATTAGACATAAATCTAGAAACAAGAGATACAACATACTAAATGTCTGGTCTGGTGTTGGTGAGAAACATCAAACTCCCAACAATGCTTTGAAAGTGGTCACATCAACTTTCGGTGCTCCATCATCCTTGCTTAATTGGATCCCATGTCCAATTGGAGTTGCAACTGATTTGCATTGCTCCATAGCAAAATTTTGAATCATATCTCGAGCATACTTAAGTTGACAGATGAAGATCCCTGAATCTGTCTAATGTACTTCCATTCCAAGAAAGTATTTCATCAAGCCAAGATCCTTCATCTCAAATTCCTGCATCATGGAGTGCTTGAACTCCATGTTAACTTTTTCATTACTACCCATAAAAATGAGATCATCCACATACAAACAAACTATGAGGATGTCATTTCCTTGATTCAAGTAGTAGAGCGTGGGTTCATTTTTGCTTTTGATGAACCCATAATCTTTAAAGTACCCATCAATGCGTGAGTACCAAGCTCTCGGTGCTTGCTTGAGGCCATAAAGAGCCTTCTTCAGTTTGTAAACAAGATGTTCCTTGTCTTTCTCTTCAAATCCCTGTGGTTGCTCAACATACACTTCTTCTGTCAAGTAACCATTTAGAAATGCACTCTTTACATCCATGTGTTGGACAGTCCATCCCTTGTGTGCAGCTAAGGCAAGAACTATTCTGATAGTCTCCTGTCTGGCTACAGGAGCAAAAGTCTCTTCATAATCAATTCCATATTTTTGAGTAAATCCCTTTGCAACTAATCTCGCCTTGTGCCTCTCAATGCTACCATCCGCATTAAACTTGGTCTTGTAGACCCACTTACATCCAACACGTTTCTTTCCTTTAGGAAGCTTCACCAACTCCCAAGTGTCATTGTTTTTTATAGAGGTGATCTCCTCTTTCATGGCATCTTGCCAAATATTTTGAGTACAAGCCTTCTCATAACTAGAAGGTTCAAGTCGTGTATTAGTTAACAAAGCATAGTTAACTAAATCTCCCCTAGGTTCCTCCTGGGAAACATCATCACCATACAAGTGCATATTTTCTAATCTTTGTAGAACATAATTCATTTCACTAGCTTGACTCCTAGTGTATCGTTTTGAAAATTTTTATCCAACATCTGATATGATGGATGATTCTCGTAGAGTTCTCTTACCTCCGGATGGAGAATCGATGTCCATTGGTGAGGAACTTACCGATCTCTGCGGAGAAGGACTTGGTGAAGAAGTTGAATCGGGAAGATGAACCTGGATCTCTCGGGAGGAGACTGCTTACTTTTCTGTGGTGTCTGTTGTTGCACCTGCTTAGAACCTACATCACTAGATTCATCATCACTAAAAATCGGGGGCTTACCCCATTCTCCCCCTTCATCAAAAATCACATCCCGAGAAAGCACAAACTTTCTAGTCCTGGGATTGTAGAGTCTGTAAGCTTTTGTATTCTCACAATATCCTACAAAGATGCATGCCTGACTCTTTGGATCGAGCTTCTTTCTTAGCTCATCAGGAATGTGAGAATATGCCAATGAGCCAAACACTCTAAAATACTTAACATTTGGCTTTTTACCATACCAAGCTTGGTAAGGTGTCTGTCCTTCCAAACTTGCAGTAGGACTTCTGTTCAAGATATGTACGCTGGTCCTGGCTGCATCTGCCCAATATGAATTAGTCAAATGCTTCATCCGAAGCATAGACCTTGCCATCTCCACAATGGTGCGATTCTTCCTCTCTGTGACACCATTCTGTTGTGGAGTGTAGGCACCGTGAACCGCCTCTTAATGCCATGTTGCTTACAAAAATTCAAAAACTCATTAGAGGAGTATTCTCCTCCCCTATCTGATCTAAGACATTTTACAAAATATCTACTCTCACTTTCAACTCTTGTTTTGAAATCGACAAAGCATTCAAATGCTTCATCCTTATATTTCAAAAAATATATCCAAGACATTCTAGTAAAATCATCAATGAAGAGTAGGAAGTAAGAGTTGTTACCAAGACTCTTGGTCTGCATCGAACCACAGATGTTTGTATGCACTAGCCGGAGTGGATAGCTGGCCCGCCATGCTTGTCCATGAGGAAATTTTGATCGGGCATGCTTCCCAAGAGCACACCCTTCACAGACTTCCTTACTATCCTGAACTTTAGGAAGTCCGGTTACCATCGCTTGTGAAGTTAGCATTTTCAAACTAGCTGAATTCAAATGACCATATCTCAAGTGCCATAGGACACTTGGATTGGAAATAGCAACATTTGCTAACTTATCTCCCCCTGGCTGGCCAAACTTTAAAGGAAACAATCTATTCTTTGACATTGGCACTTGTGTAATGATTCTATTACTCGTTATTTTTATCAAAAATAGTGCATTTACCCTCATCAAAAAGTAACTTGTAGTTCTTTTCTAACATTTGACCAACACTTAAAAGATTGTGTTGAAGATGGGGTGTGTAATAGATATCACTTACATGTTTGACGCCTTCTTTAGTTGGAACTGCCATTGCTCCAATGCCTTCAATTGCCAATGATTTATCATCTCCCAATTTGATGCTAGATTTGTATGAGGAGTTTAGAGTAGCAAAGAGCTCTTCTTTGCCACTCATATGGTTTGAACACCCAGTGTCCAAGATCCATGTATCATTCATGTTCTGATCCGCATGACCATAAGAGAGAAAGAGATTTGTGGCCTCTTCCTCTTCTCCAAAATTTCCAAACTGATTGCTCTGGCTGCTACTAGTTCCTTGTGAAGTCTTTGTCCAACAGTCACGAGCATAATGGCCAAGTTTGCCACAGTTGTAGCAAGATTGTTTTGACTTATCTCCTCCTTTGCCTCTCGCCTGATTGTTTTCCTCTATTTTGTTGTCCTCCTCTATTCCCGTTGTTCACCTCTGTTTGAGAATCCTCCTCTGTTCTGATTTCCTCCTCCTGTTAGGAGTTCCACCTCTCTGATTATTTTTGCCTCTACCTCTATTCTGTCCTCTGCCACGGCCTCTACCTCTGCCTTCTTGTGAAGCAAAGGCTTTATCATCTCCTCCGTAACTTGTGGAAGGAGTTTGTTGTAACCTCTCTTCATGTGAGAGAAGTGAGCCAATTAGGGATTCAAAAGACAGAGAAGTTAGGTCTTTGGATTCTTCTATAATTATGGCAACTGAATTCCACTTAGGAAGAAGTGTCCTCAACACTTTCTTCACTATAACTTCAGGCTTTACATCTTCTCCTAAAGTGACCATCTTATCTACTACGACTTTCACACGCACGCAATAATCACCAACCTTTTCACTCTCTTGCATTTTAAGAGTCTCAAACTCTCGTTTCAAGGTTTGTAGTTTAACTTGTTTGACTTGGTCACTACCCCTATAACTTTCTTTTAAAGCATTCCAAGCAGATTCAAGCAGTTATAAAAGAAGCTATTCTAGGGAAAATACTTCGGTCAAGGGCGGCTTGGATATGATAAAGGGCGGAAGAATTATTCTTCTCGTGCTTCCTTTCTAGCCCTTTTATCAACAACATTCAAAGCTGCCCATTCAACAGCAATAGGTTCAAGATATCCCTCTTCAATCACATCCCAAAGACCTTTGCCTATCAAAAGAGTTTTCATTTTAATTGACCAATACTCGTAATCACCTCCATTGAACTCAGGGATTGGTAGACTAGTATTGGAAGCCATTTTAGAAAGCAAACTTTATTGCAACTTCAAACAAGTAGTACAAAGAAGTACAAAATAGATCATTGATTTATTGATTTAAATCAAATCTAGCTTTCTTAATATGCTCACTGATTTGGCGTTCTTCTTCTCGAGGATCACCCAAAACTGGAAAGGTGAAATTGTCTGCTTCGTCGTCACTAATTATAATGACTTCTGGTGTTGTTGCTGGTTCATAACTTCGTTTGAGAACATTTCGTTCTTCAATTGCAGGTTTCACCTCCACTGGTTCTTCTTCCTCTTCTTCTTCTTCTTCTTCTTCTTCTTCTTCTGGTTCTGAATCAGGAGAGCGTGGTGTATAGCTCTCACTTGTTTCTACTTCAGGCACTGCAGGTGAATAACTGTCACTTGATTGTCCTTCAAGTACTATTTCAACCGTCTCGGATTCAACTATCCTTTGCCCGAAGATATTATCTTCAGAATCTGCCTCGTAGCCAGAATCTGGTTTCCTCAGATGAGCAATCACTTGATTCTCTAATTGGCAAAACACTGTATGAAGTCCATACCGCTGGACTTTCCCGTCAAAGGAATCAGGAGTCTCTCTTCTCAACAGAGAGAGTAATGCATTATAGCATCCGGTTGACCGGATCATCTACCCAGAATCACACCGTATGAACTGGGTTACAACTTAGTATGATGCCAAAAAAAACTTTATATATCAAAATATCTTTGCACCCTTTTTTTTTTTTTAATTTCTAAAATTTGTTTTAATAAAGACCCTTTAAATTTTTTTTAACAATTTCCTTTATATATTTTTAATTATTATTTTTAAATAAACTGGATATTTAAAAAAAACATAATAAAAAAAATATATAGCAATTATTAAAAAAAAATTTAAACCTCTTTTTAAAAAAACAAATAATAAAAAAAATTTAACAAAAATTAACCTTTTTTTTTAAACCCCCGACGAGAATCGATCTGAAGACCTCCGCTGGCTACTCGGCAATCTTAGCCGCTGCACCACGTGGCTGCGGATGGTAGCAAGGAACCAAAAAACAAAATTAAACCTCCATTAATCGCGAAGAGACAAAAAAAATAAAAAATCTTTTTTTTACCCCGACGGGATTCGACCCCGGGTCTCTTCTCTGCAAGGCGGGGGACTTGACCGCTAGACTATTCTAGCCGGACGGTACAAAGGAGGAAGGAGGTTATACTTCTTATGGCGACTAAAAACAATTTGAAAAAAAAAAATTAATCCCACATGCAGTGGGCAAAGAGTGTGTCCAGGCTTTATCAAAGCCTGCGAACACTCTAGAGGTCGATTGCCTTCGGGCAATCGATCTCGCCAACCTTTTGCCCGTCTATCAACCAACCAACTTCTGCCACGTGGCACACACCCAGAGCACTCGTCCACGTCTGCCCTCGTCAGCACTCGTCCACATCAGCACTCATCCACGTCTGCCACGTCGTCCACGTCAGCTCTGGCACGTCGTCCTAGTCAGCTCCGCCACGTCTGCCATGTCGTCCACGTCAGCTCCGCCACGTCAGCATCCAGTTAGCTCCTGGTTAGCCTCGATCCACGTGCTACTAGCTCCGTTCCACGTCAGTAGCTACCGCCTAGCTCCGCCGCCAAGTCAGCCTGTTGTCAGCGTCCAGTCAGATCCTCGAGATCCGTGCGCTCCTCGGGATCCATGCGATAGCCTCTCCGTCGCTCCTCGAGATCCGTGTGCTCCTTGGGATCCGTGCGATAGCCTCTCTACCGCTCCTCGAGATCCGTGTGCTTCGACTTTCGTGCCTTACCTCGGCCCTCGGGATCCGTGCCCCCTCAGCTCTGATACCAGTGTGATTCTAAGATTCAGTTAACCTTAGATTAAAGTTAGGCCAAGGTAATAATTGACACAAAATAAACAAAGCCAAAATAATTCAAATAAAATAACCAGTCGATAAATACATTAAAATAAACCTTATATAGGTTTAGAACATGCGCAATAGTAGGGAAGGGAAGGTGGAGGAAGATCGGGGAGTTTAGAGAGAACGGAGGAGTAGGAAGTGGAGTGGGAGGTGGCAACGAGCGTGGGGAGAGGAAGGGAGTGGAGTGATAAGGGAAAATGGACGAGCAGGAAATGAGGAAGGAGAATGGAGGGATAAGGAGAAAATAAAGGAAAGGGAGAAAGAAAAATCATGCCGACCATCCGACAAAATTAGCCGACAAAAGGTAAGTGTGTTCACACCGTGCTTAGAAAAACTAGATTTTTCTAAGCCTGTTTCAAGCTAAGTCCTGTTCACACTTGCTACATAATGCATGTTAAGTTCTCATGATTGTACCCTTTTATTGATGATTAGATGCTTGATGAAGAATTATTAAGGAGGCGTTTGTGATCTAGAGAGCCTCTGAGAGATCCAAGTCTTGGTAGAATTACAATAGAATGTTGACATAGGATAGAAGCTTTTAGAACTATTTTGAAAATGTGGTAGTGCATTAAATATGACCTCTTTAAAAACCTCCACAAGGTATGATTTTATAGATAAACTAGGCCTACTTAGGGAATCCATGAAGGTTTTATCAGTAAGGATAGCAAGGTAAGTTGTGTGCAATTGCATGTGGCTGACTAGACATGATTATGAGTTGCATGGAGTTAACTAGAGTCTAAATGGAGTTAGATAGAATACAACTTCCAATAAATAACGTATGATTGGTAGTTTTGATGCAAGGTAAGTCTGAAGAAATAATTATTAAATTAATCTAACTAAACATTAGGTTTAAGACTAATGTTTATATAATACAATGAAATAGTAAACCTAACTAATTCCCCACTAACCAAGCTAACAAACGTGTTAGGCTAGGTAGAGAGTTAGGTTTAGGATTGACTACCCTAGGATATTTAGGCTAGTTACCATTAGATATTTAGGACATTAAATATCTATATGGTAGAAAGTAAAATAGTAAATGTAGTAATAAATCCTAAGTAGTGTAATGCAATACACTAGCTTATTTTACCTAGTGGAGTAAATGGTAATTATCCCAAGTAATGGAATATTACTCTAACATCCCCCCTTATTACATTATTTGGGTAATACATACATATCCCCCTATACAACAATATTTGGGTGAAGTATATAACTGCCCCAATACAGTGAAGAAGATGTTGATCTATTGGTTCTTTGCTCTGTCACAGTGCTCTAGCTGCTTCTAAGCAAAAAGTGGGTCATTCCTCACTATGTCTTCACGCCAAGGAATGTCATTATGGTAATCACATCATTCAATTGAATTTGCATGGGTAATCGGCTGCTACAATCGCTAGGTGTAGTATACTAGATCACTTCATACAAGGTTCATTCATTTACAATATGAATTTGCAAAAGATAAGGTAGCTAAGGTGTCGGTCATTGCCAAAAATGCACCCTTATAAGTTCCCCCCTTCTTGTTGCAAAACATAGTGTAATTAATTTTTGAAGGAAGTGTGACTAAGGTGTCGGTCAAAACCGAAAATGCACCCTTTTAAGTCATCTTCCCTATTTACAAAAATCATTGAAGAAAAGAAATGGATATCCCCCCTCAATTGCAAAAAGTGTGCAACTCAAGAGTGTTGTGAAGGATTTTACAAATATTGCCTCCTAGACAATTGTACACCACAAAAAATTGCTCCTCTTATTACAAGTACTTCAAACACCTAGAATTTGCTATTTATGAAGCCTAAAAGAGGTACAAGCACCCCTTATTGCAAGGTCTTCAAACAAAAAACTTATGCTATTTATGAAGCCTAAAAGAAGAGTGAGAGAAAATGGTGATTTTGCCCAAGGGACACATGTGTTTTCCCTCTACAAAACGTTTTTAGCAATTTAGCACTCCTTGTGCTATCTTTGAACCGTAAATGGAATCGGTATGAGACACTTCACTAGAAAGATGGCTTCGTGATGTGCCTTTGCCATTTTAGTTTTGCTTGTTTTGAAACCAACACTGAATGGTGTCTTGGTTGTCATTTTTACAATTTGTGCAAAACTATGTTTTCTAGGCAATTTGATCAAAAAAGTTCACCAATTTGTCCTTTCTTATTGCAAGTACTTCAAGCATAATTGTTATTATGAAGTCTAAAAGAAAAGGTTTTAATGTTGATGACTTGGACTTTTCTGATTGCCTTTACAAGTTTTATTTCCCTCTTATCAAAATCTATGTTTGAAGGAAGAAAGGAATTATCCCCCCTTAGTGCAAAGGATTGCTACTTTCAAGGTTCCTTATTTTCAAAAAACTTGTTCTTTCTTTTGATTACCCTAAGAGAGTATCAAAATATAATTCACTCAAACAGATATTTAATGGCACTTGCCTTAACTCCCTTCAAGAAGGATGAAAATTTTGAGGAAATTAAGCCAAACAAATAAGAGTGAATTAGGGGTTTTGATGATTTAGGAGAGAATATCAAGTAATTTTGGCTTTAAATCTGTGCAAGGAATTACACAAATTTGTGAAATTTTGGGGTTTAGTGTGTTCTTGATTCTATGACTTAGAATTGCAAAAGAAATAATGCAATAATCAAACAAGAATGCCCACAAAATTCTTATCACCTAGGTTTCGGATGCTACCGAAAATGCACCTTTTTAATTTTTGCAACAAAATGTGTGTTTTGTGTTGTGCAAAAAAAAATGATATATTTATGTCTCCTACTATGTTTTCCAATTTTGCAAAAGAAGTACAATGTTGTCTTCTCCCCTGAATTTTGCAAAATTAACAATTTTGAGCACTCCTTCCAAGACAAGTCGACACATGAACCGCATTTGAAAGGCTTCCAGAACCAGTCGACAAATGACTTGGTTTTTATGGACCCAAGGTATCCCACAGTTTTCCCCGCCCGCGTGAGGAGTGAAGGGAAAGGGGAGATCCCTTCCCTTCACGTCGGTCCAGCTAGCCCGACCGGCGGAGGGGCCAGCTCTAAGGCGCTGCCCGACGGGAGGTCGGGAGTTCGACTCCCGTCGGGGCAAAATAATTTTTTGCTCAAAGGGCAAGGAAAAAAAAAAACATCCTAAAGTATATTTTGGTATCCAAATTATCTTAGATCCCAATATTTTGGATCTTGAGTAGTCTCAAATATAAGAGCAATCAATATATAAGTTGACCAATATAAATAATAATAACATTCAAGAAAATATCAAATATGAATATAAAATAGCCAAAATCATTCATGCAATAACATAAAGAAAATTACAAATGAATTGCTTAAAATATGCATACAAGCTTCAATATTATTAATGCTTAAATGTGATCTTCATATATCCTTTTGATATATGATACATGGAGCTTTGTATCCATAATATATCCTTACAAAGATGACTTTCATGTACTTGTTTATTGCTCTCATCACATCCAAGAGATGCATTTTTACCTATTCCATGCATAAGATAAATCCTCTCATGTCTTTCAACTTCTCATCTTACCACTTGTATATATGACTCTTGACTCTCTATTTACTTGCACACTTAACTCTATGACACTTGCACACTTCTACATGCACACCTAATACATGACACTTGTGCACTTTCTCACATTACATATTTGCACACTTAATTACATGACACTTATGCACTTTCTCACATTACACACTTAATTACATGACACTTGTGCATATCCTGCACATAAACACATATATAAAGGGGAAATATAAATCACACTTCTAAACTAAAGACTCAAATCATATTCTAATATTTGCATTGTACCATAGGTACTATGGAGGTACAATAGCATGCACCAAATAATGTAATATTCTCCAACAATTTGAGCTCCATTGATGTGGAGGTTTATATCTTAGTGATTCTATCATATTTTCATTTCTTACATCCTTACCAACTTGAAACCATGTATTTTGATTTGTTTTGAATATCTTATTTTCATACTTTTGAGCTAACCTAATAGCTAGAGGTAGGGTCAAATTATCCTTAACTTGAAGTTCATGTTTTATATCAAGTTTCAATCCAAACACATAACATTGAACTAATTGATTGTTTGTTATGTTAGTTACTAATGTTGCTAATGACTCAAATTTAGAGGTGTGTTCATCCACCAATCTTCATTGTTTTATTCATGTCAATTGATTGAAATAAGGTTTTTAGATGTTGATTGGACAAAATATTTAGATGGGCAGTGGTCTACCATAATATTTGTGTTCTACTTGGGATCCAACCTAGTTTCATGGTGTTCCAAATGCCAATCCACAATTTCTCAATCTTCTATGGAGGCTAAATATTATGTTGCTAATGAGGCATCCAAGCATCTTAGATGGATGTTGATGATTTTAGAGGAGATTGGCATTCCTCAAAGCTCTTTGGTTCCTCTTTGTTGTGACAATCAGAGTACTATTTAGCTTGTCTACAGTCCTATGTTTCATCAATGGATAAGCCACAAAATACATTGAGATATGGATACAATTTGTGTGATGGCTTCATGCTTGTAGGATGCTAGATCTAGTTTTTATTCCTTAATCACAGTAGGCAGCAAAACTTTTGACCAAGATCATGCTCAAGGTCACCTTTGTGCATATGCAAGAGCTTCTTGGAGTGGGAGGATGTCCCTTATGAAGGGATCCAACGTATGGGTCTCTCTCTATGTCCCTCGTTTAGTTTAAGGAGGGACATTGAAAATGTGTTGGTTAAGCTTTTCTTGAGGTCACGATTTACTTTTGTTATGTTTACCCTTTGGGCCTATGTAAACCTTTAAAAATATATTTTTATAATTTTTTATTCCCGAGAGTCAGTATCATAACCTTGACCTAAAGGCGACATGTAACTAGGTATAAATACCTCTCAACAATCATTTTTCTTATCAATTTGAGTATAATTTTGATTCTCTTTGAGTGGAAATATTTTGGTATCTACGAATATCCCATCATATTCTATGTTTTTCCATGTTGTCTATTTCTTTTGACAAGCAATATTGAGTAATTTTTTATTCCATTCATTTCTAGGAACTATTATGAAATCTAACATCAAGAAGCAATGAAGGTGATCCATCCATACATTGACTAGCATGTTTAATAGAACACTTTAACCTACATCATGGTGTTTGGACATATGAGTAATCTATTGGTGCTACCAACAAGGATAACTAATGGCCTTATCCTTATAAGTTTTGTCAAGTGGCATAACCTTTTCACAAGAAGTATGTTGGAAAGCATCTTAAAGTCCTAGTAGAGTTTTTATTTTCTATTAGTTTGTATACTAATAGATATCTTAGAGATTTGAGAAATCTAGTAGTTTAGATTCAAAAATGTTTGAGGAAATAATTGATTATGATAAGCAAGGTTTCATCAAAGCTATATACATAGAGACCAAAATTTTATTCTAAATACAAGCCTGATAAGGACTTACAGGCAAATTGCAATGGGAACCTAGGAGACAAAATCTCTATAATAGGACTACCAAGTCTACTGAAATAGATTAAGCTCGTAAATGGTTAGGAATTTTATTGAACAAGAAATTTTAGAAGAAGAAGAGACTAATTCATCAATAGAGTTCATGATAATCTCCATAAAAATATTATATTGAATATATACAAACTATCTCAAGTGAAGAGTTGCCATGAAGAACACAAGCTTATACTGAGAGGGGGGTGAACAATATAAGACCCCTTTTTACTTTTTTTTTTCAATTCAATATTATGTAGTGTATAGATAGCAGTATCAATAGTAGTAATCAAAACAATGCATAAAACACCATACACAATAGAGATACCACAATTTACGTGGTTCACCCAATATGGGCTACTCCACAAAGAAAATATTTTACTAAAATTTTCTCAATCAATCTCTTTGGGAATCCTTCCCAATTACAATGTTTATGGATCTTTGTCCAAAGGAGATGTTGATCCCCTAATCTCAATTTCGTGGATCTCTTCCATAGGAGAACTCTTTCCCATTCTACTCTGGCTAGTGATCTTCTAGAAGACTATGTCTCTCTGCTGCACTGACTGGTGGATCTCTCTCCACTTGAAGACTCCTCACTCAGATCTATCTTCAATTATCCTCGTTGTTGGATCTCTATCCACTGATACTTTGTCCTCTATACTCTATCACTTCCAAATCTCTATCTCAATAGGTTCACTCAGAACCTTCTCAAATCTGCTCAACAAGCTCACTTAGAACTTGTCCAAATCTACTCAACAAGCTCACTCAGAACTTGTCCAAATCTGCTCAATAGGTCCACACAGAACCTGCTCAAATCTGCTCAACATGTCCACACAAAACCTATCCAAATCTGCTCAACAAACTCACTCAAAACTTGTCCAAATCTGCTCAACAGGTCTACACAGAACCTGCTCAAATCTTCTCAACAAATCCACACAGAACCCATCCAAATCTGCTCAACAGGTCCACACAGAACCTGTCCAAATATTCTCAACAGGTCCACACAGAACCTGTCCAAATATGCTCAACAGGTCCACACAGAACCTGCTCAAATCTTCTCAATAAGTCCTCTCTAGGACTTGCTCAAATATGCTCAATAAGTCCTCTCTAGGACTTGCTCAAATCTACTTAACAAGCTTACACAAAACTTGTCCAATCTCATAGAATCATAAAGAGAATTGTTAGAGACTCAATATGTTCTATACTTAATGCTCAATCAATATCTCAACTCAATCTCATAGAAGCATAAATATAATTGTTAGAGACTCAATATGTTCTATACTCAAATCCCAATCTCAACTCAAATCAATCTCATAGAAGCATAAAGAGAATTGTTATAGACTCTATATGTTCTATACTCAAATCCTAATCTCAACTCAAATCAATCTCATAGAAGCATAAAGAGAATTGTTAGAGACTCTACACGTTCTATTCTCAAATCTCAATCTCAACTCAAATGAAGAATATAGAATAGTTTTTTTTATGGAACTTGAACAACCACATGCATCCACTTGACTAGGCTCAATCAACTCAACTCAACCAAGCACCTCAATGAACAACCCTTTCTCATAAACCCTAGTCCAAGCATGTATCAATCAACTCAAAATATTTCCAACAATGCTCAACAACAAATCTCACATAACAATGATACTCATGTTCTTTTCTAACTCAATTTCAAGTTCTTTGCACAACCAATGGACCCCAACAACAATGCTTATAAAACAAGGTTTAATCACAACTCTCAATCCAGAAAACCTTGAAGCATTAAACCAATCACTTTCGAAAAGGAAACCACAATCAATCCTTTTCACTCCAAAGATATTTTCAGAAATCAACCACCATAATCAATCAATAAGAGAATGTGCCCATACCTTTAATGAATATGAAGAAGCCTCTTTGGAAATCTACCACAATCACAATATTCTTTTGCCAATCTTCACAAGGGTTAGAAGATCACAAAATAATCAACATTACTCCACTTCACAATAATATTTACCAAGGCTTTTAATTAGAAAACCTTCTTAAGAATTAATGCACAACTTCCTTATCACTCCTAAAACCACTTGTACCATAAAATAAAATAAATCAAATCATTGCATAACCTTGTCACTCCACAAACCACTTATACCATAAAATAAATCAAATATTTTATATCCTTCCTTTCAACACTTTTGCACTCAAAAATAATCACAAAGCTTTCTTAGGCAATATCTCACATTAATCAAATATCAAACCTTATTAAAATATTAAAGCTTGCTCAACCTTATATCTCCCACAAAAATTATAATCAAACCTTAGCAAAATATTAAAGCTTTCTCAACCTTATATCTCCCACAAAAATCATAATCAAACCTTAGCAAGCAAATATTTTAATTAAAATATTTACCCCCGCAAATATCGGAGTCGGAGCGCATACCTCAAAGGAGCCCTCCAAGGGCCTTGGCATTTCAAACCTCTGCCCACAGTGCTGCCAAGCGGCAGATAAGCCACGTGAGCTAACACTGCCCACGTGAGTGCCTTGGGCACTCTCTTACTTAAACTGTGTGTGCTTTCCTCACAAGGCACCAAAACTTTGACCGTCCATGACTTGAATGCCCACGTCACACTTCACGAAATTCGTTGTGCAATATTCGGATGCAAAAATACTTTGGGTTTTCGAAAATCATGCGACTCTCCTTAGGTTTATTAAATGGAAAACCTTTGGCTTATTTATATAAGTCATCCTTCAATGCGAATACGTCAACCCTTTTAACATTGCCCTCATGACATCGGTGAAGCCAATAAGAAAGGAGGGAAAAACCTTTTATTTAATTTTAAAATTTAAATTTAAATTTTAAATAAATTAAAATTTAAACTAAGCCTTTAAAATTAAATTTCTCCATCACCGGGGCACCTTTTTCGATGAAATGAAAAGTCAACTTAAGTTTTAATAAAAACCCATTTCAAATCTGCCATCCATTGGTTTTAAATAAAACCTTTCCTTGCATTCCTTGGTTTTCATAAAAACCTTTTGCTAAGCTTCCCTTGAAGCTCCTTTTGGAACCAAATGTCATGCATCCCTTCTAGAACCTTTGATCAAAACCTTTGTTTCTCATGAAGTTCTTTGTGGAGCAAAATCATAGTGCTTACATAGATCCTTTTGACATCAATGATAACTTTTAGCTTAGGGACTCAAAATGTCCAACATGCCAAGAGGCACATGAGATCTTGGTAGGAGAGACTTCTAGTAGTGATTAGAATAGTTTGGACTTTGGCATTGAGTTAACTAGTGTTGGTGTTGACTTCACAAATATCTTACCTCTAGGGTGGGTGTTTAAAAAAATGTTTGATAGGATTAAAGCCCCACTTGATTCCCCCAAGAAACAATAATCATCACATTAATCATCCTCAAAGGGATATTCATAGAAGACACATGTCATTGTCTCTTCAAAATAAAGAAGAGTTGCAAGCTTTAATGGAGTGGTTGGAAGATATGGTGGTGGCAATGGAGATGATTAGGATCAAAATAATAGAAATCCATCCTCACCAAAGAGGTCAAAGAAGTAACAAAGAAAGGAAATAAACAAGTAAAAGACTCCCTATGAAGCTACAATTCCCATGGGGAATGACATCATAGAAACAAAGGAAGATGGCCAACCAAAGAAGGATGTATCATTGATGAAAAGAACTCAAAGGGGTAATGATGATTTTCTTGTCCAAGTCTTGAAGGAGGATTAGCACCTAGAAAAGGTAAGGAGAAAAATTGATTTGTCCAAATTGTTTGATGATGTAGTGGTTGATACCAAAAGGAAAATGGTGAGACCAATTATTGGGTACAATAAAGTAAAAAAGGGTTTAGTTATAAAAATATGTATTGTGAATCCAAGAAAGAGATGCCAAGAAGTAGTGAAAAGCTTGCAAGTTTAATCAAGCCTCTAAGGCTCAAGATCAAGTTGTCAAATATGCTACCATAGACTAGGTATATTTATGAAAATGAATAATGTTGCATCAATTGGGAAAGCTCTTGTAAAATTGATGTGCAAATTATACAAGGAATTTAAGTCAAATGGTGGAAGAGACATGGCCCATCTATCTTAGGCATTTGAAGCTCACGACCAAGTTATCATCAAAAGACTATAATGCTTATAAGGAAATTGAAGGTTATAAGCCTTACTTGCAATCATTAACAATGCTATAAAAATCTAAGTTAGATGAATAAGAAAATATTATAATAGATAATATGGGAAGGCATGGAAATCTAGTCTTATGAAGAGCTTAGACTAAAGTAAGAAGTGAAACACTAAGTGAAGCCATGAATCAATGTACCAAGCCTAGTGATAAGACTATGATATACTCTTAAAGATAGACATACCTCTATAAAACATGGGAATTAGGGTGGATATGAAAGATGAACTCTTGAAGAAAACAACCAAGTTCATGTTCAAAGAGATAGAAAAGCATTGAACTTTCTTTTTGAATTTGAATGCTTATGATGAAGAGACTCTCATTAAATTCATAGACTTCATTTTGACCAAGAGTCAAATACCAAAATTGACCAATATTACGATTGAGGATGGAAATATATACAAGAGAAAAAGGATAAAATTGATACCAAACTACTTAGCATAGATAAGCTTGAGCTCAAGTACTTCAATTAGTAATTGAAAATTTGGGCAAATTACCAAAAGAAAACCACTAAAGAAAAAGAGAAAAATGGAACCACTTCTTAACAAGCTCGTGGCCTACCCTTCTCCCCTGGTAAGAAAAACTTGATGAAATTGTGATCTATGGGTTTCCCAAAGTAAATTTTATTATAAGAAGATCGTAATTAGTTAAGCTTAGTAACTAATAAGTTAAAAGTGATAAGTTGTAACATAGTTATATGGTTGATTATTGTTGGTAACCAACAAACTTTTGTATTTAAGAAATGAACCTAAAGTAGAATGGATTACAAAATATTTGAAGCATAATATGTAGTAGACACATTTCACATATATTTCTTGAAGTATTAATTGCAAGCATATTCAAATTGTTTGTGATATTTGCACGATGTCAGTGCTTATTTTCTCTTAAATTTTTTCTTGCTTCTAAGAGGACTTCATTTTTGCATTGAATGTATGGTATGATCTTTCATTTTCTTATTTACTTCAATGTGAAAGGCATCACATGGGTCCTAAGGGTTTAAGTAATAGATCACTCATTGATCATTTGTTCATTTACGCATTGTGAGAATTTAATTTTAGTTTTGTAAAAACCCTAGAAAATTAAAATTTATTTTTCTTAAAGAAGTAACCCTTCAATACAATTGTGGAGAACTTCAAAGTTTCATTTTATTTTCTTAAAGTCCAACATGTTGTTCAAGCAAACTAAATTTTAAACCAATAGTTACTAGAGAAGATTCATCCTTTTCTATCTATGATTGACTTCATTCATGGTCATGTCTTTGGATGTCTCAAATATGTCTAACAATGTTTATTTTTCTTCACATACAAATGGTATGGAATAAAATCAATTTAGTTTATCGTATTTAAGAACTTTAAAGAGATACAAGCTTTAATGGTGATGGAGTTCTTTCCTATCTTTATGATAAATGAGAGCATGAAAGGAAGGCTAGAAAAATACGTGTAACATTTTTAGATTTCAAAGATCTTAGATTACTTGTCTCGCAATTTGTGAAGCTCCTTAATATTTCTAATGGTAAGCAAAGGATAATTTGTAATGCATTGAAAATTTGGAAAGACTAAAGAGTGATTGAAAACCATAAACTAATAGTTATTTTCATATGTAGTGTTGCTTATATGGTCAAGAATGAAAATGAATTTGTGATTTTAGTAAAAAGGAGTTGCTAAATCTAATAGATGTTCATTGTATTGTTCATTGTGAAGGATTGACCACAACTAATGCTTCTAAAAGAATACCTCAATTACTATATGTTAAAAGATTATCAAAAAAATATAATCTTGCATCCAACATTCATCAAAAATGAATTATGAACTTGTTGCATTACAAGAAATGATGGAAATTAAAACACTACAATTTCTTCAAATTTATGGATTTGGATGGTTATCTAGAAGACAAGTCATCGAAAGACTTGTATCACTGACGCCAACTATTATGACCTCATGGAAGAACTAAAAGAGAGATTCACTCACTTTTTTTTGTATAATTTTGTTTATACATGTTTTCAAATGTAATGTGTGAGCTAAGTAAATTAAACAAAGACTTTCAAACATAGCATAGTGGTAACACGTCTTGAAACCGTTGGTGATATTACCATCAACACAATGAGACAACAATTTTTTAATAATATAGAATTTCTAAGTGGTTCTTGATTTTCTCAAAGTTTTTAGGGGAGTCTCAATTTGGGCATTTACAAATTACAAATAAAATTATTCATAGCATAAATTATTTTAAATAACCATCCCCAACCTTGCATTGATAGTTCAATCACTACATTGGCTTAATGCACATTTTCAAACTTGATAGCATATTCTTTGTGATGGAGAGATGAATGCCTTCATTGGATAACATATAAAACGAAGCTACATAATTTTGTTGATTTAAGGAATTCCTATAAAGAAGGCATATAGAGTTGGGACTTTCAGAAAATTAGCAATCAATCTATCCAAATATAAAACTAAAGCAATGTTTTTCTTCTAATAGTGTAACATGTGAACATTGTCATTTTAAAACAAATTTTGACCAAAAATATTAAGAGAATAAGGTTGAAAGTGGCAACATTATATGCTCTAATGCAATTCACTAACGTGATCTAACTCATCTATGTTTGATTGTGATAAAAGTATTCAAATATGTTACAATTATGGCAAGTAATTCTTATCATTATAGGAAGTACTCTTTCGAAAACAAAATTTGATCATGAATATTTAGAAAATAAGATTAACAAAGACAACATCAAAAAGACTATAATTTTGATATTTTTGAATGAAGTATATGAGATTGAAATAGATCCCACCCAAAAAAACATTATAACCTATTAACACCATATCTCAAAAAATCATATAATCATATTTTTTAGAATTTTGCATACATTTTTTAATGTAGTATATGATATTAGTAAAGGAGTAAAAGAATTCTTCAAATATATTAAAATTATGGCAGATTCCAAAAAGTACTCTATCATGTAGACAAGGCTTTTTGAAACAAGTTTTGATTAAGGATATTAGGAAAACAAGATTAACGAGGATAACATGAAGATGTATAATTTCAATATTTTTGAATGGAGTATATAAGGATGAAAGAGACCCCATCCAAAAGACATCATGAGTTATTTTAATATTTCATCAAACCACATAAGAAGACATCATGAGTTGTTACCTTAATATTGCATTGCAAGATTTGAACCTAGGTTGGTGCATTTAATGTTTATGTTTTTAAGCCATTGAGCTCATGCCATTTTCAATTCACCCATGAGATTTATACCTTGTTTCATGGTATAAAACTCCTTGTCCTTCAAGTGATGCCAGTTTAGAAAATCAAAACTTTGGTTTGTGATATGAAACTCCTTGTTCAGTATGCTTAACTCAATCCCCTTAGGCTTAATTTTAGTTTTCATATTTTATTTATCCTTTTTTAATATTTTATTACATGTTTCATCTTTTTAAAAATGTTTATTATATTTTTCAAAAAAAAATGTTTATTATAAAACTATCCAAATATGTTAAAATTATGTCAAGCAATGCTTGTCTTCCAAAAAATATTGTAACATATAAATGTTGATTTTTCAAAACAAATTTTTATTAGGGATATTAAGAGAACAAGGTCAAAGGTGACTACAATGTATGCTCTAATGCAACTCATTGGCTTGATCCAGCTCATCTATTGTTGACTAACAATGTATATGATAGTAGGATAAGAGCAAAAGAACCATCCAAATATGTTAAAATTATGGCACGCAATGCTTATCATTCCAAGAAGTACTATCATGTGGAGAAGGTTTTTCAAAACAAAACTTGATTAAGAATATTAAAAGATTAATAAGACTATCAAAAATAATGTAAATTTGATATTTTTGAATGGAGTATGTAAGATTAAAACAGACCCCACGCAATAAACATTATAACCCTTTACTTCAATTTTTCTATTGTTGGTAGTAACATTTTAATTAAATATTTCAACAAATATTTTTGGTAATTTTGCATATATTATTTAATGCAATATATGATATTAGGAAAGAAGCAAACAAACTACTCAGATAAGTTGAAATGATGTCAACCACTGCTCAACATTCTAAGTACTCTACCATTGAACAAAGCTTTTCAAAACAAAATTTGATTAAAGCCATTAAGAGTTCAACATTTACAAATACAAACATCAAAAGAATAAGATTTGGTATACCTTTGTTCTCTCATCAAGAAGACCCAAGTTTTTATCACATGGAAGGGTGTCCCCAATTATAGTTCACATAATTCTTCAAGAAAAAAACAAAACAAAATATATATATATATATATATATATATATATATATATATATATGATTTTGATATTTTAAAATGGAGTACTTTAGAATGAAGCAAACCTATCAAAAAAACATCATAATCTGTTAACACAGTATTTCAACAAATCACAATGGTTTTTTTGGCAATTAAAATTGAACATCATTTGGCTGATAATATTAAGATTCAAGCATCGCTTGAAAGATAACACTCCAACTTATTTTGACCCAATGCATACCAGAAATTAAAATTTCAGACTTGTTTGCATTCATGCAACGTAAAAATGAAAAGCACAATTTTACTTCCAAACATTTTTGTGCTGAAATACTAGTGACAAGTGATGTAATGAAATACTAGTGACAAGTGATGTAAAAGCACTATATATACCCATAGAAGGGCAAAAAGTTGAAGGAGTAACTTATAACCTAAGAATAACTTGTTACCTCCACCCAAAAATACAAAAACAATAAAATTGCAACTAATTTACTGCTGAACACTTAACCCTGACCATAACAATAAACATACACTAATAAAATATACACCCATAAAAGGACAGAGGAAGTCAACAACTTATAACGATGACCAAAATTAAGCAATAGTTGGAAAAAGTTCAATTATCTTCTTGATTACTAGTTCTACATGTTTCCTAAGTCCAAAGTTACTAAATTTGTATCCACTAAAATTATTGTTCAGAGGGCAGCCTTTCACGGGAAAACTATAACAGAAATCCCAACAAATTGATACCAAGATCAACAACAGTTGGTAGTTCAACTATATTTCTTAATTATCAATCCTAATTGTTTTTTACTTTGCAATTCTTAAACCTTCATCTACAAATGTTATTGTTCCAAGTCTTCTCAAATCAATGGCAAGTTCATAGTTGATACAATCTCCTAGCAGTGACTGGATAACAGTAAGAACTTGGACACCAAATTCTAATTATGCCTGACAAGCAACAAACCATCTCAAATAGACATGATTCTGTAAAACATGCAATGCCTGATATAGTCTTCATGCCCTATCTTGAAAGCAACTTGGTCATGAAAATCAGTATGCATGAGATATTTATTTTCAAATTAGATTTTGTGCCCCTTAATTTAGAGTTTAAATTTGCATTATTGCTTTCTCCTATTCAACATAGTAGGACCTTTACTCTATATAACCCATCTGAATTTTCTATCCTTCCAAATCAACTACACGAAAATGTGCATTTCATGTCCAGAAGATTTCAGGAAGAAAATTTATTCAACCATATTTTATTTTCAGTTTTGCAAATACTACGTGTTAGAAAACCTTACAAAAAGGATGATTTACTTTTCCCAGATTGAATAAATACTACCACCTGAGAGCAGCTACTGTTCCATGAAATTTTAAACGCTCATGCACAAGGCAGGATTTTACAGCCAACATGGGTTCCCAAATCTAGATTTCAAATTCCTACCAATTGCCCCTGGTACCCTGGAGAACAGACCTTATTGCTTGTACTCAAATGCATTCCTAACTACGGCAGTGATTCTTGCCAATGAAAACCTTCAAAAGATCACCTTAAAAAATGGTCATCTGCTCCACCTGGTGAAACTATTCAATCTGCAGCCAAAGTTCCACTGCCACCATCTCCAGCTTCTACAAAAACTTAACAAGACTACAATTCTTCCCGCCATAAATTGTCTAAGCTGCTGTAGCAAGAGCACGCTCAATCTCCTCCAGGGAGCGGCCCTTCGTTTCCACCACATTATTTGCAACATAGAGGACAGCAAGGAGGCAGACACTAGCAAAGCCTAAATAAACTTTACTGATCCCAAATTTGTTGACCACACTCAAGAAATATAGACCAATTACAAAATTTGAAACCTGTCATTGCAAAGAAACAGTTCAAATCAGTGGGCCAATCTTTAAAATGGCATTACAAATATGAGTGGCAATTTCATTTCACGAAATGACAGGAAAATGCAATATCCTACCCAATGCATTCCAAGGGACAGAGAAACAGCCTTGGCACGAATGCGTGAGGCAAATATCTCAGGAAGAAGTAGAGCTGGGACAGGACCAGCTCCCAATGAAAATGAAACTACATACCTGTAAACAATGAGCACATTCAAAGTAAATATTGAAATAATAAATATGGTCTCTTGAATCATTAGCTTCAAAAAAGGAACACTCCTTACAAGCAAGCAACAATAGACACTGATATACTTACATCACTGTCCCAAGAACAGCAAGAGTGCCTGAGTATTGTGCCAATGCCTTCCAGGAGAGGGACAAAGAAAGCAGCAACATTGAAGCAGCCTGGACAACAAATTCATCAGACAATAGTGGAAATCTTGAACTTTTAATGTTTATTGCGTGACGAACATTTTACCATCTAAGAAACATAATGAGTCCATTCTCTCAAACATGCCTATTTGTTTGACAGAAATTAGAACACTTCTACAATATAGATAGGGTAGCGTGTTATAATTTTCTTTTTTAAGAACTTCAGCCAAAAATAATAATAAATGTAATTTTACTTCAGTCCATCTGCTAACTTTGATTAGATAGAAGCCAATATTGTGTTGTCCCCTGTTGGAAAAAAAAAAACACAAGGTCATTACAAATACAGGGAGAGAGCAAGCACACCACTTTTGCTTGGAAAGGCAAAAGTTGTGGCAAGGGTAGGTAATTATATATTGAACATTACTCAAGGTAAAAAGATGAAGCTGTAAAAAATGACATAATCTTAATATGTATGATGGCTTAAAGCTCAGTTGCACATGCAGACCCTCGAACCGAAGAAATTCCAACAAGGTACAGGGTAAACCCAGAGGGTTCTTAGGTTGGATTTAGTGACATTTTTTTCTAGCCTTTCTGTTGTATGATGCTTGTGGTTTGGTCCTCTTGTAATTGGTAACATTTTTAAAATGTTTGGTCCCGGCTGTTGTTACACCTTAGCTCTTGGTGGTTGGTCTTTTGTATATTATTAGTTCTACACTAAACTGCCAGACGTGCCATCCCCCCTTGTCCTGATATGTGTACCACGTTTCGGTTATAGATTCTAGGACACAACCTGGATACCGTATCTGACCATATCCAAATATGTGGATCTGGTCCATATTGATATGGCCAGACCCAGTCAGGATGTACCCTGGGCCCTATCCATCGTCTATTCTAAATGAAATGTAAAAAGTTTAATTTACCTAAAAAATTAACAAAGAAAAAAAGGAATATAGAAAAAATAACTAAGGAACCCAAGCCCTTTCCATGGGTGTTTGTTTTTTGTTATTTTTTTATTTAAGTTTGGCTCATTATTCCTAATCTAGGTCTTTGAGACACCTCTTAATATTTTCTTTTTCTTTTTTTTGAGATCTGTAGTTTTGTTATTAGTAACTCAATCTGAAAAGAAGTCTAAAAGACAGGCCAAAAATGTGATTCATAACAATCTTCATAATCAGTTCCAGAAGTCAACATTTATCCTCTCCTTACCACCACATTCAATTACAGAATTCCCTGTAGAGCATTGTTGTTCAAAATTCTGTGTGATATTTCTTCCCTTTGCCTCTGATGGCATTGATCCTTTGGGTCACTTATCTCTCCACTAGCAGTCAGAGAGGGCAGATGAAAAACATCTTTTTTCTGCAAAATGTGAGTAGGCATTTTTATACATACTACAAATTGGAGTAGGCAATAACAAAATGCAAAAGAGAAATAATACTAAAGAAAATGCCTTTGGTGCACGCATAGGGAAACCAGTGCAATTGATTGTTGTTAGGACATGCACTGGTATCAAACTCTGCAATAAAAAATGAAAGACATGAAAAACAATGAGAAACAGAAAAGAAAATGGAAAACTTGGCATTCACTCTGCCTTTGTTTCCTAAAACTCTACTCTCACTCTTGATCAATGTCTATGCAACTCTTCTAGTTGAATTCAATTGTTGTTAATAAGTTTTGTGATGATCTATATTTAAACTTCTATTACAATGTACCCAAAGTCTCCATAGTTTGCACCCATGTAACCTTTCATCTGCACATCCAAATTTGGTGGGTTCGCATTTGGTGCTTTGTACTCACACCTTGCATACCCCCACACCCCTGCACCCATACAATCTTAGCTACTACTTTTATGGGCCTGTGCTATTCCACTTCCTGTCCTGTTTAACCTTTACTATCTAAAATCAACAAACAAGAATAATAGTTACGGCTCTATTTTTCAACTGCTATTTGATCCTCCACTTCTCCACTCTTCTTGCCATCTAAAAAGAATTCTTGCAAAAGCTGTGTGTTTGATTTTACATATCTTGCTTTACAATTTTCATAAAATACTGTATATAGCAGATGTATTGCAATTTTGTATATTTAGACAAGTTGAAAACATATACACGACTTGAAAAAAGGCAATTGAGACATGCCCAAACATCATTCACTATTTATTTATAAAATATACAATTCAAAACTTTATTTATGAAAATGTTTTTATATCCTATGTTTTTCTTAGATATACAAAATGTATATGCTTTTTATTGTCATGTTCGAATCAAGGAGCTCAAAAATTTTAAGTATCCATATTCAATGAATCAATACCATATCCACTTATGATATTGTATCTGTTCCCATATAACACTATTTCAAGAGCAACAGAAATTACACAGCAACACAAGCACAAGTACTCACTCTAGCATTTGTTGAACCACATCCTTCTATCCGCTCTAGTCTCCTATGCTTCCTACAAGCCTCCACATACTCCATTTTCTGGTCTTAAATTCACCTTCTCTACTTCTAAGCTCACGTTGTCCTTTCAGTTCCTTTCTTTGACTGAGGGGCTTTCAGCTTGCTTGATCTTCCACCAATACTTAATCTCCCAGATTAAACAAGTTGAGCCAAAAGTAATTGATGGTTTACCTTGATTTTTACTTCATGAAGGTGTTTTGACAAGTTTAAGGTGATTTGGTGCCTTCAATACATTTAAAACATAAAATGCCAACAGTTTTATGTCCATTCCCACCAGCTTCTTCTAGAATGAAGGTTTCCCACTAGTTATCAGAATTTCTTCACTTTTCTTCACTTCAACCCTCATTATTTCATAAAACAATATGGTCACATTCGGAAAAATCACAATTGTGCGTGTTAAGCTAGATCCTCTCAACGATGCATCATGTCATCAATTCATCAACTTTAAACAACCTTCCATAGAGCCCACTAAAATGTGAAGAAATCCCCAAAATTGAGTCGTTCCTCGATAAATTATGTCTTACCAAAATTGTGCACTGATTAGAATCTGAAATTCTTGAAGCATGCATCAAATGAATTGGCCCAAAAATGTGCTCTTATGCCAAATAGCTTTCACGGTGGAAATGTATCAGATGTAGGTTTTGAATAGATTAAGATGGCTGCAATGTACATTGCAAATTTCGTCATAATTTTTATCAATTCATCAAGAACCAAGACCTCAAACAGTTTTGTGTTGCTTAAAACCACCTGTGTCTTTGTTGGGTTATGAAGTAGTAAGGACTTGAGGTAATTAAACATAATAAATAAATGAAACTGGATCAAGTGCCTTTCTATGTGTACACAATGGCATAGGGAATCCATGCTGCCAAGCCTTAGTTGGAGGATTACATTCTGACAATAAAGGCAATGGGGAAAATGGTTTCTCTTCTCCAATGTGTTCTCAAGATTTTTATGCTTTTCAACCATCTGCTGAAAAGTGAAACAAACTTCTCCACAAGTAATTTCATGGGCTTCAAAAACAACAACTTCTTTGTATCCTTGGGGGCCTTCCAAAAAGTCCATGTCCTCAAAAGAAGTTGCAAACTTGCAAGCATATGATAAGAGGCTTTCGAATCTAATAATGTTTAGGAGAAAAAGATAAATTAAAAGCACGAAGTGCAGAAGAAGTGGGAGGAATGTTCAGCTTGAAAATTGTCCTTCCTAGTTGCTCCCATCACTGGGATCTTATTCCAGGTCCAATGACTGACTATGTTACAATCTGAGTTGCACGGAACTTGAAAATAAGTGAAGTTTCTGAAAGGGAAACGCCTTGGGAAACATGAGTCATCAAACCCTTTGGAAAGGGAGAAATGCAAAAGGAAACATGTAATATATATATATATATATATATATGTGTGTGTGTGTGTGTGTGTGAGAGAAATATTTTAAAAATTAGTAGACAATTGAATTAAGGAGATCCCAAAGGCATGAGAACACATTAAATTATTAAATTCCATGTAGAGTACAATGGTTAATGTCAAAGCTCAACCTTAATAGACCAAGCTATAAATGTCATGCAAAACTAAACTACATAAGATACACTATAAACTCAGTCATCAAAATTAATACCAAAACTCAACAACAGGTCTGTTAAGAGGACGTTCATCATCCTCAAGATCAGGTGTAGCCAAGGAAATATATAAGTCAGGAATTTTAGGAACCGCAACCCAATCTTTTATTTGCCCTCTTGTGTACTGTTTTTTTTTGCAAGATACAAGACAGATTTGAATGCAACAAACTAGATTCCCTATTTTTTTGTTTTGTTTCACCATGCGAGTGAGAACCCATATGTGCTTCAATTCCCCTTTGTTGCTGAAAAGCTTGCCCTTGTCCTCGATTTTTTAGTTTCACTAGTCCCACCCATAGTTGGAAAAGTCATCAATTTCTCGCAAGAAATCCGTCGAGGCAGGTTTTTCTTTTTTCTTTTTTTTCTTTCTCCTGGCACCAAGGCCAAAACTCCCCGATTTCTTGGCAAAACTTACATGTGTAGACTAAAACATGAAATTTCTAATGAAAAAGCTTTTGAATTTTTCTCTTTGTAATATTAATTGATTATTTTCAAGAACACTACAACTACATAAACAATGGATTGAGGTTGGAAACAACAAAAACACTACTATTCTTAAATTTAGTCAGTCTTCTATGGTATATACATTGTAATTCCACTTGAAGTTCACCTATGACAGTCATTACTAAATCATTTTAATTAAAGAAACTCGAAAACTAACTGTTGGTCACGAATCGGCCCTAGGAAAGGATTTGGTTTGTTTACGCGCCCTAGACCCGGACCAACCTTGAAAGGCCGGAAGGAAGGAATGCCTTCCGGGCCAATCTCCAGAGAGGGCTGGCTCCCTTACTACACTAAACTTGGGATTTTAGATTAGAGAACTGGAAAGAGATTGGGAAAATGCTGAAAGAAATGCAAATAACTGAAAGGAAAGGGAAATATGGCCACAGGCCAATAGAAACAGCAGGGGAAGAACAAGCAGCACAATCACTAACTTCTACTTAAACCAGCAGCAATCAATACCAAGAAAATAACAGAAACTAACACTGAACTATTCTCTGATACGTATCCTTCAATAATTCCAGGTTTTGCTCTTTATCACACACTTAAATCCAGATTGCAGAATTACAGCATGCATATAAAGAAACAAAATTAACAGAAATAATGGTAGAAAGCATCATACACAGAAAAGAAGTCCAGAATCAGAGCCAAGAGCCTTTAATATTGATGCAGAATTTAAGCACAGTTGTTCTCTAGCAAAACGTTCACCCCCCCCCACATCACATTGAGTGGCTTTTTATAGGGGAATTCAACCCCGTAACCATTAATGTCAAAACCCTAAAACCGCTGGGGCAGGTGAGATTTGATCTCTGTCAGATGACAGAGAATCCATGGGATTCGGCCCACTCGTGTTTAGAACAGCTCCGGACGGGCGTTGCAATTGAGGCAGCATATCTCATTAATATGGTTGGTGCAGCTTTCCTTCAGGAATTTTTCCGGGACCTAACATGGCCTTCCTGATGGGATGGGCTAGAGACCCAAACTCGTGCGCCATGGAGGCGCATTAAATACCCACCTAACTTCTCTTTCTCGAGAAGCGTGCCCTTCGGATGCAATCTTAGCGTTAAAAAACTCTTTGGCCAAGCTTCGCTGGAAATCGGGCCCGAACTTGAGCTTTCCGGGCGAACCTGAGCTTTCTGTGCCTTAGCCTAATTTTTTGGCACGAAATTGGGAGTTCGCTAGATTTCGGGAGCGAAGTTGAGCATTCTGGATTTCGGGAGCGCAGTTGAACATTCTCGATTTCGGGAGCGCAGTTGAGCATTCTGGGCGAACTTGAGCATTTTGTGCCTTAGCCAAATTTTCTGGCCCAAAATTGGGAGTTCGCTGGATTTCGGGAGCGAACTTGAGCATTCTGGATTTCGGGAGCGAAGTTGAGCATTCTGGATTTCGGGAGCGAACTTGAGCATTCTGGATTTCGGGAGCGAAGTTGAGCATTCTGGGCGAACTTGAGCATTCTGGTCGTGCCTTAGCCAATTTTTCAAGCCCGAAATGGGCTTTCGCTGGCTCTGCTTCCCGGGGCCATAACTTTTGATCCACTGCCCCGATTGATGTTTACACAATGACACTGAGAGGGGGGGGTGAATCAGTGTAGCTATTAAATTTTTATATCTACAGCATTTAATATGAAATAAAGAGAACAAAAAAAACTTGAACAAGAGAGCAAACCACAACACTCAATATACCGAGGTTCACCAATTTGGCTACTCCTCAAAAAATGACCGCTTGGACTCCAATCCAAATCCAGCTCTTTGCAAAATCAATTTTACAAACACTTTACCAAAGACCAACCGGAAGGAGCACCAACCCCCGTAATTTTCTCGCCGCAACGGATGGAGCACCAACTCCTAGTACCAAGCACCAACTTGGACTGCAATTCGGATAAATTTAGAATGACATAAAAATGTCTTCACTTTATGCACGACCCCGACCGGTCCGCAATTAACTCAACTCGCACACTCTCACGGCTCCGCTTATTTTTCTCTTGATTCTTTTCTAACTCTCCTTTTACAAAGCAATTTCTCTCTAACAAGCAAGCAACGTCTTCTCTCGTACGATTATTCTTTTATAACCTTTCAATCCTGCATGCAATCGAATCACATACTCTGACCGTTCGAATCCATGCAATACGGCTGTTCGGTTCCATGCACTTCGACTGTTCGAAACCCTGCAATACGTCTTTTGGAAACCATGCAATACGGCAATTTTGTTTCATGTACTTCGACTTTTCAATTTCTTCGAATACGGCTTTTCGAATGCTTTTTCGAAACTCCATATATGATTCTTCGAAAGCTTTTCGATTCTTCATGTTCGGCTTTTCTGTATGCTTCAAATACGTCTGTTAGAATGCCCGCAAATTCGACCTTTCGAATGCTTTTATTATCCTTCAAATTCGGCTTTTCGAATGCGTTTCAATTATGCATGTTTGGCCGTTGCATTGCATGTCCAACACCGTCAACGATTAACCGTCTGTCCGACTTCAGGCTACTTTTTACGTAATCGGGTCGCATGATTTTCCCTCGTCCGCTTTTTCGACACGTGTCACCTTGCATGTTCCTCGCGGGTTTTACATGCCAGCATCATTACCCGTCGCGATATCGCGACACTTTTGACTTATGCCGACGTCACCCTCGAAGGTTGTCGCGAAATCGTGACCATTTTGGCCTTGAAAGCTTTTCCTCGCTCATGTCGCGATATCGCGACACTTAGAACTTTTGCTGACGTCATCCTTCAGCATGTCGCGAAATCGCGACCGTTTTGGCTCTTGGAAGCTTTCCCTGCATCTTGTCGCGATATCGCGACACTTTGAGCTTTTGCTGACGTCATCCTCAATGCTGTCGCGAAATCGCGACGCTTCCGGCTTCCAACTTTCCTTTCATCCTGGTCGTAAATCGTGACACTTTTCAACTTTGCCGACGATCATCTCGCTTAATCGCACTTTGACATTTAACATTGTCACAAATCGTGACGCTTTCTTCTTCCGTACACTCTTCTTTGCCAAAGCAATAAAAGGAACATGTCACGAAATCGTGACACTTTGCTCTTCCGTACAACTCTCCTTGCCAACTCCAAAAATGGAACATGTCGCGAAATCGTGACACTTTGCTCTTCCGTACCAACTTTCCTTGCCAACTCCAGCGAAAATGGAACATGTCACGAAATCGCGACGCTTCCGGCTCTTGCTGACGTCATCATCCTTCTTGTCGCGAAATCGCGACGCTTCTGGCTTCCGTACGCTCTTTCTCCATGCAGTAGCGAAATCGCTACAACTTTGTGCCTTGTGCTTTTACCTTGCCTCTTTTCATGAAATTTTGACTTGTAATATCATTGCTGCATCTTTCGATCTACACTTTTGACTAGTAGCGAAATCGCTACACCTAAGTTTCCCTTTGTTCCAACCTGTAGCGAAATCGCTACACCTTAGTTTCTCTTTGTTTCAACCTGTAGCGAAATCGCTACACCTTAGTTTCTCCTTGTTTCAAAATATAAAATCGCTACACCTTAGTTTATGTACTCTTTGTTTCAATTCATTTCAACATGAAGCGATATCGCTACACCTTTGTTTCCTTTCTTTATGTCGCGAAATCGCGACACCTTTTTTCGATCTTCTCTCTCGACCATGTCGCGAAATCGCGACAATTTTGCGTGCATTTTCTCTCTCCTACTTTTTGTCGCGATATCGCGACACATTTTCTCTCTCCTCAACGAAAACTCTGACATGTCACGAAATCGTGACATTTTCGGCCGCGCCTTCTCTCTCCTCGACCATGTCGCGAATCACGACATAAAACATGTCGCGATATCGCGACGCTTTTCTTCCTTGTCTCTTTTTGCCAGCTTCGAATCTGGTCACTTCGTTTTCCTTGAAACTTTCCGCACTTGATCTCGACCGACCTCTGAACCGCATCAATCGCATCAATCTGACCGTGTTGACAACAATGACAATACTTTTGCAATTCTTTTGCTGCACCTTGCTCAACAATCTCCCCTTTGGAATTGTTGGCAACACACCGCAACCTTGCTTAATTTCTTCTCCCCTTTGCCAATAATACCAAAGGGTCTGCCGTAGACTCCCCTGAGTCTATGCACAACATTCTCATACTTAAAAAGTTTGAATGCTCCCCCTGAGAATGTGTTTCCCATAGCTAGTCAGTGCTTGGGTGGTGTGACTACTCCCAACTTCTTCCGAAGGTATTCAAATACTTCCTTAGGCAAAGGTTTTGTGAATATATCAGCTACTTGCTCGGTAGTTGGAACAAAATCCAATTTAACCTCTCCTTCTCGCAACTTTATCCTTCAAGAAATGATATCGGATTGCAATATGTTTGGTTCTCGAATGCATTACCGGATTCTTGGATATGTTGATAGCACTAGTGTTATCACATTTAATTGAAATTGGTTCATTGAAATGAATACCAAGATCTTTCAACGTTTGTCTCATCCATAATATCTGAGTACAACATGTTGTTGCTCGCAATGTATTCTCGCCTCTGCAGTGGATAGAGATACCGATTCTTGTTTCTTGTCGTGCCATGCTACCACTCGTCACCAAGATAAAATGCTCCTCCACTTGTGCTCTTTCCGTCATCAATACATCCCGCCCAATCCGCATCGAATATGCAATCAAAGTGAAATCTTTACCTTTTGGGTACCACAACCCATAATCCATAGTGCCCTTGAGATATCCGAAAATCCTCTTTACAACTGTTACATGAGTTTCTTTGGGACCGGCTCGAAATCTTGCAACCATACATACCGCTTGTAATATATCTCGGTCTAGTGGTCGTTAAATACAAGCAGGCTTCCAATCATAGACCCGTACATTGTTTGATCTACATCTCGGGATTTATCATCCTTGCTCAACTTGGCACTCGTTGTCATGGGAGTGCTGACCGGTTTATTGTCTTCCATTGTGAACTTTTTCAGCATTTCTTTTACATATTTAACTTGAGAAATAAAAATGCCTTTTTCATTTTGATTGACCTGCAGTCCTAAGAAATAAGAAAGTTCACCAATCATTGACATCTCAAATTCTTTTTTCATTTTAATTGATATGTCTTTGCAATATTCATCCATGCTGCTGCCAAATATTATGTCATCTACATAAACAACAAGAACAATAAGATGACCCTTCTCTCTTTTGACATATAAGTTGCTATCCACCAAACCTTTCTTAAACCCTTGTTTAATTAGATAATTATCCAAACCTTGCATACCATGCTCGGGTGCCTGTTTTAATCCATATAAAGCTTTCTTTAACCTCGCAAACAAAATCTGGATTTTCACCAAGTTGGAAGCCATCGGGTTGTTCAATGTAAACCTCTTCTTCCAGCTTTTCCATTCAAAAATGCTGATTTTACATCCATTTGATATACTTTGAAGTTTTTATGAACTCGCTAATGCCGTAAACATCCCGATTGCCTCTAGTCCTGCTACCGGTGCAAAAGTTTCTTCAAAATCAATGCCTTCAACCTCGAGCATAGCCTTTACATACCAATCTTGCCTTATTTCCGACAACCTCGCCCATCTTCATTCAATTTATTTCTAAAAACCCATTTAGTACCAATTATGTTTTTATTTGTTGGTCTAGGTACTAATTCCCGTGTATTGTTTTTCTCTATCTCGATCTAGTTCTTCATTGATTGCCTTCATCCAACTTTCATCGCTGCTTGCTTCAAAGAACATTTTTAGGTTCAATACTAGATAACAGAGAATAGTTCCTCACCGCTGTTCTTCTTGTTTGAATACCATCTCGTGGGATCCCCAATAACTGCTCACTTGGATGATTTTTCTCGCCAGCTTGCTCTGCTTTAAATTTCCTGTTTTCTTCTTCTTCGATTCAGCTTTTACACTATCTCGGATCAATTTTCTCGATTCTTCTCTCATTTCTTTTTCATCATCACCTTCAATGACTTCTTCATACATAGGGTAGTTTTCTTGATAAGTAGTTTCTTGTTCTCTACCTTCATCAACTTTTACATCAAAACTTTCAACAATTTTCTTCAACTTCTTGTTGTAACATGTGTATGCCTTGCTTTTTGTTGAGTAACCGAGAAAGATACCTTCATCAGCTCTATCTTCAAATTTACCAAGGTTATCTTCAATCCGCTTTATGTAGCACTTGCCGCCAAATACTTTGAAATGTCTTGTTGTTGCCTTTCTCGCCAAACCACAACTCATAAGCTGTTTTGCTTTCATGTGGTCTCAAGATGCACCTGTTTTGAATGTAAACCGCAAGTATGAACCGCCTCTTTCCAAAATCTGTCACCTATTTTGTTTTCTCGCAGCATTGTCCTTGCCATTTCCTCGCACCGTTCTATTCTTCCTTTCTACAACACCATTCTCGCCGAGGTGTCCTAGCTCGCTGAAAACTCGTCTTCTTATCCCATGTTTTTGACAAGATTCTCGCAAATTCTTCGGAGATAAACTCTCCTCCCCCGTCTGATCTTAGGCATTTAATTCTTTTTCCCGATTGATTTTCAACAAGATTTTTGAAGGTTTTAAACATTTCAAAGGCTTCTGACTTGAGTTTCATAAATAGTACCCATGTCATTCTTGAGTAGTCATCTATACACAAGCATAAAATATTTGTGTCCATTTATGCTTTCAGTTCTCATGGGTCCACATAGATCAGTGTGAATTAGTTCTAATGGCTTGCTAGTGAAGTATTCTTTTGCTTTGAAAGTGGCTCTGGTTTGTTTTCCCTTTTGGCATGACTCACAGATGCTATTTACAGGTTTGCCAATGTTTGGTATGTCTCTAACTGCTCTTTTTGAACCGATTTTTGCCGATTGTCAAAACTAATATGCCCAAGCCTCTTGTGCCATAGCCGCTTTTCATCTTCCCGTCCCATCAAGCATGTTCCTTCTGCAGCTTTCGAAAGTGTATACATATTTCCTGAAGTTCTCAGTCCAGTGGCTATTAACTTTTCATTTTTTGTCTTTCTTACTTCACAGCCCTCCTTCTTGAAGATTACATCATGACCTCTGTCACATATTTGACTTACACTTAGCAAGTTATGCTTCAGGCCAATTACAAACAAGACTTCTTTTGATTTTATATTGCCATCACCGATCTTGACTGATCCCTTTCCAACAATCTTTGCTCCATCATTATTTCCAAATTTCACGTAACCACCTTCATAATTCTGTAAATTCTCAAACTTTTGCTTGTCACCCGTCATGTGACTGGAACAACCACTGTCAAGTATCCAAGGTGCTGATTTGTTCTGAGCTTTAAAATCAGTCTGGACAATCAAATATTCCTTTTCTTTCCATTCTGGTTTGATAGCAGATTTTGCTACTTGTTTTGCCTTTGTCCTTTCATTAGCATGTGCCTCGTTTTTCAAGAAATTTCTGGTTTTGTTTCAACCCACTTAGCCGAGATTTTCTCGCCTCGATAATTATTTGATGAAAAAGTGCTTCTCAGCTTCTAGCAATATGTCCAAAATTATGACAATTATAACATTCAACCGCATAATTCATTAAAGGAGAAAAAACATTTCTGCCGGTAAAATTCCTTTGAGATACATTATGCCTCGCAATCTGAAATTTTATGGCCATAAGCATTGCATTTAAAACAATAACCATAAAATGCATGATTAAACCTGGGTGCCGGTCTTTGCCAGTTTGAAGTAGGAGCCATGACTCTTCTCCTCCTCGGATGTGTGACTTTTGTGAATCCATCTTTGTCGATATTCTTCTTGAATCCGGCATTATTGTTTTCTTTTGCATTATTTTGTTTTTCTCGGTTCAACCCCTGATCTTTTCTTCTTTCTTTGTGGGTTCTATATTCAAGTTCTTTGAATCCTTTGAAGATTCTCCTTCATCAAAGCCTAAACCAAATTTGATGCCGAAGGCCTTTGGTTATTTAACATTTTATCCAGCTTTACAGTACTTTCTTCAAACTTATGAAAACAGCTTCAATTTTCTATTCATCTCTTCTAACCGCATCCTTAACTTAACAATGTCTTCCTCTAGCTTGCCGCATTCAACCTGCCTTTACAGCTTAATTGTTCATCAAGAACTTCGTACATTTTCTTGAATTCCTCTCGTCTCGTATTTTCAAATTGTTTATTATGTCTCGTGGCATTCTCTAATTTCTTTGAAAATTTTTTATTCTTCTTCCTTTCTCGCACTCAACTCTTCAAGTGCAAAGAACCAATTCTCCTTCCAAATACACTTCACCTTCATCCTTGGAATTTTCATCACCTTCCCCGATTTTCCTCTCGTTCTTTCTTCTTCAAGTGCCATGAACAGAGCTTCACCTCCTTCTTCTTCAGACTCCTCATCTGTGCTTTCTTCAGAACTGCCGACATTCTTGGTTATGAAGCTTTTCTTCTTGAAGTTGTTCTTTCTGAAATTTTGTTTCTTCTTCCAATCACCTTTTTCTTGTTGTGAACCTTCACCATTTTTGGTTCTCTCCTCGCATTGGACATTTGGCTGCAAAATGACCGACTCCTCCACAATTGAAGCATTTAAAAGGTAGCTTCCCTCTATATTTTCCTTTTCCTTTTGTGAGTTTCCGAACAAAATTGGCTTCTGTTTCATCCAGTGTTCCTTCATCCTCATATTCATGTTCAGCTTTTACATTCTTGTGTGCTTTAAAAGTCGCTTCTCTGTCTCGTAGACTTGGTTTGTCCTATTCTCATTTCATATGCTGTCAGTGGAACCATGCAACTCATCCATGCTGAAGTTGTTTAGATCTTTTGCCTCTTCTATTGCAGAGACTTTGGAGTTAAATATTTTGTGAAGTGTTCTGAGAACCTTTTTCACCACAACTGCATCATCAATTTCTTCACCAAGTCCTCTGATTGCATTAATAATTCCGTTGACTCTCAAGGATATAAATTTCTATGTTTTCATCTTCCTTCATTTGCGAGTGCTTCGAACCGTGCTCGATGAGTTTGCGCTTTGCTTCCTTAATCTTACTCTCTCCTTCATGGATGCTCTTCGCTTTATCCCACATGTCCTTTGCTGATTTACAACTCATGACTCTTATCGCTCACCGTCAACAAGCCCACACATTATGGCATTCTTAGCTTTGGAGTTGTTTTCAAATTTCTTTTTCTCAAGAAGATCTCGTTGGAGGGGTAGTGGGTGCCGTGTATCCACTATCTACATAATCCCAAATATCGTATCCCAATGCACTCGGATATGTTTGCATTCCGAGTTTCCGTAAGGTGTAATTTGTTCCATCAAATAAGGGAGCTTTGTTGGATGAAAATCCTTCACCACCCGCCATTGTTTCTTCCAAGATCTCCTTAGCTGATTAAGCTTGTACAAGGAACCTGTGCTCTGATACCAATTGATGTTTACACAATGACACTGAGAGGGGGGGGTGAATCAGTGTAGCTATTAAATTTTTATATCTACAACATTTAATATGAAATAAAGAGAACAAAAAAAAACTTGAACAAGAGAGCAAACCACAACACTCAATATACCGAGGTTCACCAATTTGGCTACTCCTCAAAAATGACTGCTTGGACTCCAATCCAAATCCAGCTCTTTGCAAAATCAATTTTACAAACACTTTACCAAAGACCAACCGGAAGGAGCACCAACCCCCGTAATTTTCTCGTCGCAAATGGATGGAGCACCAACTCCTAGTACCAAGCACCAACTTGGACTGCAATTCGGATAAATTTAGAATGACATAAAAATGTCTTCACTTTATGCACGACCCCGACCGGTCTCGCAATTAACTCAACTCGCACACTCTCACGGCTCGCTTATTTTTCTCTTGATTCTTTTCTAACTCTCCTTTTACAAACAATTTCTCTCTAACAAGAAGCAACGTCTTCTCTCGTACGATTATTCTTTTATAACCTTTCAATCTCGCATGCAATCGAATCACATACTCTGACTGTTCGAATCCATGCAATACGGCTGTTCGGTTCCATGCACTTCGACTGTTCGAAACCCTGCAATACGTCTTTTGGAAACCATGCAATACGGCAATTTTGTTTCATGTACTTCGACTGTTCAATTTCTTCGAATACGGCTTTTCGAATGCTTTTTCGAAACTCCATATATGATTCTTCGAAAGCTTTTCGATTCTTCATGTTCGGCTTTTCTGTATGCTTCAAATACGTCTGTTAGAATGCCTGCAAATTCGACCTTTCGAATGCTTTTATTATCCTTCAAATTCGGCTTTTCGAATGCGTTTCAATTATGCATGTTTGGCTGTTGCATTGCATGTCCAACACCTGTCAACGATTAACTGTCTGTCTGACTTCAGTTACTTTTTACGTAACTGGCTGCATGATTTTCCTGTCTGCTTTTTCGACACGTGTCACCTTGCATGTTCCTGCGGGTTTTACATGCCAGAATCGTTACACTCGTCGCGATATCGCGACACTTTTGACTTATGCTCGACGTCACCCTCGAAGGTTGTCGCGAAATCGCGACCATTTTGGCCTTGAAAGCTTTTCCTCGCTCATGTCGCGATATCGCGACACTTAGAACTTTTGCTGACGTCATCCTTAAGCATGTCGCGAAATCGCGACCGTTTTGGCTCTTGGAAGCTTTCCCTGCATCTTGTCGCGATATCGCGACACTTTGAGCTTTTGCTGACGTCATCCTCACATGCCGTCGCGAAATCGCGACGCTCCTTTCATCCCGTCGTAAATCGTGACACTTTTCAACTTTGCTGACGTCATCATCAATGCTATCGCGAAATCGTGACACTTTCGGCTTCCATACACTCTTCTTTGCCAAATAAAGGAACATGTCGCGAAATCGTGACACTTTGCTCTTCCGTACAACTCTCCTTGCCAACCTCAACAAATAAAATGGAACATGTCGCGAAATCGCGACACTTTGCTCTTCGCGATCTTCCCAGCAACTCAAAAAATGGAACATGTCGCGAAATCGCGACGCTTTGCTCTTTCCATCATGTCACGAAATCGCGACGCGCTCTTGCGACGTCATCATCCTTCTTGTCGCGAAATCGGCGACGCTTGCTTCCGTACGCTTCTTTCTCCATGCAGTAGCGAAATCGCTACAACTTTGTGCCTTGTGCTTTTACCTTGCCTCTTTTCATGAAATTTTGACTTGTAATATCATTGCTGCATCTTTCAGTTCTACACTTTTGACTAGTAGCGAAATCGCTACACCTTAGTTTCCCTTTGTTCCAACATGTAGCGAAATCGCTACACCTTAGTTTCTCCTTGTTTCAACCATGTAGCGAAATCGCTACACCTTAGTTTCTCCTTGTTTCAACATGTAGCGAAATCGCTACACCTTAGTTCCATTTTTTATCATCCAGCATATCGCTACACCTTTGTTTCCTTCATTTCAACATGTAGCGATATCGCTACACCTTTGTTTCCTTCTCTCCAGATGTCGCGAAATCGTGACGCTTTGCTCGCATCTTCTCTCTCTCGACCATGTCGCGAAATCGCGACAATTTGGCGTGCATTTTCTCTCTCCTACTTTTTGTCGCGATATCGCGACACATTTTCTCTCTCCTCAAGAAACTTGACATGTCGCGAAATCGTGACATTTTCGGTCGCGCCTTCTCTCTCTCGACCATGTCGCGAATCGCGACAGAAAACATGTCGCGATATCGCGACGCTTTTCTTCCTTGTCTCTTTTTGCCGCTTTCGAATCTGGGTCACTTCGTTTTCCTTGAAACTTTCTCGCACTTGATCCGACCGACCTCGAATCGCATCAATCGCATCAATCTGACTGTGTTGACAACAATGACAATACTTTTGCAATTCTTTTGCTGCACCTTGCTCAACACCGATCGCCTATTATAATATATCGCCGGAAAGCTTGCGAAAAGATCTGTAATGACGAAATATCCAAAAAGATCATTTCATCCACTTTATCATCCCCTTTTAGGGCCTGCGAAAATGCCAACACTTCTGCATGTGCTTTGCCGCTTTAAAGCTCCATACTTCGGCAAAATTTTGTCAAAAAATTTAATGTGGCAAAAATGCCAACACTAACCATATACAAAGTTAACTTACCTAATTAGTGAAACTTGAAATAATTCGAAACGAAAATAATAAAGGTATTTGAACTTGAAGTTCTTAGGATTTCATATATAAGTATTATATTAATGGGTCACAAGGTTGGAGTGTCTTATCATGGGCAACCCAGCCTCTCTATTGTCATTCATTCATTAGCCATGGTATGGTGTTTATCGACTCAAGACTTAGCTTAGGTCGTCGTATTTTATTATTTTGTTGGTTTTTAATGATCATTCGTGATCAAGAATTGCAATTGAACTTTGTTTACGAACATCTACTAGAAAATCAACTTCCGACTCTCTACTTTATGTTTTAAATGGTTTTTTTAATTATATTTATTTTATTTAATGTTTTTTTTGCTACGTTTTTCTAAGTTGCCAAAAAAACACTCCCAAATTAGAGAATCAAGTTTTTGCCAAGTTACAAGTTTTCCAACTATGATCCCACCTATAGTTGTTAGGAAAAACTCCAAGATTTATCACCTGCAAGAGGAAGCACAATAACAAAATATAGAACACGGAAACAGTAACACAAGTGACACAGAGATTTACGTGGAAACCTGCAATGTGCAGGAAAAACCACGGGGCAATGGCAACTTCTCCTTTTATTATTTTCAGCAAAGTTTACATTCACGTTTCTCAACGTTTTCAACAACCATACATCTTAACATGCAAGGGATCACATCCCTTTTATAGAGCAGAAGGAAGACTCCAAAATTGTTCGTTTCCTCTTCCAACGGAAGCCTCCAAAACCTGTTCGTTTCAGCTCCCAAAGACTGTTCGTCTTCCGCATTCTTGTCGTCTACCTAGACGTCTGCTTGGCTTGACGTCAGGCTGGACGTCTACCAGCCTGGACGTCTGGCTGCCCAGACGTCAGGCCCAGACTTCTGCCAGCCTAGACGTTTGGCAGCCCAGACATCAGGCCCAGACGTCTGCCAACCTAGACGTCTAGCAGGTCAAGCGTCTAGCCTGTTGCCTAGACGTTTGACCCAGACGTCTAGCAGGTCAGTCGTCTAGTTGCTGCATACTGTCTTCATACCTAACAATAGTTATTTTTAAGTTAATAATTTGGTTCCCTTTTACTCATAGTTATTGTATCCAGGACTCCCATTGGTTACTCGTACCCACATATCAGATACGGATATGGATATGGATACGGATACAATACTTCTTGGATACCGTAAACGTATCTGAATATAAGGATATCATATCCAAATATATGCCCCTATCTGGTCCATACCTAATGCATCTAGCCATGGCCTAGAGGCATCTAGAGCAATATCCACGACATGAGATTAAAAGAAAAGTAAACAAATTTTAAAAGGTAGATTTTATATTTAAGAAACAATAACAATCCTCTTCTTAATCAATGAAATTATACTTTTTAAAACATATATTTGTGTAAACATTTTTATGTTCTATTTTTTTCTTTTAATTTATAAAATATATATGCTTCTTTTAATCGTGTATCCAGCCATATCCATATAGGGGGTCTCAAACATTTGTCGTATCTATATCTGATACAATATCCATAACAAATACTACATCTGTTTCCATGAAATATAGCTTTTTCCTCATCTTAGAGATTTTTTTGATAGTAAAATGACATGAAATGTTGACAATGTCCTTGGAAACACTGAAAATGTTCATTGGAAATGCCAGGAAATGAGGAAAGTCGAGATGACAAGTTTCCTTATCCCCCTCATGAGTTGGTTCTTCCCAATATAAAACAAATGCAGATTGAAAACAACTCCCAAAGCAACAGGAGAGGAAATAAGGTAGAATGAAAACTAAATATAGTCTTCTCTACAGATATTCCATTGCCTGACCTTGAAAATGTAATTCTCACTGTAAGGATAATCATCAAGATCAAGTATAATAAGTTGACACTCATGTTCAGGGATGAAATTCTTTCTACCAAATTGATCATTAAATTCAGTGCCTTCAAGATGAAATTTGATGTCTTTTGAAACGACGTGCCAATGACACAAATAGATACATCTACTCAATTGAAACATTTGTGATCATCCTCGGTTCTGTCTTAGTAGCCATTGGCATCATTAGCATCTGGTAAACCCCTCTAATTCCACAAAATAAAATAAAATAAAACAAAACTCAAGCTTGTCAACCAAATTTTAGTGGAGTTATGTCTGATGAGGCCATTTCAACACAAACATCGTACAATGATTTGAACCACGAAAATTATACAATGAAAAACCAAACAAATAATCATGTTAATTTTTTTGAAAAAAAGGCACTTGAAAAAGCTTTTGCAATACCCAAAATATCACAATCTAAAGGTTTAACTTACAAAACATCTGAAGGCTGACTAAAAACAAAAACAAATGATAAAAACTACAAAACCAACTTTAGTAATGTGTAGCCCTTGAAAAGATATGCATAATCAAAAAAAGTACCAAAATCAGAGTCTAGGAGATGTGGAGTATCCAAACTCCAAAAATCTCCTTGTGAGGAGCTCTTAGGCAAAATCAATACCTGCAGATCACATGAGGGTTGAAAACATAGCTCTTCAATGAAATTTGGTATAAATGATAGACGCTAGGTTTCTAGTGCTCTAATACCATGAAAAGGTTTTTGCATCCCCTTACAAAAAGCCCAAGTTCAAATTAACCTAAGACATTATCTTATAGAACACACTCAAATTTCCAAATACAAAAGTGTACCACTTATATTATTGTTTTTTAATTATTTCTTTCAGATGCAAATTACAATCCATGTCTCATCATGCTTTAAGAAGCAAAATCAACATCATACATGTTGGACTCTAGAGCATACTTTAGAGTATCTTCCCTAAAGTATATAGGTTCTAAATATTTAGCATTCATTTAAATATAGTTGCACGAACTTTACTATTTGAGAGGAAATCAGTTTTGTTGTGAGAGCATATAGGGAATTGTTTAGAGTGTTTCTAAACATAATAGGAGCAAGTAAGATCTCCATAATAGTAGAGATTTCAAACTGATTGGAGTGCTATAAAAGCATTGTAGTTCTTATGATTATTAATCTAATGAGTCTATTTTCTCATTTTGGTATCAGAGCCAGGTTTGCTCAGACGAGTCTAAACCTGTGGAGAGTGGCGTGAAGAGATCTGAAGCAAGCACTTTGTCAGAGAAACTCAAGTGGCCAGCACTCAGAATAGTTGCAAGGAAGAGCTCGAGTAAATCATTCATATCTCACGCATCCTGAGGTATTTTTTGCTAAAATTTTGAGGGTTTTTAGATAATTGCATCAAGAGGACGCAGTCAAAATTTCAGGTTGAGTCAATTGAGTAAAAGAAGATCTGCTGCTGCTCTTTATTGCAAAAATATTGTATTAGAATCTATCTACATTATTCCAAAGTTTTGTTTATTAGCATCAATGGCTGCCAACAACAATCTTCCCATTCCTGAATTTAATGGGTTAGATTATGAGTATTGGTCTATCAAGATGAAGACCTTACTCATAGGCAAGGGGTTATGGGATATTGTAGAAGAAGGCTACAATGAACTGCAGATTGGACCACCTTGAGTGCAGCTGATAGAACCAATAAAAAGGATGCCCAAAAGAAAAACTCATTTGCTCTCTACCATCTCCAAGCAGCTTTGGAGAAAAGCATCTTTCCAAGGATTGCTTCTTGTTCAACAGCCCTAGAAGCATTAAAGGCCTTGAGAGATAGCTATCAAGGGAGCAATCAAGTGAAGCAAGTGAGGCTTCAAACCTTGAAGAGAGATTTTGAGAATCTCAAGATGCAAGATGATGAAAGAGTGGGAGATTATTGTGTGAGAGTGAAAGCAATTGTAAACAAAATGGAGACACTTGGTGAAGACATAAAAACTGAAGTAGTTGTGCAGAAAGTGTTGAGAACACTCCTTCATAAACGGAACCATATTGCTATCATTATTGAAGAGTCTAAAGATTTGTCTACTCTAACTTTTGATGCTCTAATTGGTTCTTTAATGTATCATGAAGAGAGATTAAAGGGTTCTTCTTCATCAAGCTTTGGAGGTGATGACAAAGCATTCTCATCCAAGGAAGGTGAGGCTTATGGAAGAGGACAAGGTAGAGGACAAGGAAGAGGAAGAGCAAGAGGCAGAGGTAGATCAAGAGGTGGCAACCAAGGCAGAGGTAGATCAAGAGGTGACAAATCAAAGAAAGCTTGTTACAATTGTGGTAAGCTTGGTCACTTTGCTAAATATTGTTGGTCCAAGACTTCTCAAGAAGGGAGAGGTCAATATGGAAACTATGGAGAAGAGGAAGGAACTTCTTCAAATCTGTTCCTTACTTATGGAAAATCAGATCAAAATCTTGATGAAACTTGGATTTTGGATACTGGTTGTTCCAATCATATGAGTGGCAAAGAAGAGCTTTTTGCTACAATGGATTCCACCTACAAGTCAAAGATCAAATTGGGAGATGACAAAGCACTACAAGTTGAAGGCATGGGAGCCATGGAGGTTCCAACAAAAGAAGGCACAAAGAAGGTAAACAACATCTATTACACCCCCAAACTCCAACATAATTTGCTTAGTGTTGGACAAATAATGGAAAAAAACTACAAGCTTGTTTTTGAAGATGGAAAATGTGTAATTTTTGACAAAAACAATTGTAATAGAGTTGTTACACAAGTACCTATGACAAAGAATAAGTTGTTTCCTCTTAAGTTTGGGGAACAAGGAGGTGCCCAACTTGCTAATGTGGCCATAGAAAATCCAAGTGTGCTTTGGCACTTGAGATATGGTCATCTTACTTTGCAAGCTTGAAGTTGTTGACTTCTCAAGCTATGGTATGTGGATTGCCAAAAGTTGAAGAGCACAAGGAGGTGTGTGTGTTTTGGGAAAACACTCAAGAACCAAGTTTCCAAGAGGACAAGCATGGAGAGCAAGCCATCCACTACAATTGGTACATTCGGACATTTGTGGTCCAATGAATACCAAAAGCTTGGGTAACAATTCTTACTTTCTCACTTTCATTGATGATTTCTCTAGAATGTGTTGGATTTATTTTTTTGAAAACTAAGGATGAAGCTTTTGAATGTTTCAAGGATTTCAAAAATAATGTAGAGAATCAAAGTGGGTATGTTCTAAAGAGATTAAGGACTGATAGAGGAGGGGAGTTTTGTTCAAATGCATTTCTAAAATATTGGAAAGATTGTGGGATCAAAAGGCAATTTACCACTGCCTACACCCCACAACAAAATGGTGTGGTTGAAAGAAAGAACCGCACTATTGTAGAAATGGCAAGATCAATGCTTCAAACAAAGAAGCTCAGTAACATGTATTGGGCTGATGTTGTTAGAACAAGTGTTTATATTTTGACTAGGAGTCCTACATCTAGTTTAGATGGAATAACTCCGTATGAAGGATGGTATGGCAAAAAGCCAAATGTAAAACACTTCAAAGTTTTGGTTGTCTTGCATATGCTCACATTCCTGATGAGATAAGAAAGAAACTTGATCCCAAAAGTCAAGCATGTATTTTCATTGGGTATTGTGAAACTTCAAAGGCATATAGGCTCTACAATCCAAAAACACACAAAATTATAATCTCCAGAGATGTAATTTTTGATGAAGGGGGAGAATGGGGTCATCAAAAACTTTTTGTTGATGATGGATCTCAAGATGCAAGTTCCTCTCAAGTGCAGCAAGTGCAGCCCAAAAACAGCAAAGGAAGTCCTCCTCCAAGCCCAAGCATGAGTACTACTTCAAGTACAACAGATGCTACTCCAAGTCCTTCTCCACAAAGATCAGCAAGTTCTTCTCCAATGGATGTAGATTCACCATCAAGAGGTAAGAGAACACTTCAGCACCATCCTTCTTTTCAAGCACCATCCTTCTTTTCAAATGTTGGATAAGAATTTCCAAAAAAGGTACACTAGAAGCCAAGCTAGTGAGATGAATGCAGTTTTGAAAAGACTTAAAAATTTGCACATGTATGGTGATGATGACTCCCAAGAGCCTAAGGGAGATGTTGTGAACTATGATTTAATGCCTAGTGTAGAGCTAGAGCCATCTAGTTATGAAAAAACATGTGCTCATGATGTATGGCAACAAGCCATGAAAGAGGAAATGACCTCTATAAAAAAGAATGATACTTGGGAGCTAGTGGAGCTTCCTAAAGGCAAGAAATGTGTTGGATGTAAATGGGTCTACAAGACCAAGTTCAATGCTGATGGGAGCATTGAAAGACACAAGGCAAGGCTAGTAGCAAAAGGGTTTACTCAGAAGTATGGAATTGACTATGAGGAGACCTTTGCTCCTGTTGCTAGACAGGAGACCATCAGATTAGTACTTTCTTTGGCTGCCCACAAAGGGTGGAAAATTCAACACATGGATGTTAAGAGTGCCTTTCTCAATGGGTACTTGAATGAAGAGGTTTTTGTGCAACAACCTCAAGGCTTTGAAGAACAAGGTAAGGAGAACCTTGTCTACAAATTGAAGAAAGCATTGTATGGCCTAAAGCAAGCACCAAGAGCATGGTACTCACGCATTGATGGCTACTTTCAAAAGTATAAATTCACTAGGAGCAAAAGTGAACCTACTCTCTACTACATGAAACAAGGTAAAGACATTCTCATTGTATGTTTATATGTGGATGATCTGATATTCATGGGTAGTAGTGCTAAGATGAATAAGGAGTTCAAACACTCCATGATGAAAGAATTTGAAATAAAAGATCTAGGTTTGATGCATTACTTCCTAGGCATGGAAGTAGATCAAACAGGTAAAGGGATCTTTATATATCAACACAAATATGCTCATGATATGATAAAGAAATTTGCTATGGAGCAATGCAAGTTTGTTGCAACTCCAATGGGTCATGGGATCCAATTAAGCAAAGAAGATGGAGCACCAAAAGTTGACATGACCACTTACAGGAGCATGGTTGGAAGTCTAATGTTCCTCACCAACACAAGGCTGGATATTCAATATGCAGTTTCTCTAGTATCAAGGTATATGGCTGATCCATCTGAACTTCATCTACAAGCAACTAAAAGAATTTTGAGATATGTAAAGGGTACATTGGATTATGGGATCCATTACCACAAATGTAATGCTATAAAATTAGTTGGCTTTAGTGATAGTGATTGGGGCAGCAACATAGATGACAGGAAATCTACTTCAAGAAATTGTTTTAGTCTTGGGTCTGGACTAATTACATGGAGTTCCAAAAAGCAAACTGTTGTAGCATTATCATCTACTGAAGCTAAGTACATAGCAATCACAAATGCTAGTACCCAAGCTTTATGGTTGAGAAAAGTTCTTGAAGAAATAGGAGAAAGACAAAGTGGTCCTACCAGATTGTATTGTGACAATATGAGTGCCATCCAATTGGCACATAATCCTATCCACCACAGCAGGTCAAAGCACTTTGACATGAAGTATCACTTCATTCAAGACATGGTGGAGAAACAGGTGATTGAGCTACGACATTGCAGCACTTTGGACAACATAGCGGACATCTTCACCAAAGGAGTTGCAAAAGCTCAGTATATAAAGCTGAGAGACTGTCTAGTCAATCCTCTCAACTTTAAGGGGGAGAATGTTGGGAAATAAGTGTAGAATGAGCTTCCTTAAGAAGTGACACTCTAGGCTCACAAGGAACACAAACCTTGTCCAATTTGTAAAGAAGTCCTTCTTTGATGTAGAAATCTTGGAAAGGACGCAAATTGGAAGAAGAAGGCTTACTCACTTGCTCAAATATTTTTCCAAAATCAGGATCCCGTGAATACTGGTTAGGCCAAGTCTGAAATCCCAAGTGTGAAGTGGACATAACCGTTAAGGCAAGAGCAGCAGGAGGCCTACTCAAACAATCAGCAACGGTATTACTCTTCCCCTTTTTGTACTTGATCACCAAGTGAAATTGTTGGAGGTAAGAGGCCCACTTCATATGTCTTGATTCTTCAATTTTACTTTGAGATTGTAAAAACTTGAGAGGCATATGATCAGTGTGTACTACTGTATCTTTTCCCAAAAGATAATGTCTCCAATACTTAATAGCTTGAACTAATGCATACAACTCCTTGTCATATGTAGAATAGTTCAACTTAGCAGCAGAAAAAGTTTCTGAATGATAAGCAACTGGATGACCATTCTGTTTGAGCACAGCTCCTAAGGCAACTTTAGAGGCATCCGTTTCAATCTCAAAAGGTTGAGAGAGGTCGGGTAAAGTTAACACAGGTGCTGTACAAAGTTTCTTTTTGAGTTTCTCAAAGGCAACTTCTTGGCTTTTCTCCCAATGAAATGGAATTTTAGACTTAGTGAGATAATGCAATGGAGCTGCAAGGGTGGAATATTGAGGAATGAACTTGCAATAAAAATTCGCAAGTCCTAGAAAACTCCTTAACTCAGTGAGAGTTGTAGGAGGGGACCACTTAAGTAAAACATCAACTTTTATGGGATCTACCTGAATTCCACTTTCACTAATCACATAGCCAAGGTAAGAAACTGAAGTATTGCCAAAAGAACACTTGGAAGAATTGGCATATAATTGATTCTTCGCAAGAAGATCAAGGGTTTGCTGGATATGCCTAAGGTGTTCCTCCCAAGTTTTTGAGAAAATCAATATATCATCAAGATATATTATTACAAATTTGTCAAGTACATCACGAAATACATCATTCATCAACCTCATGAAGGTTGCAGGAGCATTAGTAAGACCGAAGGGCATGACCAACCATTCAAAGAGGCCCATCTTCGTCTTAAAATCTGTCTTCCATGTATCCTCAGCTTGGATACGCACTTGATGATATCCACTTTTGAGATCTATTTTTGAAAAGAACTTAGCTCCTTGAAGCTGATCTAATAAATCATCAATGCGTGGTAATGGATATCTATTCTTTACAGAAATTCTGTTCAAAGCACGAAAATCAATACACAATCTCCAAGTGCCATCTTTTTTAAGAACCAACAAAATAGGTGAGGCACAAGCGGAAGTACTTTCCTTAATGAAACCCTTAGACAACAAATCTTCTATTTGCCTTTTTATTTCTTCATTTTGCAAAATAGATTGTCTATACATGGGTGCATTAGGTAGTGAAGAACCAGGAATGATTTCAATGCTATGATTAATTGTGCGAATTGGAGGAAGAGACTTTGGCTCTTGAAATATGTGTGAATAACTTTGCAATATTTTATCCATTGAAAAGTGTTGCTTTGTAATGGATGTGGATGTAGAAGTGTTTTGAGAGCGAATGAAAATTAGAGCAACATCACCACCTTTTTTAATTACTCTTTTAGTTTGTTTGGAACTTAGAATGATGTTAGGAGTGTTGGTGCTTTTAATGAGAAAGACCTTACCATCTTTTTGAAGTGTGTAGGTTCTTTTGAAAGAATCATAAACAGCTCTCCTATCATACTGAAAAGGTTGTCCAAGCAAAATCCCACAACAATCCATAGGAGTCACATCACAAGTGACTTGATCTATGAAATGTGGGCCAAGTGCAAATTTTAATGTGCAAGTGTGAGTGATTTCTGAGCCTCTTCCACTATCCTTCCAACCCAAAGAATAAGGTTGAGGATAAGACTCCATAGGTAACTTCAAACGCTCGACAATGGACCTCGCAATTAGATTTTTCTGCGAGCCATTATCCACTATACAATCTGTTGCAAAATTATGAAGCAAATGGGCTTGAGTGATGAACAAAGCATCACGAGCTCCTTCTGATGAACTTACATTTCCCAAGGTAACTTCATTAAGCTTACCTCGTAATTCCGTGTATACTCTACTCTCTCCTACAGACTCAAGGGGACCTTTGGGAGCATCCTCCTCTTGAGTAGTAATTACTAAACTCTTCTTTTTAAGCTTAAAGCAATCAGCTTTTTCATGACCTTTCTTCTTACAATAGTTGCAAAACTTTTTAGAAGAAGAAGAAGGTTTAGAAGAAGAAGAAGAAGTAGAAGCGGAAGGGGAAGGAGAAGAAGGAGATGGAGAAAAAACATTCTTCTTTTGAGCAAAAATTCTTCTTTTGTAAGAAAGAATTATTCCCTTTTGATAAGTTTGCAACCACTTGAGTAACAGGTGCGCGGAATGCCTGCGAATGCGCCTTAAACTTGTCCTCCGCAAGTTGCGCTTGGTTGAAAACTGAATCCAATGTTTCCATAGAAACAAACATTAGTTCCCTATACAAATGCTCTAACAAGCCACTTTGAAATTTGAGAATCAAAGCTGGAACATCATCCTCCACATTCACAAGTATCCTGAACCTGTTGAACTGAAAAATATATTCCTATACAGACATATTAGTACTTTGTCTAAAACGAAACCATTTAATGACCAACTCCTTAGAATAATTGGAAGGATAAAAATTGGTCTTAAGACAATCTACAAGCTCATCCCATGAGGTGAGTTCATCATGGCCTCTTTTTCGTTCAACAAGTACTTTAGCTAAACTATAAAGTTTTAGCTTAGCATAAGGAACCACATCATCATCTGAAAGTTGAGAGTAAGAAAACCAAGAACTCATGTCAAGAATCCAACTATTCAAGACATCAGGGTTCCTGAATCCATCATAAAATGGAACTTCACAATGAACTCTCAGACGAGAATCATGAGCAGAAGTTGAAGCATTATGCACAGAAATGTCATTTACCTTCATGGCAAGATTGCCAAGGACTTCTGCCATGGTAGTGTCACTAGCTCTATCTGCTAAAGCATTTACAACATGGGCAAGTTCTACCACTTGGGCAGCCAAGTCAGAAGCCATGTGAACCCAGGTATAAGCCAGGAGTAACAAATGAGAAAGCACTAAATCAAGGAAAGAAAATGAAAATTTTCCTTGTTACAATGGAGTGCTTCTGAATTTGAAAAGTTACTCCTAAGGCTCAAAATTTTGAAATTTTAAACTAATCTAAGGTGCAATTTAGAATTTATGAATTTAATCAAGTTATTAAAAATTAACTTAATAAAAACAAAATTTAACATGCAACCTTAAATAGTAAAAATTAAAAATTACAATAAATTACCCTGATTTTCATGCAACTTCCCAAACTGCAGTGGCACTAATCCCGAGGCATGAATCTGCTGGCCAGTTACAGTGGCGCGGTTCCCGAGGTGCAGAAAACAAATATTGCCTGGCACAGTTCCCGAGGCAATGTGCAGAAAACAAAAACAATTCCCGAGGCAATTCCTCGTTTGCCCTTGCTGCACCAAAATCTGCAGAGTGCAGACTGCACGCCTGCGCAGGCAACAACCGTGCGGCCGGTCCGACCGCAGCAGGCCTGATAGCAAGCAAACATGTCAGCCACGGCAGGCCTGGCAGAAACCTGCCGGCTTGTCAGACGCGGCAGCAGGTTGTTGTCCGCCTGTTGACGCGGGCTGTCGGACTGTGTAGTCAGACCGAAAGCCTGACTACGAGGCTGACAGCAACGTCAGGCCCAAAGCACCTGACGACTTGGACCTGACGCGCCAATGCGAAGACCGCACTGGCGGCTGTCAGCGGTCAGCCCCGGCCGCAGGCCGCTCGCCTGACGCTGTCAGAACTGACAGCAGCATCAGGCGGCTGGCCTGACGCCAAGGCAAAACACCCGCCTGGCGCTGTCAGCGGACAGCAATGGCAGTAGACGCTGTCGCTGTCACGCCGGACAGTAAGGCCGGTGGCAATAGGAAACGGCCGCGTCGTGTGCTGCCGGAAAGGCAACAGCGTTGCCGAACGCAGCCGAGACCTGGCCGGTGATGCCGAATGCAGCCGAGGCCTGGTCGGTGCTGCTAAAAAAAAAAAAAAAATTACAGTATTTTTTTTTTTTACAATAGCTTCAAATCAATATATTAAGAAAATAATATATTAATAAAAATTTAAGCTTTTCTAACACAAACTAGAAAATTTTAAAAAATTAACCAGGAGGGTTAATTCCAATGCTTGAAAAACTTAAATTGTAAAAATACGAGCAACCAGATCCCTTCAGTAGCTCTCCTTTCAAGATCCAGTCGACACACGACCAGCGTTTGAAAGGCAACCAGACCTAAGTCGACACACGACCTAGTTTTGATGACCTCCTGGAGCTCTTCAGTACTCGAAAATGGGGGGGGCAATAGGGTTAAATGGCTCCCTAATCCTAATTGGACCGTAGCTACGATCCAATCCCTTCCAAGGATCACAATAAGAAGAACTCTGAGGCAAACTTTTCCTATACCTCTTGAGCATAAGCAAAAAGTTGGAACGAGGAGTTTGTCGTCGAAGGAACTTCCTTCTCCGAATGGTTTTCAAGCTCCCCTTGAGCCTTAACCGAGTCCTCAATGAGAAAGAATTTCTCATAACAAAATTATCTCCTATCCTCTCACCTCACAAGCCCTAGTGCAAACATGAACTAGGCTCTGATACCAATGAAAAGGATTGAAAATCCAACTAAGTGTTCTATTATTTACAATTCAATTTATAGGCACTAATGGCCCAAAATACATAACCAAACCCATCAAATCATGGATTTGATCCAATATGCTTAACCATAAGCTACAAAAGTGCAAGGGAGAATGCACGTAAACTTCTAAGTTAAGAGAAAGGAATATTGCTAACTAGAAGATCCATTTTAGCTATCTTGAAGTACACACTTCCTACTTTGAGTTCACACTTACTAACACTCTAAATGACAACTAGAAGATAACTAGTGCCCACAAGTGCATGTGAGAAGGAGACTCACTTACAATTATTAATTTGCAAGAAATAAACTATGCAAACCTAGCTAGGAACTACTAGAGGGGTCATATGAAAGATCAAACATCAATCCTCATCACTCTATCCTATATTTTGGCATCATTGTTGTAATAAAATTGAATCAAAGTGAACATAAACAAGGCATGCCTGAATGTAGACAGCAATGACAATGAGGAAAGGCAATGTGCAAGTCCAAGGGGATCATGTAGCATACAACCGCAATGAAAAACAAACATGATGTCAAAGATGTGCACATAGAAGCTCAACGAAGACAGATTAAACCACAAGAGCCCCACAAAGTATAAATATGTAGTGTTAGGAGGTGAAGTAAATATCCAGATCTCCAATGTTTTTCAGTGGAGTGGAGCATGGCGGTGCAGCTTATAGCAACCCAACCACATGCACTGCTCGTATGCACCAAGCGCGCTGAGGGGCGTCACAGGGGCTCGAGGGTTCGCAGGCAAAGCTCCTGGCCCAAACTTTTGGTCGTTCGTACCTCTGTTACGAAAATCGACAAAACATCGCCGAAATCGCAAGTGAATCGCGAGTCATTCGCGAAACGAGTGACTCGGCAAACTATCGCGAGTCCAGCGATTCATTGCCAATTTTTTGCCGATTTTTTGAAAAAATCGGAATCGGCGATTTTTTGCTGATTTTTTCAAAAAATCGACAAAAAATCGGCCACAGCCAAACGGGTAGAGGCTGTGGCCGATAAATAGAAAAAAGCAACAGTTTTTTTTAATTATCTCTCCTGACCTCTTGCAAAGACAAAAAAACACTCTCCTACCTTGCTACCACCTGGACCAACTTCGCCGAGGCATCCTAGGAGCGCGAGCGATTGCGGTGTGAAGGAATCCGGCAGCCAACAACATCCAGCCAGAAGATTCATTCAAGGTCAGAATTTTTTTTAAAACTCTTGTTTTTTTGAAAATAGATTAGGGCTTGTTTGAAATTAGATTAGGGCTGTTTGAAATTAGGTTAGGGTTGTTCTCAAATTTAAAACCCAAAACCCTAGTCTAGGGTTTTGGGTTTAGGGTTTTTTTTCTCCTCCTTTTAAATAGATACAAAATTGATATATGCAAGCCAAATTATTAGCTAGCTGCTATCCTATCAATATTTTTTAAACATTAAACGGGTTTAGGGTTTTTTAATTTTTTTAGGGTTTTTTTTGTAAGGGTTTAGGTCCTTAGGATTTTTTTAAAACTCTTTTTTTTTTTGGAAAATAGATTAGGGCTTGTTTGAAATTAGATTAGGGCTTGTTTGAAATTAGATTAGGGCTGTTTGAAATTAGGTTAGGGCTGTTCTCAAATTTAAAACCCAAAACCCTAGTCTAGGGTTTTGGGTTTTGGGTTTTTTTTTTCTCCTTTTAAATAGATACTAAATTGATATATGCAAGATTTTTCTTTTCTTCTCTTTTTAAGTAAATATTGCGGCCTAATAACTATGTATGCAAGCCTATTTTTCAGCTGTCAATGACTCTTATGTTTCAATTTTAAACCCTAAAGGGCCTAAACCCTAGCCTTTTGGTTTAGGGTTTAGTTTTTTTTTCTTTTTTTCATGTGATTGTAACTTTGTTGTTACTAACTTGTTTCCATGTGCAAGCATATAAAAAATGAAACCATTGGATCCAACATGGGCGTATGCAACGCCAGGGCAATCAAAAGGGCATTTTAAATGCAATTTTTGTGGCCATAGTTATAATGGAGGCGTTTATCGCCTCAAATTCCATTTGGCACGGATAGCAGGAAATAATATAGCAGTATGTGATAAGGTGCCAGAAGATGTTAAAAACAAAGTAAACGCATGGCTCACTGCGGCAGATGAAACCGCTAGTCACAAAAGAAGTTATAACGATGCCATTTCATCCCCCCCTCCCGAGGTGCTCGTACTAGTGGGCGTGGCAACCTTAAGCGGTACTTTCCACAAAGTAGTTCGAGTCCTTCAAGTGCACAAGGAGCTAGTGGGACGGGAGAGTCCTCTTTTGTAGACCGTTCTGTGCCAGGGGCACAATCCACGCTTGAGGGTATGGCCGCGTGGAACCAAGAGAAGCACAGTGCAGCGAGGACAGCCATTGCCACTTTTTGGTACTATTCTGACATTCCCTTCAATGTGGCAAGGTCTCCATACTGGCGGCGCATGATAGATGTCGTCGCAAGCTGCGGCGCATGATTTAAGGCGCCAACTTTTGATGACCTTAGGGGCCCTCTCCTTCAACAATTTGTGGATGACATTCAGGTTGTGTCATTGTGCTTGACTAAATTTTTATATATATGGCATGACTAAATTTTTTTTATATATATTAATATGATAAAATCAATATGCAATGTGCATGACTAATTTTTTTTTATACTTCAGGTTGTGCTTGACAACCAGCGTCAGGTGTGGAGAACCAAGGGTTGCACTATAATGTCTGATGGTTGGACAGATGGGAGGGGAAGAACCCTGATTAATTTTTTGGTTGCATCTGCAGAAGGAACTGCATTCCTTAGGTCAATAGATGCATCGGCACAAGTTAAGAGTGCCGAAATGCTTGCAGGGTTGTTGGAGGAGGTTGTCTTGGAGGTTGGGGAGGAGAATGTTGTCCAAATCATCACGGACAACGCAGGAGCATATAAGGCAGCCGGGAGGATTTTGGAGGAGAGATTCCCCACCATTTTTTGGACCCCATGTGCAGCCCATTGTCTTGATTTGCTCCTCGAGGACATTGGGAAATTACCTTGGGTGACAGAGGTTGTAGGGAAGGCTAAGGCCATCACAAAATTCATTTACAACCATTCATGGGTCCTTAGCCTCATGAGGCGATTTACCAATGGGAGGGAGCTAGTGCGGCCTGGCATTACACGCTTCGCCACAAACTTTGTGACATTGCAGAGCATTTATGATGCAAGAGGGTCACTAAAGCAAATGTTTGTGAGTGATGAGTGGAATTCTGAAGTAGTTGCAAGATACCGAACATCATCTGAGGGGCAAAATGTTTATACTTGTTTGTTTGAGGAGGACTTTTGGATGGCCATGGATGAGGCCATCAAGGTACAAGACTACGCTTATTAATTTGTTTTATTTTATTTATGTTGTAAAATATTTTTCTTTAAATTATTTTTTTTTTTTCAGGTCTCAGAGCCATTGGTGAAGATTCTTCGTCTTGTTGATGGAGAAGAATTTCCAATGGGATTTGTATATGAGGCTATGGATAGGGCAAAAGAGGCTATTGCTGCATTTTATGAACATAACCGTGCCAAATATGATGCCATTTGGACTATCATTGATAACAGATGGACATCACAACTCCATAGCCCTCTTCATGCAGCGGGTTACTATTTGAACCCCAAATTCTTTTATAACCCTACATTCCGTGCTGATTATGAGGTCAAGATTGGCCTTCAAGATTGCATTGACCGCGTGTTCTCCGCGAGTCCACAATTGTGCGATAAAACGCGTGCCGAGATACAAGATTATAAGGCATGTCGTGGTCGCCAATTCCCATCTCAGCAATGCAAAAATGCTATTAAGTATATGAGGCCAGGTAAACCTCATCGAATTATTATTTATTGTCTTTTGATTTTGTTTTAAAATTTAAACTTTTAAGTTGTTACATGTGAAATATTAATTTTTTTTTTGTTGTTGTTTCTAGATTTATGGTGGGATGACTTTGGTGATTTTACGCCCAATTTGCAGCACATGGCGGTTAGAATCTTATCTCAACCATGTAGCTCTTCAGGTTGTGAGCGCAATTGGAGTATGTTTGAGCACATACACTCCAAGAAGCGCAACAGACTTACACAAGAAAGGTTAAATGATCTTGTGTTTGTGCACTACAACCTTCGTCTCCACCAAAAAACTTTTGAAAAAACAAATATTGAGCCCATTGACCTAAGTGACATTGATCCATCATCTGAATGGATCACAGATGCAGAAGCACAAGAGCAGCAGGTACAGCAAGAGCCTCTATTCAGCATGGAAGAATTACAAAACTATGAGAACCTAGCGGAGGAGATGGCAGCAAGGGACCAAGAAGAGGCCTTAGCACGAGAAGCGGCACAAGCATCTACAAGCACACATCAAGCAAGAGAGACTAGGGCTTATGTTAGGACAAGGGGCAAAGGAAGACAATAGATAGTGGGCCTATTGAGGCATTTTGACACATTTTGTAATTTGTACCTTTTCATATTATAAGCAATACAGGATGTGTTTTGTCACTTTCATGTGTACTTAAAGCTTGAGCCTTGTATGATGTCTTGACTTGAATTGTTGCTTTTATTGCAATATTTGATTTGCATAATGTTAATTCATTGTAATATGCATGAAAAAAAAAATAAAAAATCGTTTTCTTCGGTTTTTTTTTGCCGATTCTTTCCCCGATTTTTTGCCGATTCCGATTCTTTGCCGATTTTTAAACCAGCCGATTTACTACCCGATTCCGATTTTCTCTACTATGGTCCGTACAACCGTACAATGCGGAACCATGCGGTTACTAAAACGCAGTAAAGCGCTTTTGTCATAAAACGCAGTTAATAAAGCACTTTTATCTAGAATGTGCCATGCTTTTTTGGAATCTTCCTTTGTATTTCTATTAAAAAGGAGAATGTCCCTTGCATTTTTGATAGTGCAAATGTATGAAAGCCTGCTGAGAATAATTAAAGAGAAAAGATGCCATTGCCGCGTGGTTTTTTTCCCTGCACACTGCAGGGTTTTCACGTAAAACCTCATGAACTGTTTACTGTTGTCTAAGCTTGCTTGTTTTTAATTTCCTAACATGTAGAAGGCGGACTTTCTATAAATGCCTCGTGACGACAAAAGAAGGAATGCAAACGCCTATACCCATTATTGTTAAACAAAGACACGCAAAAACAAATGACAATGTCGTTATCTAGTTGAAAAAGGGAGTCTTTTTCCATGAAATCCAATGTGTGTGGCCCTCATGGGAGAAGTAAAGTCCTTACATGAAAGAAGTTTTTTTCACGAGTAAAGTACAATGAAAGAAAACCAAGCATGGTTAGAGACATTGTTGTTATCAATAGAGTATAACGTAAACCTAAAGCAACAAAGTGAGGCACGATGAAAACATTTGTGGCGAAATGAGACGTGATGAAGACATCAATGAAGAAACAAGCCATGTTGAAGATGTTCATGAAGTGAGGCATGGCGAACATGTTTGTGATGATGCAAGGCATCATGAAAATGTACGTGCTAGGGAGGTTCATGCAAATGAGGGAGGCAATGATGACATGTGACAAAATTTTATGTGACAACGATGTGTGTGGCACAGTTTAAATATGACAGTTTCAAGAGATGAAGAGCACGATTGGCGAGTTATTGCAGCAAAAATTCCAACACTAATGCAAGTGTAAGATAGTACATCCAACAATGAACATGACAAGAGTTTGACATAGGAGCAACCGCAAAGGAGAGCATCTAGAAGTGGGTACGGTTACAAGAGTTAGCCACAACCATCAAGGGTCTATATGCGACAACACTTGTGAAGTTTACACACGAACATTAGAAGAAGTCTTAGCATTGAATTCAAATAAGCAGTCAAGGTGAGTCGTTAGCAACAACAAATGTAAAAAGTCAAAAGTGACAATGCACATGACAAGAGTCCAACACAAAAGCAATCATAAAGGAGTGTGCCCATAAGTGGGTGGAGTTACAAAAACAACCAACAAGGATCTAAACATGACAACAATCAAGAAGTTTGAACACGAACAATGGAACACATCTTAGCATGGAATTTGGCCAAGTGTCCAATGAAGGAAAGTTGTCAACAACAATAAAGGTGATGAGTCAAGAGGAACCAAAGAATCGTGTGTATGTACCACACTAACTCGTACACTGACAAACCAAAACAATAAGGGCAAACATAAACATCATACAAGTGACAATGGTTGTTGCAAAGCACAAATGCCCAAAGTTATTTTGGGGGACAAGGATCCTATTCAACGCTCATACATTTGTCACCATTTTGGCATGGTGATGGACAGCATGATGATGCATTTTGTCTAAATCCTTCCTTATGATGCTTAGAGGCATGGCAATGGATTTGTACTTGCAATTACCAACGCAATATGCACTTGGAACGAATTGAAGAACACATTCAACAAGTTATGATTTCTTCACAATGACAATTAGATCATTGCAGAATTGTACAATACCAAATAAAAGAAGGATGAGGATGTCAATTCCCACAATTGTTGATTGAAGGAATTTCTTGGCAAAAAAGGAGATCTAGCCAGCAAACAAGTTGAAAAAACAGTGATTTATGGATGGACTTCTTCCAAGATTTCAAAAGAAGCTGAAAGCAGTTCCACTCATGTCGTACCATGAAGTCTTTAATAGGGTGCTCACCTAGAAAGCAAAATAAAGGTAATAGGTGCTAGAAATTGAAGTCGGACGAGAAGTAACTCTGACTACGAAAGTGAAGGAATTGGGAGCATCAAGTGAGGTGTTTAAAAAGCCATGTTGTGCATGATACAAGAAATCAAATATGAGGGGAGGCAAGAGACACATAGTGCATGGAGTGTTGGACACTCTAGCACCAACTACCCAAAACTACCTACTACAAGATTGTTAGAAAATATCAAAATTATGTGCAAGCACAAAACACAATAACGCAGAAAAAACAGTAACACAGATTTTACGTCGAAAACCTGCAATGTGCAAGAAAAACCACGAGGCAATGGCAGCTTGATCTTTTATTGATTTTGGCAAAAATTTTACATTTAATCAACATTTACATGCAAGGGATCATTTCCCTTTTATAGAAAAACAAACTGTTCGTTTCCTCTTCCAAAGGAAGACTCCAAAATCTGTTTGTTTCCTCTTCCAAAGGAAGACTCCAAAAAACTGTTTGTTTCCTCTTCCAAAGGAAGACTCCAAAAAATTGTTTATGTCCTCAACCAAAGGAAGACTCCAAAAAATTGTTTGTTTCCTCTCCCAAAGGAAGACTCCAAAAAACTGTTTGTTTCCTCTCCCAAAGGAAGACTCCAGAAAATTGTTTGTTTCCTCTCCATAAGTTGCACCACCATGCACCTCTCTGTTGAAGAACATTGGAGATCTGGATATTGACTTCACCTCCTAACATTCTCCCACTTGAAGTCAATATACAGGAATTCTTTGCCTATGTTTTTCCATCCAAGTGCCAATTGCCCAATGTTGCCCTTATCACATTTTCAACAAGCACAGAGAAGTTTTGCACCACTCAAACTTCTCTGTCTTGACTGGCTTAGTAAGCATATTTTGCAGGATTCACTTTAGTGTCGATTTTCTGCAACAAGATCCTACCTTCTTCCACCACATTTCTTATAAAGTGGTACTTGACATCAATGTGTTTCATGCGATCATGGAATGTTGGGTTCTTCACTAGCGTAAACCAGTCTCTGTGAAGAGACATCTGGAAAGATGCACCCCAGTCTCTGTGTCATCACCCAAGTAGACCCTCCCACCACTATATGGCTGATATTTGTCAAACCAGTCTTTGTGAGGAGACATGTGGAAAGATGCACCCGAGTCCAAAACCCAGGTATATAAAACAAATCTGTTGTTGCTGATACAAAAAGCCTCACATGTTGTCGTCTCTCCAAAATTTACTGTATTGGCCTCAACTGATGGCTGAAATTGCTTTTCACCAATTTTTTCCTTTTTTAGCTGCCAACAGTCCTTCTTTGAGTGCCCTGACTTCCCACAATGCTAGCACTTCCCTTTCAGCTTGCGTCCTTTAGACTTAGATCTGGATTGTGATCTACCTTGTTGACTCCTCTTGAAAGATCGACCTCTCACAGCTAGGGCTTCATTGGTTGAGGGTTTTAGAGACGTTTTTCGCCTCAACTCTTCTGCCAACAAAGCAGCTACCACATCATCAAATTTTAGAATTCCTGATGATGAATTGTTGATGGTCATCACCAAATGATCCCAATTTTCTGGGAGGGAACAAAGTAGGGTGATAGCTCTGTCCTCATCCTCCATCTTCACATTAACTAAAACCAGTTTACTGATAAGGGTATTAAACTCATTCCAGTGATCTGCCACAAATGAAATCTCCTTCATCCGGCTATAAAGCTGTTTTTTCAGAAAAACCTTATTTGTAGCATATTTCGTCTCATACAACTTTTCAAGCTTCTTCCAAAGGGATTCCGCGGTCTTTTCTTCAACAACATTGAACAAGACGGAGTCCGCTAGGCATAGACGGATTGTAGAAACCGCCTTCTTGTCCAGCGTTGCCCACTTCTCATCTTTCATGCTGCTTGGTTTACTCGTGACCCCTTTCAAGGCTAGGGCTTGGTCACTTTGAACCAACAAACCCTCCACCATCTTCCATAGGGCGAAGTTCTTGCCATCAAACTTCTCAATCTCAAACTTGTTTACACTTCCAATCATTGTTGCAGCTCCCACTCGCACAAAAAAAAAATCTAGGCTCTAATACCAGATGTTAGAAAATATCAAAATTATGTGCAAGCAGAAAACACAATAACGCAAAAAAAATAGTAACACAGATTTTACGTGGAAAACCTGCAATGTGCAGGAAAAACCACGGGGCAATGGCAGCTTGATCTTTTATTGATTTCGGCAAAAATTTTACATTCAATCAACATTTACCTGCAAGGGGTCATTCCCCTTTTATAGAAAAAACAAACTGTTTGTTTCCTCTCCCAGAGGAAGACTCCAAAAACTGTTCATTTCCTCTTCCAAAGGAAGACTTCAAAAAAATGTTCTCAAAGGAAGACTCAAGAAAATTGTTTGTTTCCTCTCCATAAGCTGCACCACCATGCACCTCTCTGCTGAAGAACATTGGAGATCTAGATATTGACTTCACCTCCTAGCAAAGATTTACGAAGTGCATAAACACTCATAGTCTACATGCCTAGTGGCACTTCTAAAAGAGGCCAATGAGAAGCCAAGCACCTCCAAAGGTGACGCAACAAGTGGCAGGTATCAAACTAGTTAAGGAAATAGGAATGACACTCAGGTGATCCAAAAAATACAAACAATTGCATGCAATACAATACGGTTAGAAGGCCAATCATACTATTGGAAGAGTCAGGAATGGGGGCACTTTGCATGTAATGGCCCCAACAATGCCAATCCAAACGTGCAAATGATGTTTAGATGGTGTGGGCTCCATAACCATGTAGAAGAATATTGTCCCAATAAGGGAGGGGTCAACACAAAGGTCAAATTAATTGATATTTAAAAGCCAAACTTGGTGACAAAGCACATTCTGGCAATCACATGGAGGCAAGCAAAGAAGGCCAAATACCCTAATCGATTCGTCAAGAGGAAGCAATGGAAAAAGGCTCATACAAATGTTGAGTAGATGCCAAGACAACGTGAAAAGTTGAGCCTAAGGAAGGGTGACAACCACACCCACAAGCAACAAGTTGCCAACCATCATTAAGTCTAGCAACTAAACTATTTGCAATCGAGCTTACAAAAGAAAGTGAGAACCTTCTTGAAGGCAATTCTCAACCTTCATACCACCATCAAATAGATGGTGGAAGGGACAAAGAGTGAAGAGAACTACACAACACCATCAAAAGGAAAGATTGCAATCAAAGACCAATTTATTGATCCAAGGATATTGAAGATTGATATCAAGAAGCGACCAGCATTGCTTCACATTGATATATTGGACCACATGTTGACACATCAAATGGATGGAGGATAAGCATGAACATATTCCCAGGAAGACATGGCAAGAGCTAGGTGCACCAACCTTGTGGCCACCAAATTTACAACTTCTGAGAGCTGATTAATATAGCATCAAGATGAATGTAGGATTAATAGGACAAAATGTCACCATTGCCAAACATTTTTCGTAGGCTTCATCGTTATCACTTTGCTCTAGGCAGGCAGCCTATGAAACCCTATTGGATCATGGTTGAACGAGGATGGCAGCCACAATTGAAAAACAGACTGCTTGACATTCAAGAAAGGATGTCATATGTATATCGTTAACATGAGGAACCAACCAATAAGCAAGGATCTTGCATTCTAAAACAAGTCAAACCTTTCTACATCTGATGAAGAAACAAAAGCAAATGTCAACATGGAACTGAATGAAAAGGATGTTGTTCAACTACATGAATGTGTAGGAAGGAGAGGGACACACTATAGCAATCTTCTCCATTGTCCGATGAAGAACTATGAAGTCCTTCTAGCATGATGCCTTTGTTTGAAAGTTGAGTTCACAAAGAGTTGAGATGGACTACCTAATGTGTCCAATCAGTTCACAAACATCTCATTAGGAGTGACGATATTTAAGTGTTGGAATCTACATCCTTGTGACACATGTGGATGTACTAATCACTTCTCTACAAATTGTTGGTACAAAAAGAAAATGACCAACAAGGTTCATATTGATTTTGGATGGACAAATGTCACACAATGGACCAGAATGAAGGCAATGTTGTATGGCTTCTACAAAAAAGGTAAACCCAATGGTAGACCTAGAGGCAGACCCAGTGACAGACCAAGAGGCAAGACCCAGAGGCAAAGACGTAGAGGCAGACCCAGAGGTAGATCCAGAGGCAGACCCAAAGGTAATAATCCAAAGGTAAACCTAGAGCCAAGAGCCAAGAGCCAAAGCCAAAGCCAGCGCCAGAGCCAAGACCCAGAGCCAAAGCATACTTTCATTATTCTCTCCTCCAAATTAAGGGGGGGTAGTTATAAATATTATCCCAAATAATGTAATATCGGGGGGTGTTAGAGAAATATCACATTATTGGATAATAGATAACCTCACGTATAGGCAGATCTGATATGGTTGTAACCATCTACCTATTTGAGGGTTATTGTTGTAGGCTAATCTTAGCCAATAAGTTGTATTAGGCAGATCTGATATGGTTGTAGGCTAATCTTAGCCAATTTTGTTTGATATTCACTCCATTATTACCCCATTCACTACTATTGCTTGGCATAAATCCTCCAACTAAATCATCTTCCAAGTATTTAAGGGACGAGCAGGTCAGCTCGATCAATCAGAGCCTTGGTGATAAGGTGTTTGCTTCCAGAAGGTCGCAGGTTCAAATCTCGACGGCTATAAGGTGCATTTTTTAATGCAAATCGCATTATTTTTATTTTTAATTTAGAATTATATAGTTATATAATTTGTATTTATATTTAATTCATTCTTTAATTAGTTAATTATTTTTTAATTAATTAATTAATTAATGATTAGTTAAAATGATTTAAATTATGAGTGAATTTAAATTATTTGTGATTTTGGTACGGTGACCTCCCGCTCTGGGCGAGAGGTCACCCTTTCGCTTTCTCGCTTCCTCCTCGGCTCCTCCTAGGGCTCTCAAGCAAATCTCTTGCTATGTTGTGGAATCCCAGGCAAATCTCCTTGTCTTCTAGGGTTTTCGGCCCTTCCTATCGTTGTCTGGTGCTTGGAGGGTCTCCATGGCCGTTTCTGCTTCTTCCTGTGGTGTTCCAGGAAAGAGGAGGCAGATCTCTTTTTCTTCTAGTGGATCCATAGCGCGCTCAAGATATGCCCCGTTGCGGGAGCAAGAGACCTCCCCTCTCCATCTTCTTGCTCCCTCTTTGGCTCTTCCTAGGGCTCTCGGACAGGTATCTTGCTTTGTTGTGTTTTTCCAAGCAGATCTCCTAGTTCTCCTAGGGTTTCTAGCCCTTCCTGCCGTTGCTTGGTGCCTAGAGGGTATCCAAGCCCTTTTCTACTTCTTCCTGAGGTGTTCCAGGTAAGAGGAGGCAAATCTTCTTTTCTTCTGGCGGATCCGAAGTGCGCTTAGGAGATGCCCCGGTGCAGGAGCAAGAGACCTCCCGTTATGGGTAGGAGGTCACCTCTTCATCTTCTCGCTCCCTCCTCGGATCTTCCTAGGGTTCTCTAGCAGATCTATTGTTGTGTTGTGGTTTTCCAAGCAGATCTCCTAGTTTTCCTAGGGTTTCTTGCCCTTCCTACCGCTGCTTGGTGCCTGGAGGGTCTCCAAGGCCTTCTCTGCTTCTTCCTGAGGTGTTCTAGGAAGTCTTCTTGGGTGATGTTGCGTGAAAGGACAAACCTAGTTTGTGGTCTCGGTGTGGGGGTTGGCTTTGCTTCGGAGTGGGTCCAGTTTCTTTCGTTTTGCTTCCCGGGAAGGTCATTTGCTGGTTTCTAGGCTTGGGGGAGGCCTTGATTGTTCTCAACTGAGTGTTTCCCATGGTTTGCATTTCGTGGTTGGTGGCTTAGGGTTTTTGGTGGCTTTGTTTCGCTCGTTCTGCTTGTCGGGATGGCCTTTCACTGGTTTTTGGGCTTGGGGGAGGCCCTTTTGTTCCTAGTTGAGAGTTTCCCATTGTTAGCGGTTCGTGGCTGGCGTTTCGAGGTTTCCGACGGATGCATTTCTTTGTTATGCTTGCCAGGGTGGTCACTCACTACCTTTTTTGGGCTTGGGGAGGCCTCAGTTTTACAGTTGAGTGCTTCCCATGGCTGGCGTTTTGGGGCTCGTGTCCAGGGGTCTCTACTGGATTCCTTCTCATATTTTTTTGGTCTTGGGGGGGACCATGTATGGCAGAAGGATTCCGTGGTTTCTCCACTGTTGGTAGGGTTAGGGTTTCTTGCTGATATGGGCGTCATCCTTCCATGGTTTGTCTTCGATTGTGCTTCACCTTCTTCTCTAGGAGTTCGCATGGGGGCTTTTGCGGATGGTCCGGTTTGGTTTGCGGATGGACCTAGGCTATTTTGCGGATGACCCTATGTTGGTTTTTGGTTGGTCCCTGTTCCTTTGTGGATGGTCCTATTTCGTTTGCAGATGGTCCTGCGTGGTTTTCGGTTGGTCATGATTCCTCTACGGATGGTCCTATTTCGGTTGGCGGATGGTTTTGTTTCGTCTTTGCGGATGGTCCTGTTTTTCCTACGGACAGTCCTGATTCATTTGCGGATGGCCTTCTATGTCTGAGGTTTTTTCCTGTGTGGGAAAACCCTTTTCTTTTGGGTGCGAGGTTTTTTTCCTTTACGGAAAAACCCTTTTCATTTTTGTGTTTACCTTTGAGGTTTTCCCTGCTGCCCCTGCGAGGGCTTCTCTTCTCAACTGGTGTGGCGTTCTCTCTTGCTCCTGCGTGGGCTTCTCTTTCTCTGTTTTAGTTGTTTTTCTCCAATAGCCCACAGAGAGTATTTCTTCGGCTATTTTGTGGTTGGGATCTCTTCTCCCAACCTTCCCCTCTTGTAAAAGGTTACGGTATCCTTTCAAAACCACTTTTTACCAATAAAAAAAAAAAAATGATTTAAATTATTTCTCTCAATAAATTCTATTTAGAAAAAAACACATGGGGCTACAAATACAAGGGCAATTATTTGTTTTTTTGTGATCTACAAAACATTTGCACATATTTGTTTCATAGCGGCCGCAGCCCAGCTGAGCCTCTACACTCAGAAGATCGTGCACAGGCAAAACCTCCCACTGCAGAACCTCAGGTGACAGACGCGAAGGCGAAATCCGCACGCAGAAGGTGATCGCCGCAAGATATCACCGCACAGGAGCCCGATCGCAAATTTGTTGCGCCAGTTGCAATCCAGAGGAGACGGCGCAATCCGCACGCAGAAGAACGACCAGATCGGGAAGAACAATTCAAGACGCTAAGGAGAACGAAATAAAAAAAAAATTGAATCTCTCTAAGGTTTTCCCAACCACCAATAGCATTGCACGGAGAATCCGCCAAGTCAGCTACACTACGTGGAGGAAAAGAAGCGAATAATTACTTTTTTCGTGAAAAAGAGTAAGATGGAGGGTTCAAATAGAATATCGTGCTCATTCATCACCGACCAACTGGCTAGCTCAGTTGGTCCAACTGCAGGAGATAAGGCATAACTCCTAAAGGTCATGAATTCAAAACCCGGCGAGTGTTTTTTTATACTCGACGAGCAAATCAGCTTGATCAGTCAGAGCCTTGGTGATAAGGTGTTTGCTTCCCGAAGGTCGCGGGTTCAAATCTCGACGGCAATAAAGTGCAATTTTTAATGCAAATCGCATTTTTTTTTAATTTTTAATTTAGAATTATATAGTTAAATAATTTTTATTTATTTTTAATTCATTCTTTAATTAGTTAATTAATTTTAATTAATTAATTAAATAATTAATGATTAGTTAAAATGATTTAAATTATTTAGCTCAATAAATTCTATTTTAAAAAAATACATATGGGGCTACAAATACAAGGGCAATTATTTGTTTTTTTGTGATCTACAAAACATTTGCACATATTTGTTTTATATAAAAACAAAACAAAAAGAGGGCAATATCATTTTTTGCAAACCTAAGGTCAACCCAAATTGATTCTTTGCAAAATTAAGAGATGAAACAAAAGGAGCAGCAAAGTTATTTGCAAAACAAAAATCAAACAATGTAAACATTGATTTTTTGCAAACTTCAAAAAGGGGCTACAAAACAAAATTTGCACAAAACTTGTTATTTTGCAAAACAAAAACACAAAGGGGGGACACCACAAATTTTTTTGTTATTTTGCAAATAAAATTCAAAACAAGGGCAAAAGAAGTGAATATCATTTTTGCAAATCAAAACTATTGCAAAAAATTTTGTAAAAAGGTGCATTTTCGGTTGAATCCGACACCTAATTGGCATTGTAAAAGGTGCATTTTCGGTTGAATCCGACACCTTCCAAAAGCATAAATTTGTGGGCATGATAAAAATGGATGTATGATGCATTTAATTCTTTGTTTTATGCATTAACATATTTGTATTGAAGCAACAATAAGACCCCAAATTTATACCCATATTTTTGTGCAATTTATTGCACAAAGTAGCGTTCGGTATTTACGGTACCTCTGGCCCACACTTATAGGTGATGTTGTCGTGCTTTGGGCTGCTGTATCTAACGCCTAATATAGCTGCAACAACAACGTCTGAGCTATTGTTCTCTAAAAAATCGTCGGGGAGAAATAAGGAAAGCCAATTTTGTTTGATATTCACTCAATTATTACCCCATTCACTACTATTGCTTGGCATAAATCCTCCAACTAAATCATCTTCCAAGTATTTAAGGGACTTGGCGCCCTACGTATGCGGAAGGTTTTTTAAGGTGTCAAGATAGTAGTGAATCCCTTTCAGTACTACTTTCGTGGTATAAAGAAAGGGGGACCAATTTGGTGATATAAGGAACCTTCACAATGGCCATTGCTAAAGCCTACTTGACAGATTCACAGCTTCTCAAAGGTCCAAATTTTGCTCCATGGAAAACAAAGATGAGAGTAATACTGCAAGTTGAAAAGATGTGGGATGTTGTGACTGGAAAAGTCAAACGTCCAACTACAATAGATGATAAACAAAAGGCATATGATGATGCTGATGCGAGAGCGGCCCTCCTTTGGCCGCGGCTGCAGCCCTCTCCAGGTCGCAGAGGCGCAGGCTGCTGCGCTCAGCTCTACACACAAGTTGTGGCCCTAGGGCTGCACGATCTGCCAGCTGTGAGAGTTGGGCCTGGCAGATGGGCCTGCGCACGGCTGGGTCTAGCAGCTCGACCTGCGTGAGCTGCTGAGTGGGCCGCAGACTGCGGTCCAATGTTTTTTTTATTTCCGCAGGGATTTCGTAGGGATCAACTGTGCGAGGGTTCTACGAAGCAACGCTCCCCTTGATTTGCCCTGCAGCTGAACAAAGATAGATACACGCATAGGGATTTCCAGGCGTGCTTTGCTGTGGGCTACACCCAATCTGCCTGTGCGTAGATGCCGCGCGTATTACAACCAATCTGGCTGTGCGCCGGGGCTTTGGCTCAGGTGGGGCTACAGGGGGCTGCGGGCTTCGGGCTGTGGTTCTACAATCACGGCTGCAGGCAGTCGTGTGGGCTGCACCCTGTGGCTTGGGGTGGCTGCGGCCAGCAGAATCTCTGCGCAGCAAACAGGGGCTTCAGATCCCCTATTTTTGTTTTAACAGGACAAGAATGTTTTTCAACAGGGAATTAGGGATTCTAAACAAGGCCAATTGAGCCTCTGTTTTTCTTAATCTCTTTCATAGAGAATTCTCACAGTATTGCAATGAGACGACAAATTTGTCCATCAACTGCAAAAATTTCAGCTCCTCTAGCCAGCTGCAGGCTCGCCAAGATGAGCGCACAATCAGCTAGCAAGGACACAAAATGACACAGGTTTCATCGATCAAAAACGCTCTGATACCATGTTGGAAATCACAATCGGTTCATTTATTTCATTATTATTGCACACTATTAAATACAACTTATTGGCTAAGATTAGCCTACAACAATAACCCTCAAATAGGTAGATGGTTACAACCATATCAGATCTGCCTATACGTGAGGTTATCTATTATCCAAAATAATGTGATATTTCTCTAACAACAAGGTGGAGTGTTATTGCCCCAAAGATGTGGAATCAAATGCAACGCCAAGGAATTGAATGAGAAGGAAGTAGACCAATCAGCAAACACGAGAACTGATGATCAAGCAAATTGTGCTAGAGCCTAATTTTCCTGCCCAAAGAAACACATATGTGGTTCCCAAAAAACACAATGTTCTGCCCAATTCAGTGAATGTGTTTTGATGTGGCGAGGAACATAAGTGAACGAGTTAAGAAAGACAGAAATGCTAGAAAAGGCAAAACAACCAATTGACCAAGCACTTTTTTCAAACCCCTTGAAGTTAGGAGCTTATGACATGTGATTAACGAGCTCCAAGGGCCACAAAAAAGTGATGAAGAGTAAGTATATAACATGCTTGGTTGGTCCATCATGATTCTTGAAGAAGTGCAGCTAAGGCATTTGAGAAATTAACCATGTAAACAAACAAACCTAGGTGTTGACAAACCTACCAAACCCAATACACTTGCGCAGATCAAGTGTTTGTAACAACATATGCACTTGAAGATAGAATAGTTGTTGTGTGAAAGTGAGCAACTAAACCAGCATATGTATCATAGTTATGTTCAACAATTTTGATTTGTTCGAGACTAGGTGTTGACAAACCTACCAAACCCAGAACACTTGTGCAGATCAGTTGTTTGTAACAACATATGCACTTGAAGATAGAATAGTTGTTGTGTGAAAGTGAGCAACTAAACCAGCATATGTATCATAATTATGTTCGAAAATTTTGATTTGTTCTCCTTAAACTTTGGTCTCCCAGAATTTTAAGGAGAGCAAGTCATGTAAAAGATATATATTGGAGACAAAGCTCCATGCTATGTAACTAGTGATTTTTGAAAGTAATTGTGAAGTATTTTCTTGTGTGCAATATTGTGAGCATTATTGTGTGTGATTATTTGATCTTGGAGAATTTTATCTGTGTGATAATCTGGCATAATTGCCCTCAGTGGTATCAAATCCACCTTGGTTCAAGTACCATTTTGAGAGAGATATTGAGAAGGAGAAGATTATTGAGAGAAGGATTGCTAAAGAGAAAAGATTGGAAGCTGAAAATTAGAGATCTGCGGAAAGGAAGATTTGCTGGAGGAGAGTTGCTGAAAATTACTGGATCTTTGGAGGAATATTGCAGAGAAGAGAACATTGAAGGAGGACTGGAAAAGAGAACGCAGAAAGAGGACTAGAGAAGAGTGAATAAAGAAGATTGAACAAAAGAAAGGAAAAGATTGGAGGCTGATGTGAGAAAGGAGATTGGAGATTGCTGACGAACGTGAGAATTCAGAGGACATGTGATGATAAGAAAGACTGCAGCTGATTAGTGATAAGCCAAAGAGGAGGAGAAATTATTGAGAGGACTGCTGGAGAGAAAAGATTGGAAGCTGAAGATTAGAGATCTGCGGAAAGGAATATTTGCTGGAGGAGAGTTGCTGGAAATTACTGGAGCTTTGGAGGAATGTTGCAGAAAAAAGAACGTTGAAGAAATGGAGAAGAGAATGCAGAAAGAGGACAAGAGAAGAGTGAATAAGGAAGATTGGACAAAGAAAGGATAATATTGAAGGCTGATGTGAGAAAGGAGATTGGAGATTGCTGACGAATGTGAGAATTCAGAGGACATGTGAGGATAAGAAAGACTGCAGCTGATTAGTGATACGCCGAGGAGGAGAATATTAATGAGAGAAGGATTGCTGAAGAGAAAAGATTGGAAGCTGAAGATTAGAGATCTACGGAAAGGAAGATTTGCTGGAGGAGAGTTGTTGGAAATTACTGGAGCTTTGGAGGAATATTGCAGAGAAGAGAACTTTCGAAGATTGGAGAAGAGAATGCAGAAAGAGGACTAGAGAAGAGTGAATAAGGAAGATTGGACAAAGAAAGGAGAAGATTGGAGGCTGACATGAGAAAGGAGATTGGAGATTGCTGACGAACGTGAGAATTCAGAGGACGTGTGAGGATAAGAAAGACTGCAGCTGATTAGTGATAGGCCGAAGAAGGAAGAACATTGGAACTGCCTGAACATGAGAAATTAAAGGTGAGAAGCAAGACGTGACACCGGACATGTGACGCCGGACAAGAACGCCAAGCAGTGTAGATCGAAACCAAGAACGAGCACCTGAAATTGGAATCTGTGAAGAAACAGAGCCGAAAGTGTTATTTGAAAATTGGAATACTAGAGAGCATAATTTCATCCGAGCATGTGCAGACGTGGTGGCAGAAAGACAGCATGAAAGTAGAGAGTAACATCTTAGCTTGGAACGTGTGAATTTAGCATAACACATGTTTTGGACACCCTCCAAGCACAACGTGGCACTAGACTGTGAGGTAAATCTTTGATTTCTGTGATTATTAAAGGAAGGGCCCATTTTTATTCGGAAGGCATAAGTTATTTCATTAATTATTAAAGCATTTGGAGAGATAAGCAAATTAAAAGGAATTGGTGGGAGGCATAAGGAAACTGAATAATTGTTTTGAAGAATGTTTGATTTATTGAAATTTGAAATTGGGAAATTGAAAATTGAAATTGGGGACCGGGAGACATAAGTGAATTTTGAAATTTGAAATTTGATGTTTTGGAAAAATGATGAATGATTTGAAGATTGAAATTTGAAATTTATATTGAAGATTGAGGTAATTGGAGTTTGGATTAAGTTAAAGTTTGAAAGTGAAATTGTGAAATTAAAATTTAATAGTAAAAAGTGAATTGAATTTGAAAGAAGAAGAAGATTCATTGAAGTAAAGCTGAATTAAAATTGAACGATTGAGAGAGAATTGAAGAGAACTTGGTTTGTACAAGATCATCATGGAGGAATTTATTCAAAGTACATATTTAGAGGATAGTGAAAAAATGTTGGAAAATTTAAAACATTGCACACAAAGTATGACAGAAAATGCTGGAAAACAAAAAGATAGAAAATTAAAGAGGGTTTTACAAACAATTTTCAAAGAAGCCAAAAATGAATAATTTGTAACACTTGCATTTTATCTAAGCATAAAACTGACTGAAGCAAATGAAGACTCTAAAAATACTATTACTATACCTATTGCTATAGGGAAGATAGCATATATGGCATCACTTTGTTTAGAAGTTCAAGGGCAAAGCCGAGGAACAGAATTGTTGAATATCAAATACTCTTATCAAGAATTTAATCACAAGGAGGACTTGAACATTAAAAAGAAAGGTGCAAAAGACATGAAGTCATCAAATGATAACACGAATCACGATAAGCATTCAAATGGTAATGAATGTGAAAATAGTGAATCTTTATATTCTACATCTGATAACAAATCAGAGTGGAAACAATATTGATGAAGGATATGAATCGTATTATTGTGATGATTTATTGAAAAATGTAACAGGAACAAGTAAGAACTCAAAGAAACAAAAGAAAAAGACCAAGGCCAAGAAAAAGAAGAACAAAGACAAGGGCAGAAGAAAAAAAACAAGAAATTGAAGGTCAAAAGCCTTTACACCAAAAAATGTAATACGGGAGGGGTGTTGGAGATATTACATTATTTGGTACATTGAAGTACCTTTGAGTATTATTGTAAATATTAGATTAGGAAGTGTGTATGTGTCAAAGTGTGAAGAGTGTTATGTGTTATGTAATAAATTGTGAAAAGCGTCAAGAGTACAAGTGTAAGGTGTGCAAGTGTGAGGTGAGTTATAAGTGTGCAAAGTGTCAGGTGTGAAAGTGAAGAGTCATACATGTTAGGTGTCAAGTATGAAAGTGAAGAGTCATGAGATGTGTTGAGGAGAGCAAAAGTCATGTAAAAGATATATATTGCAAACAAATCTCCATGCTATGTAACTAGTGATTTTTGAATGTAATAGTGAATTATTTTCTTGTGTGCAATATTGTGAGCATTATTGTGTGTGATTATTTGATCCTCAAGAGATTTACCTATGTGATAATCTGGCATAATTGCCATCATATATGTATATATATATATAGAGAGAGAGAGAGAAAGAGAGATTATTATGATATATGAATGATTGTGCTTAAATTCAAAATAGAAATTATGGATGTGGATGCAGTAACTATATAACTAATATAACCGAATGGCATGAGCTCAACCGGTTAAATTCCTTGACCTTCAAGGAGGAAACCTAAGTTCAAATCTTGCCCAGCAATATACGCATAATTGTCAAGCTGTTGTAATACCACTATGTGGTCATAATGTAACACAGGTGGGGCCCGTTTCAATTCCATATAACCAATTTAAAAAAATAAAAACTAATATATATATATAAAGAGAGAGGGGGGGAGGGGAGTCATTTTGATATATGAATGATTGTGCTTAAATTTGTCATGCAAAAGAACTATTTTCACAGTACAAAGGCAAGTTTTCAATTTGTCTCAACACTATGGTAATACCACTATGTGATTTGTTGAAATACCGCAACAATACAATTATGATGTAATATGGATAAGGTCCGTTTCAAACCCATATAGCCACTATATTAAATAGATAGATAGAGACATCAATTCCAAGCTCATATCAAAATGTATTTGATTAAATAGCAATATCTATCCCTATTTGCTAATTCAAAAATGCAAACCAAAATTGCACACACTATCCACTTGTAGAGTAGATGTGTTACAAGAAAATGCAATGTTATAGCCTCATATCTCTTCTCAGAAATTGCTTGCACTGTACTGTATTTTTTGAGGAATAAAATCATTCTGTTATTTTGCTTATATATGTCTGTGTTCTGATTTGTTATATTCTATTATTTTTGAATTGCACTCTTTCATGATCTTCCTTGACTCGAAATTCTGAGTTTTGGATCAGTCAAAATTCTGAGTTTCAGATCAACATTGTGCTTCAGTGGTTTTCGCAATTTTTTTCAGCCAATCTTTGCAACACTGATTGGCCTCAGTGAATTGAACCTAACTATTAAAGCAACTAACAGAAATATAGGAATATTTACGTGTTTGTTAAATGCATTCACAATATTTATAAGATTGTTCATTAAGAAAGTAACTTTAAAAACAAATTCACTGAGGACAAATAAGATAGTAGAACATAATTGTGTTTGCTTCTTCCCACAGATAAAATGGCAGAAGGTATGCTTTAAGTAGATAAAAAGAGTCATCACACAGAAAGAATCATGAAAGCCACTATAAAATAATTACATTTAAATGCTTTTCCCTGCACATAATCTGACGCAAAGTAAACCCTGTGTTAAAAAGTAATTATATATAATGCTTCTCACATTGCAAATATCGTTACAGATAGATTTGCTGCATAACAAAAAGAAGGAATGTGACCAAGGCTATATTACCATTCCTGTAAAGCTTGTCATAAGCAAGTTCTTTCTTCCCTGCTTATCCATCAAGGTAGAGGCAACAGCTGTACCTGCAGTGTTCAGGATACAATCTAATTAAAAGAATATATCTAATATGCTTAATAAACAACGCATACAATTTTCACTAAGCAAAGAAGATTCAGAAGTCCAGACTAACCAAGGACATTTGAAGCACCCACAAGAGCACTTGCTGCAACATCAGAGGTAATGCTAGCACTCCTAAAGACAGATGTGGAGTAGTAAACAATTGCATTTATACCAGCCAGTTGCTGAAAGAAGAAGAGTGCTACTCCAATGCTAACCACTGCAATCCAGAAATATAAAAAATCCCAATTAAATACATTCTCTTGCCTTCAGCGTTTAGTCTGACTGACATCATACACTGATAATCTACTTATCAAAGATATCAAATACTGATGATGGCATTACGCAATAGTAAAGAACATAAGGCCTCAACTAAATGAACACCTTAATATTTCATCTTTCAGTTGAATCCTAACTTGTACAGAGTACATAAAGTACACGCAACCAAAAGATGAACATATACCTTTCCAGTAACGTTTACTGAAGAGATCAAACCAACCAGCATCCTCTTCTACAGAGCCTGTGCTGCTTGCTCTCAATTCAACCATAACTTCTTCAACCTTTCCTTTACCCCAAAGTTTCTTAATTGCAGATTCAGCTTCAGCCATTTTGCCTTGCTGAGAAGTTGACAAATCAAATATTGTAATTTTCGTTAAAACTTTTAAAAGAACAGATCTCATCATGACCCTTGAAATCATTAATACATCTTGCATGAAGCATCAGACCTTGAAAAGCCAACGAGGACTTTCAGGAGCGAATATCATTCCCAGTGCCATAAGCACTGCAGGCACAGTAGCAATGGTAAACATGCTCCGCCACCTGAGTTTCAAAACAAACAAATAACACTTATGTATAGAATGATTCCCTAACAAGTACTGGAATTAAAAAAACGATACGACATAAATCAATGCTCAATATATAAGAGAAGTACCATATTGGGTTTCCAGCCAGGGGTAATCCTGCCACTAAAGCAAGCAATATACCAATACAGATAAAAAGTTGATTCACTGTTCCAAGTGCACCACGGATCTCAGTAGGTGATATCTGCAAATAAATTGGTCAAACATCAAATGATATTGACTACAGTGTTATTGACCAGGAAAGTGTTTAAAAGTCCAAAATGTTGTCAAATATAAAACTACGAACTGAGAAGCGTAAGACTCTAGTTAAAAATATGACAATTGTCTAACACTTTATGATCATACAACAAAGAATCCATACCTCTGACACATAAAGAGGCACTAAAGAGGAAGAGATGCCAATCCCAATACCAGCAAGTAACCGACCAATAATCATTGCCTGTACATTTTGTGCCGTGGCACTGATCAACACAAATTTGTCTCTCATGTAAGCAAAGATGTCCAATTTCTCTATTTTTAAATTCCAAATGTCAGTAACAAAACCAAACTGAATAACAAGTAACAGCAAAAATCAAACTATGTTAAACCTTAAGAAAGCACCAATTATGAGAGGCAGGGCATCAAGTTGAAATGTTTTCTTTCGGCCAAGTTTATCAGCCAATGCGCCTCCTGTAAACGATCCAACAGTAGCACCTGCAAGTGTTGAACTGACCACCCATCCTGAAAATTACAATTATTAATTAAAATGTCATTAGATTCTCAGACCTTAAATATGATATTTTTTACTTTATGAAAATGTTCTCAGACAGCACCAAAGCATAGCCCCTCCCAAATATATATTTTATGTTGAATAACAAGACAAAAAGAATGTGGAAATACATACCTTGTAAAACTGTATTTTCGGCAAATCCAAGATCCTTTGCAAGATATTCAAGTGCCCCATTAACTACACTGTAATCCAAAATAAATCAACATCAAGAACCATATGTTATCTGGTTACCTGAATCTGGGCCTAATTTGTTTTTGTTAATAAAGAGTTAGAATAATAGTCTGTTTTAACAGAATCGTAAAGGAACCACAGACTTACATGTCGAATAAACCACTTCTTCTACCCAGTGCCAATGGAAAAAGTATTCAAAGAAACTCAATAAAAGTTCTAAGAAAGCATGTTCTCTAAAATTCCAATTTAGATGTAGCTGAGACATATTCACACTCGAGCATTTTTATTTTTTGCATTGTAGTCAGAACATACCCAAGATGATAACCAAATAGAATGGCTCCCAAACATGCAACGCCAACATATGGCAAAACTGTTCCAGAAGATGAAGTCAAAGGTTTTTCAGAGCCTGTTGACTCCAAATCTCCATCTGCATATCTCCAGAATATTCCAATGTTAATGTTTACATTCAGTTAAGTAATCTCTATACACCTACAAACCTTAGCTAAAGAAAAGCAATAAAATTTGATCAAAAATAAGTGACACACAATCTGAGACAAGTAAAAATACAACATGAAGAACAATGAAAGAGAGCATGTGCCACTATATTCAAGCACCTTTTAAGAACTTCCAGGGTAAGTTAAACTTCCTATTAAGCTTTTTCTAAACTTAACTGCCTTTATACCACCCCTCGTTACTTTGCAAAGATGTGAATTTCACAAGAAATGACCATTCACTCTATTGGTGTTGGCAGCTAGCTTTTGCAAAATCATGTTCTAAGATCATTTTCTTTACACACTGGTAAGTTCTGGTAAAGAATTGAGGCTTCGCTATCAGCCTAAGCTTTAGAGAGTTGAAGACAGGGTCAGGATGACCTTACGAGGCCAAGGAAATTTCTTTGACGCACTACCAATGGCTGAACCCTGTTTCATAATGGCTGCCTTAATCTCAGGAAACTTAAAATTATACTAAAAAGTGAAACTTATAATTATGCTAAAAAGTGATCCATCAAGGTGTTTGGCATGGTTGCTTTAATCTCAGGAAACTTAAAATTATACTGAAAGGTGATTCATCAATGAGTTTAGCCAAGTAACCCATCTATTTATGTTAAAAAATTTCCATTCTACATTTTGTTTTTTAACTAACTCTAGACAAACTGCAGAAGCCATTTTCCATCATAAAAATAATTAAAATGTTTTACTAGGAGTAATTTTAATACTTCAACATTAATTCAGAGGCACTTGTGTTCAAGGGAAAAAAAAAAAAAAGGTGTTATTTTCAGCTGTTGATTTGACTATCATTTGCTCCAACGGTTACTATTATAGTGGTTCCTTCTGTTGAAAAGACTAATATTTTGCACCTAGAACATGTTCAAGGAGTTTCCTTTTGTCAAAAACACTTCTTCAACATTGTACATGCAGAATCTGCCCACGGCCTACATTATAGCGACTTGTCAACAATCCAAAGTTTTAGCTGCACATCCGTTCTGTGAAATAATGAGAGGAAATGGCTAAAGTTTGTAGAGACAGATGTAATAACAAGAAGCCATTCCAGCATCAGTTATGCTCACACACACTCAGACAACAAAGTTGGAAATTACTGGTTATGGTTATAGAAAATTTTGAAATTACTGGCTAAGGTTATAGAAAAGTTTGAAATTACTGGCTAAGGTTATAGAAAAGTTTGAAATTACTGGATTACAAGAGAATGTCATACAACATCACAATGTGATAGGGAGAAAAATGGGAAAGGAAAGATATTAAGGCTCTAGTTCAGATTTGTTGGGTTATTTCTCTGATAGCAAATTGAAAGGATCTTGCAGATTAAATGAAAAATACAATAATATTGTAGGACAAAAGATATTATTGAATATAATCTTATCATTTAAAAACATTAAATCAAATATTGGGATCAGATGCAAAAGCACTGCACAACCTTGTTATTAAATCATTATAAGTTTATTACACAATCTGCTGCTGGATTGCCATATTTTTCATAGAAAGGAAGATGATTGATCAAAGATTGGATAATCCTATGTGCTTAATGTAAAAAGCATATGCAAGAGTTGTTTACAAAAGAAGAAAAGAAGTTAGAAAAAATAGTAGAGCAATTGTAAAAATAGAAAGGTAGTTAGAAAAATAAAATAAAATAAAGATGAAAATTTTTAAAGATGAGCTCAAAATCAAATGACATGAGCTCAAGTGGTTAATAATGTGGACTTTCAGTGCAGAGATCCACATTCAAATCTTGTTAAGCAATATATGCATAACTGCAAAAATACCATCGTGTAGCTTGTTGATATACATAGTAACATAGTGATAATGCAATACGACTGGGGCCTATTTCAATCCCATATAAACAATTTAAAAAAAATAGTGCAAAAATAAGAAGACAGTTGTAAAAATACAAAAGAATAACTAGATGGTTAAGAAAAGCTATTATTAGCACTGTAATGATTTTATATATTAATGTATCTGCCACCAATTGATTCATCTATCCATCCTCTAGGTGGATCATCCACCATGCACATCATCCACAGTTGAATTAAATTGTATGGAGTTGTATGGCAGGAAAGCCTATCACAAAGATTATCAATTCAATGAAATAATTTGAAATAATTAGACATTGATCCACTCAATAGATGATTCAATTGATGGGGGCTATAGTGCCAATAATAACTTACTTGACGCCTAACTCATTTTTTAACTTCGTTGTAGTTGTCTTTTTAGTTTTTGCAAATACCTTTTTTTTAATTCCCAAACTACATTTCTTGTTCTCTAAGAAAGCTCTTACATAATTTAGATATACTTTTTCTATTAGGCATTATTTTTATCAACATTTTCCCCTTCAACACTTAATGGTTGAACTGCTAATTGCTTGAAAAAATCTTTGTAAAAATTTTAACAGCTCATCCAACTATTGGATATGAGGCTCGCACAATTGTGCATACTAGGTTCTTCTTCTTCAACGTGGATGCCAACCCGTAACCGAACAGGAAGTGCCCTTATGATAGCTTTGTCCATTTTACCAGACTGTATGGATAACCGATCACTGCAGCTGTCAGGTATGATAGGGCAGACTATTTCATACGAGGTTCATACGAGGTTCAATAGGTTGTCTGCTGCTCAAATCCTATTCCACTACAGCTGCTCCACATCTACTTCCCTCTACTCTCAAACAATTTGATAGTCCCCATTTTGATCTTGGGGACTATTTGTGCTGTTGCTTCCTTCTTCAAATTTATAACCTGCTCTCATACCATGTTAAAGATATGTACCAGGTAAAACTCAAACATAGGTCCTTGCTGCATTGGGATTGCTCTACCACTAAGGTTTGGTAACTTCCTTGGACTAGCCTACAGTTTTGGAGTGGGACATTTCTTGAACACTAAAATATAGCTCATTTCTGAAACACCCCCCTTCAGACACATTGCTGGTGCTTGAAGCTCCTGGCTCAAGCTTTGATACAAATTGTTGGAGGTGCATCTATAGCTACTTAGTTGTGTGTGAAACAATGTCTTACCTTTAGGGAATGCTGGTGCCCCACATTTTACATAGGGTTAGTAGCTTTCCCATTATTGCTATGGACAGACAGACTCTAAATTTCAACTATCAGCAGAGTGGTACCAATTCAAAACTCTTACTAATTCCAAAGAAGAAAAGAGCAATGGTACATCAAAATTGTTGAAGAAGCATGGACTGACTAGCTCCAAGCGCTCTACAATCAAGATGTAGACTTATCCTGGCTTTGATACCATCAAGATGTCGACTTATCCTGGCTTTGATACCATGTTGAAAAGGCATGGACCCTCTAGGACTCGAACCCAAAATTTGTGAATGGACACAATTCACAATAAAGATAACTGATTAATAAGCATGTAAATTCTCCAAGATAAAAAATGCACTCATGCGATTGAGATTTATGCAGCAATGCATGTAAGGTCATAATAGTTCCATGTTGCTAGCATTTGGAAAATGGCAAAAACCATTGGACCAGCATAGGTCCTTCACATATTTTTTATGCCATGGATTTTGCTGAAAAATAAAAATATGCATACAAATGTTAATGCCATCTGTTTTGGTTATGCCCCAGCTCTATTGTAGCGTTAATCTAGTGAATTTGTGGTCGTCTATATATTGCCTTATCAACCTTATAGAACCAAAGCAGCCTAGGATATTACAACTCTAAGTCATTGCAATCCATCGAAGTTGTATGGCATGGCAAAAAGGCCCATTCACTACCCGATAACTACGTCTGACCACTCATTTTATCGTGGAACGATAAGGGATAAAATCCAAAGAACTTGGTCAGATAAAAGAAAATAAAACAATACGCTTGAATCAGCTCCATCTCCGTAAAAGAGATGACTTCACTTTTCTTCATGGAAAAATAAGGGAAACACCCTAGACGTAGTAAGCATGTGTTTATTTTGCTAAAATTTCGAAATTTTTAAATTTGAGTTAAAATATCAGTTTTGCAACTACTTAAATTGTATAAAGTTAATGATAAATGTAATTTAACCACTTGCAAAACTGAAATTACAGCACTCAAACTTAAAAATTTTAAATTTCAAGATTTTAACAAAATAAACACCTGCCCGGAACGCTGCCATCTGCTACAAGTTAAGTCAATTCTTTCCTAGACAATTTGCTGGACAAAAATTACTAATAGCAAAGGCAATGGAATTCTCTCTCTCTCTCTCGGGAAAACAAAACAAAAAGATATTTCTTTTACTTGTGGAAGATTTGCCAGACAAAAACTTATCAGTAGCTTGTATCGAATATTCTTGTCTAAGAGGAAAGAATTCTGTCTTTTCTTTGAGGCGAAAAAACTGAAAAAATACCAGGCCGTTGATGGTAAGGAAAAGGTAGAACTGGCAGCGAGTGGATTGTGATTATATGCAAAGCCATAGGCAAACGCATTCAACACCTAATTCGGGCCATAATATCTAATTCGAGATAATATCCAATTCCTGTCATTTACCACAAAGGATTAACCACAAAGTAACAAAGTCAAACATGCCGTCGAATATTTCATGTACGTTTCACTTCAATTGACCTTCTTAACAACTCAAGCCAAAGTTCAAGAACGCAAACCTAAAGCAAAATTATCCCCGGCCTCTTCCAGATCTTCACGAAGAAATATACATTTTTACCAAACTGGAAAGAGTTTGAATCCCGCTAAACGCCCTTTGCCCATGTACTACCAAAATAGCCGAAAAAATGCCTAAGGAAGTCATAGAAAAACGTTATTTTTGATCGACAACCACCAAATTTGGCAGACTCGAGAGACAACTAGCGTGAACGCCAGCCTAACTCGTGGTTTGGCAAGATCTCAACGATCGCCGCACAAATCTTTACCAAACCTAACAATGCATGATCGACATTTCACGTCAGAGTAAAAGGATCGAAAGATCGGAAATAAAAAATCCAAAAGATCGGATAAAAGAATACGAAAAATGGAAGATCTTTTTTTCTTTTCCCCGCTACGTACCATAAGCCTTGGCCCGTATTGTACGAGAACTACCGCGCTTGCTCGGTAAGAACTCCGTGTCCATTCTTTTCCAGCACATTTCCCGTCCCCAACCAGAAGAAAAAGAAGATCCCATGCATACTCTTTCCTTCACCAAATTTAGAGGCTTCTTCACCGCCGCCAAATTTAACGGCCTGCGCGCGACCCGGCTGCTAATGTTTCCCAATCCCCTGCGCCCTTCCAGAGGTGCGAAAGCCTTGCTTCCTGCGATGGCCTGCATTTTTTTTTTAGTTTTCTCTATGCTTTTTTTTTCCTGCAAATACGTAGCCTCCGCCAAATTTAGAGACCGTTAAAAGCCACCACAAATTAAACACATATACTGAAATTAACGTTTAATGCAGCACCCATTCATACCAGAGAGATGTTTGTTTAAGCGGAAGAAATCGAGTGAATTTCGCTTGGATTTCTAAGCCTAAAATTCAGATTTATGTCCGACCAACTTAGAGCGTCGCCGGCGGGCCCACAGCACTTCACGGCGCCGGAAAGTTCAGCAGTAAGGTAGGGTTAAAAAGTACGAAGATCTCTGAACTTTGGCGCAGACTATAACATTTCTGACAGTGAAATTTTGCTCAGAAAATAACCCCCGAAAACTGAATACGTTATTGTTTGTTACCGCGGTAAAAGAGTAAAGCGGGGCTTAGGGCTTACTATTTTTAGCGAAGGATGGAGTTTAGGGGTGAAACGGCGCTAGATTTGGTGCCGAATTGGACACTTATGGTGACGGGAGGGTGGTTTGATGGGCAGCACGTGGTTGTTAGCGGTGGGCCCCGTGTACCAAACCGGGAACCGGTTAGGGATTTCTCTGCCGGTTACCGGTCGCCTTCCGGGAAGATCGAAGCTCGGGCTTGGCTCGCTGTTGTCCGTTGGATTTGCAGGGGACTTTAGCGGGTGGCCCTTCGATTGGGCGATGACGTGGACGGACGTCCACGTTTGACCTGCTATGGGCCGGGGGAGTTGTTCCCTTAGTGGTGGTGGGCCCCGGAAAGGGGAATGGATGATTATCTCTTTTCTTCCGTACATATCCATGGGTCGCAGGGGATTCTTGCTATTTGTGCGGCTTGGATTGCCTTCTGAAATTTTTAAAGAGCGGGCGGAGGTCACCACGTGACCTCAGGCCCTGGTTTTGACTATGCATGTCCGGTTTCGTTTGGCGTTGATGTATACCGGGGGCCTAATTAGAGTCTGAACTTACAGATTTCAACTCGTTTTTTCTTACTTATTTCGGTACACCCTCGTGATCTGGGCCTTATTTTACTCGCCCTGCTAGATTTGGCAAAGTTTATCGTGCTTTTGCTAGGGAATCAATGAATTTGAAGGAACATTGACTTTATTGAGAATAGAGATTATGGATAAGATTATTATTTATATTATATTTTATAGATATAATCATTTATAATGAAAAAGTTTTTTTTAAGTTGAAAGTTAAATTTATTAATAAGAAATTAATATATATTATACTAGTTAAACCTTAAACTTTTAAAAACAAATCGTGGTTTGAGTGTTAGGGATTTGGAAAGTTTGTTTACCCTAAATTATAAACGTAAAGGTTCGTAAACAAAATTATTCACGATTGAAAGAAGTAAACGTAAAGGTTCGTAAACAAAATTATTCACGATTGAAAGAAGTAAACGAAAAGGTTCGTTGTCTAAGTTAAATTATCAATCATTAAGTGGAATGGTTATAATGAAAGACGGCGAAAATTAACACCAAACCATATAAATGCTATGATCTTACTGATTTTTGTACTACGATCCAAAACAAAAATATATATATATGTTTTTTGTGGGTCTTTTACCTTTCCTATTGATTCCATGCTTAGTGGAGATATGCGAACCTAAAAGGGAGATCTCTGTGCAAAGCTATTCTTTCCTCCACCAATTGTTTTCTGAAATCTTTATGCAAAGTATTTAAAAGAAAAAATTAATTTCTGCCTCTTGATGCGAGCAGTTCCTGCGGTGGGATTTGTTTCCATGGTTGGAGAAGGCAAAGTTTTGGACAAGTTGATGATATGTATTCACTCAAGTTTGGACGATTTTCTTTTCTACATTTCTTGGAACTAATTGAATCCCCCACCATCCTCAGCCAAAAGGTTATGATGGACTTTGTTTTTTTTTTCTTACCTTAAATTTTAAAGGTACCTTAAAGTTTAAAAAGTAAATATGTTGATAGAGTTGAATTTAATAGAAGAGATTTATGGGACCTCAGTATGGTGTAAGAGAAAAGAATGATAATAAGTTATTTTAAAACTTGTCCTCGATATTTCTTTATTTTTCAACCTTAAAAAAAAAATTATTTAATTAAAAAAAAATTTATTATTTTTTTAAATGTCCTTAAAATATTTAAGTTTTAAAAGTTTTTTAGTTTCATAAATTTAATTAAAATTATTTTAAAGAATAGTTTTGACAACGGTTAAGATTTTGAATTCTTCAAGGTATGGTTATACACTATGCTTTGATAATTTAAGTATAATTAGATAATTATAATTAAGTTAACATCTTCTGGATTGGCACTTTCTTATCAAAGTTTTGAGGTAATTTGGTTTCTCTCAAGATTGGATGGACTGGATTATGGGTTGTATCTCTTTAGTATCCTACTTAGTTCTTATCAATGGTAGGTCTTCACAACTGTTCTTAGCTTCTAAGCTTCTAGAGGTATTTGGCAAGGTGATCCCTTCCCCCCTTATTTATTCTTCATTCTTGTTGAATGCTTGGGTAAGACTATAACCAAAAATGGAGATAAGAAAACTTTTGAAGGAGTTACCATTGCTCATGGAGCTAGGCCTATCTCTCATCTTTAATCTGTTGATGATTCTACTCTGTTAGGTAAAGCTACAATTGAGGAAGCTTTTAAAATTAAGCAAATCATTAGTTGTTTTTCTAAGGTTATCAGGCAATTGATCAATGAAGACAAGTCTAAAGTCATTTTCTTTCACTACTCTACCAGACAAGAATCCATGGTCTTGGATAAATTAAGATATAAGAAGACCTCCCTTTTGATCACTTATTTAGGCATCCCTATCAATACTCAAAGACAAAAAAATAAAGACTGGAATTGGTTGTTGGACAAAGTTAAGAAGAAAATTAGAAAGTGGACCAATAGGTGGCTTTCTTTTGGGGGCAGAATTACCTTGGTAAAATTTGTCCTTCAAGTTATACATATTTTTGTTTCTACCGTGTTGAATATCCCAAAGGTTGTTCTTCGAGAATTAGATCAAATTAATCATCGTTTCCTTTGGAGTGGTACTAAGGAGAAAAGAAAATGGGCCTTGGTGAAATGGGATACTTTATGTCTTCCTAAGAATGAAGGGGGTTAGGATTTCGATTTGCTATTAATAACAATAAAGCTTTAGCTACTAAATTGTGTTGAAGGATATTACATAACCCCAATGCTCTTTGGATCAATAATCTTCGTGCTAAATATGCTAAGAACAAAAGTCCTGAAGACCTTGTTTGCTATCAGTTGCCTATCAAAGGTTCTCCCATTTTAGCAGTTCTCAAGACTGGTGAGGATTTGATAAAGAAAAAATTATTTTGGATCATTCATAATGGTCAATAGGTAAATTTTTGGATAGATTCTTGGGATGGTCACCGACCTTTGATAACTCGGTTCTCGATTGGAGGCCTTGGATGGAGGAGCTTCACCGAGCTAATTGGATAAAGGTGGCTAATTATTATCGATACCATACTGGTAATTCAGAGGTTGGTAGATATTGGATCCCTATTGAGGATTGGCCTATTCAAATTTCATAAATTCAAAGACAAGACATCCAACGCATCCTACATATGAGATCTCTCTCTTGATCCCATGATAAAGATTGTTTTGGATGGAAAAACACTACTAAGGGTGAGTATTCAATTGCTCATGGTTATTTGGCCTTATGCCATAATAATCCTAACCAATCTTCTAACATATTTTCTCAGTTGTGGGCTCAAAAGCTCTGGCCTAAGGTGATGTTCTTTACTTGATTTGTATTGCATCGTAGGGTTCTAACTGGTGAGCAACTTATGAAATGTGGTTTTTATGGCCCTTTTAGATGTGAAATATGTGGAGAGAATGTGGAAACTCTTAGCCATCTATTTATTGAGTGTACCTTAGCCTCTGAACTATGGAGGAGAATGGCCATCTTACTTGGGTTACAATGGTCTAATTTTTTTACTTTTGAACAACTTTGGAAGGATTGGCCTAAATAGGAGGGTGTTGATCATTTCATTAGGTAGTTAGTTTGGATGGGTTCTACCATTCTACCTTGGAATATTTGGAATGAAAGGAACAACCAAATTTTCAATCAAGAAAGAAAGAATATTCACTATATCTGGAAAAAGACCATTTCTAACTTAGTTGAATTAGTCCAACAGCTCCTTAATCACCCCCAAAAATCCCACCAAGGATGGGATCAAGTGATGCAAATATTGAAGAATAACTCTTCTAAGGGCAACCAACTTAAAGGGGATATGAGTAATTGCAAGATGGGTAAAACAAGGAATTGGCAGCCTCCTCCTAAGAATTATGGAAAAGTCAATACCAATGGAGCCTCTAGGGGGAACCCTGGACAAGTTAGTGTAGGAGGAATTGGTAGACTTTTAGATGGTTCCTTGGTTTTCACTTTTGTTGAGAATTTGGGTATCCTTTCCAATAACCTTGCTAGGGTAATGGTATCCTCAAAGGCCTTCAAGAGGCTGCTAAGGTTGGATGGGAAAAGGTGTTGGTTGAATATGACTCTCAACTCATGATTAATCTTCTGAAGACTCCTTCTAAGAATCATAAGGTTGATTGGAAAAATAAAAAGAATTGTTGAGAAGATTCAATTAATCCAGATGGGCTTTTTTAAAGTTGATTACAATCATGTCGTCAGAGAAATAGGAGTGTTGATGCTTTAGCTAATTGGGCATTATAAAAAGGTGATCTTACTTGCTACAACCACCCTCCTAGATGGTGGGCTTCACAAATAAGGGAAACTCTGCTTTTTATCCTTTCTTTGGATGGCTCCAGTACTAGAGGTACCTAGTTCCTTTTTGCTTCTCTTTGGTTCGATTAAGGTATTTTAGATTTTTTTCTTTCTTTTTTTAGTTTTTCGAGGGGTGTGTTTGTTTTTGTACTATTTTGTTTTTGTGTTGTTTTTTTGTGTTTTTGTTGTTTTTTATGTTTTTGTGTTTTTTATTTCTTTTTTTGTGTGTTTTTGTTGTTTTTCATGTTTTTGTTTTTTGTGTTTTTGGTTTTTTTAAGTGTTTGTGTGTTGTTTTGTTGGTTTTCTTATGTGTTTTGTGTTTTGTTGTTATTTTTATTTTTTATTTATTTATTTATTTTGTTTTTTGTTGTTTTTATGCTTTTATGTTGTTTTTGTTTGTTTTGTGGTTTTTTTTTGTGTTTTTTGTGTGGTTTTTTTGTTGGTTTGTCTGTTTGTCTTTATTTTTGATGTTGTTGTGTTTTTTGTGTTTGTTTGTTATTATTTTTGTTGTTTAAGGCATGTTCGTTGAGTGTGTCGAAGGGGTAAGCCATGTGCGAGCCCTGGACATTTTTGGCAAAATAGATACCCCTGCCTCCTTAGAACTTACCCAAAAGTGGCATCCCATTTGGGGTGTTTTCCACAAACAAAAAAAAACATCTTCTATGAAGATCAATTTATGTGACTATTGAAACTCTAAATGAAGACATCTAAGGTTGAATTCTTCAATGGTAGGGTTATACATAACTTGAGTAGATATCTATAATCAAGTGAACAAAATCTTCTATAAAGATCATTTCATATGGTTATAGGCTTATGGCCATGATAAAAACTATTCTACGTTTACCTTTTTATTAGTTTATGCAAAGTATAGGACTATAGTTTTTAAATAAATTCATCAAGTCAACTAATTAATATTCATTTTAATTAATAAAAATTAAGAATTTTAAATAATTATTATTAAAAATTATGATTTTTTTATTTAATTATTTTTCTTGTGCACCAGTTGAATATAACATCCCAAACATATTTAATATGTACCATTTTTTTTTGTTAGTATGAGAAACCCATACGACCAACGCACAGGGCTAAGTAGTCTCCTCCCAACCATAACCCCTCGTAAAGCCGAGAGTTATGCTTATCAATAGGGAATTTAACACACACCCACCTCTTCACACACTCGTCCATGTCGCGGTTTGAACCTTGGATCTCCCAAAGAAGAGCCAAAGCTCGAACTGTTGCACTGTAATTTATTAATTTAGCTTAGATAAAGGTTGTGATTAAGTTTTTTTAAGTAAAACAAAACATAATTGATCCTTTTAGTTTATATGCATTATTTAAATTGGTACATGGGTGGAATACATTATTTAGAAATTAAGACATCCTTCCACCTTCTTTTTACAATAATTCATTTGTTCACTAGGAGGCTTTGTATTGGAGAAGAGGCCTCACCTTGCTAACATTTAGTTAGGGAGCTCTAGGGATGACCTAGCTTCAATTGTTTCAATGCTTTGGCCTTCTTTGATAACAAGAGTCCCTTGTTTTTGAGTCAGCAATTGTAGGATCCACATACCTCTTCTTTGTTCTTTGTAGTATTTCAGTCTCTAAGTTTAGGGTTTCAATTTGTTTGTTCTATTTTAAGTTCAGTTTAACAACATAACCCAAATCTCCTTATTTCAGTTTTGAGTGGGTTATCAGTTTGACATTTTAGGGTGTGCCTTTATGCCTTTGTATCACCCATATTTTTTTATTATCTGTGTAAGTATTATTCTTTCGTAATACAATGCACTTTTCAACAAAAAAATCAAGCAAACTACCATTTGATGAGCCCCGAAAACACTCATATTTTTGTATACACTCTTCATACATAATGCGACATTATTTTAATAGAAGTGTATATTTTATGCAAATTATATATATATATATATATATATATATATATATATATATATATATATATATATATATATATATATATATATATATATATATATTATATTTAATAGTAAATTATGTATGTTATCTAATATTTGTTTTTAAGTAAATTGTGTGTAGATTCAGTGATTTTTAATGCCTTTCAGCATGTTTACGTCGAGGTCCCATACGGACCTAGCACATTCTATTTTATGATAAAAAATTGAAGGTAAACATAATCGCAACAAATAAAGAAATGTTGCTAATTCTGGCACCTAACTTTCGTTTCAGTGCTCGACTCCCATTTTGACGCCCGACTTCACGTTTGGCGCCCGACTCACGTTTGGCGCCTAACTCCCGTTGAAGAAAAAGTACAAAACGACCCCTATTATCGAAAGAACAAAATAATGATTTTAGCGATGAATGCAGATGAAGTACAATGTCATAAAGTAGGTGTCATCTATTTTTAGCAAATACATAAATATCTATGTAAATTGATAAGCGTGATATCAGACGTATTCTGTTATGATAAAAGCAAAATGCTCTTAATTAAATCTGGCAACAGAGGACATTAACTGTATATTCGTTTTATCCTCACTATTCTTGTGTATTTATTGTAACAGTAAAATAAAAAATAGATTACCTCCAAATGTAATAGGGTATGGTTGCATATCTTATAAATATGCAGGCACCCTTAAGAACTAGATCCCAAATTTTCTCTGTAATTTTATGAAACTGCATATAATACAATTCATTTGAGTGTTTTATTAATTTCAAACTAGCATCCGGTGAACGAATTTACTCAGGAAAAATCTGCTAGAAGCGTGGGCCCACTCTCAATAGTATTCCTCCCACTTTTTCCTTGCTTTCTGCACTTTAAATTATTTCATGTTTTACTGTATTTTCTGCCAATTAGTGTAATTTTGTAGTTCCCTTGTTTTCCTGTAACTTTTTCAACAAGTGTGCATTTACTATTTTGTAGTTTAGTTCGATCATGTCTTTGATAAAAATAAAATAGGTTAATGGTTTGGAAAATGAACAAAAACTCCAACGCAACAACATACCCCCCCAAACCATATAATCTAAGGGACTTATCTTATTAAGGAGATTTTACAGGCATATACTGTGCACGGTTTTTCACAAGTTTACAAGTTGTCCTGGGTTGACAATTAAATGAAGGCAAAGAATTTAACCATAGAAACGTAACCAATGTTTTGCCCAATATTTTGGTACCATTGTTGGTGAAAAACCAACTATAAAATATTGTTCTAAAGAAAGTGTTTTTGAAGTAGTTTAGGTTACTTTCTACATAATGACTCCATTCTAATTTTGTATGAGTCCACCTAGAGTTAGAGGATTAGACGGTCGTTTTATCAAGAATAAAAACATTGTTTCTTTAGAAACATCTATTTCAATTATGCCAAATCTTGAAAATGATATATCCCCACCACCATCCTGTGCATTAGATTCAAAATCCACTTTTTGCATAGGATCCTTCTAAACCAGACCACCAAAATATTAGGGAAGGATCGATGGTAGGAAGAGTTCAATTTGAGGAATATTTGTTAAATATTCAACATTGGCGAGTAGTTGAAGATGAGACTATTTCAACTACTGATTTAGTAATCCTTCTAGAGGATAAAAGAAACGAATTAGAAGCCTTGAAAGTTACCCTAAAAATAGCAGGTGTAGAAACCCTATTTACAGACAAGATGGTTGATGTAGAAGAAGTATCCACTAGTTTTAACTTCCTCGTAGAAGATGTATGAGGAGACCACAAGATGAAACATATCTCTCCTGCCCACCTTCCAATATTTAGAGGATTTCAATCAAAATATCCCAACATGTTTCTCTTCAAATTTGACGTTCTATGCAGGTTGGTAGACTATAAAATCGATGCTGAGAAATTAAAGTTATTTTCCTCAACTCTTGATGATGCAACCCTGTGTTAGTTCATCAATTTAGGACATAGATAGATAACTACTTAGGATGACATAAAAAAATATTCCTAGAATAGTATCAAGACTTTGGTAGGGCACAATATTCTAAAGAAGTCTTGGATATGACACAGAAGGAAGGAGAGTCATTGGAAGAATTTTGGGATAGGTTTAGCTTTAACTTGCAAATATCTCCCCATGCAAAACTAGGAGACATGTCCTTGAGAAGTATCTTCTTAAAGGGGCTTACGAATGAGTCTTTGGATGTATTAAACATGATTTATTGATGGGACATTTATCAACACCAAATGTCTTATATTCGACAGTTATGCCAAAACTATTCAAGGAGAAAGGGTAAATTAACTTCCAAAAATATTAAACAATTAACCACAATCACCAAAATAGAAATATGAAATATGTTAGAAGATCTCAAGAGTGAGATGTTGTCATCTCTTGTGCTTCAAATGGGCACTCTTTTGCTTCAAAGAAAGAAGTATGAGAATGAGGCAGCATTAGCCTATTTTTATCCTAAATGTAGGGGAAAGCACCCAAGAAACAAATATCCTAAGTACAAAGTTAGGGTTTGCGTTGTGTGTTAAAAATATCATAAAACTATTGTGTTCGCAATTACCAAAATCTAGAGAAGATCTTGAAGTAACGGAAGCATACTTCATGGGCAACAGGAAAAATTGGTAACAGTATCCTATGTGAAACAACATGCCAATAGGAATGCCATCCTATGGGGCAACAATTTTCAGCACCAAGATCAAGCTCAACCACCCAATATGGGTTGGTGGGGACAACAACCTTGAACACATACCCCAAAGAAGAAAACCCTTATAATCCTTATCCATGGATGCAATATCAGCAGCCTAGACCACAGTGAAGAAATCCCAATGCTTGGAGCCCAACTCCACAACATGTAGGTCAAGTCCCACTACAGCCAAGTCTACCAGCTCCCCGTGCTTTGATATTTACTCAAATTCTAGCACAACCTACATGTTGTGGCTGCTCCACAACTAGCCCCAAAATTGGGGACCCACCTTTTCATTTTGATGTGTTTTGAAGTTTGATTCACTTTGAGCATCTTTCTCATTATTGCCTTCATGGTTTGATGAGTTGTGGGTCATTAGTTGAGTTGGTGAGTCCAAGGCCTATAGTTGAGGGATGTCCTCCGCAAGTCTAATATGGCCTTCCGGATTGATATCCTTTGGTTGAAGAACTTCACCATTGGATAAATTTGCTCAAATCATTGTTTGTAATATTAACTACAGATTGGGTCACCTTGGTCATACAAGTCCTTGCTTTTATTTGTCATTTTGGTTTGTTTATTTAGGAGTGCCTTGTCTGTTGTGTTGTGTTATAGATTGGTTAGTTTAGTGTGTGTTAATCTAAAGTGTGTTAAAATTAAAAAGATAATATATATATATATATATATATATATATGACAAAAAAATGAGGACTAATATAATGTAATGGATAATTTTTCTAATGTGATAAAAGAGCATCTCGAGAGCATGATATGAAGAGGGCTTTTGTGATTTAAAGTTATCAAAGTGTTGTCTTATATTCGATTCGTGATTTTTAATTTTATATTTGAAATATCTAATGAGTGTTTTATTGTGGTTTGCAGATAAAAATACAGCGCTTGGTGATGCAGATCAATTTCGCGAGGGTAGACGACGCGATATTCTTAAGGTTTGATGGAATGCGGATCGTGTGGCGCTATGGTAGTGGTCAGGTCCCAAAAGGGGCTAGCACGTACAAGGCAGCATCGATGATGGATTTTGATATGACAACTATACATGGGGTATGCATGAAAAACCCTAAGCAGCTCTGACGGACGGGCATTGATTCGAAATCCAAATTGGAAAAAATGACAAGTAGAGCGTGACTTAGCAAAACAGTGGTTGTTTCTTCGAATCACAATGACAGTATAGGCCGGAGGCATATGAAAAATGGACACCTTGGCAAGTTTGGTAGCTGACAGGACGTCGGCAAATATGACGATCAGGAAAACACAGAGATCAAGTGAATATGTAGCATATCGACGGAGGTAATGAAGGCCATTGTACAACAAGCATTAGTAAGACATGGAGAAAACAAGTATAGCATCTCATTCATTCCTTGCAAATAATGTTAACCCCCACCAACAACATCCAAGGTTTGAAGCACATGGAGGACGACAGATTTAATGGACAACGCCATGGCCGAAAACTTGTGTGGCAACAATCATATTGTCAAAACAGTGACATGGTAGCAGTAGAGGTCAAATTTCCTCAAGTTTTAAGAAAATATAAACACGACGGTTTTGTAGGTGCATGAGCGGTATTCGACGGCAAATATGACAATTGTCAGTAGTGATAGGTGACGGTACAAGGTGCAGAGCAAACTTCAGTTTGGCAATGAAAATCGACAGTAATGTTGCGTAGGGCGTTATGTTGCAGAGGAGAACAACGCATTCGGTTGAAACGATAATGAATACAGGGAAGCGCTACGTGGACACGATTCCACACAGTAAAATAGAAAATTAGTAATAAATTAATGCCATATTAGAATGTTTGGAGTCAGAGCTGGACGAATACGTTGGTGACAATGATATTGGAATCTCGTAATAGCTATGATAGTACAAAAAGATGACCAGCAAAAATAGCGTTAGGTGATTGATGGACAGCGTATGGCAGGGGGTATTAAGGTATATGTCAGAAGCAGTTACACATTGTAATCCTAGTACATGGGCAGACGTAACCCTAACCCTAAGGAAGGGACCATAAAGCCACATCGTTGCGTGTAGGGTCATTTTTGATTTTGAGGCATTTGAAAGTTGAAGGGTCGTTATAGAGGGGAGAGGTCAGATTAGTCTGCAAAATGAGAGCTATGAATCCAGACAAGAAGGATCTCAACTTGGCGGTTGTTCATAGCATCGTGAGAACCGGGAGTCACAAGGTTTATGGTTTGAAAGTTTTAAATTTTATTATAATGCAAAGTTTAGAGAATCGTTATGAAGTGCTAATGAAGGTTTTCAGACTCTATATTATAATATAAATATTAAGTTCCTTTATTATGTTGATAAAGGTATTTAAAATTTATATTATATAATATAAATAATAAGTTTTTTTATTATGTATTGATAAAGGTCTTTATAATTCATATTATATAATATAAACAGTAAATATTTTAATAAAAATATTTAAAATTTATATTATATAATATAAATAATAAAGTTCTTTATTATATTTGATAAAAGTCTTTAAACTTTTATTATGGGGACTTATGGAGTTATAGGGGGTTAATGAGTCTTGTAAAGTATTCTGCTTTGTGGCATATAGTGGACGTTTTGATTTATTTTTAAATATATGCTACAAGGGAAGTATAAGGGTTTGAAAATAACATTTTGATGTTAAAAGGGAGTTATAGGAAATGACAAAATGATGTATTTCTATTATTTTTTTATTATTTATTTAACATCACCAAGTATGGGAAGCGGAAACGAAGGAATTTTTGCATCTTTTAAAAGCCCAATAAGAGCATTGTAAAAAGGGGGGCTGAAATTGATGTAATATTCTGAGAAGCAATAGGAAAGAGCATTTTCAAATTTTGAAAGAGTAGCAAACTTTTGTGTGCAAAATCAAAAGGAGGGTTTTTTATCATAAAACAACATTTTTCGAGTCTTATCATTTCTGCATTTTAGTGACTTCTAGCCATTGTCTTATGCCATGAAATGGGTTGCAATAGGCGAAGGTCAAGATGATGCAGTTTTTTATATTTTCCTTTGAGTCTCACACTTGATTTAATGGTATTGTGCTTATGTAGCAGGTTCATTAATTCAGGTTGTTTTATGATTACCTCATAGCTTGGGATGTTGCATGGAGGAGCTTTGCTAAGCTAATTCAAGAATTTGACTTTTTCAGCTAACCAAATTTGCATTTTGATTTATTTTTGTTTAAGTTCATTTGTTTTTAAGCACGCAAATCATTCCATTCTGGTCCATCCATAATTCCATGTTCTTTTATTTCCATTCCGGTCCCTTTTCCAGAATTTCTGCTAATTTTAATTTATTTCTATTCTGGTCATTTTTTCCAGAATTTTTGCTAATTCTCTTTTATTTCCATTTTGGCCCTTTTTTCAGAATTTTTGCTAATTTCTTTTCAGTTTTACTTCTATTCTGGTCCATTTCCATAATTGTTAAGCTTTCAAGTTGTTTCTATTCTGGTCATTTTCCAGAATTTTTGCACCTCCAAACTTCATTATTTTAAATCTTCATATAAAATACATGGTTTAGGAGGGATACTAACTTGCAATATCACACTAAGTTAAGATAAGAAGTGAAAGCTAACTTTGCTAACGTTGCTAACATGCTAACTTATACTAATCACTATTAGGGTAGTGGCATCAACATAAGGAAGATAAAATGAACCCACTATCTAAAATTTACTTCATATTAAAGGCACGGGCATTAAAATGAGGTGGACAATTCCACATTTTATCATTTGAAACCTTTAAGTGAAGATAAAATACTCTACTAAGAGGGATTCAGGGTAGTACTATTAAAAAATCCTAAAAAGAAATGCTTTTGTTTTGCCTTTGCGTTAGTTAGATCTTTCAATCACTAAGCATTATTTAGAGCCAACAAAGGCCCCTTGTTTATGGTCACATGCATCATTGAATTATTTTTTGGCATTATTGTAACCCGTTAGATATTTTACCAGAACCTTGGAGAAGTTGAATGTTTGCTCATTTAGTTTCTTTTCAAGAGAGTTTTTTGTTCAATACTTTGCATGTGGTGGTATTTTGCAATTGGGTAAAACTATACACTCAACATTTTGGCGCTAGAAGGAGGGCCTTCTTTTATTCTTTGTGATTTAGTTTTTTGCTAATGCTAACATGGTCAGTTTTGGTTCAACAATATTGTGTTTGTAGGTGCAACATGTTATTCTTGATTAGTTTATGAGAAGCCTTAATAGAATAGATTTAAATTTCCCAAGCTGGACCCACCTAGACACATTACTACTAGGTCTAAAACCACTGAGGAAACTATTTTTCAAAGTATTTCTCCCAAACCTAGAAAACCGAGATACAAAATTTAGGAGATTGAAATCCTGTTCGAGCCTTTTGATACATTAGGTTTAGAGACGCTTTGCCAAGATTTGGAAAGGCTAGCTCTCAGACCTCTGAATCTGAATAACTTTAGTGGGTGTGCACCCATTAGTTCCACCACAAGAGCTACATTAAGTGTACCCATCTCCGTCATCCCGAGTGTGTCAACTGCTTTGGTAAGGTCATTACCTTTGGTTAATATGGCCCAATAATAGCAACAACAACAACTAGTTCCCTAGTTTGGTACCCAAAGTTCTTCGTTAAGTATACCTAGGGATGTCCATGACATACCTAGGCACCTTGAGAGGTCTATCCCTAATTTTTTCCATGATGGTCCCATTTTAGCTGAAGAGCACGTTCAAATTTACAAGGACCATATGATTAGGCAAGGAGTCAGTCATGAAGACGTCGCTTGTCAACCCTTCCCTAATAGCTTTGACCAAATGGCTCATGAGTGGTATAGGAATCTTCCCGCAAGGTCCATTACATCTTGGGCCTAGTTGGAAGCTATCTTTGTAAATCAATTTAGGTCATTGCTAGATCCTACCATCATGTATAACCAATTCATGTCATGCAAGAGGTATCCTAATGAACCTATCAAAAAATTTAATGCTAGATTCCAAAAGCTTTACACAAACGTGACTCGTCATTTTGTGATAGACGTTGCTGTGGCATTGCAATTATACCTCACAACTTTAGACCCAATGATAACCATGTTTACTAGGAGAAATACTCAAGTTACAATGCTAGCCTTAGCTATGCTGAAGCCATGACTATTGAGCAGCAAATGACATCGCAAGGTGGCACTATGCCTTAATTTCTCAAGTTAGGGCAATCTTGCCCTTACAATCAATTTGCCATAATGAATCAAGCTGTGACACCTTAGATGCCCGTGATGAATGCTTTGCCATATCATCAGTCATACCCATTCGCTGCCACGCTTCCATATTTTTTGACATACCCTAGTGCTTTTATTCCACCCACTTCATAAATGATGGTTGCTAATCAGATAACCTTACCAGGTGTTGAGTGGTGTTTTCACCCAAATGTGAAAGCACACTCTCCGGTAGGATCTGAGTCCCAAAATCCTCTGCTTGCAGAGAAAGTAATTTCTCCAAGGTTCCTGTTATGTTGATTCTTTAACACCAATGATGTTGTTCAATGTAAATGCTCGGGAACACCTCAGGGTTGCAAGTGGATGTTAACAAGGGGCACCGTAGTTTACTTTAATTTGAATTTGTAGTGGACTCAAAGAAAATAAATCTAGGAAATAAATATATTTTGATCCTTAGCTCTGATGGATTTTCAGTTGTTTATTTGAATACAGTAATTAAAATGCAAAATAAAATAAGGGTTTGAAAATAAGAGAAATGCAAATGAAAGTAAAACTAAATTATATCCAGAGTGCGACCATTCTGATTGATAAAACCGAAGCTAATGAGGTTTCTGCATGCAACCTAACCTATTGAACCTATAAATTCACACAATCTAGATAAGCTAGGTGCGGGCTTCTGGGGTTTTTAATGTAATTTCAGATTCAGACATTCGCATGAAGCAACCAAGAACACTTGCATTCAACTTCACCTATAAGCCTAGAAATCTGAAAGGGAAAGATAACACATTGAATCATGCATGCAAAAATGACTCCTCCTTTCTCATCAATGAAATGTCAACTCTCTAGTATTTCTGCATTAAAATGATGTATCAATTACAATTACGGAATGTTCCAGGTTTTACAAATCCGGAACAAATGAAGGAAATTGCCCAAGTGCAGCCCGTAATGGCATGAAGCCCTTGTCTCTCGCAACTCGTAAGCAACAATTTCCAACCCCTAGTCCAATCTGCGCTTTCGACTTTATACTATCTGGCACGGCCTTTCAGTTCCCCGCGTCGCTTCGTTTCACCTCCCAGAATGCTTCTTTTCAAATTCCTGCCCTTTCGATGCTTTTATTCCATGCTTTATGCCGAAACGTTTGAAATCTTCCGTTGCATGTAACGCTTCTGCAACTCTGACACCTGTATGCCACGTGTCACACGTTCTCTGCGCCTTCTGTAACGTCTTTCTACGAAAATCATGACAAAAATGGCATGCAGCCTGTTCACCTTCCTGGCCGTGAAAACGCGACATGTCACGAAATCGCGACATGTCGCGATATCGCGACGCTTTTCTGTCAGCAACCTTTCTTGCAGTCACTCCCAGCAAAAATGCAACATGTCACGATTTCATGACATGTCACGAAATCACGACGCTTTCCCTGTCCGTACGCCCTTCGCTTCTTGTCGCGAAATCGCGACGATTTTTCACTTGGGGTATCCTGTCATGAAATCGTGACACTTTTCTTTTCCATACCATTTGCCCCAACCCTCTGAAATCATGTTTCTCACTTGCTCCTTCACGCAACTTGCCTTGATCTTGATTTCGCGACCATTTTCGTGCTTCATGCATCTTTGCTGATTTTGTCGCGATTTCGCTACCATTTTACTCTTTCGTACCCTTGCCAATTTTCCATCGTGAAATCGCTACTTCACTACTCGTAGCCCAAACCAAAAATCACTCCTTTTCCCTTTTTCCTACACCTTTGGCCTTGAGTCGCAAATGCGACATGTCGCGATATCGCGACGATTTCTCGTTTCATGCCTTCCACCCGCAATCTCATGATTTACGTGACGTCTTTTCACTCGGCACCTCTTTGCTCAATGCTGTCATGATTTCGCGACGTTTCTCTTCTCCGTACGCCCTGGCTGCTTCTTGTCACGATTTCGCTACGCTATTTTCATCCGTACAACTTCTGCAGCAACATGTCGCGATTTCGCGACACCTTTTCATTTTGTCTTTCTCTCTCCTGCCTGGGCCGCGACGGAGCAACATGTCACGATTTCGTGACACTTTTTCATTCTGGCAGCGACGGAGCGACATGTCGCGATATCGCGACAACTTTTCATTTTTGCCAACGACGGAGCGACATGTCGCGATATCGCGACGTTTTTCTATTTTTCGACAGTGATTTCGTGACATGTCGCGATTTCGTGACACTTTCCTCACTTGTGCATTTTTTTGCCTCTTTTCCTCATCTTTAGCATCTGGGTCACTGAGATTTTTCTCTGCAAGCCTGCAAAAAAGGTGGGTCCCCAATTTTGGGGTGTGTTGTGGATCAGCCACAACAAATGGCGACTCTGCTGTCAAATGCTCTTGAGCATTTTTAGTAAGAACCCAACCTGAAACGCATATAAACTTGAAAACATGCGTTAGCACACAAGCAATATAAACAAATGCCCAAAGATCAGAAGTACATGAATCATCTGAATCATCAAGTATTAGCTCAGTGTGTGCCATGGATTTCTTTCCCTATCATTTGAAATTGATCAACATTCCATTGTCAGTTTTGCATGAATGCATATGCGAGATTGTGAATGATTTGTGTAACCTAATGAATATGCTAGGAGATTTTGCTTTTATGCAAGGCATAGTCTTTCTTCTAGTATCATGTACAAACATTCAAGATTGCCAAACCCTCTTAAGATCTACTGATGAATTATTTTATTATATCCCAAAGTTGGTTATGAGTCCCTACTATCTTGAACCCATGTGCAAGTGAATGTGAAATCAGAACTTTGGGGAATCAGACTCCCAACCAACCGAGATGAGAGTTTAACCCTATCCTTACTATTCTGATTTAGAATTCATTACCTCACTTTAAGCAAAATAACTAAACCAATTATGGAAGAAATGGTCATGCTAGTCTAACCCTTTGGACAATCAATGGTCTTGTTTTTTAGACAAGACATGTTGCCATGCATGGGCATATCTTACCCCACAATCCAAAACTTATCTTCATTTCTTTGGACCTTGGGGATGACTACCCATCCTTTGCAGAGGACAAGTAGTACAATCCTTCCAGTCCAATATAAATATGAGATGGGAAAAATTTATTTTTTACTTCTTGGATCTTAGGGATGACTACCCATCCTTGCTAGGGACATGTAGTACGATCCCACCAATCCAAACTTTAGATGTAAATGAAAATATTAATTTTGTTGCTTAGACCTTGGGGATGACTACCCATCCTTTGCAGAGGACAAGTAGTACGATCCTTCCAGTCCAAACTTTAGATTTATTATGAAATGAGACATAAGAGCTTTGGGGAATCAGATTCTCAACCTAAGCGAGATGAGAATTTATGCCCTATCCTTACTACTCCATGTGGGTCAAATCAAAGCTTTGGGGAATTGGATCCTCAACCTAAGTTCGATGAGGATTTAACCCTATCCTTACTACTCGATTTTAGGCTTTAAGCTCTATGGAAGTGGTCAAAACCACTATTTTAAGGATCATGTTGCATAATAGGATAGACATGAAAAACTTCTTTCGCCCAACCTTTTCCTCCAAGTTAGGTTTTGATCATTTTGCTCAAGATCCTTTTTAATGTATAAGACGTGCTTGGTTCTAGATATCTCAAGACTCAGTTTCCAACCTTAGGATTTTTCTTACATTTATGTTATAACACAACCCTAAGAGGATTTGACATACTTTAATGATTTGTACCTAAGATGCATATGCAACTAAGATGAAATGTATGTAAGGTGAGATGGAACATGAATGCATTATCTCTTGACTTGCAAATGAAATGATTTGTCATGCAAAACTGACTCTTTCATGCATCACAAAATCAAGCAATATAACTTAAGATGTTTGTGTTACTTGTGGAGCTTTTACAGGACAATTCCAATATTTCATATTCTCCTAACCTTAAGCATAAGTTGACATCCCACTTTTTTTTATTTTTTCATATATATATATTTTTATCAAAATTAACAAAACATGTCAATTGAAATCAAATCCACCACCAAAATCCTAGCTAGACTAACAATCCTAAACAATAAAAACAAAAACTGAAAATCCCCACCAAAACCGAAAGAATAATATCAAAATCTCACAACCTAAGGGCTAAAATAATGCTTTAAAATCTGCCCATTAACCGGTAGCATGAAATCTCTCCCTTCTAAAGTTTTTAGCCTGAAGGTATTCTTCCCAAGAATCTCTCGAAATCTGATATGGGCCTAACCAAAGACAATCAAACTTTTGATGATTCCCTTTTTCCTCATGTCTTTTGTCCCATAGTAATACCAAATCTGAAATTCTGAATGACTTAACTTTGGCCCTTCTATCAAACCATCTTTTGATAACTTCATGGTGCTTATTCATGTGATTCATGGCTTCTTCTCTCTTTTCATCAAGATGCAACAACCGACTTAACCTCGGCTTCAACTTGATCATCTCGTCCCCAAATACTCTTGTATGAAATGCAAGGTCTCGCAACTTCAAATTTGCAGGAAATATCGGGTCTTGCCCATAGACCAAATGATAGGGAGTATTCCCTATAGATTCTTTCACTCGGTCCTATCTCGCCCAAAGGGCAAACTTCAATTGGCTATGCCATCCCGAGGGTTCTTTTCCAAAGAACTTCTTAATGATGTTCAATAAATTTTTATTTGAAGATTCGGCCAGACCATTTCCTTGAGGATAATAATTGGATGCAAATTTTAAGCTCACTTTGTTATCATATGCCCAATCTGCAAATTGCGTAGAAATAAACGCTTTACCATTGTCACTGACAATAGAATCGGGCATTCCAAATCTTGTTATAATTTGGTCCTCAAGGAATTTAATCACAACGTCTGTGGTGGCATGTTTAGTAGGAATCGCTTCTATCCACCTTGTACAGTAATCTGTAGCTGTCAATATGAATTTATGGGAATCAAATGAATTTGGGTTAATAACCCCGATAAAATCTAGTCCCCACTGTGCAAATGGTCTCATTTCAACTACAAAGTTGTAACGGCATGGCCGCATTTCTTTCTCTATTGGCAGCCACTTGACAGATATGACAAGATCGTACATGGGCATGTGCATCTTTGAAAATGTGGGGCCGTAGTATCCTCGCTCTCGAGATTTGATGTGTCGTAGCATTTGCCGCACCATGACCAGCTCCATGTTTCCCGTGAAATTCCTGCAACACCCCGGCAGCCTTCTTCTTTGCTCAAGCACCTCAGGTAGATTCCTTCATGATTATTCCTGTAAAGAACACCAGATTTCATCAGATAATTGATAGACTTAAGCCTTAAAGATCTTCTTTATGTTGAATTCAGATTAGAAGGACACTTACCAATCAATAAAAATTGCACAATATCAACATACCAGCTCATCCTTAGCAATGTATTTTGTATTCGAGCATTGGCCTCGTTATTTGCGGATTATTTTCTGCGATCGCCTTCGCCAGTCCCTCGTCCTCGAACTAGTTTCATAGGTTGGATTTCGAGATCAAATTCCTGGATGGTGGAAATCCATTTCCCTCTTTTCTCACCTAGTTCATTTTGTAAAAACATGGTCTTAACAAAGCAGAGTCGTGCACAATGGCAATAACTCTGCTGTGCACAATGTAATGCCTAAATTTTTTCACCGTTTTAAAAAGTGCGTACATTTGCTTATCAAGGATTGAATACCTTAATTGAGCATCTTTTAGGGGGGCACTTAAAAATGCTATGGGTTTTTCGGCACTATCCTCGCCTTTTTGGGTTAAGACACTCGCAAAGGAGTGTTCTGATGCAAAAGCATAAATGAAGAAAGGTTTGGAATAGTCTGGACTTATAAGGACCGGGCCCTGGAAATGGCATCTTTGATGTTCTGGAAGGCCACTCTACTTTCCTCGTTCCATTTTACATCCACATCTTTCTTGAGCATCTTGTTCAGAGGTTTGGCTATCTCAACAAAGCTAGAGATAAACTTCCTCACAAAATTAACCTGCCCAAAGAAAGATCTCAATTCTTTTTTACTACTCGGGAGAGGTAAGTTTTGGATAGCTTGTATCCTTTTTGGGTCGATGGATATTCCCTCTTTTGAAATGATGTGACCCAACAATTTTCCTTCTGTTACTCCGAAAATGCACTTTTTGGGATTTAAGGAAATTCCATGTTCTCTGCATCTTTGAAGCACTTTCTTTAAATCTTTGACATGGTCCTCTCTCTTCTTCGAGAAAACCGGGATATCATCCACATACACGATGATGCATTTGCCTATGAGTCCTTTGAATGCATAATCCATGGCGCGTTGAAAAGTTGCACCAAGCATTTAACAATCCGAACGACATTCTCTTATATGCAAATGTTCCCCACTTGGTAGTGAAGGCTGTTTTCATCCCGTCATCTGGATGTATAAGAATTTGGTTGTACCCATAATACCCATCGAGAAAGGACATCATTTCAGATCCATTTACCATTTGTAGAATTTCATCGATTGATGGCAATGGATAATTATCCTTTTGAGAGGCTTTATTAAGATTTCGAAAATCTATGCACAACCTAATCTCTCCACTCTTTTTTCTCACTGGAACGAGGTTAGCCACCCAGGTTGAGTGCCTAACAGAAAAATGATCTTCGCTTCCAATAATATTTTAACCTCCTTTTCGATCAAAGGCTCCAATAGCGGGTTAACAACTCGCTGCCTTTGCCTAAAAGGCTTGGAGTTTGGCTTCAAAGGGATGGTATGTGTGATGATGTCTTGGTTGTATGTTTTCAATTCATTGTAATTCCAAGCAATACAATCTATGTAATGCTTCAATGCCCGCATTATATTGCTCCTTTCTTCCTCTCGTACATGCCTTTGCTATGTACACCTCCTTTGGATTGTCTTGCACTCCCTAGATTAATTGAATCACATGCATCTTTAGGGAGTGGGACTCTTTTTCCTTTCTTGGTCTTGCATCCCATGTCGAACATCTTTTCCAATGAAGCCACGTCTTTAGGAATTTTGTTGGATTGATACGCAGTTTCAATTTCATCTTCTCGTTTCATCCTCGCCACCTTTGCTCCTCATCAATCACCCGATTTTCAAAAATACCCGAGTTCGTGACAAATTTGAAAATGTGTCTCGTCACTTTCAAAAACCTGGAAATTCTTTACATTATCGGTATTGATGGACAAGGAACCAGTTCAATGGAAAAATTTTTACATCTTTTTATATCAACCGGGTTTAACATGCCCGCGATGACTGCAAGAGAGTCTGCTATTCGATTTCCTTTCCTAGAAATAAGGGCTATATTGAACGCATCGAACTCCTCAATGAGGTCCATAACCCTAGTTCTATAAAGGCTTAGTCTCCTGTCATGGCATATATACTGTCCTTTGATTTGTTTGACTACCAACTCATAATCTCCCAAAACCTTCAAGAATTTAACATGTTTGCTCAATGCTAAACGTAAACCAAAGATCAATGCTTCGTATTCTCGCCACATTGTTCGTGCAAGGAAATTGCAGTCTGTAGGCAGCCAATAATGGTTTACCTCCCGGGCCGCTGAGCTCGACTCCGCCTCCCGCTCCCTCGTCTAGATTTTGATCCATCGAACCCGAGCAACCACGTGTAATCATTTTCATCAGAAGAGCTACCATGACACGCCTCCTCTTTAGGCTCTTCACCTGCTTCCTCAACATCAAGTGCATAAACTCCTAGTTCTCGCTCGAAAACCGAACTTCATTCGGCTTGTTAAAATCTGTTATAATCTCCTTAAGCCTCGGTTCATTTTCCACTCGATTTGGTTTGCAATTCCCTTCCATGGTAGCCACATATGTGAGCAACTCGTTGAAAAATAGCCATTCGTAGTTTTCATCCAATCCCTCGCAAGTAACATTCCATACCTACTTGGGATATTAACCACCAAAATGTCTACAACCTGCTGGACCCTGGGTTCAGAATTTAATTGAATCTTGACATCATACAAGGTCCCTACCACATTTACCTCTCAACGGTCCAATTGCAAGACCGTACATTTGGATGAAACAGGTTGCAGACCTAGCATTTTACATATTTTTGTAGGCATGAGGTTGCTCGTGGCACCTGTGTCCACCAAACAGTTATGCAAATTCTTACCCGCAATTCTTAGAGTCAGTAAGAATGGCGGGACATCCCTTCTCTCCTTTCGCAAAATCAGATGGGATTCAACTCCTTTTCCTTTCCACGTTTGATCAGGTGAGTTCAAAGCTTTTATCAATGCCTCCTTTTGGCCCGACAATCTAGTTGCGTCCAAGAACGAAAGGCTAGATTTGGACTTCTTTAGATCCTCCACTATGTCATAGTTTGGCTTTTCGAATTTGACTGTCTTCTCGCACATCATTAGACATTTCTCTTCTGAGTGGAGGGGGAGGATTATTATTTGCCTTAGTATCTGGAGGAAGAATAGAATTGTTTGGAGGTGTCGATGAGGTTTTAGGGGCTTTAGATTTACTTCTCAAATGGTATCCATGATTCCCCTTTCTGAAATCTCGAAAAGCTTGCACCTCCTGTTCCAAAATTTCGTCTTCTTCTTCCTCACTCTCACCTTCTTGATGATATATAGTTTCCATCACCATAATATTATCATCTTGATGTTGTGATGGACCCTCATTTGATACCAGTTCCAAATCATCAACTTGTGCCTCAAGACAATGAGTGTATCTAGCAATTTCAGGACAATTCCTCTCATTGTGTTCTTTGGTGTTATGCAACCTGCACCCCCTTTCCCACGCCAAATCTGAAATATTCAAGAGAGAATTGGATTGGCTAGGTCCTACAAAAGTATCTAGTTGATTAGCAATGGGAGCGGGAACTCCCCCATTGTTTGGCTTGGTGTTCCAGAGCCTCCCTCTATTGTTAAAATTTTGATTTGGGTGAGGGGCATGGGACTCATACTTCGCTCGTTGAACCCTCGTCATTGCTCAGTTTATGAACTAATTTCTTGAGCTCTTCGACTTCGAATAAATTTCCTGCGGTGGAATCATATTGTTGTTAACCCCCGTTGGATTCGCATAATTAATGGGGTCTTGATTCAACACTGGGGTCGGGTTCGAGGAATTTGATTCCCGTATGGATTGACACTTTGAATCGGGGTTGGATTTGGAAAAGGAACTATGGCCTGAGGATTGACTTGGCTAGTTCCTTGCATAGTTGATTGACTGTTCTGCAAAAATGCAGGGACAGATGGAATGGATGTGATTGGTTGGATTGGAATGGGTGCATACGCGGGTGCTGGTGGATACGGTTGCTGATATGGGAAGGCGTTCATGCTTGGCACTTGAGGTGCCATGATTTGATTTGCCAAGGGAGCTTGACCATATGGAACATATTGTCCCATCACAGGCATCTGGGTAAACCCGTAGCCCTATGGTGTCATTTGTTGTTCGATAGTCATGGCTTCATTATAGGCCAAAGCCAGCGTGGTGACTTGAGGATTGCGCCTTGCAAACATGGCTGTCATGGGGTCCAATGCCCCAAAATATATCTATAAAGCCACTACGGGATCGATGGCAAAATGCCGAATTGCTCTGTTATAGCACTTTTGGAATCTCTCGATTAAACATTCTCGATCGGTTCCCCTTGGCCCCTTTTGCATGTAATAAACCGATTATAAATAGTTGCGGGATCCAAGGGTGACCTAAATTGATTAACAAAGGCATTTTCCATTTGAGTCCAAGAGGTGATTGAACCAGTTGGTAAGCATATATACCATTCATATGCTATTGGATCTAAGCTCATGGGGAAAAGTCTGCAGGCCACATCTTCATATTGAACTTGCAACCTAATTAAAACATCCCTATAGGCTTGGATATGTTCTTCTCACTGTTCTTGGGCCATCTCGGTTTGTATTTAGGCAAAAATATTTCAATGTTCTTGGGGATTTCATGGATATCCCCAAGCAATATTCAAAGGAGTATTATTAGCTCCATACCAAGGAGTCGCTGGAGCTTGAGCCATTTGACTCAAAATCGATGAAGACAAACCTACAATAGCAAGTAGAAATATTACCGACTACGGGCACACTAGGGGCAACCGATATTACTGGCGTAAGTCCACCCGATGTTCCCTGGAGAAAACAGGTCTTTTGTGATCGGTGAACTTACGACCTCGCTTGGTTTTACTCTTGGGAGTACCAATAAGGTCATGAAAAATGGTTTCCTCGGTTGTTTGGGACCCGGTCGCAATACGACGCGGTGGGTCCAACTCGCTCGATGAAACCCTCGGCTATTTCAAAGAAAACCCGCAACGAAAACAAAAACAAATGTTGCAGTTTAGCCGTCTGTGAGATTTAACAAATGATTTCAAAATTAGATAAAAAAAATACTATTCAGGTATGAAAATCAAAATAAAATAAACCAATTCGGGCCCTCCTTCTAGCGCCAATCTGTTGAGTGGTGTTTTCACCCAAATGTGAAAGCACACTCTCCGATAGGATCTGAGTCCCAAAATCCTCTGCTTGCAGAGAAAGTAATTTCTCCAAGGTTCCTGTTATGTTGATTCTTTAACACCAATGATGTTGTTCAATGTAAATGCTGGGAACACCTCAGGGTTGCAAGTGGATGTTAACAAGGGGCACCGTAGTTTACTTTAATTTGAATTTGTAGTGGACTCAAAGAAAATAAATCTAGGAAATAAATATATTTTGATCCTTAGCTCTGATGGATTTTCAGTTGTTTATTTGAATACAATAATTAAAATGCAAAATAAAATAAGGGTTTGAAAATAAGAGAAATGCAAATGAAAGTAAAACTAAATTATATCCAGAGTGCGACCATTCTGATTGATAAAACCGAAGCTAATGAGGTTTCGCATGCAACCTAACCTACCGAACCTCGTAAATTCACACTATCTAGATAAGCTAGGTGTGGGTTTCTAGGGTTTTTAATGTAATTTTAGATTCAGACATTCGCATGAAGCAACCAAGAACACTTGCATTCAACTTCACCTATAAGCCTAGAAATCCGAAAGGGAAAGATAACACATTGAATCATGCATGCAAAAATGACTCCTCCTTTCTCATCAATGAAATGTCAACTCTCTCGTATTTCTGCATTAAAATGATGTATCAATTACAATTACGGAATGTTCCAGGTTTTACAAATCCAGAACAAATGAAGGAAATTGCCCAAGTGCAGGCCCGAAATGGCATGAAGCCCTTGTCTCTGCAACTCTGCAAGCAACAATTTCCAACCCTTAGTCCAATTTGCGCTTTCGACTTTATACTATCTGGCACGGCCTTTCAGTTCCCCTGCGTCGCTTCGTTTCACCTCCCTTTGCTTCTTTTCAAATTCCTGCCCTTTCGATGCTTTTATTCCATGCTTTATGCCGAAACGTTTGAAATCTTCCGTTGCATGTAACGCTTCTGCAACTTTGACACCTGTATGCCACGTGTCACACGTTCTCTGCGCCTTTCGTAACGTCTTTCTATGAAAATCGTGACAAAAATGGCATGCAGCCTGTTCACCTTCCCCGGCACGCGAAAACGCAACATCATGACGCTTTTCTGTCAGCAACCTTTCTTGCAGTCACTCCCAACGAAAACGCAACATGTCACGAAATCGCGACGCTTTCCCTGTCCGTACGCCTTCGGCTGCTTCTTGTCGCGAAATCGCGACGATTTTTCACTTGGGGTATCCTGCGGCTTTCTGTCGTGAAATCGTGACACTTTTCTTTTTCGTACCATTTGCCCGCAACCTGTCGTGAAATCGTGACGTTTCTCGCTTCTTGCTCCTTCACTGCAACCTGTCGCGATTTCGTGACGCTTTTCTGCTTCGGGCACCTTTGCTGCATGTTGTCACGATTCGACGTCTTTTCTCTGGCGAGCATGCTTTCTGTCACGATTTCGCAACCATTTTTGCTTTTCATGCCTTCCGTAGATTCTGTCACGATTTCACGACCATTTTCGTGCTTCATGCATCTTTGCTGATTTTGTCACGATTTCCGCTTCTTTTACTTGTGCCTTTTCACTCAATGCGGTTGCGATTTCGCTACCATTTTACTCTTCCGTACCCTTGCCAATTTTTCATCATGAAATCGCTACGCTACCTCTGTCCGTACTACTTCGCTGCTTCAGAGCCGCAAAACCGCAACCTGTCGCGATTTCACGACGCCTTTCATTTCATCCCCTTTGCTCTTTTTTCTGATTTCGCTACGCTTTCGTTCCGTACGCTTGTCACAATCTGTCACGAAATCGTGATGATTTTTCATTCCGTACATTTGGGCTGCAACCTGTCGCGATTTCACGACGTTTTTGCACTTCAGGCCTTCTCACTCGATTCTGTCATGATTTCGTGACCATTTTCTCTTCCGTACACCTTTGGCTGCTTGGAGTCGCGAAAATGCGACATGTCGCGATATCGCGACGATTTCTCGTTTCATGCCTTCCACCTGCAATCTGTCATGATTTCACGACGTCTTTTCACTCGGCACCTCTTTGCTCAATGTTGTCGTGATTTCGTGACGTTTCTCTTCTCCGTACGCCCTGGCTGCTTCTTGTCACGATTTCGCTACGCTATTTTCATCCGTACAACTTCTGCAGCAACATGTCGCGATTTCGTGACACCTTTTCATTTTGTCTTTCTCTCTCCTACCTGGGCCGCGACGGAGCAACATGTCGCGATTTCGTGACACTTTTTCATTCTGGCAGCGACGGAGCGACATGTCGCGATATCGCGACGTTTTTCTGTTTTCGGCAGCGATGGCGCGACAGGTCACGATTTCGCGACACTTTCCTCACTTGTGCATTTTTTTGCCTCTTTTCCTCATCTTTAGCATCTGGGTCACTGAGATTTTTCTCTGCAAGCCTGCAAAAAAGGTGGGTCCCCAATTTTGGGGTGTGTTGTGGATCAGCCACAACACCAGGATTTGAGGCAAGTAGTACTCAAGCCTCAAATGTGTATTCCATGGTTGCACCTCTTTAGGCCAAGGGTCCATGGTGGACCCAAAACACTCAGAGTCAAACCTTAGTGCCTAATCCAGAGGTTTCTAATGTCGAAAATGTTAGTGGATCTGGGGCTGTCATGCCCTAGCCACAAGGATCCAATTCTGAGCTAGAAGAGCTCAAGAGAATGACCATCAAACAAGGCAATGATATCATTCGATTACAGAAACAAGTTGCCCAAAATCCCATGCCCAATCGAAACCATGGCCATAGGAGAACAGGACCATACAATATGTAGCCTAACAATGGGTGCGTACCCAATCCGGTAGCCAATCAAGCTGATGCGTTAGGGGATTGTGATGAGTCAAAGTCATGTGATGAGGAAATGCATCACTGTTGCCATAGAAAGTCAGACTATTTGGTGTTTGAAGTCATTCATTATTTAGAAAATAATGAGATGGAGGAAGATATGAATGTGTTAGGAGAGGAAGAGGATGAAGCTTTGGAAGCCCAGACTACTAAACATTTTGGGAAAGCTAATCACAAGTATTTTACTAGGAGTTCTAAGGATCCCAAAACCTCCTCTACTCCCCCAAACAACCCTTTAGTTCCTCCTGATACAAAAGGTGATGTGAATCCACCACCTCCATTTTTGGAAGCACCTAGGACAATGCCAAAAGTGTCAAATCCTGGAACATCCACTTATGACTTGGAAGAAGATATGAAAAGGACCAAGGCCAATATCTCAATGTATGAGGTCTCTCTATTATTGGGGCAGGATAAAATCGTGGGGAAGAGATTGAATTTCTCGACTCAAATTCATGAGGTTAAATCTGTAGAACCCCAACTTGCTATGATGAAAGAGAAACCAAAGGTTCCCTATTTTCTTATAACTGTTAGGATCACAGGAAAAAATTTACACAATTGTTTGATTGATTCTTGTGCCTCGGCCAACATCATGCCTCTTGAGATAAGCCAAAAGCTAGGACTCAAGCCTGTTCATTCGAATAGCAAAGTGGTTCGATTGAATAGATCTATGGTGGATATAGTAGGTGTTGTAAAATATGTCCTAGTTTAGATCAACTCAGAGCCTAGGATCCAACATTACATGGATATCCTTGTGCTAAATATTGTTGCCAAGTATGGCATGGTTTTGGGTAGGGATTGGAGCAGAAATCTCAATGGTTATGTGGTGACTAATTCCTCCCATATGTGGTTGCCATGGAGAGGAGTAGCAAACCAAATTTGGATAGACCTAGAGCCCAGACTTAAGGAAATGATTATAGAGTATAATAAACCCAATGAGATTTATTTTACTGAAATAGAACTAGGGGTTTACAATTTTGACATAGAGGACATAGCCAAAGGGTCCCAAAATGATAATATTTATCATTGTACTTTAGAAGAAAACAAGAGGGTGTGGACCCTAAAGTTTTATGGGTCCAAATCAAAACAAGGTGCGGGAGATGGGGTAGAGCTCACATGTCCTGGTAGTAAGCCTTTGCTTGTTGCCTACAGATTACAGTTCTCGACCACCAATAATGTGGCGAAGTATGAAACCCTAATTTTTGGACTTCAGTTGGCCCTAAGAGAAAAGGTAAAATACCTTAAGGCATCGGGAGACTCAGAGTTAGTAGTCAAACAAGTCAAGGAATAGTATACCTGTAGAGACAAGAGGTTGAACCTCTATAAAACCAGAGTGAGGGAATTAATTAATGAGTTTGATGCTTTCAATATTTCCCTCATCTCAAGAAAAAATAATAAAATGGTTGATTCGTTAGCCATAGCGGCCAGCATGCTTTTGCCTGTTGACCATAAAAAATGTAAAAATTTTTCCATAGAGTTAGTGCCTTGCCCCTCCATACCAGACAATGTCATGAATTTACAGGTCTTTGATAGTGATAGACACGTTTTTAGTTTTGTCACAAATTTTGGTATATTTGAAAATCAGGTTATAGACGAAGAAGAGAGGAGGCAAGTAGAAGTAGGAACAACTGGAGTATGGAACGAGATGCCAAGCGATAGGGCCTCTCTAGAAAATTTGTTTGATATTGGATATAAAAAAAAATGCCATCCCCAAGGAATCATGCAATTCAGTCAATTTGGGAAGTGCAGTAGATCCACGTGAAGTGTTCATTGCAAAGGCATGCACACAACAAGAGGAGTTAATAGCCCAGGTTTTAGGGGAATACATTGATTGCATAGCTTGGAGCTATGAAGAGCTGAAAACTTATGACCCAAATGTAATCACGCATACTATTCCTATGAAGCCTGATTCCAAGCCTTTTAGACAGAGGTAAAGAACGGTTAACCCAATCCTAGAGCCCTTGATAGAGAAGGAAGTGAAGAGGTTGCTGGAAGCTAAAATCATCTTCCCTGTTAGGCATTCCATATGGGTGGCTAATCTTGTCCCTGTTAGGAAGAAGAGTGGAGAGATTCGGTTGTGCATAGATTTTAGAAATATGAACAAAGCTTGCCAAAAAGACAATTACCCATTACCCACCATCAATGAGATACTCCAAAAGGTAAATGGGTCTGAAATGATGTTATTCTTGGATGGATACTCAGGATATAATCAAATTCTCATACATCCAAATGATAGGATGAAGACGACCTTCACCATGAAGTGGGGAACATTTGCCTATCGGAGGATGCCGTTTGGTTTGTTGAACGCTGGAGCCACTTTCCAAAGAGCCATGGATTTTGCATTCAAGGGGATCATTGGTAAGTGCATTATTGTCTATGTGGATGATATTCCTGTCTTCTCCAAGAAGAGGGAAGATCATGTTAGAGACTTGAGGAAAGTGCTCCAAAGGTGCAGGGAACATGGAATTTCCCTAAATCCAAAAAAGTGCATCTTTGGGGTAACAGAGGGTAAGTTGTTAGGACATGTAATTTCTAAATATGGGATTGCTATAGACCCAGAGAGGATAACTGCTATCCAGGATATTCCTCATCCCAATAGCAAAAAGGAGCTTAGGTCCTTTTTTGGTAAGATCAACTTTGTGAGAAAATTCATTTCAGGTTTTGTCGAGATCGCCAAGCCCCTAAATGATATGCTAAAAAAATATGTTCAGATAAAGTGGACCAGTGAGAATAGGGATGCCTTCACAAGCATCAAGGATGCTATTTCCAAAGCCCCTATTCTCATTAGCCCAGACTATGCTAAACCATTTTATGTTTACACATTTGCTTCAGATCATTCTTTTGCAAGTGTGTTAACTCAGAAAAGTGAAGACAACATTGAAAATCCTATAGCCTTTCTGAGTTCTCCTTTGAAGGATGCACAACTAAGATATTCCATCCTAGACAAACAAATGTATGCTCTATTCAAGACCATCAAGAAATTTAGGCATTATCTAGTTCACAGTAAAGTTTTTGCGGTAGTTCCTGACCCGACCGTCAAGTTTATGTTTTTGCAAAATGAACTAGGTGAAAGATGGGGAAAATGGATTTCAACCCTTCAAGAGTTCGATTTAGAAATCCGACCCATGAAAATAGTTCGTGGACAAGGTTTGGTCAAGGCAATTGCAGAAATTGATCCATGGATATCATGTCAGCATTACGAGGTAGATGACATAACCAGAGAAGAGTGGTATGTTGATATTGCATATTTCTTGTTGCATGGTAAGTGTCCATTACATTTAAATTCCACTCAATGCAGAGCTTTGCGTTTGAAATCTGCTAACTTTATGATTAAATCTGGTGTTTTGTACAAGAAGAACCATGAAGGGGTTTACCTTCGTTGTGTTAATCGAGAAGAAGCGACCCAAGTACTTAAGGATTTCCATGGTAAGTATGGAACTGGACATGGGTCAGCTAATGCTATAGCTCATCAAATCCTCAGAGTTGGATACTATTGGCCACACTTGTTCAAAGATGCACATGCTCATGTGAGATCATGTCACATATGCCAAGTGGCAGCCAATAGAGAAATAAATGCTGCAATGCCACTACAATCTGTGGTAGAGGTAAGGCCTTTTGCACAATGGGGATTAGATTTTGTTGGGATTATCAATCCCAACTCATATGATTCCCATAAATATATCCTTACTGTCACATACTACTGCATGAGATGGACTGAAGCTATTCCTACTAAGCATGCCACTTCAGAGGTTGTCATTAAATTTTTAGAGGATCATATTGTTACTCATTTTGGAATGCCCAACGCAATTGTAAGTGATAATGGCTCTGCCTTTTCTTCTTTAGAGTTTGCAAATTGGGCATATGATAATATGGTAAGTTTGAAATTCTCTTCAAATTATTATCCACAAGGTAATGGTTTAGCGGAATCCTCTAACAAAAACTTGTTGGGTGTGATAAAAAGGTTACTTGAAAAGAACCCTAGGGATTGGCATAGCAAGTTAAAGTTCACCCTTTGGGCTGATAGGATCAGAACCAAAGAATCAATAGGAATATCTCCTTACCATTTAGTCTATGGGAAGGATCTTATATTTCCCACAAATTTAAGGTTACAAACGTTACATTTTATGAAATAATATGTGGGGACTAGTGATAAAATTGAAGCTAGGCTAACGCAGTTAATGCATCTTGACGAGAAAAGAGATGAGGCTATGCTCCATTTTAGCAAACATCAAGATGTAGTGAAAATATGGTTTGATAAGAAATCCAAAATAAAAACATTTAAAATTTCAGACCTAGTTTTACTGTGGGATAAAGGTCATGAAAAGAAGGGAGATCATCAAAAGTTTGATTGTTTGTGGTTGGGTCCATATCAAATTGTTGAAATCCTAGGTGAAAACAGTTTCATATTAAAAACCTTGGATGGAAATGATTTAGCTTTGCCCATTAACGGGCTACATTTGAAGCACTATTTTCAGGCCTGAAAAGGCAAAGATCCCGTATTATATGTAAATATGTTTGTGTTTGATGATATTGAATCTGATTGTGTTTGTAGTCATTCGCTTCCAATATTTAATATCTTGTATATAGCTTGGGTGTTTTGGTTTATGTTGTTTGGTTTTGGGCGTGTCTTTTTTTCATCTATTCTGGGTTTGGATTTTGTTTTGAATGTTTGTAAGTCGATGGGGTGTTTTGTATTCATTCGCTTCCAAGTTTTGGTTGTTTTCCAGTATTTGAGAGTGAGATGTCGTCTCATGTCCTCATGAATGTTTAATAAGATCAAGAGAATGTGAAACATCAAAATTGTACTACAAAAGGCTCCACAATTATCACAAACACATTAAAGAATATCGTTTGAAACTTGTGATGCATGAAGTTGTCAGTTTTGCAAATTAGGGTGAAATGTTTTGCATGCTCCATCTCATTCATCTGTATTTCATGGTACATTGCATAAACATTGCATCTCACTTGCATCTACATTTCGAAGACAATCACCAAAAAACATGTCAAATTCTCTTAGGATCATTGCACAATATACACTAAGAAAATCTTGAGATTGGGAACTGATGCCAAAATTATCTTGAACCAAACACAATTTGCACATGTTAAAAGCATCTTGGGTAAAATGGTCAAAACCATCCTTGGGAGAAAATGTGAGGTGAAAAGGGTCATCCTTGTCGGTCCTATCATGCAAAATAGTCCATAAAACAATGGTTTTCACCACTTCCACAATACTTGAAACTCAAAATCAGAGTAGCAAGGATAGGGTCAAATTCTCATCATACTTAGGTTGAGAATCTGATTCCCCAAAGCTCTGAGTTTGCATCACACACCACTAACTATTGGATTGTAAGGATCGTACTATATGTCCCCTCAGAAGGATGGGTAGTCATCCCTAAGATTCAAGAAAAAGCAAAATCATGGACTATGGAGCTAATTTCCACTGGGGCTATAGACGCTTGACTGGTAGTGGAGTATGCTCATGCGTGGTGACATGTCTCATTTAAAAGTGAGACCTCTGACCACTCAAACGGATAGGCTAGCCTTGCAGTTTCATCCATAACAGGTTTAATCATTTTGGTCAAAATGAAGTAATAAACTTAAAATCAAAGTAGTAAGGATAGGGTCAAATTCTCATCATACTTAGGTTGAGAATCCGATTCCCCAAAGCTCTGAGTCCACTTGCACACACTGGTTCTGGATTGTAGCGGTTCATAACTGAGCTCTTGATCAGGTAAATGAATTCACTACACACACATTTGATCCTAAGAGGGTTAGACAATTTTAGTGTGTTTGTTTATGGTATTAGAATGTTTGAGTTTCTACAAAAAGGTTGTTCATATTATAGCATCCGTTCAATACATTCAAGCTTGCATAGATCATCCATAGCATATCACATGCATCCATGTGAAACTGATGATGGAATGTTGAATGGTTCCAGACGATAAGGAATGAATCCCTCTGCACACACTGAGTTGATGCTGAATGATTCTGATGGTTCATGTCTTTTTGGTCTACTTTCATTCTCTAGATATTTGCTGATGCTTGTAATTTTAATTTTTGAGGTTTTGTGTGTTTTCAGGTTGGGTTCTCACCCAAAATGCTCAGGAGCATTTCCCAACAGAGTCGCCATTTGTTGTGGCTACTCCACAACTAGCCCCAAAATTGGGGACCCACCTTTTCATTTTGATGTGTTTTGAAGTTTGATTCACTTTGAGCATCTTTCTTATTATTGCCTTCATGGTTTGATGAGTCGTGGGTCATTAGTTGAGTTGGTGAGTCCAAGGCCTATAGTTGAGGGATGTCCTCTGCAAGTCTCATACGGCCTTCTAGATTGATATCCTTTGCTTGAAGAACTTCACCATTGGATAAATTTGCTCAAATCATTGTTTGTAATATTAACTACAGATTGGGTCACCTTGGTCATACAAGTCCTTGCTTTTATTTGTCATTTTGGTTTGTTTATTTAGGAGTGCCTTGTCTGTTGTGTTGTGTTATAGATTGGTTAGTTTAGTGTGTGTTAATCTAAAGTGTGTTAAAATTAAAAAGATAATATATATATATATATATGACAACAAAATGAGGATTGATATAATGTAATAGATAATTATTCTAATGTGATAAAAGAGCATCTCGAGAGCATGATATGAAGAGGGCTTTTGTGATTTAAAGTTATCAAAGTGTTGTCTTATATTTGATTCATAATTTTTAATTTTATATTTGAAATATCTAATGAGGGTTTTATTGTGGTTTACAGGTAAAAATACAACGCTCAGTGATGCAAATCAGTTTCTCGAGGGTAGACGGCGTGGCATTCTTGAGGCTTGACGAAACGCGGATCGCATGGCGCTATGGTAGTGGTCACGTCCCAAAAGGGGCTAGCACGTACAAGGCAACATCGACGATGGACTTCGATATGACAACTATACATGGGGCATGCGTGGCAAACCCTAAGCAGCTCTGACGGACAGGCATTGATTCGAAACCCGGATTGGACAAAATGACAAGTAGAGCATGACTTGGAAAAACAGTGGTTGTTTCTCTAAATCATGATGATAGTATAGGCCGAAGGCATATGAAAAATGGACACCTTGGAAAGTTTGGTAGTTGACTCGACATCGACAAATATGACGATCGGGAAAACATAGAGAGCAGGTGAATATGCAGCATATCGACGGAGGTAATGAAGGCCACTGTACAACAAGCATTAGTAAGACATGGGGAAAACAAGTATAACATCTCATTCATTCCCTGCAAATAACGTTAACCCCCACCAACAACATCCAAGATTTGAAGCACGTGGAGGACAACAGATTTAATGGACAACGCCATGGCCGACAACTTGTGTGGCAATAGTCATATTGTCAAAATAGTGACATGGTAGCAGTAGAGGTCAAATTTCCTCAAGTTTTAAGAAAATATAAACACGACGGTTTTGTAGGTGCATGAGCGGTATTCGATAGCAAAGATGACAATTGTCAGTAGCGATAGGTGACGATACAAGGTGCAGAGCAAACTTCAATTTGGTAGTGAAAATCGATGATAATGCTACATAGGGCGTTATGTTGCAGAGGAGAACAATGCATTCGACTGAAATGACAATGAATACAGGGCAGCGCTACGTGGACACGATTCCACATAGTAAAAGAGGAAATTAGCAATAAATTAATGCCAGATTGGAATGTTCGGAGTCAGAGCTGGACAAATACGTTGGTGACGGTGATATTGGAATCTCGCAATAGTCGTGATAGTGCAGAAAGACGACCAGCAGAAATAGTGTTAGGTGATTGATGGATAGCATTTGGCAGGGGGTATTAAGGCATATGTCAGAAGCAGTTACACATTGAAATCCCAGTACATGGGTAGATGTAACCCTAACCCTAAGGAAGGGACCATAAAGCCACATCGCTACGTGTGTAGGTTCATTTTTGATTTTGAGGCATTTGAAAGTCGAAGGGTCGTTGCAGAGGGGAGAGGCCAGATTAGTCTGCAGAACGAGAGCTACGAATCTAGACAAGAAGGGTCTCAACTTGGTGGTTGTTCATAGCATCGTGAGAACCGGGAGTCATAAGGTTTATGGTTTGAAAGTTTTAAATTTTATTATAATGCAAAGTTTAGAGAATCGTTATGAAGTGCTAATGAAGGTTTTCAGACTCTATATTATAATATAAATATTAAGTTCCTTTATTATGTTGATAAAGGTATTTAAAATTTATATTATATAATATAAATAATAAGTTTTTTTATGTATGATAAAGGTCAAATCATATAAAAAAACAAATTCTTCATTAATTAAAAAGGTATTTAAAATTTATATTATATAATATAAATAATAAAGTTCTTTATTATATTTGATAAAAGTCTTTAAACCTTTATTATGGGGACTTATGGAGTTATAGGGGGTTAATGAGTCTTGTAAAGTATTATGCTTTGTGGCATATAGTGGACGTTTTGATTTATTTTTAAATATATGCTACAAGGGAAGTATAAGGGTTTGAAAATAACATTTTGATGTTAAAAGGGAGTTATAGGAAATGACAAAATGATGTATTTCTATTATTTTGTTATTATTTATTTAACATCACCAAGTATGGGAAGCGAAAATAAAGGGATTTTTGCATCTTTTAAAAGCCCAATAAGAGCATTGTAAAAAGGGGGGCTGAAAATGATGTAATATTCGGAGAAGCAATAGGAAAGAGCATTTTCAAATTTTGAAAGAGTAGCAAAATTTTGTGTGCAAAATCAAAAGGAGGGTTTTTATCATAAAACTAATGTTTTTAGAGTCTTATCATTTCTGCATTTTAGTGACTTCTAGCCATTGTCTTATGCCATGAAATGGGTTGCAATAGGCGAAGGTCAAGATGATGCAGTTTTCTATATTTTCCTTTGAGTCTCGCACTTGAGTTAATGGTATTGTGCTTATGTTGCAGGTTCATTAATTCAGGTTGTTTTATGATTACCTCATAACTTGGGATGTTGCAGGGAGGAGCTTTGCTAAGCTAATTCAAGAATTTGACTTTTTTAGCTAACCAAATTTGCATTTTGATTTATTTTTGTTTAAGTTCATTTGTTTTTAAGCATGCAAATCATTCCATTCTGGTCCATCCAGAATTTCATGTTCTTTTATTTCCATTCTGGTCCCTTTTCCAGAATTTTTGCTAATTTTCATTTATTTCTATTCTGGTCATTTTTTCCAGAATTTATGCTAATTCTCTTTTATTTCCATTCTGGTCCTTTTCCAGAATTTTTGCTAATTTCTTTTCAGTTTTACTTCTATTCTGGTCCATTTCCAGAATTGTTAAGCTTTCAAGTTGTTTCCATTCTGGTCATTTTCCAAAATTTCTGCACCTCCAAACTTCATTATTTTAAATCTTCATATAAAACACATGGTTTAGGAGGGATACTAACTTGCAATCTCACACTAAGTTAAGATAAGAAGTGAAAGCTAACTTTGCTAACGTTGCTAACATGCTAACTTCTACTAATCACTATTAGGGTAGTGGCATCAACATAAGGAAGATAAAATGAACCCACTATCTAAAATTTACTTCATCTTAAAGGCACGAGCATTAAAATGAGGTGGACAATTCCACATTTTATCATTTGAAACCTTTAAGTGAAGATAAAATACTCTACTAAGAGGGATTCAGGGTAGTACTATTTAAAAAATCCTAAAAAGAATTGCTTTTTGTTTTGCGTTTGCATTAGTTAGATCTTTCAATCACTAAGCATTATTTAGAGCCAACAAAGGCCCCTTGTTTATGGTCACATGCATCATTGAATTATTTTCTGGCATTATTGTAACCCGTTAGATATTTTACCAGAACCTTGGAGAAGTTGAATGTTTACCATTTAGTTTCTTTTCAAGAGAGAGTTTTTTGTTCAATACTCTGCATGTGGTGGTATTTTGCAATTGGGCAAAAATATACACTCAACACTACATCTAATCCAAATAATAAAACATAGCCAACATACCATATGGAGAGTGATATGTATCCCATGTATAGTATCAAAGTAGATTGCATTCCAATACAATTGAGATCAGGTAAACAAGTAGGTGTAGAATTAACTCCTTTGTTAGAAGAGGAGGAAAACATAGATTTAGAGAAATAGGAATCACCTCTTATAGAAGAAATAGAAGATGAACCAGTAGCTGTAAATACTAAAAAGAGGGTTCCACCTTTCCTAAAAAGGTTGTAGGAACCCAAAAAGCTAATACAACCAAAATTTGATATTCTTTCTAGTCTGAAAAATCTGACGGTCACAATCCCTCTTTTTTAGGCCATAAGAGGCATTCCCATCTATAGCAAGGCCATAAGAGAATCATGTCTGAGAAAAATAGGAAGAAAACCAGCATAAGCAATCAATTTGGTATGTCAGTTAGCTGATCTTATGCTAGAAAACACCTACAACCAAAAATATTCAGACCCAAAAATCCCTGTTTTAACTATAAATTTGGAGGCTATGTTTTACCCAACACATTAGTAGATATAGGGACTGCCATTAATGTCATTCCCAAGGATACCATGTAAAAAATCAAACTAACCAACCTCAATCCAACCAAAACTATCCTTCAGTTTGCAGATAGATCTACAATGCTCCTTGAGGAAATACTAGAAGACATAATGATCATAGTGGATGCATGGGAATACCTAACATATTTTATAGTGTTATAATCCAAGTCTGGGTTGGGTGGGTATCCACTCATATTAGGTAGGCCTTGTATGGCAACAACTGATGCCTACATAAGTTGCAAAAATGGGCAAGTGGCCATTTATGATGGTCAGAATGTAAAAAATATGATCAACCATCCACCTGCACAGTCTATAGAATTGTTGGGAGAACTTGAATATGGAAACCAGAACTTGAATGGTTTATCAATGATTCAATCCATCATGGCACTTGATGATTTGGAGGATAAAATTGAGGAGGACAGAGTGATATCAAACTTTTTCCAAGGAAAATTCTCATGTCCTCTTCCATAACTGCCACTTGTTGGAGGCAAAAACCACCATATTAAGAAAATTGAAGTTACACCTGGGAGGGTATTAAACATAGATGATGAGTTGATACTTGATCACTAGATCAAATTGAAAGAAATATTAGTCAAACATCAAGGTGCCTTTGCTTGGGAGTATTCGAACATGAGAGGAATAGCTCCTGAAACCTGTACTCATCGAATATATCTAGAAGATGAAATAAAATTGGTAAGACAACCACAATGTAGGATGAATCCAACTATGAAGGAGATTGTTAAAGAAAAATTGTAGAAACTCCTGAGAGTTGGGTTTATCTACCATATTTCAGATAGTGAGTGGGTATCACCTTTGGTGGTGGTGCCCAAGAAAGATGGAAAGTGGTGGATTTGTGTTGATTATAGGTCACTCAATAAAGCAACCAAGAAAGACCACTTCCCCTTACCTTTCATAGACCAGGTCCTTGAAACCTTGGTAGGGAAGAAATACTTTTATTTTGTGGATGGGTTTAGTGGATATAATCAGATTTAGATTGGGGAAGAGGATCAAGATAAGACCACATTCACTTATCCATGGGTAACCTTTGCTTACCGAGTTTTACCCTTTGGTTTGTGCAATGCACTTGCCAATTTTCAAATGGTAATTTTGAGTATCTTCTCTGATATGATTGGAGAAACTATGGACGTATATATGGATGATTTCATAGTTTATGGTGAAATTTTTGAAGAAGCCACATAAAATTTGGAAAGAACACTTCAACGGTGTGAGGAAACCAATCTATCCCTAAGTAATGAGAAATGTTATATGTTAATGCAATAGGGGATAGTATTAGGACATAACATTTCTGTAGATGAGATCAAGGTAGATAGAAAGAAGATTGAGATAATCCAAAATCTACCCACTCCCAAAACTCAAAAAGATATCCGAATTTTCCTTGGCTCAATTGGTTACTATAGGAGGTTTATAGAAGAATTTAGCAAAACTGCTAAACCCCTAAGTACATTATTATCAAAAGACAGATTTTGTCTGGACAAATGAATGTGAACAAGTATTTAACATTTTGAAAGAAAAACTGACTTTTGCTCTAGTCCTAAGGGGTCCAAATTGGACCATTCCCTTTCACATATATGCAGATGCATCCAATAATGCGATAGGGTCAGTTCTGGATAGAAATATGGTGATGATTTTTATGCCATCTATTATGTCAGTAAACATCTTACAATTGTTGAGTTCAATTATACTATCACAAAAAAGGTTTTTCTTGTAGTCATACATGCTCTTAACAAATTCTGCCACTATATTATAGGTTATCAAGTTTTTGTGCACATTGATCATTTAGCTATCAGATACTTGACAAATAAACCTGGTATTAGTGGCAGAATTATCATATGGTTGTTAATTTTGCAAAAAATTGATGTGATAATTGTGGACAAACCAAGAAAGGACAATGTGGTGGCAGATTTCCTTTCTAGATTGACACCTCCTGATCATACATCCACAAAATATCAGTTTCTAGATGAACATTTGTTTGCTCTTAATGAACAAATACCATGGTACGGAGATATGGCTAATTATTTAGCCATTGGTAAAGTATCCCCTGCATTTTCACCACATGAGAAACAAACTTTGATACAAAAAAGTGCAGATTTCTCATGGATTGATGGGTGCTTGTTTAAAAAAGGGTCTGATAAAATAATAAGAATATGTATTACTGAAAATGAGATTATAGAAATACTGAAAGCTTACCTTAATGAACCTTGTGGTGGCCACTTTGCAGGAAAATGAACCGCATTCAAAGTATTGTAGGCTAGATACTTTTGGCCCTCACTACTCAAATATGTAGTCAAGCATATGAGCCAATGTGACCAATGTCAAATGATGGGTAGACCCACTCTCAGAGATGAAATGCCACTCCAATCACATGTTCACATTTCAGCCATTTGATAAATGGGGGATGGACTTCGTAGGACCCATTAATCCACAATTAGTAGGTAAGAGGTATATCTTAGTTTACACTAACTATGTGACTAAGTGGGTTGAAGTGCAGGCATTGCGAGACTCTAAAGAGAAGACTATAGGAAACTTCATGTTTTCATCTATCTTTACAAGATTTGGGGTTCCAAGGGAGATTACCACTGACCAAGGGCCTCAATTTACTTCAAAATTGATCTAGGAAATCATGCAAAAGTATAAAATTAAGCATAACAAAACCACTCCTTACCATCCACAGACAAATGGGCAAGTAGAGGTAACCAATCGTGAACTCGAGAATATTCTCACCAAGACGGTATAACAACATAAGAAGGACTAAACCACAAGATTACCAGAAGCTGGAAAACTACCACTAGTTTTACACCATTCCAGTTGGTATATGGGAAGAATGCTATGATACCCATAGAATTTGAGATTAAGACTCTCAAAACTGTAGTAGATTTAGATTTGAATTTGGATAAGGCACAAAAGGAATGGATTCAAAAACTGAACCAGTTGGATGAATACCACCATGATGCTCTACATCGGATAGAGTTCATCCAAAAACAAAGATCCAAGTGGCATGATCGCCACACCTGGCCAAAGCAGTTCAAAGTAGGGGAATGGGCATTATTGAAATAAAAAAAAGAGATGGAAATATGGCTGAAGCCGATAGTTGATAGGGAGAACAACCTCAAATAGCAAATAACCTCAACTAGATCCTGAAGATAAGCAACAACTAATTCTTAGAAAGCACATACAGAAACTAGACCAAACATTGATCATAAGTCGCCTTCAATTATACTTCAAAAAATGAACCAGTTGGATGAATACCACCGTGATGCTCTACATCGGATAGAGGTAATCCAGAAACAAAGATCCAAGTAGCATGATCGTCACACCTGGTCAAAGTAGTTCAAAGTAGGGGAGGACCTTCTTGCAAAAATTGAAGCAAAAATCCTAAGTGCATTTTGTTCTATTCTTAGTGTCTTTTGCATATAGTGCAGGAAAGGTTTGAACATTGGACATCCTAATGTTCATACCAATATCTGAATGGAAAGCCCTAAGAAAGTACAATGTCATTTGGTCATTAGTAGGGCGAAGACCATCAGGAAATCTCTACCAAGTTCGGGCAAACCGAACATTGAAATCTACTATCTCCTCTTGAGGATGCCTCCTGATATTAGTAAATTGATGCAACAAAGAAAATGGGTCCGCTTGCTCATTGAACCCTTGGATTAGCAGCAAAAGGAAGCAAGGAAGTAAAACTGTCACGATATCGCAACATGTTGGATTTTTGCGACTTGTTGCAGTGAGGAAGTGAAAAGTCAAAAGTTGTCGCAATATCGCGACATGTCGCATTATCGCTACCTATCGCAGTTTCATGCTGGAAAGCGAGAAAGGGAGCAAGGAAGTAAAACTGTTGTGATACCGCGACATGTTGGATTTTCGTGACTTGTTGCAGTGAGGAAGTGAAAAGTGAAAAGTTGTCGCAATATCGTGACATGTCGCATTTTCGCGACTTACAGTGGCAACAAAGCAAAGTGATAGGAAAATGTCGCGATATCGCGACATACAGTAGCAAAGAGGAGTGCTAAGGAAAAATGTCGTGATATCGTGACATGTCGCGTTTTCACGACAGGAAAGTGAGGAAGCAGCAAGGTGGTACGAAATGTCGTGATATCGCGACATGTCACGTTTTTGCGAGGGAGACAGCTGAAGGGAACAAAACACAGAAAGATGTCGTGATTTTGCGACATTTTTGGAAACGAAGCCAGGCAAGAGAAACATGTTGCGATATCGCGACAGGAAGCGGCAATGAAGAAGAAGACAAAAAATTGTCGCGATTTCGTGACATGTCATGTTTTCACGAGGAGAAACAAGAAAAGTCTGAGGAGACCAATGTCACAATTTCGTGACATGTCATGATTTCATGAGGAGAAAGTGCGAAAGTAGCCAGATAGTACGAAATGTCGCGATTTTGCGACATGTCAAATTTTTACGGGGCAAAAGTGGAAACAAGGGGAAGATAGAAACATGTCGCGATTTCGCGACTTGTTGAAGACGAAAGAACAAAATGGAGAAAATGTCACGATATCACGACATGTCGCATTTTCATGACCTGTCGCGTTTTTGCAGAACGAAGGCTGAAAAGTACAAGGCAGAGAGAAATTGTCATGATTTCACGACATGTCACGTTTTCACGATGAAAAAGCAAGAAAGATAGTGCAAAGTACAGAATGTCATGATTTTGCGACATGTCTCATTTTCACCACTTGCAAGAAGAAAAAAGCCAAGAAATAGGAGGATGTCGCGATTTCGCGACATGGTGTGTTTTCATGGAAATAATGAAGACAGGAGCCAAGTGAGTGAAAATTGTCGTGATTTCGTGACTTGTCACGTTTTTACGGGTAGAAAGCAGACAAGACAGCGCCAAGAGAAAGATGTCACGATTTTGCGATATGTTACATTTTCGCGATAAGGAGCAGTGAAAAATCTAAAATAGAGGAGAATGTCGAGATTTCATGACATGTCATGGGGACAAAACAAAATGAAGGCACATTGTCATGATTTCATGACTTGTCGTGTTTTCACGAAAGTGCAAGAAGAGAAATCTAAATGAAGAGAAGATGTCGCGACTTCACGACATGTCGCATTTTCATGACTTGTTGCAGTGAGGAAGTGAAAAGTGAAAAGTTGTCGTGATATCGCGACATGTCGCATTTTCGCGACCTATCACATTTTCGCGACAGAAGCAACAACAAAGGCCTAATTCCTTCAAAATTGCAAAGGAGAACGTGAGCAGAAGATAAGGATCAAACGAAGTAATGTTTTAAAAGCTCTCCAACTGATTTTGAGATCATGGTCAAAGAGGCTCCCAAATTAAATGTTTTGTTGCTTACCTATGTGCGCAAGATGGGAGAACGGTTTATCATGCAACTTTCGAAGCCACCAAAATTAAAGATGCCTCCTATATTAAAAGCTCTTGTTCATGATATCCTAACAACTTCAAGCTTGCCCCGAGAATAGTCATTTAATGAAGAAATATGGTCCCTTGTTTTTGTTCAATTTTCAGTTTTGATCCATAAAAACAAGGAATGTCATTTCTCTGAGGCAGATTAAGGGGGATTGTTTTCTCTTTTCAAGTGCATATTTTGCGGATCTCCTCTTCAAAATCTGTTTTATGTTTTAAATGTTGTGATGCGAAAGGGAGAGGGAAGGCCTCTATAAATACTAATGTATATCTCAAGAAAAGGGGAGGACCTTCTTGCAAAAATTGAAGCAAAAATCCTAAGTGCATTTTGCTCTATTCTTAGTGTCTTTTGAGTTGGTAATCCAAACTGTTGTTCATGTGATGCTTTCTTGTCTGATTCATTTCTGCTTAGTCCAGTGTTAAAATATAAGTTGAATTCTGCTGTTCTGAATTTGACTATGTTTTCATTTGAACATTTGAAGTATAATTGAATGCGACTTATGATCATTGTTTGGTCCAATTTCTGCATGTGCTTTTTAAGAATTAGTTGTTGCTTATATTCAGGATCTAGTTGAGGTTATTTGCTATCTAAGGTTGTTCTCCCTATCAACTGTCGGCTTCGACCATATTTCCATCTCTTTCTGTTATTTCCCTTTCTTTTTGCATTTTCCATTTCTTTCCCGCACCCTTATCTTCAAACAAGTTTAGATTAGTTTGGGATCCAACCCTCTCTGGAGATTGGCCCGGGAGACTTCTCTTTCTCTCGACCTTTCAATGTTGGCCGGGTCTAGGGTGCATTTTATATGACTAGGCAGATTCATGACCAACAAACTCTCAAAACTGTAGTAGATTTAGATTTGAATCTGGATAAGGCACAAAAGGAATGGATTCAAAAACTGAACCAGTTGGATGAATACCACCGTGATGCTCTACATTGGATAGAGGTCACCAGAAACAAAGATCCAAGTGGCATGATCGTCACACCTGGCCAAAGTAGTTCAAATTAGGGGAATGGGCATTATTGTATGACTCTTGATTCCATGAGAGGAAAGGGAAACTCATGCAGTGTTGGATGGGGTCATGTGAAGTGACAGAAATCATCAACAATCGAGCTGTTAGAATCATAACAATTGATGGCAACAACATTATATTAATACTTAATGGTCACCGATTGCGACCATATCATGTGTTTGAGACTTACATGATGAAGTCCAAATTAGGCATGGGGGAGACCCCAGTTGATTCTAATTTTAAAATTTGTTAGTAATGTGTGGACATTTTCCACATGATCCAAAGACAATTATTATTTTAAAAGTTCAATAATTTTTCTTTCTTTAGTTGTATTTTTGTTTTGCAAAAACGATGCCCTGAGTGCAATCATTAGGCAGCCTAGGAAACCTAGGCCTAACGAGCATAGGATCCATAAACCTACGCATTTTTAGTTTTCTAGAAGATAAATATTGCAGTAGAAGTAGCTAATCCCCACTCAGTGGGGGATACCACATCTGAACATGTGTATGGGTGTTTGTTTTTTATCTTCATAGAGAAAAATTCCTGAATACTGGTTTAGGTACCGAATGTTGATTTTGTCCTTATCCTTCAAAATAGAATGCCAAATGTCTGATCAGTTGTAGGCATCACTTGTGGACACATCAATAGACGATGAAATAAAGGAGGAGTGCCTACCTTTTATTTTCAGTAGAAAAAGGTGTCTGATTCCCATTTTATTAAGAGAAAGGCACCCAACTCCCATATTTCAGGGAAAAGGCATCCAACTTCCATTTTTGGGAGAGCGACACTTATTTCCTTGTTTATATATATATATATATATATATATATGCTTTCTATTTTTAAGTACGATGTTCGATTGCCAGCAAAAGGTGCCTGCTTTTCGTTCTAACAAACGCCTGCATGCTTTGATTTGAAGGAAGGTGCTTGCTCTCTATTCTAACGGGTGTTTTTACCTCGTATGAATAATATTAAGCATTGGGAAGTGGTTTGAGCCATGTCGACATTTCAATCACATGCATAAAGTCAAACTTCTCACAGATGAAATTATTTTAATTTTTCCATAAGAGATTTATGCATGTTCCAAGGTCATCAACAAACAATTTCCAATGGAGGGATGTGTGTCGTCTCATGAAGACATGTTTTTTTTAATATTTTCTTGAAATCTTGCAAAAATCCTGAAATGAACCAAATTGCAGTAATCGAGAACCAGTCAAAACAGAGAAACTTTTGCCACATGGGAAATGCCCACATCATTTTTTGTTATGGTAGACATGATCATCATAAGGCAACCAATGCAAGCGCACCACGAATGTTTGTGCATCATACACACGAAACATAATATAGGTGCTACTTAATTTTTTCTTTTGTATATATGTAGTTTTCATAGATGTATATTTCTATAAAATAGTGTCAACACGATCCCCATTAATCATCTATTCAACCATTTTCCCCATTTGGTATTTTTCCACGTGTAAATATTTTTTTGGGAGGTTACTCTTGGTCGTCATCCACTTAAAATTTGGCACACGCTTTAATGATATCTTGCACAGATTATTGTAATTATTTCTAATTACGATAATGGAGTGCTTGTGTTTACGAACGCAAGCGATTAAAACTATGTATTGGCAAAATTCTGTGCAATAAAATTATAGAGTTGTAGAAACCAAAGCGTGAGAAACTATTACAGGCAAAACTAAGAGCCAAGGGGAAATTAAAATTCACTATGGGGAAAATCAACCAATCATTTTCTAAGAAAGAATGAGCCCAATGATTGTTCAGGCATTAGTGAGAATGTGTAGTTACAGTTCAAAGTTGTTGGATGGATGGAATATTACCATCTGGTTAGCCAGAACCAGGATGCAGAGTTGGCTAAGGAGTTCGCAACTTGTTTGAGGGATGGAATTTTCAAAATATAGGACTAGAAATTCTAGTCACGAAAGCCTACATTACCATTGTTACAGGACTTTCTCAGACAAGGGAACACACGTACAAGGAGAAAAACCATTCACTTTGCGCATAATGATTATTTAGACAACCAACTCCACACCTAACACACTCTGGTTGTCAAAGTAGCACATCCTAGAATTCTAGTGACCAATATTCGAACAAATCACCCGGTTCTTCACATGCATGGGTAGGTTTTCTTGGCTCAATTCAAACCATTTTTGTTTCCTCAACCATTTACTTCATGGGGATAAAATCAATGTCCCCCATTATATTGCATGTGCTCTCAAAGATGAGGCTAGCCGATACTAGGCAGGAACAACTTTTGCCCTGGCTCACCATGGGCTAATTTTGACCTTGGTGAGACATGTCAAGGCATAAAAAGAAGTATATATTGAGAAAAATGAAGGAGATAATGCTAATACTGAGGAGGAGGAAGAGGTCGTGACACTTGAACAAAATGAATAGTCAGCTACCAGGACAAAAGAACAAACAAAGATGACGCCTACATCCCAGCCTGAGAAAATAACACAAGACGGAGGGTAGGCTTCATCCCCAATTTTTCTCCAATTTGATGAGGATGCGGGGCAGGCTCTATCAAGCCCTAATTGCATGACAATTTCCTTAAGAACCAGGAGTAAGAGGATGAAATCATCCATGGTCATTTACATCTCATCAGATGATAATGATGAAGAGACTAGGGAATTGAGCAAGGATAAATTTATAGCTCGGGTATTACAAGATTTGGCCAATGAAAAATCTCCTCAGTAGGAAATGCAGATGGAGGATCTATAGTAGTAGCTACAGATATTAAAAGAAAATGCCTATACTTAGGAGGTCAAATATAAGGAGGAGCAGACTCATTTTTAAGAGTCCAAGAAGGTAGTTTCTACGAAGATGCAAGAATTGTACCAAACCATCCGTCAGCTACAGGAAATAATAACAAAACTGTAGATACATGACCACATAGAAGCAGAGCAAGATTCAAATGCAAAAATGGAGGTTGAAAAGCCTCATGTGAAAACACACTCTATAGATCAAGGGTAAGAACAAAAATTTGACGCTGAGGAGCCTTAATTTTCAATAAAAGCTGCAAAGGAGGAAATAAGGCAAGAAGATGAAATTGAGGTTGAGGAGCCTCAAACTTCATCAAAATATGTAGAGGAAGAGATAAGGCAAGAAGATGAGATTGAGGTCGAAGAGTATCAAATTCCAACCAAGTTTGCAAAGGAAAAATAGAAAGTTGAAGAGCCTTAGGGCTCAACACACTCTGCCAAAAGAGAATTGGAAAAAGCTACAAAAATTGAGACTGAGCAACTTCATACAGAAGGGGGACCCTCAACAGGTCAGTCACCAGATGACCATAATGTGACTAATGAGTCACTTGAATAGGTACCTACAAAACAAGCACAAGTAAATTAGAAGTCTACATCTTCTAAAATCAGGGACAAACAATAACTGTAGAAGAGAAGAATTCCCCTGCTTCAACAATTCACATAGGCCCAGAAATACAACCAAAGAAATTAATATCTAAAAGGAAGGTTGTACATGGATCTCAACGAAGACCCAGGATCAGAGCAAGGACTGCACGGTTAAAAGAATTAAGTATGAATTCAGATGAAGAATGGAAATAATCTTTGAAGATGTTTTCTGAGCAAAAAAATAAATTTGAAAGGCTCAAAGCAGACATAAAGGCACACAAGAAGGAGTTTAGGAAGGCCTCTAAAAGAGTGGCCAAATAATCCAAGACTCCTCCCAAGAAAATTGAATTTGTTCGACCATATCAGTTTTGGAATTTGTATGGGTCAACCAGTGATCAGCCTTCAAAGATGAAGGTATATTTCATGAATATGTGACTGCTAGATCTTGTACCACCTGTAGCTCAAGCAACAACAACCAAAGCCCCTCTGGTAGAGGAAGCAGATCTGAGGATGATGTTGAACTTGATCAAAAAATGGCCAGATTGCCTAATTCCAAGGTTGTTGAAAAATCCAGTTTTCCATTTCAAGATGAATCATCAATCCCAAAAGGAGAAAGCTTACCCCCTTACCATGAATATTGTAATCAGGATGAGCCAACATTCCATAAATAAGCCCCAACATTTACCGAGTATTATTTAAGGAATGTGACAAAGAGGAAAGTTTAAACAAGGGAACAACCAGGTATAGGAGCCGAACCAAGTCAACCAACTCGACGTAGTAAGCGCTAGAAACAACTATAACAAGAAGAGAGCATCCCTAAGGCATAAAAGGGTCAAAAACCCATAGATAAATAGAAAGCCAAGGCAACAACCAAGAAGAGGAAAGAGAATAATAGGGCCTATTGGAAGGTTGTAAATGAAATTGGTGATTACCAATATAAAATGGCACAAGGACGTGCCAATCCTTAGGCATGGGGGGATGATGAGCCTTGAAAATGCTCATATTTTTGTATTAACTCTTCATACATGATGCGTCATTATTTTAATAGAAGTGTATGTTTTATGAAAATTATATATATTTAAGAGTAAATTACGTATGTTGTCTAATATTTATTTTTAAGTGAATTGTGTATAGATTCAATATTTTTTAATGTCTTTCAGCATGTTTACGTCGAGGTCCCATACAGACCTGGCATATTTTATTTTATGATGAAAAATCAAAGGTAAACATAACCACAACAAATAAAGAAATGATGCTGAGTCTGGCGCCTGACTCCCATTTTGATGCCCGACTCTCGTTTTGATGCTCGCCTTCGAGTTTGGCACCTAACTCCCATTTGGCGCCTGACTCTCATTTGGCACCTAACTCCCATTGAAGCAAAAGTATAGCACGACCCCTATTATCATTAGAATAGAACAATGATTTCAGCGATGGATGCAAAAGCAATTTCAACGATGAATGTGGATGAAGGACAATGTTATAAAGCAGGTGTCATCTATTTTTCAATAAATACGTAAATATCCATGTAAATCGATAAGCGTGATATTAGATGTATTCTATTCTGATAAAAATAAAATATGTTTAATTAAATATGGCAACAGAGGACATTGACTGTATATTCGATTTATCCTCCCTATTATTGTGTATTTGTTGTAACAATAAAATTGAAAAATAGATTACCTCCAAATGTAACAAGGTATGGTTGCATATCTTATAAATATGCATGCCACCCTTGAGAACCGGATGTCGGATTTTCTTTATAATTTTTTGAAACTGCATATAATACAATTCATTTGAGTGTTTTATTAATTTCAAACTAGCATTTGGTGAATGAATTGACTCGAGCGGAGTCTACTGGAAGCATGGGCCCACTCTCAATAGTATTTCTCCCACTTTTTCCTTGCTTTCTGTACTTTAAATTATTTCCTGTTTTACTGTATTTTCTACCAATTAGTGTAATTATGTAGTTCCCTTGTTTTTTCTGTAACTTTTCTAGCAAGTGTGCATTTTCTATTTTGTAGTTTAGTTCGGTCATGTCTTTGATAAAAATAAAATAGGTTAATGGTTTGGAAAACTAACAAAAAATCCAACACAACATACCCCCCAAACCATAGAATTTAAGGGACTCATCTTATTAAGGAGATTTTACAGGCATATATTGTGCATGGTTTTTCACAAGTTTACGAGTTGTCCTGGGTTGACAATTAAATGAAGGCACTGAATTTAACCGTAAAAACTTAACAAATGTTTTGCCCAACACCATCCATAACACAATTTACAATTTATGGGAATATGATGTTTACAAGTCTCATGAAGGTATTTATTATATGATATTTTATTTAACAATATAATAGTCCCAATAAGTTATTTGTAATAAATTTATCCTATGCTTTATAGAATTTGGATTTGATTGTAAACTTTAAGAATCTTAATCTATAATTATTAGTATTTGTATTATAATAAATTTATCAAAAATTTGTCAATGGGACCATTGTTCAATGGTTGAGACATATGGGTGATGTTACTTACACCAAGGTTTAAATCCAATAACACAAAATAGTTCAATGTTATTTTTTTATCGGTGAGAAAACCCTACAACCAACACTTAGGACTGAGCATCCTCATCCCAACCATGATCCCTCGTAAGGATGAGAGCTAAGCTTCTCAATAGGGGGTGATATCACACACATACACACACATCGTGGTTGGAACCTTGGACCTCCCAAAGAGAGGCTAAAATCATTGTATTGTCCCCCTTCAGACTAAAAACCTTTGGGTTAGAAAGAAAACCCACTGCTTAAGCCTTAGGATATGTCATCAGTCCCATCTAGGTATACCCCTAATGTCTCCATAGTCTATTTTGTGTGTCAGCAAAGATAGTACAGGGATGGTTCGAACACTATACCCCTCAAACCTTTGTGTTAGAAAGGAAACCCGCTACATCAACCTTGGGGTTTGTTGCCAATCTCATTCGGGTATACCCCTAAGGCCTTTATCATGGATTTTTATGTATCAACAAAGACAGTACAAGGGGTGGTTCAAAAATTGGATCTCCCATTCATTTTGGAGCCATGTCCTAGAAATAAATTGTACAATGAATACAATGAAGATGCACCAGGGGTTGTTCAAACACTGGACCTCCCATTTATTAATTTTGGGGCCATATCCTGGAAAATAATTGCACTATGAAAGTAGACAAAACCTTTGTGTTAGAAAAGAAACCCACTTCTTCAACCTTGGGGTCTATCACTGTCTCATCCGGGTATACCCCTAAGGCCTCCATAGTGTATTTTTTTGTGGTATACCAAATAGGTCAATGTGACTAATTGATGTAAAAGGGAAAGTTGTGAATTATGTGCAAAAAGGTGATTCTTCTAATCCTTATCATTAAGGGCTTATGAAATTGATCTTTGATTATGTTGTAGAGAAGAAAAGAAAAGTGGACTTTACGAATCTCAGAGTGGAATTGGATAACTTGGTGTCTAACAACTCATTGGATGTTGGTTTGGAAGCTCCTAATATTCTAGAGGGGTTTGAACCTTTTTTTCTTTCCCCATATTTGGCTCAACAAGCTCGTACTAAGAAGTGTGTGTCCCTTGTGGTGGAAATTGGAGAACCCATTTTGAAGCCAACGGTTAAGGAAGAGTTCCTTAAATCCTCAAAGGCAAAAGATAGAAGTTCCAAGTGCTCAATTCATCTAAAATCCAAGGGGGATAATAAATACAAGTCCACACTTGTGATTTAGGATTTTGAAGAGTCTGAGGAATCCTCCTCGGGTCACCCAAGAAGAAGGAAGGTGATATCTTTGGGATTTACTATGAGAAAAAACAAAATGTTGAAGCCTTAGGATGGTAAGTCTTCTAGTAAGAAGGGAATCTCTATTAATGATTTGGTAAAGTCCCTCAAAAGGTATGTTAAAAGGTTTACCTTTTATGCTAACGAGATAGCCTAGAAGATGAAGTATGATCAGAACCATAGTTCCTCTGATATGGATGAAGACCTTTTGGAAGATGAGGGGGATTCTTTGGCTTAAAGGTTGTTTATTACCCTTGTGTCTTTGATGGTTTTGGAGTAGTTTTAATTGGAGTTTTTTCCTCCCTTTCTCCTTATCTTTTGTTTGATCTGGTCCTCTGGGATATCTGTTGTTCTTGTGTTGTTCTAGCCTTTGTTTTACTTGTCTAGTCTGGCTTTCTTTGGTTGTAATTATGTAAAAGGTTTGAGGCCCCTTTCAAAACCCTTTCTTATGTTGTTATACATTTATGGAATTTAGTTTTTAAAAAATGGTGAGACTAGTTAAGTGGTGTAAGAAAGGGTAGATGTAATTTTTTTATAAATATAACTTCAAAGAATTTGTGCACTTCAAATTTATATAAAATGTTGGTGTTTCAAATGAGTGGAATTGTTTATATATTGTTTTATTAAAACTATAACTATTGATAGCTTTAATATTGTCTAATGTATATACTATATTTTTCTCATTTAGAGTTTGGTATGCTTTTGTTTTTATTCCACATCTAAATTTTTATTCTAAAAATTTCTCTCCTCTATATATATATATATATGAATGATTAGTTATAATTTTTGTGATGTAGATACTCATTAATATTAGAAAATTTGGAATATAAAAGGTGCATCTCATGGAATGTATTTTATTACTATATTAGATTTTTTTGTATATTTTAAGAGGGTAAACTATCTCTATAAGTTTCTTATTAAACTTTACATAAGGTGTGTTAATTATAGAGATTTAAAATATTTAGGTTATAACATTAAGATAAAGGATAAAACTAAAAACAAAGATAAAGGTATTTTTTAGGAATGTATAATTTATTATTGTATTAGAATTTATTCATTCTTTCATTCTTTAATGGGTAGGGCTATTTCCTTTATCTGCTTAGCTTCATATGAGGGCAAAAGTAGAGTAGAATTATAAAAATTAGTGTATTCAAGTTGTGGTGTTATAAAATTGATATTTATAAGTTAGGGATTAAAAATCATAGATATTTAGTCTATTCAGGTTATAACATTGATATTTATAAGGTGAGGATTAAAAACTAATTAAAAAAACAAAGACAAAAGCAAAAAATAAGGATATAGGTATATTTTATGTTTACCGACAAGGACGCCACTTGCATTATCGATGATGTGACTCGGGTTCAATCCCCATGGTGGATGTGTATAAGAAGTATTACTTAAAAAAAAACCAGTCATGCTTTAATGGGTAGGACTATTTATTTTATCTATTTAGCTTCATATGAAGCACACAAGTACTAATTATAGATATTTAGTTTATTTAGGTTGTAACATTGATATTTACAAAGTAATGGATTATAAAATGATTATAAAGATAAATCAGGTTGGGATTCTAGCTACTGCAAGCCAAATACCATGTATTAGTATTTGTCTTGGTAGTGTTTTCAAAAAAATTCTTTAAGTATTATTAGTTAAATTTTTAGATTAGATGTATTATATTGAAATTAAAATTAATTTATATTTAATTTTATGGTTTCAAGGAAAGCATTACCAAGCATCCATTGCACTAGGGTATCAACAACAAATTGAAACATTAAGTGCATAATATCCAGACAAAATGCCTTATGCGGCTTTTGATTAATATTTTGAGACAATCTCGAGGGCTTGGCAATACTGGGATTTCCATGATGGATGGAAATTGTGAACTAAGGAAATGACAGGTGAAATCATGAACACTTTGCAATTTGTGGTAACCATTACTACTTAGAGGTAAAAAATTGAGCAATACAAACTCATACTTGCATAGTGTCGGATGACATGCTGCTAGTGGTGTCAAAGCAATTACTGTAGTTACTTATGGAGAATTTGAGCAATCTAGATCCTGAAGTACATAAGGAGATATTACAATATACGATGGATCAAATTCAGGCTAAAGTTATTTCTTTTGAAAAGCAAGCCAACATGAACAAGTTTGGTAGTGATATCAGAACCGATAGCAATTGTAGTCTCGATGGCATCGATAATGGTGAGGTGAAGTCAAATAGTACAAAAATTCTTCAAGATGTTGATATTTTGGTCCTAGAAGATAAGGAAAAATGATCTTGGTCTCAAGTGGTGTTGGGCAAGCCTAAGTCCCCAAAGACCAAGTTTGATCTACTTCTGAAAAAGGGTCAACTTTTTATTTTGGATGACCTGGTTAATATGGCCATTGAACAAGGTTCCCATCACTTGGTAGGAAAATTTATGGGGGTTAGACTTGACCTGGATACAATTATAAAATGGGATTCTATTAAGTGGAGGTCGAATGATCATATGGAGATTGTTGCCCTCTCTATGTTTTTTTTTATGGTGAAGTTGAACTATTTTGTTTATTCAGAGACAATTTTATGATCGGACCTGGTTGTTTGAAAGGTGTGGCCTTTTATTGAGGAGATAGGGATATGATTTCAATCTAAAGACCCAAATTTTTTTGTAGGCCCTATTTTGGGTGAGATTACCAAATCTCCCCTTTCACTACTAGAATGAGGAGGTTTTTGTTGGTATTGCTAGGGAAATGGGTCATTTGATTATTATGGATTTGACTACAAAGTCCAAATATCACCTCGTCTATGCCAGGATATGTGTTAATGTGGACCTAGGGGAAATTTACCATATTCTATTCGGTTGGTTTTAATATTGGGTGTTTGGAATCAACCTTTATAATATGAGAATCTCCTTTTTAAATGTGGGGTTTGTAAGAAGGGTACTTGACTCGGGTATGCCCAAACCAAAAGCCTCCTTCCCAAGTTCATAAATTTTAGCAACAAAATCCAATTGAAGAAGAGGGTTCTAGTAAGATAGATATCTTGGAAGTTGAAAACCTTGAGAGTGAAAAGTAGGTCTCATCCTTAGAGGGTTCTAGAAAGGAAGATATCTTGGAAGCTGAGATCCCTGAATTTGAAGTAAGTAAAACTGATATGCAGAAGGATTTTTCCTTTCAGAATCAAGTTATGGCAAATAAGATAAAGGTATGTGATACTTTACCCTCGTCATAAATGAATATTGTTCTTTCTTCAAATTCCTTTGATATGCTTCAAGATATTACTTTTGGAGACGAAGGTAATGGCCTCTTGGAAAAGACGGATGATGGAAATATTTAGTTATAAAATGAGGAAGATGAAGATGAGCATAACCAAATAGTTTTGAAAAGTGGGTAGATCAAATAAAAAAGAACCTAGAAAATTTAGTTGATTTGGAAAAAGCTGCCCAAACTCCAAAAACCATACATCAAAATAAGTTAAGAATTGATGTGGGTACTATTAAATCTCTGGGGAGACCTTCTGATAGGAAAATTAGAGAAAAAAAGATAGAGACAAATATTGCCAATGGAATCCAAACAGTAATAGCCTTGGATGGGGGAAGTAAAAAGGTGCTTAAGGTAGGAGGAAAAAGATGATAATGCAAGCCATGTTGAGTCTGAGAACAAAGATCCACCTATCCTTTGTGGCTTTATGGATTTTAATCCAGTTTCTTATGGGTGTTTTGCTCTTTTGGGTTCCTATCCGATTTGGTCTTCAGAGACCATTTTACTTTGTGGTCTGTTTCACTTCAAAATGTTTTAGTTTTATGGGTTGTCTTGTTTGTGATGTCTCAATTTTAAGATTGTTAGTAGATTTGTAGGTGTTTTATTGTAAAAGTTTTTGGAGTCCCTTTCAAAACCTCTTCTTCTACCCTAATAAAAAAAAATACTTTATGCATATATAAACAATTTTTTTTTTTTAATTGATTGTAAAGATAACTGCCTTATTAGTTACAATGAAATCATCCTATACATATATACTTTTTCATGATTATTGATAAAATTATTTTGCATTAGTTTATATTTATATAAGTTGTTATTTATTACTAGAGTTTTGTTCAATAACTAGTGAGTCTGCTTGTGAAATGGTGTAAGAAATGGTAGATTTAAGTTTATTGTAATTTTTTTTTATAGATGGACTTTAAAGAGTATGTGCACCTCAAATTTTTATGAAAATAGTTGATATTTTAGATAAGTGGGGTACTGTAATAAACTCTATAACACAAAGAATTTGATACCTTCAAATTAGAGTGTATTGTCCATAATTTGTATCAACTTTAAATGCCTATATATTAGACATATTTTATTCTATTAATTGTTTGAAGTGTATTGTCCATAATCTATATAGACCATTTTTTTTTATTTGTGGAAAACATCCCAAAAGGGATGCCACTTTCGGGTAAGACCCAAGGAGGCAGGGGTAATCTATATATACTTTAAATGTCTATTTATTAGAAATAGATTTTATTGTAATAATTGTTGTACCTCACAAGTAACTTGAATCAGCTGACCAGTTGTATTTTTATCCTTAACTATCAAAGAATTGTAAATATAGGGCATTTCATCTGGAGGAAAAGATACATCCAGTACTGGGCCAATGATTTGAGAAATACGCCCTGCATTCCTTTCTGCTATTTCTACAAGTTTGGCAATCTCAAACATCATCAAAAGGATTAATTTTCATTATATATATATATATATATATATATATATATATATATATATATAAAAGATTGATTCAAATTGTTGTCATTGTATTATATTTTTTCTAAAGCTTTATATTCTAGAGACACTCATCTAGAGTTTTTATATGCTTGAGTTTTTATTTTACATTTAGATCATTATTCTAAGAATGTGTCTCATTCATATATATACCCCTCTACAACCATCCATTCTTTTGTTAATAGTTATAACTTTTATGATGTAAATACTGAAAAATAAAAAATATGCACAAAAATAAAAAACAAATGGGTAGACTATCTCTATTAAGTCTACACATTTTTATACAAAACTTTATATGTGGAGTCAATAATAGTTATTCAAACTATTTAATTTATAACATTAATAGTTATAATTCAAGGACAAAACTAAAAACAAACATCATTTTTTTTTGGTAATTATTATAATAAATTAACAGTGGGTTTTTATAGAGGATCCCAAAACCTTATGTACAAAATTAGCCAACTTTCTAATGATGCATCATACCTCTTGGCTGTAACAATAAACCTAAATGAAAATAAAACCATCCTAATGTTGCAGACTTGAAAACAACAAAAAGGGCTTTTAGGCCTGGAGACCCAACAACAAAGAAAACAGGACAGACCCGAGAGAAACCCAAAAAGAGGCCAAAAACAAGGAGACAGACACCATGGACTGCTAATCACGATCCTCCTGTCCTCCCGAATTTGGGCGCTTCTGGTTCTGCTTCAGGATAGAAATCATGGAGTTGACAGAAGTAAGAATGGAAGCAGCCAAGTCCAGGAGAGAATTACCGTGACTCTCCTTGTCGCTCTCCGTGTCCGACGGGATGTGCTACGGACGGACATCCTTCTCCACCTTTCTGACTTTTCGTAGGCACTGGGAAGATCTGCCAGGAACGGACAGTAGCTTCTTTGCCACGCCACCCCAAAACACGTCGGAATGGGCCTTCCAAAAATTGTGCAAGGAAAACATCAGGAAGGGATGTCTGCCCTGGCCAACCTTTCCACCTCGGATGGGAAGCGAGACCGCCACACAACCGGGCACGTGGTCGCGAGCCCTTTATTGGCCATGTGGTCAGCCACGCGATTTCCTTCTCTCAAAATATGATTTGCTTCCCATCTACAACGATAGGAGAGAAGAGATCTAGCCTCGAGGATGATGTTGTAGACTTTCCAAGATGGATTTTTGGTACCAAGAAGGTAATTCACGATGTTGAGCGAGTCACCCTCAATGATAAGAGGTCGGGGATCCTCAGAGAGAATTCGAATACCATTCAGAGCGCCTCGGGCTTCAACATAGTGATTCGTCTGGGAGCCCAAATCTTCACAATAGGCCATCACAATATTCCCGTCATGATCACGGACAACCCCACCAGCGCCAACGGGCCCAGGATTCCCCTTAGCCGCTCCATCAAAGTTTAATTTAATCCACCCCATGGGGGGTTTGGTCCACACAACATTCCTTCGACAGGGCCCTTTAACAACCTCCAAAAACGGCCAGAGATTCATCATTTTGAGAATAGCTTCTTCGCTCAAAATATGGGGACGGGGACTGGGAACCGCAATAGAATTCTCAATGGCATAAGATAACGCCCTTTGAGCGATAGAAGGGGGCCCTCTAGGAGCTCTGCCAAAGATTCTGGCATTCCTCTCTAACCAAATTTGCCAAATTAAATGGTGGAAGGAGGCCTCGAGGAGGAAGCGGAGCTTGGGATTCTTGAAAGGATTAGGCCATTGGTGAAAAGCATCTCTAAGGGATCGGGGAGAGCACCAAAGGATCTGGAAGGAGGATAGGACAATGCTCAGAACAGAGTGGGAAAATGGGCAATGCAAGAATAAATGATCCCTCGTCTCACAATCTGCTAAACACAAGTAACACCTGTTGGGGAAGGCAAAACCTCTCTTGTGAAGGTTGTCAATAGTTAAGGCTTTATTGTGGAAAGCAATCCACGCGAAGAAGTTGATTTTAGGAACAACTCCTTTCCTCCAAACAGTATTCCACCTGTAGTCCAGAGCAGTCTTGGTGGTGAGAAGCTCATAAGCTGATTTAACAGAGAAACACCCATCCTCCGTACCACTCCAGATGATCCTGTCATTCCTCCTGGCAGAAGGAATTAAAATCGACTGAAGGATATTATCAAGGAAGGTAATCTCATTATTAAACCCCTCCACAACAGGAAGCTTCCACCGAGGGAAACGGGTGCTCCGATCAATGAGATCCGCCACCCTGAGCTGGGCGTTAGGGTCGGTCAAGCTTCTCAGTCCAGCGAGGTCCTCCCTCGACCCAAGGGCTTCTTCAGTCGCCCACCTATCATTCCAAAAGGAAATGCAGTTGCCATCACCCAAAATCCAACGGGCTCCCAGACTGATCAGATGCCGGGTTTGGAGCACAGATTTCCAAAAGATCGATGCCACGGAGGATGTTTCAGCATCCAAGAAGGGGGTGGGGCCAAGATACTTCATTTTAACCAGCGTAACCCACTCCACCGGGTCGCTAGACATAATCCTCCAAGCGTGCTTCACGATCAGAGCCAGATTCATAAGTCTTGATCTTCTCAACCCCAGGCCGCCTTGATCTATCCTCGAACACACCTTGTCCCAGGCTACAAGGGGAAGTCTAGATTTCTCTTCGTTACCAGACCAAAGAAAGGTCCTCTGAATCTTCTCAATCTTGGAGTGGACTGCACTCGAAAGCATGAACACCGACATGAAGTAGGTCGGGATCCCCTGAAGATAGGCTTTGGTAAGGGTGGCTTTCCCAGCTTGCGATAGGAGTTTGCCCTTCCAAGTGCCGAGTTTCCTGTGAAGGCGCTCAAGAATCGTGTTCCACATGTCCCCACTGGCCCGCCCGCTATAAGATAGAGGCAACCCCAGATAGGACGTAGGCAGGGAATCAATAGTGCATTCAAGAATTCTAGCAATCCGAATTTGTCTACGCAGAGGAGTGTTAATAAAGTAAATTTTGCTCTTGATGTAATTGACCTTTTGTCCAGCAGCTTGCTCATAACGGGACAAGATCCTCTTGAGCGACTTGGCTTGAGCAACGGACGCCCCAGTGGAAATGAGGGTGTCATCCACAAATTGTTGATGAGTGACAGGATTAATTCTAGAAGTCGGCAAGATGCCAGAAATCTTGTTCTGTCGAAGAGCCTCTTTCATGGACCAACTCAGAACCTCCGCCAGAAGAATGAACAGGATGGGAGAAAGAGGATCGCCCTGTCTGAGGCCTCTGGAGCTTTGGAAATACCCAGCTGGGGACCCATTGACCAAGACAAAAAAAAAGGGAGTGGATATACAACTGTAGACAAGGTCAATCCAAGTGGGGATGAAAGCCGAACTTGAGGAGGACTCGCACACAAAAAATTTTGGTCGACACGGTCGAAGGCTTTGTTCATGTCGAGCTTAAGAAAAAGAGCAGTATTCTTAGAGCGGTAAGCGGAATGAAGGGTCTCATGGACAGTGATAACACCATCAAGAATGTTTCTGCCTTTGACAGATGCTTCCCTGACAAGGATCAATCAGGAGGGGGAGGACTGTTTTGAGTCTATTGGCTATAGACTTGGTAAGGATCTTGTAAAAAACATTGCACAGGCTAATGGGCCGATAGTCAGAGAAACTTTTGCAGGAAGGAGACTTAGGAATGAGGGCAAGAAAGGTGGAATTGAGTTTCGGGTGGATAGATCTGGACGCTTGGATAACCCGAATAGCATCACACACATCCGGGCCCACGACCTCCCACATGACTTGGAAGAATCGGGGAGGGAAACCATCGGGCCCAGGGGCCTTATCTGGTTGCATGGAGAACAATGCTTCCTTAATCTCAGACGAGGAAAAAGGTTCCAGAAGTTTCATGCTTACCTCATGGGGAACTTTAGTCAAAAAATTGGCGAGCATAGATTTCTGGACCTGGAGGTTGCTATCTGGAGGAGTGCCAAGCAAATCCTGAAAGAAATTAACCGCTTCGCTCCTGATTTCCTCAATCTCCCTGGTAATGTGCCCATCCTTACAAGTCACTTCTCTGATCTTGTTGGCCCCTCTGTGCCTCATAGTAGACGCATGAAAAAATCTCGTGTTGGAGTCTCCATTCTTCAACCACAGGTCACGAGATTTCTGGCGCCAGAACGTTTCCTCCCTAGCGAGAATAGAATGAAAGTCCACCAAAAGGCTCCGCTCTTCCTCCTTGAGACCCTCAGTGTAACCTTCGGTAGCCATCCTTTCCTCCACAACCTTCAGGTTCTCAGCGATGGATTTTTTGGACTCAAAAATGTTGTCGAAAACCACTTTGTTCCAAATCTTCAGTTTTTCTTTGACCATTTTGAGCTTTAAAGCCACCCTCTTAGGAGCGCTTCCTTCCACCTTCGATTGCCACCACGCTGAAACCAATCCTTTGAAGTCTTTGTGGGAAATCCACATGGATTCGAATCTGAAAGGGGTCATAAAAATAGGCCCATCGTTCGCCTCCAAGAAAATAGGGTTATGGTCAGACCCAATCCTTGGAAGAGCCGAAAGGATAGCCCCGCCAAGGATGGGAATGGCTTCTGGGGAAATGAAGAATCTGTCAAGTTTGACTTGAATCAAACCGCCCCCAATCCTTCTGTTACTCCATGTGAAGGAAGCCCCTTTGAGTTCGATGTCAAGCAGGCCATTAGCAGAGACAAAATCTCTGAAATCTTCCAAGCTATGGCTGGAGTGGTCAGACCCTCCTTTTTTCTTCGAAGGATGAAGGGGACAATTGAAGTCACCCCCTAAAACCCAAGGAAAGTTGCTAAAATTCTCCCTCATCAGAGAGATAGCTTTCCACATTTTTGCTCTCTCTGTGGCAGAATTGGAAGCATAAACGTTGGATAGAATCCAGGAAAAATTGGAGGTTTTGGACTGGAACAGTACATTGATGATTCTGTTGGAAGTTGACAGTGAGCTGCCCTCAAACCTCGAAGGGTCCCACAGAACCATGAGTCCTCCCGCTGTTCCCACTGCAGGGCTGGACAGACAATTTGCCCTGGCCCAAATGGCCTTCGCCACTTTGTCAGAGGAGATAGCATCAAGCTTGGTCTCTTGCAAAATAAGGATAGAAGGGTTAATCCTCCTACGGAGATCAGCCACTAACCTTCTCTTGGCTGCACCGTTCAGTCCTCTCACATTCCATGAGAGGACTTTCATCTGGACAGTTTGAAGTTTTTCTTGCCTCCCCTTCCTTGTTGAGGGGGAGGTTTTGATGCATGAGCTTCGTCCGACTGTGTGTCACAGTCATCCAGAACCAACAAACGCTGGGTTCCATTTGCAACGTCAGTTGCAGTCTCTTTGTCTCGCCTTTCCTTGTTAGGAGGATGACCCTGCTTCCTCTCACTACCAAAATCCACACTTTGCTTTTGGCTCCTCGTATTTCGGGGGCTAATGTGACCGGATTGTTCACCCCTCCTTCCTAAGAGGTAATCTTCTAGCAGCGTCTACGACTGACTAAAATCGGGATGACCCGTATCTTGGAGCAGAGGAACAACCTGAGTCAAAACTTGGGAAGGGGTCCGTTCCATCTCTTCCTGCGATTCGCTTTCCAAGTGGGAGTCTGCTCCTTGTTGGTTGTCAGCCTCAAGATGCTCGGGGTCCGATTGGAGAGAGGGATTCTCTTCAGGCTGAGAGAGTCCGCCACAGTCTCTAGAGGGGCCTGGGGATACATGGCCCTTCGCGTCTGGAAGATTTGGTTGCTTTGCCTGATCTTCCTTGTGCTCCAGGGGGTTGTCGTTTTCACGTTTCTATTTTCCCAATTTTTGAAGAGGACACTGGGACTGGAGGTGCCCTTGGGACCGACACTGGGTGCAGAAAGCTGGTCTATTTTCATAGACAATAGCTTGTTTATGAAGAATGGTGCCTCCAGACCGAAGAGTGATGGAAGTTGGGAGTTCTGCCTCCAAATCTGCCAGAACGCAAAATCGGGCCTGGACGAACCTTGTTCGAGCTCGGGTGGGAGGGTCAATGGTGACCAACTCCCCAATGGAACGCGCAATACCTCTTATGACATTTTCATGCCAGCCAAAGAGGGGAAGATTCGGGAGCCTAACCCATATTGGGGCAATGTTGATGTTCTGGGTCTCAGGACTGAAATCCATGTCCCACTTCCTGAGAAATAAACTTCTGCGGCCCAAAAACCATGGCCCGCCAGCCAAAATTTTACAGTAATCCTCCTTATTGTTCAATCTAATGGCAAAAAAACCTCGGGATAGGGCCGCCAGCTCCAAATGCCCATAAGTCCTCCATTTGCTTGCTGCCCATTTTTGGATAGTTTCCATGTCGGGACGGCCTCCAATGAATTTACCTATTAGGGTAAATTTCTCAAACTCCATGAAGCTTGAAAGAACTTCCGTCGGGATGTCCAGCTCATCCCCAACCGGAAACAACTCTTTGGTAAAAAACCCGTTTAGGGTTTCTGAGGCCGCTGCCTGGGCATAAGACTTTTGAGCCCCACCACCCCCTTTGTCTGGTGGGTCCTTACCTCGACCAAAACCGTTGCCAGCCCGGTCATCTTCAATGGGCCCGGGCGTTTTCGCTCCCCCGAAATCATGATGCCCTCCGATTGCTCCGCTGCGTCCAAGAACCGAACCACCGCCGCTCCCGATCTCCCCTGCAGACTTCCCGCCCATCGACATCCTCCCGCCTCCCTTATCGGCTGTCTCGCAAACCTGCTGCCAAAACAAACATCATTTTTGTGGAAATATAAATTTTTATTATATATGCATTTATTCGTGCTCTAATGGGAAAGGCTTTTTATTTTATCTGATTAGTTTTTTTTATTATTCATAGGGGATTTGGTTACATCCATAGTCTTTTTCTACGACCAAGCAAGGTTCAAATCCTAGGACTACCCCACAACAATACCTATTTCACCTCGTTATTTTATAACTCGACATGAAGAGGATCACCAATCGCTCAATATTGGTACCATCATTGTCAGGCTAGCATGCACTCAACGTATTCAAGTCACACTACTACCCTTGCAAATAGGCATACCCCTAGGGTTTGAACCCAAGTCTCTTCTTGGTAAGTGCTAAAACTTAACAATCCACCTAGCCCCTAGAGACCATCTCATTAGTTTCTTATAAAGCATTCAAGTAGAGTACAAATTGCACACATCTATTTAGGTTGTAACATTGATATTTGAGTTGAAGTTTTAAAAATCATTTTAAAGATAAAACTAGAAAACAAGGAAGTAATTAGTTATTTTATTAAAATTATTTCATGCTTTAATAGGTAAAGCTATTTTTTTTATTTACTTAGCTTTATATGAAGCAAGAAGTAGAGTACAATCCGTGTGCGTAGAGCAGTTGGCAAAAATGCCTTGGTTGCTGGTTGTGGCCGACCCAGGTTCCATTCCCACTGCATCCACCCTGTTGGATATGTAGGTATAGTTGGAAAATGTCCTGTGTGCTGGTAGAGGCTAACAAGGCTCCATTTTATCTATGCCCAACCTGTGGATATATTAATAATTCAACCCCCTTGTGATCGATGCCATGTGGTATACTCGGATGGGACAACTACGGTTGGCCATAGAGCTAGGTTATTGGGGCTTCTAAACTACCCAACTTTTGGTTAAAGCAAGAACAAATAGAAAGAGACGATGGTGGGAGCGTGAGTAGGAGCAGGAACTGGAGCAGGAGTAGCCATAGGAGAGGGAGCAGGACTGGGATCAGGTTCAGTGATTGGTGCAGGTTTCTGGGCGAAATCAAGATCGAGATCGATATTGGGCACATTTGGGCCCGGGCCCGAGTTAGCAGGGCTCTTGGTGGGTCCAGAGTATGGCTCTACACTTGAGCTAAATGGGAGTCAGGGTGGTGACGACATCTTGGGCCCAGGCCCCCAACCCAGCCTCGATGTGAGCATAAGCCTTAGGAAAAATCCCCCTGATCCTAGGCAGGGTTATGTCCCTGGCAAACCCAAACCCTCCTACCAGCAGATCCTGGCAGGCTTCAGGGCCCCTTCTCGGGCCCTGGGTCTAGGACTCTCCCTTGAGGGCACCCACATTTCTATCCAGGAGGAGGTCTACTCCTCCTTGGTCACTGGATCCTCTGCCTCCCTGGTAGGAAAATTCTTGGGAGGGCATCCAGACATGGAAACTATCCGTAGATGGGTGGCTTCCAAATGGAAGGTTTCTGGGCATATTTAGCTGGTTGCTCTCACCAAGGGCTTCTTCATCATAAAACTAAATAACAGCGAGGATGCCTAAAAGATCTTGTCGGGTGGGCCCTGGTTTTTGGGACGAAAAAGCCTCTTCCTCAGGCGTTATGGAGCTGACTTTCACCCTAGCACCCAAAGCATCAACTTTGCCCTGGTCTAGGTCCGTCTCCTAGACCTTCCCTTCCACCTGTGGCACGAAGATGTCCTAAGACTCATTGCTCAGTTGGTCGAGGACCTGGTGGCCTTCGACCCCACTACTAGGGCAGGATCTCGAATGGTGCATGCCAAATTTTGTGTCAACGCAAATCTCGAATCTGAACTCCCCTCTTCGATGACCATCTCTTTTGGGTCCTTCTTTTGGTGCCAGTCCCTGATCTACAAAAACAAACCTACTTTTTGTCCCACCTGCTGCACTCAGGGCCACCTCTCCCACCAATGTTCGATGTCTAAAAAGGTTGATGGCCCTATCCCTAAACTCCCTTCTCGATCAGGCCGAGCCCCGTCTCGAGGGCCCCCTCACGACAGCCTCAGATCCTAGGCCTAGACCAACAAGAAGGCCCCCCCTTCTGCCCCAAAGGACTCTCATGTGGACCCTGGTCTGGAGGGCGGTCTTCCTCAGGTTTCCTCTTCTGCTACTCCCTCCCTAGGGTCATCTTTTGAGGCCCCAATCCTAGGCTCTCCCTCCCCCCATTTCGAATCCCACCCCGCAAGCCCCGGCTTGCACCCCTCTAGGCCTACGAGGCGCTTGGGCTCATTTCACCATCGGCTCCCACATTTGTCGGGGTTCCCTTCTCTCCCTCTCCCTCCTGTTGTCCTTCCATCAACCCCCTCCTATCCCTCTCGATGGCCCCTGCTGGGCTTCCTCCCTTGGAGTGCAGTTCTGAGAGATCAGATGAAGAGATTGAAGGTAGTTCTTCATCCGGGCCTAATGAAGTCAGCCCCAAGATGACCCAAAGCAGGAATTTTGCCACATACTTTGGTAGTAAACTCAAAAGAGGGCAGCCTACCCTGGGTGACCAGCGGACAAGGATCACCGAAGATGACATAGCCAATGGCTCCCAGGAAACTCTCTCTGAAGTTGGCGTGAGTTTCTCCAAGATGGATGCCCTCCGACCCAAACCCCCGCTCAGGTTGGGAAGGGGGGCAAGCGACCCCACAAGGGTGTCAAATGAAGCTCATCACCTGGAATATCAGGGGGCTCAATGGGGCCCCCAAGAAAAGGATCCTTAGCCAACTCCATAGGGATCACCTCTCGTCCTTCCTCTGCTTCAGGAGACCAAAATAGATGACGATGTTGCCTGACGTGTAGCCCAAGCTACCTTGCGCAACTGCGAGTCCCTATCCACCCCTACGACTGGCTCAATCGAGGGTTTACTGTGCATGTGGGATCCCCAATATTTCAAGGGGAGACTCATATCTTCGTCTCCCAAAATAATCAACATTTTGGTCCATTGCATGAAGTCAGGACGCTCGTGGATTTTATCCAATGTCTACGCTCCCAACAACCCCATCGAGAAAGCAGCCTTATGGAAGGAAATCAGCTCGATGAGAGAAGCCTTTGCCCCCTACCCTGGATCCTGGCAGGGGACTTCAACAGTCCCCTGTTCCTCTTTGAAAAAAGTAGGGGCTTAGTGGTTCCAGGCAAAAGCATGGAGGACTTTGGAGCCTTCACCGTCCTCAATGAGCTCATGGACGTAAGCCTGAAAGGAGCTAGGTTCACTTGGCCGCGTAACAAAAGAGTGAGAGCAAGTCATATCTAGGTTAGGTTGTATAGAGTTTTCTTGTCCAAAATAGTCCTTCCCATGTTTGTCGATGCCACCTTGTTGGCCCTCCCAAAGATCGGGTCCGATCACAGCCCCCTCCTCCTCGAAACTGATCATCGCCCCTCCCCCAAGTGGCCCTTTCGATTTGAATCCATGTGGCTGCATCATCCTGAATTTCAGGCCCAGGTTGGCCATTGGTGGCCTCCCCCAGTCCCTTGGCGCCTTGCTGAACAAGTCTTTCACAAGCTTAGATGCCTCAAAGAGCAACACAAGGTATGGAATAAAGAGGTGTTCGACAACATCTTTGAAAGCAAAGCGATAGCTAAGGAAAAACTCAAAGCCCTGGAATCTATATTTTAAGCAGGCTCCCAAGACTCGAGGCTTAGGGAAGAGGAACGCCTCGCTCTCAGTGAGTACCATAACATCCTGACCAAGGAAGAAACCTTTTGGAGGTAGAAGTTGAGAGCCCTGTGGCTCCAAGATGGCGATGCAAACACAAAGTTCTTCCATACGTCGACGCTCAGGAACAGGGGGTCCAATAGAATTGTTGAACTGGTGGGCAATGATGGCAAAATTATCAAGGAAGAAGAGGTCATTTGGGCTGAAGCCACCCACTTCTTCCAAGAGCTCCTGGGCGATAGGCCCCCCATGTCCTCAGAAGTGACAAATTACCTTCTAGAACACATCCCTTCTTCTGTCTCAGCCATGGAAAATGAGACGCTTATGCAACCCTTGTCTGACTCTGAAATCCATGCTGCCACCTTTTCTATGAAGGCTGAGGTGGCCCCAGGCTTGGATGGGTTTCTCCCCTGATTTTTCTAATCCTTCTGGGACCTCATGGGGCAAGAAGTGTGTGCGGCCATCCGGGACCTTCAGAATGCCAGCTCCATCCCTAGAGGTATCAATTCCACCTTCATAGCCCTGATCCCCAAGACCCAAGCAACCAAATCACTTTCAGACTTTTGCCCCATCAGCTTGTGCAATGTCCTATACAAAATCTTGACCAAATCCATGGCCTCCCACCTCAAGGACATCCTTCCCTGGATCATTGCCCCTTTCCAGGGAAGTTCGGTCAAAGGCAGACTGATCACAGATGGCGTCATAATCATGCATGAGGCCATCCACTCGGTCGCCCTCTCTAAAAAGGCCTCCTTTCTGCTCAAGCTGGATATGAACAAGGCCTTTGACAGAGTTGGCTGAGATTTCCTCTCCAAGGTTCTCCTTAAGTTTGGGTTCCACCCCTCTTGGGTTAGGCTCATCAGCAACTACGTGTCCTCCCCTTGGTTCTCTATCCTTGTTAATGGATCCCCTGCTGGGTTCTTCCCCAGTTCTAGAGGCCTCTGCCAAGGTGACCCCCTATCCTCGATCCTCTTCATTATCCTGGCTGAGGCCCTAGGGCGTACCATCTCGAGCATTGTTTCTTGCGGTCTCATTTCGGGCATCAGGCTTGCGTCGGGCCTACCCCCCGTGTCCCATCAGTAGTTCATGGATGACACCATCCTCGCCACCTCAGCCTCGGTCCCTCAAGCCAAATCCCTCAAGATTATCTTGACCCTGTACGAGGAGGCGTTCGGGTAGAAAATCAAACTTCAAAAAAGCAAGATTTTCTTCATCCATACCCCCTTGGCCAAACAAATCAGAATTGGGTGGATTTTGGGCTGCACCCCTGGCTCCCTTCCCTCCTACTATCTCGGGCTTTCCCAAAGCTCTAGATTCGTGGAATGATGGCGAGGTCATGGTGAAGGGCCTTCACTTCAAAGTGACTAAGGAGTTCTTGACGAAAATTACAGGCCTACACCATGAGGACAAAGGACGAGTTGTCAAGCGAGATAAACATAATTTGGAGGAGGAGCTATCCCGCTTCCCAAAGTAGCAGTGGGACAAGGCTAATATATTATGCTCCAACCTCTCGACCCCCTTCGATGAAGCCATCGTCCCGATGATGTAGTACATCACCTGCGATGATCCAAACCAGCGGCTGTTCAGTTTTCACCTCAACTACTTCAATCACCTTCGGGGGGCCACGTTGGTCAGTACCCCTCAATTCCTGATGTATTCCCAGGGCCTATCCATCGATCATGCTTGCAGAAGCCACTCCCGACCCTCCCACCAAGGTCTCATGGCTGTCCTGTATCGGCATGCCCTTGCTAATCAGTCGCAGCTCCACCAAATTCTTCCCTTATCCTCTGTCCCCCCCTGAAGCAGCTAATTCTCCCAGTGCCTCCCTTATAGGTTCAATTTTCAAGGAGACCCCTCCCTCGAAGGCTCCCCTACCCCGAAGCGGTGCAGACCCACTCGAAAGTGTAGGACTCTGGCTTAGGGCCCAGGCGGGGCCTCGACTCCTAGTGCCACTCGTAAAGGCTCATTTCCTGGCAACAACAGGGCTATGGGCAGCACAAAAAAGACCAAGGTGGAGGCCCCGGAGCCCACTGAAGTCAGTTTCGACTTCGATAGTAGGCTACAAAATTTAGCTATGAGGGACCTTCTCGACATGGTAATTAGATCCCTAACTACATCTGCCCAAGCGGCCTCCTCTACTGCCAATGCCTTTGCTGAGCTCCGACGTAGGTTGGGCGATGGCCTCGATAGAGAGTGATGCCGGCCTGCCAGGTTGGGCCCCGTTCAGGCCAGGCCCAAGTGTAGGGCCCACCGACGCAATGGCGTACAGTTTCTGCATTTTTGACGGGTGGCTTGTTTTGGCTTTTTCTGGTTATGGTGGCCTCAGGCCAAGTTTTGATGTTATGTTTCCTAGTCGGCTCTTTTTGTAGGCATCAGGATCCGGGCCCCGGATCTTTGCCCATGGGCGCTGCCCCGAATTTTATTTGTATTTTCAGCATCGGCTAGTTATGTAACTAAGGTTTTGGGATCCTTCTCTAAAAAACCCACTGTAAATATATTGCTACTTATCAAAAAAAGAAGAAGTAGAGTACAAATTCTAGACATATAGTCTATTTAAGTTATAACATTGATATATATAAGTTAAAGACTAAAAACTGATTTTAAATATAAATACAAATCGAAAAACAAAGACAAGGTATGTTTAATGGAAATGCAATTTATTATTGTGTTAGAATCCATTTATGCTTTAATGTGCAAGGACTTTTTTATTTTTATTTTTAAACTAAACTTCATATGAAGCACACAAGTAGTGTATGAATTATAGACATTTAGTCTACTCAGGTTGTAAAGATAAGTTAAGTTGAGATTCTATTTATTGCAAGCCAAAAAACCACGTATTTCCTGTGGCAATAGTTTTTAATTTGCATCAAATATTTATTTTTAAAATTTTTAGAATAGATGTATTATATTTAAACTAAAATTAATTAGTATTTAAACTGATGGTTGCAAGGAATTATCACCAAGCATGCAATCCATTAGGATATATGGGAACAAATTGAAATTCCAAGTAGGTAGTGTACTACGATATCAACTACAAATTGAAAGGCTAGTGCATTATATGTAGCAAATTATATATATATATATATATATATATATATATATATATTTAAATTGACTATAAGGATACTTGCCTTAAAGTGAAATCATCTTATTTATTCTAAATACCTTGATTTTCATTATTTTTTTTGGTATTGATAAAAAAAGGGGTTGAAGGGCTCCGACCCTTTACACAGAGCTCAAAAGATGTACAAGAAAAAAAGAGAGAAGATCATACAAGTGCAAGATAGCCCTATCTTAGTAAAACAAACAAACCTGGGCAAAGCCTGTTGATGGAGAAGCTGAAATAATATTCCTCTTGCTATCCTTCTATTTAACATGGCTGATGCAGTGCTCAATGCTTTACATAACTGATAAAGAAACTGCTGACAATAATGTAATTTAGTGTGCTTTTGCTTTACTCTGCCCTCTTTATCTGCTAGCTTCATTATCAGTTCTTATAATCTCTTCCAACTCCATGGGGGCATATGACCAAACCTTGAAATTCTCAGATTTAACTGCCATATTCACCATTTTATCGGCAACTTTGTTTCCCTCTCTATAAATATGTTTAACTTGACTTTCTTCTAGGTTTCCCAAGATAGTCCTTGCATCTGTAATTATCTGGAAAATGCTAGAATTATTTAACTCCCATTTTTAAGGGAAGTTATAATATTCTTGGAATCCCCCTCAAGAACAATTCTCCTAAAACCCAAATTCACTACAATTCGGAGGTTTGTAAGCATTGCCCTTGCTTCAGCTTGGTGATTTGTGGTAATTCCTAGATCCTTAGCATATGCAACCACTACCTGACCTCTGTCATTCCTAATGAGGCCCCCACCACCAACATGACCCGGGTTACCTTTTATAGCTCCATCAAAGTTAATTTTTACCTAGTCTTTGTGGGGACGTTCCCATCTAGTATCTAGTCTCACCTTATTGATTTTTTCCATATTTAAGATGTCTTTTTATCTAGAGAGGATCATTGCAAGATTTTCTTGACCAAAAATGTTTTTAATACAATCCTCCAATAGGGCTATTTTTATCCTGGCATAAACCCCAATTATTCCTCTGGTTTTATTTTTGAACACTCGTCTGTTTCTTTCCAACCAGATCCCCCAACAAATATGTGGAATGCATTTTTGCCAAAAAATACTGCTTCCTAAGTGCCACTGTTCCCAAATCCTAATTAGAGAATCTGAAATGACCCAAGTAACATTAATTTCTCTCAATAACATATTTAGGATATCACGAGAAAAATCACAAGTTCCAAACAGGTGGTCCACACACTCATCCACTTTGTTACATAAGATACAAACAGTTGGAACCACAATTTCTCTTTTTAACATATTTTATTTTGTAAGGTTCTTATTGAGAATGGTAGTCCAAAAAAACATAGCAACCTTAGGGATGATGTTTAGCTTCTAAATTCTTTTAAGCTTCGATTTCTCTGAAGTTACTTTACCCAAGATTCTATATCTATCCTTCACTAAAAACTGGCCTTGCTGGTTTCTTCCCCAAATTATCTGATCCTCCTCTAAACCTCTACCTAAATAATAACTCCTTAGGAGGTTTTACATATCTTTACCCCCAAGCCTTGCATATCTTCTTGCACGATTTTCCACTCCTCAAAATCACCCATCCTATGAATTTAACCATTAATTTTCTTACCATAGGTTCTAGTTAAATGTTCTTTAATATATTTGAAATTTCTGTAGTTTGTTAAAGGCTCCTCTTAAATCCAAGGGTCTTTCCAAAAGTCAATTTTGTCTCCCCTGCCTACTCTCCATTTTAGACCTTGCCATAGGACTTTCCTACTATTAATTAATTTTTTCTAGAAAATAGACCCACGTGGAGGATTAGAACAACTGATAAAGTGGAATCTGCCCTCCAAGTATTTGTTGTGGATAATGCTAACCCATTTCCCTGATGCTCCAGTGTAAAGCCTCGAACCATGTTTAGCTAGAAGGGCTCTATTTAGATCTCTCAACTTCCTCAAACCAAGACCCCCATTCTGTAAAGGCTGACAATAGGTATCCCAGGCTACCAGATGTATACGTTTTTTTGCATTCAGTGCCATCCCATATGAATTTTTTTATAGTCTTTCTAAAGTCTCTTCCACTTTCCTTGGCATCCTTAGGAAAGACATGAAATAAATATGGAGGCTTTGAAGCGTGTGTTTTATGAGTTGTACTTTCCCTGCAGAGGATAATAGAGATCCCTTCCAACCTTGAAGTTTCCTATTAAATTTATCAATAATTGGATTCCAAAGTTCATCTTTCATCTTGCCTATAAACAAAGGCAAACCAAGATAGGTGATAGGGAACTTTTCCTCCTTACAACCCAATACTTTAAATATTTGATCTCTTATACTTTCCTCTGTGTTTAAAAACATAATCATATTTTTTCATAATTTATTTTTTGACCTGTAGCTTTTTCATAAGAATCAAGGACTTTTTTAAACTCCAAAGCTTCTTCCTTTGTAGCTTCCCCATAAAACACTCTTAGATGAATGATATTCAATGGCTCAGGCTCCATTATACCCTCTATATTTGCAAGCCTATACGTTCTAGGACCCAAATTTTACTTGACAATGTACAAACCTAACCAATTAGCCACGAATTTGTCATGCAAGTGCGATAATGCATTGGTATTCTATTGATTCTCTTTGAGAATGAGATCTCCTACTTGGAATTCATAGAGGTGAAACTTTGCGTTATAAGCATGCGTGATGTGATCTTGATACACTCGTATATGTTCTAAGATATTGATTCACCTTTTATCAAGAAGTGTGAGTTGGTCAAGACGTACTTGTCTAGAAATGTTATCATCCATGAATTCTTGTAATGTTATTTGCAATGAGGGGATCTAGATCTTAATAGGTAAGTATAACGAGCGACTTTTTGTTTGAACATTCATTTGGTAGTTTGTGACAAGTCTGTTGGGAGGGTTCCAAACCTGAGAAAGTCCTTTACCTGACTAATCCAAGGCTTGTATGGCTCTGCATGAATGAAACCAATATTATTTTCATCCTTAGACTCTGTTTGTGAAATTAAAAATTTAGACTTTGTTGTAATGATTATGGTTGGACCTATACATTTGTGTTCTTTGGAATCAATGATCCTATAGAGGCTATCACATCCACAAATCTATTAGTCAAACAAGGCAAGTTGTCAATTTTATATCAACAAAATTTTGTTGGCAATTTGATTGTTATTGTGTTGTATTGTTTTAGGATTGGTTCTTTACATTGGTAAGTTTCTTTTACTTGATGAACATCAAGTTTGAAATCACCAAATATACTTATACGCTTTATACCCATAGCTAGGGTGGATTGAAGTACTAATATTAGGGCTTCATACTCTACGTTGTTGTTCGTGCATGGAAAGTCAAGTGTGAATGATAAAGGAATTAGCATTCCTTCTAGTGTGTAAAACACGACTCCAACACCTTGTCCTTTTTTCCACTTTGATCTATCAAATAACAAGGTGATGTCAACATCATCCTTAGGAGGCATGAATTCTTCTTGTTCAATGTCTGAAAATACCAAATCATCTAGTAGCTCGATGAATATGGGTTGATCGTTTGGAAGCAAAGCTTCTGTGAGCTGATCGACTATCACCTGACCCTTAATGGATTTTTGGTTGATGAATTTGAGATCAAATTCCATTAAGAGAATTATCCATTTTTTGGTACAAGTGTTTTTGTATGTGCGAGTCATCATATAACATAGAGGATTTTTTATGACATAGGTTGTATTACTTAGCATATAATATCTAAGTTTCTTAGTGGTAGAAACCACAACTAAGCATAAATTTTTAGCATAAGCGTATCTTATTTCATAACTCATCAATGTTCGACTAATGTAATAGATAGCTTGATATTTTTAATTTTTGTTCTTTTGTGCAAGCATTGTCACCAAAACAAAATCTATAGCAGAGATATAAAGATGAAAATGGACTCTTGAACGAGGTGACGTTAGCACTGGGGGTGAGGCCAAATATTGCTTTATGTCATCAAAGACCTCTTGACATTCTTTTGTCCAAGAAAAGGTGACCCCATTTTGTAGTATGCGATTGAATTCCCTTCATTTATCTGATAGTTGTGTGATGAATTGACGAATCGATTGAATATTTCTTTGCAAACTACGCAATTATTTAAGGTTTTTTGGGGGCGGTATTTCGATAATGGCCTTGACCTTATCAGGATCCACTTCAATGCCTCGCTTAGAGATAATGAAACCTAGAAGTTTTCCTAATGTGACTTTGAACACACTTCTTAGGATTTAACCTCATCTTGTGTTCTAATAACCGATAAAAGAATTTTTCTAGTACATCAATATGCTCAAGACATGTTTTAGATTTGGCTATTAAATCATCCACATAATCTTCAATGATTTTATGCATATAGTCATGGAAGATATACGTCATGAAACATTGGTAAGTAGCTCTTGTATTTTTGAGGTCGAAAGGAATCACCTTGTAACAAAAAGTCCCCCAAGGTGTGGTAAATATTGTTTTGTGTTGGTCATAAAGATTAATCCAAATTTGGTTGTATCCTAAAAAATCATCCATTAAAGAAAGCATTTCATGGCTAGTGCAAGAGTCTACTAGTTGATCGATGTTTGGTAATGGAAAATAATTTTGGGGACATGCTTTGTTTAGATATTGAAATTTTGTACATACAGGAATCTCCCCATCCAGTTTACAAATAGGTACCATGTTTGAGAGCCATTTGGGATAATCAATGGGTTGTATGAAACCCACATCTAACGATTTTTGAAGCTCTTATTTTACCATGAGGGCTATGGTAAGATGAAGTTTCCATAATTTTTGCTTGAATGGTTTTGCTTTGGGAGCTAAGGTGAGGTTATGGACCACCAATTTGGGGTCAATACCGGACATGTCTTTGTACAACCATGCAAAAACATCTTTCTTTCTTGTTAAAACATCTAGGAGTCTTTCTGTTTCTTCTACAGATAAATATTTTGCTATTTTTACCATTTGTGGATTGTTCGCATCTTCATTTAAGTTCATGTCGATAGATTCTTCGATCAACATATGTGAACCTTGCTCTCACTAATGTGGAGTAGAAATGAGATGAATATCATTCTCCACATTACCTAATGACTCGAGAGGGGCTTCTTCTACCTCACTTTGAAAAACATAAGTATATGAAGATGAATATTGCTGAGGTATGTAAGCTTTAGAAACTCTTAGCAATTCTTTAGATAGGATAAAATTGACTATGGATGGTGGGGATGAAATCCTATCCATATAGATAAGGCTAGCGTCGATCAAAATCAATTTCACCAAATAATATGGATTACGGAGTGGGGTGAACAAGTCAACAAAAATTGTGGTAACTTGGTGGAAGTGAGGTGGATGTGATTCAAAGGGTGAGATCTCTCGTACACTCTCTAGGGAGAAATTGACCTATGATGGATGGATAGTGGTGTTGTCATGGAGGTAGCCAAGGTGGTGGTGGTGGATCTAGCTTAGGTTGCTCTCATGGAAGGAGCAACCAAAATATGTGTTGATGGATAGAAAACATTCTGATGTAGTACTCATATCTTTCATCGATAGGCACTATAGGAGCCACATATTTTTAGAATCATCAGAGGCAATATATAGGGCATCAAATTCCTCTTCGAAGTCTTCCTTGTAGTTATCATAAAAAATAGAATTTATCATGGCCATGTGCAGTCACATTTTTGAAAAGGCCTCATATAAATAAGGTGCAAACTTAGGGTCTATGTATTCATCCTCACTATCATCGCTATCTTCACTATCTCCATCCTCCTCAGAATCTAGGGTGAGTTGCTAGAATGCATGCTCAAAGGAGGTGGTAGAAGATAGTGGCCTGTATCCCAAGCCAGAGCGATCATGTGTCTCTCGATAGTGAGGTTCGATGATATCACAGACAACCTGATCATGTCATCCAAGATCATATCCCTGCTAGTTAACCCAATGAAAATATGGCATAGGAAAATCTGGGTTGGACACATATTCTAGGTTAGCATAAAATTACTGCATGGATTCATCATTAGGAGGAGGTGGATTGAATGAAGAATCCACTCTCCCATAGATAAAATTAATCATATTTGGTTCTAAATCCATGTTATACACTGCACCTATGGCTAAAGGTGGGTTGCATGGGCGACCATAATCTCTAACAGTCTAGATAGGTGGTGTTATTTTATCATTCTCAACTATGTACTCACCAATACTTGGATTGGCAATATGGATTGCAACTTGAGTAGGGGTGGATGTGGATGAATTAGGTGTAGATGTGGAGGATTAAATGGTGATTTGTGGCTTGGGTGGAGGGATTAGTGTGTGCTACAATGGTTCCTCTTGGATAGGTGGCCCTTTTTGCAAGATAGTAGATGTTTGCGGGGAGTGAATCTTGCTGAGCGGGGTGGCTACTAGCTAATGATTGATACAAGTTGACTTGTTGAATTAGAGATGTGTGTGATGAAATGTGATTAATGTGTGGTGATGGTAATGATTGGTTAGTTGGTTGCTTTGGTTATGTGAAGGCTTATCCTCCTATGTGATGGTTATAGGGGTGACAATTTGATTGTTTGGTTGATGTGATAAGATGTGGTTTGATGAAGGTGATGGTTGATTTGCAATATAATGAGGTGTGATTAGGAAATAGAATGTGGTTGAGGTGAAGGAATAATTTGGATCAATGATTGGAAGAGCTTTCGGTATGGGTGATTTGGATGAGGTGTTGTGATTTGGAGTGGTTTTGATGATGAGTGGTTGGATGGATAAATGAGTGGATGGGAGGGGTGGCTCATATGGATTTGAAATTGTAGTATTTAAATGGCTTAGTGTCAGTTGGAATGCAATTAATCTTTGCACATATTTTAAGAATTGATGTAATTTTGAGGGAACACACTTCATTTTCCTAATCTGGGGATGACCAAGAAGTATGTTGTATTGCATTCCCACTTCAAGATATGGAAGAGTGTATGGATTGTTTTCACCCCCTTTGTCACAGGTATAACTACATTTCCTATCGTGGAACACAAAGCATGATTGAACACCTGCAAGGTGAAGGTGGATTTATGTAATGTGAAATGGTGGTAGTTTGAGATGTTGAACGTATTTTATGATGATGATATTGATAAAGGAGCCAATATCAATGAGTACCTATTTGAAGGGTTTTTTATCAATGTGAGTTACAATATGCAATGGAGAATCGGGTAACTTCGATGATATGTTATTGAATTCAAAATCATAAAATGAAATTGAAGGTTCCATACAAGTTTGAACACTCCTCGCAAAATTTTTGAAGGTATTAGGATCTTTTGTCTAAAGTTCGATGGATTTTAGGGTCTCCATTAATGCCTCATGATGTGGGAGAGATTGTTGTATAAGCTCATATATGGATAACTTTGCCAAAGCTATTTTTAATCTATGTATCAACCAACTCCTTAATATGATTATGGGCCTGGGTGGATGACTTGGAATATGGATGGTTGGAGATAGAATGGTAGGGTTTGATTGTATGGGTACATTTATTTATTGCATCAATTTGCTTACTATGTGTGATTTGCACTTATTTGCCCACGAGTGACTATGTGAATAGCCCCCATAAAACCTTGGTACACTTGAGATACATGATTGAATTGGTTGGGGGGAACTGTAGAAGTTGATGTCCTAGTCATTTTTTGAGTTACCTCGTGATGAGGTAGTGGTATCTGATAGACACCAAGGTTTTGGTTTTGTTGGATCAAAGGGTTATAAATCTTGATATGTCCCCTTTTAAGTAGATGTTACACGATGGTTTTGAATGCATAAAAAATATTAATGTCATGACCTTTTTATTGATGAAATGTGCAATACATATGCTCCTTATAGTTCTTGCCACGTGGTTTGTTTGGATCTTTAGGTTTCATCTCTGACAATGTACTAGCTTGTGCACTATACAACCTTTGGAAAAGGAATGAATATGATTCGATCAATGGGGTGTAATAGCGGGGTTGTCGATTGAATTGGTGTTGATGATTATCTACATGTTGAGTTTGATTTTGAAGCTATTATGGGGGTGTAATCACTTGATAATTCTGGAGTGGTGGTTGTTGTTGTTGTTGTGTTAATTTTTGTACTTGAACTTGAGCTTGTGGTGTTTGTTGTGGAGGTTGGCTCAAGACTACTTGATTAACCTGACCAGCCTTGTAATGGCCCTGTTTATTCCCCCTTAGTCCCTTGTTTTGCCATTCTTTCTTTCTTAGCTTTATCTCGCCCTCTTGGATTTTAATTTCTTCAATTACCTGGGCTTGAGCGAGAGCTTCTTCGAATGTTCTATATTGTTGAAATTCTAGTAACAAAGAGATTGGTTTGGAATAACTTCTTGTGAACATTATTGTCAATTCCGCCATGGGAAGGGAGAATGGCAACTTTGTAATGAATGCCCTCCAGCAGTTTTCTATTTTCTTTTGATGTAGCAACTAATGGGAGATAGCAATCACAAGATGCAAAATAATATGACATAAAGTAAATCTACGAGATGACTAAAAATATACTATAAATATAAATTTTGAAATGTATACAAAGTAGCTATGGAGGAAATGAACACTCCATGAATAAAGCTACTACTCAAGAATGAGATTTGAGCATATCACACTCCATCTCATTACATCACACTCTACTGCATCAAACCACACCATTCTACACTACTTACTACTGCTATATATCATACTCTATGTCTATGGCCCTTTATATAGAAATATTGGTTTCTTGGCCAACACTCTATCTATCTGTGCAAGGGACAACTTGCACATATACAACTTGCACATTGACACTTGTGCATTTATTACATTGCATGAAGTAACTAGATAAATTACCCCTAAAGTAATCTAATGTCCTAAGTATGTACCAAGAAAGGTACATTTACATGATCCAAATGATGTAATATAATATATTTCTAACACCCCCTTGTATTACATTATTTGGATATTGAAGACTGTAGTCTTCAATGTGGATCTTCTTCCTATCCTTAGGATTCTGAATTTTCTTCTTTGTTTCCTATAACCTATTCAAGCAAGTGATTAGTGTCTTCATAATGTGTCATTCTTGCTAAAAGAGCTTTGATTTCATAATCATCTATTGATTCTTCCAGTTCTTCAATTTCTTCTATCCTCTGAGCTAGATGTCCTTTTTGATTTCTTTTTCGATACTCCAATTAGGGATAATTGGTTGGATGTTGGAATTGTTTCTAAAGAGGATTTTGATATCATCATGCCTGAAATTGGTTCCCATTGTTCATCTGATTTCTTTGATTCTAATTTTTGGGATTGAACCTGCAGTAGCTGGTGCTATGGCCTTTTCTCTTGTATATTTGACAATACCTATTGTACCATTTTTTTGGTCCTTTTTATGAAGAAGCAATTTTTCCCTATGGATTTTATTTAGATGCCAATGTAGTGTTAGACATTTCATATTTAACTGTATTTTCCACTGCATATAACTATAGAATATTGACTAAGTCATCAAAATAAGTATCTTTACTTAGAACTTGTAAATATGTTACCAAATGTTTATATTTGTCTGGAAGTGCTCTCATAGTTACTTGAGTAAGAAGTTCATCCTAACTGTCTCTCCTAAGGTAAATAATTTCCCTTTAATATTTGCCACCTTCCTTAGGAATAATTCTATGCTTTCTTCATTATTCATATTTAATGAATGAAGTTGAGACTGAAGATGAAGAATGGTTGCATTATTATTTCCCTCAAATATTTTTCTCTAGGCTTGTCCATGCCTCTAAAGATGTTTTTGCTGAACTGATATAGGGTTGTATTTCATCAGTGATAGAAAAGATTATTATCATTAGAGCCTTTGAATCATTTTATATGAACTTTACGATTTCAATATCATATGTGGTAGGTACATGTGTTTTCCCTTTGATAATATCCCAAGTTTTTTCATATACCAATATAGCTTTCAATTTATTCTTTGAGGAAAAATAATTAGGACCCTTGAGTAGTTGAAATTTTTTTAGGAAAAATTTGTTTGAAGCTATTTAAATTCCCTAATAGCAATCCTTAGATTTTGTAGAATGCCTTATGACTCCCTAGTATGTCTTGGATAAGATATAGTGATTTTGTAAATTATAGTTCAATATTTGGTTGATTTTGTAAAGTTTTGTAAAAAATCAACTTCTATTATCCCTTATTGCTCCTATTGAACTAAGCACTTTTCCCAAATTTTAAAGAGTTATAATGTTGGATCTTTTGTCTCCTTTTGAGAAGTTTGAGACAATAATTTTATAACTTTACAACCTTTGAAATACTATGATAAACCTCTCTTTTAAGTAACCCTTTGGGAATTAATTTAAGTGTATCTAATTTCCAATAAATTAATTTGATGTAGTAACCCTTATGACTCCCTAATTTTTGGAAAAAATAGATCACAATAATATTTGCAATATATTAAATAATCTAACCCAAGTAGAATTCTTTATATATCCTAGGTTAATTTGCAAATATTATTTTAGCTTGGTAAGTTATCTCCTATGTATTTTGCTTTCATAATCTCAAAATTTATCCTTTATTTTAAAAACTTATATCTCCTTTATTTGAAAGCAATATTGTAGACACCAAAATCTAGCCACTTGTCATCCATTCGTGTCCTCCAATCACAACCATCCATTATATATATATTTGTTATATATATATATATTGTATTTACATGGTGGAATCGGTAGCCACCACGAATCCGGGTAGGTTGTCCAGCTTTTATGGCCACCACAGTATTCTGCGTTGTCCACCTCGGAAGCCACCACATAGATCTTTGCGCAGTCCACCCTTATAACCACCATGCCGCAATCATTTTAAACCTTTTACCCTGCTGAAAGCACCAGGAAAGGGACAAGCGTTCAGTCCGACGAGGCCCGAGATTTGAACCTTGGACCTCCACCCCCCTTATGGGGTTTGGATGGACCAATTGGTCTACACCTCGGACCTTAGTAAAGCAAATATCAGACGTATTCTAATAAAACAGAATACGCTGAAATAGTCTAAAAGCTTGATATTTTACTCGATTCCATTTATTCATGCATACTATTGTAAAATAGAATCAAACATTTGATTTATTTCCAATCTGTAATAGGGCATGGCCGTATATCTTATAAATATGCAGGCCACCCCTGAAAATGTGATCCCAGATTTCTCCTGTACTTATCCTACTGCAATTTCAATAAAATATTTTTGAGTCATTTCTGATTAAATCAACTAGCATCCGGTGAATGATCAATGCGGGTAGAACCTACTGGAAGCATGGGCCCACTCTCAACAGTGTTCTTCCCTTACCTTTCCCTTATTTTTCTATCTTTTCAATTCTATTTTATTTCCTGTAGCTTAAATTCAATTTATGTTATTTCCCCTATTTTTTGTAATTTCTAGCAAATGTGCAGTTTTAGTTTTTGAATATAAATTAGTCATGTCTTTGATAGTGTAGGATAGATTAGTGGTTTGGAAACTAAATCAGAACTCCAAAAAAACACCAACACCCCCAAACCATAAATCTGAGGGACTCATCTCATTGGAGGGAATTACAAGCATATATTGTGCAAGGTTGCTCACAAGTCTACGAGCTACCCCGGGTTGACAAATTAAATGAGGCAATGAATCTGAACGTAGAAAACTAACCAATGTTTTTGCCCAATATTTTGGCATCGTTGTCGGGGAGTAGCCTATTGTAATTTCTTGTTCTAAAGGAAGCATGTTAGTAGTAGTTTAGGTTGCTACCTATAGAACCTCAATTTTTAGCTTTGTATGAGTTTGCCTAAGAATAGAGGATCGAACGATCATTTTGTTAAAAACAAAGATGTTTCTCAAAAGTATTCTGCTTTAGCTGTACCTGATCCTGAGACTAAAACCTCTTCTCCACAATCTCCACCTATGCATTGGCTTGAACATCCATTATTTGCATAGGATCCTTCTGAAACAAATCAGCAAAATCTTAGAGAAGGATCTGAGATAAGTAGAGTTTAGTTTGAGGAAGACTTATTGAACTTTCAATGTTGGCAAGCAGTTAGAGAAGGAACTATATCAAACACATATTTAGTAATCCTTATGTAGGATAAGAGAAATGAACTAGAAGCCTTGAAAGTTGCTTTGAATGCAGCTGGTGTAGATACCCTATTCACAGACAAGATGGTTGATGCAGAGGAAGCATCCACTAGTTTTAATTTTCCCATAGGAGAGGCAAGAGGAGACCACAAGATGAAACATATCTCCCCTGCCCACCTTCCAATCTTTAGAGGACTACCAACAGAAGATCCAGATCTGTTTTTATTTAAATTTGATGTCCTATGCAGATCAGTGGATTATACGATTGATGCCCAAAAACTAAAATTATTCCCTTCCACTCTTGATGATTCAGCTTTACGTTGGTTCATCAGTTTGGGGGATAAACAGATAACTACTTGGGAAGAATTGAAGAAACTTTTCCTAGATCAGTACCAGGATTTTGGTAGAGCACGTGATGCAAGGGAAGAAGTCCTAGACATGACACAAAAGGAAGGGGAATCTATGGAGGAATATTGGGATAGGTTCAACTTTAATTTACAAAGATCACCCCATTCGAAACTAGGAGACAGGTCCTTAAGAAGCATTTTCTTAAAGGGACTTACAAATGAATCTTTGGAAGCCTTAAACATGATTTTTGGAGGGGATATTTATCAACATCAGATGGATGATATTCGATGTTTGTGTCAAAACATTTCAAGAAGGAAAGGTAAGTTGACCCCTAGAAATATCAAACAATCAACCACTATCACTAAAATAAAAATAGGCAATATGCTTGAAGACCTCAAGAGCGAGATGTTATCATCTCTGGCTCTTCAAATGGACACCCTTCTACTTCAAAAAAAGAAGCAGGAGAATGAGGCAACATTGGCCTACTTTTGTCCCAAATGCAGGGGAAAACACCCTAGAAATGAATGTCTAGAAAACAAAGTTTGAGTGTGTGTTGTATGTTCAAAAGATCACAAAATAAAGTTGTGTCCATAGTTATCAAAACCTAGAGAGGAACCTGAGGTAGCAGAAGCATACTTCATGGGTAATAGGAGAAACTGGTAGCAGTATCCTATGGGAAACAACATGCCAGCAGGAATGCCATCTTATGGGGGCAGCAATTTTCAGAACCAAGGTCAAGCTCAACCACCCAACATGGGCTGGTGGGGACAACAACCTTGGAATCAGTATCCCCAAGGAGCAAATCCTTACAACCCCTATCCATGGATGCAATACCAGTAGCCTGGGAAGTAGTGGAGGAACCAGAATGCTTGGAATCAAAACCCACAACAAGCTGCTCCAGTTCCACTACAACCAACCCTACCAGCTCCTCCTACTTTTAGGCCTGCTCAACTGCCAACATAGCCTACAACCAATCCAAATAACAAACAACAACCAACTTATCAAGTGGAGAATGAGATGTACCCCATGTACAATATTAAAGTAGATTGTAGTCCAATAGAATTAAGGTCAGGGAAACAAGTAGGTGTAGAAGTCACTCCTCTAGTAGAAGAGGAGGAAAACATAGAATTAGGAAAAGAGGAATCACCTCTTATAGTAGAAGTAGAAGAAGAATCAAACACCTGTAAATAATAGAGAAGAGGTTCCACCTTTTCCACAAAGGTTGCAAGAACCCAAAAATCCAGTACAATCAGAATTTGATATTCTCTCTAGTCTAAAGAACTTGACAGTCACAATCCCTCTCTTTTAGGCCATCAGAGATATTCCTATCTATGGCAAGGCCATAAGAGAATTGTGCCTGAAGAAACCAGGAAGAAAACCTACAAAGTCAATCAGTTTGGTGGGTCAGTTAGCTGATCTTATGTTAGGGAACACCTACAACCAAAAATACTCAGATCTAGGAAGCCCTATCCTAACTGTACAAATAGAGGGTTGCGTTTTACCCAATATATTAGTAGATTTGGGGGCTACCATTAATGTCATGCCCAAAGAAACCATGCAAAAGCTTAAACTATCTAACCTGAAGCCAACCAAGACTGTTTTACAGTTGGCAGATAGGTCTACAGTGCTCCTAGAGGGAATACTGGAGGATATCACTGTTACAATGGATGCATGGGAGTATCCAACAGATTTCTTAGTGTTACAATCCAAGTCTGGGTTGGGTGGATATCCATTAATCTTAGGTAGACCTTGGCTGGAAATAGTTGATGCTTACATAAGTTGTAGAGATGGCCAGATGACCATTTTTGATGGTCAGAACATAAAAAAACTGATCATCCATCCACCTACACAATCTGCAAAATTGTTGGGAGAACCTAAAAATGAAAATCAGAACATTGGTGGTCTATCAATGATCCAATCTATCATGACACTTGATGAATTGGAAGATGAGAGTGATGAGGATAGGGTAATAGCAAACTTTTTCCAAGGAGAACCCTCTTGTCCTCCTCCTGAGTTGCCATTAGTGGGAGGAAAAGACCACCATATTCAGCAAATAGAGGTTGCACCTGGTAGAGTGTTGAACATAGATGACAAGTTGATAGTTGAACAACAAATCAAACTGAAAGAAACATTGGTAAAACATCAAGATGCCTTTGCTTGGGAGTATTCGAACATGAGAGGAATAGCTCCTGAAACCTGTACTCATAGGATATATCTGGAAGACCAGGTTAAACCAGTAAGACAACCACAAAGAAGAATGAATCCAACAATGAAGGAAATTATCAAGACTAAATTGCAGAAACTCCTCACATTTGGGTTCATTTACCCCATTTTAGATAGTGAATGGGTATCACCTTTGGTGGTGGTGCCCAAGAAAAATGACAAGTGGTGAATTTGTGTGGATTATAGGTTGCTAAAAAAAGCAACTAAGAAAGACCACTTCCCCTTACCCTTCATAGATCAGGTCCTTGACACCTTATCAGGTAAGAAGTATTTTTCTTTCCTGGATGGGTTCAGTGGATATAATCAGATTCAAATAGGGGAATAAGATCAAGACAAGACCACATTTACTTACCCTTGGGGGACTTTTTCTTACCGAGTTTTACCTTTTGGTCTATGCAATGCACCTACCACATTTCAGAGGGTAGTTTTGAGCATCTTCTCTGACATGATTGGAGAAACTGTGGAGGTATACATGGATGATTTCACTGTATATGGTGAAACTTTTGAAATAGCCACATAAAATTTGGAGAAAACACTTGAGCGGTATGAGGAAACTAACTTGTCCCTAAGCAATGAGAAATGTTATATGCTAATGTAGGAAGGGATAGTTTTAGGACATCACATTTCTGTAGATGGGATCAAAGTAGATAGGAAGAAGATAGAAGTTATCCAAAACCTACCTACTCCCAAAACATAGAAGGATATCCATAGTTTCCTGGGATCAACTGGTTACTATAGGAGGTTTATAGCAGATTTTAGAAAAACTGCTAAACCCCTGAGCACATTGTTATCAAAGGACATAGATTTTGTCTAGACAGAGGAATGTGAATAAGCATTTAACACCTTAAAGGAAAAACTGATTACTGCCCCAATACTGAGAGGTCCAAATTGGACCATACCTTTTCACATATATGTTGATGCATCTAACAATGCAATAGGGTCAGTGCTAGGACAGAAGGATGGTGATGATTTCTATGCCATCTATTATGTCAGTAAACACCTCACAAGTGCTGAATTCAATTATACTATCATAGAAAAGGAATTTCTTGTAGTTATACATGCTCTTAACAAATTTCATCATTATATCACAGGATATCAAGTTTTTGTACATACTGATCACTCAGCTATCAGATACCTGACAAACAAACCTAGGATTAGTGGTAGAATTATTATATGGTTGTTGCTTCTGCAAGAGTTTGATGTGACAATAGTAGACAAGCCAGGTAAAGATAATGTGGTAGCTGATTTCTTGTCCAGGTTGACACCTCCAGATCATGCAACTATAGATGACAAATTTCTAGATGAGCATTTGTTTGCTCTGAATGAACAGATACCATGGTACGCAGATATGGCTAATTATTTAGCCATTGGTAAAGTATCCCCTGCACTTTCACCACATGAAAAATAAACTTTAATTGAGAAAAGTGAACTTCTGGATTGATGGGTGCCTATTTAAAATAGGGCCTGATCAGATCATGAGAAGGTGTGTTGCTGAGAATGAGATAATAAAAATATTGAAGGCTTGCCATGATGAACCTTATGGTGGCCATTTTGTAGGAAAAAGGATTGCATACAAAGTGTTGCAGGTTGGTTATTACTGGCCTACACTATTCAAAGATGCAGCCAAGCATGTGAGCCAGTGTGATCAATGTTAGAGGATGGGTAGACCTACTCTCAGATATGAAATGCCACTCCAACCACATGTTCACATTGAGCCATTTGATAAATGGGGGATGGACTTCATAGGACCCATTAATCCACAGTCAACAGGTAAGAGGTTTATCTTAGTTTGTATTGACTATGTGACCAAGTGGGTTGAAGTGTAGGCTTTACGTGATTCAAAAGAGAATACTGTAGCAGAATTCTTGTACTCATCTATTTTCACAAGGTTTGGGGTTCCAAGGGAGATCACAACTTATCAAGGACCTCAATTTACTTCAAATATGATTCAAGAACTCATGCAACAATATAAAATTAGGCATAACAAAACCACTCCCTACCACCCACAGGCGAATGGGCAAGTTGAGGTAACCAACCAAGAGTTGGAAAATATCTTGACAAAGATAGTACAACAACATAGGAAGGACTAGACCACTAGATTACCAGAAGCAGTGTGGACCTACAGGACCACCTGGAAGACTACTACTGGTTTCACACCATTCCAACTAGTCTATGGGAAGAATGCTATGATGCCTATAGAGTTTGAAGTGAAGACACTTAGAACTAATAGAGTTGAATATAAACCTGGATGATGCGCAAAAATAATGAATTCAACAACTTAACCAGTTGGATGAATATCTCCTTGTTGCTTTGCAAAGAACAAAGGTCATCCAGAAACAAAGGGCCAAGTGGCATGACCACCACACCAGGCCAAAGCAGCTCAAAGTGGGAGAATGGGCATTACTATATGAATCTCGGTTCCAAGAAAGGAAAGGTAAGCTCATGCAACGTTGGATGGGGCCATATGAAGTGATTGAAGTCATCAACAATGGAGTTGTTAGGATCATAATAATTGATGGTAGCAACATTACATTAACAGTCAATGGTCACCACCTACATCCATACCATGTGTCTGAAACATACATGATGAAGTCCAGATTAGGCATGGGGGAGACCCTAGTTGATTCTAATTTCAAATTGAGTCAGTAATATGTGGATCTAGTCCACATAGTCCTAAAAATAATTATTCTTTCAAATTATTCTTTTTTTAGTTGTATTTCTATTTTGCAGGAATGATGCCTTGAGTGCAGTTGTTAGGCAGCCTGGGAAACCTAGGCCTAACAAGCATAGGATCCATGAACCTGTGCCTTCCCAAATTTCTAGAAGAATTGTTTGTAGTAGGAGTAGTTTATCCCCACTTAGAAAGGGGAATACTATACCTAAATCTGTACAAGAGTGTTTGGATTGGTCTTTATGGACAATAAAACACCCAACTGCTAGTTCGGGTAGCGGATGCTGATTTTGTCCTTATTTTTCAACCAGAGTGCTAAAGGCCTGATCAACCTTAAGCGTATATAAGTGGGTATATCAAGCAGACATTGAAATAAGGAAGAAGCGCATGTTTTCCATTTTTTGATGAAGAAGGCGCTTGATTCCCAATTTTTAGAGAAAATGGCACCTGATTCCCGTTTTACGAAAGAAGGCGCCTGATTCCTATATTTTGAGAAAGTGGCGCCTGATTCCCATTTGTACGGTACAAGGCACCTGACTTCTAGTATGTCAAGGAGATGGCGCTTGTATCCCATTTTTTGGCAGACCGATGCATGATTCCTGGTTTTTCCAAGGAGATGGCGCTCGACTCCCATTTTTTGAGAAAGCGACACCTAATCTCCTAAAAATATCATCTAAAAAAAAAGATTGTATATAAAGTTTGAGTTTTGTATAAAGTTTTCTTTAAAGTACGGTGCTCGATTGCCAGCAAAAGGTGCCTGCTTTCCATGTTAAGCATGACACTCGATTGCTAAGGCGCTTGCTTTCTATTTTCAAGCACTTGCGTGCCTTGATTCGAAAGAAGGTGCCTAATTTCCACATAGAAAAAGGCACCTACTTTCTATTTTCACGGGTATTTGTGCCTCGTAAAAATAAACTTCAGCATTGGGAAGTGGCTCGAGCCACGTCAGCACCCCACTCACGCGCAAAGTCAAATCTGTTACGGATGAAATTAAAAGTTATCAGCAAACAACTTTCGAGGAGGGGATGTTTGTCATCCCACAAAGATATGTTTTTTCTAACCTTTGTTTTGAAACCTTGCAGGATGTCTCGAATGTATCATATTGCAGTTATCAAGAACTAGTCACATGGAGAGGAATTCACCGCATGGGAAATATGACCATCATTTTTTGTTGTGGTTTGCCTAGTCATCATCTACCAACCAATAACAATGCACCATGGATATCTGTGCATGGTACACCCACGAAAAAAATTTAGGTACATGATTAATTTTTTTATTTTATGTCTATATTATTTTCATATGCATGTGTGTCTATGGAAAAGTGTTGGCACAACCCCCATTGTAGTCCTAGCCACCTGTATTGTTCCACTTGGCACTTTTCTACGTGTCATAACTCTGATTGGTAAAACACTCATGGTTATCACCTACGCAAGATTCGACACATGTTCTAAGGAAATTTTACATGGATAAACATAATTACTGCTGATTACAGTAGTTAACCACCTGCATCCAAGGAAGCAACCGGTTTTAGAAACTACTTACCAAACAATTACCATGTAAGGAGGGAAATTACAGAGTGTCGTAACCCAAAAGAACTAGAGTGTGAAATAGTTGCAGAGTGAATCTTGAGCCGAGGGGAAATTTGTGCTCAAAGCTATGGGGGAAAATCTAAGAACCATGATTTAAAGAAAAGTGAACCTATCGACTGCTCAGGTATTTCTACGAATGTCCAAGCACAATTTGATGTTGTAGGTTGGATGGAGTATTGTCGATTGGTCAGTCAGGGCCAAGACGTAGGGGTAGCTAATGAGTTTGCAACATCCATGAGGGATGGGGTTGTTCATATGCAGGAACTAGAGATTCCAGTCATCAAAGAATATATTATCATAGTGATGGGTATTCCTCTAATAAGGGAGCGCATGTACAAATAAGATAACCCAAATCTCTATGCACAATATTTATAAGTTTGACAGAGCACCTAATGCATGCTGGTTTACCTAAGAAGCACATCCCCTAGCTTTGGAGGATGGTTTTTGAGCAAATCGTACGGTTCTTCACCTATTCTGGTAGGTACTCCCAGATGAATTCAAATTATTTTTGGCTTCTAAACCATATATTGCATGGGGATAAGATCAATGTCCCCCATTACCTTACATTTGTTGGCAATTTTGGGTTTGAGATCCTAGCTTCTTGTCTATGAGTTGTCATTGATGTCAAAAGGAAATGACATTAATGTTAAGAGGATGTGTTGGCTTCAAAGGTGGAAGATTCCAAGAGAATCTTTTTAAGAGAATCCGGAGAGATTCCATTGGCAATGGTTTTTATTAAAACCAATGGAGGTTCTCTTTATTATTTATTTAATTATTATTTAAAACCCTTCAAGGTTTTAATTAATTAATTATTTAATTAATTAAGGGAGAAATTATTTTTAATTTATTAAAAATACTTTAAGGGTTTTTAAACCCTTTAGAAAGCAAATTTCGATTAAATTCGAAATTACTTTTCTTTGCGTCTGACGTGTTCTAAAGTCCACGTATGGACTATAAATATGAGAAGGTTCCTAAGGTTAAACCCTCTTGGAAAATCGAAGGCAATTAATTGGTTTGGCTGCGATCGAATGTTCTGTTTACGCTGCGAAAGAGGAGAGCTCGTGGTTTGAAAAGCTTTTGAAAAGCTTGACCGTTTATGTGGAAGGAAGTCCGTCTTGGACTTCGTAAGCCCCTTGTGGGCTAGTGGCAGTGAAGGCTGCGTTTGGGCCTTGCATAGGCGGAGGTCTGCGTTTCGATCCCCGCAGAGGGAGCTGTGCATGGATTAGTCACGTTTTTATTAAAACGTGTTTTGTGCCGTGAATTTTGGATTCTTCAAGGGCAGCCATTATAAGGTGTGATTATTTTCTTGATATGATTTTTGGCATTGTTTAGCATTGTTTAAAAGACATAGGAGAAATAAGGGGATATTTCTTTGGTTGTATTTTTGAGATTAGTCTTTTGCTATGCTAAATTTAAAAATGGAGATATAAGGTGTAAGTTTTGGTTGTTGTGTTTTTGGCTTCTTTGGTGGTTGTTTTTAAAGAAGAGAAGCTAAAAGGTGTATTAAGGAAAGTTTTTATATATGCTCATTTATCTTGGTTCTAACCCTAACTTGGTTGGAAGTTTGAGGGTTGTGTGTGGTGACAACTTTAAGGATCAATTTTCTTCTACTCCAAAAAGGTATGGGCACATTTTCCTTATGAGTATGATTGGTGTATGTTTTTTTGAAATAAGGTTGGAGTGAAAAGGTTTTCAACTAGGTTTCCTTTGGTTGGGTGTAAATCCTATTTTCTGGTTTGTTGAAGACTTCTTATGCATTGTTATCCTTGATGAGAGTTTTGGTGAATGCATAATTTTGGTTTGAGGTAGTGGAAGCATTGTGCACTAGGGTTTATGTTTGTGAGTCTTGCTACTTGCATTGAGTTGGTGGAACCCTTGGTTGGCTATTTTGAGTTTGATGGTTGAGTTGCTTCCATAGAGGTTGTTTGATCAAGTTATTGCTTTACTTGATTCATGATATTGGGCTTACTCCATTGAGTTGATTTGAGCAAGTTATTCTTTGCATTTGGTGATATTGTGTTGGTGGTTGTTTTGTTCAAATATCTTTGGAGGGAAAAGGATTTCTACTTGTTTCCTTTTCTTGTGATGATTGGTTGAATGCTTCAAGGTTGATGTTGAGTTGAATGGTGTTGGTTGACTAAACCTTGTTTGATGAGCATTGTTGTTGAAACCCTAATTGATGGTGAAAAGAACATGAGTATCATTGTTATGTGATTCTTTGCATAGTTGGCAATTGTTGGGGTTTCATGTTCTTGAAAGAAAACATTCTATCCTATCCATTTTAGATATTGAGTTGAGTTTTTAGATTTGAGATTGAGATTGAGCTGAGTTGATTTGAGTTGAGTTTTGAGATTGGGATTTGAGTATAGAACATATTGAGTCTCTAACAATTCTCTTTATGCTTCTATGAGTTTGACAAATCACATTGGGTCTCTAACAATTCACTTTGTGATTTCCTACTAAGAAAGTTTTTCTTGGTGAGCTTGCTAAGTTTTTGGACGAGGTTCCAGTGGGGACTTGTGAGGAGTTTTGGAAGGTTCCGTGGGGACTTGTGAGCAGTTTTTGGACAGGTTTCGATGGGGACTTATGAGCGATTTTGGACGGAGTTTCGGTGGGGACTTGTGAGCAGATTTGGACAGGTCCTAGCAGAGGACTTGTGAGCTGAGTTTGATAGTTCTATCAGAGAACTTGAGGACAGAGGTGCATTGGTTCTATGAGAAGAACCTGAGGACAGTTGGCAAGTCTTTGAGAAGGCTTGTATGCAGAGGATTGATTTGTTCAAGAGTTGGATAGATCTGACAGACAGAGGAAGACTTGTACTAGACCGACTGACTGTGTTTGGTATAGGTTGCTGAGCTATTGTGGACGTGATCATAGAAGGCAGAGGTCTCTTAGGCTAAGCATTGAGGACAGGAGGTCTTCGATGGAAAGGAGTTCCACGTCGTTGGCAAGAGGTAGAGGCGGTTGATCTTCCGAGGGATCATTTCCAGAGCGAGGGGGAAGGTATCTCCTTTGAGCGGAGGCTCATAAATTTTGATTGGGGGAAGGTATCTCCTTTGAGCAGAGGCTCATAAATTCTGATTGGGGGAAGGTATCTCCTTTGGGTCGAGGCTCATAAACATTGTAATTGGGAAGGATTCCCAAAGAACTTTGAGATAACTTTTAGAGAAAAGTTTTGTGGATGTAGCCCAGCCATTTTGGGTGAACCACGTTAAAATTGGTGTCACTTTGTGGATGATATTGTGCATTGCTTTGATATTGCTTTGGGTATATTGCTTTACTATTTTGAAGTATAAAGGAAAAAGTAAAAAGAGGTCTTATATTGTTCACCCCCCCCTCTCAGTATAAGCTTGTGTTCTTCAATTGGTATCAGAGCAGGTGCCTTCGAAAAGTTTAACAACTTGAAGGAAAAGCTAGTAAAGAACACAATGGATTATTCAAGTGGCAATGCAACACCTATTCTTGATGGGTCAGATTTTGGTCTTTGGAGTGCAAGGATGAAGGTTCATCTAATGGCACTTGGTAATGAGGTATGGGAAGTGATTGAAGATGAGTACACTATTCCTGAACATGGTCCTAATACTAAAGAAGAAAGGCTCCTACATCACAACAATTCAAAAGCAATGAATGCAATCCTGAAAGGCTTACAGAAAGTAGATCTCACCAAAGTGATTCATTGCAAGACAACTAGTGAAATGTGGAATCAGTTGAAGGTGGTTCATACAGGTGATACAAATGTTAGAAAGGCCAAGTTGAGACACTTCAAAGGTATGTTTGAACAACTCAAGATGAATGATGATGAAAATATTAGTGACTACATGCTTCGTATGGATGAGGTTGTTAACTCCATGAAAGACTTAGGTCTTGAGCTTGCTGAAAATGATGTTTGTGATAAGATTTTAAGATCTCTTCCTAATAGATTTAGTGAAAATATTTCTGCTATTGAGGAAGCTAAAGATTTGGATAAGTTGAAAAAGGATGAGCTCCATAGTATACTTGCAGCATTTGAGTTGAGAACTCAAGTGAAGGTTGATGTCAAGAAAGAGGCAGTTTTCAAGGCTACCAAGAATTCCAAGGGTAAAAAACTTCAAGATAGTGATGAGTCTTCTAGTGATGAAGAGGCATATTACAACAAGAAAGGCAAGTTCTCTAGAAAGCACAAAAGTATGAAAAATATAAGATGTTTCAATTGTGGAAAGTTTGGTCATTATGCTACTGGATCAGTCTTGTTCCCAAGAATGAAAGTGATGAAGATAAACAGGATTCTAAGAGCAAGGATTCTGAAAAGCACAAGCATCATGGGAAAAACAAAGATGAGCACAACAATCAAGGAAAGAGGTATTCTCACAAGCACAAGAAGAGTTTCTACCTAGACAAAGCAAGTAAGTGTTCTAGTAGTGATAGTGAAAGTTCTTCAAGTGATAATGAAAATGAGATGTTGTTCATATCAAAAAAAGAGGAAGAACCGAAACATAGATTCATTATCATGAAATGTCTTAGATGTGGAAATTTTGGTCACCTTGAGGATGATTGCACAAATAATGATTTGGTTTCTAGTATGTATGAGGATGCTTCAGAAAACTATAAGGAAGATGCATGTATGGTCTTTGAAAAGGGTAGCACCTCTAGTGATAAGAAATCTGAAAAAGGCTTTGATGATTCAAAAAGCAAACAAATAAAGGATCTTGAAAGTGAACTTATTAGTGCTCTTAGTGTTTTGGAAAAGGAAAGAAAGAAGAATGCTAGACTCAAGGATAAGTTAGATGAATGTTGTATGGAGAGAGATGATCTTATAGAAAGTCTTGACTTCTCTATAGCTAAGACACAAGAACTCAAGGATGAGTTAGAGTCTAAGGTTCTTGAGTATAATGAGTTAGAACAAAAAATGGCTTCTTTGAAAGAGGAAACTAAAGAGTACAAGGATAAGCTTTACAGGTTTCAAGATAGCTCCAAAAAGGTAAAGTCCATCATCAAAGGTCAAAGAAGGGCAACAGATAAAACAGGTCTTGGTTTTGGTAAGAAACACAAGGAACAGATTGGGGAATCTAGTAAGAGATTCCAAAAAGAAGAGAGTTCGATGGGGAGAGTATTTCAGAGAAAGAGTCCTTGAGTGATAGATGCACAGAAACAGAAAATAGGAAACAGAAAAAGGGGAGAAAGTTTACAGGACCTAGAAGGTCATTTACGGGGAAAGTTTAATGGCGAGATGTTTTGCTTGTCACGGGTTTGGTCACATGGCTTCACATTGCATGACTCAAGTAAGGAAGGTAAATGACGAGTTTCAGAGGTGGTAATTTCTTTCAAGGGTATTGCTACTCTTGTAAACGATTTGGGCATAAGGCAATTTTTTGCAAGGCTAATAACAAGAACAGGGTTAGTCAGAATAGGTGGATTCAAAGAATAGGTATGCCTAAAAGAAATAACATTGTTACTTGTTATAAGTGCAACAATGAAGGTCACACAACTAGACAATGTAGAGCTGAACTTCCAAGGTATAGGAACGAGAACGATGGTATGAACGAGGTCCAAGGATCAAGGCATGGATAAGAACAGGAATGATAATAGGAACAGGACAAGTGACAGGAATAGGAACAGGAATATGGACAAGGAGAACAAGAGAAGACATGGTAAGGCAGCTATAGACACTGATGATGATCAGTGCTCGTTGGGAATTTTACTCCCACCCCGGAATTAAACACCTCAATAGGAGGTGGGGGAGGGACTAAGCTAAGAGGCTCATTCTTAGTCCCAAGCCCCAAAGGTGACCCTTTGCCATTGATGACAAAGGGGGAGAGATATGAGTAAGGGGGAGAGCCTCAAGACAAGGGGAGCTATTTATGTTGAGTTTCTATGTTGTTGAGAAGCATGGTTTGCCATCAATGACAAAGGGGGAGATTGTTGGCAATTTTGGGTTTGAGATCCTAGCTTCTTGTCTATGAGTTGTCATTGATGTCAAAAGGAAATGACATTAATGTTAAGAGGATGTGTTGGCTTCAAAGGTGGAAGATTCCAAGAGAATATTTTTAAGAGAATCCGGAGAGATTCCATTGGCAATGGTTTTTATTAAAACCAATGGAGGTTCTCTTTATTATTTATTTAATTATTATTTAAAACCCTTCAAGGTTTTAATTAATTAATTATTTAATTAATTAAGGGAGAAATTATTTTTAATTTATTAAAAATACTTTAAGGGTTTTTAAACCCTTTAGAAAGCAAATTTCGATTAAATTCAAAATTACTTTTCTTTGCAGCTGACGTGTTCTAAAGTCCACGTATGGACTATAAATATGAGAAGGTTCCTAAGGTTAAACCCTCTTGGAAAATCGAAGGCAATTAATTGGTTTGGCTACGATCGAATGTTCCGTTTACGCTGCGAAAGAGGAGAGCTCGTGGTTTGAAAAGCTTTCGGAAAGCTTGACCGTTTATGTGGAAGGAAGTCCGTCTTGGACTTCGTAAGCCCCTTGTGGGCTAGTGGCAACGAAGGCTACGTTTGGGCCTTGCGTAGGCGGAGGTCTGCGTTTCGATCCCCGCGGAGGGATCTGTGCATGGATTAGTCACGTTTTTATTAAAACGTGTTTTGTGCCACGAATTTTGGATTCTTCAAGGGCAGCCAATATAAGGTGTGATTATTTTCTTGATATGATTTTTGGCATTGTTTAGCATTTTTTAAAAGACATAGGAGAAATAAGGGGATATTTCTTTGGTTGTATTTTTGAGATTAGTCTTTTGCTATGCTAAATTTAAAAATGGAGATATAAGGTGTAAGTTTTGGTTGTTGTGTTTTTGGCTTCTTTGGTGGTTGTTTTTAAAGAAGAGAAGCTAAAAGGTGTATTAAGGAAAGTTTTTATATATGCTCATTTATCTTGGTTCTAACCCTAACTTGGTTGGAAGTTTGAGGGTTGTGTGTGGTGATAGCTTTAAGGATCAATTTTCTTCTACTCCAAAAAGGTATGGGCACATTTTCCTTATGAGTATGATTGGTGTATGTTTTTATGAAATAAGGTTGGAGTGAAAAGGTTTTCAACTAGGTTTCCTTTGGTTGGGTGTAAATCCTATTTTCTGGTTTGTTGAAGACTTCTTATGCATTGTTATCCTTGATGAGAGTTTTGTGTTAGCGTACTAATATTCTGTCCCTATTCATTAGTATAGCTTACTGTTACACTGTTGTAACAGTTCTGGTTACGCCAGAACGTACTATTTTTAGCTTTGTAAACGTTATTTAACCTTGCTGTGAATAATGAAAACAAGTTATTGTTTTTAACATGGCATCAGAGCCAGCTATGGAAATTCTGTGCAGGGAGGCGTGAGAAGCTGTTTGGAGGCGAAAGCTATCTGGAGGCGAAAGTTTTTTTTTTTTAAATTATTCCGCGACGTGATTTTTGAAATCACGGCATAGCGTGATTAATTAAAAAAAAAAAAAAAAAAAAATAACAGGCAATGCGCTGCACGCAGGCCGCACGTAGACATAGGCAGCGAGCCCGCGCTCCGTAGGCCGCGATGCACCCACGCACGATAGAGCGCAGGCCGCGAGCCCACGCTCCGTAGGCCACGACGCGCCCACGCACGACAGAGCATAGGCCGTGAGCCCGCACTCCGCAGGCCACGACGTGCCCACACGCGCGAGCACCACGCGTCGTGCAGGGGACTGTCACAACAAGCGCGCGACAGGACTGTCGCGACAGTGCACGCGTAGCCCTGTCGGCCCGGACCCGCACGACAGTGCGGGAGGAGGCCTACCGCGATAGGATTCCCTCCCGCGTGCGGCAGACGAGGAGGGGAGAACCCCCCCCCGCGCGAGATTTTTAAATTCCCGCCCGCGCGGGAATTGGGGGAGTATAAACCCCCCGGGACATCCGCGCTGCGCAGACGCGTCCAGGAGGGACGCGCGCGCAGGTGGCAGGGAAGAAGGGCGGATAGAAATTTGCCGTTGTGTTTTTTTTACAGACGGCACAACCCCCCCCGAAATTTGCCGCTGTGTTTTTTTTCAGACGGCCTAGGCCACCTTCATTTTTTTTTCAAAAAAAAGAAAAGAAAAGAAAAGAAAAACTGAAAATTTTTCGAAGTGGCGGGAGCCGCAGAGCAGCAGCGCGTGAGGCCGAAGAGGAGGACCATTTGGGTTGAAAAAGGAGGTGGCTCACTGATCCTCTCGGATCAGCCCGCTGGCTCACGTGGTCGTGAGCCGTGCGGTAAGGCTCAGGGAGCCTGCAGGTCGGGGGTTCAAAACCCGCCGACTCCCCCCAAAGGTATAATTTTTTTTCAAAGAGTTTTTTTTTAATTATTATTTTTTCAATTAAAATTTTTAATTTTAATTTTTTTTAATATAGTTTAAAACTTTATAAATTAAAATTTTAATTTTAATTTATTTTTTTTAAAGTTTTAAAACTATAGAAATTAAAATTATTTATTTTAATTTTAAATTTATAATAATTATTAAAATGCTTTGTTAAAGAACGCCTTTTTTTTTTTTTTTTTAAGGGGGGATATTTTTTCAAAAATCAAAGGGGGATAGTGAGTAATTTTTCGAAAAATAGTAATTTGGCAAATTATAAAAGGTGCATTTTCGGCTGTGACCGACACCTTGTGGGTTATTCTTGTGGGCAATTTTTTTTGTTGTATGTTGCATATTTCATTTTTGCACTATAACATTAAAAATTAAAATCAAAACACTCCCTAAGTCCCCGGAATATAAAACCCATCTGTGCAATTTTATTGCACTGCAGCGTTCGGTATTTGTGATACCTCTGGCCAGCACTTACAGGTAAAGCTGTCGTGATTTGGCTACTGTATCCGCCGCCTAATATAGCTGCTATAACGACGTCTGAGCTTGTTCTCTATAAATCGTCGGGGAGGAATAAGTATGCCATTTTTGCATTTTTTTACTCCATCCACTACCCTTTATCGCACTTGTGTTGGGCGTAAATCCTGACGAAGTATTCTTCATAGTGTTTAGGGGAAGTTACGCACCACGCATGAGAATAATCTTCTATGGTAGGTGCCATCAACAAGGCGATTCCCTTTCGATACCGCTTATGTTCCACGTATCGTATGATCTCTAAAACTCACCTATAGTCTCCCTCACGTAAGGGCGGGTGATTTTTGTTGATCTTTCTAAATACCTATAGTTTCCCTCACGTAAGGGCGGGTATTTTGTACGGTATATTGGCCTAGCAAAAGGTATATCGAAAGGGGGACCAATTGGTGATATAGGGAACCTTCACTATGGTCATCGTTGCAAAATTAATGACCGATCCGCATCAGTTATTGAAAGGTCCAAATTATACACCATGGAAACATAAGATGAAGGCTATTCTCCAAATGGAAGATTTGTGGGATATTATTACTGGAGTAGCAACAAGGCCTTCACCAACAACAGGATCCACAGGTCCTTCAGCAGATCAGATAGCTTTTGACAAGAAAGATAGTAGAGCAAAGGTGCTCATTTTGTTTGTTGTTTCAGATGAAGTGCAACCTCATATAGCTGACAAAGCAAGTGGTAAAGAGGCATGGGATGCCCTTCAAACCATCTATGAGGGAAAGAATGATTCCACCATTCTTCATCTTCAACAACTTCATAACCTGAGTTTGAGGTAGGGTGAAACAGTTGAACTCTTTCTGTGCAGAGTGTCTGAGTTGAAAGAGAAATTGAGTTCTCTCGGAGATACTATGGACGAAAAGCTTCTCATTTCACTTGTGATGAGAGCTTTACCTTCTTCATTTGATATGTTGATAACCTCCATCCAGGTGTCTCAACGACAAATTACCTACATCGAGTTGGTCAATCTGCTTCAAAAACAGGAGGCACGCCAACTTCACAAGGATGATTCTTCCAATACGGCCCTATACACCAACGAGGCGGGGTTCTAGGAAGAAAGGTAATGGGCGAAAAGGAGGCAACTTTCAGAAAGGAGGAAATTCTCAACAGGATATGAAAGGAAAAGGCAAACAACCTCAACAGAAGAAGAGGTGGTGCAAGATCTGTGAGAAAGACAACCATGACACCAACAGGTGTTGGCATAAGAACAAGCAAAAAGGCCAAAACAAACCAAAAAATAAAAACAAGCAACCCCAGGTGAATTTTCTTTGTATTCAAAATCTGACTCAGATTCTGAATGGGCACACAAGGTGCTCATGACTACCACAGATTCCACTCAGAGGGATCCTATTTGGTATTTCGATTCTGGAGATAGCAAACATATGACTGGCGATAGATCGTGGTTTGAATCATTTGAGGCCAAAGAGGGCAAACCTGTCACCATTGCTGATGATAAAACCTACAGGGTTCAAGGAGAGGGTACAGTTTCAGTCACTCTTCCTGATGGCAAGTGTCAGATTGACAAAGTCCTCTATGTTCCGGGATTGGCCAACAATTTGTTGTCAGTGACACAAATCCTGGATAGAAATATGGTTGTCAACTTTCGTGTTGAGAATGGAAAGAAGTGTTGTACCATTACCAAGAAGGGTAAGCAGATTGCAATAGCTTCATATAAGCATGGCTTATTTGCACTAGATGCTATCTCTACTCCACATGTTGCCATGATTGTCTCTACCAAGGAGGCAACTTCCCTATGGCACAAGAGATATGGGCATCTTAGTTACGGCTACTTACTTGAGCTCAGCAAGTATGAGATGGTAAAGGGTCTTCCTTCCCTTTTTGCCACATTGCCAGTGTGCTCTGACTGCTTGGCAAGAAAGTAGCATAGAGTACCATTTGAGAAGAGCTCTACAAGAGCACGAAAACCTCTGGAGCTAATTCACACCGATCTATACGGTCCTTTCACACCCAACAGTGTTGGAGGGAAGAGGTACTTTCAGTTATTCATAGATGACTACTCACGAAAGATGTGGGTTTTCTTTCTCAAATTGAAATCGAAGCTTTTGCATTCTTCCAGCAGTTCAAGAAATCCGTTGAGAAGGAGTCAGGGGCTTCTATCAAAACCCTCCGCTCAGATCGAGGGGGAGAGTTTACCTCTAATGAATTTTCTGCATTCCTAGATAAGCATGGAATAAAGAGACAGTTAACAACTGCCTATACTCCTCAACAGAATGGAGTTGCTGAGAGAAGGAACCGTTCTATCATGGAAATGGTTCGTTGTATGCTCACGGGAGTTACTCTTGGGCAACAATATTGGGCGGAAAGTTGTCACCACTGCAGTGTATCTGTTGAATAGGGCACCCACAAAGGCCCTAAAAGGAATGACTCCACAGGAAGCATGGAGTGGTCGAAAACCCTCCATATCTCATCTACGTATTTTTGGATGTCAAGCTTTCATGCACATACCGAAAGAGAAAAGGAAGAAGCTAGATGAGAAAACACTGAGATGTATTTTTCTTGGTTATTCCGAGCACTCTAAAGGATATCGGTTGATAGATCCTTTGACCAAGAAAATTCATATCAGCAGAGATGTTGTCTTTGATGAATCTTTCACATCACGGAGCACATCTAAAGTACACCAAGATATTGTGGAAACTAAGGAAGAGAAGATTCCTTCGTCAACGAGTGACGAGGAGGTCCTTCTACATCTTCTTCAACTCCACCGAAGAAGAATCCTAAATGGTGTACAAATACAATCGGAGATGCAAATTTATCCACTCCTCCCAATTTGAATTTGGATAGACCTCGTACACGCAGTATGGCTCAAAAGGAAAGAGAAGCCGAGAAGCCGGTGAGGTTGATGATCTTTGTCAATATTTTGAGGAACTTTCTGTGACTCCAAGTACAGAAGTTGAGGATATGGATATTGATGATGACAGGGCATTCATGTATACAATAGATAGTCTTGAACCTGCATCAGTGCAAGATGCTCTCAGTGAGCCTCAGTGGAAGGCCGCTATGGATACAAAGTATGAGTCTCTGATGAAGAATAAAACTTGGAAGCTTGTTGATCTGCCGCATGGAAAGAAACCCATTGGCTGCAAATGGGTATACAAAGTCAAGTACAAGGCAGATGGAACAATTGATAAGCATAAGGCCCGTCTTGTTGCAAAGGGCTATGCTCAAAAAGAAGGCATTGACTACGAGGAAACTTTTGCACCTACTGCTCGGATGACCACAATTCGGGTTATGTGTGTTATGGCAGCACAATATGGGTGGAAAGTTCACCAGATGGATGTCAAAAGTGCCTTTCTAAATGGTGATCTCCAAGAAGAAGTCTATATGACTCGGCCTGAAGGATTTGAAGTGGAAGGCCAACAACAAAAAGTTTGCAAATTGGTCAAATCCTTGTATGGTCTGAAACAAGCTCCTCGAGCTTGGTATATAAAAATGGACAATCACCTTATGCAGCATGGATTTAAGAGATGTCCGTCAGATGCAAACCTCTATTTCAAGAAACGGGGTTACGAGATAGTGTTGCTTGTACTCTATGTGGATGATCTCGCTCATTATAGGGAGTTCAGAAACTATGATCTCTACTATCAAAAGAAACTTGTGCAAATCTTTTGAGATGACAGATCTCGGACTTCTCCATTACTGTCTTGGTATGGAATTCAGCCAGAAGGAGCACTCCATCAAAGTGTCTTAGAAAAAGTATGCCAAGACATTCTTTGGATAAATATCGCATGATCGATTGCAAGCCAATGGCAACTCCAATGGAGAATGGACTTCAGTTATCGTGATATGATGACTCACCTCAGGTAGATGGCACTCTCTATCGACAGTTGATTGGGAGTCTCATATATCTGACCAATACTAGGCCAGATCTCATATTTGCTGTCAACTATCTTTTGAGGTTCATGCAGGAGCCAAAGACCACTCATTGGAAAACAACAAAATGTGTTCTTCACTATGTCCGTGGTACTATGGAATATGGCCTAGAATACAAGAGGAACAACAAATTCTTCTTTCAAGGATACACGAACTCTGACTATGCCGGATCATTTGATGATCACAAGTCAACTTCTGGATACATTTTTCATCTAGGATCCGGTCCTGTCTCTTGGCACAGCAAGAAGCAACAGGTGGTTGCTATTTCATCAACAAAGGTAGAATATCACGCCGCACGTGAAGTTGTGTGCGAAGTGATATGGTTACGTCGCATTCTGACAAGTATGGGCCATCCATCAAAATCTCCAATACACTTGTTTTGCGACAATCAGGGTGTTTTGAACCTCGTCAAGAATCCAGTGCATCATGAAAGAACAAAGCACATTGACACACAATGTCATTTCATTTGAGATGAACTTCCAAAGCACCGAATTCAGCTTCAGCACATTCCCACCGATGCTCAAGTTGCAGACATTTTCACTAAGGCACTTGGACGTGTCAAATTTGAATTGTTTCGCAGCTCACTTTGTATTGCAAAATGATGTAAGGGGATGTTAGTATAGCTATTAGTTATTACATTACCCAAATAATGTAATAAAGGGGGATGTTAGCGTACTAATATTCTATCCCTATTCATTAGTATAGCTTACTGTTACACTGTTGTAACAGTTCTGGTTATGCCAGAACGTACTATTTTCAGCTTTGTAAACGTTATTTAACCTTGCTGTGAATAATGAAAACAAGTTCCTGTTTTTAACATTTTGGTGAATGCATAATTTTGGTTTGAGGTAGTGGAAGCATTGTGCACTAGGGTTTATGTTTGTGAGTCTTGCTACTTGCATTGAGTTGGTGGAACCCTTGGTTGGTTGTTTTGAGGTTGATGGTTGAGTTGCTTCCATAGAGGTTGTTTGATCAAGTTATTTCTTTACTTGATTCATGATATTGGGCTTACTCCATTGAGTTGATTTGAGCAAGTTATTCTTTGCATTTGGTGATATTGTGTTGGTGGTTGTTTTGTTCAAATATCTTTGGAGGGAAAAGGATTTCTACTTGTTTCCTTTTCTTGTGATGATTGGTTGAATGATTCAAGGTTGATGTTGAGTTGAATGGTGTTGGTTGACTAAAACTTGTTTGATGAGCATTGTTGTTGAAACCCTAATTGATGGTGAAAAGAACATGAGTATCATTGTTATGTGATTCTTTGCATAGTTGGCAATTGTTGGGGTTTCATGTTCTTGAAAGAAAACATTCTATCATATCCATTTTAGATATTGAGTTGAGTTTTTAGATTTGAGATTGAGATTGAGCTGAGTTGATTTGAGTTGAGTTTTGAGATTGGGATTTGAGTATAGAACATATTGAGTCTCTAACAATTATCTTTATGCTTCTATGAGTTTGACAAATCACATTGGGTCTCTAACAATTCACTTTGTGATTTCCTACTAAGAAAGTTTTTCTTGGTGAGCTTGCTGAGTTTTTGGACAGGTTCCAGTGGGGACTTGTGAGGAGTTTTTGGATAGGTTCCGGTGGGGACTTGTGAGCAGTTTTTGGACAGGTTTCGATGGGGACTTGTGAGCAATTTTGCACAGGTTTCGGTGGGGTCTTGTGAGCAGATTTGGACAGGTCCTAGCAGAGGACTTGTGAGCTGAGTTTGATAGTTCTATTAGAGAACTTTAGGACAGAGGTGCATTGGTTCTATGAGAAGAACCTGAGGACAGTTGACAAGTATTTCAGAAGGCTTGTATGTAGAGGATTGATTTGTTCAAGTGTTGAACAGATCTGATAGACAGAGGAAGACTTGTACTAGACCGACTGACTGTATTTGGTACAGGTTGTTGAGTTGTTGTGGACATGATCATAGAAGGCAGAGGTCTCTTAGGCTAAGCATTGAGGACAGGAGGTCTTCAGTGGAAAGGAGTTCCACGTGCTGGCAAGAGGTAGATGTAGTTGATCTTCTGAGGGATCATTTCTAGAGTAGAGGGGAAGGTATCTCCTTTGAGCAGAGGCTCATAAATTTTGATTGGGGGAAGGTATCTCCTTTGAGTAGAGGCTCATAAATTCTGATTGGGCGAAGGTATCTCCTTTGGGCCGAGGCTCATAAACATTGTAATTGGGAAGGATTCCCAAAGAACTTTGAGATAAATTTTAGAGAAAAGTTTTGTGGACGTAGCATTACGGGTGAACCACGTTAAAATTGGTGTCACTTTGTGGATGATATTGTGCATTGTTTTGATATTTCTTTAGGTATATTGCTTTACTGTTTTGAAGTATAAAGGATAAAATAAAAAGAGGTCTTATACTGTTCACCCCCCCTCTCAGTATAAGCTTGTGTTCTTCAATTGGTATCAGAGTAGGTGCCTTTGGAAAGTTTAACAACTTGAAGGAAAAGCTAGTAATGAACACAATGGATTATTCAAGTGGCAATGCATCACCTATTCTTGATGGGTCAGATTTTGGTCTTTGGAGTGCAAGGATGAAGGTTCATCTAATGGCACTTGGTAATGAGGTATGGGAAGTGATTGAAGATGAGTACACTATTCCTGAACATGGTCCTAATACTAAAGAAGAAAGGCTCCTACATCACAACAATTCAAAAGCAATGAATGCAATCCTGAAAGGCTTATAGAAAGCAAATCTCACCAAAGTGATTCATTGCAAGACAACTAGTGAAATGTGGAATTAGTTGAAGGTGGTTCACACAGGTGAAACAAATGTCAGAAAGGCCAAGTTGAGACACTTCAAAGGTATGTTTGAACAACTCAAGATGAATGATGATGAAAAGATTATTGACTACATGTTTCTTATGGATGAGGTTGTTAACTCCATTAAAGACTTAGGTCTTGAGCTTGCTAAAAATGATGTTTGTGATAAGATTTTAAGATCTCTTCCTAATAGATTTAGTGAAAAGATTTCTGCTATTGAGGAAGCTAAAGATTTGGATAAGTTGAAAAAGGATGAGCTCCATAGTATACTTGTAACATTTGAGTTGAGAACTCAAGTGAAGGTTGATGTCAAGAAAGAGGCAACTTTCAAGGCTACCAAGAGTTCCAAGGGTAAACAACTTGTTGGCATTTTTGCCACATTGATTCTCATTGATGAATGCATTGATGTATTGTTGGGGATCTGACCTTTGATTGATGCAGCTTGGGCGAAAAAAGGAAAAAAAAATGAGCAAAAAATGACTAAGTCTGAAAATTGCAGCGACGCGCTGACATGTTGCAGAATCGCGGTCAACGCAGTCAACGCAGGCAGGTTGGCGGAACCGTCGCGATATCGCGACGTGTTTCGAAATCGCGGGTCGGCGGGCAAAAAACATTAAGTTGAAAACATGCAGCGATTCGCTGACATGTCAACGAATCGCGACTCGGGCAGCTTCGAAGGCGTTAAGTCAAAATTTGCAGCGCATCGCTGACATGTCAGCGAATCGCGACCGAAAAAGGCGATTGGTACGGCGACGGAAACATGTAGCGAAATCGCTACATGTTTCGATTTCGCGGGGCAGATGTGGTCAAAGCGTACTGCATGATAAGACGTCACGATTTCGCAACCCGTCGCGATTTCGCGACCCGTCGCATTTTCGCGACCTGCGCAGTTTTCCCGCCAAGTGCAATATGAACGGCCGAAAGGGTTTTTTCGATTTTCGATGATTTAATGCTAACTCGAATTAAATATTTTGTGGATTTTCGATGCGGTTAAGGTCAAAGAGTGCCCAGGCTACCAAAATTAAAGGGTTTATTGGTTCGAAGTTGCCGTTCGTGGATTAATTCAACGGTTTTTCATGCACATGTTCGAAGAATCGTATTTAATAAAGGACCGCGAACGTTTCATGGCATTTAATTTTTATTTCCTCGAGGCCGCTATTAAGGGGTCGTGTTCATGATTTTCAAGATATTATTGTAGATCACGAGGAAGTTGGTTTTACGTTTTTAATGCTGCAAAGAGGACGGACCTCTATAAAAACCAATGTAATTTTCATTTGCAAAGGTTGGAAAAACTTGCTGCTAGAAACTGGAATTGTATTTGCGGGAATACAAGGATCGACTTCTAATTTTTCAAGCGTCGCATGGATGAATTTGCTTTCTGTTTTCTACATTTCTAATAGCATTCGTACTCCTGCATTGCTATTACATTTAAATTCTGCATACTGGATTTAAATACTGCGGTCAGGGTACAATCCTGGAATGTGGGTTTGGAGGGATTTGCGGCATGTGATTGTGCGAGGATGAAGCTGATTTCTTATGTTACTTGCTGTTGTTGCGTTTGTAGTTTCCTGCTGTTGTTTTTATGATCCCATCACTTTGGCCTGCGGCCATATTTCCCATTTCTTTCTGCAACCTTTTAAATCTCTTTCCAGCAACCCTATCTTAAACCCAATTTTAGAATAGTAGAGGGAACCAGCCCACTCTGGAGATTGGTCTGGGAGCCATTTCTTGCTTCCAGCCTTTCAATGTTGGCCGGGTCTAGGGCGCAATTGTAAAAATCCTTTCCTGTGGCAGATTCGTGACCAACAGTTTTTGGCACGCCCGGTGGGACAGACTGTTTTTGTCTCCAAGAATTCATAATCGGTGGGATACGCATAATTTTCCAAAGTGATAACCCCACCGGTGCCAACAGTTTTGGCACGTTTTAACACCCGGAGGTCTCAAGATTTGATGAGCTGTCTTGGCCTCACAGCGGAGATTTTTAAGTTCATCTGGCGACTTTGCTGAGTTGAAGATCTGTTCATGGACGCCTATTGTTTTAAAAAAAAAAAAAAAAAAAAAAAAATTCAAAGAATGTTCATCTGGCAACTCTGACTTAATGGCGATGGCCGTGATTCCATGAGACCAACGCCACAAAGGCGAGGGTTTTTTCTAGATGGGATGATCCTGGCCCTCTGAATCTCCAAGTTCGGCATGAAATTCCCGAAGGTGCCCTGAAGAACCTGGCAAAATATGATGGTACCGAAGGCATGGCTCTGACACATGTTGAAGATATTGCTATTTTGTCCATGATCCATGTCATAGAACACGAGGATGTCATGATCCGACTTCTGGTTCAGTCTTTGGAAGGAAGGGCATTACAGTGGTACAGACTGCTCAGGCGTCAAAGCATCAGCTCATGGGACGATCTAGCGGGAGCACTGATCAAAAGATTTGACGAAGATCCTTTCTACAGTTCTTTGGATCTCTACCAATTTTTCATGTACATCAAGAGAGCACCTCAAGAAAGCATCACAGACTTCAATGTCCGATTCTTGATAAGTTGGAAGAGAATTCCAGAGAAGATCCGTCCATCACCCACCCAAGCCCACCTCTTTTATGTTCGAGCTTTCCATCCTGACATAGGTCTCTTTTTGCTGCAGTCAGGTGAACAATGCTTCCCACAAATCTTTGAGGAAGCAGTGCGAGCGGAACAGCTGTTGCTCTTATCAAGAAAGTTACCGTGGGGAGAAACTCCATTACCTTCTCCGGTGGTTGCTGCTCCTGTTTACCCTACACATTCATGCCAGATCCCTGATATGAAGTCATGTGAAGTTCAAGGGACAGATCTCGTCCAAAGTCAAGGATTGGAACATGCAAGAACTTTTCCAGCAATGAACAATATGGTTGCTTGCAGTTTTCATCAAGATATGGGCCAAGTAGAAGAACAAGTGCAAATTCCAGAGCACGAGGAGATCCCGGAATCGAGTTCTCACTTGAAGAGCCCTGTGATCACATGAAGGAGTTAGAGGAGCTCGTACTCAGCCCACGACCGATAAAGTCTGCAAAGTGGTGGTCTTGGTTCCGACCACTACATCCGATGCACTGAAGAAGTCTTCCATATGGGTACTAGTAAGAAGGATAATCTGCTGAATTGCATCCTATCAGCACCATGGAGAACTTCAGGAAGGAGCCAGCCTAATTTCAAGGACCGACTTAAGTATGATCAGATCTGGTCGGGACATTGCAGATTTACCGGATAACATTCTGAGATTGGATGTCTGGTGGCGACATGCCAATCATGTCATGAATTATTGTATATAGTATTTTGAAAAACATAAAAAAAATAGAAAAAAGAAGAGAAAAAAAAAAGTGGTATTGTTTTTTATTTGTTCATCTCGACTCTTGTTGCTTACGAGCCGTAGATGCTTGTTTTCCTTTGTTTTTCTCCTCCCAACAGTTTGGTGGCTTTCTAGCACTTTCTTCTTTTCCCTTCCCTTTTTCTTTCCTTTCCCTTCTTCATCTTCCTTCTTTTACTTCTTTTTATTCTGCATTAAAACAAAATGAGCCACGGCTGTTGTTTCTTTTTCCCTTTTCTATTTTTCCCCGTATCTTCTTATCCCTTTCCTCTAAGTTTAGTCTTTTACGCATTTGCTAACAGTCTAGTTCATTTCATTTCACAGCTTTCCTAGTTCCATTCCCACTCCATAACTTCGTTCATTTTCATTTCATCATTCCATTGCAGTCACCGCTTGCGCAATCGCAGGAGCTCACTCCATCATCGCATTCCATTAGTTGTTTCATAATCAGTTGTATGCAGGTTCTTCTAGTTCTAGTTTTCCGCAGCAGAAGAAGTTTGGCAGCAGTCCCCTGACATGTTTTGCAGCAGCTTGTTTATAGTTCCAATATGACTCTGTGCCCAATGGACTAAGGCCTGGATTCTTGCATACAGCGAGCTGTATACCCCGTGAGCCGCCAAGAATGTTGGCATTTTTGCCACATTGATTCTCATTGATGAATGCATTGATGTATTGTTGGGGATCTGACCTTTGATTGATGCAGCTTGGGCGAAAAAAGGAAAAAAAAATGAGCAAAAAATGACTAAGTCTGAAAATTGCAGCGACGCGGCGACATGTTGCGAGAATCGCGGTCAACGCGATCCAACGCGAGCGAGTTGGCGGAACCGTCGCGATATCGCGACGTGTTCCGAAATCGCGGGTCGACGGGAAAAAAACATTAAGTTGAAAACATGCAGCGATTCGCTGACATGTCAGCGAATCACGACCCGGGCAGCTTCGAAGGCGTTAAGTCAAAATTTGCAGCGCGTCGCTGACATGTCAGCGAATCGCGACCGAAAAAGGCGATTGGTACAACGACGGAAACATGTAGCGAAATCGCTACATGTTCCGATTTCGCGGGGCAGAGCGCAGGGAGGAGCAACGACGGGAACATGTAGCGAAATCGCTACATGTTCCATTTTCGCGGGTCAACGGTGGTCAAAGCGTACTGCATGATAAGACGTCGCGATTTCGCGACCCGTCGCATTTTCGCGACCTGCGCAGTTTTCCCGCCAAGTGCAAATTGAACGGTCGAAAGGGTTTTTTCGATTTTCGATGATTTAATGCTAACCCGAATTAAATATTTTGTGGATTTTCGATGCGGTTAAGGTCAAAGAGTGCCCAGGCTACCAAAATTAAAGGGTTTATTGGTTCGAAGTTGCTGTTCGTGGATTAATTCAACGGTTTTTCATGCACATGTTCGAAGAATCGTATTTAATAAAGGACCGTGAACGTTTCATGGCATTTAATTTTTATTTCCTCGAGGCCGCTATTAAGGGGTCGTGTTCCTGATTTTCAAGATATTATTGTAGATCACGAGGAAGTTGGTTTTACTTTTTTAATGCTGCAAAGAGGACGGACCTCTATAAAAACCAATGTAATTTTCATTTGCAAAGGTTGGAAAAACTTGCTGCTAGAAGCTGGAATTGTATTTACGGGAATACAAGGATCGACTTCTAATTTTTCAAGCGTCGCATGGATGAATTTGCTTTACGTTTTCTACATTTCTAATAGCATTCGTACTCTTGCATTGCTATTACATTTAAATTCTGCATACTGGATTTAAATACTGCGATCAGGGTACAATTCCTGGAATGTGGGTTTGGAGGGATTTGCGGCATGTGATTGTGCGAGGATGAAGCTGATTTCTTATGTTACTTGCTGTTGTTGCGTTTGTAGTTTCCTGCTATTGTTTTTCTGATCCCATCACTTCGGCCTGTGGCCATATTTCCCATTTCTTTTCGCAACCTTTTAAATCTCTTTCCAGCAACCCTATCTTAAACCCAATTTTAGAATAGTAGAGGGAACCAACCCACTCTGGAGATTGGTCTGGGAGCCATTTCTTGCTTCCAGCCTTTCAATGTTGGCCGGGTCTAGGGCGCAATTGTAAAAATCCTTTCCTGTGGCAGATTCGTGACCAACACAACTTCAAGATAGTGATGAGTCTTCTAGTGATGAAGAGGCATATTACAACAATAAAGGTAAGTTCTCTAGAAAGCACAAAAGTATGAAAAATATAAGATGTTTCAATTGTGGAAAATTTGGTCATTATGCTATTAACTGTACTATTCCCAAGAATGAAAGTGATGAAGATAAACAGGATTCTAAGAGCAAGGATTCTGAAAAGCACAAGCATCATAGGAAAAAAAAGATGAGCACAAGCAATCAAGGAAAGAGGTATTCTCACAAGCACAAGAAGAGTTTCTACCTAGACAAAGCAAGTAAGTGTTCTAGTAGTGATAGTGAAAGTTCTTCAAGTGATAATGAAAATGAGATGTTCATATCAAAAAAGAGGAAGAACCGAAACATAGATTCATTATCATGAAATGTCTTAAATGTGGAAATTTTGGTCACCTTGAGGATGATTGCACAAATAATGATTTGGTTTCTAGTATGTATGAGGATGCTTGAGAAAACTATAAGGAAGATGCATGTATGGTATTTGAAAAGGGTAGCACCTCTAGTGATAAGAAATCTGAAAAAGGCTTTGATGATTCAAAAAGCAAACAAATAAAGGATCTTGAAAGTGAACTTATTAGTGCTCTTAGTGTTTTGGAAAAAGAAAGAAAGAAGAATGCTAGACTCAAGGATAAGTTAGATGAATGTTGTATGGAGAGAGATGATCTTATATAAAGTCTTGACTTCTCTATAGCCAAGACACAAGAACTCAAGGATGAGTTAGAGTCTAAGGTTCTTGAGTATAATGAGTTAGAACAAAAAATGGCTTCTTTGAAAGAGGAAACTAAAGAGTACAAGGATAAGCTTTACAAGTTTCAAGATAGCTCCAAAAAGGTAAAGTCCATCATCAAAGATCAAAGAAGGGCAACAGATAAAACAGGTCTTGGTTTTGGTAAGAAACACAAGGAACAGGTTGGGGAATCTAGTAAGAGATTCCAAAAAGAAGAGAGTTCTGATGAGGAGAGTATTTTAGAGAAAGATTCCTTGAGTGATAGATGCACAGAAGCAGAAAAAGGGGAGAAAGTTTACAAGACCTAGAAGGTCATTTACAGGAAAGTTTAATAGCAGATGTTTTACTTGTCACATGTTTGGTCACATGGCTTCACATTGCATGACTCAAGTAAGGAAGGTAAATGATAGTTTTAGAGGTGGTAATTTCTTTCAAGGGTATTGCTACTCTTGTAAACAGTTTGGGCATAAGGCAATTTTCTGCAAGGCTAATAACAAGAACAGGGTTAGTCAGAACCGGTGGATTCAAAGAACAATTATGCCTAAAAGAAATAACATTGTTACTTGTTATAAGTGCAACAATTAAGGTCACACAGCTAGACAGTGTAGAGCTGAACTTCCAAGGTGATGTGATTCTTTGCATAGTTGGCAATTATTGGGGTTTCATGTTCTTGAAAGAAAACATTCTATCCTATCCATTTTAGATATTGAGTTGAGTTTTTAGATTTGAGATTGAGATTGAGTTGAGTTGATTTGAGTTGAGTTTTGAGATTGGGATTTGAGTATAGAACATATTGAGTCTCTAAAAATTCTCTTTATGCTTCTATGAGTTTGAAAAATCACATTGGGTCTCTAACAATTCACTTTGTGATTTCCTACTAAGAAAGTTTTTCTTGGTGAGCTTGCTGAGTTTTTAGACAGGTTCCAGTGGGGACTTGTGAGGAGTTTTTGGACAGGTTCCGGTGGGGACTTGTGAGCAATTTTTGGATAGGTTTCGATGGGGACTTGTGAGCAATTTTGGATAGTTTCTGGTGGGGACTTGTGAGCAGATTTGGATATGTCCTAGCAGAGGACTTGTGAGCTGAGTTTGATAGTTCTATCAGAGAACTTGAGGACAAATGTGCATTGGGTCTATGAGAAGAACCTAAGGACAATCAGCAAGTCTTTGAGAAGGCTTGTATGTAGAGGATTGATTTGTTCAAGTGTTGGACAAATTTGATAGACAAAGCAAGACTTGTACTAGACCGACTGACTGTGTTTTGTACAGGTTGCTGAGCTGCTGTGGACATGATCATAGAAGGCATAGGTCTCTTAGGCTAAGCATTAAGGACAAGAGGTCTTCGATGGAAAGGAGTTCCACGTGCTGGCAAGAGGTAGAGGCAGTTGATATTCTGAGCAATCATTTCCAGAGCAGAGGGGAAGGTATCTCCTTTGAGTAGAGGCTCATAAATTCTGATTGGGGGAAGGTATCTCCTTTGAGCAGAGGCTCATAAATTCTAATTGGGGGAAGGTATCTCCTTTGGGCCGAGGCTCATAAACATTGTAATTAGGAAGGATTCCCAAAGAACTTTGATCTAACTTTTAGAGAAAATTTTTGTGGACGTAGCCTGACCATTACGGGTGAACCACGTTAAAATTGGTGTCACTTTGTGGATGATATTGTGCATTGTTTTGATATTGCTTTGGGTATATTGCTTTACTATTTTGAAGTATAAAGGAAAAAATAAAAAGAGGTCTTATACTGTTCACCTCCCCTCTTAGTATAAGCTTGTGTTCTTCAACATGTGCACTCAAATATGAGGCTAGCCGATACCAGGCAGACACAACATCTACCTTGGCTCACCATGGCCTAATTCAGCCTTGGTGTGAAATGTAGAGTCACATAGAAATGTGATGGTTGAGGAAGCTAAGGGTGATAATACAATTTCAAGGTCACAAGAAGAAGTGAAGGTGCTAGAAAAGAATGAACAATTGGCTGATAAGGCAACAGAGTAAGCAAAGACTATGCCCACGTCCCCACCTGAGGAAAATACATGGGAATAAGGACAAGCCTCATCCTTATTTTTATCCAATTTGATGAGGAAACATGATAGGATTTGTCCCCTACTAGCCCTCAATTTGATGATGAGGTAGTGCATGATCCACCAAGCCCTACTTTCATACCATTTTACACTAGAACCAAAAGCAGAAGCAGTAATTGATGAGTTGAACAAGGATAAAGGCATCTATGGTGGTTTCCAGTTCATCAAATGATGAAGTAGCAATTGATGAACTGAAAAAGGAAGATTATCTAGCCCAGAATTTATAGGACATTTCCAGGGTGTATACTCCTCAACAGGAGGTGCAAATTGAAGATTTACAATAGGAGGACCAGACAGAGTATTTGCAGCAACAACTGAAGTTATTGAAAGAATATGCTTCCCCTTGGGAGGCCAAATTTAAGGAAGAACATAATCTATTTCAAGAGTCAAGGAAAGTAGTTGCACTAAAAATTCATGAATTGTATGAAACGATTCGGTAGCTGCAAGGCCAAATAGGAGAATTACGGCTGCAGGGCAAGTCAACGAAAACCCAGTATCCAGCTAAATTGGATGTAGGATTTCAGACTGATTAGGCAATGGATGTGCCCACTACCTCTCCATATTTTGAAGAGAAGGTGGCATCGTTTGGCACTTGGAGGTAAGATGCCAAAAATGCTAGCCAAGAGGTTGAGGCAAGAGACCACTCTATGGCTTTTGCTCAAAATTTGTTTTGAATAGGAGAGCCCTCAATCTCAAAAAAGGTCCCCACAATTATAATTGAAAGTAATTTCCTACACTCTCACATAGAAAATGAGCAAGGGATGGATGATGCAAAGGAAGTGGAGCAACCCTGTTCATCATCTCACTTTGCAGAACAGGTAACTCCGAAAGATGAAGTTGAGGTTGAGGAACCCTAGAATTCATAAAAGTCTACAAAAAAAGAAGATGAAAAAAAGGATGAAGTGGAGACTAAATAGCCTCAAGAGTCTACCCATTAAGTAGATCAAAAATCTAGCCAGGATACAAGGGTTGAGCTAGAACATTCTCAAGCAGATGCAGGGTTCAAAAATCCTCAAGAGGGAAAGACAATTCCAATAGAGCAACAATTTGCTGCACAAAATAAAACTAAGAAGTCACCTAAGCCCATACATTCAGGATAGGTAGAGGAGACTCAGAAGCTTGTATCTTTTGAAAAATAGGAAGCAACATCAACATCAACATACCCTGAAAGACAGCCCAAAAATCTGAGATAAAAAAGAAAGGTTGTAATGGAATCTCAATGAAGACCTAGAACTAGAGCAAGAACTACACAATTATAGGGATTGAGCATGAATTCTAATGAGGAATCAGACATGCATTCTAATAAGGAATTAGACATGAATTTTTATGAGGAATCATGCATGAATTTCGATGAGGAATGGGAGACATCAAAGAAATTGTTTTCTACACAAAGAGAGAAATTTGAAAAGCTTAAGGAAGATATAAAAGCAGACAAAAAGAACTAGAAAAATGCTTCGAATAAGGCACTCAAGGAATCTAAAAAATAGGCCAAAAAGAAGGCCAAGAAGCTTCCCAAGAAAATTCCATTTGTCCAATTTTGGGGCCTATATGGAACTGATGGTAAATATCATTTTAAAATGGAGTATTTCATGAAGATGGGATTTTAGGTCCTATACCACCTATAAATCAAGCAACAAACAACAAACCCATCCGATGGAAGAAATAAAGTTTAAGGATAATGCTAAACTTGACCCAATATGGGTCGATTTTCCCATGACCAAGGTTGCTAAGAAGTCCAACATCCTGTTCAGAGATGAATCTATAGTACCATTAGGAGAACATTTGCCCATTCACCATGAATATTGGAAGATGGCTGAGCCCACATTCTAGAAGGATGCCACTAGTTTTATTAGTTACTACTTAAAAATTGAGAAAGGTGAGGTAGCCTGGATAAGGGAACAACCAAGGAAGAGAGCAGGTCCAAGTCATCTTGTTCGGTGTAGCAAGTTCTAAAGACAACAAAAAGAGGAGGTAGCCACTCCCAAAGTACCAAAATGATGGAAGCCTAGAGATAATAAAAAAGTTAAGGCCGCTACAAAGAAGAGGGAAGAAACAATCAGGGCTTACTGGAGAGTTTAAATGAAACTGGTAATTACGAGCATAAAGTGGCACAAGGACGTGCCAACCCTAAATCATGGGGGGATGATGAGCCCTGAAAATGATCATTTTTTGTACTACTTTCCCTATGAAATACAACACTTATTTATGTAGATATATATGTTTTATGAGAATTTTATATATGTTTAATAGTTTATTTTACATGATATTTAATATTTGTTTCTGAGTGTATTTTTGTGTAGATTTCTAGAATTTGCTGTGTTAGCATGTTTATGTCAAGGTCCCACTCAAAACTAGCACTTCTAATTTCATGATGGCAAAAGTAAAGGTAAAACGTTTGTAGTACACCATTGTGAAGCGCTAAGTCAGGCACCTGATTCCTTTGAAGCGCCTGATTCCTATTTGGCACTTGATAGACGAGCACCCGATTCCCATTTGGAACTTGACTATCGGGTGTCTGACTCCTATTAGGTACGTAAATCCTATTTTAATGCCTACTTCCCAACTTCTACAGATAAGGCACTTGATTCCCATTGAAGCCAAAGTACCGTACGAGTCTGTTGTTGACAAAACCGAATGCGATTTCAGCAAAGGATGCAGATGGAGTCTCAACGTTGAATACAGACCAAGGACAATATTAAAGATGATTATCTATCTATTTTTTAGTTGTTATGTAAAATATCTATGTAAATCGAGTAAAGCAAATATTAAACGTATTCTGATAAAACAAAATACATTGAAATAGTCTTAAAGCTTGATATTTTACTCGATTCCCTTTATTCATGTATATTGTTGTAAAATAGAATCAAACATTTGATTTGTTTCCAACTTGTAATAGGGATGGCTGCATATCTTATAAATATGCAGGCCACAATGGGGTCCTTGGTTTTTTGGAAGGGCAGGGCTTTTCATGAAGCCCTGGCATACTAAATTTAAAGCTAAAGAAGAGATACCTTCTATAGCTCCCGTGTGGGTTAGACTCTTTGGCCTCCCTATTGAATTTTGGAACCCTACTATTTTTTCTTCAATTGGAAACTCTTTAGGAAATTTTATGATGACTGCTGATTGTACTCAAAATTTTGAACATATTATTTATGCTCGTATTTGTGTTTTAATGGATTTTGACAAACCCCTACCTAAAAAGATCATATTACAATTTGGGGAAGACACTTGGGATCAAGTAGTGGACTATGAGAACATTCCTTTTCGTTATAGAATTTGCCATGAATATGGTCATTTGGCCAGTGCTTTGCCCAAATAAAATTCCTGATAAAAAAAAAGAAGATATAAAATCAGCAGGTTTCCAAATACCTAAGAAGAAGAACACTCATAAAAAACCAGTTATGAAGGATCAATCAAAGTCATCTGCTAATATGTTTGAAATCCTTTCCACAAATGATGTCCCAAGTGAGGAAGAGGAAATAATGGAAAATGAAATCTTAGAAACACAATTTAAATATGAAGGGAAGAACTCAAAGACAAACCAACAAATCAAAGGTTTTCAACAAAAAAAAAAGGAGAAAATTTACACAAGAAAAACAATATTTCAAATGTCAAAACTTCAAATAATGTAGGTCCCAATATAGACTCCGTTGAACCATCTAGTAAAATTTTGGCTATGTACAAGCATTCTTCAAGGTTAGAAGCCATCTCAGATTCAATTGGAATAAGTCAAGAAACAGGGAAAAAAAAATTGAAGATGGATTCTAATCAAAAAGTAGGTCGCAAGTATTGTGATAGGAGCTTAGGTTAGTAACCAGGAAGAAAAAGTTAGGAGAAAATAGAATAAACTTGCATTAGGAATTAATCTGCGGTTACAAGGTTTAAATAGAAGGAAATAAACCATAATCGCTAACTTAGGGGAAAGAGAAAAGGATGAAGGAAAATAGGGAGGAAAGAAGAAGAAAATTAGAATTCGTTCTCTCTTCCGCCCATGCCGTCAAACCTCTGCCGTCCAGTCTCTACCGTCCAGGGAGGTAAAAGGTAAGGTCCAACCTTACTGTGGTAAAAATAAATTTTTACCATGCGTTATTTCCAACATTCTCCCCCTTAAAGTTGAGAGGACTGACTATACAGTCTCTCAGCTTTATAAATTGAGCTTTAGCCATGCCTTTGGTGAAGATGTCTGCTAGATTATCCAAAGTGCTGTAGTATTGAAGCTCAACTATCTACTGTTCCACCATATCTCTTATGAAGTGATACTTCATATCAAAATGTTTTGACCTTTTGTGGTGGATCGGATTATATGCCAAGTGTATGGCACTAATATTATCACAATTCAGTTTGGTTGGACCAATTTGATTTTCGCCAATCTCTTCAAGGATTTTCCTCAACCGGAGGATTTGAGTACTAGCATGGGTAATGGCTATATACTCAGCTTACGTAGATGATAATGCTACAACAGATTGCTTCTTGGAACTCCAAGTTATTAGTCCTGAACCTAGACTAAAACAGGTTCCCTGATGTAGATTTTCTGTCATCTATATTACTTGCCCCAATCGCTGTCACTATAACCAACTAACTTCACAGAGTTAGACTTGTGGTAATGGATTCCAAAATCCAATGTACCTTTTACATATCGTAAAATTCGTTTGGTTGCTTGAAGGTGCAGCTCGGATGGGCAAGCCATAAACCTTGATACTAGAGAAACAACATAATGTATATCTGGCCTAGTGTTGGTGAGAAACATTAAACTCCCAACCATGCTTCTGAAATTGGTCATGTCAACCTTTGGTGCTCCATCATCTTTGCTTAGCTGGATTCCATGTCCTGTTGGTGTTGCAACTGATTTGCACTACTGCATAGCAAATTTCTTGATCATGTCATGAGCATATTTCTGTTGACATATGAAGATCCCTTGCTTTGATTGATGTACTTCCATGCCTAGGAAGTATCTCATTAATCCGAGATCCTTCATCTCAAACTGATTCATCATGGAGTTTTTGAACTCCATATTCATCTTATTATTACTACCCATAAATATTAGATCATCCACATATAAACAAACTATGAGGATATCTACTCCATTCTTAAGGTAGTATAGAGTTGGTTCACTCTTGCTTTTTGTGAAACCATACTCGCTAAAATAGCCATCAATGCGTGAGTACCACGCTCGTGGTGCTTGCTTGAGGCCATAAAGTGCTTTTTTCAATTTATAAACAAGGTTCTCTTTTCCTTGTTCTTGGAAACCTTGAGGTTGTTGAACATACACCTCTTCTGTCAGGTATCCATTTAAAAATGCACTTTTCACATCCATGTGTTGAATGTTCCATCCTTTATGGGCTGCCAAGGAAAGAACAGTTCTGATTGTTTCTTGTCGAGCAACTGGAGCAAAGGTTTCCTCATAATCTATGCCATATTTCTGAGTAAAACCCTTAGCTACTAATCTTGCCTTGTGCCTTTCAATGCTTCCATCAGCATTGAATTTGGTCTTATAGACCCATTTACATCCAACACATTTTTTTCCCTTGGGAAGCTTCACAAGCTCCCAAGTATCATTCTTTTTAATTGAGGATATTTCCTCTTCCATGGCATCTTGCCATATACTTTCGATGCATGCTTTTTCATAGCTAGATGGTTCTAGGCTGTGCGGCAGCCAACAAAGCATAATTGACTACATCACCCCTTGGTTCATGAGACTCATCATCTCCGACATGTGAAGATTTTCAAGTCTTGACAAAATGTCGTCCATCTCACTAGCTTGACTCCTAGTGTATCTTTGTTGGAAATTCCTATCCAACATTTGAGAAGATGGATGACTCTGTAGTATGCGCTTTCCTTTATTTGTTTCTTTCCTTTGAGAAACTGGATCAATATCCATCGGACTTGGAGCGCTTACAGATCTCTGAAATCATTTCAGAGAGTTTGGGGGTGCCAACAAAGGAGTTCCTCTTGGACTTGATGTACCACTTGATGTACTCGATGAAGATTCCTGATGTGGACTTTGTGGAGGGGAACTACTTCCACTACTTTTCTTGGGCTGTACAAATGTGGAACTTTCAGAATTAGAGTCTATATCAACAAATTTTTTATGACCCCATTCTCCCCCTTCATCAAAAATTACATCCCTGGAGATAACTATTTTATGTGTCTTGGGATTGTACAATCTATACCCTTTGGTAGATTCACAATACCCTACAAAAATACATGCTTGACTCTTGGGATCAAGCTTCTTTCTCTTCTCCTCGGGAATGTGTGCATAAGCTAAAGAACCAAATACTCGAAAATGTTTGACATTTGGTTTCTTACCGTACCATCCTTCATAAGGAGTGATACCATCTAAACTAGAAGTCGGACTTCTATTTAGAATATATGCACTAGTTCTCACTGCATCTGCCCAATAGTTGTATGTTAGATGCTTTGTTTGAAGCATCGTACGTGCCATTTCAACAAGGGTGCGGTTCTTTCTTTCGGCCACACCGTTCTGCTGTGGGGTATAGGTAGTGGTGAACTGCCTTTTTATCCCATTTTGCTTACAATAATTTAAAAATTCATTTGAGGAGTACTCTCCTCCTCTATCAGTGTGAAGACATTTGACATAGTAGTCACATTGCTTTTCTACATTATTTTTGAAGTCTATGAAGCAATCAAATGCTTCATCTTTGTGTTTCAGAAAATAGATCCAGCACATTCTAGAATAATCATCTATGAATGTTAGGAAATAAGAATTGTTTCCAAGGCTTTTTGTTTGCATTGGACCACAGATGTCCGAATGTACTAGCTGAAGAGGATAGCTTGCTCTCCACGCTTGCCCTTTTGGAAACTTCGTTCCGGAGTGCTTTCCCAAAGCACATGCTTCGCATACCTTCTTATGTTCTTGAATTTTTGGTAGTCCTGTCACCATAGCTTGTGAAGTTAACATTTTCAAGCTAGCGGAATTGAGGTGACCATATCTCAAGTGCCACAATACACTTGGATTTGAAATAGCAATATTTGCAAGTTGAGCTCCCCCTGGCTCACCAAATTTTAGAGGGAATAACCTATTCTTTGTCATAGGTACTTCTATGATGACTCTGTTACAATTGTTTTTATCAAGGATTGTACATTTTCCTTCATCAAAAACTAATTTGTAATGCTTCTCCATCATTTGGCCAACACTTAACAAATTGTGTTGTAGTTGTGGAGTATAGTATATGTCATTCACCTTTTTAAGGCCTTCTTTTGTTGGAACTTCCATAGCTCCAATGCCTTCAACTTGCAAAGATTTATTATCCCCTAACTTAACATGGGATTTATAATTTGAATCTAATGTAGCAAAGAGATTTTCTTTGCCACTCATGTGGTTGGAGCAACCAGTATCTAAAATCCATGTGTCTTTGAGATTTTGATCTGACTGTCCATATGAAAGAAAAATATTTGAGGTGCCTTCTTCTTCTCCATAAAATGAGCCATATTGACTGCTTTGATCTTTTGAAGACTTTGACCAGCAATCACGAGCGAAGTGTCCTTGTTTCCCACAATTGAAACAAGCCGTTTTAGTTTTGTTACTTCCTCGTCCTTGATTTCCATGGCCTGCATTGCCGCTTTGGTTCTGATTGGCTCCTCTATTTTGATTTCCACCTCTATTTTGATTTCCTCCTCTGTAGGAGTTGCTTTGGCCTTTGCCTCTTTGTTGTTGTCCTCTGCCTCGGCCTCTTCCTTGTCCTCGTCTTGCAACTTCGTTCGAAGTGAAGGCTTTGTCATCACCTCCATAGCTTGTTGAAGGTGTTCCTTGAAGGCGCTCTTCATGTGATGTTAATGATCCAATCAAACTATCAAATGTAAGAGTAGAAAGGTCTTTTGATTCTTCAATTATGATGGCAATGTGATTCCACTTAGGAAGAAGTGTTCTCAACACTTTCTTCACAATTGTTTCAAGCTGTTGTGTTATCACCTAAAGTTTGCATCATATCAACTATTGCTTTGACTCGTACACAATAGTCATCGACTCTTTCATTTTCCTTCATTCTGAGATTTTCAAAATCTCTTTTTAAGGTCTGAAGCTTGACTTGCTTCACTTTATCACTTCCTTGGAATCCTTCTTTCAAGGCATTCCATGCATCTTTGGCAAGTTAAGAAAGATGCAATTCTAGGAAAGATACTTGGATCTAATGCTGATTGAAGATGGTATAAGGCAAAAGAGTTATTTTTCTGTGCATCTTTGAAGGTCTTCTTGTCGGTTGCACTCAAAGTAGTCCAATCTGTTGGAGCAGTGTAACCGTCTTCAATACTATCCCATAGTCCTTTTCCTATGAGTAATGTCCTCATTTTGATGGACCAGTACTCATAATTATCCCCATTGAATTCGGGGATTGGTAGATTGTTATTTGATCCCATTACAATCTATTAAAACAAGAAACCTTTCTTATATAGTCTTATTACAAAAAGACTTTACAAACTATCAAGCCTTGCTTGATTTATCCTTCAAAAAACAACCTATTCTTGTTGTGATTCAGCAATTACAAAATTGTCAGCGACTTGTTCATCGTCGTCACTGATCAATATAATTTTAGGTGAAGGAGGTTGTAGGATTTCAACTGAATTACTATAATGAGTATATTCAGATCCTTGTGGAGCAATCTCCACAGATTCGGATTGTTCAAATCTACTCCCAAAAGAGTTATCTTCTGAATCTGCTTCGTATCCTAGATCAGGATTTCTCTGTTGTGCAATAACTGCGTTTTGCAACTGTGAAAAGACTGAATTTATGCCTAGTGTTCTCACATGCTCATCAAAGTTTTCGGCGTTCGTTCTTAGTAACAGTTTACAAAGAGCCTGATAACATCCATTCGATCTTATCATCTAAGAAAATTTCCCTGAAATTTTCTTTTACACAAAATTTCCTCTTAGGAAATGTTACTAAATTTTTACCTCTCAAAGCGTAAAAAAATGTTACAGCAATTTCCTCTTAGGAAATATCTTTTCTTCCACAATTTTGATAGATAGATTCCCCTTTTTTTTTTTGTTTAAACTTATTTTTAAATGCATAAAATTTTTAATTTTAATCAATTTTTTTTTATAAAATATATCTTCTATAGATAAGATTTAAAAAAAAACTGTTAAAATAATTTTTTTTTTTAAATATCTATAAAAAATATAAATTTTTATAAAAAAATATGAAAAAAATAAAAAAAATTAATTTTTATCGTGCAAAAGATTATATATGGCGCGCGTGGGGTTCGACCCCGCGACCTCCCGCGCCAAGCCTTAACGCTGGCCCGAATGGCCAGTCGGGCTAGCCTGTCCGACGCGAATGGAAGGCGCTTGCCTTCCTTCTATTCCGTCGGGCTAGCAAATATTTAAAAAAAAATACGGGACATTTGTCCCACATCCGCCCTGTGGATGAAACTTACAGGCTTTAAAAGCCTGTATTCGATGGATGAGTTTCGATTGCCTGCGGGCAATCGGGACCACGCCTTTTGCCTCCCGCGCGTTGCCCGTCCAGTCGCCCGCCTGTCTGCTCGCCACTTGTCGCGTCGTCTCCCTGCCACGTGTCGCGCTGTCGCGTCCGCTCCCTGCCACGTGTCCGGTCGTCGAGTCCGCTCCCTGCCATGTGTCGCGTCTGCTCGCTCGCTGTCTGCCATGTGTCACCTCCTGATTAGCTCCTCGAGATCCATGCCTCCTGCTGCCTCGGTTCGCATGCTGTGGGCCTCTTGCCTCGGTTCATGCGCTATGGGCCGACCTCCTCGGGATCCGTGCCTCGCTCGTCGTGCCTTCCAGCCAAACGTGAACCAGCTCTGATACCAGATATTGTGATAGGAGCTTAGGTTAGTAACCAGGAAGAAAAAGTTAGGAGAAAATAGAATAAACTTGCATTAGGAATTAATCTGCGGTTACAAGGTTTAAATAGAAGGAAATAAACCATAATCGCTAACTTAGGGGAAAGAGAAAAGGATGAAGGAAAATAGGGAGGAAAGAAGAAGAAAATTAGAATTCGTTCTCTCTGCCGCCCATGCCGTCAAACCTCTGCCGTCCAGTCTCTACCGTCCAGGGAGGTAAAAGGTAAGGTCCAACCTTACTGTGGTAAAAATAAATTTTTACCATGCGTTATTTCCAACAACAAGACCAATCGATATCATATGGTAAAATAAGGTGAAAAGCTTGTAGAGGAAGGTAAGATTAATGCCCTTCCCAAATTTTTTAGCCCTGGTATTAATGAAGATCATCACTTGGAATATTAGAGGACTCAAAGGGAGTCTTTCAAAACAAAATGAAATTAGAAGAATGATTCAGGTAAATCATCCACATCTTGTTTTCCTTCAAGAAACAAAGATGTCAATGGAGGATATGGACTTAATTGCCAGTAAAATTTGGCCCACTGGAAAAGTGGTTTCCCTCAGTTCCCAAGGGACTTCGGGTGGCATTGCTTGTCTTTGGGATCCAAAAGAGGTAGTTATTAACCATATGGTTGGTAGTTGGGGTTTGTTGGCTATAGCTATTCAAAGTAGAAATTCCAACCAGATTATGCTTTGCATTACTATTTATGCTTCGACTTCTTTAGAGGAAAAAAGAAGACAGTGGAAGGATATTACTCATATTATCTCTCATTTTCCTAAAGCTTGGATATTGATTGGAGGAGATTTCAATACCATCCTCTCTCTGGATGAGAAAATGGGGGGAAATAGAAATTTGGACAAAAGCAACGACATCATGAGCGAATATATTGCAAACCTCCATCTTGTGGATATCCAACCAGATAATGGCCTTATGACTTGGTCTAATAGAAGGCAAGGCTTAGCTTGTATAATGGAGATATTGGATAGGTTTTTGCTCTCTAAAAATTTCTTAATCCATGGTAACATTCCTAAAGTGAAGACTCTTAATAATGCTGGTTCGGATGATTGGCCAGTCATGGTGGAAATGTGGAAAACCAATGTGAGTTTCTCTCCTTTTAATTTTCAATTAATGTGGCTTAGAGACATTTCCTTCAGACCTCATGTGCAACAATGGTGGAAGGAAGGTAAACCTAGGCATGGGACTAAGATGTTCTATTTTGCCAAAATATTGCAATACATTAAATCCAAAATCAAGACTTGGAACTGGAAAGAGTTTGGGGATGTTCATAAAAAAAAACATGAAGTTATTACTCATATTGAAAATTTGAATAAGAAAATCTGTTTAGATGGCCTCATAGAGAAGAGAAGTGCAGATGAAATTAAACTCACAACTTAGTTAGAGGAATGGGAAAAAAGAGAAGAAATCTTATGGAAGCAAAAATCTAGAATTCAATGGCTCAAAGAAGGAGATCAAAACACAAATTTCTTCCACAAATATCTTCTAGCTCGAAGATCTCACAACTTTATTTCTTCCTTAAAATCAGATTCTAGAGATGTTGTTTATACTTGGGATGGCATGAACTCTATTGTTGTTGATTACTTTTCCAATCTTTTTTTTGCTACTCCCCTTGAATCGGCTTCACAATATAATGTTCTTCAAGCAATCCCTTCTCTTATAACTTCTGAGGAGAACTCTATTTTGACTGCTCCTGTTACTATCAATGAGCTTCAACAAGTAGTTTTTAAAATGCAAAAAGGGAAAACCCCAAGTCCTGATGGTTTTCCTATTGAGTTCTACCAAGAGTTTTGGGATATCCTTCATGTTGATTTATTAGAGGTGGTGGAAGAAGCTAGGAAAGCCAAAGAAATTTTGAAGGTTATCAATAAAACTTATATTACTCTTGTTCCAAAAGCTCAAGAGGTTGATCATATCCTTTTAGACCTATTGCTTTATGTAATGTTCTTCTCAAAATCATTACTAAAATCATGGCAGAAAGGTTGAAGCCTCTTTTGCATAAGATTATTTCCCAAGAGCAAGGGGGTTATGTGGAAGGACGTCAAATAGTAGATGAGATAGTTCTTGCTCAGGAAGCCATCCATTCCATGGATATGCAAAATTCTCCTTCCATGTTCATTCGGTTAGACTTATCCAAAGCTTATGACAGAGTGGATTGGCACTTCCTTATCAAAGTTTTGAGGCAATTTGGTTTCTCTAAGGATTGGATGGATTGGATTATGGGATGTATCTCTTCAATTTCCTACTTAGTTCTTATCAATGGTAGGCCTTCTCAGTCTTTCCCAACTTCCAAAGGTATTAGGCAAGGTGACCCGCTATCCCCTTATTTATTCATCATTCTTTTTGAATGCTTGGGTAGGACTATAACCAAAAAGAGGGAAAACAAAACCCTTGAGGGAGTTACCATTGCTCATGGAGCTAGACCTATCTCTCATCTTAAATTTGTGGATGACTCTACTCTTTTAGGTAAAGCTACAGTTAAGGAAGCTTCTAATATTAAGCAAATCATTAGCTGTTTTTCTAAGGCTACTGGGTAGTTGATCAATGAAGACAAATCTAAAGTTATTTTATTTCACTGCTCTGCTAGACAGGAATCCATGGTCTTGGATAAACTAAGATATAAGAAGACCTCTCTTCCAATCACTTATTTAGGTATTCCCATAAATATTCAAAGGCAAAAAAATAAAGATTGGAATTGGTTGTTGGACAAAGTCAAGAAGAAAATTGGAAAGTGGACCAACAAGTGGCTTTCTTCTTGGGGTAGAATCACCTTGGTAAAATCAGTCCTTCAAGCTATTCCTATTTATGTTTCTTCTATTTTGAATATCCCAAAGGATGTTCTTCGAGAATTGGATCAAATCAGTCATCATTTCCTTTGGAGTGGTACTAAGGAGAAAAGAAAATGGGCCTTGGTGAAATGGGATACTTTATGTCTTCCTAAGAGTGAAGGGGGGTTAGGATTACGGTCTTCAATTAATAACAAAAAATCTTTAGCTGCTAAATTATATTGGAGGATGTTGCATAACCCCAATGCTCTTTGGGCCAATAATCTCCGTGCTAAATATGCTGAGAACAAAAGTCCTGAAGACCTTGTTCGCTATCAACTTCCTACCAAAGGTTCTCCCATTTTAGCGAGTTCTTAAGACTGGTGAGGATTTGATAAAGAAAAAATTATTTTGGATCATTCATAATGGTCAACATGCAAATTTTTGGACAAATTCTTGGGATGGTCACAAGCCTTTGATAACTCAGTTTCCCGATTGGAGGCCTTGGATGGAGGAGCTTCACCAAGCTAATTGGATAAAGGTGGCTAATTATTGTCGGTACCATATTGGTAATTCAAATGTTGGTAGATATTGGATCCCTATTGAGGACTGGCCTATTCAAATCCCAGAAAGGCAAAGAAAAGATATCCAAGGCATCCTTCATATGAGATCCCTCTCTTGGTCCCATGAAAAAGATTGTTTTGGATGGAACAACACTACTAAGGGTGAGTATTCAGTTGCTCAAGGTTATTTGACCTTATGCCATAATAATCCCAACCATTCTTCCGACATATTTTCTCGATTGTGGGCTCAAAAGCTCTGGCCTAAGGTGAGGTTCTTTAATTGGCTTTTATTGCATCGTAGGGTGCTTACTGGTGAGCAACTTATGAAGCATGGTTTTCATGGCCCTTTTAGATGTGAAATGTGTGAAGAGAATGTAGAAAATATCAACCATATTTTTATTGAGTGTACTTTAGCCTCTGAGTTGTGGAGGAGAATGGCCACTTTACTTGGCTTACAGTGGTCCAATTTTTTTACTTTTGAACAACTTTGGAGGGATTGGCCTAATCAAGAGGGTGTTGATCATTTTATTAGGCAGTTAGTTTGGATGGGTTCTACCATTCTTCTTTGGAATATTTGGAATGAAAGGAACAACCAAATTTTTAATCAAGATAGGAAGGATATTCACTATATTTGGCAAAATACCATAGCCAACTTAGTTGAATCAGTCCATCATCTCCTTAATCACCCCCAAAACTCCCACCAAATATGGGATCAAGTGATGCAAATATTGAAGATTAAACCTTCTAAGGGCAACCAACTTAAAGGGAATGTGAGTATTAGTAAGATGGATAGGAATAGAAATTGGCAACCTCCTCCTAAGGATTTTGGAAAAGTCAATACTGATGGAGCCTCTAGAGGGAACCCTGGAAAAGCCAGTGTGGGAGGAATTGGTAGACTTTCGGATGGCTCCCTGGTTTTTACTTTTGTTGAGAATTTGGGTATTCTTTCCAATAACCTTGCTGAGGGGTATGGTATCCTCGAGAGGCCTTCAGGAGGCTACTAAGGTTGGATGGGAAAAGGTGTTAGTTGAGTCTGACTCTCAACTTATGATTAATCTCTTGAAGAATCCTTCTAAGAATCATAAGGTGGATTGGAGAATAAAAAGAATTATTGAGAAGATTCGGTTAATCTAGATGGGATTTTTGAAAGTTGATTACAATCATGTGGTTAGAGATCAAAACAAGAGTGTTGATGCTTTAGCTAATTGGGCTTTGGACAAAGGTGATCTTACTTGTTATGGCCACCCTCCTATATGGTGGGCTTCTCAAATTAGGGAAGCTCTTCTTTCTATCATTTCTTTGGATGGCTCCAGTTCTGAAGGTACCTAGTTTCTTCTTGTTTTTTTTTTTTTTTTGCTTCTCTTTGGTTCATTCAATTTTTTTTAGTTCCCTAGCTCATTCTATTCTTTATTTTGTTTCCTCTGTTGATTCTTGCCTTAATAGTCTTCTGGTCTAGATAGGTCATTGTTTTGTTCATTTTTTATTTCTTTTTTTTTTTTTTTTTTTGTTTAGTTTTTTAAGGTGGGTGGGTTTTTTTATTTTGTTTTGTTTTTGTGTTCTTTGTGTTGTTTTTTGTTGTTCTTGTGTTTTTGTTGTTTTGTTTTGTTTTTTTATGTTTTTTGTTATTGTTCTTGTGTTTTTTTCGTTCTTGTTCTTGGGTTTCTCTTTGTTTGTGTTATTTCGTGTTTTTATGTGTGAGTGTTTTCTATGTTTTTTTGTTTTTGTTTATTGTCTGTTGTTGGTTGTTTTTTATTTTTATTTTTATTTTATTTTTTAATTTTTTAGGTTTTGGTTGTGTTTATTTTTCATGTTTTTTTTGGGTTATGTCTTTGTAGTGTTCTATTGTTTTTGTCTTGTTTGTGTTTTGTTATGTGGTTCTTGTGTTTTTCTATGTGGTTTGTGTTGTGGTTTATTTTATATTATTGTGCGTGTTTGGTTGTGCTTTTGTTTTTGACACACTCAAGGAGCATGTTTTTTATTTTATTTTATTATTTTTTTTGTTATTTACTTATTTTTAAATTGGTTTTGTGTGTTTGTTTGCTCCTTGAGTATGTCAAAGGTGGTAGGCCAGGTCCGAGTCCTGGGAGTTTTTTGTGGAATGGATACCCCTGCCTCCTTGGGTCTTACCCGAAAGTGGCATCCCTTTTGGGATGTTTTCCACAAAAAAAAAAAAAAAATATGCAGGCCATCCTTGGAAATGTGATCATAGATTTTTCCTGTACTTATCTTGCTACAATTTCAATAAAATATTTTTAAGTCATTTATGATTAAATCAAATAGCATTCGGTGAATGATCAATGTGGGTAGAACCTACTGGAAGCATAGGCCCACTCTCAACAGTGTTATTCCCTTACCTTTCCCCAAATTTTCTATCTTTTAAATTCTATTTTATTTCCTGTAGCTTAAATTTAATTTATGTTATTTTCCCTATTTTCTATAATTTCCAGCAAATGTGCAGTTTCAGTTTATGAATATAAATTATTAATGTCTTTGATAGTGTAGGATAGATTAGTGGTTTGGAAACTAAATCAGAATTCCAAAAAAAACACCAACACCCCCCAAACCATAAATATGAGGGACTAATCTCATTGGAGGAAATTACAAACATATATTGTGTAAGGTTGCTCACAAGTCTACGAGCTACCCTGGGTTGACAAATTAAATGAGGCAATGAATTTGAACATAGAAAACTAACCAATGTTTCTCCCAAAAACGAGAGCTCTCATTGATACATTTTATGGCTCCATGGATCCCTTACATCTCTTGATGCATCTATCATACATCAAGAGGACATCTTTTGAATCACTCGTTGACTTCAACATTTGGTTCGAGAGGAGCTGGAATAGGATACCCCTTCAGTACTAGCCGTCACTCGCCCAGGCTCACCTGTACTATGTTCAAGCCCTCAACTCGAATATAGGCCTCCTACTACTACAATATGGAAAATGAGATTCCCTCAAGTATTTTAGGAGGTTGTATGGGTAGAGTGACTCCTGCTTCAAGTAGGAATGACATCTTTAGGATACTCCACCATTCCATCCCCATTTCCATCCATCGTTGCTTCCTACCGTACTATATAGTATCCACCATGGATGCCATCTCAAGCTGTGCAAGAGTAGAGAATGCAGTTTGGCAGAATATAAAGGGTTGATGTTGTCTCGATCCAGGGCAGGAGAAGTGAAAGCACCGGCCTTGAAAGTGATAACATTTGTGCTTGCACATTTTTCAAAGAAGTGGAGGATCAGGACCTGGGTGAGAACACCACGCATAAGGAGGGAGCAATGTTGCACCCTTTTTGTATCCCGAGGTCTGACGAGCAAGGACCAAGTCATCTCCATGATGGCTTAACTTATCAACACCCGGTTCTTAAGGAGGTCTCGTTGGTAGTAGGCTCAATTAATGTAGCCTATGGGAGAAAATGTGCAAGGATTATGGAGGTATGTGAAGCAAGGATTTCACAATGGGTGAATCCCTAGGTCTTGAAACATCAGAGTCTATTTCTAGATAAGCCAATATGAAGGGAAGGCTCCCACATTGCCATCCTGATCATCGATTACATAAGTACTGGTGTGAACGATGATATGCTAAGTCATGGATTCTCTATGAATTGGAAAAATTGGCAATGTCAATTGGACTGTAGAAGGTGCCTCAAGTACAATACAATATGGTCTTGTCATTGTATATTTACTGAATAAGATCTAAAATAAATCGATGGTTGTAGTGTACCACTCACACCATGATTTTGTGTACATAAGCTGACTAATAAATAAAAGCACTCCAAGCACGTGTCGAAGTGACATCATATGAACCGTTGGTGATGGAGTAAGATCATCAAATTACTCCATATTGAAACTCAATCATATTTGTTGTGCAATTGTTGTTATGACCCCATGCCCAATGGATCTAAGGCTTATGATTTAGGCATCTCTATGAATAATTTTGTAAAATATATCTCCTGCTTCTAGGAAGCAACACCCACTCCTTGAACGACAGGATATGAACTCTCTAAGACCCCGAAGGGTAGAAGCAACATGAAACATGAATATGAAAATGAGGTTGTGACTGAAGATTTCCTAGGAGAGTGGAAATAAACAAACAAGGTTCTTACAAGATTGTGTCAAAAAGAGGTGTTGTACCAGAGCTGGAAAATGCCTTCGGTATTCTATCTATTCTTGAATTTGCCATGATCCTTGATGGGGTATGTTAGTAGGAATGAGATCTATGGGGTGTTCCATGGATCACTTTCCATTTTGTTTTTGTGCATCCTTTGCTTCCTTCTCTTTCCTTAGTTCTTCACTGCTACCAACCGTCAAGGTTAGTAGCAACTATCTCCTTGATTCTACTGCTTCCTGTGTTCCCCTGACTCCCATATTCCCCTCTTGTTCTCTTTTCCTAGTTTTGTTTGTTGTTTTCACTTACTGTCTCTCCTATTTATTCTCTTCCACCCTTGTTCCCCTCATTTTCCATTCACATTTAGCTCTCTTCCTCTATTTTCTTGCAAATTTCCTTAGCTACTTTTTTTTGTGCCCTCACTTTTCCTCCCTATATTTTGTGGGTTTTAGAATGTAGTGTTCTGGGTCCTCCTTTCCCACAAGATAAATGTCCCTGTGAGTCACCAAGAGTGTGGGTGTAAGTTTACACCCCTATCCTTTTTGTAAATATGATGGTTATCTTCAAAGAGTTTGCCAAGTTTTGAAGGTATTGATGGAGGTGCGAAAGATGTTAGAGTGGCAGCAGCAGTCGCAGGTGAACCAAAAAATCGAGCGGATGGCAGAATAAAGCAAGATGGGTGATAAGAGCGAGAGAAAACCCACCCTTAACCTCGGGTAGAACTTCCCAAAAGAATCACCCAACTTGTTGGGCAAAAATTTCAAGGGGATAGCAAGGATGGACAAATTGTGTGACCTTGCCCATGGGGAGTAGAAAGAACCCCATCCATCCTGGGTAGGAGATGCAAGGTGCAAATATGGTGGAACCTCAAAGAAATACCTGCCCTCTCTTAAATGCCTCCATGAGTGGAAAGAAGAGCAAAGGAAGCACCCTCTTGACCCACAAAACTCTTGCCATCACACAAATTTCAAAGTAGAAGATGTACATGATGCTGCAGTAGTCCAGGTACCTACCAACATACATGGAGGTGACTAATTTGAGGTGCATCACTGCCAAGGTACCTCAAAACCTATCACTCTCCATATAACCAGAGGATTGCCAATCGAGGAGAAGGGTGAGTTAGCTGAGAATTGATAAGTGGGTAGAAGCATCTAGAGATCTAAAGGTCCAGATTGAACCAAGTATAACTACCTCCTTTTAGAAGATTGATGTTTTTTAGAGGAATAATGTACTAGCATGATGCTTATCTACTGCATGGATAGTCTTCCTGCCTTACCACCATTGGTGTTCGGTTTTGAATTCAATATAAATATGCCTATAAATAGCAGAATGCTAGTCATTCCTAAGGGTTGCTCTTTAGCCATTCAAATTCTTATGTAAGGTTTCTCCTATGTAAATACAAATTCTACGTGGTTCGATCTTTGGCTTTGTCCTCTTGTTATTTACTGAATGTGTGAATGATCATTAATGTTTAGTCATTTAAGTTATCCCATGTTATTATACTATCAAGATTTTGTGGGGTTTACTTGAGTGGCTCATGACCTTGTGTTCACTAATATGGGTTGGGGATTTATTTTTGTTAACACTAGTCGGACATGAGCACTCTGATTATGCATCTTGGATCTCATACACCTATTCATTGGTTCTGGAATTTACCTCCTGCTCACTACTGATAGGAGCTAGAACTAAGTTATAGTTGGGTGATCTGTTAGGTGTAGGGTCTATGTTCATACGGGGTATCATGCCTACATAAGTCTTGATGTGGCTCTACCCATCCTTATGATTTTTGGTTATGGCATTCCTTTATTTCTTTCCTTCCCTTTTCTCTCTTCCTTGTTTTATAGTGTAGAGTAGATGGAACCACCCTCAAAGGAACCGAACTTCTTTGGAGATCATTCATCCCATCTCGATATGACAACTATTCTACACTACTTAGCATTGATCCGCCCTCCCTACCCTATGTGCGATGTCAGATTGGTGTCCAAAAACCACCAACATGAGTCAGGAACCCACCAAATCCATGGAGTGCTCCAATCCTAACCTCACCAATCCTATCTTCAAATCACTTCATATTCCATCCATGCAAGCTTCTTATTTCTAGCAAGAAAATGCTCATTTGTACCTCAATAATCACAACTAAGTCTTCACCAACCCTCTTTCTAAGGCAACCTTCATACCATCTCATCATAATATTTTACCACAACATAGCCAAAACACTTACATCCCATACACTTACACCACTACCCATTCTAATCCCCTCTATGAAGCACAAGTCAATGTTTCTTCATAGATTCCATCTACCATTTCATCCACCATTCCACATTCAATTGCGATACCTTTCGCAACCTATCCTCCATCAAATTCAACTCACATTGTTAACATCCACAATTCACCTCCACCCCTTCCACTTCCACATAATATGTTTCTAAAATTGCCATACAACAAGCATGGTAAAATCTCAACCAATTGCTTATGAGTCAACGAGATGCTCATTTTAGCCCTCAACAACAAACCCTAGTGTCAAACTTTAAACCCCACTCCATTCCTAACCAGCAAGCATACTTCACACCCAATCAAACTTGGGTACCACCATATTTCAAAGCCACCATCCCCATACCCCCAATTCATCACACCACCAAAAACACACTCAATATCATACATTCATAAATCCATCCACCCTACCTCAATACACTCAACAAGCAAACCAGGGCTTACAATAAGATTGTCAACACAGTTTAATTTTACAATAAAATTTAACTCAACTCACTAACATTGAGTTACAATTGAGTCATCATTAATTTCATCATCATCCATTTTAGTAACCACAATAGTTACAACATCTAGTTCCATAATCCACAACTCAGGTTACGATACCTGTACCACAAATTCAACATCCAATACATTTGGACAAACGTACCAAGCATATTGCAAAGCCCCCTCACGACTACATGGTGCTTTCAAAATCTTATGCAACCATTTTTCAAAGGATTTATGAAGCACAAGAGATTCTACTTCCAAAAATCAAATCAAAAGATCCTAACAAGCCACATGGAAAAGGTTATAAGAAGCACTTGTACTATCCCTATCATCAACAAGTGGGCCATGACATCAACAATTGCTATACATTTAGAGACATTATCCAAAATCTTATTGATAGGAAAGTCTTTTCCACAAATAGTTTGTTCAACCCATTTGATCAAGACATTGGTACCAACTCAATCATCAAGTATACTAGGGATTCTCAGGATATCACATCCTCTGAGTCACTCACACCATCAACCATCAAGCATGTTGGGGATTCTTAAAATATCACATCCTCCCAGTAACTCACACCATCAACCATCAAGCATGCTAGGGATTCTCAAAATATCACATCCTCCCAGTTACTCACACCATCAATCATCAAGAAAATCGGGGCGCTTAAGGTATCACACCTTGCTCATAAAAAAAAATCTCCAAAGGTACCTAATCCCTTTGGTTATATTTAATTTCCAAAAATTTCCAAAGGAACCTAACATCTTTGGTTACATTTCATTTTCAAAATTCTCTAAAGGCACTTAACACCTTTGGTCACATCTCAATTTCAAAAGGCTTCAAAGGCACTTAACACCTTTGGTCACATCTCAATTTCAAAAATCTCCAAAGGTATCTAATCCCTTTGGTCACATCTCAATTTCAAAAATATCCAAAGGAATCAAAATCCCTTTGGTCACATATCAATTTCAAAAGTCTCCAAAGGTACCTAATCCCTTTGGTCACATCTCAATTTCAAAAGGTTCCAAAGGAATCAAAATCCTTTGGTCACATCTTAATTTCAAAAATCTCCAAAGGTACCAAATTCCTTTGGTCACATCTTAAAGGCTCAAAAGGAACCAAACTCCTATGGTCACATACAATTCAAAAGGTTCCAAATGAACCAAACTTCTTTGGTCACATTTCAGTTAAACAAAAAAGCAAAAAAAAATATTTGCATTGCATTTGCATAATTTTATCATTTACATTTATACATGTTGCTTGCTGCTATCCAAGTTCACAAGATTCAAGGGGCACATAAGCTTTACCAGGCTAAGGGGAGTATAATAACTCAAGCCATTGAATATCATACACTTGAAAGCGTTCTATGCTTACTGTGATTTATATATATATGTATATATACATGGCTAATACACAAAAACAACATTGCATTTCACATTCCATTTCACACATTGCATTTCACACATTACATTTTCCACATGGCATTTTACACATTGCACTGCAAACATTACATTTCATAATTTTCACTTCACAAATTGCATTTAACACATTTCATTCACCATATTAGGGGTTATTTATTTAGTTTAGACAATAATTGATCCAATAAAGTCATGTTGCCTTAATCAGGGGCACCTTAAAATCATCATCCATGTCATTGCACCATTCCATAAAGTCAAATTATCATTTGCATGTCACATTTCCATAATCCCTAGGTGTTTTGGTAGGGTACCTAGGAATAGATATTTGGGGATATATTATTATATTATATAAGGGTTGGAATGGGCCACACATAACCCAAGGTTTATTGTACTATAATATAATATTATATTAGTAGTAGGCTCCCCAAAGTAGAATAAGAATATGGATATATAAAGAAGAGATATTTGTCATTGTAATCATCATTGAAGAAGAATCTTATGTAATCGTCTATGCCCACGAAGTGGCCTCTCACCTTGGGAGATCTTGTGGAGTTATTCCTTCCTTAAGGATTATTATTGGTGTTTCCCTACCTTAAGGGTATTATCTATCTCTCTCATTTGTGGATTGTTATTGTGGATAATTATTTGTGGATGAATGATTTGATATTTTTGCATATTGGTGAATGATTTATGTTAATGATAATAAAGTTCTGTAACAAGTGGTATCAGAGCAACAATTTTGGCAAAGTGGAGATTTTTGTGTGAAATTGCAAAATTAGGGCAATTTTTTTTGGAAAAACATCTCATCTTTCAGGAGCCATATCTTTGCAAACATTTATCCGATTTAGGCGATTCTTGGATCAGATTGTGCAGAATTTGAAGAGCTTTAGAATGAGTGGTCATTTGAAGGAATCCAAGTAGTATTGAGGGAGATACAACCTTTTGAATTTAGTCACCCGAAATAAGGATAGTGACGAATTTTGTAGATTTTTTTGGAAAAATATCTCATCTTTCAGAAGCCATATCTCTGCAAAAGTTTATCCGATTCAGGTGATTCTTGGATCAATTTGTGCAGAATTTGAAGAGCTTTAAAATGAGTGGTCATATGAAGGAATCCGAGTAGTATTTATGGAGATATGACCTTATGAAGTCAGCCATATTGAAAAAAGGGTAGTGACGAATTTTTAAATCATGAATTTTTCAAAAGACAAAATTTGTTTAGTTCGGGTAAGAAAATTAGTTGCACTTTATTTTGTTTGGAAGAAAAATTGCAGATCTAGTTGTCTATGTGGATTTTTAGCTTCAAATTAGTGGGAAGATATTTATTTCCATAAAACCCTAGTTTGCATTAGGGCATGATATATATTATAAAAAAACCCTAGTTGCATTAGGGCATGCACAATGGCATTCCAAATTTTTTTTGGAGAAGACGATATTGATGCTAGAGAATGGTGGAAAAAGTTTTGCTCTCTATATTGTAATATTTATTTTGGGAAATCCTTCCTTGGTTTATCTCTTAAAGGGGAAGCTTGGTCTTGGTGGAATAACTTTTTTAAGGGAAGGATTAATGAATACACTTGGGATGAAATAGAGCATGCATTCTTGAGTCAATGGGACCCATATTATATAGATAGCCTAATGGATGTTATCAAATATCTTGAAAAGAAATTATAGAGAATTCAAAATGAGCGAAATGAAATAAAAGGAGATCGGGAAGTTTCAAGAAATAGAATGAAGACTATGAAAAAGAAATAAAATTACTCAAGAAGAAAGAGGAAAATGTCAGGGAAGATAATAAGAGGAAAAAAAGGCACACAAAGAATAAACAAAAAAAAAAAAAAAAAATAAAATACGTCAGTATGCAGACAGAGGAAACCATACCTTTGGTAGAAGATAAATTAGAAAATGGACAAAGGAATTTGTTTGAATCTAAAAAGTCTATTTTACAGGTTCATGGAAGCATTCAAAAGGAATAGGTTATTATTTCCATTGACCCTAGTAGCAGATATAATTTTATTAATATTTCTTTGGCTAAGAAGTTGCAATTTCAAGCAACAAAAATTAAGGACATATAGCTAGAGGGTGAGAATGTTCAAATTTTTGAGGATTTGAAGATCACCATGGATAAATATGTTTTACATTTAGATTTCTATGCTATTGATATGGAGGATAAGGATATTGTTCTTGGTTATCCTTGGTTATATTCTTTGGGTATTGTTAACATTAATGTGCAAAAGAATTTTATGAAGTTATGATACAAGAAAAAGAAGATAACATTGCAGGATATTTCTCAACTTAAGGAGCAAGGATGCAAGGAAAATCAAGAAGTGGTTGTAGAGAAACAAATTGAAGAACCTGAAATAGAATCCAAGAAGGCAGTAGCAACAACAAAGTCCATGGAAGAAGTAGTAGCAATGGAGTTCATGGAAATAATAGTAACAGAGTCCAAGGAAGCTTTGATAGAAGAGCACAAGGACACACCAAACAAAGAGAACATGAAAGGACAATGTGTAGAAGAATTTAAAACAATGGAGCCAAATGTTGAGAAGTCAAAGAAGGTAGAACACCAAGTTAAGGTTGCACCATATCACCATCCACACCACCATGAGCATAAAAAATATTGGAGGTATGGTTCAAGGCAACAATATTATGGTTCTACATGGAATCAAAAGGGCACCAACTATGGCAGTGTTTGGCAGAGAAAGCATAGGGATCCTAGTTTTTAGAGTGGATCATCAACATCAAGGAAAAAGTGGACCCATCATTCAAGTTATCAAAATACAACAGCAGAAGCATGGAGCCAACGAAGTAGATTTGGATACTCAAGTAACAAAATGGCATACCAACATCAACGTGTTTCACTTGGATGGATGGATGATCGAGATTGGTACCAGTTGCTAACATTGCTTAGAAAATCATATTATCATGTTTCTTCATATGTTTCGAGGATGAAATATTTGTAAGGAGGGTGGCATGGTAGGGTACCTAGGAATAGATATTTGGGGATATATTATTATATTGTATAAGGGTTGGCATGGGCCACACATAACCCAAGGTTGATTGTATTATAATATTATATTATATTAGTAGTAGGCTCCCCAAAGTAGAATAAGAATATGGATATATAAAGAAGAGATATTTGTCATTGTAATAATCATTGGAGAAGAATATTATGTAATCATCTATGCCCACGAAGTGGCATCTCACCTTGGGAGATCTTGTGGAGTTATTCCTTCCTTAAGTATTATTATTGGTGTTTCCCTACCTTAAGGGTATTATCTATCTCTCTCTTATTTGTGGATTGTTATTGTGGATAATTATTTGTGGATGAATGATTTGATATTTTTGCATATTGGTGAATGATTTATGTTAATGATAATAAAGTTATGCAACATGTTTTTGGTCACTCAACCACTCCTAGTGTTTCTAGCAACCTCCAATACATGTCAAGTTTTCTTTAGGACCAAGTCACATTTTCACTAAGAAAATCTTGAGTTTTGGAAATTGACTCTAACACTCTTAAACCAAACACAATCACACATCTTAAAAACATCTTGTGTTAAATATGGATAATACCATATTTGGGTTGAACCTCAAAGCAAAAAGGATTGCTTGTCCCATTATGCATATAGTCCAAAAAAAAAAAATGATTTTCACTACTATCACAATTTCCAAAAAAAAGAAAGAGTAGGGAAAAATCCCAAAAAATCTAAATCTTTTACACATCACAAACCATATATCCTCAATTTGTAAGGATAAAACTAAATTTCCAATCAGATGGTTAGGTATTCTGAATCTCTAAAGCTTAGAGATAAAATTCTTGGACTATGGAGCCAATCTCCACTGGGGCTATAGATGCTTGGATGACAGTGAAGTACGCTCATGCGTGGTGACACATATCTCTTGAAGAGACCTCTAAGTGCACATAAGTACAAGCTAGCTTCTTATTCTTCTCCATAATAGGTTTCATATCAATTACTCAAGATGGGTTAATGAACTCACTTGCACACACATTGGTTCTTGATTGCCTTGAGTCATTACCATTCTCATGATTTGGTAAATGAATTCACTGCATACACATTTGGTCTTAGAGAAAATAAATAGAATTTAGGGAGTTTATTAGATGTCACTAGTAGGTCTGAGTCTCTACAAAACAGTCCGTTTTCAATATCAACGTCCATATTTTCTTCCATATCAACATCCATATCTTATTCCATATCAACATCCATATATTATTCCATGTCAACATCCATATCATTACATGAGTATTCCATTTTCACATACCACCAGTTTGGTGCCCTTGATTAAATAGTAATGCTATACATGGTCAAGCAAAATATAAACTATGAATGATCATTAAAACATTAATTCATTTGCATTCATACACACTATCATTACATTAGCATCCATCAAAATCATCCATCACACATATACATATGCATTCACACAAAAACATCTACACAAAAGTATAACACAAAAGTAAAAACCATGTATATATATATATATATATATATATACAAAAACACAAATTGGGGGTGTTCAAGGTATCACACCTTCCCCCAAATCAAACAAACAAGCACACAACTTGGAGGTGTTCAAGGTATCACACCTTCCTCCAATCAAAAAACAAGCACACAACTTAGGGTATTCAAGGTATCACACCATCCCCACCAATTCAACAAACAACTCAATCACTAATACACATTACATCATCAACAAATCAATTGCAAAGTTCACAAGGTTACATCCTTTGTCAAAGTTTGAGCCCTTTACCTCGCAAACACACATCAAAGTCAAAAGCTCCAAAAGGCCTAACCCCTTTGGTCACATTTCAATTCAAAAGGCTCCAAAGGAACCAAACTCCTTTGGTTACATATGGTTACATATACATCACATCATCAACAAGTCAATTGCCAGGTTCAAAATGTTACGTCCTTTTGTCAAAATTTGAGCCCTTTGCCTCGCATACACACATCAAATTCAAAAGAATCCAAAGGAACCAAAATCCTTTGGTCACATACACATTACATCATCAACAAGTTATTTGCTAGGTTCAAAAGGTTGTGTCCTTTTATCAAAGATTGAGCCCTTTGCCTCACAAACGCACATCAAATTCAAAAGGCTCCAAAGGAACCAAACTCCTTTGGTCACAATCACATCACATCATCAATTCAATTACCCAGTTAAAAAGGTTGCATCCTTTTGTCAAAGGTTGAGCCCTTTGCCTTGCATACACACATCAAATTTAAAATACTCCAAAGGAACCAAACTCATTTGGTCACAATCACATCACATCATCAAAAATTCAATTTCCAGGTTAAAAAGGTTATGTCCTTTTTTCAAAGGTGCCCTTTACCTCACATACACACATCAAATTTAAAAGGCTCCAAAGGAACCAAACTCCTTTGGTCACATACACATTACATCATCAATAAGTCAATTGCTAGGTTCAAAAGGTTGCATCCTTTTGTTAAAGGTTGCGCCCTTTTCCTCACATACACACATAAAATTCAAAAGGTTCCAAAGGAACCAAATTCCTTTGGTCACATTTCAGTCCAAAAAAAAATCATCATTCATTGCATATTACCATATCAAAAACCCTTTTTTCTATTGAGGACAAAATATAATCGATCATTGCACCATTCACTTTCATTGCATCTCCCCAATCACAAACCCTTTTTTTTGTTGGGGAAAAAATAGAATCATTCATTACATTATCCATACATCAAAATTCAACATCATCAATTTCATTCATAATTACACTTTCATTCAATATTTGCTAGCATTATTCATTTCATTCATCATTCATCTTCATTCAACATTTGCAAGTACAAGTGAACCTTGTATGTAGTGGTTTATCCTAGTCACCCAGCAATTGCATTGACTGGTTATCTATGCAATTTTATAGGATGGGTAGATCACCATAAGGACACTTACATTTTCAAAAAAAAAAAACCTTTTCTATTGGAGCAAAAACAAAATCAATCATTGAACTTTTCACAGTCATTGAATTTTCCTATGTCAAAAAACCCTTCATCTATTGGGGAAAAACATAATCATTCATTGCATTATCCATACATCCGCATTCAACATCATCAATTTCATTCATCATTACACCTTCATTCAATATTTGCCAAGTACATTGGCAAGTACAAGTGAACCTTGTATTTAGTGGTTTATCCTAGTCACCTGGCGATTGTAGCGATTGGTTATCCATGCAATTTGATAGGATGGGTAGATCACCATAAGGACACTTGCATTTTCACAAACCTCTTCTCTATTGGGGTAAAAATAGACTCAATCACTTACATTTTCACAAAACCCTTCTCTATTGGGGCAAAAACAAACTCAATTACTTGCATTTTCAAAAACCCCTTTTATGTTAAGGAAAAAATAGAATAAATCATCTACATTTTCATAAACTCCATTTTTGTTAGGGAAAAATAGAATCAATCATACACATGTCAAAAAATCCTTCATATGTTGGGGTAAGAATAAAATAAATCTTTGCACTATTCATAGTCATTGCATTTTCCCATGTCAAAAACCCCATCATTTGTTGGGGCAAAAACATAATCAACCACTTGCATTTTACAAAAATTAATTTACATCATTCATATCATCCACATTTAACATCATCCATTTCATTCATCATTACACTTTAATTCAAAATTTACATTTTAACACCATCAAATCCATCAATAATTGCATTCAATATTTGCCAAGTTCACCTACAATTTCAAGTGAACCTCGTATCTAGTGGTCTATTCTATCTCCTTGGCGATTGCAGTGATTGGTTGTCCATGCAATTTGGTAATATGGGTAAATCACCATAAGGACACTTGGCCATCTTCATCATCCAATATCTCCTTGTTCAAAAACAAAATTACTTTTGGTCCCTCATCTTTTGAGTGAGACTATGCCAAGACCAATTTTCTCAACAATTGTCATTGATGCCCTTTTCCATGGGGTTCCCAACATGGATAACTTTCATCATTTCCTTTGCAATTACATTAGTCTCCTAGGATGCAAGCTGATTAAATTTATTGAGCAACCATTTAGGAATTCCATGTGGGAATTAGCTACAATCATGAGTGGCCCCGAGGACATAATTTTTTTTTTTTGCATTTGCATATTTGCATTTCAATGACACCAAAAGGCACTTTCTTCAATAACATGGAATCACCGTAAACTTGGGGCATCCAAATTTGATTCTAATTTCCTACAATGGGATACATATTACATGATCATGGAATCTCCACTTGGAAAACACCCTTTTTATCCATTGGGAAAAAAATGAAATCAATTTACATCATTTATATCATCTGTATTTACATCATTCATATCAACACCATTTACATCATACACTTGCATTTACACCATTAAAATGTATTTTTCATCGCACAATTTTGTCAATTGGCTTATGAGATTCATTCTTCACTCATTTTCCAATTGAGGGGGTAAGCTACACATACAAATTATTTTATCTTCAATATCATATTTGCATTCCAAAGAAAGAAAGCTGCTTCTTCATCATGCCAAACCAGGTGTCTTGTATTTTTGCACCGCATTGTGTTTCACGCAACATGATACAAAAAGGGGCATCTATAGAAACCAAAATCTAGCCACTTGTCATCCATCCGTATCCTCCAATCACAACCATCCATTATATATGTGTATTTTTTAATATATATTTAAATATTAATATTTTATATATTTAATAAATATATATGTATTTATATAAATTAATCCTAGCCCTCCATCATGTTTTAATATCATCCATCCATACATCTCAATCCATGCCACTTACCCAAACTTAATCTCCACCCTTCCTCATGTTTTAATCTTGGCCACACATTTTGTGTCATTGAAACCCTAACATGTTCAAGGGCAAATTATAAAAGAGGAGTCATTTTGACAAATCAAACCCTTAATTTTTCCTTAAGCCTCTTAGAATATGAAGCACCTGGAGAAATCCTCAAGCTCTTCTACCCTAGTCACTTCGTTGTCGCTTTCACATTGCTCGCATTCATTGCCGCATAACCTGTGTAGAACCAGATCTAGTTATGCAACACTTTCCTTAGCCCCCGAATGCCCCCCAAAGCCACCAATATTTTAGGAACCTTTTTGGTGCATCTTCCACCATCACAGAATGCCTTGATGCATCTACCTCCATCATAGAATGCCTCGGGCATTTCCTATAGTAGATCTATAGTCCTACAACCCTTGGGCACCGCTCGGTCATCCTCATAACCATCATTAACAGAAGCAAAAATATCAAGTGACAAGGTATAAGGATTATATTTTTGGAAGCTATTGAATCTAGGGTGGCCCTTTTAGGATACACAAGCCCACCCATAACCTCGTTTGGATCGAAGACAAGCACGAAGACACCAACTATTATTTTGAACTAGGGTTTCGAAGAACCCTAGTAACTATAAATTTGTATCACAAAGGTATTGTAAAACCCCACATTGGGGTACATTGATTTTATTATTTTGAGATTCACCCGTGTTAGTAAAAATCTTATCTATATTGTGCAATATTGTGTAATTTACTGTATTTTTGATTACTTTATCTTTTGTATTGGTGTTCCTTGATTTTGGTTTACAAATATTAAATGATATAAATTACTTACCTTAGCTCCTTTATCACCACACTTGAATGACTCTAAATTCGGTTGGATATAACAACTCCAATACGTAAATTTTGGCATTTGAGATGATGAGTGTGGATTGGGCCAACCTTGTATTCAATATTGGAGTGAAGAGCACTAAATATTTGAAAAGGTTTGACCTTCTTTTCCAGGAGCCTTTAATGCTCCTCCTTCCTTCCTTCCATGCTTTGCTTCGGACATGTTTTTCTACACTATTCTCTATCGGATGCCTTTTGATGCGTTGTCGTTAAGCACATCATTAAATCTCAAAGATCTTATCAATCCGGGGTGGTGTCCAAGGCTGTCTACGATAGAAGGCTAGGGCAGAGTACAATTCAGGCATTCAGATTTCAAGCATTTATTGGTGAAGAAGATTTTGGTTTAGCCTTTTGGTGTCACACTAAACCTAGTCTGCAGAATGGAAACTGAAATAAATTATAGGAATTGAAAACTAAATCTAAATTGCAGAATTTAACAATTAACTACAATTGCATGAATTGAAATTGTTGAATTGAAATCTAATCTACTTTTGCAGAATTGAAATTGCTAAATTGAAATGTTGCTGAAATGAAATCCTAAATTACACTTGCAAAATTGAAACCTATTTTACTCTTGCAGAATGGAAGTGATGCTTGGAAATAAAACACCTGTCAATGCCCTGCCACAAAAGGTCGTCAAGCTTATGCTATAGGAATTGACAGCAAAATGAAATCTGCTGGAAATTGAAAGTTGTTGAAACATAAAAATAATAGAACATGGAAAGCAAAGGAAACAAGAAATAAATGTTTAATCTAATTTGTCAGCTGACACACACATAAATATTGTACACAAACATAATAGAAAACATCAATCACATAATACAAAATAAAAACAAGAAAATGAAATCTGGCAAGCAATCTATTAATTCTGTTGCAGCAAAATTATAGATTAAAACCTGCCATAAAATCCCTCCTTCTAGATCTGAAAGTGGGCCCATACTTCCTGATCTAGAAGGAGGTGAAAAGCACTCCTTAACTAATTAACACTCAGAACAGAAAATGATAAAATAACTGCACTTTTATTGATGACAAAACATGCTGAAAACTGTTACAGAAAATTGTTGTACGAGTCCTAATTCTTGCTATTGAAAACTCTCCTCTATTCTAATTCCTAACTGGCTCAACCAAGGAGGGAGCTGTGTTATTTATATAAATATTTACAACATATCCCATGCTCAAATCAGCCTATGTGCTACTTTACAGTGATTTGCCAATAATTCTGGATCTGAAATAAATGCAAATCTGGACAGTTTGTGTTGCGGTAGTAGTCATTGGCCCTTAGAAAGCATCTTCAGTGGTGGGAGTACGTGGGAGGAGTCTAGAAATATCTCACACATCTTTCTCCACTTCAGAATATGCCATTTCTATCTTGCAAACAACTTCCTATTATGCTGTAGTTATTTTCGGGTTTATCCTAGAAGAGGATCAAAATTGATCTTTTCCATGAATGGTGGCTTTGGACGGCAAGGACGACAAAGTCAGATGGGAGATATTTTCCTTTAACCTTTTCAACCTTCTTTCCCTTTTTCCATCATCAAAAATCAGTCAACAAGTCAAAAAGCACTTTCTGTTCTCATTTCGAAGATAAGTGGCTCATTCCGAAGAGACTGTATTTCTCATTCCGAAGATGTCCGCTCATTTCGAAGAGACTGTATTTCTCATTTCGAAGATGTCTGCTCATTTCGAAGATCTTCGAAATGAACAACTATGTGCTCTTCAAGTGATTTCATCTGCATTTCTCAGGTGGGTTAGCTCTCAGGATCAGATTGCAATAGCCTTCATTCCTCTCCATGTGTGAATTCCATGCCTTGCCATTCATTGGTAGCTTGTTGGAATTTACATGGTAAATTACTGCATTTTCCAACTCTGCTGCACAGTTGTAAAATATTGGCATTTCTTGCAAATTCAAACAAATTAGAACATGGAAAAATTATTCAAATATCAACATGAAGGAGTACATCAAGTTGCTACTGAATTTATACACTTCATTCACCAAGTAACCATGCTGAAATAGTGCAATAGTGTTGCACAATTGTCCCTGCTCTGTTATACCCTATTGCTGCCTATTTAGACCATGTGGGAATGCTTCTAAATAGGTCAGATGTCTTCTGTAGTCCTTCTGAACTCATTCCATCCATATCCTCATGCTTTGCTTGACAACTTCAAGGTGTTCCTATAAAGTGACAACTTGCTGATTTTTATATGGTTATTTTTTTCAGATTTTCAGATTTATGATAGTCCTAATAATTTGGCTTCAATGTGGACTTCAAACAAGTTGAAGGGTAGGAAAACATTCATAAACCATTGTGAATTTAATGGATATCAGCATACCACATTTGGTTATTTGAAATGCATATTTTTATTTGCTACTTAATCAAGCAAAAGCAGTCACAAAATGCTGAAAATAGTCAAAAATAGAGATATAATAATCCTAACATAAAATCATGCAAACACTTAACAAATATATATTCTAATCAACTATTTGGCATTTAACTTAATAATATGACAGTTTTTATATGTCAAACATAGTGTAAAAATGAGGCATTTTTAGGCCTCATCATCCCCCCAGCTTGAACTGATGCATGCCCTCATGCATCCTAGTAGGCCATAGTAATATGTTGGTTTTATCCTTGTGAAAAACATCCTTTGCCACCTGCTACCTGAGAAATTTCTCCTTGCTGCACTACACCAAGCATTTTTTAATTTAAGCACAGGTATTTCACTTTTCTACAACCTTGCAAAAAAAATTTTCAATCAATTTTTTTCAATTTTTTTATTCTATTTTTTTCTTTTCTTGCATATCTTTTTTTTCATTTGCAACTTGCAACTTTTTAACTTCTGCACTTTCATCCTTCAATATTGCAATTTCTGCAACTACTGCAATTTTAACTCTTTTTCTGCCCTTCTACAAGTTTTAGTGTTGCAAGGTACCTCTTAAAGGCTTGGTATCATGTGATTCATCTTGCAATAGCCTTATTGTGGAACCATATTTGGTAGATGCACTACTACTGGTGAAATTTTCTATTCTTAACAACATTTCAGCTTGAATGCCTATTTCTATTGTTTGCACCTTTTGAACAAAATTGATAAAATTTTGATTTTGAAATGCTTGAGGGATGTACTTACTTGTGGTAGAGCCTTATAAACCTCAATATTTGATGTACCCTACTCTTTTTGCTATTCTGTAGCATTTTCAGCAATTTTGGTATAATTTTTGCTCATTTCGAAGATATGCATGTTCATTCCGAAGATATGACTGTTCATTCCGAAGATGCATCAAAAAATGCAGAAATGACCTCCTATGCAAAAGTTAGCTACAGATTCTATTGTGGGCCCATCTCTAGAGTGTATAAGCCTTCCATAACATCAAAAATCCCTTCTTCATCCTTTTGTTTAGATGTTATTCTTTGTTTTGTATGTTGTTGTTTTATTCCAGTAGTACTAAAATAGAACCTTCAGGTGCATTTTGTTGATTATCCTCCTTCAATTTATCAGACAATTGTGAGATAAACTTGCAGTCCTACTTCTGAAACCTGCCCTACTAATTGAGATAGAATTTATGCCATGTCTGTCCCAAAATCAGGTTTTTGTACAGTTTTGAAATTCTCATGCAATTAAGGGCAAAAGGGGGTGTTTCTTGACATTTTGATCATGTTCCATTTTCAACTTACCAATATTGTATGAATAGTTTATGCCAAATACCGATTATCATACATTAAATGCTAAATGCTTACTATGAATTAAATGCAAGAAACACATACCTTACTGTCCTGAAAATTAATCATGCACCTTACAAGCTGCTTTTGATGATTGTTAGCAGGCTATCTAAAAACATAAAAATAACACATGTGCAGTGTGAGATTTGTACAATGGTGGAATAATGATGGGTAGATCAACAAGGCAATGCATGCCAAAAAATCGGTTTTCATGCAAGCCAACTCAGTAGCGCCTCCAAGAAGGTTTTCACTACTGAATTATTCATTTTTTTTTTTTTTTTTTTTTCATCTTTTTTTCATCAGAAGAGGCTGCCATTTCTGGTTTTCAACCAACTTCTATCCCCTTTTTTTTCAAGTGCTTCAATGAGAGAGAACATCTCTCACTCTTATTTGGATAAGACCAATCCTTATTCTGCAAAAACATGTCAATTGTTGTATGAAAACACCATCTCTTTCTGTTGAAACCTGCAACATTGATGCAACCTTCCTTTCTAGATGAGCAGTAAGAATCTTCTTACATCATAATTACCTCCTTATTGTTGGAAATGAAGTATTGGCTCCATTGTTCCTCTTCCTTGCTGAAATTGATGCTTATCCTCATGTATCCCCATTTTGTGGGACATGCCTTTGTTGCAAAATCTCTTTTTTTTTTCTTTTTTTTTCAATTTTTCTTGTCTTGCTTGTACCCAAGAAGGAAGTTCACAAACAAGACTATTCTTCTTTTTGCTTTTCTTGTATTTTTTTTTTTTGTCAAACTTTTTATCATCACTCTGAATCTGATATTGAAGAGAAATTCTCTTCCATTATGTGTACATCCAATGGAATCTCCTTCAAGAACTCCTCCTTAGTTAATGGTGCATGGTATACCCGAAGGCAATGTCCATTCACCACTAACATCCTCCATGAATTACCAATGGGAGAAAGAAGCATTGCTCCATATCTGAAAACTTCTTCAATCAAGTGTTGTCCATGCCTCCTAGTCTACAAAATCTTGTCAATATGTTCTTGAAACAATTAAATACCAATTCCCAAAAGATGTTAAGTGCTTACATCAAGATAAAATCTTGATATACCCTTGTAATTCCATGTAAAGGGATTGAAATATTGTTTCAAAATAGCAACAATTTTGCTTTTTGTTTATAAGTCAGGAAAACTAATAATGTTCAAGAATTTTCTTGGCTGCACTTCAATTTGTTTCATTCCTAGGAGGACAGAATTTACCCCTTTGTAATTTCTTACTAAGGAGTTCAATGGAAGTAAATTTTCTATGTGCAGTTTTTCTAGTTTTTCTCCTTTATCCAAGGCTAATTTTTGTGTGTTTGGACTAAAGGTTTTCTGTGTATCTCCATTGATTTTTGTCTCTTCAAGCTCAGGTAAGTTCTTGTTTGAGCACAGTTGGATGTTGTTGCAGTCAATAACATTTCCTGCAGTTTTTTTTTTTACCAGATTCAGCTACATAGACAGGGGTTGCCTATCCTGTATTATTCAGATTGATCACAGGTTGGGCTAAAAAAGAAATATTTTTGGTTTGCACAATAAGACAAGAAGTGTACAACTTTAGCAGATCAACTACTTGTCAGGTAGGATCACCTCTAATGAGATCAACTATTGTCTATGTAGGCTAAGAATTGCTAGGTTGCGGTTTAGCATGGTAAAATCCTAACAATATTTAAGTAATAATGGAAAACTCTAGGATCATCATTAAGTTGTAAACTCCTATTTTGATTGTGCAAAAGTTTTTGTGATTTTTTTTTAATAGATTCAGCTTACATAGACAGGGGTTGCCTATCTTGTATTATTCATATTGGCCACAGGTTGGGCTGAAGGTGGTGGTTGATTTACTTGCCCTGTTTGTTGTTGTTGGGATCTCTCTTTGAGAAGAATTCAGACTAGGCAACATATTTTGCATCTCTAAGTTGTGGAAGTAAATGGCATTCATCAATGATATGTCCCTATGAACAAATGCTACAAGTAGCTGATATGGTTATTTTGTTCAAGGGATAGTCTTGTATATCTACCATGATATCTTTCCCAACACCTAGTACAAATTTTTTATACTACCCTGATGATATGGATATAAAAATGGTAGTACTAGCAGATGGCTCTTCTAATATTTTAAGAGATCTTATGTTTCTTGATAATGAGGATGATGAATTCTTTCAATTTTTATCAAGAATTTCAAACATAGGCAATTTAACCCCCAAGTGTGAAGATCACCTCCCTATGGTTGCTTATTTTCTAAATGGACTGAAATGCAATTATCAATACCTGTTACTTATGCCAATTATTACATTTAGATTTTACTCTAAGTTCATAACTTAGTATAATAATAATTATTTGACTACTTTTACCCTCTAACAACACCATGATCCCCGACAACGGTGCCAAAATGATGCGTTGTCGTTAAGCACATCATTAAATCTCAAAGATCTTATCAATCCGGGGTGGTGTCCAAGGTTGTCTACGATAGAAGGCTAGGGTAGAGTACAATTCAGGCATTCAGATTTCAAGCATTTATTGGTGAAGCAGATTTTGGTTTAGCCTTTTGGTGTCACACTAAACCTAGTCTGCAGAATGGAAACTAAAATAAATTACAGGAATTGAAAACTAAATCTAAATTGCAGAATTTAACAATTAACTACAATTGCATGAATTGAAATTGTTGAATTGAAATCTAATCTACTTTTGCAGAATTGAAATTGCTAAATTGAAATGTTGCTGAAATGAAATCCTAAATTACACTTGCAAAATTGAAACCTATTTTACTCTTGCAGAATGGAAGTGATGCTTGGAAATAAAACACCTGTCAATGCCCTACCACAAAAGGTCGTCAAGCTTCTGCTATAGGAATTGATAGCAAAATGAAATCTATTGGAAATTGAAAGTTACTGAAACATAAAAATAACAGAACATGGAAAGCAAAGGAAACAAGAAATAAATGTTTAATCTAATTTTTCAGCTGACACACACATAAATATTGTACACAAACATAATAGAAAACATCAATCACATAATACAAAATAAAAACAAGAAAATGAAATCGGGCAAGCAATCTATTAATTCTCTGTAAACAAAATTACAGATTAAAACCTGCCATAAAATCCCTCCTTCTAGATCTGAAAGTGGGCCCATACTTCCTGATCTAGAAGGAGGTGAAAAGCACTCCTTAACTAATTAACACTCAGAACAGAAAATGATAAAATAACTGCACTTTTATTGATGACAAAACATGCTGAAAACTGTTACAAAAAATTGTTGTACAATCCTAATTACTGCTATTGAAAACTCTCCTCTATTCTAATTCCTAACTGGCTCAACCAAGGAGGGAGCTGTGTTATTTATATAAATATTTACAACATATCCCATGCTCAAATCAGCCTATGTGCTACTTTACAGTGATTTGCCAATAATTTTGGATCTAAAATAAATGCAAATCTGGACAGTTTGTGTTGCAGTAGTAGTCATTGGCCCTTAGAAAGCATCTTCAGTGGTGGGAGTACATGGGAGGAGTCTAGAAATATCTCACACATCTTTCTCCACTTCAGAATATGCCATTTCTATCTTGCAAACAACTTCCTATTATGCTGCAGTTATTTCTAGGTTTATCCTAGAAGAGGATCAAAATTGATCTTTTCCATGAATGGTGGCTTTGGACGGCAAGGACGACAAAGTCAGATGGGAGATATTTTCCTTTAACCTTTTCAACCTTCTTTCCCTTTTTCCATCATCAAAAATTAGTCAACAAGTCAAAAAGCACTTTCTGTTCTCATTTCGAAGATAAGTGGCTCATTTCGAAGAGACTGTATTTCTCATTCCGAAGATGTCCGCTCATTTCGAAGAGACTGTATTTCTCATTTCGAAGATGTCTGCTCATTTCGAAGATCTTTGAAATGAACAACTATGTGCTCTTCAAGTGATTTCATCTGCATTTCTTAGGTGGGTTAGCTCTTAGGATCAGATTGCAATAGCCTTCATTCCTCTCCATGTGTGAATTCCATGCCTTGCCATTCATTGGTAGCTTGTTGGAATTTACATGGTAAATTACTGCATTTTCCAACTCTGCTGCACAGTTGTAAAATATTGGTATTTCTTGCAAATTCAAACAAATTAGAACATGGAAAAATTATTCAAATATCAACATGAAGGAGTACATCAAGTTGCTACTGAATTTATACACTTCATTCACCAAGTAACCATGCTGAAATAGTGCAATAGTGCTTTGCACAATTGTCCCTGCTCCTGTTATACCCTATTGCTGCCTATTTAGACCATGTGGGAATGCTTCTAAATAGGTCAGATGTCTTCTGTAGTCCTTCTGAACTCATTCCATCCATATCCTCATGCTTTGCTTGACAACTTCAAGGTGTTCCTATAAAGTGACAACTTGCTGATTTTTATATGGCTGTTTTTTTTTAGATTTTCAGATTTATGACAGTCCTAATAATTTGGCTTCAATGTGGACTTCAAACAAGTTGAAGGGCAGGAAAACATTCATAAACCATTGTGAATTTAATGGATATCAGCATACCACATTTGGTTATTTGAAATGCATATTTTTATTTGCTACTTAATCAAGCAAAATCAGTCACAAAATGCTGAAAATAGTCAAAAACAGAGATATAATGATCCTAACATAAAATCATGCAAACACTTAACAAATATATATTCTAATCAACTATTTGGCATTTAACTTAATAATATGACAGTTTTTTATATGTCAAACATAGTGTAAAAATGAGGCATTTTCAGGCCTCATCACCTTTGACTGCACTATGCTCTCTTATTGACACTCTATTGCTTCATGTTTAGATGCCTTTTAAGGTGGTTAAGGCTTTGAAAAATGTCACTGAGCATTATGCATGAACTCTCTCCTTTGTAACATAACAATACTTTAGTAATTCTCTCCTAGATTCTTGGTCACCTTGTAACGCATTGCTAGCTTCTTGGCCACCTCGTAATGCCTTCGTGAGTTTTCTTGGACGTTAAGAAATGGATGACATCTTAGAGAATATATTCCAAGTGGATTTCAACCTTTTTGCATGGAGTTATTTCACTGTAACGCTTCCAAGGAGAGTATAACTCCTTTTTGTATACCTCCTCTTTGCTTGCTACATTTCTTGGAGTGCAAGCAATCTCTTATCTTGTTGGTCAATCGTTGAGGCGATTTTGGAGATTTGAATGTCATTGTAGGTGATTCTTTTGGTGGAAAATATTTACCAAGCTAGAAATATCTGAATATATCACCTGTTCTCCTTGTTCCTTGTTCCCTTCAATGTGATCCTTTTACATTGTTCATCCACGTTGGTAGAATCTGCCACATTTTTACTTGTAAAAGAAAGCTTCTTTTCTATCTACATAAATGTAGGTTGATGATCGACTAATGTGTGCATTGCTTTTTGTAGGTTCATCCATACAAGATGTGAAGTGTGAGCTCCTTCTAATGGCTTCTTATGCCATGGATGAGGAGTGCTTGATGTTTGATCTTTCTTGCTTGATGTTCGACCTTTATTTCTTTATGTTCAACCTTTCTTGGCTAGATTTCCCCGTAATATTTGTGCCCTTAGTGGACCTTCAATCTACCCTTTTCCTGCAAACAATGTAGTGCAATACCTTTTAATATTCTATAAGAATAATACATTATTATTACACCATTTTTGCATTCCTTGCAGGTCTTGCAGTCGAATTTTATAGCAGATTTTGAATGCACAAATGAGAGTTTTGAGGACATCCCTTTGGATAGAATCCTTACCCTATTTGCTTGGATATTTAATGATAGATCCAAGCTTTACAAATGCTATAGATAGAAGTTTTTTTTTTTTATGCACTTAACCCTATAGTGCTTTGTATTTGAGACTCACCAAGTCTCAATATTTGAAGCTTATTTTGGTTAGTTTTTATTCACTTATACTAACCAATTTTAGTGGCTTCTATTGGCCACTATGAGTTGCAAATTTTTGTGCTTTAAGAGTATCTTTAGACACTTGATGCAAACTAGATTTTGTACCCTTCTCAAAAGCACAAAACTAATTTCTTTTGAGAGTAATAATAGTGCAAATGAATATAACAATTTTTACTTTTAATGCACTAATAATTACACCTTATCACTCCAATCAACTCTCAAGATAATGCACTTAATTAATTTTGCTGCAAATAATTATTCTATAATTCTCTTATAAGCAAGGTAGTAGGATCTAGTTTTCTTTTACTTTAAAAAAGTATATGATAGGTAGTTGATAGATAGTTTGAATTTATGAAATCTAATCAACTTCGAAAGTGCAAATGAACCTTAAATAAACCTTTATATTTTTACACTTTTGAAGACTGTAATTCAATTCTCCTTATTGCAACTTTAATCCTAATTAAGGTGCTTAAAAAAATCTGATAAGTAATCCACTTTAATGAATCTACTTGCACCACTAGTTGCTTACATTTTTTTGAAGCCCTTCTCACCGCTTCTGTAGAGGATTTATATCTTGGTGTCTAAGACCACCGAGTTGCTGCCTTGAGTAATATCTTTCAACTCTTTGTAGGCTACCCTGAACATCTTCGTCTTCACCAAAGGATGGTCTCAAACTATCCTTCACGAGCCTAGGATTTTTGTGGCTTGTTATCCTCTTGTAGTCTCCTCCTTTTGCTATAGATTTGAAGAGATATTTATTTTTGAAGTGGTGCATTTTTGTTGTGAGAGGTAATATCCAAATCTCCTGCATTTTGGTAGGCTTCTTCTGTCTAAATATTCCTTTAAGCTTCTTGTTGAATTTTGACTTCAAGCAAGATATTTTTCTCAGGATTCTGAATGTCTTGAGGTCTTTTGAGATTTGGCACTCCTTGCCAAATTTGTCTTCTTGGGCTTGTTTTTGGATGGTGATTATTATCCAAAATATTTCATTATCTCCAATAGTGAATTTCTCCAATGAGTTCTCCTTGGAACTCCTTTTATGATATCTTCAATAAGTCTCTCCAATCCTTTTACTGGATGCTCATAGAGACCTCTCCGAGACTTTTAATCTTGCAACTTCTTCTAGTATTTCCTTGAGACCTTATATTCAACCTTTTGCTTCTATAAGTGTTGGTGGTTAGACATTCTTTTGGATATCCGATTCTACTGCTTTTGGATTCAAGCAGGACTCTCCTAGTCCTTCTTCTTCTTCTTCTTCTAAGTTTGGAAGTTCTTCAATGAGATATTCTTCTGATCTCTTTTGCTTCAAGTTATGGATTGATTCTAAAGAAGATACTCTTCCTATCCTTTTTATAGGAAGCTTTTCCAACTCATTGAATCTCCTTGTTCCTACAATAAAGTATTTGTACTAAAATCTACTTCTAAATTAGATACTTTCTTCTAGAGTCTTCTTCAATATCAAGGCTTCTGTGGCCTTTTTTAGTATCAAGGCTTCTGTGGCATTTTATTCTGGATCAAGGCTACTATAGCCTTTTCTTCTAGATCAAGGCTACTATAACCATTTTTTCTATATCAAGGCTTCTATGGCCTTTTTTTATTAAGGATTCTATGGCATTTTTCCTTGTGAAGTTTCCAATCTAGCAATGGAGATCTCCTGTCCTCCAAATTCACCACAATTATTCTACAGAAGTCTCTTCTTTAGTATTCTTCTCTTATAGCAACTAATATCTGCACTATGAAGGCACTTTAACCTTTAGGTAACAAAGTTGAAATATCCTACCTTTCTATTGTAGGAGGTGTCCCAATCATATGAGAATTAATTCCCTATAATAAAATAAACTTCAGGTAAATTTCTCTAGATCTCTTAGATGAACTTCACTAGTTGATTCATCAAACTAGTGGATCAAATGCTGAGTCATACTCTTCACAAGATTTCCCTTGTAACTCTGTGGAAAGACTCTAGCCATATGCAATCTTAGTATTTAAAAAAATAATATTTCTTTTAGTTCTTATTTTAGGTTCTCCCTAATTCTACCACCTAGACTCTTATGAGAATTTTTGATAGTGATTTTGTCCAATGGCGTATCAGGTTGATAAAAAATTAGGGTCAATGATATTGGTGGTTTTCCTATTGATCTACCGTAGCTCTGATACCATTGTTAGTTTTTGATGTAGCAAGTAATCGGAGATAGCAATCACAAGATGTAGAATAATATGACACAATGTAAATATGTGAGATGAAAAAAAATATACTATAAATAGAAATGATGGAAATGTATACAAAGTAGTTATGGAGGAAATGAACACTTAATGAATAAAGCTACTACTCAAGAATGAGCTTTGAGCATATCACACTCCATATAATTACATCACACCACACTGTTATACACTACTTCCTACCACTATATATCATACTCTATGTCTATGACCCTTTATATAAGAAAATAGGTTCCTTGGACAACACTCTACCTAGCTGTGCAAGGGACAACTTGCACATTGACACTTGTGCATTTATTGCATTTCATGAAGTAACTAGATAAATTCCACCTAATGTAATATAATGTCCTAATTATGTACCAAGAAAGGTACATTTACATGATCCAAATGATGTAATATAATCTATTTCTAACATTTTCAAAGTCATAAACCGACTCGTCTTCGAATTGGTGTATATTGAACAAGTTGGTTAATGTTGTTTTCTTTCTAACATTAAGAGAGAAACACTCTAAGAATTGGTCTAATAGTTGCTCAAAAGTAAAAATACTTTGGTGCGGTAGATGATTGCACCAATCTAGGGCATCTCCTCCAAATATTTGAGGAAATATTCAGAGCATGAGAGGGTCATTCTCTTGTATCCAAAAACATGCATTGATGAAACTGCTCACGTGCTCTCAGGGGTCCTTATCCCCCTTGAACTTGTCAAACTTTGGTAATATGAAATCTATCAGATAAGGAAGTTATGGTACTGAAGAATGAATTGGGTGATTTTTCAACTGCCTTAAGGTTGGTTTTTGGCACAACATCCCAGGCATTTGCATGGCTAAGCTAACATTATCATTTTGCAAAAACAAAAATTTAGGGTATTTCGATGATAATTGAAAATATTGATTTATTTGTTGTTGAAGTGGTGTGGATTGTTAGTTAGAATTTGATGATGATGGATGTTATGGTTGAATGGATTATGGAATGAATGTTGTTGATTTATTTGTTTATGATGAGGGGATGGGGGTATGATGGTATGTTGTGTTGATGAATTAGCATACATGTGATGAAGTGGATGGTTGGGTACGATTGTGGTGGGTGGTTGCAACACCCATGATGGATCTTAAGTGAAAAAGGTGTTTTGATGTGAGGTGGATGGATGGTTAGGATTTGGAACCTATGATTGTTGTTGTGTGTTAGGATGAGTACTTTGGTTGGCTTAATTCATAATCAATTATTGTAAGTGCAAAAAATCTTTACTATATATCAATCACAGATGTAGATGGTGTGGTTGTATGGAGGGTAAAATATTGAGCAGGATGCATGGCAACCATGTGAGTGGATGTTGGTGGAGGGTAGGTGGTGAAAGGCATCGTAACTAAATGAGGGATGGCATGTTTGTCGGGATCAACAAATGATTTCGATGAGATGGATGCAAGTACCTGCAAAGTAGCATTAACTTGTGTTTCATAGAGGGGGTTAGAGCATATGATGTTTTGATGTGATGGGATGTAAATGTACTAATGAGATGATGATGGATGGGTATGGGTCATGGTTGTAGCAGTTGATTCATATAGTGGGTTGGTGATGAACTAATTAGTTTGTTATGGATGAGAGTATGTGGCTTCTTGATGTAAGGTAGGAATGGTATGGGGTGGAATGGTGAGAGGAGGTAATGATGGAAAACCAAACCTGCTATAGTCAATAAAATTCTAATGGTACCAGTATCTAGATATGTGATGCAATGATCAAATGACGTGGGTGGCTTAGTACTAGGAATATCTGGAATGGTAGCATGGATATCCCTCTACACCATATCAATGTTTGAAGTGGGGGCACAACTGGATGGTCCAACAGATAAGTCTAGATACATAGTGCGGGCCACACTGACTTGCCCTACCACCGAGGTGGCAAGAGCTTAGGAATGTTGAGCAAAGTAATCCATGGATGTGGGTGGTTGACTCTAGACATGTGTTAGCACTTTGGCTTGAATTTGGATCGTTACCACCGTGATTGCTATTTTATAAGTAAAATGATACATTCAAACAAAAAAGTACTAAAACAAACAATTGCAATGAATAAAATGATCTTTATATTAAACTTTTTGGGAGCCTTGACCTCCCCTTTTACAATGCTGATATACCCTGAATTGCAAGGTTTATCATAGTGTGCTTGATTTTGATTTCACAATGAGCAAAAGGGAGGAAACCCATTTTGTATATTAATAAATGTGGTTGTCTTCGATCTTCATTGCTCTAATCAAATTTGTGAGTGGGCTTGTGTATCCATTGGCGGGCTACCCTTAGCTACAACAACCTTCAATAACTTATCCCCTACACACATGATATTGCAAATAAAAGAGTTAGTAGCACCTACTGATATACGTGAAAGAAGCTACTAAAAACCTTAACATTAATGTTTGCAAAATATGTAGAAGATAGAAAAATAATAAATCTCGATACCTTGTTGATTTTACCTGCTTTGATCTGTCTGTTAATGGATGAAAGTATTCTTGAGAAAATATGGGGCTACATTTGGGACTGTGTAAGCGTGGATTGGCATTTGGAAAACATGAATGCACGTTTATATTTGTGCAAATGCGCACTGGTATTTGTGGCTGAGTGGCAAGAATGCTAAGGGTTCGATCTGGGATCTCAAGCAATCGATCTCCATGAGTGTTGGTGACCTCATGTAGAGATTCTAGTAGCGTAACGATGTAATTTTTAGCCTCCCTTTGGTGATGAAGTGATGCTACCTTTATAGGCATTTCAGGGCTTTGGAGAGAAAATATAGGTGGTAAACCAGGTTTGCCAAGTGGAAGGGACTGTGCATCCACCTATCTTGGGTAGTTATAGTGAGTCACTTGGAGTGTCCTACTTAGGTGGAGTGGTGGCATGTGGGTAGGTGGAAGTGGAGTGATGTGTGGAATCAGGTGTGAGATATGGAAAATGGAGGGGTAGTGGTGGCTAGGACACATGTCCAATGGGGAGACAGGGTATCCTAGGGGGATTTTTCCAGATTTAATAAAATTTGGAAAATAGGATAATATGCAGGGTTTTTATACCTAAGTTTAGACTTAGGTATATTTTATTATGCAGGATTGTGGGGTGGATGTGGGTTTTGCAAGTGGTTAGGTTTTGGTGTCTACAAATACAAATGAATTAAGACCTATGATGGTAGATTCATGTTGCAATACTATAGAATCAAAACCATTTATGATTGATGCATGTTGTGATACTAGTGATCTTCTTCAAAAGGAAAAAGATGCAAATCATGATTCTTGTCAAAATGAAAGGGAATATTGTAATGCAAGCAATGACACTAGTGATTTAGAATCCATGAAAAAGATAAAATAACGTGTTGCAAATATTGATGTTATATGTGATACAAGTGATTTGAATATAGTTTATGATTGTGCAAACAAAAATCTATGCTATTAGAATTAATGAAGGCATAGATGATAGAAATAGTGATTTACAAAATCATACTAATACTAAAAAAAATTATTCTAATGAGTATATTGGTCATACTAATGGTTCTTGTTCAAATTTGATAATATATGAAGATACATGTTTGGAAAAACATGAACAAGGAATGAAAGAATCAAATTACACCAAAAATTAGATCAAAGTATGAAGATATTGAATATACAACTCAAACTAACAACAATAAGCAAGGAATTGAGTTTGTAACAGAAAATAGTGACATCAAATCAGTAATAGAGATTGACAAGAATAGTTGCTATGAAGGACATAATGGTCAAAGGGATTTGGTAACAGAAAATAGATGTAGTCATTGTAGCAAATATGGGCATAATATAGAGAGATGTTGGAATCTCCATAGTTGTAAAATTTGTGGAGGAACCAATCATTCTCAAAGACATTGTTGGTACAAATAAAATTATTTTTTTGAATGGATATACACAATGACAAGAAAATTCATTAATGGATTTTCTCAAATATATTTCTCAAGGTATAGATATGGGCACAAGAAAGGTATAAACTTCTTCAACAACAAAATTAGAAGGAAAATAGTAACAGTGCCAAAGTCAGAATACAAAGTCAAGCAAAAAGATGAAGCTCAAGCAGAAGATCAAATCCAAGGTCACTTGAAGAATGAAGATAAATACAAAGATCCATATTGAAGACTAAAGTCTTCAATATCCAAATAATGTAATACATGGGGTGTTGGAAAAATTTATATTATTTGGTACATGTCAATGTACCACCATGGGTACATGTTTAGATTAGAAGTTAGTCTTAGATTAGGATTTAAGTATTTACTTTATGCAAAGGAATAAATGCACAAGTATGTGCAATGATGTAAATGTGCATGTTGTCCACATGTACATGAGTCCTTTAGAATAGGAAGAACAAGTGTCATTAGTTAGGTGTGCATGTGCACAAGTGTCTATCATGTAGAATGCACATGTGTCCTTAGGGTAGGAAAGTGAAGAGTCACATACTAGTATATATATGTGACTAAGCATTGCAATTGGTAATGAAGCATGAATTGCTCATAACATACACTAGTAGATCTCCAAATACTTATCAAGTTCCTATTTCATGAGTTTTCATTAATGGCCATTCCATGAGTTATTTCAAAAGTTTCTCATGCTATTTACTTGCTTATTAGATTACAATGAAGCATGAATTTCTCATAACATACACTAGTAGATCTCCAAATACTTATCAAGTTCCTATTTCATGAGTTTTCATTAATGGCCATTCCATGAGTTATTTCAAAAGTTTCTCATGCTATTTACTTGCTTATTAGATTACCATTAACATAGTTATAACATTGCATGCTTATTTATTTGTGGCTGCATTTCCTTTAAGTTTATAGCTTCAAAAGCTAACACATTTCTCTTTTAATTTTTATAACATTTATAAGAAGGGGTACTCAATATTATATTTTGTTTAACTCTTTGGGAGATATACACTTATTATACAAATATATTTTGATAATAGAAAATTTAAAAAATCTTCAATCATCTCAATACAACATGTCCAAATTTTGGGGACTATCAAATGAATGCAACCTCAGATGAACAATAACTGGATGGTACGGTTGATCCTAAGGAATTACTGGAAGAGGATAACAAGAAATAAAAGGAAGCGAGTAAAGGGATGGAGACCAAAGAAACAAAGCAGAGAGGAGGAAAGACATGGTAAATTTTTGACGAGGCGTCTAGCAACTTCTAAGAGTTAAGTGATATGTTATGAAAAAGAGAGGAATTTAACTTGTATTCTGGGATTTTCCAAAAAACAATAGGCACCAAGACACCAAATTGTAATCAATTCTTTACTAATAATAAAATCTTAGCCATTTATTTAAAAACAATACATGTTCCAATATTAAAATTATTATGAAATTGAATAAGAATTATTGTTTTGTCATTGAGAAAAAGAGAAATAAATTTAAGATCTATGAAAAACACATACAATCTCCACACATTTTAACTAACATTACCACCCTTATTGAAACATTATGTAGTTTTGACTACTTAATTTGTTAGGGTTACTTATGAAGAATATATAGAACAATAAATTAACCATTCAAGATAGGTATTCAAGCCATAAAAATACAAGACTAATTCTAGATTATTGAAAAGTTAAGGCTTTTTTTTAATTAAATGAAATCTTCAATAGTATCTCAAGAATCTTGAAAATATGACGTACTTTTTTTACCATTTAAAATCATTTGAAGACATTTAAAATGAACCATGACAAGGTAGATCCTAAGTATTGGATATATGACCTCTCATGGAGATTATAACTAACAATTTACTAATTGATGCAAAGATGCTCTACTAAATCGTCAATTGGAGCACCCATATTATGGTCAAGATAAACTAAAAAGTAAGAGTTATTTATATGAGATGTCTTTCATTTAATTTCATTTGTTATGTTATTGGGCCCGATCTTCATTTCATAGTAATTGATTGTGAGGCAATTCAATCTTCATTTTAATTTAGTATGAATATTTTTACTAATTTGTTTTATGTACGTGTATTTTATGATTAGGTTTTTAATCTATTTATTTAATTTAATTTGTTTTTGCTTTAGTATTTTTGAGTTATTATTTGAGTAAGAAATAGAGGATAAAAATAAATGCAAACATTATCGATGTGTGAATTAATTTTTAATCTCAAGTATTAGATTAAAATTTTAATGCTCTCTTACTTTTTTTCTTATTAGAATTATAGGAAAGTAAAGGAGAATAATAAATATGAATGAAATGTGATTAAATTGTAATATGTAATTTTATATACTTTATATGTATATATTTTTAATAAGATATGTGTGGATTTTATTGGGGGCTACATCTAGTGCAAAAGTATTATATTACATTGCTTTCATTACATTTATAATATGTTAATTAAAGCATACTCATCTTTACATTTCTATCAAAGATATTCTCCATCTTCCTCAAACTTTGAAGTTTCCATAATCAACTCTTGTTTAAGGAACTAACAACAAGAACAACATTTACATGACACATAACTCCAATAGATAGAAGGAAACCAAACACAAAATTCATCCATCAAAAAGGAAATCGGTTTGATTATTTTTCTTCTGTAGGTAGAGGTTCTTCCTCCTTTAGAGTGGCAATATTTGAGAATGCATTTTTGCACTTCAAGATCCTAAGGTAATATCTAGTTGTAACACATTTTGTAGGATCTTCATTTTTATAAATATGACCTGACCGCCACTGATTGTTTCATAATTAGCTTCAAGAATACCATCTGAGGTGCTAATTTTTTCCATGGAACCATCTAGATGGTCTTTAGTAACCATTTGACTTTCATCAATGATATGATTCAAATTATCCTTTTGGAGTTGAGTCTTTTGTTGCTCGCATGATTTTTGCTAGACAATTGGTGCATTTGGAGGATGAGATTCTTTCTTTTGAACTAGGATATTTGAAGATTTTGAATCATTCACATGTAGGGCCTTCTTCTCCACTAAGGAGGAATCAGAGCATGATCGGATGATTGGGCATCTCTTCTTCAAGTGGTCATATTGTTAATAGCCATAACATATTAGGGAGATTTTTTTGTGTTTAATATTTTGGATCCATTCCCCTTTGCTTGAGGAGATGTAATGGATTGAGGTCTAGGAACTAAAACATCCATCCAAACAACCAATATTGCTTTACTCATATTAATTTTACTAGAATTTTTTTTCTCTTTTTGGGTATCCATATACTAGAATGCATGAATGACATTACTGATTTTGGTGAATATCTTCTCTCCGTAAAACTCCACAAGGAGAGCATAAAGATTCACCTACACTGGAAATGATTAACTTCTTCTGTAAAGGGTTTGAAAATATGAGTCCAATGTCTTATATAGACACCCTTTTGTATGAAAAACCAATTATATCTATAATCCATTACCCTACCTCTATATCTTAAATTAGAAAAGGAAATAAAAAAGAAATTTTTGGGTAGGAGAGTTACTTGGAATATTATACTGGTCCACCAATATTTAATGTATCCTTTGAGCTCCTCCAAGACTGGTATTTTTTCTTTGAGTTTGCAAATAATTTTTTAGGCTTCATGATCATTCAGATCCAACCCAAATTTATCCTCCAAAATCCTTATAAAGGGCAAAGGTTCATCCACCTGCGAACCCAAAGATCCCTGAGAGATATTTCTTCTGATCAAAGAGACTTTCTCATAGACTGAAGAGATGATTTACAAAAAACCCTCTTCCTTCAACTCTTGATTGCACCTAGGGTTTGCATCCCTTTCACAAATATTATAGCCAAATTTGTTGCTTTGTTCCATTGCTTGATTGCACCTAGGGTTTACACCCCTTTCATGAAGACTGTAGCCAAATTTGTTGATGTGTTCCATTGCTTGACTCGAAAGGTGCATAACCTTTTATTTTTTTACGTATATTAATAATATATATTTTTTAATTTTTAATTTTCATATGGTAAGTATGGTTAAAGTAGAGGTCTTAAATGAGGATTAATTATATAATTTTATTTTTTAAACAAATAAAAAATATTGAGATTAAGGGTTAATGTATCTATTCTTTCTATCAATTGTCCATCCCTATAATCCTTATATTTGTCCATATGCTTAATATAGAATTTGAACTCTAAATATGAATAATTAACAATTAACGGTGGATTATTAACAAATGATTTATAGACCAACATTAACTAACAATAATTTTTTATACTTTGAATGGAATAATAATGTTAGGTTGTTGCTAGTCTCAACCTAATATTTGATACTATAATGGTGCTTAGATAATCTTATGGTGATATGAAAATAAAGATAGCATATTCCCACCTTAGCACCTCAAAAAAATAAAATTTATTATTTTAACATGATTTTTGGTGCAAATGACTCTACTCTAATGAAATGTAGTGTTATAATAATTTATTTCCTTTATCTAAGCATTAATGATTGTTAAAATCTTTATGACATTAATTTTAAACAATGACAACTAAGACAAAAATTGTATTTGTTGTAAAGTGTGAACCTTATCCATTCTCACTCTCACATGATATCCATATTATACAATATACTTTCCATAGTAGGAAACCTGAAAAACAAAAATAATAAGTGATGAAACTTTATACAAAGGTTATGCTTTAATAAGTACAACTTGAGTGGGTCTTGCAATGGAGAATTTGGAACTTTGAATAGAGGTCCAAGGTTTGAATTGTAGGGGGTAAGGTTGTACACCATACTTTCGTAACTAGAGTATGGTTGGATAATTATATATTGGCTAAACAAAATCCTCCATGAGGGTCATCTCATATAGTGTATGGTCTTACGAATGTTAAAAACTACTTCACCTTTTTAAAATAAAATTAACTCAGATCTATCATGTATATACCCCATAATTGAATGAACTTGAATAGCCACCTTTTTAGGAATGGAAATCTACTTTTTCACTCCAAGATCAATTCCATATACATGTCTCCATATGGATAACTACATCCTATCATATTTACCATGGACTCCAAATGCTTCACCACATAACTGAACTAGGTCAATTTAATGCCAAACCATCCATGCACCATAATGCTAAGATTATAAATATTTTAAAAATAAATTGATTCATTTAAGAATATGTGATGATGAGATTCACTAGTTGATGCCATTGAAAAATATTTATTCTATTTTTTCTTGTAATACTTAGGTATCCAACCACATGTTTCCCTTATTCTATGAGATTTTGAGTAGTCAAAACATCTAGTAGTATAATAGCATGGTTATACATAACACTCTTCTAAATCGATTGTAGAGTCATAAAATATATTAATAATAATATACATCAATATGCTTGTGTAAGATTTTAGAGTGAAGTAAACCATTGTCTCTCCAACTTGAGTTATAATATTACCACTCACTTTATAACTATCATTGTGAGGTGTTTATAAAATTCAAATTGAATATCTTGATGTTGATATTTTCACCCAATAGTATATTGTTTGAATTCATATATATTTAAATTAAGGGGGGATTTGCATGAAGATAGGTTGATCTACTTATAAAATTTATTTTAATATTCAATGCATACAATATAGTTAAGATTTGCTTCTTGTTAAAACCTTGTTTTGGTTGTTACCATTCATGAGATATTTGTTACTCTATTTCAAGATGTTTATTGTAATTCCTTATTTAATGAATTTCTTGATGAATAAATGATAGCTTCATCTGCATTCCACATCAATGTATTAGAGAACTTTCAATCTAGGTAGGATTTGGATTTTATTCTTAATTTAGATCATATTTATTTCTTGGGTTTTATCTTGGATAATTTTATTTTGGAAATTCCCAATGTTGCATGGTAAATTTACACTTGTCTATGTATGAGTCACCTTTGAGATGTCATTCATAATATTTTATAGGTTATGGTCACATTTAATTCCAGGGACCATTCTCTCATGCTTACATGATGTATCCATTGGCCTTTTTATAAAATATTATGATAAAGAGAAATATTAGTAATTTATCTCCTATAAGTGAGAATTATAACTTGTTAATATTTGGTGTATGTGGCCTCTTTTGAGAAGTGCCATTTGCAATTAAAATATGCATCGATATTAGCTAGGTAATTTGGTGCTCTCATATTGAAATTATCTTTCATAAAAATTCAAGGATATTAGCTTTACTAAAAGGATGAAATATATGCCTTCAACACTAGAAGTCACCTAAGGTGTAATTTTTAGTAGAATGTCTAATTTGTTTTATCACCGTCACATTTTTCATATTCTAGTTTTAGAAGGATGTTTTCTCAACATAACATTTTATCCATGATAATGAATAGGGATCTAATCCATGTTATTCATGATCTCTAATTATTAATGTCTTTGGTCACCTTGATTGGAGTAGAGAAAGGAACCCTATAGGTCATAGTGAGAGTGCAATAGTTGATGGTTATACATTAAAAAGCTTTAGTATTCTACCGTTATTATTTACATGTGTTGTTCCCTTCAAGACACTATGTTTTTTCATGAATCACACCTGAAATAATAGATCAACATGGATGCAATAAATACAACTTGATTGAATTTGTATGGTTGTTTATAATATAAAATTGGCATAGATAAGTGATAAGGACCACGTTTAGGTCAGGCATGTGTGGTGTGACTATTTTATTTAAAAATAACATGCTCATCCTTAGTTCATTTGGCATGTTTGAATTCATTTGTCTTATTTTCCCTTAGCATACACATTTCATCAAAGATTATTTTATTTCTTCGATGTTGGTTTTATTTATAACCTGCAAAACTTATTTATATTGACATTGTACCCACAAAACAAAAATCTAACTACTGTGCCATTAGTGTAGACCATATTTTTATTCGTTTAGTATTATAATTTATAGGCATGTTACTTCATTTCAATGGTTGGAACTCCTCCTTTAAGTCTCTTTGTTTCCTCTTTAGGGAATTTTGATTTATTGGAGGATATTTTTAGTAGTGTTTCTTACATCATGACTCACATTTATAGTTAGGGACAACATGGATACCCAAACCATGTTTTTATTTTCCTAGGTCATCCATCTATGACATATTCTTCAATCGTTAAGGATTTGGTGGTCATTTTCCATGTTGATCTAGTTTATTGGTAACACATATCCAATATGTTAATGTTCTTAGTGGTGGTAGATATTGCTATCAAGATTTTTCTTGGCATTTAATTCCACAATATTCATGCAAATGTCCACATGTTATGGAACTTTATTTTGGTGTTTTTTCTATTTTTATGTTTGAAAGTTAGGATTTTAGTTTAGGTCAACAATATTTTATCCTTTAGATATTTCTATTCTCAATAGTATTTTTAGTTTAATAGTCTAACCCCTAGTTCCCCTTTTTGTGATTTTGGGTGGATTATTTGGTTGAAATTTCGAGGTGTGACTTTATACCACCCACCTTTTTTTTGTGATCAATATAAGTGTTATTCTTTAGTAATGCAAAGCACTTTTTAAAAAAATGTTAAATATGCATTAGAATGACTTGTTCATATTATAGTTGAGATAACTTCATGCTTCATTTCATTTTTAAACAAACATACTAAAAATAAAGGAGATGACATGACCCTGACTAGTGGACGCATAATGAGAATAGTACTATTGTGTAAACATATTCAGATTTATTGACTAGATAATTACCCAGGGTTCTTCATGTAAAGAATTTGATCTTGTAAAGATTCATTGATAATTTCTTTAATGATCTCATTAATTATGATTGCATTAAACAATCCTTGACTTTGAGATATCGACAAATTAACTTGCGATGCAAAAAATATGGAGGATCACTAGATGGTATGATTGACATGTGCTAATTATTAGTCATTGAAAAAATATATTTGTTCTACGTTTTTCTTTGTAGCTATCATATTTTAGTTTACATTATTTATTGTTGGGAGGTTTTCTATATTCTGGCGACCAATTGAATAATAAATCAAGCCTTACTCATGACCAAGTGATAACACTTGCCAACATCATGATTACATTTACAATAGATATTTTTTTCAACGAGTTTATACAAGGTTTTCATGAGGGGTCTTAGTCCCCTCATACTAAGTGGGGTTTGAACCTTGGACCTCTCAAAGAGAGGCCAAAAAGCCTTACCACTGTAGTAATATTACAATTGTTATTTACAATGAATCTTTTCATATGGCGGTTTTCACAAATTAGATCATTAACATAGAAACTTTTTTCCAATATAACCAAGTTTTAATCAAATACAAAATACCCTTTTCTAAGTTAAATCCCATAGAGATTATAAAGGTTTTGATTGTGGAACATATAGAGGATAAAAATTCAATCAATACATACACAAATTTAGTATAAGTCTTTAACAAATATTTTCACCTTTCCATCTATAAGAATGCTATTTTTCTAAGTGACTTCAATTACATCAGGGATTTAATATGTCTGTGTAGGACTATGTCCATCGGTTCAATCGATTGTGAGTCCTCCTCACCATCGAAGATGCCATAAAAAAATTGATTCTTAAATTTATGAGTGGTTTACAAGATCATTTATATCGAGAGTTGAAATAGTTGACCATTAATGCACTTTAGACTGCATATAATCAAGCATGACTAGTAGAGGAGATTTTTTTTATGAATAACAAGGCCTTGTAATATTCAATAATTACTTCTAGAACTTTAGTTCCCAAGTTCTATTTTACACCTAATAAGTATAATTCCTCCCCCTCTTACTGGATCACTTCACATTTTTCTTCTTCCCCTTCCTATTTACTTTCTAAAATGATTAGCAAAATTTTCTAATTTTGTAAAAAAAAGGGTCATGAGAAATCAAAATATTTTAAGTTTAAGAAGTTCTTCATTATAAATTCTCACAATGAGTTAGAAGGGTGACTATATAAACTCACCTTAATGCACCATTATTATTCATGGGGGAGACATGTTAACTATTGGTCTCAAAATCTACCTATGGAAAGGTTTGTGCACCCACAAACCTTGATAAACATTGAATAACCTCAAAATTCTAATGCTTTGAGGTCAATCTCCAGAGAAGACCGACTCCTTGTGAATCCTAGCTAAAAACTACAAAAGGGAAAAGGGTGCTTAAAGAGACAAATAGAGCTCAAGCTAGAACTTATAAGGGTAAAAATTTAGTCGCATCAAAACAAATACATCATTAAACTTAAATCATTGCAAGAAAATCAAACAAACCACCTAACAGACCAACCAATTTTCTTAGTCAATATTGATCACATCTATTTAAATGTAAATTCTAGAACTAGAGAATGAAGCGCATAGAATCCAGATTGCAGAATTAAAGCTAACTCATTCAACTAGTTTTAACAAAAATAAGCAACCAAATATTCATACATACATGAGATAGTATGGAGGCCAAACAATGATCCACTTGTATTTCTTGAATAACAAAATCTTTACATGTAAATTATAATAGCTAAAGAATCGATCGTTTTTATGCCTTACATTCTAACATATATAGCTTTTACAATGAATTTTGTTACAAGTGATCATGATGTTTAGTCATGGAATTCAGTTGTGTCAAGGGATTGGCTAGGTTGTATACCTTTTTTGTCATCCTAAAACTTTAACCGAAAACTCGTACAACATGAAAGTGGGATTTGTCGGTTGTATATGGTCTATATATATATCTAACACACTTGATGGTTCTATTATACATGCTGCCTACATATGCCTAAAATTAGTGGGTTGTTACAGTCACTCATGTAGCCTGCATTGTGCCACCAATCATTTTTGACACACCAGAAGATCATCCATTACCTGTTAGATGCATGCAAGGTTCAATTTGTTGACTAGGTTATGCATTCACAAACCATATTTATATTTGGGCTTATCATTGTTCTTCTATTGGTGAGCTTTGCATATCTTGGTGAAGGATGAAGCTTCTGATATTTATGGGCTTTTGGGGCTCATATGGGGTCTAGTGGCATCCCACTTCTTTGCCAAGTTTCACTTTTATGTTCCTCTGTGATGGGTTTTTGGGATCTGTCTAGCGTCCGAACTCAACCCATTCTTCCATCAGGTTTGATACTCAACACTTTCACCCAAAACCCTCTTCTCTTTTTTGCCAACCATCGATCAATTTGGGTTTGAATAAAGCTCCTTAGCTCATTGTACAAAATATTCACCCTATTTTGCAATGGGTTATTGAAGTCCCTCTGGAGTCCATTGGTTTCCCATTTCTCTACTAGGTTCAACACTTAGCAAGTTTTTATCTCTTTGTGGATGGTTTTTGGGACCCGTTCAAAGCCCAACAATGACCTAATTTTTCATCATGTGATATTTACTCTCACCTCTATGGCAAAGTTTTGGGACTCATCCGAAGCCCAATAGACTCCCATTTTTCCATCAGGCTAACTATTTTGGTCAATTTTTTGTGCCATCCTGAGGCAGGTTTTTGGGATTCATCCGAAACTTAACATGAGCTTATTTTTTCGATAGACCCAATACTTAGCCATTTTTTGAAATTCTTGATTCCTTGCAATGCTTGAATGCAGGAGCAAGTGGATGTGATAAAAACTATGCGTATTAACTTATTTGTCACTTATACTCAACTCATAGATAACATTTAAATGTATTGTATTATTGATAATGACTCATAGAAGATTTTATTTCCAATGTCTATGGTGTAGAAAATGTATTTGTCCATGGATTCACATATTTGTATATATTAACATGAATTGATGGATTCTAGTTCTCTTGCATCAACCACATACATATTCAAAATTTCCTTTGCTTTGAGTCCCAAATATGTGGATAAGTTCACTTGTGATGTGATCTCTATGTTTTTAATTATATATTTCTTGAAAAATTATGAGCGAACATAATCATATAATACTACAAGTAATAATGTGATATTTACATGTAATTAAGTAAGAAAAATAATAAATCAAACTATTACCTTTCCACTCATGTTCGTATGCCTACATTACAACTCCAAGAAAACATATATCCAAGTTTCACCATAACATATAGATCATAAGCAACTTATCCAATTCTAATAAAATACATTTTAGGATCCTAAAATACTTCCTTTAGGTGGGGTAGTTAATCATAGCATTGATATTTTTCTAGGTGTGTTTGTTCCTAATTTTATGTTGTATTAATATATGGTCTTACAAATTCTAGATTTAGGATATGTTTTAGGATCCTAAAATACTTCCTCTAGATAGGGTAGTTAATCATAGCATTTATATTTTGCTAGTGTACCTCTTCCTAATTCCCTAGGATATTAAAACTTGGTCTTACAAAATTAAATCAAGAGTCAAATTCAATTTTTTTGGTCAAAGGATATCATTAGTCTGTTTAATATCCTTGCACCTCACCAATCTTGCTTGTTCTGAATAAGGATGGTAGGTGGTGGTATTATAATGAATTTTAGGCATTTAAAAATTCATAATAAAAATTATTATCCACTTCTATACATTGTAAATTTATTATATCAACTTCAAGGTGCAAAATTATAAACACTAAAATAGGATTTAAGATATTTGTCAAGCTAAATGTATTGGATGAAACTTTTATTATATGTTAATGAGAGTGAAACACAATTATTTAATAAATAAGTGATAGTATAAAGAATAAATTACTAGATATACTATCCTTAGGGGACCCTCTTAATATGTAGTAATAAAACAAGCATATGCTTCCCTTCATCAAAATAAAATCTAACCACTAGTTTCTTATGATGGATATAAGAAAATGGTTTTATTTGTCTTGTTTAGATCCATCGTATATTGACTTTAATGTTATCCTTTTTATAGTAACATTTTTTTCTACAATTTTCAAATTTCTTTACAAAATTTGTAATTCTATATTATAAAATAAGATCAAACAATAGGACATAGAGGATTTTAAAGCTTATTGCGCATTGACAATTACTAGGTTTGATATATATTTATTTGTTGTATTAGCTTGACTATTTCCTTCAAATTCCTATAAGTAATTAGTCAAATGACAATAGAAAATAAATTTTGAAAGCCTAGGAGCAACATATAAAACAACAAAGTTTGAAAAATTTGCATAAAATTGGCTAAGTTCTAAAAATATTATTTGCTTAAAAAATAGTGCTTCATTCAAAGAGGAGCCATTCACTCCCACGGGAGTGATTCACTCTAGAAATTGGTGTGATTTTTTACTTTCCCAAGAGTGAGTCACACATCGTAAAGCCAAGAGGACAACTTATAAGGATTCTAGGTAGTTTAAGGATGAAATTAGAGGCATGTAACATTTGGAGGTGCATCATTTTTCTCAAGATGCCTCTTACTAGGAGTATAAATGTTTCACTATAGGTAAATTCCATGTGAATTATTTCTATAAATAGGATCCATGGGATATATTGTAAATATCTATTGGTCCTTGAGGAAACTTGAGTTATGCTCTATGAAACCCAAATTGCAATTGCTCTAATTTTAGAGATAATAAAGAAACTATGTAAATCATTTGCTTTACAATTGTGGCACTAATATTTTATATTGTAGGATGCATGGTGATTATGGCACTTCCCTCTTACCTTCTTGCGATTCCTTGTTATTTCTATTTCATGCATGTAGGAACATACTATTGTTATTTAATTTCTTTAGGAGTTAATTGATCACACACTTTACCTGCTACAACTATGATTGTATTTTATTTTCATGTAATTTACTTTAATCTCTCCCACTCTTACCTTCCAAGCATTTATTTTATATGCTTAGATTAGATTAGTTTACATTAGCAAGGATAGTGGGAAGCTATCCTAAATAAAGAGGTTGAAGAGGGCACAATGTCCCTTCTTCCAATAGTTGATGGATTTGTGAGGTATACATGAAGTTACACAATTCTCCAATCAACATTAGTTTTTGGCATACCTAGAAGGACCAAGGGATTGATTTCCACACTGAAATAAATCCTAAATCCTTTTGTAAAATATTGATCTAACCAAGTTAAATTAATCTATACTTAAATTTTTTCACATTAGATTTTAGGTGTTTTATGGAATGATAACTCTATCACAAACTTCAACAAATATTTAAAAACTTTCACAAGGTTGGAGAAAATTTGAGAAGGTTTCATCAACTTAACCTTATTTTTTATGCCAATTTGAATCTTCTATATTAGCAAAAAGTGATTTTCAAAAAATTGAGAAATTTTATAAAGTTTTAATCTGACTAGTGATTCACTCCAACCTGGAGTGACTTACTCCTTTAGAAAGCAATTCATTGTAGAAGATTGATTTTTTTCTAAGTATTTGAAAAGCAAATCACTAGAAATTGAGAATAAAAATGCTTATTCTTGGAGAAATTCACTCTGCATTTTTTTTGGAATTTTTTTCTAGGGTTTTTAGAAGCAATTCACTCACCTCACAAAGCAATTTGCTCCTTAGTTCAATTTTTTTTCTAAACTAAATTTTTTCCCGTTATATACGAATAAGGTACATTTTGACTTTAGAATAAGTAGATCAAATATTTTACAAATTCAACTTATGGATTTATATTATTAATAGTTTGATCTAAATTATAATAATTTTCGCCAAGGCAGAAGAGAGAGATTCACTCACTTTGGAAAAAACTGTGATTCACTACCAGTCAATAACAATTTATAATTTTAAAAGAAAATGCCCTATTGTTTTATACAAATAACAATTTGATCCATCATATATATGAAATAATTATTCACTACTGGTGAAAATTGATTCACCATTTTGAACGAATTTTTTCAAGTTTTCATTAAATGAGTGGCTCGTTCCCTTCATAAAGCGATTCATTAATTTTAAAGAAAGTTTTTAAAGTAGTGAATTATCACTTCTCAAAGAGCAAATCGCTAATTGTGAAAAGAAGTAATTCACCCAAATTTTTTGAGTTATTCATTTGACGTAATTGTGATTTACATATGTTCAAAAAAACTATTTTTTATTTAAAAAAAAACTAAAAAATTGCTTTTGGAGCACTTTCCTAGACCCCACCCCTAAATAAATTCACAAATTTGGGCTTTAACCAACATTATGGTAGCCCAACTAAATTGTGACCCTTAAATGATGTAGAGTATACGATGGATTTTGAATCCTTAATTACCTAATATACGTAAACTCCCTAAGGTAAATAATAGTTTCTAAAAACTTTAAGTAATACTCCAAATCAACAAATTTCACAATATTAGCAATTATGAGCAATTACCTGAGAATCAGTTGACCCTATAGAGTCATTAGATAATTTAAAATATTGGTCCACAATAAATAAATTAGAGCAAACAACCAATACAACAGTTCATGCAACAACAATAGATGGTGGATCCAAGTTCGTAAGTTGCACAAATTCAACAACTAATTCAATATAATTGACAATAATCAAGATATCCTTTGATGGAATAACTTATGTACAAAAATATTATGTGGGAAAGAATAGTATGACATACATACATAGTATGGAAGAGCACCTCAATCACCTTAATTGATTCAACAATAAAATCCAATGGTGTCTATGTTGCAATTGTATCTAGCTTGTTTGGCCAAAATCCATCAACAACAATTAACTTCATAACATCAACAAGTTTCGCAATATCAACAAGATAGGTAAGACATGCAAAACAAACTAGACCATATCAAAGGCATGCTTTTTCTCTTCTAGTTCTGAATGACATAATATCATGAAATCAAATAGAAAGAATATCATATTCTCAAACAAGGAAACATGCACATGATTGATTAAATGCATAATGACATAGGAAATATGAATTGAAAATTCTAACGGTTTACCTGTAAAATGAGTCATGATCTAGAAAATTTTGTTATGACCATCCATTATGCCTAAGCAATGAATTCGCAAGTAGTAAATAAATCTATAGTGTGATAAATTATCCTATGATTGTCAATCAACAAATGGTAAATCAAGTGGTTGTACATCAATTCAATGGGGCACAAGCCTACACATTGTCTTGAAGACTTAAAACAAATTAGATGTTTCCTCCCTACACAAAGTGTTATAGTGTATAACCCTCATGTGGAAAATTGATAACTACATCAAATAACCCCTAGATATTTAGCATGGAATCATACTTTCCTTATACAAAGAGATAACCTACGATGATAAAGGAATATTATAATGCTAATGGATCAACGATTCCTGTAGGAAATTTCCAGTCCTCCCATTAAGGGGTATACTTCATATGGTCTAAGGAAAAAATTAATATTATAAAAAAGGTTAATAAATATAAATAATCAAAGAATAAATAATATTTTGAATCATTTGATCCTTTCTAAAATAAGGAGTTAGAGGCTATAGAAGAATGTGAGGTGTTTAGTTTCCCTCTAGAATGAGAAGGGCCTGTATAGTGGGATCAAGAATTGAGATAAAATATAAGGGACTTGGTTTCCCCTTTGAAGATGTGGTTCCTATTGAGGTAACAAAGGGATATGTATGGTCAGATCATGAGGCATTGGTACTTCCCTCAAATGATGAATTAAAAAATAAAACTTTTTATTAGAGAAAGATAGATTGTAGGATTTGGAGAAATCTCATGGGGGTCCTCTTGTATAGAAGTATTCTTCTATGAATATGAAAGCATAGAAGTAGATTCTAGTTAATTAATAGATAAGGTTTTACCTGTCATTCCTGAGGATGTTCAAGTTATTCCAAAAATATAAGCTACATTGAGTAATAGAGAAGCTATGATTCTAGAAATGAGATAATTGTTCAAAATATTGGGGAGAACAACTAGGGTAAAACTTGCAATCCAATAGCCTAGTGCTTTAACGAGTGATATAAAATTAGTCTAGGAACAACAAAAAAAATAGCCACTATTATTGATTAATGATATATTACCTAGTTGCATAAAATAAAGGGATCAAACTACTAGTCAACATCAAAGTCTATCATGGAATAGGATAAAACATTAGTAATATACCATTGTTGTAAATATTTTAACATCCACCCATGTTGTTGTCCACTTCAAAATTTAAAAAGGTATTACTTTTGAGCTAGTTAGTAGTAAGAATAAAATTAGAAAATAATAATGGGAGAGTCATTCTGAATGCCCAAACTATGGCATCCACCAATTCCCAATTGTTTTGGTGAACAAATCAATTGATTTGTTCACCAAAACAATTAGGAATTGCATAAAATCAAGGGATCAAACTATTAGTCAACATCAAATTCTATCATGGAATAGGATAAAACATTAGTAATCTACCATTGTTGTAAATATTTTAACATCCACCCATGTTGTTGTCCACTTCAAGCTTTAAAAAGGTATTACTTTCGAGCTAGTTGGTAGTAAGAATAAAATTAGGAAAGAATAATGGGAGAGAGTCATTCTGAATGCCAAAACTATGGCATCCACCAATTCCTAATTGTTTTGGTGAACAAATCAATTACCTCATAGGATGCATTCATGAAGCTCTAAATTGGGATGAGATGATTTGATTGAGGAGGGACATTTTTTCGCAGGACTGCCCAAACATTTGAACTTGTTTTGGCCATATTTCACTCGTTCAAACTTGGATTGAGCTGAAATTTTAAGGGTAGATGCCTGAAAAAACCTAGAACATCTCCACTAATTTTTATATTATTTGGATCAACATAGATCCTAGTGCAAACCTATGTGTGAATGAGATTTTTGGCAAGTGGTTGTATGAGAGTTTCATCTGGGTTGAGTGCAAGTAGCTCTAGAGATTGGTTTTTGGGGCTTTTGGGTCCTAGAAACCAATATAATTATGGTTCATACTCAAGATTTTAGTAGGATATGTTGCAAGGGATCCAAGATGGGTTAGAAATCTATCTTTCAATAGATCATGTTGTGAACTTGAGTGACAACGACTTCCAATTTTTTGGACAAAATAAAAGTGAAAACCATACCTTTCTAGAGAGTCTAGGGCAAGGATTAAAGATATCATGAAATAGGTTTCAAGAAGTTGATCAAAAAATGGCTCAAATCTCAAGTGATTTTGGTGCTAAGGTACACCCAAAAAATAAATCTACTGTGGAAACCCCTGTCAAGGGTAAGAATTTCGAAGACTTAGCCCAAAAAATGAATTTTAATTATGCTCTTCATGGTGGTCAACCTCAACCCAATGCTAATATTAATCTTAGGGATTCCCATAAACCTCTAAGAATACCTAATATTGATCCCAAGAAAACAGAGTTAGAATGTCTTAAAGTAGCTGATGGAACTCCTATTGTTAAGCTTGATATGGGTAACATTTAGAATGGCATTGAAGATCTAGAAAAAAGAGGACTAATTTGTTGGTTTGTGGGTTTTCATCCGAGCCTATCTGCTTTCAAAGTTTGGGCTACAAAAAGTTGGAAAACTAAAGGTAAGTTACAAATCTCTATTTATCCAAATGATTATTTTTTGGTTTTATTTGGTAATAATGAAGATAGAGAGAAAAATTTTCAAGGGGTTCCCTGGTTCTTTGGAAGGCCAAGGCTTTTCATGAAGCCCTGGCATACTAAATTCAAATCTGCAGAAGAAATGCCTTCTATAACTCCCGTGTGGATTAGACTCTTTGACCTCCCTATTGAATTTTGTAATCCTACTATTTTTTCTTCAATTGGAAACTCTTTAGGAACTTTTATGATGACTACTGATTGTACTCAAAATTTTGAATATATTATTTATGTTCAGATTTGTGTTTTAATGGATTTTGACAAACCCTTACCTAAAAATATCACATTACAATTTGAGGAAGATACTTGGGAGCAAGTAGTGGACTATGAGAACATTTCTTTTCGTTGTAGGAATTTGCCATGAATATGGTCATTTGGCTAGTGCTTGCCCAAATAAAATTCCTGATCAAAAGAAAGAAGATATAAACTCAGTAGGTTTCAAAATGCCTAAGAAGAAGAACACTAAGAAAAAACCAGTTATGAAGAATCAATCAAAGTCATTTGCTAATATGTTTGAAATCCTTTCCATGAATGATGTCCCAAGTGAGGAAGAGGAAATAATGGAAACATAAATCTTAGAAACACAATTAAAATATGAAGGGAAAAACTCATAGACAAACCAAAAAATCAAAGGTTTTCAAAAAAAAGGGAGAAAATTTACACAAGAAAAATAATCTTTTAAATGTCAAAACTTCAAATAGTACAAGTCCCAATATAGACTCTATTGAACCCTATAGTAACACTTTGGTTGTGTACAAGCATTCTTCAAGGTTAGAAACCATCTCAGATTCAATTGGAGTAAGTAGAGAAACAGAGAAAAAAACTGAAAATGGATTCTAATCAAAAGGCAAGTCGCACGACCAATCAATATCATATGGTAAAAGAAGGTGAAAAGCTTGTAGAGGAAGGTAAGATTAATGCCCTTCCTCAAATTTTAGCCCTGGTATTAATGAAGATAATCACTTGGAATATTAGAGGACTCAAAGGGAGTCTTTCAAAACAAAATGAAATTATAAGAATGATTCAGATAAATCATCCACATCTTGTTTTCCTTCAAGAAACGAAGATGTCAATAGAGGATATTGACTCTATTGCTAGTAAAATTTGGCCAGCTTGAAAAGTGGTTTTCCTCAGTTCCCAGGGGACTTCTGGTGGTATTGCTTGTATTTGGGACCCAAAAGAGGTAATTATTCACCATATGGTTGGCAGTTGGGGTCTTTTAGCTATAGCTATTCAAAGTAGACATTCCAACCAAATTATGCTCTACATTACTATTAATGCTTCAACTATTTTAGAGGAAAAAAGAAGATAGTGGAAGGATATAAATTATATTATCTTTCATTTTCCTGAAGCTTGGATATTAATCGAAGGAGATTTCAATACCATCCTCTCTCTGGATGAGAAAATGGGGGAAATAGAAATTTGGATAGAAGCACTGATCTCATGAGTGAATATATTTCAAACCTCCATCTTGTGGACATCCAACCAGATATTTGCCTTATGAATTGGTCTAATAGAAGGCAAGACTTAGCTTGTATAATGGAGAGCTTGGATAGGTTTTTTCTCTCTTAAAATTTATTAATCCATGGTCACATTCCTAAAGTGAAGACGCTTAACAATGCTGGTTCGGATCACTAGCCAGTCATGGTGGAAATGTGAAAAACCAATGTGAGTTTCTCTCTTTTTCATTTTTAATTAATTTGGCTTAGAGATAGTTCCTTTAGACCTCATGTGCAACAATGGTAGAAAGAAGGTAAGCCTATGTATGAGACTAAGATGTTATGTTTTACCAAAATATTGCAATACATTAAATTTAAAATCAAGACTTGGAATTGGAAGGAGTTTGGGGATGTTCATAAAAGAAAATATGAAGTTATTGCTCAAATTGAAAATTTTAATAAGAAAATCCATTTAGATGGCCTCACAAAGAGTAGAAGTGTAGATGAAATTAAACTCACAACTCAGTTAGAGAAATGGTAAAAAATTGAAGAACTCTTATGGAAGCAAAAACCTAGAATTCAATGGCTCCAAGAAGGAGATCGAAACACAAATTTCTTCCACAAATCTCGTCTAGATCGAAGATCTCACAACTTTATTTCTTCCCTAAAATATGATCCTAGAGATGTTTTTTACACTTGGGATGGCATGAAATCTATTGTTGTCGATCACTTTTCCAATCTTTTTACTGCTACTCCTCTTGACTCAGCTTCTCAAAAAAATATTCTTCAAGAAATCCCTTCTCTTATCACTTATGAGAAGAAACTCTATTTTGACTACTCCTATTACTATAAATGAGCTTCAGTAGGTAGTTTTTAAAATGCAAAAAGGGAAAACCCCAGGTCTTGATGGTTTTCCCATTGAGTTTTACCAAGAGTTCTGGGATATCCTTCATGCTAATTTATTAGATATGGTGGAAGAAGCTAGGAAAGCCAAAGAAATTTTGAAGGTTATCAGTAAAACTTATATTACTATTGTTCCAAAATCTCAATAGGTTGATCATATCTCAACTTTCAGACCTATTTCTTTATGTAATGTTCTTCTCAAAATAATTACTAAGATCATGACAGAAAGGTTGAAGCCTCTTTTGCATAATATTATTTCCCTTGAACAAGTGGGTTATGTGGAAGGGCATCAAATAGTAGATGAGATAGTTCTTTCTCAGGAAGCCATCCATTCCATGGATATGCAAAAATCTCCTTCCATGTTCATTCGGTTAGACTTAGCCAAAGCTTATGACAGAGTGGATTGGCACTTCCTTATCAAAGTTTTGAGGCAATTTGATTTCTCTCAGGATTGGATGGATTGGATTATGGAATGTATCTCTTCATTTTATTACTTCATTCTTATCAATATTAGGCCTTCTCAGTCATTCCCATATTCCAAAGGTATTAGGCAAGGTGACCCGCTATCCCATTATTTATTCATCATTCTTACTGAATGCTTGGGTAGGACTATAACCAAAAAAAGAGAAAATGAAACTCTTGAGGGAGTTACCATTGCTCATGGAGCTAGAACTATCTACCATATTCAATTTTTTGATGACTCTACTCTTTTAGGTAAAGCTATAGTTAAGGAAGCTTTTAATATTAATAAAATCATTAGCTATTTTTCCAAGGCTACTGGGTAATTGATCAATGAAGACAAATCTAAAGTTAGTTTCTTTCATTGCTCTGACAGATAGGAATCCATGGTCTTGGATAAATTAAGATATAAGAAGACCTCCCTTCCAATCACTTATTTAGGTATTCCCATCAATATTCAAAGGCAAAAAAAAATATTGGAATTGTTTGTTGGACAAAGAAGAAGAAAATTGGAAAGTGGACCAACATGTAGCTTTCTTCTAGGGGTAGAATCACCTTGGTAAAATCAATCCTTCAAGCTTTTCCTATTTATTTTTCTTTCGTGTTGAATATCCCAAAGGTTGTTCTTCAAGAAATGGATCAAATTAGTAATTAGTTCCTTTGGAGTGGTACTAAGGAGAAAAGAAAATAGGCCTTGGTGAAATGGGACACTTTATGTCTTCCTAAGAATGAAGGAGGTTAGTATTTCGGTCTTCTATTAATAACAACAAAGCTTTAGCTACTAAATTATATTGGAGGATGTTGCATAACCCCAATGCTCTTTGGACCAATAATATCTGTGCTAAATATGTTGAGAACAAAAGTCCTGAAGACCTTGTTCGCTATCAATTGCCTACCAAAGATTCTCCCATTTTAGAAGTTCTTAATACTGGTGAGGATTTGATAAAGATAATTTATTTTGGATCATTCATAATGGTCAACAAGTAAATTTTTTGACAGATTCTTGGGATGGTCACAAGCCTTTGATAACTAAATTCCCCAATTGGAGGCCTTGGATGGAGGAGCTTCATCGAGCTAACTGGATAAAGGTGGCTAATTACTATCGATACCATACTGGTAATTCAAATTTTGGTAGATATTGGATCCCTATTGAGGACTGGCCTATTCAAATCATATAAAGGCAAAGACAAGATATCCAAGGTATCCTTCATATGAGATCTCTCTCTTGGTCCCATGAAAAATATTGTTTTGGATGGAACAACACTACTAAGGGTGAGCATTCGGTTGCTTAAGGTTATTTGACCTTATGCCATAATAATCCCAACCAATCATCTGACATATTTTATTAGTTGTGGGATCAAAAGATCTGGCCTAAGGTGAGGTTCTTTACTTTGATTTTATTGCATCGTAGGATGCTTACTGGTGAGAAACTTATGAAGAGTGGTTTTCATGGCCCTTTTAGATGTGAAATGTGTGGAAAGAATGTAAAAACTCTCAGCCATATTTTTATTGAGTGTACTTTAGCATTTGAGCTATGGAGGAGAATGGCCACTTTAATTGGCTTACAGTGGTCCAAATTTGTTACTTTTGAACAACTTTGGAGGGATTGGCCTAATAAAGAGGGTGTCGATCATTTTATTAGGAAGTTAGTTTGGATGGGTTCTACCATTCTTATTTGGAATATCTGGAATGAAAGGAACAATTGAATTTTTAATCAATATAGGAAGGATATTCACTATATTTGGCAAAATACCATTGCCAACTTAGTTGAATCAGTCCAAAAACTCCTCAATCACCATAAAAAGTCCCACCAAAGATGGGATCAAGTGATGCAAATATTGAAGATTAACTCCTATAAGGGAAACCATCTTAAAGGGAATGTGAGCAATTGCAATATGAATAGAACAAGGAATTGGCAACCTCCTCCTAAGGATTTTGGAAAAGTCAATACTGATGGAACCTCTATAGGGAACCCTGAAAAAGCTAGTGCGGGAGGAATTGGTAGAATTTCAGATGGCTCCCTAGTTTTTACTTTTGCTGAGAATTTGGGTATTCTTTCCTATAACCTTTTTGAGGGGTATGGTATCCTTAGAGGCCTTCAAGAGGTTACTAATGTTGGATGGGAAAAGGTGCTAGTTGAGTCTGACTCTCAACTCATGATTAATATTTTGAATAATCCTTCTAAGAATCATAAGGTTGATTGGAGAATAAAAAGAAATATTGAGAAGATTCAATTAATCTAGATGGGATTTTTGAAATTTAATTACAATCATGTGGTCAGAGATCAGAACAAGAGTGCTTATGCTTTAGCTAATTGGGATTTGGACAAAGGTGATCTTACTTGCTATGGCCATCCTCCTAGATGGTGGGCTTCACAAATAAGGGAATCTCTTTTGTCTATCATTTCTTTGGATGGCTCCAGTTCTAGAGGTACCTAGTTTCCTCTTGCTTTATTTTTGCTTCATTTTGGTTCGGTTAGGGTAGTTTAGTTTTTTGAGGTGTGTGTGTTTTTTGGTTTATTTTGTTTTTGTGTTTTTTGTTGTTATTGTATTTTTATTATTTTGTGTTTTTTTTTTGTTATTGTTATTGTGTTTTTATTTTTCTTGTTTTTGTGTTTCTGTATGTTTGTATTTATTGGTGTTTTTTTGTTTTGGTGTGTGTGTTTTCTATGTTTTTGTTTATTGTCTATTGTTGGTTTTTTTTTTTATTATTATTATTTTTTTAAGGTTTTGGTTGTTTTTGTTTTTCATGTTTTTGTTGGTTGTCTTTGTATCTTTCTATTGTTTTTGTCATTTTTATTTATTTTTATGTTGTTCTTGTGTTTTTTATGTGTAGTTCATATTGTGTTTTTTTTCTTATTGTGTGTGTGTTTGATTGTCCTTTATCTTTTTGACACACTCAAGGAGAGGTTTTTTTTAATTTTCTTATGTGTTTGTGTTTGTGTGTTCATATTTTTTATTATTTTAGGTTTGCTCCTTGAGTACATCAAAGGTGGTAGTCCAGGTGCGAGCCCTGAGCGATTTTTGTGGAAGAGATACCCCTGCCTCCTTGGGTCTTACCTAAAAGTGGCATACCTTATTGGATGTTTTCCACAAAATAAAAAAGCTCTAAATTGGGGAAGGTCACTTAGCAAAGGCCCTCTATATTAACCACTAATGTGATTTGACTTACTATGCTTACATGTATGTTGGGAAATCTTAAGCTATAACACTAGCATCAAAATGGCAAGTAGTTGATCTTATAAATAGGAGTATATTTTGCTTAGTGAAATGGCTTCCAAAATTCTTATTGCTATAATTTACCATTTCTCATTTATATTTCTTTTATTTTCTATTAAAATGCAATTGCAACTAAATAAAAATATCACAAAGGACACTCAAATTTCCATTTCTTTTATCCCTTTCCTTACAAGATTGGTTGAATATCTCTCTAAGATCAATGATTTCTTTTCTAAAATTGATAAGATGAGATGTCAACCCAAGATAGAAATATGATGTTCAAGATCTAAATCATTTTTGGTAGGAAAATTCATCTTACTTCTTTACTCCATAATTGAGTGGACAAGAAAAAGTCTAAGATAGTCCTTGCTAATAATGTGTCTAAAACATTGGTAGCCGACATAAGAATTGGTGAATGTGGCTCATCATTGGAAAACATAATGATAAAGAAGAAGAATGACATCACAAGACCTTTAATGAATTAGAAAAAAATGATAAATATAAAATACAAAAATGATAGATAACCCTCATGAGAAGGGTTCTAGAAGAGATGAAGGTTCACATATCATGAAGAAAATAATAATAATGAATGCAACTAATCTATAAGCATAAATTACTTCCACCATATTTCCCATAACCATATCCATTTTACTTCCACCCTTTTTTTCTTCTATTCCCATAACTATTATCTCTTGTTCTATTATTTATTCTATTATTCCTTCTCAAATCCCCTAACTTCTTCTACTATGGACATCCCACCTCAAACAAGTGTATCCCTAGTCTTAAAGTCACCAAACATGTTTTCTATTCAAGTTGTAAGGTTGTCCCAAAAACCATATCCACCCATGTTTATCCCATCATCATTGGTGACACCATAAACTATCCCATCACCATACACTTCTCCTTTAGCTGTCCATATTATGAGTGTTAGGAACATTCTAGTTAAAATAAGCACATATACACAAAAATTGCAATAGGCAACAAAACTAATGGAATTAAAATGTTAATATTACAATATGAAATGGAAATGTAGTAGATTTATTACTAAAAAATTATCAAAATAATGAGGGACCACTAGACTAATTGCTAGTTGATGGAATCACATTACTAAAGTAATTATTGTCCCAATGAAGCCAGGGTGTAAGAGCTTCCAAAGCTTTCCAAGTGCTTTTGGAAACAAAAATACCTTGAGTCTGAATGAGCATCTTCATCACTAGGATGGAGTGAAGTCCAAACCCTTTCTAAGTTTTTCTCCCTTGAGGGGAGCCAAAGGCTATGTAGTTTTTATGCCAAATTTCCTTGGATCTAGTCCCTATTGTTAGAATCCTTGTAATAAAAATAAGCACATTCACATAGATATTGTAAATAAAGCAAAAATTCATTAAAGAACAGAACATTGCAATATGAAATGTAAATGCAAAAATATATAAATCTCACAAATCACAACATAGAATTATAGGCCTCTTCAAGGGGGCAACCTCCTTCAATACTTTTATTCAATGTGAAAAAAGATACATTCATTCCTATCCCTCTCATTTTTAAAGACTTCATCACACTACCTAATGCTTAAGTCTAGCTTACATAGAAAACACCACCAAAGCTAGAATCTTCTACCAAAATAAACAATTATATAAAATGGCTCCACTTGTCTATGCGCTTCTAGTGCCACAAACTATTACAAAATATTCATAATATCATTACAAAACATTATAATGAAGATCCCCATATTAAGAAAGGGGTTATTACATAATAGTGTTAGGATGGAGTCCTAACATGCCCTTCCCCTTCAAAAAGCTTTGTCCTCAAAGCTAAAGATGAGGAAACTATTGTTGAAGCTACTGAAGGGGCTCCCAAGTTGCATCTTCAGGTTGTAATCCTCACCATTGAACAAGAAGATTAATGATGACATGGTGGTGAAGGGTGTGCGATCTCCTATCCAAAATGCATTTAGGCTCAAGAATGATGGATCCTTCTTCATCCAAATCTGGTAGTATGGATTGCACCTAGACCTTCTTTCCAACTGTAGACACCAAATCCTAGCCACCTCTTACCCACACATTATCCAATCACAATCATCCATTATTTATTTGTATATATGTATATTTATTTATATTATATATATAAATATAAATATTTTATATATTTATATATATATATATTTAATATATATATATATATATATATATATATATATATATATATTTAAATAATAGCTTCTCACTATGTTTTAATCTTAGCCATCCATTTAACTTGATCTGTGTCACATATAAAAGTTATAATCTTAGTCATCCATCATGTTTTAATCTCGATCGCCTCTTGGTGTGGTAGAAACCCTAGAGTATCCCATGAATGGTACATGGCATTTGTAGCCTTCCCTGAATTCTCCTGGGCATTTCCCAGCATTCAGGTTACCACCGACAAACCCTCAAATGCTTGTGGGCATTTATGCACCATTAGATCATAGAATAAAAAAATAGATCAAACATATTAGGTATATTATGATAAGGTAATAGGTAACATTGCTTTTCAACTTATGTTTTCTATGTTTTACTTGTATTTCATGATTACTGCACCTAGGTTTTGTAGATATATTATTAATAGGGTCTTACACAGTGTAACCCTCACATATACTACTGATATTTTTATGTTGTGATATGTGTGTAGGTTACATGAGACATATTTATTAATGCCTGTTGTAGCTCGAGTGGTCTCGCAGGGACACACAAAGCCCACTCACAAACTATTTGGAGTGAAGATGAACCAAAGACACCAACATTTGTTTTAAATAGGGTTTCAAACCCTCTCATTTTAATATTATATAAAAAGCAATAAAGTGTAGTGTAACCCCAGATTTGGGGTAAATTTATTGTACAACTTGGAGATCCAGGTTCCTTGATTCATAATAAATCAGATCTATCATTTTGAACATACATTATGTTTTTGCTTTGATATACTATTTTCTTTGTGTTGCTCATTTTTACTTTACAAAATGGTGATCATGGTGGAAACCCTAAAGGATTTCTTATGTTAATATACCTTGTCAATTTGATCTATGTCTTTTGTTTTCGTTGCAGGTTTCAAAAATTTGTTAGCATGAAAATCACAAAATCTAGGGCTAGGGTTTTTGGAAGCAGTAGGATTTGATTTGTGGTCATGTGAACACCATATAGCATTTAGGAGATGCCACACAACATCCATGTGGATGCTACAAAGTATCTGTAGGTTTTGAAAGAGAAAACTACGGGTTTCAACAGAGAAAAATTTAGGTTTTGCTAGAGAAAATTATGAGATTATGTGCTACGTTTGCAGATTTGAAGAAAAATATGTAGGACTTTTGGTAAGTTATGTTTAAAATTTGCTCATATTTTTTTTCTTTATTTGCTTTTTAAAAAATAAGGAAAATAAGAGAAATTTCTATTTTCTTGTTTAAAAAGCAACATTTTGCATTGATAGACATTTAGATATTTATTAGCATTTTAAAAATCATATAGAATTACAAATAGAGATAGCTTTGCATCTGTGCATTCATATTAGTTTCATTAGACATTCATTTTACTAGATTTAAGTTTTTGTTGTATTTCATGGTGTTTTTAATTTCTGCCCTGAGTGCTATTTGTAATAAATAAAAAAAACATAGTAGTTGCACTGTAGGCTAAATTTTCCCACTTTCCACTTTTCTAAGCTAGAACAAGTCATTTGTACTCAAGTCTCTCCCACTGTTGGAAACACATTGCTGATTTAGAGTGGAATAACTAGGAAAATCCTCCTATAGACACCTAAAGAATATTATTTTTAGGAGACTACCTATATAGACACCTTTTTAGGCCATACAACCCACCTTGGGCAACTTTAGGACTTAACAGCGGTCCTTACCACTCAAATAGGGAAAAATTACCTTTTACATCCTGGACCATCCTACCCTGGGACAACCTCCACTCTACCCTGAGGCAATTAGTAGGTACGAACTCCCCACATCAGGACGATCATACTTGTAACAAAATATGACTCCTGAGCTGAGGGAAAAATGATTACATGGATATCTAAGCACCCTTAATCTGTTGCGGGAAGGTTCTAGAATGGGTGGTTGCCATTCCTGAATCTAAATGCTTCTTTATTCTTGGATTCTCATGCAATCTTGGATTCTCATTTGGAAAATCTATAAAAAGACACATTACCTTCATTAAAGAGGTCTAGTTTTCAAGCATCGAATTATTTTTAGATCAAAGATCGAAGAGCTCACAATATTCCAAGTAATGAAGTGCTACTGAATTTTCACCACAAAAGCTTCAAAGCCTCCTTTTTCATCCTTTATCCATGTAAAGTATGTTAATGGATTCCATTGGGGTTTGAATATTACATTCACATCAATTATACCATCCAACAACCTTGTTTCAGTACTAATTCTCGCCACAAAGTCATTCTTCACGAGCGCACCCTTGAACATCAATTCCCTAGATCAACATCAAAATCACCTCACATCAATTACAAGGGATTCATTCATAGTTTAGTAGTCATCTCACCTTGATACGGCCCACAGGTGCCACCATCCTACCCAGGGATAGCTCGTAGTCTAGACCGCTCTATGCAAGGATGACCTCCCATCCAGATCTATTTTCTTTACCTTTCTTGATTTCAGTAGATTTAATAGCATTTCAATTCTTAGCTAGCATAGTTAGATTCTTGTTTTATGCATATGTTTATGGTATTTTGGATTTATTTATCATTATTTATCATGGATCATGGGCCTTATCTTGAAAGCCTCGTCAAATGCTATTAATGTCTTTTGAGTTTCTTTGTGTAGATTTATAGGTCTTTCAAAGGAGCTAAACATCATAAAGATTCATCCATCATCATCCTACATTGCGGAGGTCACGAGAAACTCCTCTCCAAATTAGTTTGTGGGATTGAAGAAGATTCTGCGTATTACATCCAAAGGATCATTATTGTAATCATTGTATCAAGAAGGGTAGCACATCCCTAAGAGGGATTTATTGTAATCTCATGATAAAGAATGGATATCATTGTTAATAAAAGGACACCATATTTCATATTATACATATCTTGTTCTTGATCTTTGTGATTTCATTGTTATTGCTATCTTTCATGTTTATGTGCTTGGATGTATGGTATTTTTCATATCTACACCTCCACTCTTGGAATCACTTGTTGATTTAGGGTAGATCTTAAGAGGTGTACCCTAGATTATTTTGAGGGGCTTAGTATTGGTGTTCTTGGTCACCAACTTAGCTAAGTAAACGAGAGTTTATTGGCATTTTATGAACACCATGGACAATACAAATTAAAAAAATAATCACACATGATTGCATGCTTCAGTTTAAACATCAGTGAGTTGGACTTCATCACCAATCATTGATCGAGATCAACACGGTGGGATTCATATTCATTTGCTATCTCACCCCATAGTTACCTTAGCATCCCATGAGTGATTTTTTTGGATTTCATCATAAAAAAATCCCCACTTACCATCCACCTTAGGAACCCATCCTGCATAGTAGTCTAGGGTTAGGGTATGCACATAAAAACACACAAACCACAAAAAAATAAAAATAAATATAGGATCCAATCATTTGTTTGATTCTATGTGATTTTCATTGTCATTGCACCTTTTCACACACATTCTTCACATCTGCAACCTTTGCCCTGCTTATAGCTTATGGTTTTGACCAAAAATCAAGCCAGAGCCATGAGCCAAGCACCAACCTCATCTATGGATTGTTCCACTTATTACTTAGTAACTTCTATGGCTAACCCAACTAGCCCAACACAGATAAGTTATTTTGGTTTGTTTGCAGGACCCTCACACATAATATTCACCTCGAATGCTGATGTGATGCACAAAGCCATTCACACCTCCATTCTAGAAACCAAGTCATCCACTACCACTAATTTTTGCATCACCTACATAAATATGGATAAATTTGGGGCTTACTTAAGACCAACCAAACTAGTGTTAGAATAACTTAACATCCCACACAACCATATTCCTTTTTCTCAGTAGAAATTTGCTCATTCACATCCCACCAATTTTAGCCAAGTCTACACCAACCCTCTTTTTGAGGTAACATCTACCCCTTCCAATCAAATTATTCCACTACCATGCAACCAAATCACCTCCATTCCATCTACCTCTACCAATACTTATACCAATCCATTCTACGAAGCACAAGTCAACGTTGCTTTGCAGATTTCATACACCACTCCATCAACCAATCCTCATTCAATTGTGATTTCTTTCACAAATTACCCTCCATCGACCTCAACCAACATGGCCAACATTCACACCTCACCTAATTCCACTTCCACCACAACCACACCATCTACTTCAAAAATTACCATACAAAAAGCATGGTAGCACCTCAATCAATTACCCATGGGCCTGCAAGATGCTCGTTCTTGTTTCCAATCGCAAAAATAGATAGAAAATTTCAAACCCCATTCCATTCTAAAACATCACACTCACTTCACATCTGACTTATCCTAGGTATCTCTATATTCTTGGGTTGCTATATCGACACCCCCATTCACCCATATCAACCCCACTTTCACAAAAATACATTCACATTCCCTAAACCTCATCTCTACTCTAGCAACAATAGTTATTCTATCACCAAGCCCAAAAACACACTCAACATCATCAAGTACCCTTCAATCCATCCAGTCATAAGCATCACATTCCATCTCAACAATTCACCACTCCACCTACGCCACCTTCACATAATAATTAAATAATACAGGGCTTCTACACACACAGGGAAGACCCTAAAATCCAATAAATGCAACAATATATTGATATATTGATTCTGCATACTCCTGGTATGATGTACAAGAAGCCTATCCTGATATAGCTAATCAATCAACCTATTCATTTTTTGGTACCATCATCACCATATCTGACAAACTTAATAGTACCAAAATTTGATAAATATAAGGTGACTGAGGACCCTAGAGAGCACATCAACACATTCATCCACTCATGCTTTCAGATTCAATATCAAGATGCTTTGATGCTCAAAAATTTCCTCAAATATTGGGGGGAGACATTTACATATTCAAACAATTGATAGATAAAATTTTGGAGATGTTTTCCCTTAATGTTCACAAGAAAACCACATTGACTGACCTGTACAACCTTAGAAAATTTGAAAAAGAGTTAGTCTATGATTTTGTAAACCATTGGAGGGTAGTTATCACTAATTTGTCATTCTCCCTACTAATGGAAGAATTGACCCGAATGTTCGCAAAGAGTTATCTAAAACCTATATCCTTGTTATTGCAACTAAAAAATACACAATATTTTATGAAGCTCTTGCTCAGGTTTGTGTTATCAAAGAGATAAAATTCCAAGAGGGCAAGATAAAACCAAATAAAAAAGAATGGCAAAATAAGGGTCAATCCAAAGGAAATTATTCTGTCCAATAAAAACCGAGTCAAGTAAATTAAGTGGTCCTGAGTCAGTTGATAATGACTCAACAACAACAACAACAACCAATGCAAAAACAACCACAACAAGTGTCCTATCAACTGGTTCCCCCAGCCTTACAACTTCATAACATAGTGCCAATTATGGAAAATTGCTAACATCAACAATATGCTTGATAAGACCACATCTTCACACATTATCTTGATTCATACACCTCTCTCTTCCATAGGCTGTATGACACTATTGCCTTACCAAAAATCATACCCAAAGATCAAGTTAAACATGGCAAGAACTATAAGGAGCACTTATTTTATCCTTTCCATCAATATAAGGGGCATGACATTAACACCAAATTTATGTTTAAACACATGGTGCAAAATTTGATAGAGCTAGGGGTCTTATCATGATAGTCCTTTTGCCCAATAGAACAAAAAAATTGGTATATACCAAAGCAACTTACTCATCATGAGGAACAACAATAGACAACATGGGGGTCAAACATTAAGACTCCTCCTGATAAAGTTAACCACATGCAATAGTACCAAGATTTTATGGGGACCATTCACGTAGTCACCCATGGTCAAAGAAGTACCAATAGATAAACTAAACAATAGGCAATCCAACCTCCTATAGCACCTCAAGTAAGTGTGTCTCAACAACCTATCAATTATTCATCACCCATCCATTTTTTGCCAATTCATACCAACCCATACACCTTACAAGTCATCTATCACAACCAATTCATCCTGTGAACCATTCACAAATACCCATCATCTCCTTAAGCAGTCGGCTAACAACCAGCCTTAAAATAGCTTCAACCAAACCATCCATCTATAAGATAATACATAAATCTCCCCCACACCATGAGGCATTAATGGAAATTTTAAAATCCATTGAAATTCAATCCCAAGACACTAATACCTTCAATAATTTTGTGGAGAGTATTAGAATGTGCATGGAGCCTTCCATCACATTCTATGATTTTGAAATTAAATCAATATCATCAGAATCACCAAACCCTCTATTACATTATGGATCAAGTTGATAGGAAGCTCTTTAAATCAGTTTTGATTAACACTGGATCCTCCATCAAAATAATCACCACATCTTCCCTTCAACATATCAATCTTCCACCATCACACATAACCAAACCCACTTTCACCCTAAGAGCATTCAATGATGCTCTTTGTTCCACAGTTAAAACTGTTGTTTTACCCATAGATGTGGGGGTACAAATGTTGCAAACCATGTTCCAAATCTTGGAGGGATCCATGGATTACAATATATTCCTTGTACCATTAGATTAGAGATATGATATGTGTCCCTTCCATACTACATCAATGCTTAAAATATGTACATGAGGGACAAATTCATTGCATACCAACGGATATCAAACCGTTTAAGTATTACAATTTTATTTCCAATCCATATGAATCCACACTACCATCCACCCACCTATTCCTAACCCCATAAACCACACCATCCATAACTTCTTCAACCAAAGCTACCATTATTGAGGAGCTATCCATCATCAACCCACATCAAACTTCCACTTCCACACCCCCACCTTAATCACAGTCGGCTACATATACATGTGGTCGAACCCAATCCACACAGTCCACATCATCAAGATAAACATCACCCATTATCACCACCAATTCATCATCATCCATCCAACCTACACACACTACAATTTCATCCACATTAGCATCATCAACCATCCATCAAACCCCTCAACTAAGTCCATCTTCATCCACACTAGTAGATGTCTCACAAGTTGATTTAATAGATTGTGAGATGCCATTCCAACACACATCCTTCCATTATATGAACCACAAGTCATCCATGAGCCTTCAACTTCTACGTCCACTCCATCCACCTCCACATCTACCCAAGTGGTATTCCACCTCACCAATCCTAGTATTAGCAAATATTTGGTCCAAGATGTCACAGTTACACCACTAAGCATCCAAACTGTTAGGGATTACAGTCACCTATGTGACCCACCCTTATCCATAGGAGTGATGTATAATATGGGTTCAACACCTAATAGAATTAATTTTGTGTATGGGGAGGTTAATTCATTGTATGATCCACTTCCCCTAGATGAACCCAAGCAACTAATCCTTGCCAATATCAAACACATTTCAGGTTTCCCATCATGATACTTTCATTAGGTTAATTGGCAAGGATTTTGCCTAGGATGACATAAGAAAGGCATGCACGAGATCATAAGCCTCAATATCAAGAAATACATGACCGTTCAGGACTGGGATACCACTCATAATCTATCAATTCCTATTTTTAGCGATCCTTTCAAATACTTAATATGAATCATGAAAAGGATAACAATCATAATTATGACTTTGAGGAGGAATTCTATGAAGAATATGATATCATTTCAATAGCTTTTGATGAATTCGAAGAAGAAGCAGTCTTAGTCACCCCGTTCACTAAATAGGATGAGTGCTATCTCAGAATATTCCCTATTCATCAGCCATACTTTCATTTACTCCTTCTACAAGAGTGAGCTGAGCCAACTAGTGAACCACCATCGCCACCTCATCCACTTTAGTGATAAAATCATGTAAAATATGTACATAAACATAAATAAATAAAAAATTATGCATTGCATGTGCATGGTTTTTGCCAGTTGTATTTACACATTTTTCTTGTTATTGGTCTTGACCCTAATTTGGTTGTCCACAATCTCACCTTGCATCCTGATGCTAAGTCGATGAAACAAAAATTAAGAAAATTACATTCTACCATTGCCCTTATGGTCAAAGAAGATATTCAAAAGTTATTAGATGTGGGTTTCATTATACCCATTGATTATCCTGAGTGGATTTCAAACATGGTACCTGTTTGCAAGCCTAACAAAGTGATACACATTTGCACTAACTTTTGAGACATCAACAAAATGTGTCTTAAGGATGAATTTCCTCTACCAAACATTTATACTCTTGTCGATAATTGCACTTGTCACGAAATACTTTCTTTAATGGATGGTTTTTCAGGATATAACCAAATTAGAATCAATATTGATGACCAACATAAAATAACATTCACAACATATTAGGGAAATTTTTGTTACAAAGTGATACCCTTTGGCCCCAAACATGTAGGTGCTACTTATCAACGTGCCATGACATACATCTTCCATGATTACATGCACAAGATCATTGAATATTATGTGGATGATCTCTTGGAAAAATATAAAACTCGACAAGAGCACATCGATGTCTTAGACAAAGTTTTTGATTGACTTCTAGAGCATAATGTAAGGTTGAACCCAAAAAGTGTGTCTTTGGTGTCACCTCAAGAAAACTACTAGGATTTATTATCTCCAAAAGAGGCATTGAAGTGGACCCAAACAAAGGCAAGGCCATTATGGAGATGCCTCCCTTAATAAACTTGAAGGAGTTACGTAGTTTACAAGGAAAGATCCAGTTGATCCATCATTTCATCATGCAAATCTCTAACAATTGTAGACCTTTCAATCACCTGCTACAAAAGAAGGTGATATTTTCATGGATAGATGAATGCCAAAAATATTTTTATTACATCAAGCAATACTTGGTCTTTCCACCATTCTTAACTCCTTCTCACCCGACGGTCCCCTTCCACCTTTATGTTTTAGCAATGGACCTTGATTTAGGGCCAATGCTTGCTCAAAAGAACAAAAATAATTGAGATCAAACTATCTATTACATTAGTTGAACACTGGTAAGCTATGAAACCAGATATGCTTATGTGGAAAATCTATGCTTAGCAATGGTTTTTTACCACTAAGAAACTCAAACATTACATGCTAAGTCACACTACCTATATCATAGCTCGTGAAAATCCTCTACATTATATGATATATCACACTTATAATAACACCTACACTACATTATGGATAATGCTCCTCATTGAATTTGATCTTTAGTTCATTAGTCAAAAATCCATTAAAGGCTAGGTTATAGCCGATCAGCTTTTGGAAGCTCCACTTCCTAGTGATCAACCCTTGATTATTGAGCTCCCAGATGACTTGGTATTTACCATCAATGAGCAATAGGAAGATTTCATTCCGGAGGAAGATGTCGATATTACACTATTATTTGATGGTTCTAAGTGCAAAAAAGGACAAGGTGCAAGAATCGTGTTTCATACACCACAAGGGATATCTGTTTCTTTATCATTCAAACTCTATTTCCCATGCACAAAAAATATTACAAAGTATGAAGCCTTAATCTTAGGACTTCAAGCAGCCATAGCTATGGGCATAAAGTGTATCAAGATATTTGGTGATTCCCAACTTGTTGTTCAACAAGTAAAAAGAGAATACTAATGCAAAGAATTGGTCATAAATATTTACCATGAAGTAGCAATGAAATTGCTTGCTAAATTGAACTGGTTTGAAATTGATAGCTCACCATGTTTGACTAATAGATTTGTAGATGGGATGATCTCTCTAGGATGATTGATTCCAAAGAACTTCATAGGGGAGGTACATCCATTAATTGTCACAACAATCTATAAATCTACAATTTATTATACTGAGTCTAAAGATGAGAAGGACGTTTGCTTTATCCACGCATAGTCATATGAGCCTTTCTCTAGTCAAATAAAATCTTTTCTCAATTTTGGAACACTCCCATATGAAATTTCACAATATTTCAAAAGAATATTCAAACAAAAGGTAGCTTGTTTCACTCTCTTTGGAGACGTGTTGTATACACATGGTTATGATGGAGTCCTCCATTGTCTCAAGCCTACAAAGGCACAAAGAACAATATCAGAAGCTCATGATGGTACTTGTGGTGGTCACTTTAGTGGAATGGCCATCACAAAGTGTATTTTATGCATGGGTTATTATTGGCCCACCATGGAATGCGACTATTGCACTTATGTCAAGAAATGTCAACAATATCAACAACATGTTAATTTAACTCATGCACCATCACAATCATTACAACCGACTCAAAGTATTTGGTCATTTTCATAATGGGGTTTGGATGGTAAAATCTCACCTCCTTCCTCAGGATAACATACATTCATCATCACAGCCACTGAATACTTCAAAAAGTGGATTGAGGCAATTCCTATAACCAGTACGATAGGAACTTGAATTGTGGATTTTATACTTCAACATATCATATATCGTTTTGGTATTCCCTCGAAAATAATCTTTGATAATGACAAGTATTTCATGAACAATGATGTTCGAGCACTTTGCAAGAAATATAATATCCAACATAGTTTCTCGACTTGTTATTACCCATAAATAAATGGACAAGCTGAGGCAACCAATAAGACCTTGATTTCTATTCTTAAGAAACTAGTCAAAGAAAATCATCGAGATTGGCATACTCAAATCCCCTTGGCATTATGGGATTATAAAACTAGCATCCACATGCCTACTAGGGAAACACCATTATCATTAGTCTATGGTACTGATGCAATCATGCCTCTTGAGCTTGAGATCCCCTTATTGCGAGTTTCTTTACAGGAATTTATAGATAATGACACTGCTAGACAAGCATGTCTTGACCAACTTACACTCCTTGATGAAAGGTGGATCAACGTCTTAGAACATTTACAAGTATGCCAAGATCATCTCAAGCGTCCTTCATGAATTCCAAGTAGGAGATATTATATTTAAAGAGAATCAACAAAACACTAATGCATTGTTGTATCTTCATGAAAAATTCATGACTAATTGGATAGGTCCATACATTATCATCCAAAAAGTGGGTCAAGGAACATATATACTTGCTAGTATATATGGAGAAGAAGACCTTGAACCACTTAACATCATCCACTTGAGAGAGTTCTATGCTTAATATTATTTACATATATTTATATGTACATGGATTAGAAAAAAAACAAAACAAAACAAAACACACCACACATTGCATTTCATACATCCATGTTGCATAGTCACACTCATTGTTATTTTCGTACATTCCTCATGTCATACTATATCGTTCCAAAATTTTTGCACCCTTACATTCAGGCTAAAGGATCCGCGCCCGAAAGGGGGATGGGAAAAGGATGGGACGATACCTCGGACTGAGAGGCCCTTTGAAGGTCCCGCCTCTCGGGGGAGGGGTATTAAGGTGATTTTTTAATGGATGGTGGGGTTCACCAGGAAACATTTAGTGGCAGTTTCCACGCCTAGGTTGGGAATGTGTTTAATGTGTTCAGTTTTATCTTTAAACATTCAAGTCCCAGGTTTGGCCAAATGAATCTAATTTGTTCTATTATGAAAATGCAAACTAAATAAATATAGAAAATAGATTTGGATAGAAAACAGAAAGAATAAGCTAGATTAAAGAACTATACCTGATCCGGATGTCTAATGAAGGTTCTAATTTTTGAAGCAGTCCAGATCGTCTGGAATTTGACAAGATCGTCTGAGATCTGACGAATTCGTCAGAGACCTGCAAACATAAAAGTAGAGGCAAAATACCAAAAATGTAGCTATGACAACAGAGGGCAAGGATATAGAATGATAGTAGCAATCTTAAAATGATGATAATAAACAAAATAAGAATGCATTACAATAATCTAATGACAATTTATGATTTTATTAAGCATTAAGACTATATGGGTGAACTCCAAATGCAAAATAATAAAGAATAATCATAAATGTAACTAAATGCAGAATAATACAATAGAAAAGAATGAAGAAACACAAACTCTGGGCACTGATTGCCCCCAATGCAGACTGCAGTCGAAATCATCTCGAATTGGTGTGAAATCGTCTCAAATTGAACAGGATCGTCCATGACGATCTGAGCTTGCTCCGGCTAAAAAATACTAAGGTTCCTGCAAATAAACTTGGACAAATATGGAGGCAAATAGTAATTTAGGACGGTCTAATGCACGTAGAACTTGTGTTACAAGAAATTTTAGCCAATGGGAATGCCAAGAGTGGGTCCTAAGGTTAAATAGGATTAGGAGGGAGGTTAGGAGGTTGGAGATCATCCTAATTTGGAAGATATCCAACGGGGGAGGTATCTAACGGTGCAGACATGCTTCTACCCGGATTAGAGATGCCATTGAAACAGAAGCTAACTATGCATAAATCAATTTGGGACGAGATCGTCTGGACATTCTTCTCCAGATGAAATCGTTCGATCTAAGGCGATATCGTCTGATCGACAACGATATCGTAAAATAGACAAAACAAACTCTAAAAATGGCATGGAAAACGAGGAAATAGGCAGCAGGCGATTTGGGAGCGGTTTTGGGGTTAAAATTTGAATTTGAATTAATACTAATGTAATTTTGATTATTGCTAAGTTTTACTGCGCCAAATTTAGGGTGCTACATTTTGCCCCCTCTTTAGCGAATTTTCCAAAGAAAATGTGTTAAAGACGAGTTCTTCTCGATTTAAGAGAAAGAAAAAATTTATTCCCATTTTTAGGCAACGATCCTAGGTCGAATCGTATGACAGCTTACTAAGATGCCCCCTCCGTGTTTTTACCCAAATCGAACGTTTGAGGTAAATACGCGGAAAAGCCAAAATTAAATTTGTTGCTAATTGTTTTTGAATAAAATTAAGAAAAATAGAGAAAAACGCTAATTCATTTTTACTGTTCATTTTCATTTTCTGGTTTTTGGAGCTCTACAAACAAGATGGTCGAGACAGTGCACAGATCGATAAAGGTCCAAAACAGGCTACGGGTAAGGGTCTAAACTTAGTTTAGAAGGCTTGCATTTTGAATTTCATGCTTTTTAGATTATATTTTGATGATTTTTGAGCATCGCAGCCATTTTTGGGCTGTCGATGTTGTCGAGATGAAATCATATCGATTTCGTCGAAATCGTCTCGATTTCGTCGAAATCGTCTTGATATTGCTGATTTCATCCAAGGGTGAAATCGATGAAATGGGGACGATTTCGTCAAAAAGGGGACAATTTCGGCTAGCAAAATTGGAGATGAATTTGCTTAAATTTGGGACGATATCGTCCAATAGTGGACGATATCATCATTTATTAAATTGAACTTGCTTTACTTGCATTATTAATGATTGTTTTATTAATGATTTTTATTGTTTTGTTGTTTATGTTGCAAAGAGGATTATTAAAGAGCAGAGAATGGAAATACGGTGGGTTGAGGGATGACTTGGCCACTCTATCTCAGGCAGAGCGAGATCAGATGGCTCAGGTTGGCTTGCAGCATGTGGCAGAGATGCCACAGGTTTCTATAGATATAGGGCTATTGACAACCCTAGCAGAAATGTGGTATCCAGGTTCTTCTTGTTTTCGGTTATCGAAAGAGGAGATGACTCCCACACTAAAGGATGTATGGAGGATTTTGAGGATCCCCATACAAGAACGACTAATCACTCCTATGGCAAATCAAGGCCACGCGATGATGCGACTATGCGAAGATCCGAGCTTCGCCTTGGAGAAGGGCGGAGTGAACATCGAATCCCTATGACAGATGCCTGGGGCATCTAGACTGACATAGGATTTGGTTGGGGTTGTAGATGGTCTGTTGCTATGCCATCAGAGTGGATGTAGAGTACCATGGCTACTGATAGATGTGGTCTGTGACATGAGAGACCACAGATACAGGTTTGCTTGGAGGAGCTTTGTGCTATGCCGATTGTATAGGATCCTGCATGGGGTCGTATACAAGGGCGGTCGATGTCTGGTTATGACATATCTACTACAGGTTTGGTGTTGGGAGCACATCATGATGCAGAGGCCGATAGGGCTCCCACTAACAAGGATTGACGGGGAGAGGCCTCGAGATTTCTACTGGTGGCTCTAGAGAGGGTCACAATGATGGATAGATCTGCCAATGTCTTGGAGACTACTTGATGACCTTATCTTTGACCAGATCACCTAGAGGCCTTGGAGAGATCATCCAGGGTGGTTCGGGGATAGACAGGAGCTAGCTTGCATCAAGTGAGTCTTTTGGCTAAGGATTGAGAGGGGAGATGTGGAGCTCCACCGCTATGACCGATTGTTGAGGCAGTTTGATCTACAACAGGGGATCCCATCCCTCAGAGGCTATGAGTTTTCCCAAACTGTATGAGATAAAACTATAGTTAGTGAGGCTATAGATATGTAGCGCTTTTGGGGTCTAGACACAGATGATGCCCCCATTCAACCAGTGGATGGGGACGATGCAGGGGTAGCTGACGACTACGATGCCTAGTACACAGGCATCTACCCTCTTCGGATGACGAGGGCTCAGGGTTCGATTCACATAGTTGTGTGTCAGATGGGGAGGCAATGCCAGGCAACCATTGAGGCAGCATAGGGTCATGACAAGAGAGAAGAGGAGACCACAGGCTCAGTAGAGGCTATAGTAGTGGGAGAGGAGGGAGGAGAGACCCCCTTCTCCATGGAGAGAGAGACCACCATCGCCCGATAAGGGCAAGGGTGTGAACACAGGAGAGAGTAGTGAGATGGCTACTCTCTGGGTAGAGACTGTCCGTCTCTAGGCAGAGGTGCAGACTCTATAGGATGAGGCTGCATGACATCGAGAGGAGGCCACACAGCTCAGAGATGAGGTAGCATGCCTCAGAGCATAGAGCAGAGGGGCAAGCACTCAGGATCTAGCACTGGCTATTTCCCAGGTCACATTCTATCAGACACTATACCACCATATAGTGCCATAGGGGCAGAGGTTACCGCTGTCGGCCCATATTACGAAGCCTGTCGAGATGAGGTCATCAAGGACATCATCACGATCAGAGTCCAAGACTCATAGCACCACACGGACTATGATGGGGCCACCTCGTCCACCTCAAGGTGGGAGAGGAGATGAGGCTGAGAGCTCGAGGGGTTCTCAAGGCTAGCTGCTACAGATTGCACTACACAGATTGATTATAGTGCTTATTATTATTTTTGATAGGGGATTGAGTATGCCTAGGTACAAATTGTGGCATACCCATCTAGCTTTGATATGGTATACATATATTGCTGAGATATATATAGATGAGATATTTTTGATCATATGACTTGTCTTATGTATTTGTATGATGCTTTAATGTTTTGATTTGATTGATTTGATGATTCATGTAATTATGCCATTTGGAAACATTATAATTTTGATGTCATGCTGTAAGATTTTAAATGAAATAATCTGATGTAAACAAGTTGGTTGTTTGTGATGTGATAATTTGATAAAAATAAAAGGGACTTTTAACAATAATTTCAAAGGACATTATCGCTATTGTAGACCATTTCATGGAGTCGCTGCTCACTTAGTCGTCAAGCTAATCCCAGTATAGAAATATTGTTAAAAAGTAAAAGAGTGCTTAAGATACTGTCTTAAGACTTTGTTGTGAGGATGCAAGTGATGATGATGATGATGATGATTTGTTTTCAGATTTCCATGAAAATATTATGCATGAAATATTTTAAAATGATTTTTGCTAGGCATAAATTCCTAAGAGTGATAAAAGTTTTGGATAATTCCCTAGGAATTATACCATCATTGCAAAATTAAAGTTTGACATAATGACATGAAATAAAATAGGTGTTTGTTTGTTTTAAAGCATAATTGTGTAACATAATGATTTAAGTCATATGTTTTTATGATTTTAAATAAATGGAAAATAAATTTTTTACAATGGTTTGCACTAGGCATAGAATATTTAGGTATAAACTTATACCATCATCGCAAAATCCAAAGAAGAAAATAATAGATTTATTGCATGGTTGATTTGTAATTTTGGTCTTCATAAAATATGAAGACGAGGACTTGCACTAGGCATAAAATTCCAATTTTAGTTTTGGAACTATACCATCGTCACGAAAGTCAAAAGTTATATATAAATGTAACTTGATTGCATGTTTTGAAAATGATTTTGATTTTTTTTTTTTTTTGAGAATGCATGTAGTTGTCTTTATACTAAACAATATTCTGTAAAGAAGAAAATGAATTTATTCCAAACAATTTGCAAAAAATATTTCAAATTATCTTAAAGACAAAAGTTAGATTTATAAGGAATCCCATGTGCATATGTGAGTTCATTACCAATCTTGATTTATCATAATGATACACAAAATCTCTCAAATACAAATGTGTGTGCAATTGCATTGTTCATTTACCAAGTTTTGAGCAAGATAATTTGATACAAGTGATTTGAATGAACCAAATAAGTGTTCATTAACCATGATTTAGATGCATATAAGCATACCAGACTACTATGTAGGTCAGGTTATCAAGAGCTAGCTAATCCATAAGCATACATAGTTCTGTACAAAATAAGGTCGCTAATGTGACAGACATATCACCACGCTAGGAGTTACCCAAGGCCAAGTGGGTTGGGCACAAACCACCTGTTATGGGGCTTACCTCACAGTTTTTGAATAATTGAGAATTCCAGGGATTCAAGCGCATCAACCCTTCTTTTATTTTCAAGAGGTAGGGAAAGGGATGTTATTGCTTTTACTTTTGCCTTTTTTCTTTTTTTGTGCGTTTGCTTTTTTTTTTTGTATTTTTGTATTGTGACTTGATATTTGAGATAATGCTGAAATAACCTTTTTCTTTTTCTCTTTTTCTTTTGAACTTTTCTTTTCTTCCTATACTAGGGATACTTGCTCGGATTAGCTGTAGAGCAAGGTATTTTTATTTCGGGTAGGGGTGAGCTTGTCCTTTTGCCAATTCTCAAATATTCTAGACCATGTGCATGATAGGATAGCAGGGGAAACTTTTTGCTCAAGAACTATTTCTACTATGTAACATAGCATGGAAATTACAAATGTAATCATTTTATTGTGAAAAGATATGCTTGGTTTAAGTAAATAACAACATCAATTCTCTGTGCTCAAACTTTATTTAATTGAATTTTGTGTACTTTGATATAAGAGAGATTAGTAATCATGCCAGATAAAATCAAGATATTTATTTATTTATTTTTTGTGTTTGTGATAGTGGGGGATTCCAAATAAATGCTAATTTATCCAAAATAACTTGAAAATATAACTACAATACTTGAAGAAGAAATATATACAACAAATATTTGTGAAGAGTTTGATAATTTTGACTCTCTCTTTCTTCTTTATTATTATTATTTTTTTGGGTTTCAAAAGAGTCAATAATATTGCTGTTTTGACTTTTTATTTTTTTCATTTGTTTTTGTGTAAACAGTTATATATATATATGAAAATGAGACAACATGCAAAATATGTACAAATGATGAAATGACCAAATTTTATGCGTCATATCACTTAAGATGCATAATATTCATAGGTTCTTTTAAATCTTTACCATCTAAGGTAGCTAATTTGTATGCTCCTGATTCAAATTTAGTAGTGATAATATATGGTCCAAGCCAATTGGGCTCAAATTTACCTTTAAGGTCTTTAGTTGCATTAGTATTTTTATGATTTTCTTTTAAAACAAGGTCACCGACCTCAAAGGATCGATGATGAACTTTCTTGGCATATGATCTTTTAAGCTTGTTTTGGTAGGCACAAAGGTGCTCTAAAGCATTGATGCACTTTTCATATAGAAGTTCCAGCTGACTGAGTCTGCCGGCTCGATATTCATCTCCTACTTCGGTATCTGGAAGTAGTAGATCCAAAGAAGTAACTTCTAATTCAAAGGGAAAAACGGCTTCAGCGCCATAAACCAAGACAAAAGGTGAAGTTCCAATGGGTGTTCGAACACTAGTTCGATAGGCCACAAAGCTGGATATAATTGAATATGCCAGTCGCGGCCAGTTTTATTGACCATTCTTTTGAGAATTTTGATTAAGGTTTTGTTAGATGCTTACGCTTGACCATTACCCTGAGGATAATAGGGAGTGGACCAGCGATGTTGAATCTTATATTTTTGGCATAATTTTTTAACATATTTATTTTTGAAACAAGTTCCATTGTCTGAGATGAGATTTGCAAGAATTCTAAACCTACAAATGATTTGATTAAAAATAAATTTAGAGACTTGAGTTCCAGTGTAGGAAGCTAAAGGCATAGCTTCAACCCACTTCGTGAAATACTCAGTGGCGATTATGATGAATTTGTGTCCATCAGATGACATAGGATTAATTTTGCCAATAATGTCTAAGCCCCATTTTGAAAAGGGCCAAGGGGATGAAATAGCCTGCAGCTCTTGTGCAGGCGCATGGACAAGTTCAGCATGTTTCTGGCACTTGTCGCAATGGCACACACAATCATGTGCATCATTTTCCATGGTAGGCCAAAAGTAGCCTATCCTAAGGAGCTTTTTAGCAATGACACTACTATTGAAGTGTCCTCCACAAGATCCATCGTGGGCTTCACTTAAAGCTGATTTGGATTCTTCTAGATTCAAAAATCTCAATAGGATACCTTCAAAAGATCTCCTATATAAAGTATTTCCAATTATTACAAATCGACTTTCTCGTCGACGTAATAACCGACGTTGGTTTCTATTAGAATTGGCAGGGAAAGTCCCATTTTGAAGAAAATCAATTATATCTGTATAACAAGGTTCAGGAGTAGTTTCATTGATTAGAAACACATCCAAAGGTTCTAAACATGAATTATTTGAAGTGGGTTTCTAGAGTCGACGAATAATGATGGTGGCATATTCATCATCTAACTCCAAGGGCAAAAGAGATGCAGCTGCGGCGATAGCATCAGCTACACGATTGCTAGTTCACGGAATAGCTTCCAAAGTAACTTTATCAAACAAGGATAACAATTGCAAAACATTTGCTTTATATGGGCACAATTTATCATCTCTGGTCTGATAAACTTCATTAATTTGGTTTATGACAAGCTGAGAATCACCAAAAACTAGCAGATGTTTGATTTTTAACGCCAAGGCAACTTGTAATCCAAGGATTAGAGCCTCATATTTGGCAGTATTATTAGTTCAAACAAATGTTAATTTAAAGGACAAAGGTATAAGATGTTTTTATGGGGATATTAAAATAATACCCGCACTAGCCCCACTCATGCATCGAGCTCCATCAAAGAATAAGGACCATTGTTCCATATGGTCTACCTCTAATTGAAGGCATTCATTAGGAAACTCAATGATGAGGGGATGGGTAGACTCTATGGGTGCAACAGCTAATTGATCTGCTATGATTTGACCCTTAAAAGACTTCTGTCCTATGAACGTGAGTTCAAACTCGCTTAGAGAAAGAACCCACTTTGCTGTGCGACCCGATAAATAAGGTCGACTCATGAGATACCACAAGGGATCATATTTAGCAATGACATACATTTTTTGATTTAGAATATAATGACGTAATTTTTGCATAGAAAATACGACTGCTAGACATAATTTTTCTAATGCTGTATAATGGGTTTCATAATTGATGAGGGTTCGGCTAATGTAATAATTAGCACGTTCTTTCTTCTCATCATCAAGCTGAGCTAACATAGCTCCTAAAGCGAAATGAATAAAATTAAGAAAAATAGGGAAAAACCCTAATTCATTTTTATTGTTCATTTTCATTTTTTGGTTTTTGGAGCTCTACAGACAAGATGGTGGAGACAGCGCACAGATCGACAAAGGTCCGGCACGAGCTACGGGTAAGGGTCTAAACTTAGTTTAGAAGGCTTGAATTTTGAATTTCATGCTTTTTAAATTAAATTTTGATGATTTTTGAGCATCACGGCCATTTTTGGGCCATCGACGTCTTCGAGATGAAATCGTCTCTATTTCATCGAAATCGTCTCGATATCGCCGATTTCGTCCAAGGGCGAAATCGGTGAAATGGGGACAATTTCGTCGAAAAGGGGACGATTTCGACTGGCAAAATCAAAGACGAATTTGCTCAAATTTGGGACGATATCATCCAATAGTGGACGATATCATCATTTATTCAATTGAACTTGCTTTACTTGCATTATTAATGATTGTTTTATTAATGATTTTTATTGTATTGTTGTTTATGTTGCAAAGAGGATTACTAAAGAGCAAAAAATGGAAATACGACGGGTTAAGGGATGACTTGGCTGCTCTATCTCAGGAAGAGCAAGATCAGCTGGCTCAGGTTGGCTTGCAGCATGTGGCAGAGATGCCATAATTTTCTATAGATATGGGGCTATTGACAGCCCTAGCAGAGAGGTGGTATCCGGGTTCTTGTTTTCGGTTACATATAGGGGATATGACTCCCACACTAGAGGATGTATGGAGGATTTTGAGGATCCCCATACAAGGACGACTAATCACTCCCATGGCCAATCAGGGCCACATGATGATGCAACTATGTGGGGATTCGAGCTTTGCCCTGGAGAAGGGCGGAGTGAACATCGAATCTCTACGACAGATGCCTGGGGCATCTAGACTAACATAGGTTTTGGCTGGGGTTGTAGGTGGTCTGCTGCTATGCCATCAGAGTGGATGCAGAGTACCATGGCTATTGACAAATATGGTCTATGACATGAGAGACCATAGATATAGGTTTGCTTGGGGGAGCTTTGTGCTATGCCGACTGTATAGGATCCTGCATGGGGTCGTATACAAGGGCGGCCGATGTCTGGTTATGACATCTCTACTACAGGTTTGGTGCTGGGAGCACATCATGATGCGAAGACCGGTAGGGATCCCACTGATAGGGATTGACAGGGAGAGGCCCTGAGCTTTCTATTGGTGGCTTCAGAGAGGGTCACAACGATGGATAGATCTACCAATGTCCCAGAGACTACTTGACGACCTTGTCTTTGACCAAATCACCTAGAGGCCTTGGAGAGATCATCCAGGGTGGGCCAGGGATGGACAAGAGCTAGCTCATGTCAGGTGAGTCTGTTGGGTAAGGATGGAGAGGGGAGAGGTGGAGCTCTACCACTATGACCAAGTGTTGAGGTAGTTCGGTCTACAACAAGAGATCCCATCCCTCAAAGACTACAAGTTTTCTTGAACTATCTGGGATAACACTACAGTTAGCGAGGCTCCAAATATGTAGTGCTTCTAGGGTCCAGACATAGATGATGCCCCCATTCAGCTAGTGGATGGGGACGACACAGGGGTAGCTGACGGCTATGATGTTTGGTACATAGGCATCCACCCTCCTTGGATGATGAGGACTCAAGGTCTGATTCACACAGTTATGTGTTGGATGGGGAGGCAACACTAGGCGGCCATTGAGACAACACAGGGTCACGGTGGGAGAGAGTAGAGGATACCACAGGCTCAGTAGAGGCCACAACAGCGAGAAAGGAGGGAGGAGAGACCCCCTTCTCCATGGAGAGAGAGACCACCATCGCCCGATAAGGGTAAGGGTGGAGAGGGGAGATGTGGAGCTCCACCGCTATGACCGAGTGTTGAGGCAGTTCGGTCTATAGCAGGGGATCCCATCCCTCAGAGACTATGAGTTTTCTCGGACTGTCCAAGATAACACTACAGTTAGCGAGGCTCCAGATATGCAGCACTTTTGGGGTCTAGACATAGATGATGCCCCCATTCAGCCAGTGGATGGGGACGACGCAGAGGTAGCTGATGGTTATGATGCTTGGTATAAAGGCATCCGCCCTCCTCGGATGACGAGGGCTCAGGGTCTGATTCACATAGTTGTGTGTCGGATAGGGAGGCGATGCCAGGTGGCCATTGAGGCGACACAGGGTCATGACGAGAGAGAGCAGAGGATACCACAGGCTCAGTAGAGGCTGTGGCAATGGGAGAGGAGGGAGGAGAGACCCCCTTCTCCATGGAGAGAGAGACCACCATCGCCCGATAAGGGCAAGGGTGTGGACACAGGAGAGAGTAGTGAGATGGCTACTCTCCAAGCGAAGACTATGTGTCTCCAGGCAGAGGTGCAGACTCTACAGGATGAGGCTGCACGACATCGAGAGGAGGCCACACAACTCAGAGATGAGGTAGCATGACTTAGAGCATGGAGCGGAGGGGCGAGCACTCAGGATCTAGCATGGGCTATTGCCCAAGTCACATTCTATCAGACATTATACCACCATATGGTTCCAGAGGGGTAGAGGTTACCGCTGTCGACCCATATTGCAAAGCCTGTCAAGATGAGGTCATCGAGGACATCATCACGATCAGAGTCCAGGACTCATAGCACCACATAAACTATGATGGGGCCACCTCATCCACCTCAGGGTGGGGGAGGAGATGAGGCTGAGAGCTCGAGGGGTTCTTGAGGCTAGCTGCTATAGATTGCACTACATAGATTGATTATAGTGCTTATTATTATTTTTGATAGGGGATTGAGTATGCCTAGGTACAGATTGTGGCATACCAATTTAGCTTTGATATGGTGTACATATACTATTGAGATATATATAGGTGAGATATTTTTGATCATATGACTTGTCTTATGTATTTGTATGATGCTTTAATGTTTTGATTTGATTGATTTTATGATTCATGTAATTATGCCATTTGGAAACATTATAATTTTGATGTCATGCTATAAGATTTTAAATGAAATAATCTGATGTAAACAATTTGGTTGTTTATGATGTGATAATTTGATAAAAATAAAAGGGACTTTTAACAATAATTTCAAAGGACATTTTCGCTATTATAGATCATTTCATAGAGTCGCTGCTCACTCGGTCGTCAAGCTAATCCCAGTATAGAAATATTGTTAAAAAGTAAAAGAGTGCTTAAGATACTGTCTTAAGACTTTGTTGTGAGGATGCAAGTGATGATGATGATGATTTTTTTTCAGATTTCCATGAAAATATTATGCATGGAATATTTTAAAATGACTTTTGCTAGGCATAAATTCCTAAGTGTGATAAATTTTTTGGATAATTCCCTAGGAATTATACCATCATTGCAAAATTGAAGTTTGACATAATGACATGAAATAGAATAGGTGTTTGTTTGTTTTAAAGCATAATTGTGTAACATAATGATTTAAGTCATATGTTTTTATGATTTTAAATAAATAGAAAATAAAATTGTTACAATGGTTTGCGCTAGGCATAGAATATTTAGGTATAAACTTATACCATCATCGCGAAAAGAAGAAAATAATAGTTTTATTGCATGGTTGATTTGTAATTTTGGCCTTCATAAAATATGAAGATGAGGACTTGCACTAGGCATAGAATTCCAATTTTAGTTTTGGAACTATACCATCGTCACGAAAGTCAAAAGTTATATATAAATGTAACTTGATTGTATGTTGTGAAAATGATTTTGATTTTTGATAATGCATATAGTTGTCTTTAAACTAAACAACTGTTCTTCAAAGAAGAAAATGAATCTATTCCAAACAATTTGCAAAAATATTTCAAAGTATCTTAAAGACAAAAGCTAGATTTATAATGAATCCCATGTGCGTATGTGAGTTCATTACCAATCTTGATTTATCATAATGATACACAAAATCTCTCAAATACAAATGTGTGTGCAATTGCATTGTTCATTTACCAAGTTTTGAGCAAGATAATTTGATACAAGTGATTTGAATGAACCAAATAAGTGTTCATTAACCATGATTTAGATGCATATAAGCATACCACACTACTATGTAGGTCGGGTTATCAAGAGCTAGCTAATCCATAAGCAAACATAGGTTTGTACAAAAGAAGGTCACTAATGTGACAGACATATCACCACGCTAGGAGTTACCCAAGGCCAAGTGGGTTGGGCACAAACCACCTGTTATGGGGCTTACCTCATAGTTTTCAAATAATTGAGAATTCTAGGGATTCAAGCTCATCAACCCTTCTTTTCTTTTCAAGGGGTAGGGAAAGGGATGTTATTGCTTTTGCTTTTGCTTATTTTTTTTTTGTATTGTGACTTGATATTTGAGATAATGATGAAATAACTTGATTCTTTTTCTCTTTTTCTTGAACTTTTCTTTTCTTCCTATACTAGGGATACTTGCTCGGATTAGCTATAGAGCAAGGGATTTTTATTTCGGGTAGGGGTGAGCTTGTCCTTTTGCCAATTCTCAAAGATTCTATACCATGTGCATGATAGGATAGCAGGGGAAACTTTTTCGCTCAAGAACCATTTCTACTATGTAACATAGCATGGAAATTACAAATGTAATCATTTTATTATGAAAAGATATGCTTGGTTTAAGTAAATAACAACATCAATTCTCTGTGCTCAAACTTTATTTAATTGAATTTTGTGTACTTTGATATAAGAGAGATTAGTAATCATGCCAGATAAAATCAAGATATTTATTTATTTATTTTCGTGTTTGTGATAGTGGGGGATTCCAAATAAATGCTAATTTATCCAAAATAACTTGAAAATATAACTGCAATACTTGAAGAAGAAATATATACAACAAATATTTGTGAAGAGTTTGATAATTTTGACTCTCTCTTTCTTCTTTATTATTTTGTTTTTTTTTGGGTTTCAAAAGAGTCAATAATATTGTTGTTTTGACTTTTTATTTTTTTCATTTGTTTTTGTGTAAACAGTTATATATATATATATATTTGAAAATGAGACAACATGGAAAATATGTACAAAGGATGAAATGACCAAATTTTATGTGTAATATGCTTAAGATGCATAATATTCATAGGTTCTTTTAAATCTTTACCATCTAAGGTAGCTAATTTGTATGCTCCTGATTAAAATTTAGCAGTGATAATATATGGTCCAAGCTAGTTGGGCTCAAATTTATCTTTAAGGTCTTTATTTGCATTAGTATTTTTTTGATTTTCTTTTAAATCAAGGTCGTCAACCTCAAAGGATCGATGATGAACTTTCTTGGCATATGATCTTTTAAGCTTGTTTTGGTAGGCATGAAGGTGCTCTAAAGCATTGATGCGCTTTTCATCTAGAAGTTCTAGCTGACTGAGTCTGCCAGCTCAATATTCATCTCCTACTTTGGTATCTTGAAGTAGTAGAGCCAAAGAAGGAACTTCTAATTCAAAGGGAAAAACGGCTTCAGCACCATAAACCAAGACAAAAGGTGAAGTTCCAGTGGGAGTTCGAACACTAGTTCGATAGGCCCACAAAGCTGGATATAATTGAATATGCCAGTCGTGGCCAGTTTTATTGACCAATATTTTGAGAATTTTGATTAAGGTTTTGTTAGATGCTTCTGCTTGACCATTACCCTAAGGATAATAGGGAGTGGACCAGCGATGTTGAATCTTATATTTTTGGCATAATTTTTTAACATCTTTATTTTTGAAACAAGTTCCATTGTCTAAGATGAGATTTGCAAGAATTTCAAACCTACAAATGATTTGATTAAAAATAAATTTAGAGACTTGAGTTCCAGTGTAGGAAGCTAAAGGCATAGCTTCAACCCACTTCGTGAAATACTCAGTGGCGGTTATGATGAATTTGTGTCCATCAAATGACATAGGATTAATTTTGCCAATAATGTCTAAGCCCCATTTTGAAAAGGGCCAAGGAGATGAAATAGCTTGCAACTCTTGTGTAGGCGCATGGACAAGGTTAGCATGTTTCTGGCACTTGTCACAATGGCGCACATAATCATGTGCATATTTTTCCATGGTAGGCCAAAAGTAGCCTATCTTAAGGAGATTTTTAGCAATGACACTACTACTGAAGTGTCCTCCACAAAATCCATCATGGGATTCACTTAAAGTTGATTTGGATTATTCTAGATTCAAACATCTCAATAGGATACCTTCAAAAGATCTCCTATATAAAGTATTGCCAATTATTACAAATCGACTTGCTCGTCGACGTAATAACCAACGATTTCTATTAGAATTGGTAAGGAAAGTCCCATTTTGAAGAAAATCAATTATATCCATATACCAAGGTTCATGAGTAGTTTCATTGATTAGAAACACATCCAAAGGTTCTAAACATGACTTATTTGAAGTGGGTTTCTAGAGTCAACAAATAATGATGGTGGCATATTCGTCATCTAACTCCAAGGGTAGAAGAGATGCAGCTGCGACCATAGCATCAATTGCACGATTGCTAGTTCACATAATAGCTTCCAAAGTAACTTTATCAAACAAGGATAACAATTGCAAAACATATGCTTTATATGAGCACAATTTATCATCTCTGGTCTGATAAACTTCATTAATTTGGTTTATGACAAGCTAAGAATCATCCAAAACTAGCAAATGTTTGATTTTTAACGCCAAGGCAGCTCGTAATCCAAGGATTAGAGCCTCATATTTGGCAGTATTATTAGTGCAAGCAAATTTTAATTTAAAGGACAAAGGTATAATATGTTTTTGCATGGATATTAAAATAATACCCGCACCAGCCCCACTCATGCATCAGGATCCTTCAAAGTATAAGGACCATTGTTCAATATGGTCTGCCTCTAATTGAAGGCATTCATCAGGAAACTCAATGATGAGGGGATGGATAGACTCTAAGGGTGCAGCAGCTAATTTATCTGCTATGATTTGACCCTTAACAGACTTTTGTCCTATGAACGTGAGTTTAAAATCTCTTAGAGTAAGAACCCACTTTGCTGTGCGACCCGATAAATAAGGTCGACTCATGAGATACCGCAAGGGATCATATTTAGCAATGACATACATTTTTTGAATGATCATATAATGACATAATTTTTGCGTTGAAAATACGACTGCTAGACATAATTTTTCTAATGCTGTATAACGGGTTTCATAACTAATGAGGGTTCAACTAATGTAATAATTAGCACATTCTTTCTTCTCATCATCAAGCTGAGCTAACATAGCTCATAAAGCGAAATGAATAAAATTAAGAAAAATATGGAAAAACCCTAATTCATTTTTACTATTCATTTTCATTTTCTGGTTTCTGGAGCTCTGTAGACAAGATGGTCAAGACAGCGTACAGATCGACAAAGGTCCGGCGCGGGCTATGGGTAAGGGTCTAAACTTAGTTTAGAAGGCTTGAATTTTGAATTTCATGCTTTTTAGATTAAATTTTGATGATTTTTGAGCATCACGACCATTTTTGGGCCGTCGACATCATCAAGATGAAATTGTCTTGATTTCGTCGAAATCATCTCGATATCGTCGATTTCGTCCAGGGGCAAAATCAGCGAAATGGGGACGATTTCGTCGAAAAGGGGATGATTTCGACTGGTGAAATCGAAGATGAATTTGCTCAAATTTGGAACGATATCATCCAATAGTGGACGATATCATCATTTATTAAATTGAACTTGCTTTACTTGCATTATTAATGATTGTTTTATTAATGATTTTTGTTGTTTTGTTGTTTATGTTGCAGAGAGGATTACTAAAGAGCAGAGAATGGAAATACATTGAGTTGAGGGATGACTTGGCCGCTCTATCTTAGGCAGAGTGATATTAGCTAGCTCAGGTTGGCTTGCAGCATGTGGCAGAGATTCCATAGGTTTCTACAGATATGGAGCTATTGACAGCCCTAGCAGAGAGGTGGTATCCGGGTTCTTCCTGTTTTAGGTTACCGACAAGGGAGATGACTCCCACACTAGAGGATGTATGGAGGATTTTGAGGATCTCCATACAAGGACGACTAATCACTCCTATGGCTAATCAGGGCCACGCGATGATGCGAATATGCAAGGATCTGAGCTTTGCCCTGGAGAAGGGCGAAGTGAACATCGAATCTCTATGGCAAATGCCTAGGGCATCTAGACTGACATAGGTTTTGGCTAGGGTTGTAGGTGGTTTGCTGCTATGCCATCAGAGTGGATGCAAAATACCATGGCTACTGATATATGTGGTCTATGACATGAGAGACCACAGATACAGGTTTGCTTGGGGGAGCTTTGTGCTATGTCGACTGTATAGGATCCTGCATGGGGTCGTATACAAGGGCGGTCAATGTCTGGTTATGACATCTTTACTATAGGTTTGGTGCTGGGAGCACATCGCGATGCAGAGGCCGATAGGGCTCCCACTGATAGGGATTGATGGGGAGAGGCCTTGAGCTTTCTACTAGTGGCTCCGAAGAGGGTCACAACGACGGATAGATCTGCCAATGTCTCGGAGACTACTTGATGACCTTGTCTTTGACCAGATCACCTGGAGGCCTTGGAGAGATCATCCAGGGTGGGTCGAGGACATATAGGAGCTGGCTCATGTTAGACGAGTCTGTTGGCTAAGGATGGAGAGGGGAGAGGTGGAGCTCCATTGCTATGACCAAGTGTTGAGGCAGTTCGGTCTATAGTAGGGGATCCCATCCCTCAGAGACTATGAGTTTTCTTAGACTATCTGGGATAACACTAAAGTTAGCGGGGCTCCAGATATGCAGTGCTTTTGGGGTTTGGACACAAATGATGCCCCAATTTAGCCAATGGATGGGGACAACGTAGGGGTAGCTGATGGCTATGATGCCTATTACACAGGCATCTACCCTCCTCGAATGACGAGGGCTCAGGGTCTGATTCACATAGTTGTGTGTCGAATGGGGAGGCGACACCAGGTGGCCATTGAGGCGGCATAGGGTCATGATAGGAGAGAGAAGAGAAGACCATAGGCTCAGTAGAGGCCACGACAGCGGGAGAGGAGGGAGGAGAGACCCCCTTATTTATGGAGAGAGAGACCATAATCACTCGATAAGGGCAAGGGTGGAGAGGGGAGAGGTGGAGCTCCATCACTATGACCGAGTGTTGAGGCAGTTCGGTCTACAGTAGGGGATCCCATCCCTCAGAGACGACGAGTTTTCCTAAACTGTCTGAGATAACACTATAGTTAGCGAGGCTCTAGATATGTAGTGCTTCTGGGGTATGAACATAGATGATGCCCCCATTCAGCCAGTGGATGGGGATGACATAGGGGTAGTTGATGGCTACGATGCCTGGTACACAGGAATTCGCCCTCATCAGATGACGAGGGCTCAGGGTCCAATTCACATAGTTGTGCATCGAATGGGAAGGTGGTGCTAGGTGACCATTGAGGCAGCATAGGGTCATGGTGGGAGAGAGCAAAGGAGACCACAGGCTTAGCAGAGGCCATGACATCAAGAGAGGAGGGAGGAGAGACCCCCTTCTCCATGGAGAGAGACCACCATCACCCGATAAGGGAAAGGGTGTGGACATAAGAGAGATTAGTGAGATGGCTACTCTTCGGGCAGAGATTGTATGTCTCCAGGTAGAGGTGCAGACTCTACAGGATGAGGTTGCACGACATCGATAGGAGGCCACACAACTCAGAGATGAGGTAGCATGCCTCAGAGCATGGAGTGGAGCGGTGAGCACTCAGGATCTAGCATGGGCTATTGCCCAGGTCACATTCTTTCAGACATTATACCACCATATGGTGCCAGAGGTGCAGAGGTTACCGCTGTCGACCCATATTACAGAGCTTGTCAGGATGAGGTCATCGAGGACATCATCACGATCAGAGTCCAGGACTCATAGCACCACACGGACTATGATGGGGCCACCTCGTCCACCTCAGGGCAAGGGAGGAGATGAAGCTGAGAGCTTGAGGGGTTTTCAAGGCTAGCTACTATATATTGCACTACATAGATTGATTATAGTGCTTATTATTATTTTTGATAGGGGATTGAGTATGCCTAGGTACAGATTGTGGAATACCAATCTAGCTTTGTTATGGTGTACATATATTATTGAGATATATATAGGTGAGATATTTTTGATCATATGACTTGTCTTATGTATTTGTATGATGCTTTAATGTTTTGATTTGATTGATTTGATGATTCATGTAATTATGTCATTTGGAAACATTATAATTTTGATGTCATGCTGTAAGATTTTAAATGAAATAATCTGATGTAAATAAGTTGGTTGTTTGTGATGTGATAATTTGATAAAAATAAAAGGGACTTTTAACAATAATTTCAAAGGACATTGTCGCTATTATAGACCATTTCATGGAGTTGCCGCTCACTTGGTCGTCAAGCTAATCCCAGTATAGAAATATTGTTAAAAAGTAAAAGAGTGCTTAAGATACTGTCTTAAGACTTTGTTGTGAAGATGCAAGTGATGATGATGATGATGATGATGATTTGTTTTTAGATTTCCATGAAAATATTATGCATGAAATATTTTAAAATGACTTTTGCTAGGCATAAATTCCTAAGTGTGATAAATTTTTTGGATAATTCCCTAGGAATTATACCATCATTGCAAAATTGAAGTTTGACATAATGACATGAAATAGAATAGGTGTTTGTTTGTTTTAAAGCATAATTGTGTAACATAATGATTTAAGTCATATGTTTTTATGATTTTAAATAAATGGAAAATAAAATTTCTACAATGGTTTGTGCTAGGTATAGAATATTTAGGTATAAACTTATACCATCATCGCAAAAAGAAGAAAATAATAGTTTTATTGCATGGTTGATTTGTAATTTTGGTCTTCATAAAATATGAAGACGAGGACTTGCACTAGGCATAAAATTCCAATTTTAGTTTTGGAACTATACCATCGTCGTGAAAGTCAAAAGTTATATATAAATGTAACTTGATTGTATGTTGTGAAAATGATTTTGATTTTTGATAATGCATATAGTTGTCTTTATATTAAACAACTGTTCTTTAAAGAAGAAAATGAATCTATTCCAAACAATTTGCAAAAATATTTCAAAGTATCTTAAAGACAAAAGTTAGATTTATAAGGAATCCCATGTACGTATGTTAGTTCATTAGAAATATTGATTTATCATAATGATACACAAAATATCTCAAATACAAATGTGTGTGCAATTGCATTGTTCATTTACCAAGTTTTGAGAAAGATAATTTGATACAAGTGATTTGAATGAACCAAATAAGTGTTCATTAACCATGATTTAGATGCATATAAGCATGCCAGACTACTATGTAGGTCGGGTTATCAAGAGCTAGCTAATCCATAAGCAGACATAGGTCTGTACAAAAGAAGGTCGCTAATGTGATAGACATATCACCATGCTAGGAGTTACCCAAGGCCAAGTGGGTTGGGCACAAACCAACTGTTATGGGGCTTACCTCACAGTTTTCGAATAGTTGAGAATTCCAAGGATTCAAGCTCATCAACCCTTCTTTTATTTTCAAGGGGTAGGGAAAGGGATGTTATTGCTTTTGCTTTTGCTTTTTTTTTTTTTGTATTGTGACTTGATATTTGAGATAATGTTGAAATAACTTGATTCTTTTTCTCTTTTTCTTGAACTTTTCTTTTCTTCCTATACTAGGGATACTTGCTCGGATTAGCTGTAGAGCAAGGGATTTTTATTATGGGTAGGGGTGAGCTTGTCCTTTTGCCAATTCTCAAAGATTCTATACCATGTGCATGATAGGATAGCAGGGGAAACTTTTCGCTCAAGAACCATTTCTACTATGTAACATAGCATGGAAATTACAAATGTAATCATTTTATTGTGAAAAGATATGCTTGGTTTAAGTAAATAACAACATCAATTCTCTGTGCTCAAACTTTATTTAATTGAATTTTGTGTACTTTGATATAAGAGAGATTAGTAATCATGCCAATAAATCAAGATATTTATTTATTTATTTTTGTGTTTGTGATAGTGGGGGATTCCAAATAAATGCTAATTTATCCAAAATAACTTGAAAATATAACTGCAATACTTGAAGAAGAAATATATACAACAAATATTTGTGAAGAGTTTGATAATTTTGACTCTCTTTCTTCTTTATTATTTTATTTTTTTTGGGGTTTCAAAAGAGTCAATAATATTGTTGTTTTGACTTTTTATTTTTTTCATTTGTTTTTGTGTAAACAGTTATATATATATATTTTTTTTTGAAAATGAGACAACATGCAAAATATGTACAAAGGATGAAATGACCAAATTTTATGTGTAATATCGCTTAAGATGCATAATATTCATAGGTTCTTTTAAATGTTTACCATCTAAGGTAGCTAATTTGTATGCTCCTGATTCAAATTTAGCAGTGATAATATATGGTCCAAGCCAGTTGGGCTCAAATTTATCTTTAAAGTCTTTAGTTGCATTAGTATTTTTTTGATTTTCTTTTAAAACAAGGTCACCGACCTCAAAGGATCGATGATGAACTTTCTTGGCATATGATCTTTTAAGCTTGTTTTGGTAGGCACGAAGGTGCTCTAAAGCATTGATACACTTTTCATCTAGAAGTTCTAGCTGACTGAGTCTGCCAGCTCGATATTCATCTCCTACTTTGGTATCTTGAAGTAGTAGAGCCAAAGAAGGAACTTCTAATTCAAAGGGAAAAATGGCTTCATCGCCATAAATCAAGACAAAAGGTGAAGTTCGAGTGGGAGTTCGAACACTAGTTTGATAGGCCCACAAAGCTGGATATAATTGAATATGCCAGTCGTGGCTAGTTTTATTGACCAATATTTTGAGAATTTTGATTAAGGTTTTGTTAGATGCTTCTGCTTGACCATTACCCTGAGGATAATAGGGAGTGGACCAGCGATGTTGAATCTTATATTTTTGGCATAATTTTTTAACATCTTTATTTTTGAAACAAGTTCCATTGTCTGAGATGAGATTTGCAAGAATTTCAAACCTACAAATGATTTGATTAAAAATAAATTTAGAGACTTGAGTTCCAGTGCAGGGAAGCTAAAGGCATAGCTTCAACCCACTTCGTGAAATACTCAGTGGCAGTTATGATGAATTTGTGTCCATCAGATGACATAGGATTAATTTTGCCAATAATGTCTAAGCCCCATTTTGAAAAGGGCCAAGGAGATGAAATAGCCTGCAGCTCTTGTGTAGGTGCATGGAAAAGGTCAGCATGTTTCTGGCACTTGTCACAATGGCGCACATAATCATGTGCATATTTTTCCATGGTAGGCCAAAAGTAGCCTATCTTAAGGAGATTTTTAGCAATGACACTACTACTGAAGTGTCCTCCATAAAATCCATCATGGGCTTCACTTAAAGCTGATTTGGATTCTTCTAGATTCAAACATCTCAATAGGATACCTTCAAAAGATCTCCTATATAAAGTATTGCCAATTATTACAAATCGACTTGCTCGTCGACGTAATAATCGACGATTTCTATTAGAATTGGTAGGGAAAGTCGCATTTTGAAGAAAATCAATTATATCTGTATACCAAGGTTCAGGAGTAGTTTCATTGATTAGAAACACATCCAAATGTTCTAATCATGACTTATTTGAAGTGGGTTTCTAGAGTCAACGAATAATGATGGTGGCATATTCGTCATCTAACTCCAAGGGCAGAAGAGATGCAGCTACGGCCATAGCATCAATTGCATGATTGCTAGTTTGCGAAATAGCTTCCAAAGTAACTTTATCAAACAAGGATAACAATTGCAAAACATATGCTTTATATGAGCGCAATTTATCATCTCTGGTCTGATAAACTTCATTAATTTGGTTTATGACAAGCTAAGAATCACCCAAAACTAGCAGATGTTTGATTTTTAACGCCAAGGCAGCTCGTAATCCAAGGATTAGAGCCTCATATTTGGCAGTATTATTAGTGCAAGAAAATGTTAATTTAAAGGACAAAGGTATAAGATGTTTTTGCACGTATATTAAAATAATACCCACACCAGCCCCACTCATGCATCGGGCTCCTTCAAAGTATAAGGACCATTTTTCAATATGGTCTGCCTCTAATTGAAGGCATTCATCAAGAAACTCAATCATGAGGGGATGGGTAGACTCTAAGGGTGTAGCAGCTAATTTATCTACTATGATTTGACCCTTAACAGACTTTTTTCCTATGAACGTGAGTTTAAAATCGCTTAGAGCAAGAACCCACTTTGTTGTGGGACCCGATAAATAAGGTCGACTCATGAGATACTGCAAGGGATCATATTTAGCAATGACATACATTTTTTGAATGATCATATAATGACGTAATTTCTACGTAGAAAATACGACTGCTAGACATAATTTTTCTAATGCTATATAACGGGTTTCATAACTGATGAGGGTTCGACTAATGTAATAATTAGCACGTTATTTCTTCTCATCATCAAGCTGAGCTAACATAGCTCCTAAAGCGAAATGAATAAAATTAAGAAAAATATGGAAAAACCCTAATTCATTTTTACTATTCATTTTCATTTTTTGGTTTCTGGAGCTCTGTAGACAAGATGGTCGAGACAACGTACAGATTGACAGAGGTCCGACGCGGGCTATGGATAAGGGTCTAAACTTAGTTTAGAAGGCTTGAATTTTGAATTTCATGCTTTTTAGATTAAATTTTGATGATTTTTGAGCATCGTGACCATTTTTGGGCCGTCGACATCATCGAGATGAAATCGTCTCGATTTCGTCAAAATCATCTCGATATCGTCGATTTCGTCCAGGGGCGAAATCAACGAAATGGAGACGATTTTGTTGAAAAGGAGATGATTTCGGCTGGTGAAATCGAAGATGAATTTGCTCAAATTTGGGACGATATCGTCCAATAGTGGACGATATCGTCATTTATTAAATTGAACTTGCTTTACTTGCATTATTAATGATTGTTTTATTAATGATTTTTATTGTTTTGTTGTTTATGTTGCAGAGAGGATTACTAAAGAGCAGAGAATGGAAATACGGTGAGTTGAGGGATGACTTGGCCACTCTATCTTAGGTAGAGCAATATTAGCTAGCTCAGGTTGGCTTGCAGCATGTGGCAGAGATGCCATAGGTTTCTACAGATATGGAGCTATTGACAACCCTAGCAGAGAGGTGGTATCCGAGTTCTTCCTATTTTTGGTTACTGACAGGGGAGATGACTCCCACACTGGAGGATGTATGGAGGATTTTGAGAATCCCCATACAAGGATGAATAATCACTCCTACGGTTAATCAAGGCCATGCGATGATGCGACTATGCGGGGATCCAAGCTTCACCCTGGAGAAGGGCAGAGTGAACATCGAATCTCTATGGCAGATGCCTAGGGCATCTAGACTGACATATGTTTTGGTTGGGGTTGTAGGTGGTCTGCTGCTATGCCATCAGAGTGGATGCAAAATACCATGGCTACTGATATATGTGGTCTATGACATGAGAGACCACAGATAAAGGTTTGCTTGGGGGAGCTTTGTGCTATGCCGACTGTATAGGATCCTACATGGGGTCTTATACAAGGGCAGTCGATGTCTGGTTATGACATCTCTACTGCAGGTTTGGTGCTGGAAGCACATCACGATGCAGAGGCCGATAGGGCTCCCACTGATAGGGATTGACGGGGAGAGGCCCTGAGATTTCTACTGGTGGCTCCGAAGAGGGTCACAATGGCGGATAGATCTACAAATGTCTCAAAGACTACTTGACGACCTTGTCTTTGACCTGATCACCTGGAGGCCTTGGATAGATCATCCAAGGTGGGCCGAGGATAGATAGGAGTTGGCTCATGTTAGACGAGTCTGTTGGCTAAGGATGGAGAGGGGAGAGGTGGAGCTCCATCGCTATGACCAAGTGTTGAGGCAGTTCGATCTACAGTAGGGGATCCCATCCCTCAGAGACTATGAGTTTTCTTAGAATATCCGGGATAACACTACAGTTAGCGGGGCTCCAGATATGCAATGCTTTTGGGGTCTGGACACAGATGATGCCCCCATTCAGCCAGTGGATGGGGACAATGCAGTGGTAGCTGATGGCTATGATGCTTGGTCCACAAGCATTTGCCCTCCTCGGATGACGAGGGCTCAGTGTCTGATTCACATAGTTGTGCATTGAATTGGGAGGCGGCACCAGGTGGCCATTGAGGCAATACAGGGTCACGATGGGAGAGAGAAGAGGAGACCACAGGCTCAACAGAGGCCACAGTAGCAGGAGAGGAGGGAGGAGAGACCCCCTTCTCCATGGAGAGAGATACCATAATCACCCGATAAGGGCAAGGGTGGAGAGGGGAGAGGTGGAGCTCCATCACTATGACCGAGTGTTGAGGCAGTTCGGTCTACAGCAGGGGATGCCATCCCTCAAAGATGATGAGTTTTCTTGAACTATCTGAGATAACACTATAGTTAGCGAGGCTCCAGATATGCAGCACTTCTGGGGTCTGAACACAGATGATGCCCCCATTTAGCCAGTGGATGGGGATGACGTAGGGGTAGTTGACGGCTACGATGCCTAGTACATAGGAATTCACCCTCCTCAGATGACGAGGGCTTAGGGTCCAATTCACATAGTTGTGCATCGAATGGGAAGGCAGTGCTAGGCGGCCATTGAGGCAACACAGGGTCATTGCAGGAGAGAACAGAGGAGACCACAGGCTTAGCAGAGACCATGACAATGAGAGAGGATGGAGGAGAGACCCCCTTCTCCATGGAGAGAGAGACCACCATCGCCCGATAAGGACAAGGGTGTGGACATAAGAGAGAGTAGTGAGATGGCTACTCTTCAGGCAGAGATTGTATGTCTCCAGGCAGAGGTGCAGACTCTATAGGATGAGGTTGCACGACATCGAGAGGAGGCCACACGGCTCAGAGATGAGGTAGCATGCCTCAGAGCATGGAGCGGAGGGGCGAGCACTCAGGATCTAGCATGGGCTATTGCCCAGGTCACATTCTATCAGACATTATACCACCATATGGTGCCAGAGGGGCAGAGGTTATCACTGTCGACCCATATTACAGAGCTTGTCAGGATGAGGTCATCAAGGACATCATCACGATCAGAGTCCAGGACTCATAGCACCACACGGACTATGATGGGGCCACCTCGTCCACCTTAGGGCAAGGGAGGAGATGAAGCTGAGATCTTGAGGGGTTCTCGAGGCTAGCTGCTATAGATTGCACTACATAGATTGATTATAGTGCTTATTATTATTTTTGATAGGGGATTGAGTATGCCTAGGTACAGATTGTGGCATACCAATCTAGCTTTGTTATGGTGTATATATATTATTGAGATATATATAGGTGAGATATTTTTGATCATATGACTTGTCTTATGTATTTGTATGATGCTTTAATGTTTTGATTTGATTGATTTGATGATTCATGTAATTATGCCATTTGGAAACATTATAATTTTGATGTCATGCTGTAAGATTTTAAATGAAATAATTTGATGTAAACAAGTTGGTTGTTTGTGATGTGATAATTTGATAAAAATAAAAAGTACTTTTAACAATAATTTCAAAGGACATTGTCACTATTATAGATCATTTCATGGAGTCGCCGCTCACTTGGTCGTCAAGCTAATCCCAGTATAGAAATATTATTAAAAAGTAAAAGAGTGCTTAAGATACTGTCTTAAGACTTTGTTGTGAGGATGCAAGTGATGATGATGATGATGATGATGATGATTTGTTTTTAGATTTCCATGAAAATATTATGCATGAAATATTTTAAAATGACTTTTGCTAGGCATAAATTCCTAAGTGTGATAAATTTTTTGGATAATTCCCTAGGAATTATACCATCATTGCAAAATTGAAGTTTGACATAATGACATGAAATAGAATAGGTGTTTTTTTGTTTTAAAGCATAATTGTGTAACATAATGATTTAAGTCATATGTTTTTATGATTTTAAATAAATGGAAAATAAAATTGTTACAATGGTTTGCGCTAGGCATAGAATATTTAGGTATAAACTTATACCATCATCGCGAAAAGAAGAAAATAATAGTTTTATTGCATGGTTGATTTGTCATTTTGGTCTTCATAAAATATGAAGACGAGGACTTGCACTAGGCATAAAATTCCAATTTTAGTTTTGGAACTATACCATCGTCACGAAAGTCAAAAGTTATATATAAATGTAACTTGATTGTATGTTGTGAAAATGATTTTGATTTTTGATAATGCATATAGTTGTCTTTATATTAAACAACTGTTCTTCAAAGAAGAAAATGAATCTATTCCAAACAATTTGCAAAAATATTTCAAAGTATCTTAAAGACAAAAGTTATATTTATAAGGAATCCCATGTACGTATGTTAGTTCATTACCAATATTGATTTATCATAATGATACACAAAATATCTCAAATACAAATGTGTGTGCAATTGCATTGTTCATTTACCAAGTTTTGAGCAAGATAATTTGATACAAGTGATTTGAATGAACCAAATAAGTGTTCATTAACCATGATTTAGATGCATATAAGCATACTAGACTACTATGTAGGTCGGGTTATCAAGAGCTAGCTAATCCATAAGCAGACATAGGTCTGTACAAAAGAAGGTCGCTAATGTGACAGACATATCACCACGCTAGGAGTTACCCAAGGCCAAGTGGGTTGGGCACAAACCAACTGTTATGGGGCTTACCTCACAGTTTTCGAATAGTTGAGAATTCCAAGGATTCAAGCTCATCAACCCTTCTTTTCTTTTCAAGGGGTAGGGAAAGGGATTTTATTGCTTTTGCTTTTGCTTTTTTTTTCTTTTTCTTTGCTTTTGCTTTTTTTTTTTTTGTATTGTGACTTGATATTTGAGATAATGTTGAAATAACTTGATTCTTTTTCTCTTTTTCTTGAACTTTTCTTTTCTTCCTATACTAGGGATACTTGCTCGGATTAGTTGTAGAGCAAGGGATTTTTATTCCGGGTAGGGGTGAGCTTGTCCTTTTGCCAATTCTCAAAGATTCTAGACCATGTGCATGATAGGATAGCAGGGGAAAATTTTCGCTCAAGAACCATTTCTACTATGTAACATAGCATGGAAATTACAAATGTAATCATTTTATTATGAAAAGATATGCTTGGTTTAAGTAAATAACAACATCAATTCTCTGTGCTCAAACTTTATTTAATTGAATTTTGTGTACTTTGATATAAGAGAGATTAGTAATCATGCCAGATAAAATCAAGATATTTATTTATTTATTTTTTTATTTTTGTGTTTGTGATAGTGGGGGATTCTAAATAAATGCTAATTTATCCAAAATAACTTGAAAATATAACTGCAATACTTGAAGAAGAAATATATACAACAAATATTTGTGAAGAGTTTGATAATTTTGACTCTCTCTTTCTTCTTTATTATTTTATTTTTTTTTGGGTTTCAAAAGAGTCAATAATATTGCTGTTTTGACTTTTTATTTTTTTCATTTGTTTTTGTGTAAATAGTTATATATATATATATATATATTTTTTTTTTTAAAATGAGACAACATGGAAAATATGTACAAATGATGAAATGACCAAATTTTATGCGTAATATCGCTTAAGATGCATAATATTCATAGGTTCTTTTAAATGTTTACCATCTAAGGTAGCTAATTTGTATGCTCCTGATTCAAATTTAGCAGTGATAATATATGGTACAAGCTAGTTGGGCTCAAATTTCCCTTTAAGGTCTTTAGTTGCATTAGTATTTTTTTTATTTTCTTTTAAAACAAGGTCGTCGACCTCAAAGGATCTATGACGAACTTTCTTGGCATATGATCTTCTAAGCTTGTTTTGGTAGGCACGAAGGTGCTCTAAAGCATTAATGCACTTTTCATCTAGAATTTCTAGCTGACTGAGTCTGCCATCTCGATATTCATCTCCTACTTCGGTATCTTGAAGTAGTAGAGCCAAAGAAGGAACTTCTAATTCAAAGGGAAAAACGGCTTCATCACCATAAACCAAGACAAAAGGTGAAGTTCTAGTGGGAGTTCGAACACTAGTTCGATAGGCCAGTCGCAACCAGTTTTATTGACCAATCTTTTGAGAATTTTGATTAAGGTTTTGTTAGATGCTTCTGCTTGACTATTACCCTGAGGATAATAGGGAGTGGACCAGCGATGTTGAATCTTATATTTTTGGCATAATTTTTTAACATCTTTATTTTTGAAACAAGTTCCATTGTCTGAGATGAGATTTGTAGGAATTCCGAACCTACAAATGATTTGATTAAAAATAAATTTAGATACTTGAGTTCCGATGCAGGAAGCTAAAGGCATAGCTTCAACCCACTTCGTGAAATACTCGGTGGCGGTTATGATGAATTTGTGTCCATCAGATGACACAGGATTAATTTTGCCAATAATGTCTAAGCCCCATTTTGAAAAGGGCCAAGGAGATGAAATAGCTTGCAGTTCTTATGCAGGTGCATGGACAAGGTCAGCATGTTTCTGGCACTTGTCGCAATGGCGCACATAATCATGTGCATCCTTTTCCATGGTAGGCCAAAAGTAGCCTATCCTAAGGAGATTTTTAGCAATGACACTACTACTGAAGTGTAGATCTATTTTTAAAATTAGGTGGTGTGGGTGAAATGCCCAATTCTTGAAATTCTTTTAAAGTTAAGTTGGATAATTTGTCTTGATGAGTGGTGGCCTCAAGTTGGTCTATAGTTGGTAGAGAACCATCAAAATAAAATCCATTGTGTTACAACTCTTCAACGGAGACATCATGGAAAATATCTCCTTCCAACTCCTCATCGGATTTAGCAATCAATTCAGGGTAAGCTATGGATAGCATATTACATGTAAATGGCTGATTCGTTGGACACAAAGAATCTTGTTTATCTAGATAATCTTGATAACATATGAGTTGATTATCATATTCAAAAGGGAAGGGTTGACCATTACTAGGAAATAGGCCCACACCACATCGGGCGGGCCATGGTTCTACCTCGATAGGTTCTTTCATGCCATTTTGGAAATGTCCCAAGCCTTTCCCTTTATATCCCATTTTAAGCATTATGGGTTTAGCTTTAATATATTCATTAGTAAAATAACATCGTGCATATCCCTCATGATGAGTTTTGATATTCTTGGGTATTCTTCCCCAATCATATCCTTTATAAATAAAATCACAACTCCCGACTTGGTAAGTACTTCCCATAGGTTGTGGGAGGCCCAAAGTACGAGGAGATGGTGGCAAGTTATTTAAAATAATTGAATCTTGCATAAAAACATTTGTTTTTTCTGATATTAATATTGTGGATAAATCTGATAAAAGTTCATCAGAAAGAGCATAAGATGTAGAAGGATCATTCCCTATATCTTTAGATGTTGAAGGTATGATAGATGTTGAAAATGTGGAGGTGTCAATAAATTGGTCTATAGGTTTTGAAATTACAGGGATAGAACATGAAGGATTGGTTGTGGATTGAAGACCTTTTTGAGGTTTTAGTGTGGTTTGTTCAGAATATGGTTGAGTTAAATGTATAGGTGTAGTTTATGGAGTAGATGATGTTATGTGTGTGTTTTTCACACATTTAGATGAAAGAATTAGGATGTGTGGATGACAGGGCGGGGCAAAATTGCACTCCAACAAGTTCTGCCAAAGCACACATATCAAAGGGTCTAGGGTCACCATGGATAGTGACCAACTAATTTTTAAATTCAAATTTAACACATTAGTGTAAAGTGGAGGGAACCGCTCGCATCGCATTGATCCAAGGGCGACCCAAAAGTATATTGTATGATGCAGGGCAATGTACAATAAACACGATTGTATCTAGGGTTCGAGGACCAACTTGCAAGGGTATAGTAATGACTCCACACGTTTCTTGTGTCTCATCATTGAAAGCTTTGATAATCATGTCAATTTTCTTCATTTCATCACTTCTAAAGCCAAACCATTGGTAGAAGTCAAAAGTGCAAATTTTTAGAGATGAACCATTATCAATCAGGACTCTTTTAACATCTACATCTCCAATTAGAGCAGTAATATATAAGGGATTATCCTTATGTAAACTGTGTTGTGGGATATCTTTATCTTGGAAGTCAATGCAATCGACTTCTCGAGTGATGATAGTATTGGACATGGCTTCAGGTTGAATATTTTGAGGTACCATCATTTGGCTTAATGTAAGCATTAACTCATCCCTATGGGTGGGAGAAGATCTTAACAAATCCAACAGGGAAATTCTGGCTGTAGTGTTGGATAATTGTTCATTAATATTGTAAGGAGGCTTAAGTTGAACATTAGACATATGATTCTCTTTATTGGGATTTTTCAAAACAAATGGAGCTGATCCATCATTCTGAGTTTGATCTTGTTGAGAGTTTTGAGCCTATTGTCTGGTAACGGCTTCGATGGTACCTACAATGTTATATTGAAGATGTTGAACTGGTCTCGGTTGAGCGTTTATGGCTTGTTCATTAGGAAGGAATTGATTAGAAGAGGGTCGAGTAGTAACTCTTCTAGGAAATGGTTCTTTTGGAACCATAGCATCTATGATAGGTTGAATAGGATCTGATTCATTTTCAAAGCTATTTGATTGGTTTGAGGTGATGTCTACTTCACTTTCAGTATCTGATTCTACATCACTACGATCGAGAGTTTGAAAATTATGTAGGAGCCTGGTCGTGACCAAGGATAAAGTTGTGTCAAATATTTGAGGATCCTGAATAGGTAATTGTCCGCTAATAGTCCCTACATATCGGGTAGGAGGGGGAACATTATGATGTTCGATTTGATTGGCCACTTCTTTACCATGGTTTGGTAAAGGATGCTAAAATATATCCAATGATTGATTAGCATTCTAATTTTGATTTTGGGGAATGGTATTTTGAGCGTTATTAGGAGCATTTTGTTTAGGTTGGAAAGCTTACACCTCCATTTCATTATTATCAATCAAGTCTTGTATTTTATGTTTCAATCTTTTGCAAGAATTTGTAGCATGTCCAGGTCCTCTATGAAATTCACAGTGTAGATCGGCTCTGTATCCGGGTATAGTTGGTGTAGCACCCTAAAATTGGTGCAGTAAAACCTTAATAATTACAATTACTCTAGTAAATATTCAAATTCAAATTTCAACCTCCAAAATTGCTCCCAAATCGCCGTTTAACCCGTTTCCTCCTTTCTCACACCATTTTTAGAGTTTGTTTTGTCCGTTTGACGATATCGTCTCCGATAAGACGATATCGCCTCAGATCGGACGATTTCATCTTGCGTAGGATGTCCAGACGATCTCATCCCAAACTAATTTGTGCTTAGTTGGACTCTATTCCAATGACATCTCTAATCTGGGCAGAAGCGTGTCTACGCCATTAGAGACCTCCCCCATTGGAGATCTCCCAAATTGGGATAATCTCCAACCTCCCAACCTCTATCCTAAGCCTATTTAATCCTAGGCCCTCCCCTTAGCATCCCCCTGGCTAAAATTCCCTATAACTCGAATTCTACACGCACTAGACCATCTTAAATCACTGTTTGCATTTGTATTTTTCCAAGTTTGTTTGCAGGAACTTCATTTTTTTCAGCCGAAGCAAGCTCAATTCATCTCAGACGATCTCGTACAATCTCGAACGATCTTGACCCAATTCAAGACAATTTCGACTGCAGTCCACATTGGGGGAAATCAGTGCCCAGAGTTTGTGTTTTCTCCACTCTTTTCCGCTGCATTATTCTACATTTAGTTAGTTCTATGGTTATTCTTTATTATCCTGCATCTTGGAGTTCACCCATGTAGCTTTAATGCATAATAAAAGCATAAATTGTCATAGGTCGTTATAATGCATTCATGTATTAGTTTGATATTATCATTTTAATGTTCTTACTGCCATTTTACATCATTACCCTCTGTTATCATAGTTACATTCTCTATTTTTTGCATCTGTTTCTCTGTTTGCAGGTCTCTGACGAATTCGTCAGATCTCAGATGATCCTGTCAGATAGGATATGATCCTATCAAATTCCAGATGATCTTGACTACTTCAAAAATTAGAATCTCCATCAGACATCCGAATCAGGTATGGCTCTGTAATTTAGCTTTTTCTCTCTGTTTTCTATCTAATTTTGTTCTCTATATGCATTTAGTCTGCACTTTCATAATAGAACAACTTAGTTTCATTTGGCAAAACCTAGGACTTGGATGATTAAAGATAAAACTGAACACATTAAACACATTCCCAACCTAGGCATGGAAATTGCCATTCAAACTATTCCTGGTGAACCCACCATCCGTTGAAAAATCACCATAATACACCTCCCCCGAGAGGCGGGACCTTCGTAATGCCTCTCAGTCTGAGGTACTGTGCCATCCTTTTCCCATCCTACTTCTAGGCATGGATCCTATAGCCTGAGGGTAGGGATGCAAAAAATTTGGAGCGATACATTTTGGTGAACCCGACGTGAATGCATTTAAAACCTTTTGAAAAAAAAACAAAAAAAAAACAAAAAATAAAACAACCAAAATATAAGATGCATTTCAAATCATTTAAAACTAATAAGTTGCATATCATGTTTAGATGGTAGCTCCTAAGAGAATATTAGCAGTTACTATAAATGTTGAAAACCAATTGGCAGCCATAGAAATCAATTATGTGCTTAGCGTGCCTGAAACAGATAGAAATCAACTTTTGTGGGACGAACTTGATAGAAGACTAAGTGTCATTTCATCTAGGTCAACAAAACTTAAACAAATCAAGAGGCTTATCTTGGATAGAATTCTGGATACTCATCAACTCATCTTTTATCATGAAATTCAGAGATCCTGCCATAGATGGTTAGCTTATAGGAGAGCTCTGGTGTCTTCAGAATTGTTCACATTCGAGGAATACCTCAAGAACGCAGCCATTATACACCAGTTCCTAGGTCATGTAGAAGACCAATAGGTTGTTCTTATGGATAGGGAAATATGGAATAGAGTTCCTCGAGCTATGTTATATCGAGAGTATTGCCATGAGCTTTACTTCTATCAACCAGAATCTGAGACATATAATATCACTATAGCTCTTTTCATTAAATTTTTGAAAGAAAATTTTCAATTTGAAGAACACTTCATGACTCCTGAAGAACTCGAGCCCATTAATGATATTTATAAATTGTTTATAGAAAACTAGATCATTACTTTTAGTATTAGTTCTTGCATTTATTGTGTTGTTTGTTATCTTTACAATATTATTACAAAAACAAGAAAAACTAAAAAAACATAACAAAAACCAAAACTTTTCATTTTAAATATTGTAGGAGGTATATAATTAATATGCACCTCTTAATATTGTTGCATATATATATATTTGCTGAAATCTAAATTAAGCAATGCCTAAACTTAGGAATGGTAAACAAACTGAAGGAGAAGAAGAAGATTGGTTAGAAGATAAAACTAGAAACCCAAATGTTCTTCCTGAAGATCCAATTCCGGAAGGAGAAACTCTAGATCAACTAGAAGATGACTTAGGTGGAGACAATGAACAAAAATAAATGTTAAAGAGGATGGATCCTCATCCCCTAGAGTAGCTCTAGATGGAACTATTGCTTTTGACAACTTCGATCATTTCTAGAAATTTTTCAACAATAACATTGGCGCTCTTAATATGGCAGTTCGTATTGATAAAGGGCAAATTAGTGACACTCAAGCAACCATGGAACATATGTTTGATGTGCACACTAATCCCTTGTCTTTCATTGATCAAGAAAGTGATAAGGTCGGACCATCCAATAGAGATATGGTCACTATGATTCGGAACATGCCAAAACAATAGGTTACCCAAACTCCTAAGGAACCTGTTATTGAGCCTAAAATCATTCCCACACAAAAGAAAACTTCCTTCACTGCTTTACTTCACCAAACTATTGATCAATATGCTTCAAGTAAACAAAAACCTAAAATGAAACCAAACACCAATTTTCAACAATCTGGAATACAGCATAATACAACTTCAAAATTCCTTCATAACACCTTTCCTACCAACAATTTACACAATAGAAACATAGCATCTAATCTTCATGTCCCTCCATCATATGCTCACAAATCCCATATCAATGCCCTACCAAACCAATATGGTGGGCAAACTAGTAATCTGGAAGCCATGGTGAAACAATTAGCTTCATGTATGGACCAGATAGATCCTTACCGTCCCTCGTAAAATTATCGAGAGATATGTAGTCAACCTTTGGATCCCATAGTTGTAGCACAACCGTACCCTAAGCATTTTCCCATGCCCATCCTGCCTATATATAAAGGAACCAAAGATCCCATAGAGCATCTTCGCATGTTTAGGATAGCATGTCATGATATATCACATGATGACTTGCTATTACTAAAAATGTTCCCAAAAAGTTTAGGTGGAATGGCATTAGAGTGGTACTATCAATTGCCCACTCATTCTTTGAGAAACTTTGAAGAAACAGTTGAATATTTTGTCCATCAATTTAGTGCCTACATCGAGAGGCATGTAACCATTAAATATTTATACAATTTAAAACAAGACAAGGATGAATGTTTTGCCAATTTCTTAGCTAGATGGAGGCAGTTGACAGGAAAACTGCACTTTGTGCTACCTTATAGGGAAATGTTGGACATTTTTATTAATAATTTACAAGAACAAATATCTTATGAGTTATCAACTGCCACCTTAACTACCTTCGATCAAGCTATAGACTTAGCTCGAAGAGTAGAAGATGCCCTCATTAGGAGAGGCCAACTTAGGAAGAAGGATGATGAGAAAACATCCAGAAATTAGTATAAAAACAAACAAGTTGTAGGTGACGGAGTCACTGACAGCAAAAATGTTGCTAATATCAATGCAACGAAAACAACAAAAAAATTTATATTGAAATCGTTTGATAAGCCTCCTTGAGAATTTACTAGATTGAATCAACCCTTATCAACTATTTTACCTCAATTACTCGAAAGAGGTTTGATCCAATTACCAGCTATCCGAGAACTTGATCCAACTATACCCGGATACAAAGCTAACTTACACTGTGATTTCCATAGAGGGCCTGGACACTCTACCAACACTTGTAAAAGGTTGAAACATAAAATACAGGATCTGATTGATAATAATGAAATGGAGGTGCAAGCCTTCCAACCTAAACAAAATGCTCCTAATAATCCTCAAAAGAAAATTCCCCAAAATCAAAATCAAAATGCTAATCAATCATTAGACATATTTCAACACCCTTTACCAAGACATGGTAAAGAGGTGGCCAATAAAATCGAACATCATAATGTTCCTCCTCCTACCCGATATGTAGGAACTATTAGCGGACATTTACCTAATCATGATTTACAAAAATTTGACACAACTTTATCCATGGTCACAACCAGGCCCCTACATAATATTCAAACTCCAGATCCTAGTGATATAGAATCAGATATTGAAAGTGAAATAGACATCACTTCAAACCAATCGAATAATTCTAAAAATGAATCAGATCCTATTCAACCCATCATAGATGCTATGGTTCCAGAAGAACCATTTCCTAGAAGAGTTACTACTCGACCCTCTTCTAATCAATTCCTCCCAAATGAACAAGCCATAAACGCTCAACCGAGACCAGTTCAGCGTCTTCAATATAACATTGTAGGTACCATTGGAGTCGTTACTCGACAACAAGCTCAAAATTCTCAATAAGAACCAAACCAGAATGATGGATCAGCTCCATTTGTTTTGAAAAATCCCAATAAAGGGAATCATGCTTCCAATGTTCAACTTAAACCCCCTTACAATATTAATGAGCAATTATCCAATACTACAGCCAGAATTTCCCTTTTGGATTTATTAATATCTTCTCCTACCCATAGGGATGATTTGATGCTTACATTAAGCCAAATGATGGTACCTCAAAATATTCAACTTGAAGCCATGGCCAATACTATCATCACTCGAGAAGTTGATTGTATTGACTTTCGAGATAAAGATATCCCACAACACAATTTACATAAGGATAATCCCTTATATATTACTCGCTCTAATTGGAGATGTAGTCGTTAAACGAGTCCCGATTGATAATGGTTCATCTCTAAACATTTGCACTTTTGACTTCTACCAACGATTTGGCTTTAGAAGTGATGAAATGAAGAAAACTGACATGATTATCAAAGTTTTCAATGATGAAACATAAGAAACGTGTGGAGTTATTACCATCCCATTTCAAGTTGGTCCTCAAACTCTAGATACCACCATGTTTATTGTATATTGCCCTACATCGTACAGTATACTCTTGGGTCATCCTTGGATCAATGCAATGTGGGCTGTCCCATCAACTTTACACCAATGTGTTAAATTTGAATTTAAAAATTAGTTGGTCACTATCCACGGTGATCCTAGACCCTTTGATATGTGTGCTTTGGCAGAACCTATTGGAGTGCAATTTTGCCCTGCTCTGTCATCCACACATCCTAATTCTTATTTTTCATCTAAAACGCGTGAAACACACACCCATAGCTTCACCTATTTCCCCTCCATTCATTTCATCCTCATATATAGATCAACAATCTTCTAAACAAACCACTCTAGAACCTCAAAAAGATCTTCAATCCATGACCAATCCTTCATGTTCCATCCCCATAATTTCAAAACCTATAGACCCATCTATTAACACTTCCACATCTAAAGATATAGGGAATGATCCTTCTACATCTTATGCTCTTTCTGATGAACTTTTACCAGATTTATCCACAATCTTAATATAAAAAAAACAAATGCTTTCATGTAAGATTCAATTCTTTTAAATAACTTGCCGCCATCTCCTCGTACTTTGGGCCTCCCACAACCTATGGGAAGTACTTACCAAGTCGGGAGTTGTGCCTTCATTTATAAAGGATATGACTAGGGAAGAATCCATCGGAATATCAAAACTCATCATGAGGGATATGCTCGATGTTATTTTACCAATGAATATATTAAATCTAAAACCATAATGCTTAAAATGGGATATAAAGGGAAAGGCTTGGGACCTTTCCAAAATGGCATGAAAGAACCTTTCGAGATAGAACCATGGCCTGCCCGCTGTGGTGTGGTCCTATTTCCTAGTAAGGGTCAACCCTTTCCTTTTGAAGATGATGATCAACTCATATGTTATCAATATTATTTGGATAGGCATGATGATTTGCCTCTAAAAAATTAGCCATTTACATGTAACATGCTATCCATAGCTTACCCTAAAATGATTGCTGACTTCGATGAGGATTTGGAAGGAGATATCTTCCACGATGTCTCCGTTGAAGAGATGTTACACAATGGATTTCATTTTGATGGTTCTATACCAACTATAGCCCAACTTGAGACCACTAATACTCAAGATGAATTATTCAACTTAACCTTAAAATAATTACAAGAATTGGGCGTTTCACCCACCCCACCTAATTTTGAAAGAGATCTACACATGGATGTAGAAAACGTTATTAAAATTAATATTGGAACTAAGGATAGTCCTCACATAATCAATATTGGATCAGAATTAAGTCAAGAAAAACAAGAGCAATACATTGCATTCCTTAAAGAATATGAAGATGTCTTCACTTGGACATATGAAGATATGCCAGGTCTAGACCCTTCTGTAGTCATGCATCACCTAGTGGTCCATCCGGATGCTAAACCTGTTAAACAAAAAATTAGAAAAATGCATCCCAAAGTGGCTTTGCTAGTCAAAGGGGAGTTAGAAAAACTCCTAAATGTTGTTTTTATACAAGCTATTGATTATGCTGAATGGATCTCAAATGTAGTTCTAGTTACCAAGAAAGAAGCCACCAAAGTTAGGGTTTGCATAGATTTTAGAGATATTAACGCTGCATGCCCTAAAGATGATTTTCCTCTTCCAAACATGGATCAAATCATTGAATTTACTGCCGGGAGTGGAATGATGTCCTTAATGGATGGATTCTCTGGTTATAATCAGATCAGGATAGCTCTCGAAGATCAGGCTAAAATAGCCTTTATTACCCCCTAGGGTACCTTTTGTTGGAAAGCGATGCCATTTGACTTAAAGAACGCAGGTGCAACCTATCAACGAGCTGTGACTTATATTTTTCATGATATGATGCATGATATCCTACATGATTATGTAGATGATATTATAGATCACTCTATTAATGAAGATAATCACTTAGATGATTTGAGAAATTTTTTTAATTGATTACGAGAATATCTTATTTGATTAAATCCAGCCAAATGCATATTCGGAGTTAAGTTCGATAAACTATTAGGGGGTTTAGTTTCTTTACATGGTATCAAAATCGACCCTCTCAAGATTACGGCTATCACTGATATGCCCGCACCTACTAATATATCTGAGTTACAAAGTTTACAAGGTAAGATTCAAGCCATCCATTGCTTCATCGATAAGCTGGTAGAAAAAACCGGTCCCTTTCTTAAACTTCTTAAGAAGGATGTCCCTTTTAATTGGGACAATGAATGTAAAGAAGCTTTTGAACTTCTCAAACAATACCTCCTTAACCCACCTGTGATTTCATCGCCTAGACCTGATCGCCCATTTCTCCTGTATATTTTAGCTTCAGATTCTACCTTAGGAGCTATGTTAGCTCAGCTTGATGATGCAAAGAGAGAACGTGCTAATTATTATATTAGTCGAACCTTCATCAGTTATGAAACCCGCTACACAACATTAGAAAAACTATGTCTAGCAGTCGTGTTTGCTATGCAAAAATTGTGCCATTATATGCTTAATCAGAAAACTTATGTCATTGCTAAATATGATCCCTTGAGGTATCTCATGAGTCGACCTTATTTATCGGGTTGCATAGCCAAGTGGGTTCTTGCTCTAAGCAAGTTTGACCTCATGTTCATAGGACAGAAGTCTGTTAAGGGTCAAATCATAGCATATCAATTAGCTGCTGCACCCTTAGAGTCTACCCATCCCCTCATCATTGAGTTTCCTGATGAATGCCTTCAATTAGAGGCAGACCATATTGAACAATGGTCCTTATACTTTGATGGAGCTCGATGCATGAGTGGGGCTGGTGCGGGTATTATTTTAATATCCCCGCAAAAACATCTTATTCCTCTGTCCTTAAAATTGACATTTGCTTGCACCAACAATACTGCTGAATATGAAGCTCTAATCCTTGGATTACGGTTGCCTTGGTGCTAAAAATTAAACATCTATTAGTTTTTGGTGATTCTCAACTTGTTATAAACCAAATTAATGAAGTTTATCAGACCAGAGATGATAAACTGTGCCCATATAAAGTCTATGTTTTACAATTAATGTCTCTCTTTGATCAAGTTACCTTGGAAGCTATTCCTCAAACTTGCAACTGTCAGCTAATGCTATGGCTGCAGCTACATCTCTCCTGCCCTTGTAGTTAGATGACGAATATGCCACTCTCATTATTCGTCGACTCTAGGAACCCGCTTCAAATAATTCATGCTTAGAACCTTTGGATGTGTTTCTAATCAATGAAACTACTCCTGAACCTTGGTATATGGATATATTTGATTTTCTCCAAAATGGTACTTTCCCTATCAATTCTAATAGAAGCCAGTGTTGGTTATTACGTAGATGAGCAAGTCGATTTGTAATAATTGGCAATACTTTATATCGAAGATCTTTTGAAGGTATCCTATTAAGATGTTTGAATTTAGAAGAATCCCAATCAGCCTTGAGTGAAGCCCACGATGGATCTTATGGAGGACACTTCAGTGGTAGTGTCATTGCTAAAAAGCTCCTTAGGATAGGATACTTTTGGCCTACCATGGAGAATGACGCACATGATTATGTGCACCATTGAGACAAGTGCCAGAAACATGTTGATCTTGTCCATGCGCCTGCACAAGAACTGTAGGCTATTTCATCTCCTTGGCCCTTTTCAAAATGGGGCTTAGACATTATTGGCAAAATCAATCTTGTGTCATTTGATGGACACAAATTCATCATAACCGCCACCGAGTATTTCACGAAGTGGGTTGAAGCTATGCCTTTAGCTTCCTGCACTGGCACACAAGTCTCTAAATTTATTTTTAATCAAATCATTTGTAGGTTTGAAATTTTTGCAAATCTCATCTCTGATAATGGAACTTGTTTCAAAAATAAAGATGTTAAAAAATTATGCCAAAAATATAAGATTCAACATCGCTGGTCCACTCCCTATTATCCTCAGGGTAATGGTCAAGCAGAAGCATCTAACAAAACCTTAATCAAAATTCTCAAAATATTGGTAAATAAATTTGGTCGCGACTGGCACATTCAGTTATATCCAGCCTTGTGGGCCTATCAACCTAGTGTTCGAACTCCCACTGGAACTTCACCTTTTGTTTTGGTTTATGGTGCTGAAGTCGTTTTTCCCTTTGAATTAGATGTTCCTTCTTTGGCTCTACTACTTCAAGATACCGAAGTAGGAGATGAATATCGAGCTGGCAGACTCAGTCCACTGGAACTCCTAGATGAAAAACGCATCAATGCTTTAGAGCATCTCCATGCCTACCAAAACAAGCTTAAAAGATCATATGCTAAAAGTTCGTCATCGATCCTTTGAGTTCGACGACCTTGTTTTAAAAGAAAATAAAAAAAATACTAATGCCACTAAGGACCTTAAAGGTAAATTTGAGCCCAACCGGCTTGGACCATACATTATCACTGCTAAATTTGAATCGGGAGCATACAAATTATCTACCTTAGATGGTAAAGAACTTAAAGAACCCATGAACATTTTGCATCTTAAACGTTACTATGTATAAATTTGGTCATTTCATCCTTGTATATATTTGTTTAAAATACTTCAAAATCACTATCTTGCATTTCTTTCAATTTATAAATTCAAAAAAACCAAAAACATTCATAATCATCAAAATATTAAAAACTACTTGTATTTATTTATGGCACTTGTTAATTCTTTCAAAAACAAAAAAATAATAATAAAAATAAAAAACACCAATATTCTTGACTCTTTTGAAACCAAAACAACATAAAGAAGAAAGAGAGAGTCAACATTCTCAAAACTTCTCAAAAAGTATTTATATATTTCTTCTTACAAATGTTGCAATTATATATTTCAAATTATTTTGGATAAATTAGCATTTATTTGGAATCCCTCACTTTCACAAACACAAAATAAATATCTTGATTTTTATCTGACATGATTACTAATCTATCTTATATCAAAATCCACCAAATTCAATTAAATAAAGTTTGAGCATAGAGAATTGATCTTGTTATTTACTTAAACCAAGCATATCTTTTCACAATAAAATGATTACATTTGTAATTTCCATGCTATGTTACACAGTAGAAGTGGTTCTTGAGCGAAAAGTTTCCCTTGCTATCCTATCATGCACATGGTCTAGAATCTTTGAGAATTGATAAAAGGACAAGCTCACCCCTACCCAGAATAAAAATCCCTTGCTCTACAGCTAATCCGAGCAAGTATCCCTAGCATAAAAAAAAAAAGCAAAGTTCAAGAAAAAGAGAAAAAAAAAATATTATTTTATATCATTACAGCATTATCAAGCAAAAATACAAAAGAAAGCAAAAGCAAAAGCAATAAAATCCCTTTCCCTACCCTTTGAAAATAAAAGAAGGGTTGATGAGCTTGAATCCCTAGAATTCTCAATTATTCGAAAACTATGAGGTAAGCCCCATAACAGGTGGTTTGTGCCCAACCTGCTTGGCATTGGGTAACTCCTAGCATGGTGATATGTCCGTCACATTAGCGACCTTATTTTGTACAGACCTATTTCTGCTTATGGATTAGCTAGCTCTTGATAATCCGACTTACATAGTAGTCTAGTATGGTTATATGCATCTACATCATGGTTAATGAACACTTATTTGGTTCATTCAAATCACTTGTATCATATTATCTTGCTCAACACTGGTAAATGAACAAAGAAATTGCACACACATTTGTATTTGAGAGATTTTGTGTATCATTATGATAAATCAAGATTGGAAACGAACTCACATATGCACATGGGATTCCTTATAAATCTAACTTTTGTCTTTAACATACTTTGAAATATTTTTTGCAAATTGTCTAGAATAATTCATTTTCTTCTTTAAAGTACAGTTGTTTAGTATAAAGACAACTACATACATAATAGAAAAAATCAAAATTTCTTTCAAAACCATACAATCAAAACACACACATATATATATTGTCGACTTTCGCGATGATGGTATAAGTCTATACCTACATATTCTATGCCTAGCGCAAACCATTGTACCAATTTTTATTCCCCATTTATTTGAAAATCATGAAAACCATATGACTTAAATCATTCTGTTATACAATTATGTTTTTTGACAAAAAACATGCACATTATCACTATTTCATGTCATTATGTCAACCTTTAATTTTGTAATGATGGTATAATTCCTAGGGAATTATCTAAAAATTTTATCACACTTAGAAATTTATGCCTAGCAAAAATCATTTTAACATTATTTCATGCATACTATTTTTATGAAACTCTGAAAACAAACCATCATCATCATCACCAAAGTCTTAAGACAGTCTCTTAAGCACTCTTTTACTTTTTAACAATATTTCTATACTGGGATTAGCTTGACGACCGAGTGAGCGACGACTCCATGAAATGGTCTATAATAGCGACAATGTCCTTTGAAATTATTGTTAAAAGTCCCTTTTATTTTTTTATCAAATCATCACATCACAAACAACCAATTTGTTCTATCAAATTATTTCATTTAAAATTTTCAAGCATGACATTTCAACCATAATATTTCCAAATGACATAATTACATGAATCATCAAATCAATCAATCAAAACATTAAAAGCATCATAAAAATACATAAGACACAAGTCATATGATCAAAAATATCTCATCTATATCTGTATCAACCATAATATACATCATATCAAAACCAAATCGATATGCCACAATCTATACCTCGGCATACTCAATCCTCTATCAAAAATAGTAAATACTATATATCAATCTGTGCAGTGCAATCTATAGTAGCTAGCCTCAAGAGCCCCTCGAGCTCTCAGCCTCATTTCCTCCCCCACCCTGAGGTGGACGAGGTGGCCCCATCGTAGTATGTGTGGTACTGCGAGTCCTAGTTGTCGATCGAGATGAAGTCCTCAACGACCCAATCTTGATCAGGTCAGCAATGCCGACTGGTAGCTGTACCCTCTGACCCTCTGGCACCATCTGGAAGTAGATACCCTGGTAGAACATGGTTTGAACAATCGACTGTGCCAACTCTTGAGTGCTCACTCCTCCACCCTATGCTTTGAGGCATGCAATCTCATCTCTGAGCTGTGTCACCTTAGCTCAATGGTGTGCAGCCTCATCCTGCAATGTCTGCACCTGTGCCTGGAGATGGACTATCTTCGCTCGGAGAGTCGCTATCTCACTGCTTTCCCTAGTGTCAACATCCTTTCCTTATCGAGTGATGGTGGCCTATCTCTCTATGGAGAAGGGGGTCTCTCCTCCCTCCTCTCCCACTACCGTGACCTCTGCTATGCCTGTGGTCTCCTTTGCTCTCTCTTGTCGTGACCCTGGGCCACCTTAATGGCTGCCTAGTGCCACCTCCCCATTCGATGCACAATTGCATGAATTAGACCCTGAGCCCTTGTCATTCGAGGAGGGCGGATGCCTATGTACTAGGCATCATAGCCGTCAGCTACCCTAGTGTCATCCCCATCCACTGGTTGAATGGGGGCATCATCTATGTCCTAACTCTAGAATCATTGCATATCTGGAGCCCCGCTAATTGTAGTGTTATCTCAGACAGTCCAAGAAAACTCGTAGTCTCTTAGAGATGGAATCCCCTACTGTAGACCGAACTGTCTCAAAACTCGATCGTACAGATGGAGCTCCACCTCTCCCCTTTCCATCCTCAACCAGTAAACTCGCCTGATGCGAGCCAGCTCCTATTCATCCTCGGCCCACCCTGGATGGTCCCTCCAAGGCCTCCAGGTGATCTGGTCAGAGACAAGGTCATCAAGTAGTCTCCGGGACATCGATAGATCTATCCGCCATTGTGACCCTCTCCGGAGCCACCAGTAGAAATCTCGGGGCCTCTCCTCATCAATCCTTGTCAGTGAGAGCCCTACAGGCCTCTACACAGCAATGTGCTCCCAGCACCAAACCTGTAGTAGCGATGTCATAACCAGACATCAACCGCCCTTGTACACGACCCCATGCAAGATCCTATACAATCGACATAGAATAAAGTTGTCCCAAGCAAACCTATAGTCGTGGTCTCTCATGTCATAGATCACATCTGCTAGCACCCATGGTACCCTGCATCCACTCTGGTGGCACAGCATAAGTCCACCTACCACCCCATCCAAAACCCGTGTGAGTCTCGATGCCCCAGGAATCTGACATAGCGACTCGATGTTCACTTCGCCCTTCTCTAGGGCAAAGCTCGGATTGCCACACAGTCACATCATCGTGTGGCCCTGATTGGCCACGGGAGTGATCAGTTGTCCTTGTATGGGGATCCTCAAAATCCTCCATACATCCTCTAGTGTGGGAGTCATCTCCCCTGTCGGTAACCGAAAATAAGAAGAACCCGGATACCACCTCTTTGCCAGGGCTATCAGTAGCCCCATGTCTATAGAAACTTGTGGCATATCTGCCACATGTTGTAAGCCAACCTGTGCCAGCTGATCTCGCTCTTCCTGAGATAGAGCGGCCAAGTCATCTCTCAACGTGCTGTATTTCCATTCTCTGCTCTTCAGTAATCCTCTCTGCAACATAAAAACAACAACACAATAAAAATCATTAATAAAAACTCAGTAATTAATAATGCAAGTAAAATTAGTTCAATTTTATATAAATGATGATATCGTCCACTATTGGACGATATCATCCCAAATTTGAGAAAAATCATCTCCGATTTCCCAAACCAAAATCGTCCTTTATTTGACGAAATCGTCCCCCTTTCGTCGATTTTGCCCTTAAACAAAATCGACGAACTTGAGACGATTTCGTCGAAATCGGGACGATTTTGTCCCGACAACGTCGACGGCCCAAAAACGGTTGCGATGCTCAAAAATTGCTCAAAATTCACCTAAAAAGCATGTAAATTCAATTCAAAGCATTCTAAACAAAGTTTAGACTCTTACCCGTAGCCCACGCCAGACCTCTGTCGATCTGTGCGTTGTCTCGACCATTTTTGTCTCCAAAGCTCTAAAAACTAGAAAAATGAACAGTAACAATGAATTAGGGTTTTACCCTATTTTTCTTAATTTTATTCAAGGTATCCATAGAACTTTCAAATGTGTCAACGAGAGCTCTAGCCAAATATTCCCATGAGCAGATACTTTTTTACTAAAGCGAGTGGTACCATAATAACACCCTCCCTTCAAGAGATAAGAACAAGAGTCTGATCATGACATATGATGTATGATACTATGGAGGGTTTCTAGATCAATAATATATTCAAGGTGCTCCTGAGTAGTTCCTTCAGTGCCATCATATCTTGCCAAGGTCCTCAGGGCACTTTTAGGAATCTCATGCTAACATTGGAGGTTGAGTGGACAAATATCATCCCATCGGAGATAGAAATACTGAGCCATTATGGTGTTGGCCTTTAGAAATATTGGTCCCTTATTTGGAGTTAGAGTCACCAAATGAGCATACTTTCTTCGTCGATGAGGTCAATAATGCTCATTATATCTTGAATCCTTCGGGATGTTCAGATCTTTTAAAGCTTTAGAAGAGGCAATTGATCTTTAGATTTTGATTTTTTTGCTTAGAGGAAGTGATTTGACTAGATTTGGGTAAATAAAAGTATCACCAGACTTTGATTTTCTTAAACAATGGAGACTTATTAAGTCCCTAGCAGAGTTGCCAAAAACTGTTGGTCGAAGATCCGACACCCAATCGAATGGTGGGATCTAGGAAGCTAGAAGCACCCATGGACCTATGCCAATATCGAATGGTTTTCATTCTTGATTAGGTAAGGTAGTTGATCTTTGGAGAATATTGGCTCCTTATAGAGAGTCCTGGATACTTGCACCTAAAATAAGGGGGAGAAATGAGAGGAGAGAGAAAAAAAGAAAGGTCACAACCAAAACTCACAAGGATTGATTATGGCCACATCAAGACACATGCACCCTCTACATCGCAAGTGAACATAAAATAATCCTACCTAAAAAATAATCCAATCAAACCTTCACACAACATTTAGTGCATTGGGTTGAAGAGCAAATTCCAGAACTAGCAGATGGGTGCATGAAATCTAGGATTTAGAATGAAAGCATTCCCACCCGACAAAATTTAGAAAAAATAAACCCCAATCCAATACTAAAGTGAATTCTAGAACCACTAAGAAAAACCTACAAAATCTAGATAACAATATTAAATGAGATCACTCAGATAGACATAGCAGAAATAAACATTGAACTTAACAAAAAGATGCAAAGACAAGATCGAAGACCAAACAATAGTATGATTATATTTAAAAAATAATGAGAAGAATTACATATGAATTGTAATGGCCAAAGAGATACCTCTAGGATGTCTAACATCCTAGAATTTATAGAAATTTTACAATGAATTCAAATCATATGCATTAATGACATTAGGCGGGAAGTCATTGCTGAAATGGACTAGTACATAGTAGGTACTCTACATATCTGAATATGTGATTGGAAACAACTATCAAGGGGAGGTAGATGAATCTGAATAGATCCAAGTTTTATTATGCCATAACTTCCTCACCTTCCTTACCCATTTATATAGGCAACAAGTTGCAATTTTTGTGGGATCCATGTTTCAAAAAAGTCTTGCTCTTCGATGAACTAGAACCCAATGTCTTGATAGCTAGGCTCTTCTGATACAGGTCCAGCCCCTAGGGTCCATTTTTCTTACTATAATTTACCCAACATGTTATTCATAACTAGGCAGAGTTTTTCAAAAGTTTTTCCCTCCTAACATTGCAAAGTTTTACCCTCCTGAGTTTTCCTGTCTTGCTACTCCAATTTTCTATCCATTTCATGGGCAGGGATATAACATAGCTCTACCTTGCTTAATGTCCCAAAGTTCCACCCTCTTGACGGGTGGGGATTTGAAATTGTTTTTCTCTTTTTACTGGCCAAAGTTTCTACCTAGCCAATGAGTGGGGTTTTAGGAGACCTCCACCATGAGGCAGATCTGAATATACATCCGACTTATTCTATGCCTCGTCTATCTCTCTGCCTAAACTTTGAATAATCTTCAAATTCATGGTATACTGGTGGAACTATACTTACTTGACCACCCTAAATATTATGCCCATATACTACTTTCTTCTATCCAACTATCAATGCCTCAAAAGTCGGCCAACTTCAAAAGACACCACCTTGTAAAGAAGAGTGAGTGAAAGGGTGCAAAATTTCATCCATAAATATATAGAGATATTTTTCCATACTTGTTCAAAAATTGGTAAGGGATGAATGGTCGAAAGGAACACATATTTTCTCATTTCATGGTTTGGAACCTATCACATTCTATCTCAAAAGTTTGAATATTCGTTTGTAGACATGGAAAATTTACCCATGAGAATCAGTCAATTCTTCCTTATATCCCTAGCCAACCACCTAAACTTACCAAGTGCAACTTTGGGACCATTTTCCCCTCTGCCTTTGCCATTTGTTCCTAGCCTTACCAAATTCACATCCAATCCTTTTAGGGCATGAATTTGGTTTTCCAGATTCACACCCTGTAAAGGTGGGGCATGAATTTGGTGTTCTAGGGATTTTTCTCACTAAAACCCATCCTTGTTGGCTTATCTTGAGGTCGGCCCTTGCTCATGGTGAAATTATAGTTTCCCATCCGTTTACCCTCAAAACCTCTTATAAATAAGGGTTTGCACTCTCTCATTTCATACATATCACCCCATATAGAAATCCTTGACTAAAAATTATTGACTCATTTTCTCATGCTAACAAGTGCCCTTCTGCTACAAGTTTATGTTCTGTTGTTTTGTGTTCTAGTGTTGGCTACCCTTAGGGATCAAGTGGAGGAGTATTTATTATTGGAGATATCCACCATATTGGAGTACTTCTTTCACCTCTTCATTGATCCTTTCCCCATCAACTCATCAAGTTCTACGTTTACATTATTTGATTTGCAAGCCTATTTTTAGCTATTTTGCACTTTGTTTTTCGCTGTTTTGGGGCCCAAAAAGGGCATTTGAACCAAATTCATACCTTTCCCTTATAGGGTATGGATTTGGTAATCTATATTTATGCTCCCTACTTACATGGCATATATTTGGTAAATTAGGGCTTGGGGGTAAGCTTTTGCACCCCAAAACCTTGATTTGCACTTTGCATCTTAGCATTCTATCATGTTTATCTTGTCTACATTTAATTTTGTTGTTATACATCTATTTTACTCTGTTTATGCATGTTCCAAAGGTCAAAAATCATTTTTATTTTGAACCATCAGCTAAAAGTACCAAGGGGGCTTGACTTCTATGTCTCCAAGCTCAATCAAATAGCGGCCTAAGCAGACCTCTAAATGCTGATCAAATTTTCCAATATTTGTTAAGCTATTTTGCAGGTTTGAAGTTGTTTGGATATTTTGGATGCAATTTAAAGCTAGGATCAAACATCGGATTAGATAAGTTCCCTAAGTAAAGCTTCTAGGTTGTTTGTTGTTTGCTTTCTATTCAATTTTATTCAAAACCTAGATCATAAGTAAAAGAAAAATATTTGGTTGAATTTCTAGGCATTTGAAAGAATAAAAGCATATAGTGTGCATCTAGGGTTTTAATCTTGTTTGTGCATTCCCTTGAACCCTTTTAAAAGGAAAATATCTTATTATTTTGCAAAACCTAGGGATAGATATTATCGAATCAAAGAATCATACTAGGGTTAGTTCTTGTCTTTTTTCATGTTGTGTGTCTTGCATTGTTCTTTCATTCTCATAGCTTAGTTTAGAAAGGCCAAACAACAGGTGTTTTATTAATCAAAGCATCACACATTTCCACACCAAAATTGGAGCGAGTCCTAAAATTTTTCTTGGTGAACCCCTTTTCTTGCATCGAGTGTAGATATTATAATAGCTACCACGATCACCTTGGCTCCCAGTGGATCCAATTGAGAATCGTACGCGGTGCACAGTTTTCCCCCTCTACATCTTTGGTGAACCCAACATGAAAACACATCCTAGTGGCCAAATTAAGAATCTTGATCCTTTATTTATTTTTTATTTTGAAAAATTTAAATAATACCACTAAATCTATTTGCTTAGAATTAGAAAATTATTATAAACATCTTTAAATTCTTCTTGTGTATTTTTCGCTCGTTTTCTCCTCTATCCTTTCACTTCTTCTAATGGCTTTATTCCTTAGGAGTCAGTGAAGGTGTCTAGAATTTGATCAAATTTATCAAGAAGATGACCAAATTGATATGGAGAATCCTAATATAGATGCAAAAGAGCAATAATATGATAATCAAGAACATGTAGAAATTGATACTAACTATGATCCCTATGAGGGGCCTAATGGTGGCTTCACTTTTACATATTTTGATCATGTTTGGGGTTTTATGAAATATCATAAGGGTAATTTGCTCAAGGCTATGGAGAAAGAATCTTGACTCAAAAGGGGTGGGACTCCTCCTCCTCTAGCCATGGCCCTACAAACTGTTCATAACAACCCTTGGTTTGAATCTTCATATCATGTTCATAAGACAACTTATGTCACTAAAGAGACAAAAACGCAACACCAAATAATAGAAATATAAAGTAGAACTCAAAGAAGAGTGTTGCACAATGAATTATTTTATATTAATGGGGGTAACCTAAAAACTCCATTGTTACAATAAGAATTCTTGAATTCTTTGATACATATTTTACAATGGCTAGGGTTCTCTAAAACCCTAGCAAGCAATGTTGGTGGTGTCTCAAAACACGTCTCTACTCCCAATAAAAGTGAGTGGGCTTCTAGTTATCCAATGTTGGGCTAATCCAACTTAAGAAGTTGTCCAATGCTGATGTAACTCTCCTAGATTTGCACACAATAAGCACCCGAAGGCATTCAGTGGCTAAGGGGTAAGTCTATAGAAGCATATCTAGTTGAACAAAGGAGGAAACAATAGATGTGAGGATTGTGATGAGTGAGGATGGAAGGCAAGAGTGCTCGGATGCTCCAAGGAACTCAAGGAATGCTTAGGGAATTCATGACTTAGGGATTCAAGGGTTGAGCCATCAAAATGGCTCCTATTAATAATCCAACCTAGGGCATACTTAGGGTTTCAATGACACTAATCGTGTGGCTGAGATAAAAGCATATCGGAGGGTGGATATTAAATCTAGGGTGTGGCATGGATTGATATAAATGAATGGATAGGATTAAGTGAAATCGGATGGTTGGGATTAATTCACTTATATAAATATATATTTATTAAATATATATAAAATATTAATATTTAAATATATATAAAATAAATATATATAAATATATATGAATAGTGGGTGGAAATGGTGGGAAAGTTAGGATGGATGACAAGTGGCTAGGTTTTGGTGTCTACAGATGCCCCTTTTTGTACTATGTTGCATGAAACACAATGCAGTGTAAAAACACAAGACACCTATTTTGGCTAGGTGCAGAAGCAACTTCTCTCTTGGGATGTGAAACACGAGCTTGGAGACAAAAGAATGAAAGAATTTGAATTTTGTGTAGCTTACCCCCTCAATTGGTGAATGAGTTTGTGGATGAATCTCACGAGCCAATTGAAAAATATATGCAAATGAATGATGCAAATGTGATACCATTTTTGCCCCAATGGTGGGAAGGGGATTGGTGAAAAATGTGACATGATGCATCTATTTTTGCCCCAACAGATGAAGGGTTTTGTGAAAATGTGTGATGGAGAATGTGTCTATTTTTACCCCAATAGATGAAGGGATTTTTGCCAAATGTAGATGCCATGATCATGTAAGATGTATCCCATTGTGGGAAAGTCAAAACCAAATGTGGTTACCCCAAATTTGGGGTGATTCGATGTTGTTGAAGAATATGCCTTCCAGCATCATTGATATGCAAAGATGAAAATGCAAAGATAAAAGTAGTCAAATTTGGAGGGCCAACTAGTGACTGTTAGATAATTCCTATGATCAGAACCAATCACCCTAGCTAAATCCAATCACCATGATGACTATCAAGGAAATGTGTAATGATGAAGTTTGATTTTGTCCATGTGTTAAGCCCCACGAACTAGGCCATCAATGATAGCTTTTGTGCAAATTGTTCTTGGCAATGTTTCACTCAAAATGTGAAGTACCAAATATGATTGTGATTTCGAACAACGAGATATGGAATGATGAAAATGACCAAGTGTCCTTATGGTAGGCTCTTCATCTTACCGAATTGCATGGATGCAAATCACTGCAATCACCAAGTATATAGAAAAACCCACTAGATACAAGGTTCACTCGAATGTTGTTTGAACTTGGCAAGTATGCAAATGATGATATGGAATGATTTTGGTGATGATGTATGAATGATGAGAATGATGATTATGGTCATTTTGTGAAGATTTGGACCATTTTGGAGTGCTTTTGTAACTTGTTAAGCGAATTTGCAATTTGTGGTCGCAAACAAAAATTATGCATCCAAATCAATTGGAATCTTCACAAAACTTGATAAAATGATGGAATAGATGCATGGATGCAATATGGAGTGATTTGGTGGGGATAAGCCACTATTTTGTGAAAATTTATCTTTTTGTCAAATTTGATGCCAAATGCCCATTGGTGCTTTTGGCCTACAAAAATGCCCATCAATGTTTGGGAATTCTATAAATACCCATGGGCACTTTAGTGCACCAGGAAACACCCATGGGCATCTCAAGGCACCTAAAGCAACTATAAATAGCTACCAAGATGAGAAACCAAGCTCATTTGTGTGTTTGAGAGTTTGAGAAGTTGCATCTAGGAGAGTGGAGTGAAGTGAGGTGAAGTGATTTGAGCACAAAAGCTATGGTAATGGAGGGAGTAGGTGCAAAGGTCGAGGCTGATGTTAGAGTGTGAGCTACTGAGGTAATTCCATTTTTTATTTTTTTGTGATTTTTTTTTAATGAAAAATGATAAGTGTTTTTGTATTGTGTTGCAGCTTAGGATTTTGGAGGCTCAACACTGATTCTCACCTCTCATTCTTGGAATGAGGAAGGTAGTATCAGATGAGGAGTGGGAGTTATTAGAGGATGTGGGGCTAGTGGAGGTAGCCTGGATTGATGTGGTGAGGGCTGATGAGGGGTACCTCTCTACCTTGGAAGAGAGGTGGGATGCAGATAGGGGGACTTTTTAGCTCCCTATAGGAGAGGTGACCATGACCTTGGAGGATGTATATCGCATCCTCAAGGTGTTGATGGAGGGGATCCAAGTTGAGGTTGGGCATGGTTAAAATATAGAGATGATGAAGATGTTTGGTGATGGCTAGAAGGGTGTGAGGGTGGAGAGTGGAGGTATACCTTACTTGTCCATGTATGTGGACAAGGAGTTGGATGCCCTCCATGCCTTGGTAATATTCATGTTGGCCAACATCATGGCCCCGAACAACATTGGGTGTAGGTTCCCTTGGAACCTGATAGGAGTAGTGAGTGATATGCTCACTAGGTGGTAGGTGTATGCATGGGCTCCTACCTTGTTGGTGTAGGTATACCGAGAGATTTATGAGGTGATGAGGTGGGGGAGGAAAGGATTGGGGTGTAGCTTGTTACTATAGTGTTGGGGATGGGAGCACTTTAGTGTGGCTCGATCAGAGGGCTTACCGATAGTAGGCTTGGGTAGGGAGCAACCCTATGCTAGGAGATGGGTGATGGCTAAGGAGGTACAACTAAGTTAACCAATGTGGATGAGCCAGTGGTACCAAGATTTATGGGTTAGATTGACATCCACCCAAGTGATATGGAGGTCATGGTGGACTTGTAGGTGGACTAGGGATGGAGAGCACTTGCAATGAGTGTGGTAGGCTAGGTGGGTGGTTGGGTGATATTAGAGTGAGGTTGAGTACTTTTAGTTCTCATGAGTACTCTGATAGTTTAGCTTGAGGTAGGAGGTTGATGAGCCGGTGTGGTATAGGAGGCATCAAGAGGAGATAGGGCTACCATGTGTAAAGCCATGGAGGGTGGCCTATGAGGATGATGAGGAGATAGATCTCCTAGATGTAGATGATGTGAGGACTACCATGGAGTATGAGGTATGGTTCACTACACAACCACCATGGGGACCACCTCAAGTAGTGGCTAGTGGAGATGGGGGTAATGAGGATGATGGTGAGGGGACCCATGAGGCCCCCAAGTGATAGTGATACCTTTGATCAGATAGTCGAAGGAGGAGGACTAAGGGTGTGATGAGACAAGCTCCTGAGAGTGGGGGAGATGGTGGAGATGGAGAGGATGTGGAGGAGGCTCTGGATGGGCCTCTAGATTAGAGCGAGGAGGATTGGGTATGGTTGGAGCAATAGGTGGTAGAGTGGGATGCAAGGATCATGAGGCTCCAAGTAGAGCTAGTAGAGAGGGAGCATCGACATAATATTGACATAGCACATATTCACTCTCGACATAGATATATCAAGGCATTGGAGGATAGGTTGATGGAACATCATATTCCACTTCTAGATCCTCCAACCTCATCTATATCTGAGGGTGCTAGGCATAGCGAGTCTAGGCATAGCTTTCTAGGGCTCCTACTAGGTCATAGGGGTCCTCTTGGAGGGCGTAGCTTAGTGCTTAGATGCACTTTTTGTATATGAGCCTTGGTGCTCCATTGTATGTAGCCTTTTGGCATTCATTATACATGTGATATTTATACATATATATACATGGCTTTTACCTTTTGTGTTATATATTTTTGTGTGAATGTTTTTGTGGAATGCATATTTTTTTTATATGGATGATTAATGCATATGATATGTTATGGATGATTAATGCAAGGTAGAATGTATGGATGATTAATGCAAGGTATGGAATATGCAAATGTGCTAATGATCATTTATAGTTTAGATCTTGTTTGGCCATGTTTCTAGCATTGTTGTTTAATCAGGGGCACCAAACTTGGTGGGATATGGGATGAAAGACTCATGAAATGACATGGATGTTGACATGGAAGAAGATATGGATGTTGATATGGAAGAAGATATGGATGTTGATATGGAAAACTAACTATTTTGTAGAGACTCAGACATACTAGTGGCATCAAACAAACTCACTAAAACTACCTAATCCCTCTAGGACCAAATGTGTGTGCAATGAATTCATTTACCGAATCAAGAGCATGGTAATGACTCGAGGTAATCAAGAACCAATGTGTGTGCAAGTGAGTTCATTAACTCATCTTGAGTAAATTGGGTAAACCTATTATGGATGAAACCAAGAAGCTAGCTTGTCCTTATGAGTGGTCAGAGGTCTCTTTAAAAGAGACGTGTCACCATGCATGAGCGTACTCCACTGCCAGTCAAGCATCTATAGCTTTGGTGGAGGCTAACTCCATAGTCCATGATTTATGTTTTTGATCTCTTAAGTTTTGGGGATGACTACCTAACCATCTGACTAGAAATGTAGTACGATCCTTACAACCCAATGATCAATGGTGTGTGATGTAAAATATTTAGAGTTTTTGTTAGGGATTTTTCCCTACTCTTTCTTTTATTTTTGGAATTGTGATAGTGGTGAGAACCACTATTTTTATGGACTATGTTGCATGATGGGACTAGCAAGGATGACCCTTTTCACTTCGAGGTTCATACCAAGTATGGTGTTATCCCTCTTTGACACAAGATGTTTTTAAGATGTGAAATTGTGTTTGGTTCAAGAATGTTTTGGAGTCAATTCCCAAAACTCAAGATTTTCTTAGTGAATATGTGTAATGGTCCTAAAAAGAACTCGACATGTATTTTGGAGTTTGCTTAAAACACTAGGAGTGGCTGAGTGACCGAAAACACCTAGGAATTTTATGAAAATGTGGTTTGTGTGCATGGCAATTTGACTTGGTAGACTTGTGTGGATGACATTGTGAAGGTGCCCCTGATTAAGGCAACATGACTTTTGTTGGACCAATTAAAACCTTGAACTTAATAAATGATCCCTAATATGACATGTGAAATGTGGATGTAAATGCAATGTATGACATGCAATTTTGTGAAATTTGAAATGCAATATGAAATGTGTGTTAATGCATTGTTTTTGGAATGAAGTGTATATGCAAAGGAAATGCAATGTTGTGAATGAAATGTATGCAAATATTTTTGTGTATTAGCCATGTATATATACATATATAGAAATAAAATCATGCATAGAATGCTCTCAAGTGTATGACATTAAGTGGTTTAGGTTCTTCCTCTCCCTCTAGACTGGCAAGCCTATAAGTACCATTACCCACTCTTTGAGTAACAATGTATGGACCTAACCAATTAGCCATGAATTTATCATGAAGATGCGGTAATGCATTGGTGTTTTGTTGGTTCTCTTTAAGGACAAGATCTCCTACTTGGAATTCATGTAGATGAACTTTGGCATTGTAAGCATGCTTTAGGTGGTCTTGATAAACTCGTAAATGCTCTAAAGCATTGACTCACCTCTCATCAAGAAGTGTGAGTTGGTCAAGACGTGCTTGTCTAGCAGTGTTATCATCTATGAATTCTTGCAAAGAAATTTGCAAGGAGGGGATCTCGAGCTCAAGAGGCATGATTGCTTTAGCTCCATAGACCAATGAAAATGGTGTTGCCCTTATAGGCATGTAGATGCTTGTTCGATAAGCCCATAATGCCAAGGGAATTTGTGTATGCCAATCTCTATGATTTTATTTGACAAGTTTCTTGAGAATAGCAATTAAGGTCTTGTTGGAAGCTTCAACTTGTCCATTTTCTTGTGGGTAATAAGGAGTCGAGAAACTATGTTGAATGTTATATTTCTTGCAAAGTGCTCGAACATCCTTGTTCTTGAAAGACTTGCCATTATTAGAGATGATTTTTGAGGGAATACCAAAATGACAAATGATGTGATGAAGTATAAACTCCATAATTCTAGGTCCTATCATATTAGTTAGAGGAATTGCCTCAACCCACTTTGTGAAGTATTCAGTGGCTGTGATGATGAATGTATGTTATCCTAAGGAAGGAGGTGAAATTTTTCCAATTAGATCTAGGTCCCATTGTGAAAAGGGCCAAAGGCTTTGAATAGGTTATAAATCTTGTGATGGTACATGAGTTAAATTAGCATGTTCTTGACACTTTTTGCAATGTTTAACATAAGTGCAACAATCACATTCCATTGTGGGCCAATAATAACCCATGCATAAAATACGCTTTGCAATGGCCATTCCACTAAAATTACCACCACAAGTACCATCATGGGCTTCAGATATGGCTCTTTGTGCCTCACTAGACTCGAGACAATGAAGGAGGACTCCATCATAACCATGTTTATACAACACATCCCCCAAGAGAACAAAATGAGCTACCTTTTGCTTGAAAGTGCATTTGGTAGTTTGAGACATGTCAGATGGGAGTGTTCCAAACTTGAGAAAGGCTACTATTTGGCTTGACCAAGGCTCATATGGATCCGAATGGATAAAGCAAACATCCTTTTCATCTTTAGACTCAGCATGGACAATTGCAGATTTAGAGATCATTGAAATTATAAGGGGTTGTACCTCTCCAAAGGAATATTTTGGAATCAATGATCCAAGGGAGGCCATCACATCTACAAATCTATTAGTCGAACATGGTAAACTATTGATTTCATACCAATCAAACTTAGAGAGCAATTTCATTGCTACTTCATGATAAAGCTTAATGGTAGGTTCTTTGCATTGGTATTCTCCATTGATTTGCTTAATGACAAGTTGAGAATCACCAAATATCCTAATACGCTTAATGCTCATAGCTATAGTTGATTGAAGACCTAAGATTAAGGCTTCATACTCTATAGTGTTGTTTGTGCATTGGAAGTCGAGTTTGAATGATAAGGGGATAGGTACCCCCTAGGGTGTATGAAACATGACTCCAACACCTTGACCTTTCATGCACTTAGAGCCATCAAAGAATAGTGTGATATCGACATCTTCCTTCGAAATGACATCTTCTTCTTGTTTAGTGACAAAAAATACCGAATCATCTAGGAGCTCAATAATCAAAGGATGATCACTAGGTAGTGGAGCTTTTACAAGTTGATCGACTATTACCTGACCTTTAATGGATTTTTGGCTAATGAATTCCAAGTCAAATTTAGTAAGGAGCATTATCCATTTAGCGGTGCGGGTGTTATTGTAAGTGTGAGATATCATATAATGCAGAGGATTTTCTCTAGCTATGACATAAGTTGTGTGACTAAGCATGTAATGTCAAAGTTTCTTAGTGGAAAAAACCACTGCTAAGCATAATTTTTCTACATAAGCGTATCTGGTTTCATAGCTTACCAATGTTCGACTAATGTAGTAGATAACTTGCTCTCGATTTTCTTCATTCTTTTGTGCAAGCATTGTCCCTAATGCAAAGTCTATTGCTGAGATATAAAGATAGAAAGGGACCCCCAGATGAGGAGGAGCTAAGACTGGTGGAGAAGCTAGGTATTGCTTAATGTCATCAAAGGATTTTTGACATTCATCTATCCAAGAGAATGGCACCCCCTTTTGTAGTAGGTGATTGAATGGCCTACATTTGTCAGAAAGTTGTACAATAAAATGATGGATTGATTGGATCTTTCCTTGTAAACTATGCAATTCCTTTAAGTTAGTTGGGGGAGGCATCTCCATGATGGCCTTGACCTTGTTAGGGTCCACCTCAATGCCTCTTTTGGAGATAATGAATCCTAGAAGTTTTCCTGAGGTAACACCAAAGACACATTTCTTGGGGTTCAACCTTACATTATGCTCTAGAAGTCGGTCAAAAACTTTCTCCAATACACCAATGTGTTCTTGTCGAGTTTTAGATTTAGCCAAGAGATCATCCACATAATATTTGATAATATTATGCATGTAATCATGGAAAATGTATGTCATGGCATGTTGATAAGTAGCACCTACATTTTTGAGGCCAAAGGGCATCACCTTGTAACAAAAAGTTCCCCAAGGTGTAGTGAATGTTGTTTTGTGTTGGTCATCAAGATTTATTCGAATTTGGTTGTATCCTAAAAAATCATCCATGAGTGAAAGCATTTCATGGCCAGTGCAAGTGTCGACAAGAGTATCGATGTTTGGGAGAGGAAAGTCATCCTTAGGACACACTTTGTTAAGATCTTGAAAGTTAGTGCAAACGTGTATCACCCCATTAGGTTTTCGAATGGGTACCATGTTTGAAAGCCACTCAGGATAGTCGATAGGAACTATGAAGTTCACATCTAAGAGTTTTTGAAGCTCTATTTTTACCAAGAGGGCCATGGTAGGATGCATTCTCCTAAGTTTTTGTTTGATCGACTTAGCATCAGGATGTAAGGTGAGATTATGGATAACCAAACTAGGGTCAAGACCGGGCATGTCCTTATAGGACCATGCAAATATACCCTTCTTCCTCTTGAGGAGAGCAATTAATTGCTCTTGTTCATTGGGTGATAAAATTTTACCAAGCTTGACAATTTGGGGATTGTCTTTGTCTGAACTAAGGTCCACATCGATAGTATCTTCAATGGACATGTGGGAACCTTCCTCAAGCTGATGGGGTGTAGGGATCAGATGAATGTCATCTAAGATGTCATCAAACTCTTCTGGCTTATCCTCATCTATATCTACCTAGAAAACCTCAGGATCCAAAGGTGAGGGTGAAGGCGAAGGTGGAGGGGATGGAGGAATGTAGTTGGTGGAAGCCCTTAACAATTCCTCAGATAAGACAAACTTGGAAAAGGATGGAGGTGAGGAAATCTAGTCCATATCAATAAGGCTTATGTCAATTGGAATTGGTTTAGCTAGATCATATGGATTACGGAGTGGGGTGAATAAATCAATAAGATTCATGTTGACTTATGGGCAAGGTGGATAAGGTCGGATGGAATGGATGGAACCTAAGAACCAGTGTTAAGAGCTTGGTAAACCTGGATAGTAGCAAGAAGCATAAATAAATACCTTTAACTAAATGATATATACATGCAATGCTAAAAAGAAAACTTGTTTTTGTTGATTTTTTTGTTTTTTTTGGTAGTGGTGAAAACCACTATTTTTTATTTTATGTACATATGTTACAAGTTTGGCTTATGAAATGGCTTAATGGAATGGAGGTGGTGGTTCACCGGTAGGGGCAGCTCACTCTTATGGAAGAAGCAAGCAAAATATGGGCTCATGGATGGGGAACATGTTGAGATAAAACTCATCTTGTTTGGTGTGGGGAATAATGGGCTTCGATTCTTCTTCAGATTCATCTAAAATTATCGACATAAGCTCGAATTCTTCATAGATATCATCATCAAAATTATCGAGATGGAGGGCTTCTTCTCCTGAATTTAGATTAAGCCTTTGGAAGGCTTGTTCAAGAGAAGAGGTGGAGGAAAGTGGGTGGTAACCTAGACCTGAACGGTCATGCACTTCTTGATATGGAACATCAATGGGCTGTGACACTCCCTATTCATGCAATCCTAGGCCATGACCTTGCCAATTGACTATGTGAAAATAGCGAGATGGAAATCCTGACATGTTTGGAATGTTGGCAAGTGTTGGTTCTTTGGGTTCCTCTAGGGGTGCTGGAGTTGATGAAGAATCAATCCCCCATATACAAAATTTATGCTATTTGGAGTTGAACCCATGTTATATACTGCTCCTATGGCTAAAGGTGGGTCACGTGGGTGATCAAAATCCTTAGCCTTAGGAATGGTGAGGGGCATGATGGTGATGTCTTGGACCATGTATTCACCAATACCAAGATTAGTGAGGTGGACCTCAACTTGGGAAGATATGGAAGGACTATGGTTGGATGATGGCTCGGGGAATGGTGAAGGTGGAGATGTCTCACAATCTATCAACTCGACTTGTGAAACATTAGGTGATGGTGATGGATTGGTTTGGGAAGGTTGTTGAATGGATGATGATGATGAAGTGGATGGCAATGATGTTGATGATGTGGATTGATTGTGACCACATGTGCATGTAGTCAATGATGAAGATGATGGGGGTATGGAAGCTTGATGGGGATTGGTGATAGGGAGCTCCTCAAGAATGGGATTTTTTGATGAGGAAATTGGTGGAGTGGTAGATGGATTGGCTGATGGTGAAAGGAAAAGGTGTGTGGAAGGAAGCATGGACTCATAAGGATTTGAAATGAAATTGCAATACTTAAATGGCTCGACATCTACTAGTATGCAATGTACTTATCCCTCATGAACATATTTCAAACATTGGTGTAAGATGGAAGGGACACATCTCATTTCCCTCATCCAAGGTCTTCCAAGGAGTACATTGTATGCCATGGATCCTTCCAAGATGTGAAACATGGTGTGCAACGTTTTGACCCCTACTTCAATGGGTAAAACAACAGTGCCAACTATGGAACATAAAGCATCATTGAATGCTTTTAAGGTGAATGATGACTTGGTAATATGAGATGGAGGAAGGTTCAAATGATGAAGGGTGGATGTGGTGATGATATTGATAGAGGAACCGGTATCAATTAGGACTCTTTTAAATGACTTCTTGTCAATTAGAGCCATGATATGCAATGGAGGATCTACTGAGTCTGATGAGATTGGCTTAATCTCAAAGTCATAGAATGTGATGGAAGGCTCCATGCATGTTTGGATGCTCCCTACAAAGTTGTTGAAGGTATTAGAATCTTGAGATTGTAGTTCAATGGATTTTAGAATATCCATTAATGCCTCACGATGTGGGGGAGATTGTTGAATTAACTCATAAATTGATAATTTGGTGGAAGCCATCTTTAGGCTTGTGGTTAACCGGCTACTCAATGAGATGACTGGTCATGGTGGATGATTGATGGGTGGAATTGGAGGATTTGATTGGCTAGGGATATGGATGGGTGATGAAGGATTAGGGGAAATTTGAATGGGTGGTGATGAGGGAGGTTGTGACACACTTGCTTGAGGTGGTTGCCTTACATTTTGTTGATTGTTTCTTTGACCTCTAGTGACCACATGGATGGCCCCTACAAACCCTTGGTATTGTTGGACATGATTGACTTGATTAGGAGGAGTTTTGGTGTTAGCCCCTCCTATATTTGGTTGCACCTCCTCATGATGAGGAAGTGGTGTTTGAAAAATACCAAGGTTTTGGTTTTGTTGAGCAAGGGGGTTGTCAAGCTTGATTTCCCCCAAGTCAATAAGGTCTTGAACGATGTCTTTGAATGTATGGCAATTGTTAATATCATGCCCATTTTACCTATGATAAGGAAAAAATAAATGTTCTCGATAATGTTTTCCATGTTTAGCGGGATCATCTGGTCTAATTTTGGGTAAAGCAAGTTTGTTTGTGTCATACAACATTCAAAAAAGGGAGGCATATGACTCAGCTAAGGGTGTATATTGGTGATTTTATTAGACAGACTATCATTTAGGGATGGTTTTCTATAGCTGGCACTATGTTTTGCATGGCTTGAGTTGTCGAGGGTACCGCATGATAAGCAATTTGTTGTGGTGACTATTGCACTAGTTGTTGTTGAGCCATTACTGGTTGGCTCATGACCACTTGATTAACGTGATTGGGCTGACTGGTTGGGGTAGCCTGTGTTGATTTTGGTTGGCCAGAATAGTTGCTTTTATATTGGCCCTTATTTTGCCATTCTTTCTTCTTAGGCTTAAGTATGCCTTCTTGGATTTTGATTTCCTCAATGACACTAGCCTGAGCTAAAGCTTCTTCAAATGAATGATAAGTTTGTAGTTGAAGCATCCAAGAGATAGATTTTAGACAACTCTTGGTGAATAATTTGATTAGCTCATCCATTGGCAAGGTGAATGGCAACTTAGTGATGACAACCCTCCAACGGTTTCCAAAATCGTAGATAGACTCATCATCATGTTGTCTTAAAGCATAGACATCAGATAATGAAATATTATTTTTAACATTTAGGATGAAATGTTCAAATAATTGGTCAATAAATTGCTCAAAAGTATAAATACTATGACTGGTAATTTATTATACCACTCTATGGCATCTCCTCCTAATGTTTGAGGAAAATTTCTGAGCATGAGAGCATTGTCATTTTGAATTCTAAAATAGGCATGTACAAACATGCTCACATGTTCTTTGGGATCCTCAATTCCCTTGAATTTTTCAAACTTAGGCACTATGAAATCTATTAGATATGGTGGTGATGGTACTGAAGGATGAATGGGTTGATTGATCAATTAGCGTAAAGTTAGTTTCTGGTTTGTCAAACCAAGAGTATATTGTATCAATTGATCTATCTATTTTTGCATGGCCTTAATTCGAGGGTCTTCCTTAGGAATGTGGAAGCCCTAAATTACCTGATGATTTTGAGGTGGGGTGGAAAAATGCTGTGGAGTGACTAAATGATGCTGAGATTGGTAATGATGACTAGGTGAATTTGATGGAAATTGATGCATGGGAGATTGATGGTGAAAATATGGAGAATTTTAGAATGAGGTTGATGTATGAGGGTTATGGCTAGGTTGGCCAATGGGAATAGGATGGGTAGTGGTATGACTTGGTGGGGGAATAGGGATAGAAACCATAGAGGACTGTGATGTCCATGATGGACCCTAGTTAATGAGGACAATCTGAGTAGAGTTTGGTAAAGGCTTAGGGTTCCCTTGTACTTGTTGTTGAGCATTTTGATGTTGTCTAAGAAATTTTTTCAAGTGTTCCCATACCTCATTAATCTATCTATCATAAATGGAGGGTATGGAAGTAGATGGTATGGAATATGTGGTTGGGGGATAAGTTACACTTGGTATGGTAACTTGTGAGGCTGAAACTTGTGAAGCAACATTTACATGTGCTTCATACAAGGGGTTGGTATATGTGGATGTGTATGAAGTGCTAGGAGCACATGAGGGTTGGGGAATGGACATATGGGAGGAAGGTGCAACTGATGCCTTGAAAAGAGGGTTAGTGTACACTTGGGTAAAGTTGGATGGTGGCTGGGAATAAATAGACTCCTGCTGTAAAGTAGGATCCTGTCTAGGTGAGTTGGGGACTGAATCTAAGACATAGTTAGAAGACTTCATGAGAGCTTCTACTCGTGCCATGTCTATATGGGTAATATGGTGGTCAATGGTTGGTGAGGTTGACTCTTCTTGGGGCATAGCCATATGAAAGGTTGTGGATGATAAAGAATGTGAGGGACCTGTAGATAAATATGCCTGTGTCACATTCAGGGAATCTACCATAGAAGTGGTGGGGAAGGTGGATGAAGGTTCCATTGGATTATCTTTATTTAATTATTTATTTTGTTTTCTAGTTAAGACCATAAAGCAAATAAACCAAAATACATATTATACAGTAAAATTAAATACAAATTTTAAATTTCACAAGAAAAGTAAACAATCAATGCAAAGTTTTTTTAACACGTGTATTACCTCATTCATTGATTATCTCCTTTTAATGTGAGTTTATTTTCTTAGGTTTCAATCTTGTGTGTTTCAAATGTACTAATCTGAATTAATCCAAATAAAGGTAAAAACTATGGCTAAGCTGGGGCAACGAGATTCTTGTTGGTGATGAAATCCAAGTAAGTTTGCTCGGGGGTGACCTAAGGTTTCTAAGGGTATATATTGGTGGATGGAGATGAAATCCACCATCACCAATGTCAAATTCATAAAGTAGATAAAATATTGGTATATATTGGTGGATGGAGATAAAAGGGGTGACCTAAGGTTTCTAAGGGTATATATTGGTGGATGGAGATGAAATCCACCATCACCAATGTCAAATTCATAAAGTAGATAAAATATTTCAAGCAACACTTGATTGAATTGATATTGATTTAAGTACATATGCCTAGGTCATTCGGTTTGGTGAAGCAAACAACCAACCAACGGTTGGTGAACTACCCATCCAAGCACTTGAATTAGATAATATAATATGTGTATAATATGCTAACATCACCCCTTGTTACATTATTGGCAAATACAAAGAGTATTACGAAACAATTCAAACTTGACACGTGCAAGTGCCTTGGTGAAAATGTCTACAACTTGTGCATCAGTGGGAATGTATTGGAGTTGTATATGATGCTTTGGAACTTCATCATGAATGAAATGACATCGAGTGTCAATGTGCTTGGTTCGATCATGAAATATTGGATTCTTGACGAGATTCAAAACACCTTGATTATCACAAAATAAATGAAGTGGAAGATTCTTTGAAAGACCCATGTTTGTAAGAATGCGACTTAACCATATTATCTTGTAGACTGCTCCATTGGCTGTGTGATATTCTACCTCTATAGAAGATATAGCAACCACCTGCTACTTCTTACTATACCAAGAGATAGGACCATATCCAAGATAAAAAATATATCTAGAAATTGACTTTCGATCATCAATGGATGTGGAATAGTCTGAGTCTGTGTATCCTTATAGATAGAACTTACTATTTTTTTTGTACTCTAAGCCAAAATTTGTAGTCCCACAGACATAATTAAGAACTCTCTTGATTTCTTTCCAATGATTCACCTTTGGTTCTTGCATGAACCTTAAAAGATAACCCACAACAAAATTGAGATTTGGCCTGGTATTTGTTAGATATATAAGACTCCCAATCAGTTGATGATAGAGAGTGCCATCTACCTATGGTGATTGATCATATCGAGATAGCTTGAGTCCATACTCCATTGGAGTTACCTTAGAATTACAGTATGTCATGTGATATTTATCAATCAATGTATTGGTATACTTCTTTTGTGTTACTATGATATGATATTTTTTCTTAGTCACTTACAAACCAAGACAATAGTGGAGAAGTCCTAGATATGCCATTTCAAAATATTGTTTCAAATCATCTTTTACTACATCAATCATACACTTTGATCTCCCTGTTATGATAAGATCGTCTACATATAGCACCAAAATCACTATGTCAGAACCATTGTTCTTGATATAGATATTTGCATCTGAAGGACTTATTTGGAAACCATGTTGCACTAGGTGACTATCTATTTTGATGTACCAAGCTCGAGGAGATTGTTTCAGCCCATACAAGGATTTGATCAACTTACAAAATTTCTGTTCTTGCCCTTCAAAAATAAATCCTTCTGGTTGGGTCATGTACACTTCTTCTTGTAGGTCACCATTCAATAAAGCACTTTTTACATCCATATGATGTAACTTCCACCCAAATTGAGCTACCATGGCACAAAGTACTCAAATGGTAGTCATTTTTGTAGTAGGGGCAAAAGTCTCTTCATAGTCTATGCCTTCTTTCTAAGCATAGCCCTTTACAACAAGATGGGTTTTATACTTATCAATAGTACCATATGCCTTATACTTCACTTTGAACACCCATTTGCATCCAATGGGCTTCTTTCTTGAAGGCAGATTTACTAGCTTCCATGTATGATTTTTCATGAGAGATGTATGTTCTACTTCCATAGCAGCCTTCCACTAAGGCTCACTAAGTGCATCCTAAACTATTGTGGGTTCATTTTCATCCAATGCTGTCATATAAACCCTCTCATCCTCCATATCTATTTCCCTATCTTCCTTTGCATATATCGATAGTTCATCAAATTATTGGTAAAGCTCGTCAACCTCTAAATTTGATGCCTCTACTCTCTTGTACCGAGTCATACAACGAGTACAAGGTTAATCTACAGTTAGATATAGAATTGATGTCAACTTGGAATCTCTCAATATACTGGTATGCCATTTTGGAATTTTGTTTTGAGGATGTGGAGTCTCTTTCTTAGGCTCATATTCCTCAAGGTATACATTTGTAGAAGTGTTATTTGATGTGAAAGCTTCATAAAATACCACATCTCTACTTATATGTGTCTTCTTGGTCATAGGATCTATCAATCGATATCCCTTTGAATGCTCATCATAACCAAGGAACACCTTACATTTCAGGGTTTTCTCATCTAACTTCCTCATTTTCTAGTTTGGTATGTGCATGAACACCTGACATCCAAAAACTCGTAGATGAGAAATAGAGGGTTTCTTACCACTCCATGCTTATTGTGGATTTTTATCCTGTAGAGATCTTATGGGTGCTCTATTCAAGAGGTATGATGTTGTGTTTATTGCTTCTGCCCAATACTCATGCTCAAGGTGTGTCCCTATAAGCATACATCGAACCATTTCCACAATGGAATGATTTCTCCTTTTAGCAACTCCATTTTGTTGTGGAGTATAGGTTGTAGTCAGCTATCTCTTAATCCTATGTTCATTCAAAAATTATGAAAATTCCTTGGAGGTATATTCCTCCCCTCGATCTGATTAGAGGGTTTTTATGGAACATCCTGACTCCTTGTCAACAAGCTTCTTCAACTATTGAAAGTACACAAATACCTCTGAATTCAATTGAAGAAATAAAACCCACATCTTCTATGAGTGATCATGAAAATACCTCTTTCCACCATAATTGATTGGCATAAGACCACACAGATTGGTGTGTACCAACTCCAAAGGTTTCTTAGCTCATGAAGAGCTAACTTCAAATGGTACCCAATGTTACTTCCCTGCTAAGAAATCCGAGAAAACTAGAAATGAGGATGAAAGGTTGGGAAGTCCTCTCACCATATCATATTTTCTCAACTCAAGCAAATATCCTAAACTTAGATGCCCATATCTCTTGTGCCATAGAGAAGTAGCCTCCTTGGTAGTTGTTTCTAGGGCAACATGAGGCATTGAAATGACATCTAAAATTAACAAGCCATGCTTGTATGATCCTGTTGCTACATATTTTCCTCTTTTGGTTATAAAACATCTCTTCTTGCCTTTCTCAACATTGAACATAACATCCATGTCTTGATCCAAGATCTGAGGGACTGACAACAGATTGTTAGCCAATCCAGGAACATAGAGCACCTTCTCAATATGACATTTACCATATAGAAGAGTGACAAAAACATAGCCTTCACCCTACACTTGGTAGGTTTGATTGTCTGTAATTATTACTGGCTTACCTTCCTTTTCCTCAAATATCTCAAACCATGATCGATCACTAGTCATGTGCTTACTAGCATCGAAATCAATGTACCACACTGCATCTTTCTACTGAGATGAAGTACGAGTCATGAGCATCTTGTGTGCTCGCTCAAAATTTGAGTCTAAGTCTAAGTTAATAGAGTCTGAGTCTGATTTTGATTCGGAATAAGAAATATTCCCATTGGATGGCTTATTCTTCTTTTGTGGTTTGTATTTTCCTTTGCCCTTCTTCTTATGATCTTGGTCATTCTATTGTTTATTCTTAAACCAACACTTGTTGGTGTCATGGTTATTCATATTACAAATATTAAAATATTGTTTGTCTTTTTGCTGATGTTGTTCCCCTTTTCTCTTGGATGAATATTCTTCTTTTTGAAACTAACTATGTTTCTTACCCCCTTGTTTGGTGTAGAGGGCATTATTTGGCACTTCATCCTTCTAAAATTGATGTGCCTCTTTAGTTTGTAGTAAATTCACTAATTCCACAAAATACACTTGTCTACCAAATACATGAAGTCAGGTTATCAACATCTTATAGGAATATGGCAATGCTCTCAAGATAACAGAGGTCAAAAGAGCATCATCCACTACCCAGGTATTGTAGGTGAGTTGGAGAGGAAAGGGCAATCCTCCAAGGGAGGTCCCAGGTTCAAATCTCCACCCTACCAAAAAGCTGAATTGGGTATCTAAAATCCAATTGATAATGTTGGTGCGGGCAGGGTCGGGTGCGACCCCTGGGTGAATTTGACGGTGTAGAACCCCGTGTTCATGGTATCTCAGACCAAAGCGGCTATGAAAGGGGTTTTTCGATTAAAAAAAAAAAGAGCATCATCCACTAGTTGTCCCATAGCATTCAGTTTGGCTTTCAATTTTGCCACTCTGCATAAGAATAGGTCAATTGTCTCGTTAGATTTCATACTGAGTGTATGTAGTTGAGTTTGAAGGTATAGAATAGTGGATTTATTCTTACCTTCATAAATAGTAATAAAATCATCCCAAGATTCCTTACTAGTTTTAGCATCACAGATATGAGGCTGGACCTCATATGTTGTAGCAAGCAAAATAAACATGACACATATTTTGTCCTTCTTATTAAATGTATCTTGATTTGCTCCTATTTTTATAGTTCATTTTGTAGTTCTAGTCACTACATCCCACAAATATTCCACTTGAATAATAGCATGCATCTTATTCTTTCGTGATGTGAAGGTAGAACCTTTTAGCAACTGTGAATTTGAGATATTTGTGAACAGTGGCCATTGTGAAGGTTCCTTATAACACCACATGGCCCCCCTTTATTTATACCTACCAGTCCTTTATACTGAAACTCCTCTATATATACCCACCCTTACGTGAGGGAGACTATAAGTATATATAAGAGCAGAACGATACGTGGAACTTAGGTGATACTAAAAGAGAATTCAATCATATTGATGGCACCTGCCTCAAAACCCTCAAGAAAAGGATAATGAGTTGGAGGAGTTTAAGCCAATCAATGAGAAATAATTAGGGTATAAAATGAAGTGAATATCAAAATTGGTTTGCCTTATTTCTCCCTGATGATTGATAGAGAACAAGCTCAGATGTCATTCCAGCTATGTTAGGCAGTGAATACAATAGCCTAAAGCATGACAACATTACCTGTAAGTGTGGGCCAAAGGTATCGTAGATATCGAACGTTGTTGTGCAATAAATTACACAAATAGATGTATAAATTTGGGGTCTTTTCTTTTGAAATATTTTATGATTGATAATGCAATAAAATAGGAATTTAAATGCACAATACAACCACAAATGCCTACAAATTTAAGTACTCTATGTGTCATTTTCCACCAAAAATGCACCTATTAAATACCAATTTTACAATGAACAATATTCACTTTCCATAAATCAACAATTTTTCTTCCCCCCTATGTCTTAGAATTTTGCAAAAATAAATGCTAGAGATCCCCCCTTTTTGTTGCAAAATAAACAAGGATGAAAAAATTGTATGTGGACCCTTTCGAATTCTAGAAAAAAAATAACTTATCCCTCCAAAAAATGCTTTGAAAGGAAAAAAATTGAAGTATGGAAGAATACCTCAAAAAATGTGCATCTCCTCTAGCTTGTGGTAGAAAAAAATGCCCCTGTGTCCTCCTTGGACAAAAAAAATTTCCCTTGGTGTGCAAAAAATGACCCTCGCAAAAGTTTTTAAAAGTTGCAAAATATTGTTAGCAATATTGTTGACAAAAAAAACTTGCTTGTCAATAAAAAAATTGAGAAAAACATTTGTGGGGGGGCAAATTTTTTGTTTGGGAACAAATAAAAATTGGTTTGAGAGTCCTCATCGTTGGTGGGGTTGGAACCCTCTACCTCGATCACCATAGAGCACAGTCAAACCACCTCGGCTAGACAAGTTGATGGAAATGAAGACTCATCACGTGCCTTTTATCTCCTATAGCGAACCCTTATAGTAAAACAAATTGGAGAGGCTTGTTGGTCATCCAGGGGAATCGACCTCACAACCATCATTGGACAAGAGCGTCATGGTGACCAACCCGCCTACCAAGCGGGTGAAGAGGAAGGGACAAAATATCCCTTTTTATCAAATGTGTGCTCGACTGCGAGAAAATAAAATATGATCTTTTGTCCAACATTCACGATGTGAATGCAACAATACTTGTTTAAAAACACTGTGAAACATGCAGTGTTTCAATTGCCTTCGGGTAATCAACGTCATTGTTCAATCCTTTTTGTCGCCCAAAGGACCCTTGCAATGAACGCCACATGGTCAAAGAGCCTGCCACATCAGATGTCAATGAACCTGCCACGTCAGATGCCAACAAACCTACCACATCAAATTCCTATCCATGCTATCTTCTTGAGATCCATGCCATGTTGTCTTCTCGAGATCCATTCCCATCGATGTCACACTGTTGTAGTCTGCCATATGTCCACAGGGCCCATGTGTCTTCTCAGGATCAATGCCTGTCCATGTCAGATTCCTATCACCTGCAAACATAAGAAATTTTGCCTCGAGAAGCATATCGCTTGCACTTTAGGTTCATATTGAAGTTGTCCTCAAGAAGTGTTTCACCTATGCTTCAATTCCAGAAAGAAAACATGTCGCCATGGGGAAGCATGTTGTCCTTCTTCGACACTAGCTCTGGTACCATGTCGAATTCATGAAGCAAATAAAATATGTCAAGCAACACTTGATTGAATTGCTATTTATTTAAGTACATATGCCTAGGTCATTCGATTCGGTGAAGCAAGAAAGCAACCAACCAACCAATAGTTGGTGAACTACCCGCCCAAGTGCTTTAATTAGATAATGTAATATGTGTATAATATGCTAACAAATCTTAAGCACTGGCTAGTGATGAAATCCAACCACTATTGTTAAATGTGAATCGTGCAATGTGTGGTTCTTTTTAAAATTTCTGATTTGCTATTGTTTTCATACAATATTAGAAAGATAACTACTTTTGATAGTCTAAGTTAGAAGCCACTACTCACAATACCAAATTTTCTAAAGGATGTAGAGTACACCGCTTAAGACCCGCTCTAGATAGCTAAGGGTGTTCATCTACTCCTCTATATGGAATCACCCAAGTACAAGGATACGTTTGGTATATATATAATGTTCCTACTTAGACCTACAAAAATAGGAATCCCTAACCTTATAATGTAAACTAATTATGCAAATTTTCAATCACATGAAATCAAAATGCAATATTTTTTAATTCATGAATACAGTTGAAACCAAAAACTTCAAATAAAAAGTGTGGATGGATGCAAATGAGTAATCTAAAACCTAATATGCAAGCTAATATGAATTTTTTCTAGATTAATTAATGATGTTCTTTTTAACTTAAAAATCTGAAAAAACGTAAGATTTCCAAAATACGTAAACAAAACATTTAGGGTTTTAGCTATAAACGTAAAAGATAGCCTATGCTTCTGCTCCAACTCTCTATAAAACATCCCTGGGTATTTCTAGAATGCATCTAGGCATTTCTAGATAGCCCTCGAGCATCGTCGAGCATTCGTGCACCTTATACAACCTTCTCCAAATTTCCAAAAACCCTAGATCCAACAAAAACTACAAAATATGCACCTTTGGAACCCCTAGAAGATGAAAAAAATAGAAAATAAATTAGTAAGGCAATTTATGAAAAGAAACCCTTAGTGGGTCCCACCATGATCGCTATTTGAAGATACAAAAATGCAACACTGAATATAAAAAATATAAAGTAGAACTCAAAGAACAATATTGCATAATGAATGATTTTATATTAATGGGGGGAGCCTAAAAACTCCATTGTTACAATAAGAATTCTTAAATTCTTTGATATAGATTTTACAATGGCTAGGATTCTCTGAAACCCTAGCAAGCAACGTTGGTGGTGTCTCAAAACGTGTCTTTACTCCCAATAAAAATGAGTGGGCTTCTAGTTATTCGATGTCAGGCCACTCCAGCTTAAGCAATTGTCCAATGTTGATGTAACACTTCCAGATCTGTACACAATTAAATAGCAAATGCATTATTAGCAACTGTGAGGTATCCATAGTGTGAGGCCCTTAGAAAGCAAATAAAAACCCTAGCTATGCAATATGAATAAATGAACAGAATCTAAAAGTGCATAAATGAAATACCAAATACAATATTTACCTTACTTTTCTGTTGTCTTTTGATATAATGAACTTTGTTGTAGTGAATTGGTGTAGTAATGCCCTAGAATCACCCGAAGGCTAGGGGAACTTCAGAACTTCTGGTGTAAAACACTGATAGGTCCTTTATGGCTACAAGAAACATTCATCAACACTTGGTAATTGTGGAGGGCACCTAGATGTGCTTGGTGATGGAGAAGAAAGAACCTAGAGATGCTCAAGAAATGATAGGAAGCACCTAAAAGCATTCGGTGGCTGAGGGGCAAGTATACAGAAGTAGATCTGGCTAAGCGAAGGAGACAATGATGGATACGAGGGTTGTGATGAGTGAGGATTTAAGGCAAGAGTTCTTGAATGCTCTGAGGAACTCAGGGAATGCTTAGGTAATTCATGACTTAGGGATTCAAGGGTTGAGCCATCAAAATGGATCCTATTAATCCAACCTAGGGTATACTTAGGGTTTCAACGACACTAATCGTATGGTTGAGATAAAAGCATATCAAAGGGTGGATAATAAATCTAGGGTGTAGCATGGATTGATTTAAATGAATGGATAGGATTAAGTGAAATATAATGGCTGGGATTAATTCACTTATATAAATATATATTTATTAAATATATAAAATATTAATATTTAAAAAAATATATAAAATGAATATATGTAAATATATATGAATAGTCAATGGAAATGGTGGGAAAGTTAGGATGGATGACAAGTGGCTAGGTTTTGGTGTCTACAATCACTAATGCAACCACCAATATTGAAGGAATTCCATATGTTCCTCCAACCAGTAGTGTCACTCAAGGTTATGTTCATGTTCCACCAATTGTCAGTTATCCTCTCCAATGGGATACCACATATCATAATCCACATTATAATAGTGTCAATACCTCCAACATAGGTCAAGTTACCTTTCAAAAACCTACCTATACCCCTCCCCTAGGGGACCTAGGGGCATTGCACAACAACAACCCTGATATGCAAAGATTAACAAATATGGTGAAATAATTGGTCTTGAGATTGGATATGATTTAGCCTCTTAGTTTCACTTACAACTATAGATAAATGTGCAATCAACCCTTAGACCCTATCATTACCTCTAGGTCCTACCTAAGCATCTTTCACTACCGATTTTGCTTATCTATAAGGGAATGGAAGATCCAATTGAGCAATTAAGAATGCTTAGGACAACATGTCATGATATTATAAATGATGGCATGTTGTTACTAAATATGTTCCCTAAGAGCCTTTATGGTATGGCATTAGAGTGGTATTATCAGTTGCCTAATCATTCTTTGAGAAACTTTGAAAAAAAAACTAAATTGTTTGTTCAAAAATTTGGAGCTTATGTTGAAAATAATGTGACTATGAAAGATTTTTATATGTTGAAACAAGGTAAAGATGAAATTTTTTCAGAATTTCTCTCACTAGAGGAGTTTAGTTGTATGGTTGAGATATACCTTACCTCCTCGAGACATGCTTGAGATATTCATTGGAAATTTACAAGAGCAACTATCTTATGAATTGGAAACAACAACCATCACATATTTTGATCAAGTGATAGATTTGGCAAGAAGGGTAGAGCAAGCCCTTATCAGAAGAGGACAACTTAAAATAAGAGAATATATGACCGTGAAACCATAGTATAAGAACAAGCATGTAGTTGGTGATGGGGTAATGAATAGTAGACTTGTTAATAGTATAGTTAATAATATACAAAATATGGTGCTCAGTAAATCTTAAAAACCTCCACCAAGGAATTTCATAAGAATCAACCAACCTCTTTCGTCGATCCTCAAGAAAATTTTGGAAAATCACATGATTGAGTTACCTCCCATAAGGCAACTAGATACCATGATTGATTGGTATAAGCTTGTACAACATTATAAATATCATAGAGTGGAGGGGCACATGATAAATGGATGTAAGAGGTTGAAACATGTGATTCAAGACCTCATTGACATCGAACACCTTGTTATAGAAGGTTCTCAGTCTAATCCTCCAACAAAAAATCAACCTCCTATACAACAAGCACCCATAACAAATCAAGATATGGAGATTTTCCAAGATCCCATACCTAAGCATGGTCAACAAGTATCTAATCAAGTGTCATATCAAAATGTGCCCCCTACCTATTATAATATGGTTGGTATGATAGTAGTAACTACAAGGCAACAAGCACAAGTTCAACCAACTCAACATTCTTAGTAGGAGACGAGTTTCGCATCCAACTCACCTTCAAAACCTCCCTTAGTTTTGAAGAGTACCCAAAAAAGGAGCACAAGATTAGAAAACCCACCTTTAGTATTGAAACCTCAACCTAAATTATCCTTTGACATTCAACAACAATTAGCTAGTATCCCAACCAAGATCTTCCTCTTAGAAATTTTGCAAATTTCTCCTGTTCATAGGGAAGCTTTGTTGAATATTCTAAGACAACAATCTATTCCTCAAGATATTTCCCCTAGCGTTATAGTTAATTTTGTAGGTTCTATTAAGATACATCACATCACATTTTTGGATGATGATATGTATTTCTTAGACTTACAAGGGAGTTCATCCCTTTACATCACAACATTTATTGGGGAAATTTTGTCAAGCAAATCTTGATTGATAATGGCTCTTCTCTCAATCTATGCACTTATCAGTTCTTCCAAAATTTTGGATTAAAAGAGTAAGACATAAATAAATCCGATGTCATCATAAAAACTTTCAACAATGAGTCCCAAGAAGTTTGTGTTATTATATCCCTCCCCTTCAGGGTTGGATTCAAGATCTTATATACCTTGTTCTATGTAGTATCATGTCCTACATATTTTAATATCCTTCTTGGGCATCCATGGATTCATGTGATGAATGCTATACCTTCTAATTTTTATCAATGTTTAAATTTTGAATTTAAGAATCAAATTATCACCATTTTGGGTGACTCTCACCCATTTGAATATTGTTCAATGGTTGAGCAGGCTCAATCAAATCTCAATTTTTGTCCTTCAGTTTCCTCGTCTCACATAACCAAGCCACTTGAAAAATTAAAAGTAAGTAAGGAACCTCTCATCAGTGTTTCATCACATGATCAAGTACATCCATTTATTCAAGAGACTCTTTTGGATCTTGCCAAGCTACCACCTTCACCAAGGACTATGTGTTTACCTCATAAGAAGGGTAAAGTTGTACACATTGGCATGTGTAACTTTATCTTCATAGGTAAGTCCCTCGAAGAAAATATTTGTGGTAGCAACCCTTGTCTTGTTGAGCATTCTTTTACCCATTGTTATTTTTCCAATGGTCCCACTCCCTAGATAGATCCTATCTAGCATGGAATATGTAGGTAAAAATTTAAGGCCATGACAAAAGGGTATTCAAGAGCCCTTGGATGTTGATATTTGGCTTGGGAGGTGTGGGATAGGCTACATTCCCAATAAAAACCAACCTTTATCCTTTGATGATGATCATCATCTTATTAATTATGTTGAATATTTAGATCATCAATGTTTGGAGTGGATTGATGAGGATGAGGGTCCGCCCTATCCCTCTAACATTCTATTTTGTAATGTCTTAACTTTGATGTATCATAAGTTGGCTCCCCCTTGGATGGTAAAGAAATTAAAGAACCAATAAACATAATGCATCTAAAAAATAATATGCATAACCCTACATTTACATTTTAGAATAATTTTCATATTGCATTTGGTTTGCTTGTTCATACTGCATGATTACTTGTCATACCTTGCATGGTTTGCTTGACATTATGTTCCACTTGCATTTTTGCTTGTCATAATTGCATTTTTGCTTGCTCATATTTGCATGACTACTTGATCATATAGATTTTGAGGATTTGTGATAATTGCAAGTGATGATACTTAGTTAGGTTATAGCTCACATGCATTACACTCTCACTAGGGCTGCCTAGAGAATCCTCAACTGAGGGCCATTTCCCATGATTTTTATTTTTCTTGTGTCCCTTGACCTTGTAAGTTTTCATTGTTCCATCTCTCCAAGTCTTGGGATATGGTTCATCTTGTTGTCACTCACACTTTTCCTTCTTGATATTTCTATTATTAAGAGGTCCTCGTAAGATAGGGTAGATATTGTATGACCATCATTTATGGTGTTCCTATGACCACTAATTATCTTACTCACACCTCTTTGGTTGAAACTTTCTTGTGATTTGTTATTTTTCTTTTTATCATTAATTTTATGTGCGCACACATTCATTGCTATTTTTTTACCCATTCACGTTCGGTACACCACACCCCTATCAGGTAGTGCTTGCTAAGTATATCAATATTTTCTCTAACCTCCCCATACATGATAAGCTTCATGGTCACAAGCGAGGGGTAGCCTCCATTCGACCATTTATGAGCAGACATCCTAGCAGGAATCTCTTTGTCATCTTTGTCCATATTAGTGAGCACTACACCCATAGTGGATACAACTCCACCTTGTCCATATTTGTAAGCTTACAATCCTCATAGGATAGCTTCATGGCCACATGCGAGGGGCAACTTCCATCTTGATCATTTACGAGTATACATCCTCAAAAGGTTTTATTATTTTCTTTTCTTTTTCTTCTTTGGCCTCTTTGGAGCTTTGTGCCTTCCTCATTGCTTTTCTTTTCACTTTCTCCATTTTCTTTTCTTTTACCTTTTGTTCACTCATCCATGCATTTTAGTTTGCATCCATTGCATTTAGTTAGAATCATGTTTTGCATTAGTTAGATTCATTCTTGCATTCCATTTAGTTAAGTCCATCATGCATTGCATCCATTATGTTTGTGCTCACCATGCATAGTTAATCAACACACAAAAATAAAAGCAATCACACATAAGCACACACATTTTAATTACACCATAATACATAAATAAACCACAACTAGTATTAATTGATAGCACTAAGTGCATGCTCATAATTCGATGTGCCACAAAATATAGCTTGGCATACTCAACCATCCCTAGTGATGCATGCCATAATCAAAATTGACATATCATATCGATCCCAGTCCTAGCCATGCAAGCCTATCCCCTATGATTTTCCTGTTGGAGGTGGTTGAGTCATGTTCACAGATCATAAACTAGATTATACTTGTGACTATTGTAGACACCTAAATCATGTCATGCTTAGGGGAGCTACTTACATAGACACACTCATAAGATCATAAGACATAATCTTGGACTTTCCAAGCATCAACAGTGGTTCTCACCACTCATTTGGGGCCTTTTCAAGCCATCCAAGCTTGGCCGCTCAAGCCAAGAGCGACCAGATCCTAGCCGCTCAAGCCTAGAGCGGCCAGACCTTAGCCACTGTAGATGACAACGGCTAGATCTTAGCCACTGTAGACGACAATGGCTAAGCCATAAGAAGTGGTTTGCCGACAAACAGGCCCAATCTCGGGTGGAAGTGGCAGTCTGCATGCAATAAAGGTGAGCGGGAGTGACTTTGCATTCCTTTTCATGACCAGTTCACATAGGAGACTTGAGTTTGCATTTAGACTTAAGTTAACCGACCTCCAAGCATAAACAAAGGACAAAAGCTTCTCATGCTAATGACCAGTTCGCATAGAAGACTCAAGTGGGCAGTTAGATTTCAGTTAACTAGCCTTCAAACATAGACAATGGACAAAATCTTCTCATGCTAACTTGCACTACGCATGAGAAATTCATTTCTAGGGCTTGGACATAGACCTAGGGTTTCACACTATAAAAGGTGCAAGCCTAAGAGCACCAAAGATCATATCAAGAGAGACATCTTTTGAGGAGAGCTTTCGAGACTTGGAGAGTTCTCTTTGAGATCACGTGTACGATGGAGCTTTGATGAATCGAAGAGCATAACACCTACTATCTTCAACATCAGATTATAGTCTTTGACCCATAGCTTTGGGGCAAAGAGGGCAAGGTTTACTTTAGCGGTCATTGTCTTGGACAGTGGCCCATAGGCTTAGCTTAGATAGACATAGCATATTTTATTTTATTTTCTTATATCATTAGCATAGATTTACATGATTTCATGGCATAGTTTTATCATATTTCCATTACATTCTTTGATTACTAACAACCTCATCCGGGAGGCAATCTCGGACACCTAAACATGTATTGTTGTTTCATTACTTACAGGGCCACAGGTACATCGGATGAAGATTACAACATACGAGAGCAAAAGGGATCCCTCTAGGAAACAGACCTAGAGAAGGAGGCATCTGTAAGCCCTCATACATTTCCATGTGTGGAACCAGGAAGCTTTTATAAGCGCACCACCTCTTCATGGAAGGGGCACTCCTTGCCTATTTGTAATTTATAGTATCAAAATGGGTATCCCTAAGAGGGACCGACATGTAACCAAGCTTCAATATCAATAAAGAGATCCATCTTTTGTTATTTCATGTTATATGCTTTTTCCTCTTGTCTTTCCATTTTATCTTTGGTATTTTAAATAACATTGCAAGTAGGGTTTTAGAAAAGGGACCGGTGCGTGCATTCCCGAGGTCACTATAGATGGCGATCACGATGGGACCACCACTAATTTTTCATTTTCTACTAGAATACTAACTTAATTTTATGTGCAGGTCTAGCCGCTCTGAGCTACAGTGGCCAAAAACTAGCCGCTCTGAGCTATAATGGCCAGAAACTAGCTGCTCTGAGCTACAGCGGCCAAGAACTAGCTACTCTGGTCAACAATGGCCAAAACTAGAGTGCAGCAGAGGTCAAAACATCGACTCTCTAAGCTGGATCAAAGGTTGGTATAGCTTCTCTGATATTTTATAGCTTTCTATCTGCTTCTATGTGTTTAAAATAGAGAACTTAAAGCACATTTATGTTTGGAAATTGAAAGAATAAAAGAAGAAAGAATTAAGCATTTCGCATATCTTAGATCTTCTTTTAAATTTTCCACTAGGCATTGCTAGGAACAATGGCTTATGCCTAAAAAGTTTGCCCTAGAATCCAACGTGCTAGACATTGTATGTTGTTTGCTTGCTTTGAGGCCCTGCTAGAGGCCATAGTTGCACGAGATAAAGTGCGCTCATACAAATCATAGTAGTTCATGCATATTTCTGAATATTGAAACGTATTTTTGCACTTAGGCATATAGGAAAGATTCATTGCTGCTATATGATGCACTTTATGTTACGCAAGCTTAAAATGAACACCACACACGCACGTCTCATTTAAACATTGGAGAGTTGGATTTCATCACCAACCTTCAATTCAGTCCAGTGACATTGGAATTCATCTCCTTCCACTGGTTTACCCCCTAGAGCTTCCTAGAAATGGATTGAGAAACTTACTTATAGTGACACTAAGTTACTTGTGTTCAAACTGTCTCCCACTATTGGAACAATCATTGGTTTAGAGTGGAAGAGCTAGGCGAACCCTCCATTGGGTCTTCAGTGGTGTACCCTAGCTTCTTTTGAGAAAATCATGTTTGGCATGAGTGTACTTGATTGTCACTATGGATGAGTCTTCTCATTCTTAATCCAAGAACAAGAGCAAAGAAATCAAAAGAACAACACATCAAAACACACCAAACAGTTTAGGGCACACTCAAATCGGTAATCAAGATAAACATTTGTTTGGTATTGTGTGGTCATTCCTAAATTGCAACTCAAAAGATCAAGTCATAAAACAACATGGTCAAAACAAGAAGTAAGCACCCTCGGTCTGATACCGAGGGAGAGACAGAAGCAATTCATACCCATAGGCAGAGTCATAGTAACATTGAATGACCTACCCGTAAGACCGTGAGACGTAGCTCCATGAGCCTAAGGGGTGATAACTCAACCCTTGGGGGATCTCCTCGAGAAACCCCAAGTAAGGAACCACATCATGGAACAAAGTCACATAAACAAAAAGAGGCTTCACAACCATCCTCATCAAGGAGACATGAGGAGACCTCAAGGGCCTCCTCTAAACACATAGAAACATCTCAAAGACATGAGGAAGCTTCAAGGGCTTCCTCCTCACATGGACATAAAGAAGGTTCTAAGACTCATTCTTCACATAGGGATGACGAGACTGCCACATCTCCATCCACATGGAGAAAACATGTTACCACAAAGCCCTCTTCATCAAGAAGGCAAACAAGAATTGCAACACCTCAAGACTCACAAGAAACATATGAAACAGGTCTGCCCACTGAAGGGTAGGAAACTAGAGCTACATCTAGTCATGGGAATCATATAGAAGAAACCCTTCACACAAAAGGAAATATTCCCATAGACTATGACCTCATAGGAGTAAATGGCACCCCATGGGACCAGCCATGGAAAACAAGACAGCTAGATGGGTTGGATCGATTTCCTACTCAACCAACTCAAAGAACTGTAGCTACTGAGAACTCTGCATCTGGAAGCTCATGAACTATGACTTCTAAACATACCTCCCAGTCTGGGGGTACCTCAGAGCGACCCCATAGAAGACGCATGGAGTCTGATCATAGGGATACTCAATAGTACACTGAACAAGTCACATTAACTAGCAAGAGTACAGATACAATAGAAACCCCCTCGAGGAATCTACGAGTCAAGACAACAAGAACAGAGTCAGATAAACATGAGTCTTCTATGACAGCACAAACTGACCGAATGAGGTGGTTAGAAAATGCATTACGTAAGGAGCGAGAGCTAGTGGAAGCTCTCAAACAAGAGAAACAAAGAGAAAGACTCTTGCGCCAACATGAGCAACGTTTAAGAGAGCAAGCTGAGCGGCTAGCTCTTAACAATTTACAGATAAATGGTGGTGACCACCAAAGAACAAGACACGTTGACTCACCTAAGGAGAGGCACACTAGACAAGATAGCCCACAATGAAACCCCCCACCAAATCATGAATGAAATCCAACTAATGGGGGGAGGGCAAACATAACAAACCAAGATCACAATCCTGAGTCCCCTCGTAGGAGGGAGGAAAATGGAACAAATCAAATGGATAGAGAGTTACCTCCATTGCCAATGTGAATAGGCTTACAAGAGGAGGAAATCCATGCATCAAAGGCATTTCAAGAGCTTGCTAAAAAGATGAAAACCTTTGAGAAACAAGAGGCAACTAGGAACTCACCAACATTGAGCAAGATACACAATCAACCATTGTGCCCATCAATCCCTAGCCCTCCATATCCTAAGCACTTTGAGATGCCTAGGTTAGAAAAGTTTAAAGGTGAAGAGGATGCACAAGAGCATGTCACCAATTTTATCAATGCCTATTTTCATCTTGAAGACAATGACGCTCTCATGCTAAGAACATTCATAATGACATTTTTAGGTGCTGCCACTCAATGGTTCAACCAACTACCTAAGCATAGCATAACCAACTTTGAACAACTAGTAAACGCATTCTTGAAGCGTTTCTCCTTTGGTGCTAAGAAGAAGGTGAACCTTTCAGACCTGGCTAACTTGAAACAGTATGATGATGAGCCAGTAATGGATTATGGGAATAGATGGAGAAAAATCATGGCAAAATTATCATTCTCCATTCCCATAGAAGAGATCATTCGCATGTTCACCAAAATTTGTTCTAAACATATCTCCCTCTTGCTACAACTCCAATAGTATCCTTCATTTGAGGAAGCTTTGGCACAGGCCAAGCTCATCGAAGAGATAAAAGTAGATGAGGGAACCATTAAGCTCCAAAACAAAAAGGAGTGGAACAAGAATGGTAAGAATGACAAGTACAAGCAGAAGTAGGGCAACCCTACTCTAGTCAATCAAGTCGTATTGGCTACACCCAAGGATGGGGGTGCACAACAACCATAGAACTATCAAGCACATCCCCCACCAACCAACTACGACCAAAAGAACAATCAAGGAAGAAATCGAGAATGCAAGCCACCTCAGTTATTTCATGCCTCTGACAGAATCAATGCAATCAATATTTAATCAGTTGAGCGAGGCCAGGAGGATCAGATTTCTTGATATACCTCTTATAGATCCCAACCATCCTAAGCCAAAAGGATATAGGGAAGATCAATTTTGCCCTTATCATAGGATATCGGGGCATGACATTGAGGCTTGCGTCGAGTTTAAGCATCAAGTGCAAAACATGATTGAGGTGGGAGAGCTCAAAGTTGACAACCCACTGGCTCCCGATAATAGAGACATGGGCATATACAGAAACCCATTGCCCAATCATGAGGCCCCTCGAGAGCAAGGGGCCCAAGTCAATCAGGTTCGAGCTGACATACCTACCCACGGATGCATTGGGATGGTTGAGATTGTTAACATAGCAACAAGGACTAGGCGGTATGGTCAACCGCAACTACCTGCAGCTCCCATGAACATCCCAGCCGCTCCTAGGCAAAGGCAAGACAACCTTCCAGGTCCACCAACGAGACCTGTGGTAACTATTCGGAGTAGATTGGAGCAAAACCTACAGATGACTCTAGCTAAGTTATCCATCTATGAGCTCATACAATAGTCCCCAAAGCATAGGGAGACTCTAATGGAGATTTTAAGAACAATTGAGCTTCAACCGCAAGATGCGAATGCATTCACTCACTTTGTGGGACAAGTGCAAGAATTCTAGGAACCTGTAATCTGATTCTATGATCATGAGATTAAGACAGTTTCTGTTGCCTTACCAGACCCTTCGCTAAACATTGTAGTGGCCATCAATGACTTACCTTTCAAGAGGGTTTTGGTCGATACAGGTTCATCGATAAACATCATCACAACAACTGCAATAGAGCACCTCAAGATCCCCAAGTCCAATATCATTCTAGGAGCTTACACATTGAGAGCTTTTAATGATGCTTTATGCAATACTATGGGAACGATAGTCCTACCCATCAAGGTGGGGCACAAGACCATCCCCATGATGTGTCATGTCTTGGAAGGAGCTATGCAGTACAACATCCTCTTAGGGTGCCCTTGGATAAGGGCCATGAAGTGTGTGCCTTCGATCTTGCACCAATGTGTCAAGTATGTGCACGAGAACAAAGTCTATGTGGTTCTGGCCGATGAAGAGCCTTTTAAATACATTAATCAGGTGGACATTCTAGGAGAATTTATAATCCCTTATACTCACCTATACATGGCACCTTCATCCCCAACCACACAAGTGGATAACAAAGACAAAGGGGTAAGAAAAGACCCATGCACATCAACACCTCCTGGTGCACTCAAGATAGTCAATGCTTCTAAAGTACCATCAACATCAAAACCAAAAGACAATCAGAAGCTAAAGGCACCCTTAGTTAAGGAAGAAAGGCCCAAAGAAGTGCCAACTATAGCCATTGCTGAAATGCCAAGTCCTATGGAAGAGGAAGATCTTCAAGATCAAGATGAAGATAGTGATTATCACCCTACTTCACCAGTATCATCCGTGGGGTCATCCACATCGCATGCATCAATACACTTGGCAAGTACAAGCATAGGGGAGTACCTTGTGCAGAACATTACCTTTACACCTATCATTGAGTCTGCACAAGACATAGGGAGGCCTAAAGACTTGAGGCCGCTAGTAGGAATAGTGGTTCCACTTGGAATCCCTCCCAACCAAACCAATTTTATCTATGTCGGCCTTGGACTGCGCTCATAAGTCTTCAGATATAGAAGAGGATGGTGATGAATTATTCATAGTCAATGTTCATTACCTCTCTAATCCCGAGTTTTCTCTAAGCTACTTTGAGCATTGCCATTGGCATGGCTATGGCCTTGGCATATATGAGCAGGGGTGCAGGAGGCCTTACGAGCCACTATATCAACTTCCTTCCGATAGATTTGGCTTAGGCTATTATAGCAGAGGTCGAGATGACTCTCTTGTAGTAGCATTGGAAATATTAAGCATAGGGTTGGGAGAAGACATTGATTTCATTCCTTATCACCCCTTAAGAATAGAAAATTTGAGCAATAGACAAGTGGCCATGGTAAACATACCGCCTCCAAAAACTTATCATCCAAACACCTCAATTGATTCCACCCCAATAAGGTACAACTCATGGGATGAGGAGAATGGATATGAAGCAAGTGATGATGAGGCACAACTTGGCTTAGCCTATCAAGGGCCTCGCTATTTACAAAGATTCACATGGTCCATCCATGATGAGAGTGGATATACATCAGATGAAAGTGACTATGAATCAGAAGACTCAACAGAAAGAGCTTACTTAGGCCTAAGCCATCAACCCCTGACTTTGGGGCAAGAGACAAATGCAAATGGATTCTTCATAAGTGATGAAGAATATGAAGATGAAATAGAGATGGCCTACTTAGGGCCAAGACATGAGCCCCTTGTCTTAGGACCGCATACCAATGCTAACGATTTTTGGATAAGTGATGATGACTTTGAGGATGAGACCGAGATGGCTTATCTTGGACCTCACCACTTGCGGTAAGTCAACGAGCTAGTAGAGAGAGAGGTGGCACTTCGTGCCATAGACCCTCATCTCTAATTTTTGGGGAGACCTATTGACCTAGCTACCATTCATCGGATGGTCAATCCCCTCTACCTACATTCAGAGAGCAATTAGAGCCCAATGATCCTATTATCCACCCTACTCATGGGCCAGATCCAAAAATTCCCATTCCTCTAGAACCTCATCATGAGTATGGAAGGAAAACCCTGAGACAAGATTGCACCCATGTGGTCCTAGAGATTTCATCCCATCCATCAACATGATCTCCATTAATTTGACCACTCCACTTCATAATCTAGTAGATCCTACCAAATCATTGCATCTTGATATAGAGGCTATTGATTGGGATCACGCTAGTTCACCCATAGATCTAGAAGACCTCTTCCCCAATGAAGAGATGTTACAACCATTCCATTTTGCATCAAGTTATGCATATGACGTCTTCCATGTTGGTTTAGAACTCGATCACAGGTCCTATAAATCCTCTATGATGATATTCATTTTATACCCATACCTCATCAACTAGAGGATGGGTATATAGAAGCAACTTTCAAGTTGGACATCATGATGATCCTACCCAACAACAAATGTCACAAGAAATCAAGAACAAGCCTATATTACATTATCACCTATAGACTAGGATATTCAAAATTTTTTTAGTGGTCTTTGCAACTCTAAAATTTACACTACATGTTGAGCCATACGACCTACATCATATCAAAACAAAATCCTTTGCAGTACATGATGAGCAAGACATATCACAATACACACAAAGTGGATCATGCTATTGATAGAATTTGATCTAGAGTTCATAAGCCAAAATTCCATCAAGGGACAAGTCATAGCAGATCAATTAGAACTCTACAAGATAGCAAGCCTCTCACCATAGAATTCCTGATAATGTGGTATTTACATTATCGATCCCAAAACTTCGAAGAACCTAAGAAAAAAAAACATGTCATTGTTCTTAACGGTTAAAGTGTGAACAAGGAGTCATAGCAAGGATTGTCTTTATCACACCATAGGGCACTCCATTGCCCTTATCATTCAAACTAGACTTCTCATGCACAAACAACAATACAAAATATGAAGCATTGATCCTGGGACTCCAAACAACCATAGCAATGGGCATTAAAATATTGAATATCTTTGGTGACTCCTTGCTCATAGTAAACCAGGTCAAAGGACTATTCCAATGTAGGTGCCCACTCCTGAAGACTTACAAGGAACTTGTTGACAATTACTTAGCCTAGCTAGAATGGTATGACATCGAGGCAATCCCTCGTACATCGAATAGATTTGTAGACACTATGGCCTCTTTGGGATCCTTAATCCCTCAAAATCCATCTACTGATTTTACAACCATTCATGTGAAAGTGCTTTCACACTCAACAATACGTCGTGAAGCTTTTGACAATCAAGAATCAATCAACATGATCAACATCGAACCAAATCAGGATTGGTCCTTCATAGCCAGATATTTCTTGCAAATAACACCTTGGGGGTCATTGATCTCCCAAGGACCCATAGAGTGTGGTGCAACCATATACCATAGAGTTGTTCCTCAATCCGTGTTCACTACCTCAAAAATACAGGAAGAGCAAGTTGTCTATTCTATAGAAGTTGTGGCCTATCAAGATTGGCTTTCCCAACTACGGGACTTCCTGAAGCTTGGAATAATACCTCAAGGTTTATCGCATACTAAAAGGTGAACGTTCAAACAGAGAGCAACAAGATACATTTTTCTAGGAGAAATCCTCTACAGACGAGGATATGATGGAGTATTACTCCGTTGTCTTGAGCCCCAGGAAGCATCTTGGGCAATTTTGCAAGCTCACGATGGAACATGTGGAGGCCATTTTAGTGGCATGGCCATCGTTAAGCGCATCTTGAGAATGGGTTACTATTGGCCCACAATGGAAAAGGACTATTGCGAGTATGTCAAGAAATGTAGTAAGTGCCAACATCATGCAAATCTAACGCACTTACCATCGCAAGCTTTGCAGCCCATCCAGGAAGCATGGCCATTCTTGCAATGGGGACTAGACTTGATTGGGAAGATCTCACCCCCATCCTCAGGCCGACATACATTCATCATAACGACCACAGAATACTTCACTAAATGGGTAGAAGCGATCCCCTTAACATCAACAACTGGACCAAGGATTGCGGAGTTTATACTCCATAATATCATAAGTCATTTTGGGGTCCCTTCTAAGATAATATCGGATAATGGGCCATATTTTAAGAACAAAAATGTGCGTGCTTTAATGAACAAATATCATATTCAACATAGTTTTTCAATGCCTTATTATCCACAAGCAAACGGGCAAGCAGAAGCCTCAAACAAAATAATAGTCTCCATTTTGAGGAAGACAGTGCAAGAAAATCACAAGGATTGGCACATGCAATTACCTCTTGCACTATGGGCATACAGGACTAGTATACGGATGCCCACTAGGGCAACACCATTTTCACTAGTATATGGCACTGAAGCCATCATGCCTCTAGAGTTGGAAATCCTGACTCTACGCATAGCATTAAAGGACTTCATAGATGATGAAGTTGCATGACAAGGCCGCCTTGATCAATTGATGCTTCTTGATGAACGTCGAGTCAATGCTTTAGAGCATCTTCATGTTTACCAAGATCACCTTGCATGAGCTTACAATAGTAAAGTCCACCTAAGGGAATTCAAGGTTGGAGATCTAGTGCTCAAAGAAAACCAACAGAATTCAAATCTGCCATCGCATCTGCGAGATAAGTTCACGGTAAACTGGATAGGTCCATACATGATTTCATAGAGAGTTGGGCCTGGAGCATATCGCCTTATATCATTAGATGGTGTTGAAGAGCCTGAACCTCTCAATATCATTCACTTAAAGGTATTTTACACATAAAACACAAAAACATTCAAATATTTCATAAAACACAAAAACATTCAAATATGTCATAAAACACAAAAACATTCAAATATGTCAAAAACACAAAAACATTCAAATATTTCATAAAATTCAAAAACATTCAAATATGTCAAAAACACAAACAAATCATAAAAACATAAAATTTCAAAAATTCAAATCAAAGGCTCCAAGGGTAATTCATACCGCTTGGTCAAAAATCAATTCAAAGGCTCCAAGGGTAATTCAAACCGCTTGGTCAAACAATCAATTCAAAGGCTCCAAGGGTAATTCAAACCACTTGGTCAAACCAATCAATTCAAAATGCTCCAAGGGTAATTCAAACCGCTTGGTCAAACATCAATTCAAAAGGCTCCAAGGGTAATTCAAACCACTTGGTCAAACATCAAATCAAAAAGGCTCCAAGGGTAATTCAAACCGCTTGGTCAAAATCAATAACAAAATCCCCAAAGGCATAATAAGCCCTTTGGTCAAATTAATCAAAAATACAAAAACAACATAAAATCAAAAATACAAAAACAATTGCACTTCACATCTTGCATCCACATCATTGCATTGCATTTTCACATACATTACAATTGCATATGTCATGAGAGTCTTAAAAGTGATACCACAGTTTGTCGCACAAGTCATTCATATCCATACCTCCATCCACATGTGTGTAATTGTGTTTTTCAACACAACCATTATTTGTTGCTATACATAATATACTAAGGCTTTTTGGTTAATCAACCAAACCTAGTAATCTTATCAACTTTTGAGGAAAACAACTTTGATTAGTAGAAGGTAAGGTCTAGCTGTGATAAAGCCTTGGATATTCAAGATCCCATCACTAATTGAAACACTAAAATCCTAGCTGGTACAAGGAAAATATGAAAGTTGCAAAGTGGTCTAGGTTACCTTAAGTGAAAAGGATTATCCTTGCTTATCCCCCTGTGCAACCGGTTTAAAGGTGCTGAGAATTGGCAAAAGGACAAGCTTTACCCTATCAAAATCCCTTGCTTAAATCAAAATAAGCAAAATCCCAAAGCAAAGTACATATTCAAAAGGCCAAGCATACAGTCCAGATTTCAAAGCAATAATCCGATACACAAATCATATATTCAAAATACAAAAAAATCATAGCTCAAAAAAATCAATAAAAAATAAATAGTGATTTTCATCACTACATATGAGCAAAATAAATAGTGATTATCATCACTAAAAAAATCCTCGCTCAAAGAAAAAAATAAATCAAAATAAATAGTGATTTTCATCACTACATATGAGCAAATATCCAAAGCCAAAAGAAGAAGGGAATAAAGCTTGAATCCCTGGAATTCTCAAGCATTGTACAAAATTGGAAGGAGAAATCCTTACGCATGATGATATGTCTATTACAATTGCTTCATGCATTTGTGTAGACCAATGTTTGAATGTGGATGAGCTAGCTTAGGTAACCCAATATTGCCTAGTGGTATAGTCCAACTAAGTCCAACATAAGGATGAGATGAACACTTGAGGATCCCTGATCTTAGCAATGGGCTGAAAGGATTGGCACATACAGTTGCCTCTTGCACTATGGGCATATAGGACTAGTATACGGATGCCCACTGGGGCAACATCGTTTTCACTAGTATATGGCACTGAAGCCATCATGCCTCTAGAGTTGGAAATCTCGACTCTATGCATAGCATTAAAGGACTTCATAGATGATGAAGTTGCACGACAAGGCCGCCTTGATCAATTGATGCTTCTTGATGAACATCAAGTCAATGCTTTAGAGCATCTTCATGTTTACCAAGATCACCTTGCACGAGCTTACAATAGTAAAGTCCACCTAAGGGAATTCAAGGTTGGAGATCTAGTGCTCAAAGAAAACCAGCAGAATTCAAATCTGTCGCCACATCTACGAGATAAGTTCATGGCAAACTAGATAGGTCCATACATGATTTCAGAGAGAGTTGGACCTAAAGCATATCACCTTATATCATTAGATGGTGTTGAAGAGCCTGAACCTCTCAATATCATTCACTTAAAGGTATTTTACACATAAAACACAAAAACATTCAAATATGTCATAAAAACAAAAACATTCAAATATGTCATAAAACACAAAAACATTCAAATATGTCATAAAATACAAACAAATCATAAAAATAAAAATTCAAAAATACAATCAAAGGCTCCAAGGGTAATTCACTTCAAAAAAAAATAAAACATAACATCAATAAATTCATAATCATTTTAACAAAGGCTCCAAGGGTAATTCATACCACTTGGTCAAAACATCAATTCAAAGGCTCCAAGGGTAATTCATACCGCTTGGTCAAACATCAAATTCAAAAGGCTCCAAGGGTAATTCATACCACTTGGTCAAAAATCAATTCAAAGGCTCCAAGGGTAATTCATACCGCTTGGTCAAAATCAATTCAAAAGGCTCCAAGGGTAATTCATACCGCTTGGTCAAACATCAATCAAAAAAGCTCCAAGGGTAATTCAAACCGCTTGGTCAAAATCAATAACAAAATCCCCAAAGGCATAATAAGCCCTTTGGTCAAATTAATCAAAAATACAAAAACAACATAAAATCAAAAAATACAAAAACAATTGCACTTCACATTTTGCATCCACATCATTGCATTACATTTTCATATACATTACAATTGTATATGTCATGAGAGTCTTAAAAGTGATACCATAGTTTGTCGCACAAGTCATTCATATCCATACCTCCATCCACATGTGTGTAATTATGTTTTTCAACACAACCATTATTTGTTGCTATACATAATATACTAAGGTTTTTTGGTTAGTCAACCACACCTAGTAATCTTATCAACTTTTGAGGAAAACAACTTTGATTAGTAGAAGGTAAGGCCTAGCTGTGATAAAGCCTTGGATATTCAAGATCCCATCACTAATTGAAACACTAAAATCCTAGTTGGTACAAGGAAAAGATGAAAGTTGCAAAGCGGTCTAGGTTACCTTAAGCGAAAAGGATTATCCTTGCTTATCCCCCTATGCAACCGGTTTAAAGGTGCTGAGAATTGGCAAAAGGACAAGCTTTACCCTATCCAAATCCCTTGCTTAAATCAAAATAAGCAAAAATCCCAAAGCAAAGTACATATTCAAAAGGCCAAGCATACAGTCCAGATTTCAAAGCAAAAATCCGATACACAAAGCATAAATTCAAAAATTACAAAAAAATCAAGCTCAAAAAAATCAATAAAAATAAATAGTGATTTTCATCACTACGTATGAGAAAAATAAATAGTGATTATCATCACTACAAAAAAATCCCCGCTCAAAGAAAAAAATCAAATCAAAATAAACAGTGATTTTCATCACTACATATGAGCAAAAATCCAAAGCCAAAAAGAAGGGAATAAAGCTTGAATCCCTGGAATTCTCAGCATTGTACAAAACTGGAAGGAGAAATCCTTACGCATGATGATATGTCTATTACAATTGCTTCATGCATTTGTGTAGACCAATGTTTGAATGTGGATGAGCTAGCTTAGGTAACCAAATATTGCCTAGTGGTATAGTCCAACTAAGTCCAACATAAGGATGAGATGAACACTTGAGGATCCCTGATCTTAGCAATGGGCTGAAAGAATCCCGCCTGACATCGAAGGAAATGCTTGAGTTCTACCTCAAAATATACAATCACATGCACACACAGAGATCATGAAAAACTAGGTCCATGGTAAAAGCCTTACTTTTCAAAAGTCTAAGTGGTAAGTAGACAACTGTTGATAGGGGAACTAGAGTGTTTGAATCTCCGAAAAGCCCCAAAAATTTTTACATAGCAACAAATCATAACATCATTCACACCATCACTTTTATTTATAAGATTCTATAAATTAGGGGGTATCAACATAGTAGGACAGATACCGCATATATATTAGAAATAGTATATAGACGGCCACTGACTACTTTATATATTTTAATTTACAGAAACTTATTAAGAAAATACATTACACACCATTACATCTCATATATGAATACTTAATCAATTCTTATGATAAGAGTGATTATTTAAATTCATGATTATTTTTTTACTTTCTATGGTATCACCCATTAAGATTGTCAATGTCATATGCATTCCATATGTTTTAAGTGATTAGAGCATACAGGTTCATTTATACCATTCCATCACATAAGTTAGATGCATATAATTAAAGCAAAAATTAAACATGCATTTAACAATAACATTTGCATCCACAAAAACAAGTCATTAATCATCCATAAACCACATCATAAAACATATAGGCAATATCCATTTGCATACCAAATCATAAATTCATCATTCATCATCAAAATACATCGCATCATATCATCAAATCATATAAGCATCTACACATCCATCTAAGCATCTTCAAATATCATCTATCATCTAGCATATTCATCAAATCATCATAATACCATCATCGCATCATATCATAAAACAAAATAATAACAAAAATATAAGCAATAAATGATACACATAATGAGTCATAAAAAGCAAATCTATCATAAAAGTATGTGTGTCAAGTCCAATGGATATACAAAAATGCCCATGGGCTATAGTCATGTAGGTCAGTCGACCTCAAAAATGGATCAAGAACCAAGTAGAGCATCAATCAAATGTCGGGCCTGAGCCCCCTGCACCACCTCCTCCAGTGCCACCTCCCCCTATGGCGGTGTCGTGAGTCGAGTGATGTGAGCCTGTCGGTCTCTCTATCCGAGTCTGGGTCCGCTGGCTAGGATGGGTGGAAGACTACCCCGAGGTAGAGCGCCCACTGACCTACGAACCACCTACACCTACTGGATCCTTAGGGACAATCCCATGCCTCCTGAGCTGCATCTAAAGGATGGTGACATGATCCATAAGTCCCCAGATCCGCTCCTCATGCTCATCCAACAAATACTGAAGTCATCCCACATCTACCCCTGAGCCTACCGCTGGAACCTCCTATGGTGTAGAAGGAGGAACAACAAACTGCATCCTGACATCGCCACCCCCAATAGTAGCCTATAGAGCCTGTATCTATGTTGAGAGCTGCTCAATCGTAGCATCTCACCATTGTACCTAGATCTTAGTGGCCTGGAGCTCAGCCTCGACCTCATGCAACTATGCTCTCAGAGGAGAGTCTCTCTCCTCGGGCTCTAACTCCTCCTCCTCCTCAGGAACATCAGGATCCTCTACTGCCACCTGCTCTATCGGCTGGCCCCATACCTCGGTCCTAGCTCGAACCCTGCATCCTACCGGATCTATGCCATCACCCCCACCATCATCCTCGCGCCCTAGGCTACCGATGCCATGCCACATCCGATCACCCCACCACTAAGAGTAGGCCTCTATAACTCCCCCAACCACTATAGGGTCTACAACTAGGGCATCCTCCTCATCTGCAAGCTCTATGACCTATCATGGAGGTAGGTCCTTCTCTACTATGAGGCACCTATACAAGAATGGTATCAAGGGCACATCCTGCTACAATCCATACTGACGAAGAACCCGAGAGTAGAAGAAATACTCTCGGATGGCAATCTTACGGCCAACGAGCCATCGCTCACATCGTGTCCTAGCAGTAAAACTAGTTGGATCATCCCAAACAGGACACTCATAGTAAGGCCACCACACGACATCTTCGACCAATAGTCTGGTGAAAGCATCAGTATAGTGGGACAACTCCCCTACAAAAGTGTGGCTCTTACGCTCCTCATGCTCTCGAGCCCATCTGGAAGCATAGCACTATGTCCGAGCCTCAATAGATGTAATCTCAACTAGGAGCCCCTTAGGGTGATCTACCTTAATGTGCTCCCATCCCCAAACCTGTAGGAGCAAGCTGCAAGCAATGCTGACACGTCCCCATCGATGGATGTGGTACAACTCATCATAGCACTGAGCCAATAGCGATCTACCCCATGCATAGATGATAGGCTCCTCGCTATCCAGTAGGTCCTGCACCATCGCCAAGAGGTTCCAAGGGAACCTCAAACCCGAGTAGTCTAGGATAAGAACGTTGTTGATCACCATCAACAACACGACATGCCTCACTATGAAAACATGAGCATCATACCAAGCCTTGATAGATACTCCCCCAGACCTAGTCTCCTGGAGGGCCTATGCAGAGCGTGCTCCAAACACCCGAGCATAGACGACCACCTGATCATTAGTGGTCGATGAAACAATGGGCACCCCATCGAATGGGATCCGAAAGATCCTATAAACATCCTCCGACATGATAGTCATCTCATCGGGTGGAAGGTGGAAGGTGTTGGTCCGTGGGTCCCAACGATGGGCTAAGGCCGTAAGATAAGCCTGGTCGGCCATAATATGGGGCAACCTGATGACGTACTATAGCCCACGGGCCTTAAACCACTCCTAGTCAGTGTCATCAAATCCAGGAAGCAAGTCAAGCAGGAGCTTCGGGTCCCGAGCCCGAGCAGTGAGGATCTAAACAAAGCAGAAGAAAGACAAAACATAACTACAATGCATCTAAGGCATAATTCACAATAAACATGAAAACGGTGCAAAAGAGTATGAGTTACTCTAAATCTAAGCAAAAGAAGAATAAATTGCACCTAATCAAGCAAAGCAAAAATTCAAAAGTAAAAAAAATCATAAAAATCAATACACAAAATGCAAAAAAACAAGGCTTAAGCTTTAGCCGTTGTCGCCTACAATGGCCGAAACCTGGCCGCTGGAGGCAGCAATGGCCAAGGCCCAATGGTCAAATTTTTGACCATTGGGATTCAAGCTTGGCCGCTCTGAGCGACAACGGCTCAGAGAGCCGCTCTGAGCGACAGCGGCCAAGGGGCGGCATGGCAAACCCATGAACCCTTGGCCAGAAAATAAAAAAAAATTACAAATTTAACAAAATAACTTAAAAAAAATAACAGAGGGAGGGAAAGCAAACAAATTGGAAAGCAAATCCCCTACCCAAGCATCAAAACTAAGCTAAGTTCAAAATGCCCAAAATGGCGGTAGCAAGTGAATAATGAAAAAATTCAAAAAACCCTAGGTTGAAGCCACTGATAGATAGCAAAATTGGGGACTAACCCACCGTAGCAAAAGGGAACCTAAGCCTAATTACGGAGTTTGTTCATTGCCAGCAGGTTTAGTGAGGTTCATTTTGCTCATTTCTTAGTGAAGTTCAATTTTACTTAGACAAAGAAAAGAGAGCTAGGGTTTTGAAGAGAAATACCCGAGAAGCTTCGGCTCCTCCAGCAGTTGATGTCTCACCCCGTGCAGCCATGTCCTCAGCACCAACAAGTTTCGAAGTCGCAACCATCGCCACTGCACCAGAGCTCTAAAAATAGAATCTTCAACAGTGAAAATGATAGGTCAAACCCTAGAATTGCAAATTTTATATTTCCTTAATTATGCCTTGGCCACTGCTGACGTCAATGACCCAAGATTCTTGGTCGCTCAATGCGACAGTGGCCATAGGCAGGAACTCAGAGGCCACTGGACCTAATAGCGGCCAGGCCCACAGATCAAAATAAAGTAGTTCCTTCCATGAGGGAATAACAAAAACAATAAATAAACACACTTTGGTGGTTTAGGATCATCAGAATGTTCAAAATAACAAAAAAAATCACATAAAATCACAATCTCAAGCAGGCCTCGTATCCAGTTACCTACTCTATCCACTCGATGATTGCAGCGATTTGCACTCCATGTATTTCGGTGAGATGAGTAGGCAACCATAAGGCCACTTGGGGCAAAAGCAACTCATTTTGGAATTACGATATGTCACCCTTCAAACCCGAAGAAGATCAAGATGGTCGGACTGCTCCACGGGTGCGAAGGGGTCATTCTAATTCCCCTATGACATCAAAAACATTAAGTCAAAGTGATACAATCTAGGCATGAACAGAATCACTCATCCTAACTCCCTAAGAAGGCTATTGATAGCCGGACCGCTCCTCGGGATAGGGATGGATGATTATCATAAGCAATTGGAATCACACTTGGATGTGGGATTGCCCATTAAAAGCAACAAATGCTAGAAAGGAACCAGATTAGTCATATTGGTCAAGCGACTTGTCGCTTCATTCATTGTCATTTCTTCACCAATTCATTGTGTGAAGAGGTAGTTCAAAACTTCAACATAATCATAATCAAAATCAACAAAAGATCACTCGATCATAGCAAAATCATGTTCATCCTATGAATCATTGCATACAACAATCACAAATTTCCCTTGTTTGTTGGGAACGTAAGCAGACATGACATCTTCAATTGTAGCTCTCCTACTGGTCGAAATTGTTGTAGCAGCTGAAGCTACCCGATTGAGTTTGAGGAATGAGTGCAATTTAACATGCAAAAGCCACTGAGCTAAGTCCTCCGAACATTGAGGCAATGATTCAAGGGATGCGCGCCATCTTGCATGATTGGGCCATCCGACATTGATCAGACCATTGATCACCATACACCCTACAAACAGATCAGTCTACGTTTTTGCTCAGCATTGTGTTTTCCACATAGCATGTCGCAAAAAGGGGCATCTGTAGACACCTAAATCATGTCATGCTTAGGGGAGCTACTTACATAGACACACTCATAAGATCATAAGACATAATCTTGGACTTTCCAAGCATCAACAGTGGTTCTCACCACTCATTTGGGGCCTTTTCAAGCCATCCAAGCTTGGTCGCTCAAGCCAAGAGTGACCAGATCCTAGCCGCTCAAGCCTAGAGTGGCCAGACCTTAGCCACTACAGACGACAGCGGCTAGATCTTAGCCACTATAGATGACAGCGGCTAAGCCATAAGAAGCGGTTTGTCGACAAATAGGCCCAATCTCGGGTGGAAGTGGCAGTCTGCATGCAATAAAGGTGAGCGGGAGTGACTTTGCATTCCTTTTCATGACCAGTTCACATGGGAGGCTTGAGTTTGCATTTAGACTTAAGTTAACTGACCTCCAAGCATAAAAAAAGGACAAAAGCTTCTCATGCTAACGACCAGTTCGCATAGAAGACTCAAGTGGGTAGTTAGATTTTAGTTAACTGGCCTTCAAATATAGACAATGGACAAAAGCTTCTCATGCTAACTTGCACTACGCATGAGAAATTCATTTCTAGGGCTTGGACATAGACCTAGGGTTTCACACTATAAAAGGTGCAAGCCTAAGAGCACCAAGATATCCTGATCATATCTAGATATCTTGTATCTTTTATCATAAGAGATATATAGGAGATCATTTCAGAGAGAGACATCTTTTTGAGGAGAGCTTTCGAGACTTGGAGAGTTCTCTTTGAGATCACGTGTACGACGGAGCTTTGACGAATCGAAGAGCATAACACCTACTATCTTCAACATCAGATTATAGTCTTTGACCCATAGCTTTGGGGCAAAGAGGGCAAGGTTTACTTTAGCGGCCGTTGTCTTGGACAGTGGCCCGTAGGCTTAGCTTAGATAGACATAGCATCTTTTATTCTATTTTCTTATATCATTAGCATAGATTTACATGATTTCATGGCATAGTTTTATCATATTTCCGTTACATTATTTGATTACTAACAACCTCATCCGGGGAGGCAATCTCAGACACCTAAATGTGTGTTGTTGTTTCATTGCTTGTAGGGCCACAGGTACATCGGACGAAGATTACAACATACGAGAGCAAAAGGGATCCCTCTAGGAAACAGACCTAGAGAAGGAGGCATCTGTAAGCCCTCATACATTTTCGTGTGTGGAACCGGGAAGATTTTATAAGCGCACCACCTCTTCGCGGAAGGGGCACTCCTTGCCTATTTGTAATTTATAGTATCAAAATGGGTATCCCTAAGAGGGACCGACATGTAACCGAGCTTCAATATCAATAAAGAGATCCATATTTTGTTATTTCATGTTATATGCTTTTTCCTCTTGTCTTTCCATTTTATCTTTGGTATTTTAAATAGCATTGCAAGTAGGGTTTTAGAAAAGGGACCGGCACGTGCATTCCTGGGGTTGCTACAACTACGAATGACTCTATGATCATCGAGATGATGGTTATGGAACCCTCTAACCAGATAGGATAATATGGTAATAGGCCATCTAGTAGTAGAACCTCCTTTGTACTATCACCTCATATGATTCCCTTATCCTCTATAGCTCTATTAGCAATAGGTGGCCTCCATTGCTTTGTTGATTGCCTACTATGATAACTTAGGTTTGCTAGCCCATATTCCCTCTGAGGTGCTCTGCCTCATATTCTATCGTGTCTTGCTTCACTCAGGCCTAGTCCAACGCACTACAAATTGACTCCATTTGCATCACTACCACTATGGTTCATAGTCCCTCTACCTCCCTTGGACCTATCACCTTAGGTCCTACCTATGATATGGTGGGGGCAACCCCTATGGCTTCCCCTCCTCCTGAGCAAGAGATCATGATGGTCACCCTCATTGTTTCCAATATTTCCACTTGAACCTATACCTAGGGTGGTCTCGATGGAATCATACCTCTCTATTACCTATTTATGGCACATCAAGTGGCCTCTCAAAATACCAATTGGACTCACCAAATCATCACTTGGCATCTTTGTGTTGGCACTAGTGGTGAGATCCTTGGGGGTATAATGCTCATGTACCATCTCTTGTACTTGAGGTCCACCTTGACACCGTCCACCCTTGGATCCATATATAGTGGTTCATCCATGTCCTTCTCTACCCACCTCACAACATTAGGAGCACTTTTACATATTGGTGGGTCCCTCCTCATCCATCTAAACTAGTAGTCTTCTAGGTCTAGAATCTCCTGTAGAATTTTGGACTAGTGTTGCACTCGGTCAAACTTGAATAGCTCCCACTCCTTCTCAACGATAAGCCACTAGATCCTCCTCACCTAATCCATCTCCTTTGTATCCTCCATCTATCTTGGGTGTAGATGCCATTGTCACCATATAATTTAGTGCTTCTATAGCTCCTCTATCACCTACCTCCCTAGTGGTAAGACACCAGCGTACGACCTATGCCCATGCTCATAGTGTTAGCTCCACCTATATGTTGTTGGTTGTTTCACATTGGGAAATAGTCCTGGTAGTGCATTTTATATCTAAACTGATATGTACTCCTAGCACCATAGTTGGAGAAATATTGTACAAATCAGTCCTATTTTCCATTTATACATGATATCATGTAGCATCCTATATAAACAGGCCAACACATACGATACCCATGTGAATATTACAATGTCCATTGTAGGTGTCACCTAGTGCTATAGCACACCAGCATCCCGGATACCACTCTACATAGTACGAACATCAGTGTCCTAACTCCACATCAACATGGCATCTCATCGACATGGAATCCACTCTGTTAGATCACATGTGTCGAGTCCCTTGACATCATCTTTGATGCCACCATCAATACCCGTACCATGTAAATAGTACTCCCCCTAATGGGGATCCTCAAGATGCACCACATGTCCTCCAGTGTGATCATCATCTTCCTAATCAATAGCTAAACTGTGGAAGATTCTAGATAACATCGATCCACTAGAGCCATCAAGAGGGCTTGGTCTTCCTCAATGTAGGGCATATCTACTAAGTGTAGTAGTCCCACATTCTCTAGTGTCTCCCTCTCCTATGTTGTGAGCTACTCCAAGGTAATATCTAGTGTGCCTAACTACCACTCTTTGTCCCAAAATACATCTAGCTACATAATAACATAATTTTATCATCATTTCATCATTTCATCATTTAACACATGTAAAAATCATAAACACATAAAATTTAAAATAATTTTTTTTGTGTGTAAAATTCATCAGATTCATGCCCTGGAATTATTGAGCATAAATCTAGTAAATAATCCCAAACAAATTTATACTCAATATGTACTAGGCACAGATTTGGATTGGAAAGACTGCCAAATTCATGGTTGATGATGAGTTTTACCAAAAATTGAAAACCAAAATCCTAATTTTTTTTGTGTGCAAGTACAAAATCCAAAATGAGTAAGTGGGTCTCGATTCATACCTTCACCCGATCAATAGTGGTGCTAGCTTTGCCCCTCACCACAACAACCCGATGAGTTGGCAGTGCCATTTATTCTTTTCTTTCCCCAAAGCTCTTTTCTCCTCCTTGTGTGGTGAAAATGAGCTTCCTTCCCCTCCTTTTCCTTTTTTCTTCCCTCATTTTCTTCTCTCTCCTCTCTTTCTTTTTCTCCCTTATTTTTATCTTCTTTTTTTTGTTTAATTCTATAAATGCATCATTTTGCATGTAAATTTATAGTGTTCAGGTTAACACCCCTTTTTGCACTGCCCCTCTGTCCAAACCCGACCACCCCTTTTTGTGTTCACTATTTTTGCCTATAGGTGTCTACATATTTTTTTGACTCATTTTTTTGGTCATAAATGCATAAAAGGGGGAGAAAATTGTAGACATGGAAAATTGACCCATCAAAATGAGTCAATTATTCCTTAGATCCCTAGCTAGAGCCACCCAAACTTACCAAGTGCAAATTTGGGATCCTTTTCCTTGCTCTTTTTTCATAGCCTTACAAAATTTATGCCTGATCCTTTTGGGGTGTGTATTTGGCTTACCATATTTACACCCTATAAAGGCAAGGCACAAATTTGGCATTCTAGGGGTTTTTCTCACTAATACCCCTCCCCTCATCGGCTTGTCTTGGGGTCGACCCTTGCCTGCGGTGAAATTTTATTTTCTCACCCGTTTGCCCTTCAAACCTCTTATAAATAAGGGTTTGGAATCCTTCTTCCCATATATATCACCCCATCTAGAATAATTGATTCAAAATTATTGACTCACTCATTTGCTCATGATAACAAGTGCCCTTCTACTGCAAGTTGTTCTATTATTTTGTGTTCTAGTGTTGGCTACCCTTGGAGATCAAGTGGAGGAGTATTTATTATTGGAGAGACCATCATCTTAGAGTGCTTCCACCTCTTCATTTATCCTTTATTTCCCCATCAACTCATTAGGTCCTGTGTTTACATTATTTGCTGTGCAAGTCAGTTTTTCATTGTTTTGCACTCTATTTTTCATTGTTTTAGGGCCCAAAAAGGGTATCCAAACCAAATTTGTGTCTTGCCCATATAGGGCATGAATTTGATAAGTCAAATTTATGCTCCCTATTTACAAGGTATGAATTTGGTAAATTAGGGCTTGGGGTAAGCTTTTGTACCCCAAAACCCTGGTTTACACTTTGTATCTTAGAATTCTATCTTGTTTATCTTGTATGCATTTAATTTCATTGTTATACATCTATTTTACTCTATTTGTGCATGTTCCAAAGATCAAAAAGTATTTTACTTTTAGATGGTCAGATAAAAGGACCAAGGGGCTTGATTTTTGTACCTCCAAGCTTAGTCAAATAGCAGCCCAAGTAGACCCCCAAATTCTGATCAAATTTCTAGTGTTTGTGAAGATATTTTACAAGTTTGAAGTTATTTAGATATTATAGATGTAAGCTAAAGCTAGGATCAAACACTGGATTAGATAAGTACCCTGAGTAAATCTTCTAGGTTGTTTTTTGTTTGCTCTTTATTCAATTTTATGCAAAACCTAGATCATGTGTAAAAGAAAAATATTCGATTGAATTTCTAGGCATTTGAAAGAATAAAAGCATATAGTGTGCATCTAGAATTTTAATCTTATTTTTGCATTATCTTGAACCTTTGTTCAAAGAAAAATATCTCATTATTTTTCAAAACCTAGGCATAGATATCATCAAATCAAATAATCATACTAGGGTTAGTTATTGTCTTCTTGCATTGTTCTTTCATTCTCATAGTTTAGTTTTTTGGCCTGTTTACCTAACAGATGCATCAAAAATTTCCACACCAGACTTGGAGCAAGTCCTAAAACCATTCCTGGTGAACCCCTTTTCTTGCACCAAGTGTAGAAATTATAACAGCCATCGCGGTCACCTTGGCTCCCAATGGATCTAGCCAAGAATCATATGTGATGCGCAATTTTCTCCCTCTACACCTTTTTCATTCCCCTCCAAAAGAAAGTATGCTTGGTCCTTTTTTAGGTTTTGAGAAATTTGGAATGCCCAATTATTGGTTATGTATGCATTTCCTATAGTATGATGTCCCTCATTTATGAATTTTGGGGACTGATAAGTCGGTCATGATATCGTAAATCTTGATCATCCTAAATACACCTAGGGCATGAGTTAGGCTCTACTTGTATTTTGTTGACCAAAGTTTGCAAATAGGAATCCTTTTTCAGTTCTTTCCTGAGATGATGGATCCATTGTAAAAGTGGTGTAGATATAGCATGTAACATTTCCTACTCTTTATATTGTTAGGACAAGGCATCAACCACCACATTCTCCTTACATTTATTATAAGTAATTTCATAGTCATAACCTAACAATTTAGAAAGCTATCTTTATTATCTTGGTATGGAAACTCTTTATTCCAAGATATATTTAAGACTTATGGCTAGTCCTGATGGAAAAGTGTCCCCCAATGAGATATAGACATTAATGATTAACAACATCTAAAATAGAAAGCATTTCCTATTCATAAGTAGACTTGCCCAAATTTTTACCAAAGAGTGCTCTACTAGTGAAGGCCAATGGTCTTCCTTCTTGCATAAAAACCACCACAATGCCATTGCCATACACATCTCACTCAATTAAAAAAGGTTTAGATAAATCAAACATTGCCAACATGGGGGTTGTGTATATAACTTGATTTAACTATGTGAAAACCTTCTCCATTGGTTCAGACCACATAAAAGAATTCTTCCTCAACAGGTTGTCAAGGGAGTTGCTATCTTCCCATAATTCTTCATAATGTTTCAATAATATCTAGTGAGTCTGTTGGAGAATATTACATTATTTAGTACATGCAAATGTACCCCCATGGTATCTTCATAGTACATATGTAAATATGTAATAGATTAGGGTTGAGTATTTAGTTTAGATGAGTGATTTATATTTTCCCTTTTATGTAAGTGTCAATGTGTAAGAAATGCACAAGTGTCATGTAAGTAAGAGTGCAAGTGTAAATTGAGAGAATGTGCACAAGTTTTATATATGTAAGTATGCAAATATGTAAAGTGAGGATAGTCTTATATTAGGAGTGCATGCAGGAGAGTAAGAGTCATGTAGAAGTATGCAAGTGTCATAGGTTCAAGTATGCATGTTGGAAGAGAGTGAAGAGTCTATTATACAAGTGGAAAGATCATATGATAAAGGTCACGGAAGTTGTCATATGAAGAGCAATAGTCAAGTACATGACGAGTCATATTCTATATATATATTATGGAGACAAAGCTCCATATAATAAGTGATATGAAAAACATGAGAAATACGTGAAATACAAGAAAACAATTGATAATAAATCTTGTGTACAAATTTTGAGCAATCCATATTGTAAGTTTTCGTCATGCTTGTACATGAATTATTTTGGTTATTTACATTTAAATTTGATATTATAAGTGAATGTTATTCCTTTATTATATTGGCCTTGATATATATTTGATTGCTCATATATTATTCTACTCTTGATTATTGATATTTTGACTTATAATATTGTTGGTTTATTTATATTGGAACCTATGATATTTTAATGTAGTTAAGCTTAAAATTTAATAGTGGTATTAGATCCACCACTTAACTTTATCCATTCTTGATAGATTTATATTAGAGTTTGTCCAATTTGAAAGTAGTGAAGACTTGGACTCTATTTTTAAAGGTCTAATTGAGTAGAGATTGAAGGGACAAGGATAAGTCACATTGATTTGAATGCTAGGGTCTTTCCACTTGGTTGAAGGAAAACCAGTGAAGACTAGGACTCAACTAATTTGATTAAGAGTCAACTCAGAAGAAATTTGGAAGTTCAAAGACATTCAAAATCACCCTGATAATATTTTGGATTCTCTAGAGAAGAATAGGATAATCACTATTGAAGATTGAGAGGGAGCCAACTTAGGATAAAGTCGATCATTCGAGGACATTCATAGTCACCATAATATTGATATTGGATTCTCTAGAAATGAGGAGAATCATATTTTGTTCTTATGTGTGACCTAAGACATTGGAGATATAGTCTAGATATTAGAGACCAGACATTGGAAATAGTTTCCAAAGATTAGAGAAGCATCATAGCTTCCAAGGATAGAGAAGCATCATAGGTTCTGTTGGCATTTTTGCCACATTGATTCTCATTGATTAATGCATTAGTGTATTATTGAAAATCTGACCTTTAATATCGGCTTTGATGCGGCTTTGGCGAAAAAAGAAGAAAAAATGAGCAAAAAATAACTAAGTCTAAAAGCTGCGGCGATTCGGCGACATGTCGCGAAATCGCGGTCCAACGCGATCCAACGAGGCGGGTTGGGCGGAACCGTCGCGATATCGCGACGTGTTCCAGAATCGCGGGTTGGTCGGCCTCAAAGACACAAAGTTGAAAACTTGCAGCGCGTCGCTGACATGTCAGCGAATCGCGACACTGGCGGCTTCGAAGGGGCAAGTGCCAAAACTTGCAGCGATTCGTTGCATGTTCGAGCGGAGAAGAGTCCAAGGCAAAGATGCAGCGCGTCGCGACGGAAAATGGCAAAGGGTACGGAGAAAGAAATGCGTAGCGATATCGCTACCCATAGCGAAATTGCGGGGTTTTGACCAGAAAGACAAAGTACCGAAACATGTAGCGATATCGCTACATGTTCCATTTTCGCGCGGTGTTTGGCAGAGAAGACCCAAGGTTAAAAGTTGCAGCGATTCGCTGCATGATTGTTAAGAAGAGGAAGCCATGGGAAAGTTGTGGCGACGCGCTACCGTAGCATTTTCGCGATGGCAAAGTGGCAATTGGTACGGAAGGAGCAAAACGTAGCGATATCGCTACATGCTTCAAAATCGCGGCCATTTTGGTCCAAGAAGCAAAGGAGCGATAAGTTGTAGCGATTCGTTGCAATATCAACAATAAAGCCAACTGACATGAATATGCAGCGAAATCATGCAAGGGATGAAAATTGATCAAAAAGCATGAAAATGGTTAAGTGCTCAAATTGGTAGCGAAATGGAGACAAGGAAGAATTGAAGACATTCAAGTGCAAAAGGTGTTATGTTTTCGCGGACCGTCTTCAAGGCCGTACAAGGTGCCTGAAACATGTAGCGATATCGCTACATGTTCCATTTTCGTGGCGTTTGGCTTCAAAGGTTTCAGTGTTCAAAAGTGCAGCGATGCGCTGACTGTTTTCACAAACGGCATAGAAAATGTAGCGATTCGCTGCAAGTTCTAGGTGACAAGGCGGAGTGCGAAGAGAATCATGCAAAAAGCAAAAGGCGTCGCATTTTCGTGACCCATCCAGAAGACCGTACAAAGTGCCGAAAAGTGCAGCGATGCGCTGCATGTTCCGTTTTCGCGGGGCAGGAAGGAAGGAATAGCCAAAGGCCGCAATGCGTAGCGATATCGCTACATGTGCCATTTTCGTGGGATTAAGCTAGCGATAGAAAAGACAAAGCCGAAGATGCAGCGATATCGCGACAGGGAGCATTTTCGTGGGTGTAAGTGACAAAAGTGTACGGCATGAAAATACGTCGCGATTTCGTGACCCGTCGCGTTTTCGTGACCTGCGACAGTTTCCCGCCAGAACATAGTATGAACGCCCGAGGAGATTTTTTGATTTCCGATGATTTAATGCTGCCCCGAATTTAATGTTTTGTGGATTTCCAAGGCATTCAAAGTAAAAGACGCGCCCAGGCCACCAAGATTGAAGATTTAATGCATTCGAGGCTGTTGTTCGTGGATTGTCGTAACGGTTTCATGCACATGTTCGAAGAATCAAATTTAATGAAGGACCGTGAACGTTTCATTGCATTTAATTTTTGTTTCTTCGAGGCTGTAATCAAGGGGTCGTGTATGTAATTTCCAATGCACAATTGTAGATCACGAGGAGGATGGTGGCAAACATTTAATGTTGTAGAGAGGACGGACCTCTATAAAAACCAATGTAATTCTCATTTCAAAAGGTTGGGAAAAATTCTCTGCTAGAGACTGGAGATGCATTTGCAGGAATAACAGAGTTGGCTTCTAATTTGTCAAGCGGTTGTATGGGTGATTTCCTTTCTGTTCTATTGCATTTCTAATAGCTTTGTATTTCTTCATGGCTGTTGCATTAAAATTCTGCATATTGGATTTATGTACCGTCGTGAGAGTATGATTTCTGGAATGTAGTTTTGGAGGGTTTTCCTGCATACATCGTGCGAAGGTTTAAGTTAATAATTTTTATTACTTGCTGTTGTTGCATTTTTAAGTTTCCTGCTGCTATTTTCCCGGTCTTATAACTTCGGCCTGTGGCCATATTTCCCATTTCTTTCTATAGTTTTTAAATCTCTTTTCTGCAACCCTTATCTTAAACCAAGTTTAGAATAGTGAAGGGAACCAACCCACTACGGAGATTGGTCCGGAAGCCATTTCTTGCTTCCGAGCCTTTCAATGTTGGCCGGGTCTAGGGTGCATTTGTAAAATCCTTTCTGTGGCAGATTTTGGACCAACGAGTTTTGGCACGCCGGTGGGACAGATTTTATTTGTCTCTAAAAGATCCCATAGGGTCGAAGGTTTAATGTTCGCCTTGAGTTGTAAATTAGAGCATTTGGTGACTCTGTTGTTTTTGGTGACCTCTTTGGACCCAGAAATACTTCATGATCACAAGATCACGAGTCAAAGAAATTTGGCGATCTTGTTCGATTTTTGAGCTCGATAGTTCGAGAAGTGGTGAGCATTCTAGATTAGTTTCCTCATCCCTTCCATCTTCTGTTATACAAATACCCAGTATTGTTGCTAGTGTTGCACCCCTACAAGTTCCACCAATGGCACAATTTCCTCCACCCAAAAAATTCTTGGCATGGAATAGCACTTGGAGCCTTGAATCTGCAGGCTCAGAATCCAGTACCTCGAGTACGCTTGAAGGCTTTGCCCACTTACGATGAGTGCTTGGTAAAACAGCCTATGAGCACATAAATGATGTGGCTTCCCTAGCTGCTATCCATGACATTACCGATGAAGATGTAATGATCAAATTGTTAGTATGTTCTTTGAGAGGTAAACTGCTGTTTTGGTACAGAACTCTGCCTCCCGGCACCATAACATCATGGGATCAGTTTGGTGATTTCTTTGGTGAAACATTTTCATGAGCAGGCTGACCCTTTCTCATTGTTAAATCGGTTCTTGTCATACAGAGACATCCACAAGAAGAGATACCTGATTTTAATGTCCGGTTTACCAGAACTTGGCAAAGGATTCCTGATGGTATTCGGCCTGTTGATGAATTAGCTGCGATGTACTACCTCAGAGCGTTTCACTCAGATATCGGCTAGGCGGTTCGGCGATCTAATGTGGTAACGTTTCCAGAAATATTTGAACAAGCAATTAAAGCGAAGCTGATCCGGTTCTTGTAGGAAGACTGCCTCCAAAGGTAACTATGCCTCTTATTCCAGATTTGCCTCAATATTTATATGGTTCACAACCACACCCCATGCCAGCTATGTATCCTACACCATCATGGAGCTCTAAAGCACCTCAGGTTGCAACTGTTCCAGCTCCTCAATTGCCTGCTTTAACTCCTTTACCGCTCCCTGCACCCAGCATTCAACCATCTCCCGTTTCCACTTGCATTTCCAGCTTTGCCAGCACCACCAGCTCCTTTGCCCTTACCAGCACCTCCTGCACCTGCAAACCCTGATCCATATACAACATTATTGCAAGAGGTTAAGTCTGCAAATTCTGCCATTAGAGCCATGGGAAATAAGATCACACTCATTGAGAGGAAGCGGTGAGAGAGATTTCCGGCCAAGGAGATTTCAACCTCCTCAAATTACTAGAGATCAAACTGCCTCCACAAGCAAAGCACACGAAAAGGGCTTAGCTGTTCTAGCAAATGAAGATGCGGCCCATGCGGATGGAGTATATTGGTGTTCCACTTGTAATGATCCTCACGGAGAGGATACATGTATGGTTCACTTAAATTATGTGCGAGACCTTGGCGGCCGGCTCTTCGAGGTGACCATGTTAATATGATCTCGGAAAGCTGGTCATAGTTTGATGAGCTGCGAGTGGAAGATCAAGTTTCGGTTCTAACAAGGAGTGGAAAGAAGCCTATGAATGTTGATCCTGCTGACTTAGAGCCGTTAAGAGTACCGGCTGAAGTGAAGAGGCCGGTGAAAGCTCTGTGCCGGCTCAAAGTCTTTGCCCAAAGATCCGACTTTTAACGAGTTCAAGAAAAGGCGGCAGTTGCACCGGTAAGATCGGAAGCGAGAGGAGCGAGGCACGTGAAAAATTGAAGTATCCATCAACGACCAAGAGGTTAAGAGTGGAAGCTACACGACGATACGAGAACCAGATTTGAGCAACCTGCTTGAGAAGAAAAATTCTGTTGCGGTTTCATACAATATTGTTGATGATCTTAAGAAGACCCCTGCTAAGGTAAGCCTTTATGACGCTTTGCAATTACCGGTCAAGTAGATTTATTACAAGAGTCATTGAAATCTGTGAAGGAGAGTGAAAAAGGGCCTACCCAGACCGTCTATGCCCAAACTTTAACCACCTCTGTTACTGGTAAGAACAGACCTCCTCCTTTTTACTTGTCATTGCAAATAGAAGGTTGGGTTGTACACAATTGTATGATTGATTATGGAGCTGCAACCACTGTCATGCCCAAGGGAGTACGTGAAGCTATGGGAATGGAGTATACCGGAGTAGTCCTGGAGTTCTGCAATTGGATGGTACGCCTGTAAAAATAGTAGGTGTCATTAAAGATGTACCCATTGTCCTGCATACAATGCCCCAAATCACTATTATTCAAGAAATTGTTGTAGTAGATTTAGAGCCCTATTTTAGCATGTGTTTATCCGGGGAATTTATTGCCAAAATTAGGGGGTTATATGGCATTAGATTATTCCCATATGGAAATTCCTTTTAAGAATAGACGTCTCAGAATACAGAATGAAAAGCCTTCCCCTTTTCACATTGAGAAGTTGGAAGATGTTGGAAAAGACATGCAGTCGGTCCATATGCTCATTGAAGAGTCCGAAGATCGTTGTTTTAATGAGTGAAGTTTTAAACAATCTTCGAGTTGGAAGACCGATTTTCAATGCTTAACTTCAATGCCATGATGGAGGCGAGAGATTGGTTGCTATGCCATTCGAAAACACGAGGCTGAGACAAAGCGAGGAATTGTCTAACCCGGTTGATCGGGATGAGGTTACAGATCAATTATGGCAGCTGTATTTCGATGGAGCTAGATGCGGGAATGGTGCCGAAGCAGGTATTGTGTTAATTTCTCCCTATGGTGTACAGAGAACTTATTCATATCGGCTTACATGGAGTTGTACTAATAATGTTGCTGAATATGAAGCATTGTGCTTGGGTGCGAAGAAAGCAAAGAAGTTAGGAATAGAACGGCTCAATATTTTTGGTGATTTCGAGCTTATTGTAAATCATGTCACAAATAGATGCATCTCAAAGCAGCATTATCTGAAAGCATATCGTAATCAGGTTTGGGATTTGTTTGAACTTTTCACTGCACTTAATATTCAAAGTTGTTTCCAGAGAGATGAATAAACATCTTGACTTATTAGCATCTCTTGGAGCTAACTTTTCTCCTGCTGATCAAGTTGTGAACAAGCCCAAGGCAGTGAGAATGGTATACGAGACCCGGTGTGCCGGACAAGGAAACTTTACGGCGAGGTCTTTGAAACCGATGAAGCAGATTGTTAATTTCATGATACATGAAGGCTGCAGTTGTTGAAGGCGAGAACTTTGGAAGATGAGGAAGCCGAAGGTCTTATTCAATTAAGGAATAACCATATTCCAAAGGGTCTAATAACTATGGAGAGCTTGTTTGACCAACATGATCGTTCCAGAAAGCCTCGAATGGAGATTGATAGAAAGGAATACATGGAGTTAGAGCTTGAGCCTGACAAAGTGATTAAGGTTGGCACGACTCAACCCCGGAAGAAGCTGCAGAAAATCGGGCGGCTACTGTAAAGAGTTTTACGATATTATAGCTTGGAGCTATGAAGACTTGAAAGGTTACAACAAGCAGATTATACGACATACAATTGAAGCTGGAAGAAGGAGTTAGGCCTTTTCGGCAGAAACAGAGACCTGTAAATCCAAAGATTGAGGCGTTGATGAAGGTTGAACTTGTTAAAATGTTGCAAGCTAAGATCATCTATCCGGTCAAGCACTCCACATGGGTCGCCAATCTGGTCCCGATCCAGTAAGAAGAATGGAGATATTAGATTGTGCGTTGATTTCAAGAATTTGAACCGTGCTTCATTAAAGGATCATTATCCTTTGCCGAGAATAGATCAAATATTGCATGTTGTGGCTGGGGCACGGCGTTTTTCTTTGTTGGATGGATTTTCTAGGTATAACCAGATATGGGTAAAAGATGAAGATCAGTTTAAGATAGCATTCACCACGAAGTGGGGTACTTTTGCATATCAGCGAATGCCCTTTGGACTGTCAAATTCTGGAGCTACCTTCCAAAGAGCAATGGATATTGCTTTCAAGGATTTATTGAATAGGATCATTGTAATATACCTTGACGACATGACGGTATTTTCACATAGAAGGGAAGACCATTGTTCTCACATGAGGCTGATTTTTGAGAAATGCGAGAGAATTCGGAATCTCCATTAATCCAAAGAAGTCTGTGTTTCTTTGTAAAAGAAGGTAAGCTTACGGGTCATGTGATTTACGAAGATGGATTAGCAATTGATCCGGCCCGTGTTGAAGCCTTGAAGAAATTGTCACTCCCTGCAAACAAGAAGGAACTTCAATCTTTCTTTGGACAGATAAATTTCATTAGAAAATTCATTGCTGATTTTGCTCTGGTTGTTAAACCAATGACCGAATTGTTGAAGAAAGATGCGGTTTTCCAATGGACGGCTCAAAGAAAGGAAGCATTTCGGGAGATCAAGGAAAGAATAGTGCGGGCCCTGTCACGATTAATCCGACTACTCCAAGGATTTCATCTTATATGCGGTTGGAGAAGATGACGGTTATCTTTGCGGTTTTGACGCAAAAGGGAGATGATGGGAATGAAAGGCCCATTGCTTTTATGAGCCAAGTCATTTTACCTCACGAAGCAAAGTACAATTTTATTGAGAAACGGGTATATCTTTGTGATGAAATCCACTGAAGAAATTCAAACATTTTATTTCCCGGAGCGGGACATTTGTTTATGTGCTTCACCCGGATGTGAGAAATTTCATTCTTCAAGGAGAGTTGGGTGATAAACGTCTTGGTTGGGTCACCAAGATCCAGGAATTTGATGTAGAAATTCACCCAACTAAATTAGTGCGTGGTAAAGCTATGTGCCAGCAGTTAGCAAAGATGGCGGCATTTGATGTATGCGAAGATCGGGGAGAAGCTCTTCTTGGTAATGACAATTTAATGAATTTCTTAATTCCGGAAAAAGATTGGACGAGAGGACACGATTGATTACTTCACAAGCTGGAAGATGTCCATCACAATTGGCTGCTTCTCGAGAGGAGGAGATTTCGGTTGCAAGCTCTGCGGTATGTTTTGTTTTCGGATGGTTTATTTTTTAAAAATATTGATGGTGTTCTTTTGAAGTGTGTTAAACAAGCGAGACAAGGATAGGATCTTGGAAGAGTTCCATTCGGGTCTCTCGGGAGGTCACTTTGCGGGAAGACCGATGGCCTTGAAAATCATTCGAGTTTGGTTACTCTTGGCCGACCACTGTTCTCAGATTCTTTCAAGATTGCACAAGCTCTGTGATAAGTGTCAAAGATACGCGGGAAGAGTAAGGAATGCGGCTACTGCCTTTGCATCCGATTCGGGTTGAAGCACCCTTTCAGCAATGGGGCTTGGATTTCATTGGAATAATTGATCCTAATTCCTCGGTGGTCACGAGATACATCTTAACGGCTACAGATTATTTCACCAGGTGGTCCGAAGCCATACCTACAAAGATGGCCAATCAATCTGTAGTGATTTCTTTTGTTGAGAGTTTGATTACACGTTTTGGTGTTCCAGACGCCATCATTACGAGATAATGGGACTCCATTCATTGGAGCTGAAGCTGGTGAGTTTGCTAACAAGTTTGGCATTTTCCTTAAGACATCTTCCAATTACTATCCACGGGGAAATGGCTTGGCGGAGTCAACGAACAAAAATTTGCTCGAGAATTTTGAAGAGGTCATTGGGAGAGAACAAAAGATCATGGCACTTGTTATTGAATCGGGCGTTATGGGCGAGACGGGATTTCCGTCAAGAAGTCCATTAAAACCTCACCATATGCCCTAGTCTATGGCAAAGAAGCAAGGTTGCCGGTTCATCTTGAGTTGCCGATATTACGGCGATTGCGATCTTTTCAAGATGATGAGACAGGACACGAGTTCCTTGGATCTGCGAATAGCACGAGTTGTTGGAATTAGAGGAGCGGCGTTCCAAAGCATATAATGAATTTGACAAGCACATGCAAGGGATTTCGAAGTGGTTTTATAAGCATTACGCAGCCCGTCCATTCAAGACGAGAGATTTGGTGCTGAAATGGAATGAGAATAAAGCTAAACCTGGCAATCATAAGAAGTTTGATGCATTACGGGAGGGTCCCTTTCGCATTTCCAGCACAGGTGCAGCTAATTCTTTCTATTTGGAAGACATGGATGGTAGCCCACTTCCAATTTCGGTTAATGGCTTTCATTTGAAAGCCTACTTTTCATGAATTCGCAAGTTCAATTTGAGTTTGTATATAATATAAAAAAATATATATATATATATATATAAAAAAAAAAAGAAAGTGAAGAAGAAGAAAAGAGTATGTATATAGGTTTTGCCTTTTGTTGTCACCTTGGCTCTTGTTGCTTGTGGGTTGTAGGTGTTTGTTTCCCTTTTGTCCTTCCTTTCCCGGCAGTTTGTGGCTTCCAAAGAATTCTTCTTTTCCCTCCCCTGCTTTCTATTTCCTTTCTTCATCTTCCTCTTCCTTCTTTTGTTTCTTTCTTCTTGCAATATAAAAAAACAAAAAGAATAAGCCACGGCTGTTGTTTCTTCTCCCCTTTTCTATTTTCCCCATTTCTTCTTATCCCTTTCTTCTCAGTTTGGTTTTTTGTTTTAAAAAGCATTTATTTTCCAGCTTAGTTCATTTTCATTTCACGCTTCAAAACTTCCATTTCTGTTCCATCCATTCGTTCATTCCATCTATTGCAGTTGGTAGTGTAGCAACATCGTTGTTGTTATGTCTACTACGTCACTTTTGCTCCATCATTTCATTATTCACACCACTCCATTGCGAGTCACCGCTGCGCAATCGTGAGAGCTCACTCCACCATCACATTCCATTTCTTCAGTTTATAACCGCTTCTATGCAGGTTCTTCCGGTTCTAGTTTTCAGCGACGAGAAGAAGTTTTGCGGCGAGTCCTACGACATGTTTTGCGGTAGCCAACCTTCTTTACGATATGACTATGTGCCCAATGGACTAAGGCCTGGATTCTTGCATACAGCAAGCTGTATACCCCGTGAGCCGCCAAGAATGTTGGCATTTTTGCCACATTGATTCTCATTGATTAATGCATTAGTGTATTATTGAAAATCTGACCTTTAATATCAGCTTTGATGCGGCTTTGGCGAAAAAAGAAGAAAAAATGAGCAAAAAATGACTAAGTCTAAAAGCTGCGGCGATTCGGCGACATGTCGCGAAATCGCGGTCAACGCGATCAACGAGGCAGGTTGGGCGGAACCGTCGCGATATCGCGACGTGTTCCAGAATCGCGGGTTGGTCGGCTCAAAGACACAAAGTTGAAAACTTGCGGCGCGTCGCTGACATGTCGGCGAATCGCGACACGGCGGCCGAAGGGGCAAGTGCAAAATTGCGGCGATTCGGCATGTTCGAGCGGAGAAGAGTCAAGGCAAAGATGCGGCGCGTCGCGAGGAAAATGGCAAAGGGTACGGAGAAAGAAATGCGTAGCGATATCGCTACCAAAATCGCGGGTGTGACCGGAAAGACAAAGTACCCGAAACATGTAGCGATATCGCTACATGTTCCATTTTCGCGCGGTGTTTGGCAGAGAAGACCCAAGGTTAAAAGCTGCAGCGATTCGCTGCATGATTGTTAAGAAGAGGAAGCCATGGGAAAGTTGCAGCGACGCGCTACCTGTAGCATTTTCGCGATGGCAAAGTGGCAATTGGTACGGAAGGAGCAAAACGTAGCGATATCGCTACATGCTTCAAAATCGCGGCCATTTTGGTCCAAGAAGCAAAGGAAGCGAGTAAGTTGTAGCGATTCGCTGCAATATCAACAATAAGGCCAAGTGACATGAATATGCAGCGAAATCATGCAAGGGATGAAAATTGATCAAAAAGCATGAAAATGGTTAAGTGCTCAAATTGGTAGCGAAATGGAGACAAGGAAGAATTGAAGACATTCAAGTGCAAAAGGTGTTATGTTTTCGCGGACCGTCTTCAAGGCCGTACAAGGTGCATGAAACATGTAGCGATATCGCTACATGTTCCATTTTCGTGGCGTTTGGCTTCAAAGGTTTCGGTGTTCAAAAGTGCAGCGATGCGGCTGTTTGCAAAAGGCATAGAAAAGAGCGATGAAGGAAAGCGACGGTGCGCGTCATTTCACAAACGGTATAGAAAATGCAGCGATTCGCTGCAAGTTCTAGGTGACAAGGCGGAGTGCGAAGAGAATCATGCAAAAAGCAAAAGGCGTCGCATTTTCGCGACCCATCCAGGAGACCGTACAAAGTGCCGAAACGTGCAGCGATGCGCTGCATGTTCCGTTTTCACGGGGCAGGAAGGAAGGAATAGCCAAAGGCCGCAATGCGTAGCGATATCGCTACATGTGCCATTTTCGCGGGATTAAGCTAGCGATAGAGAAGACAAAGCCGAAGATGTAGCGATAGCGCGATAGGGAGCATTTTCGCGGGTGTAAGTGACAAAAGTGTACGACATGAAAATACGTCGCGATTTCGTGACCCGTCGCGTTTTCGCGACCTGCGACAGTTTCCGCCAGAACATAGTATGAACGCCCGAGGAGGTTTTTTTTGAGTTTTCGATGATTAAATGCTGCCCCGAATTAAATGTTTTGTGGATTTCCAAGGTAGTCAAAGTAAAAGACGCGCCCAGGCCACCAAGATTGAAGATTTAATGCATTCGAGGCTGTTGTTCGTGGATTGTCGTAACGGTTTCATGCACATGTTCGAAGAATCAAATTTAATGAAGGACCGCGAACGTTTCATTGCATTTAATTTTTGTTTCTTCGAGAGGCTGTAATCAAGGGGTCGTGTATGTAATTTCCAATGCACAATTGTAGATCACGAGGAGGATGGTGGCAAACATTTAATGCTTTAGAGAGGAAGGACCTCTATAAAAACCAATGTAATTCTCATTTCAAAAGGTTGGGAAAAATTCTCTGCTAGAGACTGGAGATGCATTTGCAGGAATAATAGAGTTGGCTTCTAATTTGTCAAGCGGTTGTATGGGTGATTTCCTTTCTGTTCTATTGCATTTCTAATAGCTTTGTATTTCTTCATGGCTGTTGCATTAAAATTCTGCATATTGGATTTATGTACCGCCGTGAGAGTATGATTTTTGGAATGTAGTTTTGGAGGGTTTTCCTGCATACATCGTGCGAAGGTTTAAGTTAATAATTTTTATTACTTGTTGTTGTTGCATTTTTAAGTTTCCTACTGCTATTTTCCCGGTCTTATAACTTCGGCTTGTGGCCATATTTCCCATTTCTTTCTGCAGTTTTTAAATCTCTTTCCTGCAACCCTTATCTTAAACCAAGTCTAGAATAGTGAAGGGAACCAGCCCACTCTGGAGATTGGTCTGGAAGCCATTTCTTGCTTCCAGCATTTCAATGTTGGCCAGGTCTAGGGTGCATTTGTAAAATCCTTTCCTGTGGCAGATTTTGGACCAATAGTTCCAAGGATAGAGAGTTATTTTAGCTTCCTAAGTATAGATATTGAGCAATAGTATACAAATATAAGAGGAGTACTAAGAATTACAAATATAAAGCCTCCATAAATAAATGGAGATAAAGGCATATGAAGTTCTAGTTATTTTGAAAACCAAAATTATTAGGCTGACTATAACAATATCAGTCTTGGCCTTGACTAGAGCGTTGTATAGAGTCTCATAGGAGATTTAAAGTAATAAGTATTAAGAAATATTAAGTATCTATTTAGTGGAGCTATCATCCATATAGAAGAAGAGGCTAGCACCCAAGCAACCAACATAAGAAGAAGAGGACAACACCCAAGTGGCCAACATAGAAAGAGAGGCCTAAGCGACCAACATAGAAAAGAGGCCTAAGTGGCCAATATATAAGAGAGGCCTAAGTATCCAACATAAGAGGAAGAGGACAACATTCAAGTGGCCAAATTTAAAAATATAACAATAGCCTATGCAACCTGCATAGAAAAACAAAGCAATCAACACAAGGTAGAAGAAGAGACTAGCTAGCATAGAGAATATTAAGCAAGTGGATAGAACAATGCTATAAGAGCATTGTCTTGAGGAAAATCAAGTATGTTAGAACTAGTGAACAAGTTAAAGCTAGAAGAAGAGACCAAACATAGACCACCAAGCATACCTCACAGTAGATATATTCTAGTGAGTAGAAGAGACCAAACATAGAGAACCAAGTGTGCATCACAAAAAAGATATTCCAGTGAGTACAAGAGACCAAATGCAAAGCACAAAGTGTACCTCATAGTGGAAATATTATAGTAATCAAAAGAGACCAAATATTCTAGTGAGTAGAAGAGAACCAAGCATGTGCTTCATAGCAGAGATGTTCTAGTGAACATAAGAGACCAAGCATGTGCCTCATAGTAGAGATATTCAAGTGAGCAAAGGAATATAGAATGGAAATAAGTCTAAGCGAGTTCCAAGTAGGAGAGGTATCCAAATGATACCTAACATCTCATTCAATAGATGTAACCCTAGATGTCTATCCAAAAAACAAGAGTCAAGCCAAAAGTGAGCACCAAACTCTAGAAAATGAAATCCCATCAAATTCAAGCATAGTAGTTAGGTTTTAGCATATAAGGTAAAGTGAAAGAGGTAATATCTATATGTTATGTATCATATGTGTTTCTATTGAACATTATGAAAAATAAAGGTATGTTGAATCACATTTCATTAAATACATGGAGGGAAAGTAAATCATTTAACTTTGAAAATTTATTAAGTTTATTAAGTAGGGAGTTATAAGGTTTTCTACCTTATTAAATTTTTGAAATTCATTTATTTCAAAAGTTTATTTTTTGAGAAGTTATTAAATTTATGGAGTGATAAGGATTACTATTAGGTTTAAAATTTTAAGGTTTGAAAGTTTAATATATATTTTAAATCCTTGAAGATTTAAATTTTTTTGAGTGATTTTAGTTTTTGGAGAATTGAAGATTTGGTTTTTAAGTTATGGGGGAGTTAAAAATTTTTGAGATTTGAGAATTTTAATATTTTAAGAAATTTGGAGTTTTTTGAAGATTTAAAAATTTTAAATTTTTGAAATTTTGCAAATTTAACTTAGTAGGGAGTTAAAATTATTTCTACATCAAAAGTTTATAAACTTTAGAATTGCAAATTTAATATTTGAGTGCATATTAATTTTGGGAGATATAATATTTACTACTTCAAAGGTATTGTGTTTTGTAAGTTAATATTTTAAATAAAAAAGGGGTATTTGAAAGGCGTTCCAATGCCTTGTACAATCACAGAACATAAGAAAAAACTTCAGAGGAACCAAGAAAAGAATGATACTAAGAGGTAGTCAGCCTGCAACAACAAAAAGGACTAAATTCTCTTACAAGAAGGAACAAAAAGAGACAGGCCTACATCCAACAAGACCAAAACGGATCAAAACCTCCAAACCAAAGGAACAAGAGAAAAGAAATATTGAGTCAACAACAAGTGGATCAACAACCACACTTAGAGGGGTATGTCAGTTTGCATTGATGATGCAACAACAGCCTCCAGCATGGCATCCTTCACCTCATCCTTTGGTGTTTCCTTTGGGTTTTCCTTTGGAGTTTCAATTGAGGCTTCCTTTGCAATATCTACAACGTCCTCATATTTAGCATTAACCTTGGCATCAGAAGGTACCTCTGCAATAGAAATGGTAGGAATATCCTCAAAAGTATCACAAAAGAACAGGAGGTTGAGTCTTGATGTTATTCCTTGAGCTTTGAAATTGCCTTCCCAATAGCCATGTGAGCAGTTTCCAGATGATCAATAGTAACAAGAAGTTGAATGGATAGCAAGCTTATGGAGGTGCTTTTAAATAATATTAGGAGAATTGGAGAGATCCTTCAAAGGTTTTACAGACGTGGAAGGAGGGGTTTTAGCAATTTCCTTGTGTTTGACTCTCTGGGAATAGAGAATAGGTATTTTTTCAACCTTAACCTTTTTCCTAATGTTGAATTCAGAATGAGGTTTGTCACTCTTATCCTTTCTCTTAGGTCTAGAATTTTTAGGACTGGGGGTTGAGGAAGAGTTTTCTTCATCAAACTCCAGGGTGGGGATATTTCCTTTGGGAAACTTTAGGAGTAGGAACCTATAGAGGACTCTAAAAATCCCCTGGTGATAGGGCAAACTCTCTTCCTTTTTAGAGTAGGTGGAAATTATAGCGAAATCCATGAACAAATAAAGTGCGACTGGGATGTTCATCATTTTGTCTTCACGAAAATGGTTAACAAAGGATAAATAAAAGCAACAAAGCTAGAATTCAAGATTAACAGTGGTAAGGTATTGCATAATGGGTTTGAGAATTTCCTTTCAGGGATTAGAGATATGATGAGGATATAGACCTTTCTTATACATCTTGTGGATCATAGAATTCTTCTCAAAGTGTATTAACTCTGCATCCCAGTTGTGTTTGTTCCTCCTAATCACCTTGCCATCCAAATTTTATCTCGTCAAATCTGCTAGCAGCTCCATAGTAATCTGAAACTCCATGCCATGAATGGTAACACCCTTATCCTAGGACATAGCAAAGGCATTGGTCACCTCCTCATCAACGCTAGAAAATATCTTAAAAAAATAAATAAGCCCACCTTTGTCCTTCAGTATGTCTCTGGCAATGAATTTTAACTCAAACACCTCAGGCTTGATGAACACAAGTTTTCTTTCTTTCATGATTGTGAATAGAGAACAACGAGAAGGAAGACAAAAGGAAGGACAAGAGTTAAATAAGACAGGCCACTTAGAAAAAAAATGATGAATAAACAGAGGATGCAAAGGGAAATATAAAAGAAAAGTAGTTTTGTAGCTCCAAGGCCTACAGGACAACCAATAAGGATGCTTCGAAAAGGGAAAAAATTGCCTGGAGAAAAGAGATTTGCTAGGGTAGATAACAAGGTGGATTTTTAGGCATCGAACATTGCAGCAGGTAATTGATAAAATCAACATCCAATGAAAATTTTGACCCTTGGGGATGCTCAAAAAATGAATCCAATAAGAGGGCCTAGCGCAAGAAACAGAGAGGATTGGAATGTTCACCAAAAAAAGTCTCGAGACAATGCAAAAGGCTATATGGTGGCAGATGGTTCTCGAAGAAGCTAAATAGTAAAAATCGAAACACATGGGAAAGGTATGATTAAAATTCATGCTATATTTTACATTGGGATTCCAAAAGGAGTCGGTTATCGAGAAATATGCGTGAGCATGAATAAAAGGTAGTGGATAATTTAAAATTAAAACAAAAGGGGTCATGTGACCATGTTTCAAGGTAAGACAAAGCAATTGATGGAAAAAAATCATCTATTTGAGATTTTTAAATATTAAGACATGAACCCAATGCTTCACATGGGAAATGAAGTAGCGGACAGTGAAATGAACGAGGATCTCAAGATTTATCATGATTACCAATATTTTGATCATGCCTGACAAGCTCAGCAACTTCAAGAGGAAGAATGTCAGTCCACATCGAAAATCCTTGGGTGTTTGCTCCAATGTTTGCCAATATTTCATCAACATAGTTGGCCTCCCTAAAAGCATGTTGAACAATGGTGTCATTCTACTGATTGAGAATTTTTTTACTTTCTTCCACAATTGTTCTGATCCTCCAACTTCTAGGTTTGGACGTTTTTAAATAGTTAATAATATTTAGAGAATATCCTTCCACAATGATGTTCCTTAGAATATTTTTGATGAATTGGAGGCCTCTCCAAATAGCCTTGGCTTCTATAGAATGGTTGGAAAGGATGCCCGAACTTTCAGAGTAAGAAAAAATGGAATTGCCAAGGTGATCATGAAGAATTTCTCTTACTCCAAAATTTCCAGGTTTTCCTTTTGCTACTCCATCAAAATTAAGCTTGACCCATCCGATTGGGGGAGGATGCCATTTGATGTTGGTTCTCGACGATGAAGGATTGACTGGTCTTGAAGTATCTAGGAAGATATTATAGGAATTGAGGATGGCTTTCTCAAAATGTGGACAAGGAAAAGGATCAAAAGGGGCTATAATGACATTCTTCTTGGCATAGAGGATGATTTTATTAGCAACGAGCTCAACATCCAAGGATTTTTTATCAAATATTCTTCTATTGCACTCGAGCCAAATTTTCCAAAGGTAATGATGTAAACAAAATTTCCAAAGTCCTTTAAGCACAAGATTCTTGAAAGGATTTGGCCATTGGAGGAACAACTCAACAATGGAAGGAGGACAGGCCCAAACCAACTGGAAATTAAGAAAAAGCTTACTAATCACCATTCTTGAAAAAGGACAAAATAAGAAAAGGTGAGAGGTTGATTCCCAATCATCACCAAGTTAAATTTTTTATTATTATGAAGAAAATATGAATTCCATAATCAAGAAGAAAATAATGGAAGTTATAAAGTTTGGCATTGGTAAATTGATTGAAAAATATAAGGGAAATCTAGATACGACTATGAAATTCATCTATAGAAAAGCAATGAGTGAAATTTTTGAGACATTTAAATATTATTTAGATTCAAAGTTTGTTAAAGCAATTGATAATTCAAAGGATGATATTATAATATCTATTAATATAGGTAGTATAATATATATGGAGTTGCAAAGTTACTACAATGGTAAGGGATTTGGCATCTCTTTGAGAGGTCCAAGGTTCAAACCCCACTCAGTATGAGGTTACCAGGACCCCTCATAAAAACTTGTGTAAACTCATTGAATCAAGTAGCATTAGCTCAAATGGTTAGATTTCTCAATTTTCAAAGAGGATACCAAGGTTCAAATATTGCCAAGCAATACATGGATAATATCCAATATTTGTTCTAATACCACTATGTGGGGATGATGTAATGTGGATGGGGTCTATTTCAATCCTATATAACCAATTGAAAAAAATGTATATGGCATTTCTTTCATTTGAAATTCATAAATATGAAAATCAAAAGCAAAAAGAGTTGATTGAAACTATAAAAAGAAAAATAGTTATTGACCATGATCCAAATGAATCATGTGAATCATCTCTAAAACCATGTTTCATTCTTCATGCAATATTGATATTCCAAGCACTTCAAATTCAATAAATTATTATGATGATTTAAGTGAATGTTTATATATTTTAGGAATAAAATAAACACATGATCAAGAAGACAAAAAAAAAAGTTCAAGTTATTCATGACCAAGAATAAAAAACACACACCAAAGAAGAATTTTAAGTGGTTCATGAACAAGATAATGAAGATACAAATACTGAAGATTCAAAGAATGGTGATGAAGGAGAAATCATAGCAAAACCCAATATTCAAGATGATAAATATTTTAGAGAAACAGAGGTTCATGAACAATGCAAGATCACATGGAGATTGAAGATGAAGACTAAAGTCTTCAATAACCAAATAATGTAATATAGGGGGTGTTGGAGAATATTACATTATTTGGTATATGCAAATGTACCCCATGGTACCTTCATGGTACAAATATAAATATGTAATATATTAGGGTTGAGTCTTTAGTTTAGATGAGTGATTTATATTTCCCCTTTTATGTAAGTGTCAATGTGTAGTAAATGCACAAGTGTCATGTAAGTAAGAGTGCAAGTGTAAATTGAGATATTGTGCAGAAATGCCATGTATGTAAGTGTGCAAATATGTAAATTGATTATGTGCACAAGTATCTTATATTAGGAGTGCATGTAGGAGAGTAAGAGTAATGTAGAAGTGTACAAGTATCATAGGTTCAAGCATGCATGTAAGGAAAGAGTGAAGAGTATAGTATACAAGTGACAAGATGATAAGCCAAAGGTCATGAGAGTTGTCATATGGAGAGAAATATTCAAGTACATGAAGAGTCATCTTCTATGTCTATATTATGGAGACAAATTTCCTTATAATGAATGATATGAAAAATATGAAAAAAATGAGAAAGATGAGAGAAAACAACTGATAATAAAGCTTGTATATAGATTTTGAGTAATCCATATTGTAAGTTTTCTTCATGCTTGTACAAGAATTATTTTGACCATTTATATTCATATTTGATATTATAAGTGAATGTTATTCCTTTATTATATTGACCTTGATATATATTTGATTGCTCATATATTATTTTACTCTTGATAATTGTTATTTTGACCTATAACATTGTTGGCTTATTTATACTAGGACTTGTGATATTTTGAGATAGTTAAGCTTAAAAGCCAAAAGAGTCCCAAAAATCCATAAATTCCCTTTAAGGTTTGAGGTAGGCTAGTCTTGAACAACCTAAATTTGGTTGGGGTCCACTTGAACTCCATATTTGGTTACAATGTGATCCAAATATTCAGCTTCTTGCAACCCAAAAGAACACTTGGACCTCTTGGTATAAAGTTGATTCTTAGATAAAAATTGTAGTGTTTGATCCAGATGCTGGAGATGCTCTTCCCATGAATAAATTTAAATCGATATATCATCAAAGAAGACTAAAATGAATTTGCAAAGGAAATTTCAGAAAATGGAATTCATCAAACTCTAAAAAGTGAAAGGTACATTGGTCAATCTAAATGGCATAAACAAGAATTCATAATGCTCTTCATGATTTATAAAAATCATTTTAGGAATGTCCTCATCATTTATTTTAATCTAATGATATATTAACCTCAATCCAATTTTGAAAAATATTGGGCCCCATGCAACTCATCTAGCAATTCATCAATTACTGGGATAGGAAATTTATCTTTGATAGTGATTTTATTAAGGTCCTATAATCCACACACAAGTTCCAAGACCCATCCTTTTACTGTACCAATAACACATGAGAAGAATAGGGACTAAGGCTAGGATGAATAACCCCTACAACATGAATTTCATGTACTATTTTCTCAATTTTTTATATCTAAGCATATGGATACTGGTAGGGGCAAACATTTGGGGGAAGAATAACAAAAATAGTTGAATCGCATGGTCATGAGAATGATGAGGAGGTAGTCCTTTGGGTTCCTAAAAAACTTAAGCATATTTTTGCAATAAAAGCTACAAGCCCTCTGAATGGTCCTTATTCCTTTCCTCAGAGGCTTCTATAGAAAATAATTGAGCCACAACCCCATGGGAGAATTTTTTAACAAATTTTCCATCTTATGGGTTGAAATAAATTGAGCAACACCAACCTTCATACCTTGTAAGGTGTACTTTATTCCCTATTGGCTAGATTTCATCCATAACTCAAAAAATTCCCATAAGACTGGGCTTAACATCTACAACCACTATACCCCAAAAACAATATCACACCTGTATAGTGGTAAGGTATACATATCTATCGTAAGAATATATTCTCCTATTTGGATTTTGGTATTATGAGACCTTCCTTTACATGGCAGGGTGCCTCCATTAGAAATCATAACCTCAAAGGAATTACTAGTAATGTCAAAATTTCCCTATTTGGCCACACATGGATCAATAAAGTTATGTTTGCTTCCCAAGTTAATGACCCGTTGTCCTTTGAAGTGTCCTATCATTTTCATAATTTTAGGAGTTGATATTCCTACCTAAGGCATGCACCAAGATTTCTAGTTTGGATTCATGTGGAACTTTTGATTGTTCTATGTGTTCCTCCTCCTAATGATATTCTTCTCCCTCTAAATATTCTATAGTTGGTGTCTCATCCATATCAAGTAAATAAAATTTTTGGTGTACACACTTGTACATTATGGAATACTTTTCATCACAATTATAGCATAGCCTTTGAGCCCTTCTAGTTTCCATCTCTTCACATGTTAACTTTTTGATGGCAGGAATTTTGTTAGCAGGAGTTGGTGTAGGCTTCGATGAAAAAGGTGACCAATATTGAGAAAATTTGGGGGTGCATCCTTGAGCCTTAAAATTTTTCTTCTGCTAATCTAGCCAAAGCTATTGCTTGTTATAATGATTGTGGCATCAACACTTTAACTTCAACCTTGATGTCATTCTTCAAACCACTCACAAAAAAACTTTGGAAGTGGTATGGTTGGCCAATTTTTCAATTCGATTTTTATAATATTGAATGGTTTAAGTTTGTTTGAGTTTAGAAAGGGCTCTTGTAAAATCCTCAAACTCATTAGGACCAAATAAATTGAGTAGTTGTTGCTAAAATTCAAGCCAAGTAAGATTTGGATGTGCTTTTTTGAGCTACTAAAACCAATGTAGTGCATCTAATTCAAAATTGAGAAGCAATTGTTAGTTACATATAATGGGGAATAGTATGAGGATTAAAATACTACTTTGCTCTACAAATCCATCCCTCTAGATATTTCTCATCAAACTTAAATCCATTGTTATTGGGGTTGTCCCTCTGATGATTGCTAGTTCCTTCATCCTTATGATCATGAGAACCAAATCGATCATATGTGTGGGGATTATTAGATTGACAACTATCCAAGTATTTAATTTTTCCATTTAATTCTACCTTCATTTCCCTCTATTCCCTGATGACATAGTTCAAGGATTCATGTAAAGATTTGATTTTTGATCTTAACTAGTTTAAGCTATTAGATAATTGTTCCCCCACATGCTTCCCCCAAGACTCTACATGAACAGCAATTTTTGCATCTAATTCTTGTACCTTTTGTTGTTCCCTAGTACCTAAAGCCATGTTCTATGATTTGTGACCTTCTTATGATACTTACTAAAAATAGGAGCATGACTTCAAGAGTTATTATTTTTAGTAATGAGCCAAAAAACGTGTTTGGGTGCTATATATCAAAATGATCATCACGAAAAGATAATCGTAATAGACTAGGTCACATAATGATATTTTTTACACCCTTAAAAAAGTACATTGAGGCTATATACTAAAATTATCAGATCGATAAGACGGTCACAATGAGTTATATCCCACAACACTATATTTTGGAAATTTTTTTGATGGGACTATTATCTTTAAGTGTTGATTATTTTTCTCCTAGAGTCTTAGTTCACTCAAAAAATGGATTTTTATCATACAAGCTCTTACTAACCCTGCATTATCTATTACTAATGCTATTCTGTCTGACACTATTCTACAACTAACATTGTAACTCACTGTCTTTGACAATTTTATGGGTTGACTTTGTTACTGACAAACTCCCTATATGTTATTATTTTTTAATATCATAGGCAACTGTTATTGATATTGGTAGACGCTATCTTGACTATTATTGAATTACTGTATTCATACCTGACTATTATTGATTAATTTTGATAGAACATGTCTTAACTATTGTAGACACCAAAATAGAACCAATCCGATTATGCGACTACAAGCACTGATCGAGTTGGCATACATAGCCCCTAGGGCAGCCCCCAGAGGTTAAACAGTGGTACTAACCACTCCTAAATTAATTTTGGAATGTTAGAGGTCAATTTGGCACCTTTTAAGCACTTTTATCCCTACTCATCCCATCCTAGGATGATTAGAATCCTATTCGTCCCACCCTGGGACGATTAGCACCAATCGTCCCAAGGTGGGATGAGTAGCAGGTTTGATTGGCAAAAAGTCAAACCTCAATAGGTCTGCCACTTAACTGCACCTTCAGGGTATGCAATTATTAGGAATAGCTTCAAATAAGAGAGAGGGACTTCAATCAAACATGCCCTGATCATGGAGGCCTCATGTAAGGAGACTCTAAATCAGGGAGGAATATTCTCTCCCAAAAAAGGCATGGCAAGCCAAGTGGCACCCTCGCATGCGCATTCAAAGAGAGAGACCCTAGGTCTATAAAAGGGTGAGCATCCTCACCCAAAAATAGAATAGATCTGGAGCATTTGGAGCAATGGAGTGCTGCCAAATTATACCCACATTCCCCTTTGTGCTTCTTACATCCCTAATTTCTCTTTTGGAAGAGAGGTTATCGGGTGAACACTAGGAACGCAATCCTGACCCAAAACCCAAGCAATCAGCCACAATCCCACACCAAATTTCTTGACACAACCCTCTAGGAGGTTTTGGACCCATCCCAAGTGGATTGGTGTCAAAACCAGACCCCAAATGGCAGGCGTCCTGCCCCTAGGTGCCCCCCAAACTGTCACAGTCCTAATTGGCTCACCCTGGAGTGATTAGAAATTCATGAGGAATTTCTCTACTATTATTTTTGCATTATGTTCCATTTGGTTTAATTATGCTGCTATTCAAGTTTCATGGCATTTTGACCTGTTTTGACCATGTTTTTTATCGTTTTACGCATTTATTAACACATAGGGAGCACTTTCAGATATGGGACAATATGGGTAGAATCTGCCAAATCTGACCTTCTGGGTCATCCCAAAATTCCCCTTTTTGTCTAACCCCAATTTTCTAGGAATTTTGGAGGCCTCTAGATAGGACATTTGCAAGGTCACCTTTGCATGCTTTGTGACAGTCCTAATCGTCCCACCCCAGAGCGATTAGAAATATGTACATGATTTCTAGACTGTTCTTTTTGCATTGTGTTCTATTTGGTTTAATTATTCTGTTGTTCAATTTTCATGTTATTCTGACTTGATTTGACTGTGTTTTTATCATATTCATGTGTTACTAATCTACAGGGGGTGCCTTCAGATATAGGACAATCTAGGTAGAATCTGCCAAATATGACCTTCTGGGTCATCCCAAAATGCCCCTTTTTGTCTAACCCCAATTTTTCAAGAATTTTGGAATCCTCTGGATAGGACATTTGCAAGGTCACCTTTGCATGCTTTGTGACAATCCGTCCCACCTCGGAGCAATTAGAAATTTGTACATGATTTCTTGACTGTTCTTTTTTCAATGTTTTTATGATGATTTTTTCATGCTTCTATCAAATTTTGGGTTCATTATGACATGTTTTGACCATCGTTTTGCTATTTTATACATTAACTAGTCGGAGGCCCTAAGGATGGCATGTTTTCCTTCCATAAGCATATGCTATTAATTGTTTGTTGTTTCTCTGAGCGTAGGATATCACTGCTAGGAACACTGGAGGTGCAGCAAGGAACACATGAACACATGGATGCAAGTGGCGGCAATGTTTGGACCGCCTATTTTAAATGTGGGCATGTAGAGGACACTAGAAGCGTACCATCCATTGATGTAACGAACTGTATCAAATGCTCCGAGCCCTAAGAATTGGGGAGACGTATTGTAACTGGATTGAAAGCAACATTAATAAAAAGAGGCCCCACTTTTCTTTGTTTGCTAACATCTCGCGTCTTTCCTTCATGCATTGCTTTTCTCACATTCGTAGGACTTAGCAGTTGTGTATCAATTTTTGTTTGCACCATTGGTCTGGGACGTCGTCACCCCGCATTCGGCTTTCAACTATTATGTTCAACACCAATATAGTAATTTTAGGATAGTGGTCTCCTTAGTATGCTCAATTTTTATGGTAGGATTTTTGGTTTCAGGTTAACATTCAACAAAAACAAGGTACTTTAAGCCAAGGTGTGTGTATTTCCCAGAGGCCCTCTATTATACCACAATTATGAACAATAGTGCTTGAACCAATATTTTAGGCCACTACTCAAGGAGGATTCTATGCATACCCTTGAGCACACTACCAACCTCTCTGATAGTACAAAAGGATGATCTTTTTAGATGTTGTGTCCAGTGTACCATGGATAATACATAATCAAATATATTCCTAGGGCTAAAGGTTTCTCATAATCCTAGGGGATCTCTCGATATACCCAAAGATACATGGGAGCTCAATTCTATATACGGGTGTTTTCTAAGGCTTGGGTATTAAAGCCTGACTGCCCCTCACTTCACTAGACACTTTACGAGTAATCTAGCTTAGCCAATAATGACAACTCATCCATGATATTTTAAAACCCTCAACACGGGGTTTCTAACATGATACACTAATATAAAAAAAGGTTGGGTATATATAAAGAAAACTGGTAAAAATTTGAAAACACAAAAAACTTATACCTAACAATCAAAATGGTAGGGTAGCAACTATTGTAGTTGTAGCGAAACACGACCCTAGAAAGTGCTCCAATACCACTTGTTAGGAACATTATTATAATAATAAGCACATTCACATAAAGCAAAAATTCATGAAGAACAAAATATTGCAATATGAAATATAAATGCAAAAATATATAAATATCACAAATCACAAGAATTGTAGGCCTCTTTGAGGGTACAACCTCCTTCAATACTTTTATTCAATGTGCAAAAATATACATTCATTCTTGCACCTCATATTTTAAAGACTTCATCACACTACCTAACTCTCAAGGCTAGCTTACATGCAAAATGCCACCCGAGCTAGAATCTTCTACCAAACAAAACAATTACATTCTTGATAATAGTTACATAAAATGATGTCACTTGTCTAGGTGCTTCTAGTGCCACAAACTATTATAAAATATTCATAATATCATTACAAAATATTATAATGTGGATCCCCATATTAAGAAAGGGGTTATTACATAATAGTGTTAGGATGAAGTCCTAACACCTATGTTTCTACCACAAGGGCATGCCTTTTTTCAAACAAACTAAAAATTGGCTTTCATGGGAAACCAAATAATAGTTTCACCTCTATGAATTAGATAAGGAGACATTCTAAGCAATCATAGGTATTGTCCCACCCTATATATTACACAAAATTGAGGTTAGAAGAATTTGTCCGTGGTGGAAATACTGGAAGTGGTTACCCAAACACTTTATTGAGGAGTTATAGGCCTTGCAAAGGGTATTAATGGATCTCATCTCATCTTCCAATAGTTCCAAAGTTGAATGAATGGTGGAAAATTTAGTCAACCAACAAAGAATAGAAAAAACCACTTCCACACTATTTGGGATGTAGTTATGGAGCCTAAAGTGGCTCACTTTGTCTAGTGTCTCCTTTTCTAACGGTTTCCTATAGGGGAATGACTAGTCCACTTAGGAATGAATATTCCTAAGTGTCATTTTTGTCATCGTAGGGAGTCCATCAAACACTTGTTCTAGTATTGTTCCAAATCTCAAGCGATCTGGACTTGGATTCATGATTTTTTTAAACCATTCAAACCTGGCCCATTCTAGTGCATGATACTTTTTGGGAATACGACTAGAATACCGACAAGCATTGAGAAAATATGACATATTTTTATATTTAAAATATTGTTTGACATTTGGAAAAATTGTAATACTCTAATTTTCTAAACAACATGCTTCTACTGATTTTCTAGTTTATTCAAAGGCTCTAATATGCTATAGTATTTTATTTAAAATTCAAACACATGCCAACAAGGTTATCCTTGAGGTCCAACATTTGTTGAATCTTCTAGATCATTGGGTAAATTCTCTTGTATTGTGGTTGGTGTCCTTCCTTCTCTGCCCTAATAGAGAAGTTCCTCATTCTAGCAGAGAGCTCAAGGTCATAAGAGATCTTGGGGATAGATTCTATCTTTTTGCAGTCTTAAAATCTATATTTGTGTTATCCCAAACCCTAGGAGTACTACAACAAAGATGGATCCAGCTTTTTACAACTTCCTCCATCCCCCAATTTCAATATTAGGGTTCTTTTTCAAGGTGGTAAAACCCCCTTAACCCTCCACTTGAGATAGTTAAAGACACTCTTGGGAAATAAGGTGATGGTTCTAGCTAGGAGCATGTGCCAAAAGAATCCAATATGCATACTATATGGGACAATCCAATGGATAAGGACCCTCCTCCTGCTAAAGCCACCCCCATGACAACTTGAATGTTAGAAATTTTTTCTTTTTTCTGATAGACTGTTAGGTGCTTTGTAGTTATCCCAAGTTCAATATATTTTGGAATGGTTTTATATCATAGGATTTATGGAGTGCACTTCCATACCACCCATTTTTTTGTGAATAGTGTACTCTTATTATTTATTTTAATAATATCAAGTCACTTTCAAAAACAAAAATATAATATTCAAAATATAGAATCGTTGGTCTCTTTGAGAGATCAACCTCCTTAGAAGAAAAGCTTTGATACGATAAAAATACTTATTACATTTCATAATGCCCTTGGATTTACAAAGACTCCCATTAACCCTAACCCTAGTGCTCAAAGGTCAATTACACATGCAAGTGTGGACCTAAGCTAGAAACCTCTAATCAAGAAATGATTACATCGTTTATAACAATTACATCATATGGGGCCATATGTCTAGGTACCCCAAGTGCCACATACACATCATAATATATTACATAATAATATTAGGATGTGGTCCTAACATGCCCTTCCACTTCAAGAATATTTCTCCTCAAATATTGAGATGAGGAAACTACTACTATAGCTGTTGAAATTATTTCCATATGACATCCTTTGATTGTAATTCTTACTACTATACTAGAACATCATTGATGATATAGTTACAAAGAATGCAAGTATGTTGACCTAATATTTGCTTGGACTCCAAAATGATGGATACTTCTTCAACTGATGTAGGTAGCATTGATTGAATCTATACTTTATTGTTGATGACCTTCTTCAATGAAGAGATGTGAAATATTATATGGATCTTGGAAGAGGTCAGAAGGTCAAGCTTATAGGAAACTTAACCAATTCACTATAGTTGTTGATAAGGATCATAAAATTTTATGATAAGTTTTTGGTGTCCATGAAGTTGTACTGAAGATTGTTTGTATGGTTGTAGATGGAGAAAGACCATATCCTCCACATAAAAAATAAATTATGAATGGTGTTGATCAACTTGCTGATGCACTTTGTTTTGGATCATCTCCAAGTTTTTTGTAAGCTATTGGAGGAGTTTTGCATTCTAAAAAAGAGTGGTATCTACCACATGGACCCTAGAACTTCCTAGAATATAGGAGGATAATATTGAAGAAGGGTGTCCATTTAATTCTTAAAATGGTGTGATCTAGATAGTAGTATGATAAGAAGTGTTATACCACCATTCCACTAGAGAAAGCCAGTTGGCCCACTATGGTGGATGCTTTGATGTGAAGCGGTAAAGGTATATCTCTAAATACGTGTTGGAAATATTTGTTTGGTAATATACTTATGGATAGTATGTTGAACTTATTTTAAGTTGAGTGCCTTGTAGTTTAAATAGTTCATATCAAAAGTGACTAGTAAAAGTGGGGTCTCAGTTAGAAATTATGGATTGGGGCAGAACATGAAGGAAAAATATGGAATCCAAGAATATTTGGACAACTACAAAGGTTGTGCAAGGATGGGCTAGGGAAAAAAAAAGAGCATACTTTGCAATATGGTCCACTACCACTTGAATGCTTATTTTACCTCAAGATCCTAAAATCCCTTCAATGAAGGTCATATAAATATTTGTCCACATCTATGTTATAATTAGAAGAAGTTAAAGTGTGCTTGGAGTGCATTTAATTTCTCCTTTTATCCATTGGAAAGTATCACATTCAACCATAAGGGTTTGAATATCCTTCATTCCCATCCAAAAGGGTGTGCACTTGGCCCTTTTGTAATTTTTAAAAAACCTTGAATGTCTTGCAGTTGGTGATGCATGCATTTCCTACAATATAGATTTATGGACTAGAAAAATTTTAAGAATGACAATATGACCATGATATCTCAAGTGTTTTCTATCCCACAAATATCCAAGGCATGAGTTGGGATCATCTTGGAGTTTCTGAATTAGCAATTGAAAATTTGAGTCCGTAGCTACCTTTTCTCTCAGTTGATTGGCCCACTAAGAAAGTGGGTTTGATTTAGCATACAACATATTTTGATCTTTATCTTGGTGAGAAAGTGCATCAACCACTATATTATCCTTCCCATTTTTATAAATAATTTCATAGTCATACCATAATAGTTTGGGGACCCATATGTAATGTTTCGATGTAGACACCCACTACTCTGAGAAGTATTTGAGACTTTGGTGGTCTATCTTTAATGAAAAGTATCACTCAATGAGGTATGGTCACCAATTATTGACAATGTGAAAAATGACCAAAATTTCTTTCTTATAGGTTGATTTTACCAGTTTTTTTCTTGATAGTTCCTTACTCGTGAATTCCAACAACTTCCCTTATTATGTCATTATTGCTCCAATTCTACTACTTGAAGCATCCTTTCAATTACAAATAGTTTGGAGAAATTAGACATGACTATCGGTGTAGATAGCATGTATTTTTTAAGATCCTTGAAGGCTTGTTTTATTGGTTCTAACCATATGAATGAATTTTTTCTTAACATAGTTGTCAATGGGGTTACAATCTTCTTATTCTTCTAAACAAATTTCTTGTCGTACCCAGTGAAACCTAGGAAACTTCAAAGGCCTTTGAAGGTTTGAGGCTTTGATAATTCTTGTATAACTATGATTCTTTGGGTCTAATTTAACATATTTTGATACAATGTATCCCAGGTATTCTATCTCTTGAATTCCAAAGGAACACTTTGACCACTTTGCATATAATTGTTTCTCTATCAAAAGCTACACGGTGTGGTCCAAATGTTTGATATGCTCCTCATAGATATAGCTATAAATATGGATATCATCATAGATGACTAAAATAAACTTACATAAGAAGGTTTGAAAGGTCATATTCATTCGACTATGGAAAGTAAAAGGTGCATTGATGATACCAAAGGTCATGACCAAGAATTTATAATGATTTTCATGAGTCTGAAAAGTTGTTTTAGGAATACCTTCTCTCTATTATTGAATCTAATGGTAACTTGAGCATAAATCTAGCTTCAATAAATATTGCACACCTTGATGCTCATCTACCAACTCATTAATCATGGGAATTGAAAAATTTATTCAGTTCATGAAAATCCATGCATAACCACCATTCCCCAACAACATAGGAGATGAATATGGTCTTGTTGTTGCCATTACACAACCCACCCAAATTTTGATGTGGTTTGAGATAAATTAGGAGCAAAAAATAGGAAATTAATATTATATTCAACCTTAGGAATAATAGGTTACATTGGTATTTATACTCATAAAAATAAATGAATTTAGGGAATATAGGGAAGTTAGGGAAATAGAATAAATAGGGAGGAAAAGAGAAATGGAAAATGAGTTGGTTCATCTTGACGCCCTTGTCGTCCAATCCTACCCAGTCAGTTTTCGTCCAAGTCAAACTTACCTGCCCAGTCAGCTATCATCCAAGGAGGTAAAAGGGGTAAGATCCAAAGATTACCGTTGAAACAAATGTTTTACCTTTTTTACTCATTTTTGCTCCTTTTACTAGCTTTATTTCCAACATTCTCCCCCTTAAAGTTGAGAGGACTGACTATACAGTCTCTTAGCTTTGTATATTGATATTTAGCTATACCGTTGGTGAAGATGTTAGCAATATTATCCAAAGTGTTACAATATTGAAGCTCAACTATTTGTTGTTCCACCATAGCTCGAATGAAGTGATACTTCATATTGAAATACTTTGATTTGCTATGATGGATTGGATTGTATGCCAACTGAATGGCACTTATGTTATCTTAATACAATCGATTTGGACCACTCTGACTTCCTCCAATCTCTTCAAGAAATTTTCTTAACCATAGGGCCTGAGTACTAGCATGAGTGATGGCTATATACTCAGCCTCAGTTGATGACAATGGTACAATAGTTTGTTTCTTGGAACTCCATGTAATTAGTCCTGATCCTAGACTAAAACAATTCCCTAATGTAGATTTCTTGTCATCTATGTTGCTGTCCCAATCACTATCACTAAAGCCAACTAATTTCATAGAATTACATTTTTGGTAATGGATTCCAAAATCCAATGTACCTTTTACATATCTTAAAATTCTTTTAGTTGCTTGTAAATGCAGCTCATATGGACTAGCCATAAACCTTGAAACTAGAGAAACAACATATTGAATATCGGGCCTGGTGTTGGTGAGAAACATCAGACTCCCAACCATGCTTTTTTAAGTGGTCATGTCAACCTTTGATGCTCCATCGTCCTTGCTCAATTGGATCCCATGTCCAGTAGGAGCAAACTGCTCCATGGCAAATTTCTTGATCATGTCTCGAGCATACTTGTGTTGATATTTGAAGATCCCTTTATTTTATTGATGCACTTCCATCCCTAGAAAGTATCGCATTAAACCAATATCTTTCATCTCAAACTATTTCATCATGGATTTTTTGAACTCCATATTCATTTTATTGTTACTACCCATAAATATTAGATCATCCACATACAAACAAACTATGAGAATGTCTACTCCATGTTTTAGGTAGTACATATTTGGTTCACTTTTGCTTCTTGTGAATCCATACTCGCTGAAATATCCATAAATGTGTGAGTACCAAGCTCTTGGTGCTTGCTTGAGGCCATAAAGTGCTTTCTTCAATTTGTAAACAAGGTTCTCTTTTCCCTGTTCTTGGAAACCTTGAGGTTGTTGAACATGAACCTCTTCTATCAAGTATTTGTTCAGAAAAGCACTCTTTACATCCATGTGTTGAACATTCCATCCTTTATGGGCTACTAAGGAAAGAACTAATCTGATTGTCTCTTGTCTTGCAGCAGGAGCAAAAGTTTCCTCATAGTCAATGCCATTTTTTTAAGTAAAACCTTTTGCTACTAGTCTTACCTTATGCCTCTAAATGCTTCCATCAAAATTGTACTTGGTCTTGTAGACCCATTTACATCCAACACATTTTTTACCTTTGGGTAGCTTTACTAGCTCCCATGTATCATTATTTTTCATAGAGGTTATTTCCTCTTTCATGGCTTTTTGCCATACATTTTGAGTACATGTCTTCTCATAGCTAGCTGGTTCTAGTTGTGCACTAGTCAATAAAGCATAATTGACTACATCTCCTCTAGGTTCTTGGGAGTTATCATCCCCATACAATTACAAATTCTCAAGTTGCTACAGAACTGAATTCATTTCACTAGCTTGGCTTCTAGTGAATCTTATTTGGAAATTTTGATCCAGCATCTGAAAGGAAGGATGATGTTGTAAATTTCTTCTGCATCTTGATGGAGATTTAATGTCCATCGATGAAGAATTTATTGATCTCTATGGAGAAGGACATGGACTGGTGGTTGATGTACTTTATGTAGTACTCTAGCTTGGCCTTGGAGGGGGTGGTGTACATTTCTTGGGAGACACCTGATGTACCTACTGTATTTGTGAAGAATTTACATCTTGGGACTCATCATCAACAAAAATTCTTTAATGACCCCATTCTCCCCCTTCATCAAAAATTACATCCTTGGAGAGTATAAATTTATGAGTCTTGGGATTGTAGAGTATATATGCCTTTGTAGACTCACAATACCCTAAAAATATACAAGCTTGACTTTTTGGATCAAGCTTCTTCCTTTTCTCATCAGGAATGTGTGCATATGCTAAAGAACCAAACACTTTGAAGTGCTTTACATTAGGTTTCTTTTCGTACCATACCTCATAAGGAGTGACACCATCTAAACTAGAAGTAGGACTTCTATTTAGAATATATAGACTGGTTCTTATAGCCTCTGCCCAGTATATATGATTTAGATGCTTAGTCTGTAGCATCGATCTTGCCATCTCAACTATGGTGCGGTTTTTTGCTTTACCACACCGTTCTGTTGTGGGGTATAGGCAGTGGTAAATTGCCTTTTGATCCCACTTGCTTTACAATATTTCAAGAATAATTTTGAGGAGTATTCACCTCCTCGATCTGTCCTAAGACATTTTACATAATTCCCACTTTGATTCTCTACATTGTTTCTAAAATTTATGAAGCAATCAAAAGCTTCATATTTATGTTTCAAAAAATAAATCTAGCATATTCTAGAGAAGTCATCTATGAAAGTGATAAAATAAGAATAGTTTTCGAGACTTTGTGTTTGCATTGGTCCATAGATGTTTGAATGTACTAACTGAAGTGGATAGTTGGCTCTCCATGCTTGTCCTTTTAGAAACTTTGACCTTGAGTGCTTTCCCAAAGCACATCCTTCATAGACCTCCTTTTGTTCATTGATTTTGGGAAGTCATGTCACCATAGCTTGAGAAGTTAGAAGTTTCAAGCTATCAGAATTAAGGTGACCATATCGTAAGTGCCAAAGCACACTTGGATTTGTTATAGCTACATTTGTAGTTTGAGATCCTCTTGGCTCATCAAATTTGAGAGGGAATAACCTGTTATTGGTCATGGAGACCTGTGTGATGACACGATTACAATTATTTTTATCAAAAATGATACATTGTCCTTCATCCAATACAAGCTTGTAATTGTTCTCCATCATTTTCCCAATGCTTAGCAGATTGTGTTGGAGCTTTGGAGTGTAATAGATGTAATGCACTTTCTTTAGTCCTTCTTTGGTTGGAACCTCCATGGCTCCAATACCCTCTACTTGCAATGTCTTATCATCCCCTAATTTGATTTGGGATTTATAAGTGGAATCTAAAGTAGAAAATAAATGTTCTTTGCCACTCATATGGTTTGAACAACCAGTATCTAGAATCCATGTGTCATTTAGATTCTGTTCTGATTGTCCATATGACAAAAAAATATTAGAGGTATCATCTTCTTCTCCATAATTACCATATTGACTATTTTTGCCTTGTGAATATTTTGACTAGCAGTCGTGAGCGAAGTGACCTGGCTTGCCACAGTTGAAACAAGTTGATTTGGACTTGTCACTTCCTCGCCCTTGATTTCCACTTTGTCCTGGATTTCCTCCTCGATTTTGATTTCCACATCTTTGTTGATTGCCTCCTTTGTATGAGTTGCCTCCTTTGTTGGAATTGCCTCATCTTTTTTGATTGCCTCCTCTATAGTTGCTTCTACCTCTACCTCTTTGCTTTCCTCTGCCTTGACCTCTTCCCCATCATCTTCCATTGTTTTCACTGGAAGTGAATGTCTTATCATCACCTCCATAGCTGGTTGAAGGATTTTCAGGAAACCTCTCTTCATGTGACATTAACGATTTGATTAATGCATTGAATGTTAAAAGGGAAATATCTTTGGATTCTTTTATAATTATGGTAATATGGTTCCATTTCTATGTAAGTGTTTGCAACACTTTTGTTACAATTGTCTCAGGCTTGATTGCTTCGCCTAGTGTAACCATTTTATCTACTATTGCTTTTACTCTAACACAATAATCACCAACTTTTTCATCATCTTTCATTCAGATATTTTCAAAATCTCTCTTCAGTGTTTGAAGCCTTACTTGCTTCACTTGATTACTACCTTGGAATCCATCACTCAATGCTTTCCATGCATCTTGAGCAGTCGTACAAGCAGCAATTCTAGGAAATATGCTTTTCTCCAATGCGGTTTGGAGATGAGAAAGAGCAAATGAGTTGCTATTTTTCTCTTCTTTTCGAGTTTTCTTGTCTGCTACATTAAGTATGGTCTAGTATGTGGATTCTGTATAGCCTTCCTTTATGATGTCTCATAAACCTCTTCCTATGAGTAGGGTATTCATCTTTATAGACCAGTACTCATAGTCATAACCATTAAATTCTGGGATAGGTAAGCTATTGTGTGAGGCCATAGTTAACCAAAAACTCTCTTTATTTCACAGTTACAAAAGTACTTTGTTGAATAAAATAAATAAGAAGGAAGAAGGAAGAGATTATAAATTTAAGTCAAATCTGACTTGTTCTACTCTATCATTGACTGCTTTCTCCTCTTGATGTGGGGATGCAATCTCTTGATTTGCAAAGTTATCTGCTACTTCTTCTTCTCATCACTTATTGGTATGATTTTCGATGATGGTGGTTCTAGGATTTCCACTGAAATGTTGTAGTGTGTGTACTCTAATTCTTGTGGTGTAGCTTGTATGGATTCTGATTGTTAAAATTAACTTCTAAATGAATTATCTTCAAAATCTGCTTCGTACCCTGAGTTAGGATGCCTTTGATGTGCGATTACTACGTTTTGAAGTTAACTAAACACAATGTTGAGTCCATAACCTCTTACCTTTTCATCAAACCTTTTTGTACCTTCTCTTGCTAGAATTGCACATAAGGCATGATAACACCCATTAGGTTTGATCATCAAATGCATTTTACAAAATACTAAGCCTCTTAGGCTTATTACACACTCTTTCCTCTTAGGAAAGTTATCAATTTCTCTTTCAATCTCTGAGTATTTCACAAAAAAAGTGAAATGTACAATCTCTTTGTGGATGACAATATTAAGCCTTCAAGGCTTTTACAACAAAATTTTAAAATTTAAACTTATTAAAAAACATTAAATATTCATATTTAATAAAAAAATAATTTTATAATCATTAAAACCTAAGTTTTAAAATAATTATAAATTAATTTTTATTAAATTAATATTTAATAATTTTAAATTTCTAAAGTGTAGATAATAAAAAAAATTTAAACAAAATTTATCTCTAGCCCATTCAAACCCATGACCTCTTGATAGTCACAAAACCATAGACCAATGCGCCACAGAGTTTAATTTAAAACTCAAAGGATTTGTGATCCTTTTCAACTATGCTTTCTAGACGAATTCAAAAAAACAAAGCAAAATAGTGCCCAACGGGATTCGAACCCATGACACCCAGATCACAAGCATTGCGCCTTAGCCACTCGAGCTATGCCCACGACTGAGTATGGAGAAGGAGGGTTTTGTATTTAACAAGCTCTTGTCGTTTATTGCAAAGAAAAAAAAACAATAATTCCACATTCAATAGGATGGAGGCAATGAAAGGGTTTATAACCCTGGGCGCGTGCCTTTTGAAATGATTGCCTTCGGGTAATCAGCAATCGCCCCTTTTGCCTTTGATTAGCCAACCGTTCCTCGCCACATTTCTCCCTTCGCTGCCATGTTGTCTATTCGCGTCAGCTTCTGAGTCATCCAGTCAGCGTGGGTCTTGTTCTCCTCTCGCCATGTGCTGCTCTTTGATTGGTTCTCCTACGTCGCTCCTATCTCTGTGTGCTCGTTGTGCTGGCCTGCCCCAGACTTTGCCTTGATCTACGTGCTTTGAGCTTCTATCACCTTGAGCTACGTTCTGTAGGCCCCACCTCGACCTCACTACGGGCTATGTGCTATAGGCTTCTCTCTCCTCGGTCCTCGGGCTTCCCTCACCTCGATCCTCGTGCCCTCTCAACTTTGGCTTTGATACCAAATGTGGTTTGAGAGAAATTAGGAGCAAAAAATAGGAAATTAATATTATATTCAACCTTAGGAATAATAGGTTACATTGGCGTTTATACTCATAAAAATAAATGAACTTAGGGAATATAGGGAAGTTAGGGAAATAGAAGAAATAGGAGGAAAAGAGAAAGGGAAAATGAGTTGGTTTGCCTTGTCGCCCTTGCCATCCAATCCTGCCCAGTCATCTGTCGTCCAAGTCAAACTTACCTGCCCAGTCAGCTATCGTCCAAGGAGGTAAAAGGGGTAATATCCAAAGCTTACCGTTGAAACAATTTTTTTACCTTTTTTACTCCATTTTGCTCCTTTTACTAGCTTTATTTCCAACAAATTTGAGGATCCACTTGAATATTTTGGTTTTGATCTAAATTTTTCTTACATCAAGGTTTTAAACTTGCTTGCATTGAATATCTTAAAGACTTGAATCTCATTTTGCATCAATTTGCTTTGAATATTTTATATGCTTGAATTGTGATTGCATTGATCTCTATTAAATGGCCTCGATAAAAATTATGTTAAAAATGCTCGGGTTGTTGCCTTCAATTATTTTCTTTTGCAGACTAAATCAATGAGGCTTAATCTCTTTTGGCACTAAAGTTCTTTTAAATTCAGTAAAACAAATAATAATAATAATAATAATAATAATAATGGTGTTGAAATAATTGACGGGAGCTCTGGCGATTTGGCGGGAATTCTTCTGATCTGTCGGAGGCCGAAGCTCTTGGATTTTGGCTCGCGGCTTCTTCCTGGATCTCTGTTGGTTTGACCTCGTTCCCCTCTGCAGGCTCGTTCGTTTCCCAGGGAGGGCCCCATGGGGTCTCCTCCAGGTTCTCTTGACGGGAAGAAGAGCTCTTATGCCGAGATTCTAAAAGAAAATTTTGCGTCTTCTTCTGATGAAGCCCAGCGGGGTGCTTACCAAGCGCTTCTCAAGAATGTTGGCAAGGGTTCTTACGCAAACAGAATTAATGGATGCCTCCCGCAATCAGCTTCCAGACCTAAGATAGTCATAGAACCAAAGATGGTTGAGGATACGATCACCTACCGTGCTAACCATGACTTGATCTGCAAATTCATGGGAATCCGACCCACTTTGCACTTTCTGCACACAGGTTAGACGGAGTGGGAACCTATCGGTGAGTACTCCTTATGGCCTATAAGCAACGGGTATTTCATTATTAGTTTCTCTTCTTCGGTAGATAGAAACAGAGCATTTGAATCCGAGAAGAGGACCCATGGCCCGGCAGGGTTATTTGTCCAACCATGGAGAGTGGGTTTCGATCCTCGCATTGAGCCCACGGTGCATTCCCGGTGTGGATCCGGTTGTACGCTCTCCCGATGGAGTTTTGGGGCGAGCAGATTCTTGAGATGATTGGTAACTCTCTAGGTAGATTTATGGGAGTTTCCAAAGATACCATAGAGGGAAACACTATTGTCTTTGCTAGAATCTGCGTTGAAATGGATATCAGTCAGCCACTACCGGTGAGGTGGGCCGGAGTTAGCGGGGACAATCCTGGATACAACAGTTAGATTACGAAGCCCTACCTTTTAGATGCAGGGTCTGCCATAAGCATGGCCATTTGGCTAGGTTATGTCCGAATACCTTGAGCACAAAAGCGGAGGCCCCGCTAGGAATCTCAAATCGACCCAGAGAGGGTAAGTTCACCCCGGTCAAAGAATCACAAAACACCCCCCAAGGTTCTGAAGCCCAGAAAGATGGCTTTGAACAGCAGAAACGAAGAAGAAACAAAAAGAGAAATGGCAAGGACCAAGCTTCACTCAAGCCAACCAACCGGTATGAAATCTTTAAATCCCTGGTGGATCAGGAAGACCAAGCTATGGATGGAGTGGATGGGAACATTGAGGATTTTAACATCCACTCTCATGTTTCTCCCTCTTCAACTCCTGCCCGCGAGCAGGTGCTTAAACCCACTGATTTTTTACAGCCAGAGAACCCAGGGGCATTGGTTATCCATCCCTCAGCACAGCCAGTTATTCAGGATGTCATCATGGGAAGTGCCGAAAAGAATAGAGAAAGGCCAGCCACAGGGATTACCCAGGTGGAAAAACGGTCCAAGAATAACATTTCTCAAGGTGCAGGCAGGAAGTCTAATAAGGACCTAATAGCATCGCAAGGAGACAAGGCTGGTCATCGATGGATCGGTGAGAACAATTGACTCTTCTTGCTCTCAAGGTTTCCAATGATTATTCAATCTTGGAATGTTAGGGGTTTAAACAATGAGAACCCATCAATCTGCTTGTTCAAAGACTCATAAAGAAGGGTAAAACAGATTTTTTACTCCTCCAAGAGACAAAAATGTCTTTAGATCTTATGTGTAGAACAGTTGGTAAAATATGGAGGGGAGCTGGATATATGGATGTGGCAGCTCAAGGGGCCTCAGGAGGAATTGTTACTTTTTGGAACCCCCTGGAATGGTCTGCTTTAGAACATATAGCTTGGAGGGGTGTTCTCACATCTCTTTTTAGGAATAATATCACAGCGGAGCAAGTTTTAATTACAAATTTTTATGGGGCTCAAAGCCATGATGGCCAGAGGCTTCAATGGAAAGCAGTTCACAACATGAGGTCCTCAAGACAAGCTTTTGATTGGATCATTCTTTGGAGATTTTAATGCCAAATTATACGTTCGGGATCGGGGAAGGTGGTTCCCCTGTTTTGGATGCGGGGGATCGGCTTACGATTGCCCGAGTTCAAGCTTTTCACTTAGTTGATGTCCAAGGTCCTGGAACTTTTTTCACTTGGACTAACAAACGGAGGGATCCACACTGTTGTAAGGTAAAGTTGGATCGCTTTCTGGTCTCAGAGGAGGCTTTTGTTAAGTGGAATGTGCAATTACAGATTTTGGACGGTCCTGTTTCTGATCACTCTCCCATCATCTTTGAAGGGTGGGACTCTGACAGGGCAGTTCCATAAACCGTTTAGATTTGAGAATTTTTGGCTTCAGAAGGAGGACCTTCATGAGGTAATTCCGCAATGGTGGGAAGAAGGTCGCCCACCTTTTGGGACAGCAATGTTTAAATTTCACAAACAACTTCTTTTTGTCAAATTTAAATTGAAACAGTGGAGGCACGCCAATAATTCGGATTTCAAGCTGCAAAGAGCCCCCTTGTTGGCCCGCTGGGATGAGGTGCAGAAACAATTTAGGGAAGGTTTAATTTTTGAACAACTTAAAACTGAAGATGATGCCTTGCGCAAAGCTGTTGAGGACATTGATAACCAAGAGGAAATTTCTCTGGAAGCAGCGGGCTAGAAATTCTTGGCTTTTGGAAGGAGATAGAAATACAAAATTTTTTCATCGTTCAGCATGTGCTAGAAGACAGATGAATAATATGGCAGTTTTAAAAGATGAGAATGGTCACTCCTTTGATACTCTTCCAGGTATGCACTCCCACTCTGTGGATTACTTCTCCAAGCTTTTTGCAGAAAACAGGGACCAAGATGTGGGGGCTCAAAATGAAGTTCTTGATGTTATTCCCCCTATTATCACTCCAGCAGAAAATCAGGCTCTCCTCAGACCTATTGATCGTGATGAACTAAAATCTGTGGTCTTTGGAATGAGCACAGGCAAATCTCCCGGTCCAGATGGTTTTCCTATTGAGTTTTTTTAGGCCTTTTGGGACACCTTGGAGGAAGATGTTTTGGCTGTAATTGAGGAGTCCAGATCTAATAAGAGAATGCTCAAGGCTCTAAATCATACCTTTATCACGTTAATTCCAAAGGGGGAGGAAGGAGTTCATATCTATGACTTCAGACCTATTGCTTTATGTAATGTAATTTATAAAATTATCACAAAAATTATAGTTGAACGTCTTAAACCTCTCCTTCATTACATCATTTCTTCAGAACAGGGGGGATTTGTTGAGGGTAGACAGATCTTGGATGGAGTGATTCTTGCTCAGGAGGCTATTCATTCAATGCAAAACTACGGTGACAAAGGAATGTTCATCAAACTGGATATGTCTAAGGCTTACGATCGGGTTGAGTGGGGTTTCTTGTCAAGGATGTTGGCTGCCTTTGGCTTTTCCCGGGAATGGATTGGTCGGGTTATGAGTTGTGTTTCGACGCCTTCATATTCGGTTCTCATCAAGGGGATTCCCTCGCCTCCCTTTGGAGCCTCTCGTGGCCTCAGATCAAGGGGACCCTTGCTCGCCCTATCTATTCCTTATCTTAGCTGAAGGATTAGGCCGACTCTTCTTGAGAAGAAGACTTCAAGGCTTGATAACAGGTATTAAGGTTGGGGATGAAGTCTTGACTCATTTACAATTTGTGGATGACACTGGCTTGGTTGGAGTGGCTAGTCTCAGGGAAGCTAGGGGAATCAGAGACTCTCTTCTGTTTACCTTAGGGCCTCCAATCAAGTTATCAATGACAACAAATCTAAAGTTGTCTTTTTCAATCTTGCCCAACGGATGCAGGACAAAATCTTAGAGATTTTGGGCTTCTCTAGATCATCTCTTCCTTTACTCTATCTGGGGGTTCCTTTGCACTTCAAGAAATTGAAAAATGACATTTGGAAAGATCTTATGGATGGCATCAAAGATAGAATGAACCACTGGTCTCACAAATGGTTAAGCTACGGTGGCCGTTTAACTTTCTTACGATCGATTATTCGGGCCATGCCTATCTATAAATTTTCTATCTTGGCTGCTCCTCTTTCTATTTGGAAAGAGGTTGGACAAAGCGGCTAGGCGATTCTTATGGGAAGGAGCAAAAGGTGGGAAGAAATGGGCCTTGGTTGGCTGGGACAAAGTTACTCGGCCCAAAGAAAAAGGAGGGCTGGGTTTGAGAAGCTCTATTCTCAACAATAAAGCCCTGGCAGGTAAATTGTATTGGAGATGGATCTCCCAGCCATCATCTTTATTCAGCAGAATCTTGACCAGCAAATATTTGGGTAACATCCACCCCCATGAAATTTGTCGTTTCCCTCTGGATGGTAATGGTTCCCTAGTTTGGCAAGCTCTCAAGTTGGGCTCTCAAGTAATTAAAAATCAATTGTTACGGAAAGTGGGAAGGGGGGAGAAAGCACGTTTACGGGCTGATTCATGGGACCGGTTTCCATCCATCATTGCGGAGTTTCTGAAGCTGCTTCCAATTAAAGCTGCCATAGAATCCAAGGGTGGGTCACTATTGAGAACTATTTCTTCACTAGTCAATTGGGTGAGTATAAATTCAAGAAATTTAAGCGACTTGAGGAGTGGCTTTGTCACTATCCCTCCGAGCTGGCAACCACTCTGACCAACATTTTGTCTGCAAGATTTCTCACGGGCAGAGATGAAGAAGACGAGTTAGCTTGGGGTCATGGGAATCTTGGAATTTACACTGTGAAGGCTGGTTATGATCAGCTTCTCCCAGAGCCTCCCCCGCATTTATTTCCGGTTCATGACTGGAAGAAAATCTGGCATTCCAAGTGCTGGCCGAAAGTGAACTTCTTTGTCTGGCAGTTTATGCATAATGGCATCCTCACCTACGATAATCTCAGAAGCAGAGGAATTATTGGTCCTTCTCAGTGTATTTTGTGTCGTAAGCATGAAGAGACTGTTGACCATTTGATGTTCGAATGTTCCTTCACTGGGCAGATCTGGAATCGATGGTTCTCTCTTTTTAATCTCCAGGGTAATGGTGCTCTGACTCGGAATAATATCTGGCAAAAATGGAAGAAAGTTAGATTTAAATCAAAAGCCCTTCGATTGGGGTGGGAGCTTGGTCTCTTCTTCATCTGGTGGCAAGTGTGGCTGGAAAGGAACGCTCGAATTTTCAGAGAAACCTTCTCCTCTCTTGATGGAATTTGGCGAGGTTATACGGAGCAAAGTCAACGAGACGGTTGCCTTACATCTTGAAGAAGATATTACGGTTGAGTTGGGCCCACGGGAAGAGAGATTCTTGCTCACGTTAGAGAAAACATGGTTAGTTGGAAACCCCCCGGTTGACTGGATCAAAATTAACACGGATGAAGCTGCTAAGGGCAATCCGGGCAACGCTGGAATCGGTGTTGTGTGCTGTGATCATACTGGATCTGTTCTTTATTGGGAACTCCAAGGTATGGGAAGAGCCACCAAAAACGAAGCCGAAGCTTTTGCCATCAAAGTTGCTTCTTTACGAGGTTGTCTCTCGGGGATACGAGAAAGATAATCCTTGAGGCCGATTCTCAAATTTTGGTTGGCGCTCTTGATTGTATGAGAAATTTTGCTTTGAAAGCGTGGAGGATTCAGATCTTAGTCTCTCAAATCAAGGTCCTTTGGAGGGAACTTGAGGATGTGATCCCTATCCATGTGAATCGGGATTCAAATTCGGCGGCCGATTTCCTTGCCAAGTTGGGTGCGGAAAAGGAGGTTGGAGTTCAGCTGCACAGTAACTTGCCTGTGGAAAATGTTGTGATTAGACAAGGTCTTGCAAAATTTTTGAGCAAATGATTAATTCTGTCTTGGGAGTTTTTCGTCGTGTTTTCGCGACCTGCTGTGTTATCGCGACCCTCGGTGGCAACCTGTCGCGATATCGCGACAGGTTTTGTCGCCACGGCCTTTGGAGACTTCCTGTCGCGATATCGCGACACTTTTGGCGCATTGGTGGCATTTGGAATTTGCGTAGCGATATCGCGACAATTCTGAGGACTGTTTGCTTTGTGATGTTCCCGTCGCGATATCGCGACATCTTTTGTGGTCGGGAGCAGCTGGACTTGGTGGTCGCGATTTTTCGGCAAGTCGATTTTCGACATGTCGCGAAATCGCGACACTTTTGGTGCAAAAGTGGCAACTGGAAAATTCGTCGCGATATCACGACAATTCGAGGATCGACGACTTGGTGATGTTTACATCGCGATTTCGCGACATCTTTACATGATCGGGGGCTCGGCTTTGGCGTCGCGATTTTGCGACATGTCGCGATTTCGCGACATGTCGCCAAATCGCGACACTAGGAGCATTGGTGGTATTTGGTTGATTCGTCGCGATATCGCGACAATTCTGTGGACTGACCGCTTTGTGTTGGTTCGGTCGCGATATCGCGACATTTTTTTGCGGTTGGGGGCTGCTGGCTTTAGCTGTCGCGAATTCGCGACATGTCGCGTTTTCGCGGCCAGTTGTGCGGTTGTGACCTCGGCCGGCTTGTCTGTCGCGACATCGCGACATGTCGCGATTTCGCGCCTTGTTTGTCTCTTGTGCTTAGTGTTGGTTTGTGCTGCCCTCTCTCTCTCTGCTGAGGTCTTGTGTCTCTGGGTTCTTGGTTGGGATGTTCTTGCTCCCTCTTGTACTTGCTCTTTGTTTTAATTCAAGATTTTCAATTTTTTTCAAAAAAAAAAAATAATAATAATAATAATATTGTGCATATTTGAAATAATACCATTAGAAGCTTTACCACAAAAATTTAAATCTTCATATTAATTTCTATTCAATAGTAACCATAAGGTTTAGGCCCCTTTCCATTCACACAATAAAATGTAATACATTAAGAATACCTAAGACTATTAATTTTACTTAGGTTTAATACAATTAATTCCATTACAATCAATTAATTTTGGAGGTTCTCTAAGGTTTTAAAATTCTATTAAATCAATTGTCTCGTAAAGCCTAAGTTCCATTTTACGTGATTCCCCTAATCATTTAAATGGCCACCTAAAGTTATTCATAAAAAAAGAACCTCTCAAAAGCACAATCGGTAGATCTATGGTTTGGACGTGTAGCCACTGAGAACAAAAATCTTGAAGTATAACACTGGGAGAATTAGGTCAAAGTCCAAAAGCACTAAAAGGTAACTTTATTTGCTAAAAACTGTATGGTACAAATATAAGGCCATTAAATCAATGGTGCAAACCCACAACTGATAAATCTAAAAAGCCCTAAAAATAATTCCAAAATTAAAGTGCTAAAGTTAGGGCTGGGAGAATTAAATAAAATAACTCCGAAATCTAATGCCCCAACCTTAGTCTTAAAATCATTATCCAAAGTCTGCCTAAGGTCTAAAAAATAATTCGTTCAAAAAGACTCCTCTAAAACTTCCTGGAAGTTTTTGTCTTATTCGACTAAATCTAACAATACGTACATAGGGCCAACAGATCAATGGCACGAAAGGGCAACCGGTGATCCAAATAATAATGAAGTCTAAAAAGTATTTTTCTTATATGCCCTAAATCTAACGATGCATACAAAGAGACAAGAAATCTATAGTGCAGAGGGGCAGCCGATAAAATTAAGAAGCTCAAAAATTAACATCTCGACCTTAGCCTTCATTAATTAAAATTGTTGCCTAAAGTTTTGTCATATGCACTCAGATCTAATGGTGCAAATAAAGAGCCGATAAATCAATGGCTAGGAGGTATAGACAATAAGATCAAGAAGCCCAAAACTTAACGCCTTAATTAATTAAAATTACCTCCTTAAGTTTTTCGTAAAATAAATGACATGCTATTTCGCTCAGATCCGATGGTTAAGAGGTAGGGCCGATAAATCAACAACATGGAGGGATAGCCTGTAAGACCAAAAAATCTTGAAACATAGTCGAGAGAATTAAGAAAAGCACTAAGATTTAATTTCATTTAATAAGGTTTGAACCTTAGGAAGATATTTCCCCTTAATTTTTAATACACCAATTATACTAAGGTCTTAAGCTTTTTTCCTTTATTGGAACTAAGGATTAGTTTTTTTTGAGAAAAATCTAGATTATAGTAATTCATTAATTTAAATATTACAATATTATGGTGCTAACACTGTCCACCAGCTAAAAAAAAAAATGAGGCAGATAAGGAGTAAAACATCAATAACTAAATATACATAAGAATAGAAGCTTTTAGCAACAAAAAGACTATATCTATATCTTATTGTAATACACCAGATATCAACATTCATCTATGGAAGAGTTTGTTATATGGAGAAATTTTGGGTGTGTCTTCCATGATATTTTGGGTGTGTCGGCCGTTCATATATCTTTAATACTAAGGTTCTAAAAACCTAAAGTAATGAGAGAAATAATTTTACCATTTATCATTAAAATCATGAAAATTGTTAAAAAACCTAAATGTTCAACTTAACACTTGCAATAGAAAATTAAAGCAAATAAAATAAATAATAAGAGCTCTCTTTGTTTTGAGAAAAATCTAGATTAAAATAATTCATTAACCAAAATATTACAATATTCTGGTGTTAGCACTGTCCACGAGCTAAAAAACAAAATGAGGTGGATCGAGAGTAAAGCATCCATAACTAAATATACATAAGAATAGAAGCTATTATCAACAAAAATACTATAGCTATATCTTGTTGCAATGCACCAGATATCAACATTCATTTGTGGGAAAGTATGTTATATGAAGAAATTCTAGATATGTCTTATGTGATATCTTCTTAAGTCTTCAAAGAAGAAATAGAAGTAATCAAAACCTGAACCTGCTCATCATTGTTAACTGTCTTCTTCTTAGTATCCTAATGGACCTTTTGAAGATCCTGAATCATATGAGAAAGTTAATGAAGTTTATCAATAACATCTCGAGGTGTGCTATATATTCCATAGACTTGGGAATGAATGCGTCCCACATGTAAGAAAATATCAAAGGTCAAGTCTGCTAAAACTATATCCCATGGAGGAGCAGATCCAGTAAAAACTTTTTTGCATCTACACTTCCAAATGTGCTTGAGAAGGATGAGTCTACAAACATCCCAAAGTTTAGGACACTGATCTAGCTGAGAAAAACCAAGTAGATAAATCTTCCAAGATCTAGTGAAAGATGAAAAATAAAAGAGTAGAAGATATCCCAAAACTGTTTAGCCATATCACAAAATAAAAATAAGTGAATAAGAGTTTCTAAGAAATTACAAAATTTGCATTGACGAGGAATTTTTAAAATCACAGCCAAACTTTCAGTAGTTGAAATTTTTTGATGCAAAATCCACCATCCAAGAAGTTGAGTTTTGGATTCAAAAAGAGCTTTCCAAATTTGAGTAGCAAGAAACTGCCATTAAGCATTGGTAAAATTCACTTGCCACTTAACATTGAGCTTAGATTCTAAAGAAGGAGGACATAGAAGATTTTTGTATAACCAAATAGAAGCAATGGAAGAGATTCTATGACCATTAAGCCATCTTCAGTCATTCCAAATATTATGGGTAGTTGTTCCCAACTTCATAAGGACCTCACAAGGGATGGAATCCACAACTAAGCCATAAGACTCTTTGAACCTAGAGGGAAGGGAACAATAATTGCATATTTGGTTCCAAGTAAGAATTGAGCAACTACCCGAATCCCAAATATCTTTAATTCTATTAATACCTTTCTTCAAAAAATCTAGACCTTGAATATCATTGCATAAAGCTAAAGGTTTATCATTATAAAGGATAATTTTATTCTACCAAAGACTATTTAGATTGATGTTCAAACCATGTCTCAAGGAGTCAGACTTCTATACCAATAAATGAGAAATTGATTGCCAAGCTTTCCAATTTTGGTTAATTGGAATAGATCCTTTAACCGTAAAGTAAGGCGTATTAAGGACATTATCCTCCCATGGGGTTTATTTCCATTTACCTTTGTGAGTAGCTAGCAATATTTTATAACAAAATAGGTGTTTCCAATTTTCATCACCAATGATGGCTCTAGCAACCCATTTAGAAACCAAAATTTTGCTTTGGCTAAGAGGATCAATAATGGCTAGATCTCCTAAAACCTTAGGTTGAGTACAAAGCTTCCATGAAATGGTAGTCATTACCACCTCCCCATCTCATTTGGTCCATAAAAATTTACGAATGGCTTGATTTAATTTGTTATAGGCTACCTTGGGGGCCATCCACCAAGAGGAGTAATAAATATTAGAAAATTAAAATAAGGGGTCTGCTTACGCCGATGTGTAACAATATCACTCATGAAACACTAAAAAAATAGAATTAGTATTAGGGGGCCTGCTTAGGCCAATGTGTAACAGATCTAGCAATAGTCAAGACCCCTAGGTCCTTTTAGATGACCTTTTAATACAAAAGCAAAAATTGACCTTTGGATAATTAATCATAAATCAGAAAGACAATAGCATAGAACAAAAATAAAAGTACAACAATATGATCTAGAAACAAAATGGGATCTAACAGTAAAAGCAGAATCTAGAAATTGCCCCCGACATGCCCTAGGGCAAAATTGTGCCTCACCTAGATTAGGCATGATAACACAACTACAAAGTCATGCCCTATCTAGATGGGGCACGATTTCACTTATGAATAAATTTACCCTAATTAGGGCAGGTGAAGTCATGCCTCACTAATGCCAGACGTGATTTCACTACAAACTACAAAAAAATGAAAAACGAATGCAGAAGATGAAATAAATACAAACAATAAAGTAATCAAACCCTAATGGATGTCACAAAAGTAGACAGAAGAGACCTAAATATCCAAATGGGCACTCTGTCTCTTCAAGCTACACCACGGATCCACCAAGTCACACAACCAAATCAATCCAATCCATGCAATAGAAGATCAATCTAAAATTTGCACTTTGGGGGTTAGCTTGTAGTAGAGAAAATAAATAAGAGTGAACTATAGATTTTGAGCTTAATCAATTCGCATAGAGATCACACATTAAAATTTTGCATATCACAACCACACTTCTTATGATTAAGCAAAAACATCCTTCCTTTTATAGACGAAATTGGAGGAAGAAAGCGGGCACAAATAAACTCACGATCGATGCTAAAACACATGAGAGGGTTTAAACTTGGGTCTAAGCGGGCTCAAAAATAATAAAATAAAGTAAATTTAAAAAAAACTAGGTTAAATAGCAAAGTCGCGCCCCATCATATATCTAGCACGAAGTCACTCCTCGTAAAGATGGGGCATAATTTTGCTAAAAGGTAAACAAATTAAAAAAGAGAGGCAAAGAGATCTTCCCTTGCTCTTGGCAAGGGTTGAGGGCCTCTTAGGGGCACTAAGGAAGATTGCCCACTCAAAGTGGGTCAATTTTCCATGTCTACATTTTGCCCCCTCTTTGATGCATTTATGGCCTATTAAATGCGTCAAAGAAAGGATGTAGACACACACTGAAAAAGAACAACAAACAAAACTAGGGTGGTCGAGTTAGAAGAAAGGGATGGTGCAAAAACAAAGGTGCCATTTTGGACACTTTATAACTTGCACATAAATTGAGGCATTAGGGACATTAATGCCTCTATAGGCTGGGGTTCCCCCTCGAGTGATTATGAAAAATCGATATTTCATAAGAACTCGAAAGAACTCGACATAGAAGAAAGAAGAGAGAGAACAAGCGACAATCAATCAAAGAGAGAAAAAAAGAGGAGAGAGAAAACCAAAAATAGGGTTAAAAAGAAAATAGGGGTAAAACCCTAATTCATTTTTACTGCGAGGAGGAGAAGAAAAGGGTTCTGGAGAAACATTGATGGAACTTCTGGTTCATAGAGCGATGACTACAAGGGGTGAGGTCGGGGCTCGAGAATGGGTAAGGATCATCATCATTGCTCTTTTGCTTTATTTTTCTTAGTTCACATAATCTAGTTAGGGTTTAGGGTTTTTTTTGGAAAATCACCGTAAAAGGTAAAATTTGTGCCACGACCCAGGTGTGACTTTGCGACCCGGGTGTGATTTCGCTTTAGGAAAAATGTGGTGAAATTATGCCTGGGAAAAACCAGGTGTGATATTTCGAAGTCACACCAAGAAAATAGGGGGCACGACTTCGCGAAAGCAAAGTCGTACGCCCTAAAAATCGGGTGCGACTTCATGAAAAATTAGAAAAATAAAAGAAAGAAGAAAGAAAAGAAACAAGGAAACCCAAAGTGCAAAGTACGAATTGAAATCTCTTTATGCTGAATTTAGAATTTGGATTAATTAATTTGATTTTAATGATGAAACTAATTAAATTTTGTGTTTGTTTATTAAATGCAGCTAGGTATTCTCGAGACTCGAGAGTGGTGGGTAGGGGCTCTAGTAGAGCTAGATGCTCTGGGGCAGGCGGAGAGGGCTAGACTGGAGGTGGTTGGGCTGGACCACATGGCAAGGATGCCACGGATCAAGATAGATAGGGCTATGCTGACTACCCTAGTGGAGCGATGGTATCCAAAGTCCTCTATGTTTTGGCTACCAACAGGGGAGATGACCGTCACACTAGAGGATGTGTGGTGGATCCTGAGGATCCCCATCAGGGGGAGAGAGGTTTATAGGGCCCATGGGAAGGCCACTACACTATAGTGGTTTTCCATAGGTTTCACCCAGTAGGTGCAAGAGGGCACCATATCAGTGGATGACCTGGTCGGTCGCTATGGGGTGGACCCTTTGATCATGGTACTCGTAGGGGTGGTGGTTGGTATCTTGACCTACCACACTAGCAGATGATACTTTCCATGGGCATTGGTAGGAGTAGTGGTAGACATGTGATAGTAGGGAGTCCACTTCGCATGGGGTCCTTATGTGTTGGTCCATTTATATAGGATATTGTACAACATCATGTATAAATGGCGTACAAGACTAGTGTGTACGATATTGCTCCAGGTGTGGTGCTGGGAGAACATGGTGGTGCGTAGACCGTTAGCACTACCAAGACCATCACCCGACCTAGAGTAGCCAACAGCATACAGATGGTCTAGATCCCTAGAGAGGACCGTGAGGGCCTATGTAGGGAACCTACCACTAGCGAGGTGGGTGATCGATGAGTTGTGAGAGGCACAACTCATCTAGTGACCATGGAGGCTTCACCCTAGTTGGGTAGATGATGGGACAGAGCTAGCAAGGGTGAGGAGGATCAAATGGTTGAGGTCAGAGTGGGGAGAGCCAGAGGTACTCATATTTTACCGAGTTTAATGATAGTTTTTCGGGATCTTATAGGGAATCCTATACCTGGGGGACTACTGGTACCGGAGGGTGACTCAGGATCCAGTAGGGGTTGGAGGTGAGCCAGACCTCACCAGGTGGGTCGAGGAGGACCAGTATGATCCTCCTTACATCGACCCAAGGGTAGACAATGTAGGGATGGCCATCGGGTATAGGTGGTGGTATAGAGGGGTTGCACCCTAGAGGATCTCACCACCTATACCAGTATAGAGGTGCTAGGTGATGGGCCTGGGCATGCAACAGGTATTCCAAGAGGTAGCTTGTAGGGCCACAAAGAGGGCATAGTAGGCTCCAGTTGCGCCTAGATAGAGGCTGACATGGGTCTAGATCCAGGTGGTGGAGGAGACCATCCCAAGAGTAGGGATCGAAGAGGGAGGGATGGGAGATACCCCCTTATAGGTAGAGGGGCCATGGGTCAGAGACCTTGGGGAGGCATCTACATTGACAATGACAAGAGGCTAGAGCCAGGGGATAGAGGAGTTGTGGGTACAGCTAGCTTCTCTACAGATGTAGGTGGTCCAGCTATAGACTGAGAGGGACACTACACTGGCAGAGGTTACGCGGCTACAAGGGAGATGATTTGGTTGGATGGAGAGCACCAATGGGCTCGATATAAGGGGATGGCTACTATTGGGAGTAGCCAGGTAGGGGATGTGGTGCAGCTCCTTCAAGTGGAGTTGCGATATACCAATGATAGGTTAGAGATAGCCATTTAGAGGGCCATGTTCTTTGAGATGGCTTATTGCATAGCTATCCCTCCAGAGCGGAGGATGGAGCTTCCTCCATCCCTTTAGTTAGCTAGCAGGTTGCATGATCTCGATCATGAGAACCTTCGACATCTCAGCAGTCGGTGGCATAGCTGAGACTACCTCCACCCTAGGGAGGGCCAGAGGGAGCTGGCTCTCAAAGCTAGGATAGGCTAGGCTAGGGATCGGGATGATGCACCAATTTTTTATTGTGGTGTGCATCCCTAGGTTGAGTGTACCGAGTCTGGATTGTGGTACACCAACCTCACACGATGTACTCTTTTGTCTTACGAGTAATACATAGCTACAGATTTTATATTTTTATGTGTTTATGTGTAATGAGTTAATGCATGTTTTGTATATGTTTGTTTTATTTATTTTAAGTATTTTTATGTATGTAAACTATCCTAATGCACACTATATAAATATTGAAATGAATGCAAACAAAAATAGAACAAGGGGAAGAAATTAGGAGGAGAGACAGGCAATAAAAATAGGAGATAAAGAAGAGGAGAGAAAGAAAGGAAGAAGAAGAAGGAAGAGAGAAGAAGGAAAAAGAAGAGAAGGAAGAGAAGAAGAAAAGAAAAAGAAGAGAAGGAAGAGAAGAAATAAAAGAAGAAGAAAGAAGGGAGGTCCAAAGGTCAACCATCAGAAAAGGAGAAGAATGAATGATCCAAAGTATAAGGCTAGCATAGGTTGCTATGAACCAGTGTAGCCAGACACTATGGATCGGATGAATGAGGTAGCTAGACCCGCTATGGGTGTAGCACTTGTATTAATATGAACAAGTGTGTGGAGGTTTGACCCACTATGGGTGGTTGCTCCCTTATTGATTTCTATGAGGCGATTACCCGCTAGGATGTATGTCGAGGTTCTAAAAATGACCAAGGAGCTTATCCTCTAATGGGGTGTTGAGCCTACTGAGTCAAAAGAGAGTATGACCCGATAGAAGATCATGAATAGTGCAATACCTACTAGGATGTATGAATATCCTATATGGGGTGTAATATATATGTAAAAATTTTATGCAAGTGCTATCCCAGAGTGGGACTATGAGGAAGATTTGGGTACAACATTATGAGGAAAATGAGAAAAGAGGAATAAGCGATCATAAGAATAATGGAAGGAGGAAATAATCCCTAGGGGAGGATCTTGCTAGGCATCAGAGTCCTAGTGAAAAGTGCAATGCATGTGAGCTATGACCTAACTAGGTGTCATCACATGCCATTGTTGCAATATCCCCAAAATCTATATGAGCAAACAGTCATGAACAATCAATCATGCATTTATGACAGGAAAACATGCAAGGTGTTAAGTTAGATGTCAAGCAATCATGCAAGGATGACAAGTAATAATGCAATATGAACAAGCAAGCGGATGCAATGAAAAATGAAAATGCAACTATATGAAAGTTTTTTTTGTTAAGAATTGAAATCAATGCAAAACCTAAATGCACCATTCATCTTGTTAAAATGGGTTAACATGCCATGAGGTGTTGGATCGAAGATATCCCCAAGGAGTGCATTTTCTCGATGATGAAAAGCATGAGAAATTTCTTCCAAGGCCCTTCTTTTAACATCCATGGCACGATAATCACTACATTTTCTAATAGTACCATTCTTTTTAACATAAAAGACATTATACAAAGATTCCCCATTCTTTAATATAGAAGCAAAGTTATCTTTAGAACAGACAGAACCAATCATATTACAAGACATTATCTTTGAAGGAAAAGAAAAATTAACACTTTTATTATCATCTATTGACAACTTTTGATACCCCATGTATTTTGCATAAGTCATAAGATGGTCATCATCCTCAAAAGGCAAAGGTTTATTTTTATTAGGTATAAAACCTATACCACATCTCCTAGGCCAAATATCAACACCCAAGGGTTATTGAATACCCTTCTATTGTGGTCCCAATCCTTTACCTGCATATCCCATACTGGACAAGATCTGCTTAGGAAGGGGATAATCATTAGTGAGATAGCATTGAGAAAAAGAGTGCTCATTGAGATATGGGTTGCTACCATGAAGCTTTTCTTCGGAATCCATACCCCCAAGATAAAAGCACACGTGCCAAAGTGTACAACATCACCCTTATTATGAGGCAAGCCCATAGTTCTAGGTGAAGGTGGTAGCTTGGCTAGATCCAAAAGAGGCTCTTGAAGAAACTGATTATCATGATCCGAGGAGAAAATATGGGTCCTATGTTCCTCACTCACTTTTAAACTTTGAAAATGCTCAAAAATTTGAGAGGAGGAATATGAGGAAGTTGTTGAAGAAATAGAGAGACATGAATAAGAATCTATTTTGGCTAACTCTATATTTGAATAGAATTCAAATGGTCGAGGGTCACTCGGAATGGTGATAACTTGATTCTTGAACTCAAACTTGAGATATTGATGAAAAGTGGAAGGGACATCCTTCATAGCATGGATCCAAGGTCGCCCAAGAAGAAGATTAAAAGATGTAGGACAATGTACCACATAAAAAAAAGTATCCAATATCCTTGGCCCCACTTTCAATGGGAGAGATATGACACCACATGCCTCTTGGGACTCATTTTTGAAAGCTTTAATAATGATATCAGTTTTTGTTAAATCTTCCTCTTTTAATCCAAATTTTTGAAAGAATTGATATGGTACACAAATTGAGGGATGAGCCATTATCAATCAATACTCGCTTGATAAGGGTATCCCCAATAAGTGTGGTGATGTAAAGTGATGAATATCCATGTAATTTTGAGTAAGGTTTATCATTATCTGATAATGAGACATGATGTATCCCAAAAGAACCTATAGTGTCAACTATGGCATCAGGAGGAATGTCTGGAAAAATAGATTGCTACTGTAAAAATCTCATTAAAGCATTCCTGTGATCAGGAGAAGTCTTTAAAAGCTCTAACACTGATATATTTGCTGGAGTACTAGCTAACTACTTCTGAAGATCTCAATACTATAGGTGGAATCCTTGTAGCTAGATCTTTTCTCTGAATTTCATTTGAAACTGTAATAGGCTGAGATACATAACTCTATCCTTGTTGATGTTGCTAATTTTGAGCCTGTTTTCTTGTAGTCACCCCAACCATACCAACCACATTGCTATGGCGTAGGAAATCATCTTGATGAGCCACCTGATTGGTTGCTTGTTGCTCGTGCTTTGGTAAAATATCCTTAAATATTCCCATATCTTGATTTGTTGATGGAGCTCGTTGAGTAGGAGTTTGACTACTCATAGATTGGAGATTTCCTAAATCAATGTGTCCTGCATCAATTAGGTCTTGAAACGTATGCTTCAATTTCTTACAAGTGTTCATCCAATGTCCTTCTACTCTATGATAAGTGTAATATTGTCTTGTCTTATACCAATGATTTGTAGTATTTGGTTGTCTTACTGGAGGTAATTCTATTACCTTAGCATCTAATAGTTATTTAAAAACTACTTCCATAGGGATATTAAGTCTTGTGAAATTCCTTTGAGGAGGTTTTTGAAGCACAATATTTTGTAAGTTGTTATGTTATTGATTCACGTCGGGTTCACCAAAGATGTAGAGGGGAAAACTGCCCTATCGCGTACAATTCCCAAAAAAAAGGTTGGATTCGCAAGGATGGAACCTTTTGTGGGGTGAACCATGGGGATATGTTGTGCTCTACACTTGGTGCTAGGAAAAGGGTTCACCAAGAATGGTTTAAGGACTCACTCCAAGTCCTCGAGATTTTGGGATGGTTTAATGTATTTAATTTTAAGACAATCACCTAAGTTTGACCTTTCTAGATCTAAGCTAGAAAATATAAAGGACAATGAAGAAAATAAAATAATGCAACTAAAAACATAATGCATGCATACAAGAGCTATCATGGGATGATTCTTTCTTTTGAATTCTCACTAACCTAGGGTTTATTTCAAAAAACCTTTAAAGCTGAGATATACAAAGATAAATGCACAAAAATTATCCCTATATGCAAGCTAAATGCCTTTTCACTTTCATATGCCTAAGAATAAATAATTTCAACCGATAGAATGAATAGAGCACTTATCTAGGCCGAAGGTTGCCTTTAACCTTTTCTGCCTCTTGTCTAATGATATCAAGAATACCAATTTTTGCAAGATCACTCATGAAACACTAAAAAAATAGAATTAGTATTTGGGGGCCTACTTAGGCCGATGTGTAACAGATCTAGCAGTAGTTAAGCCCCCTAGGTCCTTTTAGATGGCCTTTTAATACAAAAGAGAAAATTGACCTTTGGAGAATTAATCATAAATCAAAAAGACAGTAGCAGAGAATAGAAAGAAAAGTACAGCAATATGATCTAGAAACATACTAGAATCCAACAGTGAAAATAGAATTTGGAAATTGCCCCTGGTGTGCCCTAGGGAAAAATTGTGCTTTGCCTAGAGTGGGAGTGATAACATAGTAGTGAAGTTGCGTCCTATCTGGATAGGGCATGATTTCACTTTTGTGAATAAATTTACCCTAACAGGGCAAGTGAATTCACCCCTCGCTAATGGCAGACACGATTTTGCTGTAGACTAAAGAAAAATAAAAAATGAATGCAAAAGATGAAATAAATGTAGACAACAAAGTAATCAAACCCTAATGGACGTCGTAGAAGTAGACAGAAGAGACCCAAGTATCCAAACAGGCACTTTGTCTCTCCGAGCTACACCACAGATCCACCAAGTCACACAGCCAAGTCAATCCAATCCACGCAATAGAAGATCAATCCAAAATTTACACTTTGGGGGTTAGCTTACATCAGAGCAAATAAATAAGAGTGAATTATAGATTTCAAGCTTAATCAATTTGCATAGAGATAACACATTAAAAGTTTGCATATCACAATTGCACTTCTTATGATTAAGCAAAAACATCCTTCCTTTTATAGATAAAATTGGAGGAAGAAAGTGGGCACAAATAAACTCACAATCGATGCCAAAACACGTGAGAGGGTTTAAACCTGGGTCTAAGTGGGCTCAAAAATAATAAAATAAAATAAATTTAAAAAAACTAGGTTAAAAAATGAAGTTGCACCCTGTCCTATCGTTGGCGCGAAGTCGCACCCCATCCTAACGGGGACAATATCATTGGTGTGAAGTCGTGCCTCGTAAATACGAGACGCGATTTCGCTAAAAGGTAAACAAATCAAAAAAGGGAGGCAAAGCGATCTTCCCTTACTCTTGGCAAGGATTGACAACCTCTTAGGGGCACTAAGGAAGATTACCCACTCAAAGTGGGTCAATTTTTTGTGTCTACATACACATTTGTATCTTGGGAAATATTTCTCATTACAATTGTAGCATAGCCCTTATGCTTGGTGAGATTCCACCTCTTCCTAAGTTAGGGGCTTATTTTTGGGTGATATTTAGAAAATATTTGTAGGATTTGTTACATATTAGGATGAAGGTAAAAGCTGAGTTTGTGCAAACTTGGTTGTGCGTCTTTGAGAAGCAAATTTATTTTTTGTGAATCTATCCAAACCCACTGCTTGTGTCAAGGTATATGGTTTGAGCGTCCACACTTTTGTTTGAATATCTTCCTTTATTCCACTAAGGAAATGCATTTAGAAAAATGCATAACCTAATCCCCTTATGTGATTCACCAATTTCTCAAACTACTTTTGATAGTCTTAGACCAATTTTGGTTTACCTCAATTTTGTGAGGTGTTAAGATCCTCCATCCTAACATTATTAGTTATTATTAGTTAGTATTATTAAGCATTTAATTATTATATTATTAACTCATAAATTGAACCATCACATCTCTTCATAACGTGAACCATCACGTCTCTTCACCAACATAGCTTTAGGGTAGATATATATATTAGGTTTGCCATTCACACAAATTAGCCAAGAAGAATAAGAAGCATAGATTCTAAAGAGGGAGCCCCCTATAAGTGGCAAGGAGGGAGCCTCCTATAGTGGCAAAGCGATTACAAGGAAGCCCCCTTTAAGTGGCCTGTGATTACATTTTATATTAAATTATTTATTAAATTTACACAAGAACATCAGGGTTCTTGCATGAGGGCTCTTATGAAGTCCTCATATTCATTGGGTCTAAATAGAGTGAGAAAATTTTCAATAAATGTTTTCTAAGAAAGATCTATATGTGCATGTTTTTTATTAATACCATTTAAGCACCTTATCCTCATAGTTGAAGGATGCTATTGTGAATTGTAAGCTTATAGGAACTTCATGAAGAGAAAATTATTGTTTGGCCCTACATAACCAACCATTGGGATGCTAACCATCAAATTTTGAAAAATCTAATTTGGGCCTCTTATATGTGTTATTGTTGGCAAAAAGGTTGTGTGGTTTTCCCTTTGAATTACCTTGACTTATAATCTAAGCCCTTGTTACTCAATTGGCTATATGCATGATCCATGCCTTCTAAGCAACCATCAATTTCCTTTAGCCTATTTTGAGTTACTTGGTTTTATTGTAACAAATAACTTGTGCTTTCTTGCAAGTTATTCAATTGGCTCATTAATGTACTCATTTGGTTATTTATGTTAGCCAATGCTTCTTATGTGGGTACCTCTTGTACCTACAACCATATTTTTACGTGGACCTCCTGAAAACACTTTTGGGTAATGTATACCAAAATTATTTGCTCGCATGGATGATTGAAATAGACTTATACCCCAAAACAACGATTTTTGGTCTCCAAAACAACTATGAGTGTTATATACCAAAATGATCAGCTCAATGAGACTATCATAATTAACAAGGTCTCAAAATGATGTTCTTCTGTACCCAAACTTTTAATCGAGTCTTTTTCCTAGGTCTTTTCTTGGCCCAACGAGGTGTCTTCTGCACTTTCAAACTACAATCTAACAACTACTTGTTCTAACAAATGTTTGGTTTGATAACTACCTATTTTGGAAACTGCCATGATTGTTACTATTTATTTTTGTAAAAATCCCATCTATTACTATCCTTAACTATATTCCAACTATAGTGTACCCTATTGTTATGGTCATCAATGGTTTTTTTTTTTACTATCAAGAACTATTACTGTATTATCAATTCGTGATGAGTGTAGTTTTCTAGTATGTTCAAGTTTGGATTAAGGTTAAACAAGGCTGAGAAATAGCTAAAATAATGAACAAGAACAATATAGAACAACATAAAAATTATATTTAGTCGACCACTTGTGTAACCTTTTCCCTAAATTAATTTAAGAAAAAAATTAATTTATATAAATGAGGTAAATAAAGAGGTGGGTTTTTTTGTATAGGGTCCCCAAAACCTCTTTACAAAAATATTTCAGACTTCATAAAAAGAACTGGAACATATCCCTAGTAAAACTGAAGCATTACTAATTTACCTCTTATGCATCTTGAAAAGAAGTCATGTCTGCACCATTTACAACATAACAATCGATCTTATTTGAATGTCCTTTCAACAGTTTTTGTACCACATCATTATTACATCTTATTTCATCATCATTATACATAATGTTTTTTTTTGGGATATATAGGGTAGTTGGTTACATCCACACTATTTTTAGTAACTGTCAAGTACAAGGTTCAAACCATAGGGTCTGCTCCCAACAAGCATATACCACCTTGTTATTGTTGACCCGACATGATGGAGACCATTGGTTGCTTGGGATTTATACCATCATTATCGATCTGATGCGCACTCAAAGGATTCAGATCAAACTACTACCTTTGTAACAGGTATGCCCCCATGGTTTGAACCTAAGTCTCTTTTTAGTAAGTGCATCGCCAGACAAACAACTAATAATCCACCTAAGCCCTTAGAACCTTAAATGCTATATTGGAAGCCATGTTCAACACCCCATTAAACCATGTCAAACTCATCATGAAAAAATAATTATAATATTTTGTCATTTCTTTTTCTTCCGCAAACTAAATAATTCTTAGTTACATACACCTTCACTAATTAATACACATCTGCTTCAATTTTGCTAGTGTATGAACTAGTGACCGATTAAAATATTAAAGAAGTGTATCAACCAAGCAAATGTGTAAAAAGAAATTATTTTTAATCGACCACTTGAATAACCTTTTACCTTTTCATCCTATTATAACTTTGGTAATGCTTAAGTATGACGTCTGTCGTTATTCTAAATAAGTGGAAGGTTTATAAATATATATAATTATAATGTTTTATTTTATTAGGTGTTGGCAAGAAGATTTGAAACTCGTTAGAATACTATATACTAATTTCGTAACGTTAAAAAGAATATATAAAATGAAAGGTGTTTATAAAAAAAAATTCTAAAAACTATCTATATTAACAAAATGTGTTTATAACCGTGGGTGTGGGTGAGTGTGTGAGGGGTGGGTGTTAAATTCTCTATTGATAAGTATAGTTTTCGGTTTTAAGAGGGATCATGGTTGGGAGGAGACTGCTCAGCCCTCTGCGTCAGTCATGGAGGTTTCTCACAATAACCAAATAAAAATAAATAAAAAAATCAAAATGTGTTTATAAGTTCTAAGGGGATAGGGCAACGGTTCGGGTTTTGGTTTTCTTCGAAAAGTTTAAGGTTCAAACCGCAATGCGGGTGAGTGTCTAGTGGCTATATGTTAAATTCCTTGTTGATAAGCATAGATCTCAGGTTTTACGAGGGCTCATAATTGAGAAGAAACTGCTTAACCTTATATATTGATCATAGGGATTTTTCACACTAACCAAAAAAAATTATTAAAATAATAATAATTTTAAATTAATTTATAATATTTTTTAAAGTATTAACTAAAAATTATATATATAAAAGATTATTTTTTGGGATTAAAAAAGTTTTAAGTTTTTTAAAATTTTATATGTGATTGAAAATGTTCACTTATGTTAAGATTTTGATAATGTTTTTTTATTAGTAATGTAAAATAGATTTTAGAGTTGGGGTCATAATTCGAAAGGGAAATACATTGTTGCTTTGGGTTATCAAACCCTTATTATGCATAGAAGAGATGAGACTGTGTCCCCTTGGTGGAAGAAGATTTGGAATATGTTTGGTTGGCCCAAATGTAATTTTTTTTCTTTGGCTTTTATGTCACAATAAATGTTCAACTTGGGATAATATTCAGAAAAGAACTTTTCAGGGTCCTTCACTATGTTTTCTTTGTGGAAAGATTGAGGAAACCATTCCCTATATTTTCTTCCAATGCTCATATTCTCTGGAGGTCTGGAACTTGTGGTGGCAGATCTGGAAAAGGCCCATCATCCATGCTACTTCTGTTTTTGAGTTTTGGGAAAGCTTGGGTAGACCTCCTACCTCTGCTTCATGTCTTAAAACTACATGGGATATTGGTCCTTCCTTCATATTTTGGTAGATTTGGTTGGAACGCAATCGAAGAATTTTTCAAGGATGTCAACTTGGAGCCTTATAGGTATGGCTCAGAGTCAAAAGGATGGTTAAGGAGACTATTGAGGCTAAGTGTGTTCTGAGTTCTCTTACTTTCTCTGACTGACAGATTATTAATAGATTGGAGATTTCTTTATCATCACCAGTTGCAAACAGAGGCCCTGTTAGGGGAATTGGTTCGTTGAAGGTCAATAGATCTAGGAAGTGGAGTCCTCCCTAGGGGTGTTATAAAAATAAACACGGATGGTTCTTCTAGGGACAACCCATGTAATTTTGGTATAGGAGGAATTGGTTGTGATAGTGAGGGTGTGGCCCACCTCTTTTTCTCTATGTACAAGGGAATTCATTTGAATAATCATATGGAAGCGTTGGAAATTCTCCATGTATTGGAAACTACTTTTTCTTTGGGATGGAGAAGGGTTATTTGTGAATTTGATTCCATGATAGTGGTGTCTCTTTTGAACAACAAGCATTTTCAGGTTGCTTCCTAGTTTATGGCTAGAACAGTGAAACAAATTTTGAGCTTGGCTGAGAATTTTGTTGAAATTTCTTTTGTTCATATTCTAAGAGAATGGAATAGAGTGGTTGATTGTTTGGCGAAGTGGGCTTCTGAAGGATTCTCTTACTAGAAAGCTGATAGTTGGAATGATCTTGATCAGGAGAAATCCAGACTCCTTAATCAATTAATTTATGAGGATCGGGAGAGATAATTTCAATGTGGAGGAACCCGATTGTCATGGGTTGTTGTGTCCTGTCAAAGTTGTTGTTGTTGTCAGAATGATCCATGGATTTCCTTAGTATATTTATTGTATTTCGTATGATGTGTTGGCTTGGATCACTTGGAAATCCTTGTGAAATGTATTGTTTTAGATTTTGAATAAAAAAATTCCCCAAAACTATATATATATATATATATATATATATATATATATATATATATATATATTAGTGTTTCCAATATCATAAATATTAATTATAAATATTAGATTTTACCATTTACGAGATTATAGGTATACAATCTCACTTTTATTTATATTAGAATTTTTTTTGGAGTTTTAATTATGTATATATATATATATATAGAGCTTAGATCAAGAAGAATAATATCATGTATGGTAGAGAGAGTTGTGGGGACTCGAATCTTTTAAAAAAACAAACAGGTATTAACTTGAAATGAAATTCTAATCAAATTGTTTTCCACACAGTGGTTATTTGCTATTTATCATTGCTAGTTATTATTATTATTATTGATATGATTTGTTAATGTTATTTATTGTGAAGTTGTGGAATTTTGTTCTGCATACTGATTGTGGGACTTGAAGCTCATCACTTGTCAAACATTTTACTAATAGGATAGGAGAGAGGTAGTTGGACATTTTATTTTCTAACCAATTCATTAAGATGTTTTTTTTCTTCCTTGAAAGTGATATTATGATCAAGGTTATACAACCTTCTAGGGGAATGATACATCATAAATATTAATAATAGATATTACATATGTACATGGGGCTTGATATCACCAAGAATAATATCATGTATGCTAGAGTGTTGCGAGTATCTTTGATCTTTTTACACTAAAATGTTACTTTATCAAGACTTTCGTTATTTGTTATTTATCATTGTTAGTTATTGTTATTTATTATTTTGAAATGATTTGTTAATGTTATTTATTGTATCCATTATTACAATTTTTAGGGGGACAATGCAATGTTTAGGCTTTGGCTCTTCTTCGGGAGGTCCAAGGTTCAAATCATGACGCGGGTGAGTGTGAAGGGGTGTGTGTCTGATTGTACATAACAAAAAAAATTGTTGATGATTGAGGTAGAATATGTTGTTACATTTAATTATTACTTTAAAATTATAATAATTCTTGGTGGACACATGAAATATATTTACAAGGATGTTTAAATTTTTTTATTTCTTTTAAAAAATCAGATTTTGAAAAATAATGATGACATCTAAATTTTAATGTAAAATATTACATTACCATTTAAGCAAATAATAATAATTTATAATTTAATAAAATAATTTTAAACTAAAAATATAATATATATATATATATATATATATATATATATATATATAATGGCATAAGTTTTAAATAAAAATATGGAGTTTCAATGTTAAAATCTAAGATCAAGTCTTGCTATATACAAATGGAGTTGTTTTAATTCTTATATATGTAATTTGTTCCAAGGTTCAAACCTTAAAGAGATAAATAAAATCAGCTTGGTTAAACATATATTAAATAAAAGACATCATTAATGAAGATATTGCCATATAAGCTAAAACTAGTAACTATTGATTACTTTACATTAATTTTATATTGTTTTTACAATTTACATTAAATTTTTAATATAATATCAACACTTGGTTAAGGAGACATGTCCCTTTCAAAAAACCATACTTTACCTTTAGAAAATTCTAGTGAGAAATATTGGAGTGGTATGTGTGGATGTTGTGGTGATATGGTTTTAAATTTTTATCTAAGAAACCCGCATTCAAACCCGGATATAAACCAAAACCTCTTACTTTAAAAAATAAGAAAAAGAAAAGAAGATAGACCAATTACTTAAGTCCAACTGGTAAGCTACCTCCATTCAATAGCTTTTAAATTGCGAAAGGAAAGCCATCATTGTAGACAAGATGTGGCTTAAGGGCCAAAATAAAATTATTGTTTGCATATAAGTAGTAGTTGTAATACTATATGTCAAATCACAGAAATGGAATCTTTTCTGATTTGAAAGGAGAAAAATGATTTGACATTCATTGTCAAATATCTGGTATGGGTCATCCACTTTCAACCATTTGTATGGTTGCCTACTCTCAAATGTCTTTCAACTTTCACATCATTCTTGCAATTGTAAAGACACTCAACCTTACGTGGTTGAAAGTAATAGTTATGTTTTGGTAGAGGGGTAAATAAAAGAGATTAAAAATTTGAGTATAATTAGAGTTTAAATATGATATAAAACTACCATAAACCATAGTATTTTATTTTATTTATATTAATTATTTTTTAAATTAAAAGAATTATTAAAAGATTTTAAAATAAATATGGGTGTGCACCCTACTTTAATAAGAATATGATTGTTTTTATTAAATAACATCATCTTAAGTAAGAATATGCTTGCTTTTATTGAATAAACAACATTTTGTTTGGTGTGGATCATCCCATATATCATATGGCTATGGTAAAATGTGTTTTACCTTCATAGCATTTGAATAAAAAAATTTATTAAAATATATAACATTAAACAATAAAAATAATTGTTAAAACTATCTTACAAAATTGAAATATAAGTTTCAGCGGGGACAGTGTAACGGTTTGGGTTTTGGCTCTTCTTTAGAAATCCAAGGTTCAAACCGTAGCGTGGGTGAATATGTAAGGGGATGGGTGTGTCTTCAAAAAAAAAAAAAATTGAAATATCATATGGTAAAATGTGTTTTACCTTTGAGGTTTAATAGGTCATAACATTTGAATAAAAAAAATTATTAAAATATATAACATTAAACAATAAAAATAATTGTTAAAACTATCTTACAAAATTGAAATATAAGTTTCAATGGGGACAGTGTAACGGTTTGGGTTTTGGCTCTTCGGAAATCCAAGGTTCAAACTGTGGCATGGGTGAATGTGTAAGGGGATGGGTGTGTCTTAAAAAAAATTGAAATATAAATTTATTTCAATTATTTATAATTATTAAAAAAATATGTATGTTAAAACCATCTTACAAATTTATTGTTATCATTTATTAGTGCAATTATTAAACAGTTAAAATGTATGGACCTTATACCTAGAACATATAAAAACAACTTAGTTGCATAAAAATAAGTATATGTTATAATTCTTTCATAAAATAATGTAATCATTTTTTTAAAGCGAAAAACCTTGCGGGGCCGTCAAGGGTTCTACACCGTCAAAGTCATTCGAGAGTCTCATCCGGCCTTGATCGCACCAATATTATCAATTGGATTTTGGGTACCCAATTCAATTTTTTGGTAGGGTGGAGATTCGAACCTGAAACCTCCCTTGGAGAATTGCCCTCTCGTCTCCCACTCACCTACAACACCTGGGTAATGTAATAATTTTATTATTTCTATTATTCATAAGGTTTGTCATCTCTTTTTCTATGTATTTGTAAAGTTCTTATTTTTTCTCATAAGGATTATATGTGCTTGGTAACCTTTTGGTGCTATAAATTAAGTCTTCTCTTTTCTTCAAAGAGATTTTATGGTGTTTGACAAACATTTGTTTGTTAATTTTTTTTTTATGAAAGGCCATTTTAATTATAAAAATAAAAGTCCTTAACAGTAAAAAAAAAGTGTGGGTGGAGAAAAAATCACACCTCGGAAGCCACTAACTTATCCTAATAGCGGATAAAGAAAAACAAATTGCACCACACAGGCACCACGACCATCAACATCAAACTAGAAACATTCTACAGCCAGAAAGGCCTTAAGGAAGTTTAAAAAATACAATCAACAGTGCTCCAAATGGTCCAGCTCCATAGCCAGAAAGACAAAGCCTTATCCATTTGAAGTGGGTGGTTCCCCCCACCCATCACAACCCTCCTCACCCCAGCCTGAAGCATGAGTAATTGGAGAAGAAGGATGAGACCAGCCATAAATATACTCGTAGCTACCCAAAGCCCCCCAACCATCATTAGGCACATGCGTAGATTGCGATGTGATCACAAGCATAGAATGATGGGAGGTATACAGATTTGGTTGCTGCAACAGCCCTCCATAGTCACGAGATCTGCTCTAAGGAAGCTGACATCGTGCACAATCAGGGCGTCGATGTGAACGAGATCTGGCTGGGTGAGGAAGTGAATGATCAAGTGCCTCCAAACTAACGACACAAGGGGCGTCACCCCAATATTTTAGCAAAGCCTAAAAATGGTCCAGGTCCATAGCCACCTTTTTAGCCTGGTCACAAATTTGAAACCACACATCATGAAAAACTTCGAGCTTGTCAGCAAACAAAAAATCCTGAGACGGATCAACCTGCTTGAAAATAATTTTATTTCTAGATTTCCAAATGTGAAACAAGAGGCTGACTCTGAATATTTACCACACTTCCCTCAACGAGAGAGAAAACTGAATGGGATCACCCAAAATGACATGATGCCATGAAATTTGTAGGGACATAAATAGAGCAAAAAAAGAAGCCACCCAACTCCAAGCAAGACTAGCCCATCTACAAGCCCAGAAAAGATGCATACAAGACTTTGGCTCTTGACAAAACGGACATCGGGGCTTAGGCACCCCAATATAAGAAAGTTTATGGCCAAGGGGTAAACCCTGACACAGTAAGCTCTAGGCGAAAAAAGTTTTTTTTGGCTCCAAATAAGACACCCAAGCTGAATGAAATCTAGTTTTCCACCTAGAGGGTGGTGAGAGAAGGTCCCATTTGACATTGAGTTTGGGCACCATGGGGGCAGTTGGCGTAAGATAGTCATATCCTTGTCTGGCTCTGTAGATGAGCAAGGAAGTGCTTTTATACCAGGCCTAATCTTTCCACCAGGGTTTTTGGGATATGACACCTAATTTTTGCCATAAAGAGAAAGGTGTATGGTCTAGAATAACATCATATGTAGCCTTGTCAGCATTGGACAAGCGAAACATCCTTTTAAAATCATTCCAAGGAATCCAGTCTTTGTTTTCCTTGGAGTAGAAATCTGCAATGGCGGCAATGCCCCAATAAAAAAAATTTGGGCATGGATCCAAGGAACTTGACCCAATGGCTTACCCTGAAGCTTGAAGACAGGGGACCACCAAACATTAAGAAGATTAATGGAAAGGCCTTTATAAGAACAGACCCCCTCCCAAATAATCCAAGGGTTTAATTGTTACCAAGCCTTCCATATGCTTTTGATGAGAAAGGAGCCAGGGATTTTAATGAAAATTAGGACCAGCACCAGAGAGGGCAGAGAGGGCAAATCCATTCCTACCTAGGCACGACGGTTGAGGGGAAGCCTAGTTGAGATGCAATGTTTGATAAGAACTTTCCATGCTTTAGGTCCTTTGAGAGCCCGCACAATATATTTAGCACATAGGGCTAACCCTTGACGCTTATAGTCCAACAAACCCATACCCCTTGCTTGTCGTGGGAGACAACAAATATCCCAAGCCACTATGTGAAAGCCCTTCCGCTCAGACCCACTAGACCACAGAAAATCTCGCAAAATTTTTTCAAGTTGTTTGTAACAAGCTTGGGAAGGGACCCAACAAGAAGAGTAATAAACATGTGTGGAAGCCAACACTTTCGAGCAAATTTAAAATTTTCTAGCAAGAGACAGCTTGTTAGCACTCCAATATTCCAGCTAGCTTTCCACTTTGTTGATGAAATAAGACCATAATTGGGATGGAGAGCCTTGAAGGGAAAAAGGAATGCCCAATAATTTGAAGACTTCTCCAGGCTGAATCCAACTCCACTGTACATGCTGAAGCCAGTGGGGAAGAGGCTGCAAGGATTACCTGTAACATGAGGTTTTCCTCCATTGGATATTAGACTTTGAGGCTTTGCAAAAAATATCAAGACAAGACAAAGCTTCAGAAAAGGATTGCTTATCCTCATTCAGAGTAAGGAAGAAATCATCAGCAAAGTGGCCATTAATAAGTTGACCAACATTCCCAGAATTAAAAATACCCCGAAGCATACCAAAAGAAGCACGATAAGCCAAAAGATAACCAAAGGCTTCTGCTGCTAAAATGAATAGCAAAGGGGCCTTGTTAAATTTCACTATAATAATATAATTCTTTGAACACTTTAAAAAATATTAAAACTATTTCATAAAATAATACTATTTCAATCTCATATAGATAATTAAAAAATATATCCTAAAATTATTTTATGAAATTAATATTATTATAAATAAATCAAATCAATAAGGGTCCAAAGTATATGGAATCTGCAACTAAAACTTATTACAACGTTAATAAATAGAAATAAGTGTGTCAAAGCTATTATTAAAATATATATATTATTATTTATTATTATTTTATTAGGTTAGTGTGAGAAACCCCTACTACCCAGGGTTGGGCATTCCATCCCAACCATAACCTCTCATAAGAGAAGAATTGAAATGCCCAACCATAACCTCTCATAAGAGAAGAATTGAACTCACACACACCGGTTTGAACCTTGGACCTTATTATTATTCATTTTTATTAGTCCTTAAAGTTATATATATATATATATATATATATATATATATATATATATAATTAATAAATATTTTAAAATGAAGTACCCAATGAAATTGATGGATTTTTCTTTAAAAAATTCTTGTATAAAATTTTTATCCTTCAAACATTTATAATCAGATATTCAATAAGAGCTAGTTAAAAACCATATTTATTGATATAAAATGAATCATTATCTATATGGCACCACTTACTTCAAGATAGTTACGTTTGATTTTCCCTATGCTAATTTAGAATATTTTACATAATACAAATGAAGAGGCACTAATATATCTAGACACATTGATGCATGCTTTGGAACATCTTGGCTTGTCCCTTGAATGCCATATAAATGCTTTTTTTGTATTTATTGGTTTTGTACTTATCTTTCTAATTTCAGATCTTTTGTTTCGTTAGATTGAAGATAATTGCAAAAGAGTATGGTAGTTGCATATTTGTCACAACATGGTGACCATTGGAGCAAATTACATAAGAAATGAAATTCTTAATAAATTTTAAATGATATTTTAATTGCTTTGATGATTTAGAGAAAATATTTAATGAAAGAGGTTAGGATTTGGTATTAGTTGTATAACAATTTAATTTTTGTTTTATGCATTGAACTTTAAATTCATAAAAGGAGGTTAGGATTTGGTTTTGGTTGTTTGATAAAATTGATTTTTATTTTATGTATAGAATTTTGAAATTAACGAGAAAAACTATCATGTGAACAAAAATATAAGTGAAAATGCAAAGGAACTGCTTGTGGATGAGAAAAATGTGTTACAAAAGAGAAATTCAACATTAACAATTGTTGTAGAGTTTGAGGATTTAAATTGTTAAGAGACATTTGTTAGTAAAATAGTTTCAAGACCATGTGGGATTACAAACCTTTGAATTCTAAAATTATGTTTCATGGTTGGGAGGAGACTCTTCAACTTTGTGCGTTGGTCGTAGGGGTTTTTGATTTCTCACACTAACCAAATAAAAAATATATATATATGTTTTTTTCTTGGAAAAATGTACATTAATTGGGCTTAAAATTCTTAACAAAATTTGATTGTAGTATTATTTTGATGTCTAATTCTAAACTATAGGACTTTAATTATTCATTTATGTCATGTTGTGTTGTGAGCTTATGTTCTTATGTGCTTCATATATTGTGATTTATTGATATAAAAAATATTTCATTGCCTCCCTTTAGGGTTTGACATTGATGACTTCCCTAATACTTGTCTTCTAAAACCTACAACTGACATTTCTCCTTCATCTATTTGTCATTCATCATCAAACCATATCAGAGGTGGTGTAACCAAACCCCTACATGGGAAATGCATTACGTAGTCAGAAATAACAAGCATAAGTCCATCAAATGAAAAAAATTCTCCAAAAAATCCCTCATAACACACTCAAGTATGCAATACTCCAATTTGTATTTGTCGCTTTCCATACTTACAGAAAGAAACATAGATGAAAGTTTTTGAAGTGGAAAGAAAAAAATAACAATAAAGCAATTTTGATCTAAGACAAAAAGAACATTAATGGAGCATGGATATCACCCAAAAACGGTTGAGGAGTTTTTAGTGACTAAGCTAAACCAATTATGAATACCAAATGATGAAACATCCTCAACCAAAAGCTCCAATTTCATAAAACTATGTTGCTGGTCCAAACCAAAAAATTAGATCTAGAATTGGAAAAAAGTGTACACATAAACTTAAAAAAAAATCCACATTAATGCACTCTGAATTTTTGTTCTTCTGTATTAAAAAAGAGTCCAATTACAAAATATATAATGATCAAGTTATGCAAAAAAGCTAAAAACTAGTTTTAAAAAAATAGTTTTTATTATGTCACTTTGCATGTTGTTTTTATTTATTTTTAAATTAATTAAAATTCTTAATGGGCATGAATAAAACACTCAATTTAAAATATTTGTGCATATGCTTTATTTTATTTTATAACTCACATATTAATTTAATAATTATAAGTGACTTTTGACATTACCCTCAATAGAGACCTTTCAAACACAACAACAAAAAAACTATATGAAATATAGAAGAAAATTTGGGGGATACTTTATCTTTTGCATTAATTTCTTAGCCATGAGACTAAATTAGGTGCACACATATGCCTCTCATGCCCTCTACTTAGAGAAAATTGATCAAACTCTAAATAGTAGAAGAAGATTGGTGGAGTGAAAACTCTTTTATATAATTGAAGAAAAGCAAAATTGGGCATGTACCTTAGGAATTTAATTTATCACCTGGGCTTTTGCAAGACCAAAAAGGTCCAACATTATTTCTTACAAATTTTAGATCATGATTTTGATTCAATGTAATGGATAATAATGTAATGATGTATATGTGGTTGTACTATTATTTGTGAAGAGATGATGCTTGTTTATGATGAGGAGGTCCTAATTATAATATATGGTGAACACCATAACATATTTCATTTTTAAGGAAACATATGAGACCTAGATTTTTGGGCTACATAATCAGAGCACATAAAGAATGTGTCGATCACACACTATATGGAGGGCTCATTTGCCTAGAGATCATGCATGAGTTCCTCATTGGTATAGGGGTGTTGACTGCCATGAGCTTTGGTGATATATGGGTATAAGAGTCTTTTGTGCACATCAATGTGATGACAATACCTTTGAGTATTGGCTTCTTGGCTAGGTTATAGGAGGGTATCATGTGGTCTTTTGTCAAACTTACAACTGTCGTTCATCCATCCCTTACAAGCACTTGGCCACTAGGCAACCCTTTTTATTCATGAGGTCCACCACCTTCAATTGATTATGTGTTTTCAAAACTAGCATTGCTCCTAAGAATACAATGATATGGTATAGGGATAATAAAATAATGACTATATTGGGAGGTCCAAGGTTCAAACTGTGGCGTGGTGAGTGTGTGAGGGGGTGGGTGTGTGGTGGCTTTGTGTTAAATTCTCTATTGATAAATATAGCTCTCGATTTTACGAGGGGTCATGGTTAGGAGGAGACCGCTCAAAACTGTGCGTCGGTCATAGAGATTTCTCACAATAACCCAATAAAAAAATAATAGCCATACATTAAAAATTATTTAAAATAATAGCTAATATCTTATCACTTATAACATTTAAAATAATGATTAATATTAGTACAATAAAAATTAGCCATTTCTTGCTTAAATATGTGAATAGTAAACTTGCTTTGCCATGTAAATGATTATTTTTTTAAACGAAAAACCCCTTGCGGGGCCGCCTTGGTCTGAGAGACCAGACCACAACCAAGGCGTTCTACATCGTCAAAGTCACTCGAATGTCGCACCCGTCCTTGTCGACACCAACATTATCAATTAGATTTTGTGTACCTAATTCAACTTTTTGATAGGGTGGAGATTCGAACCTAGGACCTCCGTTGGAGGATTGCCTCTCCTCTCCAACTCACCTACAACACCTGGGCATGTAAATGATTAATATTAACCTAATAAATTAAACCTTTTTGTCTTTAATAATTGCATGAAAAATTTCCTTTACCCATTTTAATGTTTTTATATTTGGTTAGTGTGACAAACCGCTATGACCGATGCTTAAGGCTGGGCATCCCCATCCCATCGTGACCTCTCATATGGAGTTGAGCCTATCAATAGGGAATTTAACACACAACCACCCATCATGACCTCTCATAAGGGAAAAACTAAGCTTATCAATAAGAAATTTAATACACAACCACACACATGTTGCGGTTTAAAATTTAGACCTCCAAAAAAACCAAAACCCAAACCATTACACTATTTCGAAAACATATTTATTGACAATTCAATATTTTTTAAAATTAAAATTTTATATGTAAAAATTCAACCTTTAAATTAAGGTTTTAATTGTATAAATTAACCTTATCATTTTTTTTTTTTGAATGAAAAAGCCAAAATTGTATTAATAAAACTTAATCATACAAAACAGTGTGGGTGGGATTAACACACCCCAATCAACCAAGAGAAACTATTACAATTAGGAAGAAAAGTCACACTAACTGCAACAAACATATCACCTAACATATCTCTGTACATAATAGCAGGAATCAGCTATCAGAAAACATAAGAGCAGCAATCATGTAGAAAGAACTGAGACCAGTGACGAGGAGTTGTAGATCCATGATCCCGGGCGTTTTGCCAATGGTTCATAAGTTGTCGAAGGTACTGAAACTCCATGTTGACTTTCTTAATTTGGGCAAAAATCTGCAACCAGCAATCATAGAAAACCTCATATTTATCAGACAGTGAAAAATACAAAGAGGATTCTTGCTAGGAAAAAATAACTTTGTTGCGGGTTTTCCATATGTGGAAGAGAATAGCAATTCTGAATATATGCCAAACCACTGAAAAATTTGTGGAGAACTGAAGAGGGTCTCCCAATAAGATATGCCTTCAGGAGCATGAACCAGCAATAAAAGGTCTGAAAAATGAAAGAATCCAAGACCAAGCCTGTCTAGCCCGAGAACATTCCCAGAATAAATGAACATAGTTTTCCTCCTGACCACAGAACTTACAAGAGACATCATCAACTCCCAAGTATTTCAGGCGCTGACCAATAGGCAAACCTTGAAAAAGCACACTCCAAGCAAAAAAAGACTGCTTTGGTTCAATATATTTAGCCCATACAATATGAAACCGAGATTTCCAATCAGACTGAGAAGAATTTAAATTCCATCTTCCATTGAGCATGGCTGCCATAGGAACTGCAGGGGAAATCCAGGAATAACCCAAACGGGCAAAATACTTAAGCAATGAAACATGTTTAGGCCATTCCCAGTCACACCACCATGGCTTTTGAAAATGTCTAGACAACTTGGACCATACGCAAAAGGGAGTGTGATCAATAACAGCTTCATAAGTGGATTTATCATCTTGTTTCAAACCATAATAGTGTTTGAAATCTTCCCAAGGGATCCAAGTCTTAGTATGAAAGGAAACAAAATCAGAAAGTAATGCAATTCCTTTTTTATAAAAGCGTTGGGCTCTAACCCATTGAACTTGTGCTAGTGGCAAACCTTCATAAGAAATAGCCTGAGACCACCATACATTCAGAAAGGAGATAGAAGGACCAACTTTCCCGCCAAAGCCCTTCCAGGATAACCAAGGTTTGAGAGCTTCCCAGGCTTTCCAAATGCTTTTAGCCACGAAGGACCCTGAAATCTTGACAAGAATAGGGGCAGTAATAAGCGTATGAAGATTGAGGCCTTTCCAAACTTTTCTGCCCAAGGGAAGCCTAGAAGAAATACAATTTCTAAGTAAAATTTTCCAAGCCTCATCTCCTTGCAAAGAACGAGTTATCCATTTGGCACATAAAGCAAAACCTTGCTTTTGACAATCAAACAAACCCATACCACCCGAGTGCTTAGGAAGACAACAAATATCCCAAGCAACTCTGTGAAATCCTCTTTTACCAACAGCATTAGTTTCTTAAGTGGGTCCTTATTCACCATTCAAGTTTCAACACACATAATAACTATAATAAATATTAAAAATTAAAAAATATATATACGTTATTATAAAAAGCTTGACCCTAAATAAATTGATTTAATCTCATAATAACTTATTTTCACTTCATTTTAAGCATAAATTTGTTTTAATTTATTATATATTTAAAATACCAATTTATTAAATAATCTTAAAATTTAATTCAATAAAATCTTATTTTTAATGCAATCCAATCACCTCATAAAATAATTTGTTTTTGATGGACACACCCACCCCTTCACACACTTATCCACATCACGATTCTCATAAAATATATTTAAAAAATTAAATTATCTTATTAATTAAATTTAAAAAATTAAAATTATAAAAATATTTTTGTTTTGGTAATATGGGTGACTAAGGGCCACTTTTTTCACCCAGGTGTTGTAGGTGAGTTGCAGAGGAGAGGGCAATCCTCCAAGGGAGGTCCCAGTTCAAATCTCCACCCTACCAAAAAGCCGAATTGGGTACCCAAAATCCAATTGATAATGTTGGTGTGGTCGGGTGCGACCCTCGGGTGACTTTGACGGTGTAGAACCCCTGTTCGTGGTCTCTTAGACCAAGGCGGCCCCGCAAGGGGTTTTTTGCTTTTAAAAAAAAAAAAGCCACTTTTTTCTAAGGTATAGTAAAAAAAACTTCCTTTCATTAAAATGTCTTTACATATGGATAAATAAATATAATTTGAATTTGAATTTGTATTAATGTTCATCGGTGACCAAATGAAGTCAATAGAATTGTAAAGCAAGATATATACAAAGCAACAACGGGAGTGCCTAATGCAGCTCCAGAAAAAATAAAATAAGAAAAACAGTAGACAGAATGACATATGATATACAAGATCTGTGGATTAAGGATTACTCCCAACATTCAAGGCTGAAGAGAAGTGAGTGATATAAGAGTTGGATGTCGTCGTAGATGTTCTTTGTTGGAGTCGACGACGAGTTGATCTTGTTGTATCTCTGTGATCACCTTAGCGCTTCCCAGTCGTGGCCTCTGGAGGTTGGAAGAATGAAGTGATAAGTCGGGATCCTATTATCTTCTGCAAACTGTTACTAAATAGGTCTTTCCTGAGATTGAATAATTCTCGGATGAAAAGGGCAATGCATCTCTGATCTTCATAATTAATCCAAGATTTTAGTGTATGGGTGATCATAATTAATCCAAGATTTTAGTGTATAGATGTTTGAATAAGCAATAATATCTACCTTATATCTCGTAGTAGACAAGACAGGTAAAAATGAAATGCTCCTCGGATTCCACATGAAAACTGCACAATCTGCAAATACACTGAAACGTAAAACAAAATTCCAATAAAATATATCTTTATAAAAAATAAATTTATAAATTTTATTTTATTTTTTAATTTAATTAATATAAAAAACCAAAACCAAAATCGAATAAATTATAGTTATATATGGAATAGTTGTTGGCCCCAAACTCTATGAAGCATATGCTGAACTTGAAGGTCCTATGAGATATAATTAAGTTAAATCAACAATGTCAAATGTCAAATAGAATTAAGAGAAATTTATGAGTTTGACTATTTGAATTCAAAACACTCTATTCTTAGTTTCATTGAAACATGGGACCTTTAGATCATAGCAAAAATATGATGTATTCGTATAGGAACGTGTGGTCTCCAATGATATGATGGAATTCAATGTATTAGTTACCTTCTTAGGGAAAGAAAATAATTGATATGATGGAATTCAATGTATTAGTTACCTTCTTAGGGAAAGAAAATAATTGTTCAACTATCATGCTTAGTCTATAAATTGTCTAAGCATTTGAGCCATGTAGGAATATTATAGTATAATGTTAACATTGTTTTTGAAATTGAAAGGTTAGAGGTTTTTATCGAATTTAGTTTTTATCATTAGAGTTTATATTATAGAAATTTTTGTATACAATAATTTTTTTAGTTGTATAAAAACCCTTGGTAAAACGGAAGCCAATAAATTCAAATATTAAACCATTACCAACTTCAATTTTTTTTTTTACTAATAACAACCATTATTAATAATAAGGGAAGGAAGAATATAAAAGAAAAATAAAAACGGTTGAAAAGAAAGCCATTCATAAAGTTTACCTTTGACTAAAAGGCCAAAATAAAATAATTTATTTGCATAAGTCGTTGCAATATTATTTGTCATATCAAAATGGAATCTTACTGATTTGAAAGGAGTTGATTTGATTTTAAATTCAATCGGCTATAAATCGTCTGCTTCCAACCGTATATATTTTTTCACAATTTCAAATATCTTATAAATTTGACATGTGAACCTTATCAATTCCTTTGTTTTAAAATATATATATATATATATATATATATAAATCTTCAAATATTTAATATAATTTAATTGTAAAATTTTAATAAAATAAAAGTAAGAAATGTTTATTGTAAAACTTAAAAAAGTTGTGGTAATATTATAACCGTAATAACCTCAAAGGTAAACTAAATTATATATATATATATAGCAATCTTATAACTGTAAAATATTTAATATTATTTAATTGTAAAATTTTAATAAAATAAAAGTAAGAAATGTTTATTGTAAAACTTAAAAAAATTGTGGTAATATTATAACCGTTATAACTTCAAAGGTAAACTAAATTATTTATATATATATAGGTTAATGTGAGAAACCCATACCATCAATTTACAGGGTTGAGTAGTGTAGTTTCTTCTCAACTATAACCCCTGGAAAGTTGAGAGCTATGCTTATCAACAAGGAATTAACACACAACCACCATACACTCACCCCCTCACACACTCACCCGGTTTGAATTAAATTTATACTTATTTTATATTCACCCATATTAATTATTTAATCTAATGATCATACCTTAACAAAAGATTGTAAAAGAAAAATATGTACATGCACATGCAGGTTCAATATTTTAAGATGAATATTGATGTATAGATATAATTTTATATAATTAAAAAATAAATTATAGAGTTAAAATATAAAACTAATCTCTTATATATATATATATATATATATATATATATATATATATATATATATATATATATATGAAGTTTAAAATAAATAATTAAGCCATTTACTAATTAAAAAATAAAGAATTATATTATATAGTATTAGTTTAATCATTTATATTCTTCAATTTTTAAGAAAGGGACTAAAGTTTGAATCTTGTGGAGCAAGATATGTATAATAGCCATGTTCAAGATACAATACGAACCCGTTACAATTTTATAAAACTTAGTGAAATTTTTAAAATATAAATTTAATTTAATTCTATATAATTAATTAAAAATAATGTATGTTAAAACTATCTTACATATAATTATCATTATTAACAAGGCTCTATACTTAAAACTTATTAAATTGGTATGGGTGAGTGTGTGAGGGGGTGGGTGTGTTCAAAAAATATAAATTTAATTTAATTCTATATAATTAATTAAAAAGAATGTATGTTAAAACTATCTTACATATAATTATCATTATTCACGAGACTCTATATCTAAAACTTATTAAATTGAACATGGGTGATGAGTGTGAGGGGTGAGTGTATTAAAAAAAAAAAAACTTATTAAATAAATCTTCTTAAAATCATTATATAAAACAATAAAATAAAATTATATATATATATATAAAATACGGGTGGAACCCGTTACAATTTTATAAAACTTAGTGAAATTTTTAAAATATAAATTTAATTTAATTTTATATAATTAATTAAAAAGAATGTAGGTTAAAACTATCGTACATATAATTATCATTATTCACGAGACTCTATACCTAAAACTTATTAAATGAATCTTCTTAAAATCATTATATAAAACAATAAAATTATATATATATATATATATATATATATATATATATATATATATATATATATAATGAACACACTCACCCACCCCACGGTTTGAACCTTGGATCTTTCGAAAAAGAGTCAAAGCTCAAACTATTGTGTTGTGCCTCTTGAACAATAAAAAATATTTTTTATTCAATCATTCCTAATTGAAAAAAGATTCACTATCTTCTATTTTTCCATGCATTTCCATGGCTATGGTATTTTTTTTCAAAGGGGCTATACAATATTTAGCAAAGTGTTTGTGTTATGCGTCATGTTTGTTAAGTTATTAGTTTTCTCTTTTCTTCAAAGGGATTGTGTGGTGTTTAATAAACTCTTGGTATTATTAATGAGAAGAGGGTGCCCCCAAAGAAAGAATGCACATTAACAATTGTTTTAGAGTTTGATGGTTAGATGATAAAGTTTATAAAAAAAAAAAAAAAAACCCTTTGATTTTTAATTTGTTTTTATAAGATGTATATTTATTTGAAATATAATTCTCAACAAAATTAGATTGTAATGTTATTTCAATCCCTAATTCTAAAATATGGTTTTGAATTATTCACTTATACCATGCTTTGTTACGAGTCCATGTTTTGATGTGTTGATTTATCGACATAAAAAATGTTTTATTGTCTAGAATCCTAATTCTTCTCTTTAGGCTTTTCATTGTATAGAATCCTAATTTCTCTCTTTAGGCTTTAAACTGACTTTTTTAATATCAGTCTTCTAAAATTCCAAGTGATATTTCTCCCTCATCCACTTGGCACTTGTTATCAAACCTTGTTGGAGTTGTTAGAGTCAAATCCTTGCACAAGACATCCACCAAGTAGTCAACACACCACATAGTCAACAAAGAATGATAGGCATAAGTCCATCAAATGACAAAAATTTCAAGAATCCCCTATAACACACTCAAGCATCTAATGTTTCGGTCATTTCCCCTCACCTTTCATATTTATAGAAAGAAAGTAACCTTCCATACTTATAGGAAGAAAAAAGAGGCCTTGCAAATATTGTGACAACAAGTTTTAGTCTATCAAAGGGAAGAAGGAAGGAAATTTTGCAGGATAATATGATTGCGAGATACTTTATTATGCACACATATGCCCCTCACAATGGTGGTCGTACCCTCTACGTAGAGAAAATTGACCCCTTATTCATTTAAACCCTAAGTAGAAGAAGAAGATGTCTATTTGATTGAATCTCTTTCCTTTATCGAAGGGAGAAAGCTTGACACATGCTTAAGGAATGAAATTAATTGCCTTGACTTTTGCAAGATTAAAAAATCCCAACATTACTTAAAAATTTGAGATACTAATATAGATTTAATGAAATAAAGAAAAAGATGATGGTGTATATGTGGTTGTACTATTGTTTGGGAAGGCGTTATGCTAATTTATGATGAGGTCTCAACTATTATATATAATGAATACCATGATGGACTTTGCTCTAAAAGAAATATTTTTGGGCTACTTAGTTAGACCAAATAAACAATGTATCATCGATGATGTATGATATGGATGATGTATGATATGGAAGGCTCCTCTGCCTTGAGATTGTGCATGAATTCTTGTATATATTATCACGAGCTTTGGTGATATAGGCATAACATTCTTTTGTTTGAACTAGAGTGATGATAATGCCTTTCGCCACTAACTTCTTGGACAAGTTATAGGCAAGAATTATCCTTCTTTTTGTCAAATTTACAATTGTCTTTCACTTGTTCCCCAATAGGGGCTCAACCACTTAGCAACCTTCATGTGCTTTAAATATAACATTGTCCCTAGAAGTGCAAGGATATACTATTAGGGATGATAAAATTTTGAAATAAAAATATTTAGGATTATATAATAATTTATAAAAATAATTGTATAATTATATAAAAATTATAAATAGATTGTTTTAAATGTAATTTTATTTTATTATAGTTTTCTTGATCTCAAATTATTTTAAATTATTAAACACTTATTTAACATATATCATAAACCAAACTTAAATAATAGCACCCATAACACAATTCAATTCATGAATGTATTTTTCATTATTATATTTAGTCTATTTTGCTATTCCCTCGATTTCTTCAAACCCTTGAGTTTTTTTGCTCCTATGATGCAATTTAGTTCATGAATGCAAGAAGTCACCATTGATGTAATCTTCATTATTATATTTAGTTTGTTTTACCCTTTGGTCGATTTTTCCAACTCTTGAGTTTTTTCTGGTTATATATATAAATTCTTGAATCTTTTCTTCTTCTAGATGTGTCACTCATTCTCCAAAATTTTCTTCTAACTTTAATTTTACCTCCCTTAACATCAAACCTAGCAAGCTTGACAGTCTTGTCTAATATAATATTATAATATTTATACAATATTATAGCATTAAATACTTATCTTCGGTACCTAGCATTACAATATTATAATATTAATACTTATATTAGATACTTAGCATATATGGGTTTGAAAGAGGTCTCACAATAAAATTTGAGGGCTTTAGATGGTTAAGTTCATGTGATTTATTTTTACATGATTGAAAAAAGTCCAAATTACATCATGACCACCTAATGGTATTATAACAACTTGACAATTATGTATGTATTACTTGATAAAATTTGTACAACTAAAGAGAAATTTAGTTGTTAAGATAATGTTATTTAATATGATCATTATAAATTTAATAAAGGTTATATATTCTATTTTTTTTAATTGAAAATCTTGCACATTATATTAATAATAAGAAAAGATTACAATCAATGCCAAAAGGCGAACAAGTCTTATCAGAGAACCATCACTTACAGAGCTAAGGACTAACAACAACAACCACTACATATCCTAATAACACTGCTGATCATATAGAGCACTGAAAGCATAACTACAAGACTAAAAAAAGTAACAGTTACAGCCATATAGGCCATATACATACTATAAAATCATTACATATTTTGTAAATTACATACATTATCAGATTTCATTTGGAACATTTGTAAACAAAATTGGACAAAACTGAAATAAACATCACCACAAGTGGTACTAGAAGGCACAATGCCACGAACACCATGAACCTGCTCCTGGAAGGCATCAAATAGCTGAGAGAACCTATCTTTGTAACATATCATCGATCGGGCCACCTGAAGGGAAATTTTAAAAATTGTGAGTCTCCTAAGAGACCCAGTAAGAGTCCTCTGATAATCTTGAAAAATGTCCTGATTTCTAGCCAACCAAATATACCATAAGTTGATAAAAATAACCAGAAATAATTATAACATCTTTGCAGATTAGGAATGTAACCAAACAAAATATATTGCCTGTACATGTTAACATCTATATCCCAACCAGTAGTGCTGAAAGAAAATAAACACCAACAAAGAAGCAATCAAAAAAAATATGACTGATGGTTTCTAGCACCCTGCATAATGAACATGTCATAGGAACTTTAGGATTCATAGAGATAGGCAACCTCTGAAGCAACAATAACCAATGAAAACACGCTTTTTTAGGCTCAAGGAAACTGGACCAAATATACTGCAAGATATTATGCCCAAAATTAGTGAAAATATCCAAAGACTAACTGCTATTTATATGATTAATAATATCATCTGAACAGTTAAGCAAATTATAAAGTATCTTTGGTTTAATCTTGAAAAGTTTCAAACCATTATGCCATTGAATCTTCTCATAAAAATCCTGCTCATTGTCAATTAACACAGGACTGTTAAGCTGCTTGAAGGATTCACAAATCAAGGAATAGGTCCTCCAATGTGTGCGAGGAATATCAAACTGTGAGCAAATAGAATCCCAAGATTTTAAAGAACCATTTTCCATAATATCAGCAAATGAAACAATTCCTTTACTTGCCCATTTCCTAGCAGAACAACCTTGTGTTAATGCAAGCAACTTATTTCTGTTAGACAAATTCCACCATATAGAACTGTATTTAAACAAAACTGTATTATTCATATTTTGAGAATCAACAACAAACAAAACTCCTCTAACTCTTTCCCAAGCCTTCCATAGGCTCCTAAAGACAGCTGAACCAGCTGGAACAACCGAGAACTTTCCAAAAAGAACATCAATGATGTGAAAACCTTTCCATGAATGAGCTTTTTTCGGAACAACATTAACAATATTGTGCCTAACCAAAATTTTCCAAGGCTCCTCCCCTGAAATGCAGTTAACAATCCATTTAATGGCTAAAGCCATGCCTTGCACCTCTATATTTTTTAAGCCCATTCCACCTTTACATTTATTCAAAGTACACCACTGCCATTTGACATTATGTTTTTTCTTATCCATAATATTACCTGCCCACAAAAAGTTCCTAATATGCTTCTGAATAACATTAATTTGATAAGAGCAGAAAAACCAGGCAGAAGTAAAATAGATACTGTATGATAAGAGAATTTTCTGACATATTTGAAATCTGTCAGCTAAATATAGGTGCTTGTTATTCCATTTATTAAATTTATTAACAATTCTATCCTTGACCCAAATCCACATGTCCTTAAGACATGGATCAACAGCAAAAGGAATGCCTAAATATCTGACCTGTTTGGAAGGTCCTCCCCACTGCAAATCAAACTTAGATAACCACGGAGGAGCCACAAAATCCCAAGTCAAAAGTATAGATTTGGAATAGGCTATTTTAGCACCTGAAGCATTGAAAACCGTTATATATTCTATTTTTAATATTAATTATCTGTGCAATTAAAATACATGGTATTCTTAAACAATTAGAGAAAACCATTCAAAATTAAACAAGTGGATTATTACTAAATGATATAAGATTAAATTAATTAGTTAAATTTCAATTGATATAAGTTTTATAATATTTAATAATAAAGATATGAAATTAAAATAATACAAAGAAAATATTCAAAATTAAATGAACGAGTTATTATCAAATAGAATGAGATAAGATAATTATTAAGAATTAGATTCAAATCTATTTAAATTTCATAATCTTTAATATCAAATATTTAAGGTAAGATTTTTCACATTTTTTAATTGTATTAATATATATATATATATATATATATATATATATTTTTTGAATTTACATGGTGGAATCGGTAGCCGCCACGAATCCGGGCAAGTTGTCCAACTTTTTATGGCCGCCACAGTATTCTACGTTGTCCACCCCAGAAGCCGCCACACAGATCTTTGCGCAGTCCGCCCCTATAACCACCATGCCACAATCTTTTAAACCTTTTACGTCACTGAAAGCACTAGTGTTGAGCAAGGTGCAGTAGGAGTATTGTCATTGTTGTCAACACAGTCAGATAGATCTGTTGATGCAGTGGACAGGAAGTTCAAAGGCTAGTCAGATGCAGAAGACAGGAGTTCAAAGGTTACTCAGAGTATGTACAGTGATTTTTTAAGAAGACCGAAGTGGACCACTTGCAAAAGATCAAAGAAAAATACAACTAAGAAAAGTGTTGCGATATCGTGACATATACAGCAGGCAAGAAAAACTGTCGTAATTTCACGACATGTTGGAAGAGAGAAAAAAAAAGAAAAAATGTTGCGATATTGCGACATGTTGAGAAGAAAGAAAAACTGTCGCGATTTCGCGACATGTTCGAAGAGAAAGCGCAAGCAAGAAAAATTGTCGCGATTTCGCGACATGCTGGAAGAGAAAAAGGCAAGACGAAAAAGTGTCGCGATTTCGTGACATATTGCAAGGAAGGTTGTACGGACGAAAAAGTGTCACGATTTCGCGACATATTGCAAGGAAGGTCGTACGGACGAAAAAGTGTCGCAATTTCGTGACATATTGCAAGGAAGGTCGTACGGACGAAAAAGTGTCGCGATTTCGCAATATATTGCAAGGAAGGTCGTACGGACGAAAAAGTGTTGCGATTTTGTGACATATTGCAGGAGAGAGAGTCCGAAAGAAAAAGTGTCATGATATCGCGACATGTCGGGTTTTCGCGACCCAAAGGCAAGAAAAAGCGCTAAGGAGAAAAAGTGTCGCGATATCGCGACATGTCGGGTTTTCACGACCCGAAGGCAAGAGAAAGCGCTAAGGAGAAAAAGTGTCGCGATATCGCGACATGTCGGTTTTCGCGACCCGAAGGCAAGAGAAAGCGCTAAGGAGAAAAAGTGTCGCGATATCGCGACATGTCGAGTTTCGCAACCCGAAGGCAAGAGAAAGCGCTAAGGAGAAAAAGTGTCGCGATATCGCGACATGTCGCATTTTCGTGACTCGAAAGCGCAGGAAGGAAGAGAAAGAAAAGGTGTCGCGATTTTGCGACATGTTTCATTTTCGTGGTCCAAAGCGAAGAGAAATAGGAGAGAGAAAAAGGTGTCGCGATTTCGTGACATGTTTCATTTTCGTGGTCCAAAGCAAAGAGAAAGAGGAGAGAGAAAAAGGTGTCACAATTTCGCAACATGTTTCATTTTCGCGGTCCAAAGCGAAGAGAAAGAGGAGAGAGAAAAAAGTGTCATGATTTTGTGACATGTTTCATTTTCGTGGTCCAAAGCGAAGAGAAAGAGGAGAGAGAAAAAGGTGTCATGATTTCGCGACATGTTTCATTTTCGCGATCAAAAGCTAAGAGAAAGCGTACGAAAGAAAAAGTGTAGCGATATCGCTACATGTATTCTCATGGGCCAAAGCTAAGAGAAAGTGTATGGAAGAAAAAGTGTAGCGATATCGCTACATGTATTCTCGCGGGCCAAAGCTAAGAGAAAGCGTACGGAGGAGAAAGTGTCACGATATCGCGACATGTGTTTTCACGACAACATCAACAGAAGAGTTATAGGGGCAGTTGAAGCCAACGAAGACCGATGTTAGCCGACAAAGATTAGGGTTTGCAACCGACGAAGATTAGGGTTTACATTCGACTATGTTTAGGGATACAGTCGACTGAGATTAGAGTTTTCATCATGAAAATATTGTTATAAAAGGAGGACTGTTTGGAGAAGTTATGTGAGTCGAACACTTTGTTGTATGCGAGTTGATGTGTGCGAAGTTTGGTCGTAGAGCGCAGAGTGCAAGTCATGTCGAATCGTGCTAAGAGCGAAATTCGCAAAGGAAGCAGAGTGCACAAAAGGGAGAAGACGATCGTTCGACAGTTAAGCAGCAGATTGTGCGAAGTGATAGCGTAGAGAGAGCAGAGTGTGCAGAGGACAAAAAAGTGAAGCAGACCAGTCAAGGTCTTGTAAAAGCAAAGGTATCTTACTATCATTCTTCTAGTTTCAAAATTGAAGTCCAAGTTGGTGCTTGGCATAAGGGGTTGGTGCTCCTTCCAGTTGGTGCTGGCAAATCAGGGGTTGGTGCTCCTTTCTGTTGATACAGATAAATCAGGGGTTGGTGCTCCTTCCAGTGGGTGCTGGTAAACTGTTTGTAAAAGTTGTTGCTCTTCCCAAAAATTGACTAGCTACAGGGATCACATTCTCAGGGGGAGCATTTCAGTATTTGATTATATGTTTGCTCATGTTCATGATCTTTTCTAAATGCAATAGAGTGTGCCTGAGAATGTTGTGCATGGACTCAGGGGGAATCTACAGCAGCCCTTTGGTATTATTGTCAAAGGGGGAGAAGAGTTACAAGAAAGTACACGTGTTGCCAACAATTCCAAAGGGGGAGATTGTTGAGCAAGGTGCAGTAGAAGTATTGTCATTGTTGTCAACACAGTCAGATAGATCTGTTGATGCAGTGGATAGGAAGTTCAAAGGCTAGTCAGATGCAGAAGACAGGAGTTCAAAGGTTACTCAGAGTATGTACAGTGATTTTCTAAGAAGACCGAAGTGGACCACTTGCAAAAGATCAAAGAAAAATACAAGTAAGAAAAGTTTCGCGATATCGCGACATATACAGCAGGCAAGAAAAACAGTCGCGATTTCGCAACATGTTGGAAGAGAGAGAAAAAGGAAGAAAAATTGTCGCGATATCGCGACATGTTGAGAAGAAAGAAAAACTGTCACGATTTCGCGACATGTTGAGAAGAGAAAGTGTAAGCAAGAAAAACTGTCGCGATTTTGCGACATGCTAGAAGAGAAAAAGGTAAGACGAAAAAGTGTCGCGATTTTGCGACATATTGTAAGGAAGGTCGTACGGACAAAAAAGTGTCGCGATTTCGTGACATATTGCAAGGAAGGTCGTACAGACGAAAAAGTGTCGCGATTTCACGACATATTGCAAGGAAGGTTGTACGGACAAAAAAGTGTCGCGATTTCACGACATATTGCAAGAGAGATTGTACGGACGAAAAAGTGTCGTGATTTCATGACATATTGTAGGAGAGAGAGTTCGAAAGAAAAAGTGTCGCGACATCGCGACATGTCGGGTTTTTGCGACCCAAAGGCAAGAAAAAGCGCTAAAGAGAAAAAGTGTCGCGATATCGCGACATGTCAGGTTTTCGTGACCCGAAGGCAAGAAAAAACGCTAAGGAGAAAAAGTGTCGCGATATCGCGACATGTCGAGTTTTCACGACCCGAAGGCAAGAAAAAGTGCTAAGGAGAAAAAGTGTCGCAATATAGCGACATGTCAGGTTTTCGCGACCCGAAGGCAAGAGAAAGCGCTAAGGAGAAAAAGTGTCATGATATCGCGACATGTCGCATTTTCGTGACTCGAAAGCGCAGGAAGGAAGAGAAAGAAAAGGTGTCGTGATTTTGCAACATGTTTCATTTTCGCGGTCCAAAGCGAAGAGAAAGAGGAGAGAGAAAAAGGTGTCACGATTTCGTGACATGTTTCATTTTTGCGGTCCAAAGCGAAGAGAAAGAGGAGAGAGAAAAAGGTGTCACGATTTCGCGACATGTTTCATTTTTGCGGTCAAAAGCTAAGAGAAAGCGTACGGAAGAAAAAGTGTAGCGATATCGCTACATGTTTCATTTTTGCGGTCAAAAGCTAAGAGAAAGCGTATGGAAGAAAAAGTGTAGCGATATCGCTACATGTTGTATTCTCACTAGCCAAAGCTAAGAGAAAGCGTACGAAAGAAAAAGTGTAGCGATATCGCTACATGTTGTATTCTCGCGGGCCAAAGCTAAGAGAAAGCGTATGGAGGTGAAAGTGTCGCGATATCGCGACATGTTGTGTTTTCACGACAACAACAACAGAAGAGTTATAGGGGCCGATGTTAGCCGACGAAGACCGATGTTAGCCGACGAAGATTAGGGTTTGCAGTCGACTATGATTAGGGATACAACCGACTGAGATTAGAGTTTTCATCATGAAAATATTGTTATAAAAGGAGGATTGTTTGGAGAAGTTGTGTGAGTTGAACACTTTGTTGTATGCGAGTTGATGTGTACGAAGTTCGGTCGTAGAGCACAGAATGCAAGTCGTGTCGAATCGTGCTAAGAGTGAAATTCACAAAGGAAGCAGAGTGAGCAAAAGGGAGAAGACGATTGTTCGACAGTTAAGCAGCAGATTATGCGAAGTGATAGCGTAGAGAGAGCAGAGTGCGTAGAGGACAAAAAAGTGAAGTAGACCAGTCAGGGTCTTGTAAAAGCAAAGGTATCTTACTATCATTCTTCTAGTTTCAAAATTGAAGTCCAAGTTGGTGCTTGGCATAAGGGGTTGGTGCTCCTTCCACTTGGTGCTGGCAAATCAGGGGTTGGTGCTCCTTTCTGTTGATACAGATAAATCAGGGGTTGGTGCTCCTTCCAGTGGGTGCTGGTAAACTGTTTGTAAAAGTTGTTGCTTTGCAAAGGTTGGATTTGGATGGTAGTCCAAGCAGTCATTCTTGAGGAGTAGCCACATTGGTGAACCTTGTTAAATCTTGTGTTGTGTGATGCTCTTCTGTTATTCTTGCTGTATCGTGTTATAAGTTTTAATTGCTTCTGTTCTAAGAGCTGAAAATTCAAGATTAAAAGAGCTACACTGATTCACCCCCCCTCTCAGTGTCATTGTAAGACTAACAACCAGGAAAGGGACAAGCGTTCAGTCCGACGAGGCCCAAAATTTGAACCTTGGACCTCCGCCCCCCTTATGGGGTTTGGATGAACCAATTGTTCTACACCTCGAACCTTGTATTAATATTATTTTAGATTTATTAAAAACTCATATATTTTAATATTAACAAAGTGTGGTTAAGACTCATGACTTATTTCAAAATATTAAAAAATATATAATGTTTAATATTGATGAAATATACACTTAGAATTCACTATGTGATTAAAATATTAAGAAGGAGGTTGAGACACTTTTGAATGGCAGGAGGTGAACCAAATGGTTCTTAAATTGGCCAGCAAAGACTTAGTTAAGGATGAGGATAGGTCCAGAGTCCACTAAGTCTTGTGGATCAATGGAGGATGAGCAATTATTTGTTGGGTTTTTTTGCTACCTCTTGCAACACTCTTTGACCCTTTTTGGGATAGCACGAGTTGTGTTGGCAAGACTGTCAAGCTTGCTAGGTTTTTTAGGTTTCTTAGGTTCAGTGTAAAGCAGAAATGGGAACAGGTTCAAAGTTTTTGCTCTATAGATAGTACTTAATTTTTTGTTATTTTTGGAAATGTTAATCCGAGTTTTATTCGCTAAAGCTGTAATTTAATTATTGTTCTATCAATATAATTTTTTTCTTTTTCAAAAAAAAAAAAACTATAAAATAAATCAAATTTTATTAAGATTTTCTTTTAATAATATAAAAATTTTATATTAAATTTTTTTAATAAAAATATCAATATTAAAATTTATATATCGAACAAAAAGCTTTTTATCTATCTTATAAATCCATCGTATATTGTAACCATTCTCAATATAAATAATATAAAATTTTAATTAATAAAATATTAATACGATTTATATTAGAAATTGAATATAAATATATTAAAAAAACAAAAACTTTAATGTTGTATCTTATAATTTTTTTTAATAATTTTTTTTAATAATAAAAATAAATAATGATAAATAAATTTAAAAAATAAAAATTTCATTTAATAAATTTATGAAAATAATATTAATAATTTATTAAATAGAAAATATTAATTCTAAATATATCCATTAAATTTTTTATAAAAAACATCATATCTATCTTTTAAAGATCATTAAATATATTAATTCTAAATATATCTATTAAAAAAATTATAAAAAAACATCGTATTTATCTTTTTAAAGATCATTAAATATATTAATATATTAATTCTAAATATATCCATTAAAAAGTTTATAAAAAATCATCGTAACTATCTTTTTAAAGATCATTAAATATATTAATTTTAAATATATCCATTAAAAAGTTTATAAAAAACATCATATCTATCTTTTAAAGATCATTAAATTTTATAAATATATTTAATAAAAACACTTGGGTTTGAGTCCCTAACATTAAAACAGGAGAAAAAAAAATCTACACGAAAAAGACTGCCCTGCATCGTATGCCAACTCCAACATGCAAAACACACCTATGCAAGACTTCTTTTTTTTTTGTTCCACGTGATTAAGATATAAGGTTAGGTTGTCTTAAGGGATAGGATAACAGTTCAGGCTTTGATTCTTTTTCTCAAGGTCTAAGGTTTATGTGTGAGGGGGTGAGTGTGTGTTAAATTTCCTATTGATAAGCATAGCTCTCAAATTTACGAAGAGTCATGGTTGGGAGGAGACTCCTCAGTGGTCGTTGGTCATAGGGATTTATCACACTAACCAAATAAAAAAAAAGTTAGGTTTTTACTATTATTATTTAATAAAATGTGAGGAAGTAGGAAGTGTAAATAGAAAATAAATTTTATTTTATTTTTATTTTGGATCTTTGAAAAAATAGTGAGTGAATGTAAGTAATAAACGAGTTTTTATTTCATATCAGAGTTGAAGTTGTTGTCCACTTCAAAAGTCTTCTTAGTTATAGTCAACTTTGTTTTTTTTTTTGGTAAGTAAGAGAATATTATAATTAACACCGGGTTTTAACTGGTTGACCCAAAACCATTTTACAAAATAGGGTCCACTGACCAACTGGACAAAGGCCAAGCCCTAAAAGTTTAAACTGACAACAAAAAGGGCCAAGACCTACTCTTCCATCAGAATACAACCAAACTAAACTATGGAAGCCTAATATTATGGCCATCAGAAAAGAAAGACGCAAAATAGAACTAACAAAGACAAAAACTAATCATGCAAGCACCATGCAGAGTAGCTTGTGCCCATATAAAAATAATAGAATATGGTCAAAAAACATCCCATAGAATGGACAGCCAAGAGGCCAAGCAGTCTTCCTTGTAGTCCTCATCTAACTTCTTATCATCCTCCTTGCCATCATCTTTAGATTTTGCCTTCGACTCCTTGTGCCCCTGGAACTCGCCGGCTATAAAACAAAGATTTAGAGAATCACACAAATCAACAACTGCACCGATGAGGCCGGATGGACTCTTCAATCAGGTTGGATACCGTTGGAGGCCGATGAAATTGTCATCTTCTCCAAGACTATTATGGTGGGGTCTCGGTACCTCATTGTCATGGATCTCCAACACTTTGTTATTTCTTGCTAGGGCCTTTTTGCGACATCGAATCCAAACACACCTTGGGAAATACTTGAGGCCAAAGCGGATGTTTCCCATGCATGAATTTGTAGATAAAAAACCTATATCAGTGCCCCACCAACTAGCAAAAAACACTAGTCACATGAACAAAAAAATAAATATGACCAAAGCCATTAGAAGGTTCAAAAAATATTTTTAAAAATGCCCCCATTTTCTCGTCATTGATCCACTTTGAGCCTTCCAATCTAAAATTTTTCATTATCTATCACCATTGAGACCGCATGAGGAAGATTTTCAGTCCACGTGATCAAATTTGCTGCTACAATGCCTTCATTTGCCAGCCTATCAGCTGCCATGTTTGCTTCCCGAAAGGTATGCAAAATTATGGCCTCAGGTCGATCATGAATTAGAGCCCTTGCTTCGTGGATGTAGTCATCAAATCTCCAAGGAGCTCTCTTAGTGTTCTTTAGAAGATTTATAATAATAAGAGAATCACCTTCCACCAACAGTTTCCCTGGATAATTCTCTCCCACCTTGAGGCTCCTCCAAACTGCCCTCGCTTCAGCCACATTGTTAGTTTGAGCTCCAAGATGTTCAACAAAAGCTACAAGCACCTCACCCTTGTGGTCTCTAAGTAAGCCTCCATCCCCTACTTCACATGGGTTGCCCCTAGATGCCCCATCAAAATTTAACTTAATCCACCCTAGGGGGGTGGGGTCCATGTGATCATGGTTCTAGGACAGACTTGAGGATGATTGAGGCCATCAATGAGAGGTAAGTTTAATGACTGGCCTAATGAAGCTTCAAAAGGATTTGGAGGTCTAGATGCCGTAGGCACTAAACAAGCATTCTCATTAGCATATACTAAAATTTTTGACAGGACAGAGGATGACTGAGAAACCTTATCCAAGAAGGCCCGACGATTCCTTTCCAACCATATCTGCCACAAGTAGTGATGAAGGCAGATCTTCCACATATACCTAAGACGCCTATTCAAAAAGGGAGAAGGCCACTGGACAAATAAGTCAAAAATGGACTGAGGATGGACCCAATAAATATGAAACACTTGTAACAGACCTAACAAGATTGAGACAAAAAATTACAATACGTAAAACAAATGATCAATAGACTCCCACTCGGACATACAAAGATAACACCTATTAACAACAATCACACCTCTTTTTATTAAGTTATCCATGGTGAGGATCTTATTTTGGATGGCCACCCATGCAAAAAACCCAACCTTCGAAACAATGCTTTTGGGCCAAACTTCCAAGTGAGGGAAAGTAGGTTCATCATTATCAATAAGCATCGGATAAGCAGCCTTGACAGAAAATTCCCCATTGTCCGAAGCTTCCCGGATAAGCTCGGTCCTCAAGAATGCCGTAAGGGAGTAAAGACTGCCTTAATTCATTCTCCAAAGATTATTGATGCCCTCGGTAGATCATTGTTCATTATTGGCTTCCAAACCCTTCTATTGTTTGACAAAGTAATAAAATCTGCAACTTTGGTACCAAAAACTTCAATTGTCCAAGCTCTAAGGGTTGAAAGGATGGGGTCTGCAGAGAGGGGATAGTCCTTTAACCATTTGTGGTCCCATAAATCAATGTTTCTTCCATTTCCCAGCTTCCAACGTAGCCCTTTGCTTAGCAAGTTTTTAGTTTGAAGGATTGATTTCCAAAAAATTGATCCCCTGGGAGGAAAGGAATAACTTAAGAATTCAGTTTCTTGCAAATACTTTCTTCTGATTATAGTAATCCATTCTGCATTTGCATTTGTCAAAAGACGCCATGCTTGTTTGGCCAGGAGGGCCATGTTTAAATGTTGTATTCTCCTTAGCCCAATACCTCCAAACTCCCTTGGTTTGCAAACCCTATCCCAGGACACCAAGTGAAAGCGCTGCTTAGATTCGTAACCGACCCATAGGAACCTCTTCTCGGATCTGTTCAATTTTAGTGTAGACACTTGTAGGAGCTTTAAAAATAGAGAGAAAGTAGACAGGGATGCTTTGAATGGAAAACCTGGTGAGAACTGCCTTGCCAGCTTGAGATAACAAATTCCCTTTCCATCCAGCCAGCTTCCTCTGAATTCTTTCAATTACATTAGTCCACATGGAATCAGTAGCTCTGCCTGTAAATAAAGGAAGGCCTAAGTATGTGGATGGAAGAGTAGACACTGAGCATCCAAGAATCCTAGCAATCTTAATCTGCCTCTGAATGGGAGTGTTAAAGAAATAAATTTTACTCTTTGAAAAATTTACCTTTTGCCCCGCAAAGATCCTCATATAGCTCTAGAATATGTTTTATGACCTTAGCCTCAAAAATTGATGCAAGAATTAACAACAAAGTATCATCCACAAACCTGCTCATGTGTAACCGCCCGTGTTTGTGATGATGCTTTAATTCCCGAAATAAGACCAATATTACAGTGCACTTTGATTGTCCTCCCAAGGGCTTCAACCACAATGATAAACAACATGGGAGAGATAGGGTCACCTTGCCTTAGGCCCCTTTTACTTTGAAAGTATCCAAGCAGGAGCACCATTAACAAGGACTGAAAACCAAGGTTTCATAAAACATCCTTCCAAAAGCTTGATCCATTCATGATGAAAACCAAATTTCTGAAGAATGGCAGAGACAAAACTCCAGTTTATGCGGTCATAAGCCTTGTTCATATCCATCTTGAGAGCAAAAGCAGGTTTTTTAGTCTGGACTACCGAATGGAGGGCTTCATGAACTGTTATGACACCATCAAGGATGGACCTTCCAGGGACCGAACTGCCTTGACAAACATCAATAAACATAGGAAGGATCTTCCTCATTCTATTTGCAATCGCCTTGGTCAAAATTTTATAAACAACATTACAAAGGCTAATAGGTCTAAAATCCATCATAGATCTAGGAGTAGGAATCTTTGGGATTAAAGCAATAAAAGTGGAGTTAAAACTTCTCGGAATATGCTTTGTGGACTGAAATTCCTTGATAGTAGCACATACATCAAAACCTACAATATCCCAAAAAGCCTCAAAAAAATGAGGTGAAAACCCGTCCGGACCCCGGGAGCTTTATCGTGGTTCATTGAGAAGAGGGCCTCTTTGATTTCTTCATCCGTGAAAGGCTTAATTAACTCCCCATTCAAGTCATCAAAAATTAAATGAGGAATATGGTAAAGCATTGATTCTGAAGCTAAGGCATAACTGAAATGTTCTTCTCCTAAAAGATTCTGAAAATAGGAAACTGCTTCATTTCTGATCTCATTAGGACTAGAAAGGGATGATCCATCATCTCTAACAAGTTCTTTAATTCTATTGTGGCTTCTGTTCCTTAAGGTAGATGCATGAAAAAATCTTGTGTTGGCATCACCTTCTTTTAGCCGGTAGCTCTAGACTTTTGCCGCCAAAAAGTCTCCTCGCAGGCTAAAACATTATGGTACTCAAGCAAGGGCTTTCTTTTCATCTCGCTCGTAGGGAAGGGTCTCGGCAATCCCTCTTCAAGTTTTTTCTCAATGGTTGATAACCTTTCAGTAGATGACTTTCTTGTTTTCAAAAATATTTCCAAAAATTTCTTTATTCCGCATCCTTAGATTTTCTTTCACCACTTTAAGTTTCTGTGCTAATCCGAATGAAGGCCTCGCCCTGACAAGAATGCCGCCACCACTGAGAAATTTTGTCTCCGAGATCATGGTGGTGCATCCACATAGATTCAAACCTAAAAGGCCTTTTGAATTTTGGAGTCTCTTCAATTTCAAGTAAAATCGGGTTGTGGTCAGACCCAATGCGAGGCAAGGACAACAGATTTGCATCCCCAAAAGATTGTATTGCTTCCTGTGACAAAAAAACCTATCAAGCTTTTCCATTATAAGTTGATTTCCGCACCTCCTATTGCTCCAAGTAAATTTAGCATTTTTTAATTTGACATCCAATAAATTGTTGTTGTTGATGAAATCTTGAAAGTCCTCCATACTTCTTGCTGGAATTCCTACTCCCCTTTTTTATCAAAGGGGTAAAGAGGGGTATTAAAGTCCCCCGCCACTATCCATGGGATATCCTGAAAAGCTTCCTTGAAATGACTGAGTAAATTCCATAGATCAGCTCTCCCATATATAGAATTAGGGGCGTACACATTTGTTAATATCCAAGAAAGGTCACTAACCTTATCCTTAAAAATAATGCTCATTACCCTTTCCCCTAATTGAATAACCTTGCCTTCCACCTTCCCCAGATTCCAGATACAAAGAAGACCACCCGAGGTTCCATTGGCTTTGCAAAAAATTGCTTCTCCCTTTTTCCGTATATTGAGGGCAATTTTTCTAGACAAAACTTCATCGACTTTAGTTTCTTGCAAAATAAGAATAGTGGGATCAAAATCTCTTCTTAAATATTTGACTAACCGCTGTTTAGGAAGGCCATTGAGCCCCCTTACATTCCAGGATATGATCTTCATTTGGAACTTTTAAAGTTTTTTCCTCTTCCCCTGCCTTGGACTTGAGGGGGCTTAAGAATTTTGTTTTCTTCAAAGGGAAGATTTCCAGCTTGATGGAAACAGAGTAGTCCGAATTCCATTAGCTATCTCATCTTGGACCTCTTCTTTCCATTGCTGGGCATTTGACTTTCTTCCCTTTTTTTTCTCACCTCCACAGTCAATCATGGGGGACTTCATTGAGCTTCTAGTCCTGCTTTGGGCTAAATTTGGTTTGGGTAACCCGTTGGATAACAGTACTGGAAACCCCTTCTCTGGATTGGGACAAATACAAAGGTGAAAAATGTCGCTTGGAAGGGCTGATTAACTCTGAAAGCACTTTTTCTCTTCTCGGGGCGTAAAAAGACTCATCATTAGGGCATTCTTTATGGCCAACATGAGGAGGATTGGAAGGTCCACATTTGGATGAGGAATCAAGGCTAGTAGGAAGACCAAGATTTATGTCCTCAACATTAGGCCCTTTATTATGTTTTTCCTCTGTAATTATTTGGTTTTCAGCCAAAATGTTAAATTTATTTAGATTTTCGAAAGGAGAGCATACCTTTTGTTGGTCAGTTTGTGATGTAGCAATTTGCTTGTCCTTACCATTGTCCATGTGAAGCTCAGCCTCATTCTCCATTTGCCCCAAACCAGAGGCCTTTGCCTTTTCAACATTTGGATCTTTAACCCTGTACATCCCTGTGTATTTGCCATTATTTCTGAAAGACTGCCGCTTGGAATCATTATTCCTAGGAAGGGTTTGCTGGCTTCTCAAAAAAGAGCATTGTCCTTTGAGATGGCCTTGAATATTACAGTCAGAGCAAAATGCCGGTCTATTTTCATATTCGATGACCTGTAATCTTGTTTTATTTCCATATTCTAACTCCACATGAGTAGGAAGCTCAGATTCTAGGTTTGCATTTACACAAATCCTAGCATGCGTCATTCTGGTGCGTGCAAGGGTTGGATTGTCAATGGCCACCAATTCCCCTATGGTCTTGGCAATACCCTGAAGAAAATACTCATGCCACCAATGAAACGGGAGATTTGGGAGACGGACCCAAATGGGGGCAAAGTTTATGCTCTACTTTTCTGGGTCAAAATCCTCAACCCATATCCTAAGAAAAACACTTATTCGGTCCAAAAACCAGGGTCCTCCCGTTAGAATACGACTAGCATCTTCACTATTGTTAAGGCGTACCGCAAAAACCCCCTTGATAATGCAATAATCTCCATGTGTCCAGAAGTCTTCCACTTCAAGGATGCCCATCGTCGAATCGTTTCAATATCCGGCCTCGCCCCCTATGAATTTGCCTACCAGAGAAAAATTTTCCATCGATATAAAGTCTGCCATTACGCTTTCATGCACGGATACCTTCTGCCCATTGGGAGTGAGAGGTGGTAAGGACTATAAGGAACCCCTATTGTCACCTTTAATGACCTGCATAAAAGACTTGCTGCCCTCATAATTCTTGATGTGGGCCTCCTTGTCAAAAATAATATCGTGGGGTTCGTGTCCCTCTAATTTTTTAAAACCCTCGGTGTCCTTGTCACCGTCCACCCGCTTCTTCCTCAGTTGCTTTAGAACCTTGCTTGTTCCCTCCTTGAGCCTCACAGCTTCCAGGGGTTTGGAAACCCTGTTTCCCACCTCCAGCAGAATGAAAATCATGTTTGCAGAAATTGCACCTACCTCCGCTCCCGCTTTGCTCCATTCCTCAACTTTGTTTTAATTATGTTTCTAATATTTTATTTCAAAATATTCCTCATTTTATTTCTTCTAAGTTTAATTTTAGGTTGCTCAACCTTTTTTTTCCGAAAGAAATCAAGAATGCACTTTTTTCTATGCCACTTGATAAAGCTTCTGGTCCCAATGGCTTCCTTACTCATTTTTTCAAACCTTCTAGAACATCATCGAATCTAACATCATTGCTGCCATTCAAGATATTTAGAAAATCAAATACATCCCTAGAGACGTTAATTCTACATTTCTTGCCCTTGTTCTCAAATCTTTTGAAGCCAAAGTTGTTGTCTGATTTCAGACCCATTAGCATTTGCAATGTCATTTATAAAGTTTTATCAAAGGTCTTAACCAACAGAATGAAGGACATCCTCCATCTTATTATTGATCCTTGCTAAGGAAGTTCTATCCAAGGAAGAATTATTACTAATGGAATCATCATTATCCATGAGCTCATTTACTTTGTCTCCAAAAGTAACAAAGCTGACATTTTTTTCAAACTTGACATGAACAAGGCCTTTGATAGGGTGTCATGGGATTTCCTCATTTCTATTCTATCTAAGTTTGGGTTCCACACATATTGGATTGCACTTATTAAAGAATGCTTATCTACTGCTTGCTATCGTCAATAGATTAGATGCTAGATATTTTAAGAGTTTCAAAGGGCTCAGACAGGGAGGACCCCTTTTTCGCTTTCCTTTTCATTATTCTTGCCGAATCTATAGGAAGAGCCCTTAAAGCTGCCTATTCCCAAGGATCTATTTATGGTATAAAGGCCTTTTCCATCCTTCACCCCATCACTCATCAATAATTTTTTGATGACACCATCCTCGCCACTGTGTCTTCCATTCCCTAAGCCAAAACCATCAAAGGCATTCTCAACACTTCTGAGGAAGTTATGGGTCAAAAGGTTAATTTAAAAAAAAAGCAAATTATACTTCCTCAATACCCCTTTTGGTAGGTATATCAAAATTTCTAAGATCCTTGGTTGCACCATCTCTAGCTTTCCAGCCATCTATCTCGACTTTTCTCTCTTCTTTGGAAAACCATCTGGTAATATGGAACAATGTTATTGAAAGAATGCACAAGAAGCTTGTTGGGTGGAATGGAACCCTTTAAATCCAAGCATGGAAATCAACTTTGGTTCAAGCTTATCTCCAAAGCATTCCAGTTTGTTTTGTCCATTTTCAAAGCTCTCATCTCCATTTGTTAGAAAATTGAACAAATACATAAAAGATCGTTGTGGTCAGGTTCTGAAGATTGTAAACGCTTCCACTTGGTTTCTTGGGATAAAATTTGCTCCAAAAAAGAGCAGGGTGGTTTGGGCTTCAGAAAGGTTGACAAGATGAACTTGGCTCTTATAGCAAAACAAGGTTGGAGGCTCCTAAAAGATGAAAAATCCATGTGGGTTGAAATAGTCAAAAGCAAATACCTTTAGCATAAGGATTTCTTAAGTGAAGATCCTCTTCCAACGGGGTCTGCATTCTGGAACTCCATTCTTAAATCTAGATCCATCATCAAGAAAGGGCTTAGATGGCAACTAGGTAATGGAATAAGTATAGACTTTTGGAGGGACCCTTGGCTAAAATATCATCTGCTAATAGAAGACTCCACCTTAATCACCATCAAAGACCATATTTTTGGTGATAAGGTGTGCAACTTCATTGATTCTTCTGGCTAGAGAAATGTGTGGAAAAACATTCCTTCCAAAAATATGAATGAGGAATAGGTTCAAGCAGTAAGAACTCTCTCCAATATTCTCAAAACTTACATTATTCCTAGTTCAAACGATGGTGACTATCTCATTTAGAAAGCCATTGAGGACAAGCAATTCACAGTAAAGTTTACCTATTTCTTAGTTGAGGGCTTTAAAGAGAAATGGTTTCTTTCCAATATCATCTAGCTCAAACATCTTATCCCTAAGATTGGATTCTTTTTTTCTGGCTTATTGTCCAAGATAAAATTCTTACCATTGACAACCTATTGACTAGAGGTATGATCATTCCCAACTGCTTCTATCTCTGTCTTTCCAACCTGGAATCATCCCACCACCTCTTTCTTGAATGTCCCTTTTCCTTAAAGGTCCTCCATTCTATTTTCAAAGTTTTTAGTATTGCCTGGACCCATCCCAAATCCATTTTAGACCTTTGTGTCCAATGGCCCAATCCTTTCCATGGGTTCTGTATCAAGTCTCTTTGGGCCTTTTGCCTTCCTCACTATCTCTAGAAATTTTGGATTGAGAGAAATTCCCAAGCCTTTTCCAATGCTTCCAAGGACCCTCTCTCTATCAGTAATCGAGTGCTTGTTGCTATTGTTGAAAATTCCAAATTGGTCCCTTCTCAAGAGTCTGTTGACTTGCCTATTGAGGTTAGGATTGTTGCTTCATTGAACCTTTCTTTGTCTCCCTCCTTTCCTTCCTTGACCCTTGTTGATAGATCTTCAGTTTGTTGGACTCCTCCACCGAGTGGTTGGGTCAAGCTAAATTTCGATGACACTACTAAGGGGAACATAGGGATTGTAGGAGTTGGTGGTATCTTCAGAGATGACCATGGAAAGATTATCCTCACCTATGTAGAAAATCTGGGAATTCAAACCAATCATGTTGCTAAAGCAAGAGCACTCTATCAAGGTTTGTCCCTGCTCGCCTACATTCCTTGTACTAAACTCATTATAGAGGGGGATTCACTTAACATTATCAACTACCTTAAGGGATCCCAAAACCCTTCATGGAATGTTCAAAACCTCATTGTGGAGTCAAGGAAAGCATTAACAAATCTTAGTAGCAAGGTCATTCAACACATATACAAGGAAGGTAATAAAGCAATGAACACTCTTGCCAACCTAGGCCTTTCTCAAGAGTCCCTCCACATGTGGCATGATAATTTTCCCAATGAAATATATGATTCAAGCATGTTGGATGGTAATTCTTTGCTTTAATGTCATTGTGTGGGATGCTATTTGGTTGGATAGGATTGGTCTTTTTGTGGGACACCTGTCTTCCTCTAATCTATTACAAAATGGTCCAAGTTCTCACTGCAGTTTTATTTGTGAAACCATTGTTGGTTTTTGGTGCTTAGTGATGTACTTGGGTTTTAATTTGGTAGGTTTTCTTAGCTCTTGGGTGGGTCTTCTTGGTGTTTTATCCCAAAGACTCTCTACCTTGTTTGTGTTGGTTTTTGGTTTATCCTATATGGATTATCTCTTTTTGTTCTTGATAATGTAAAAAGGTTTGGGGACCCTTTCAAAACCCTTTCCACCAACTAATCAAAAAATAAATGAGTTTTTTTTAATTATAGAATTTTAAAAAAATTATGAAGAAAAGCATTAAGTAAATTTATTTATAAAGCTACAAAGAAAAGCTAATAGCATTAATTAAACTTATTTATAAAAGCTTTAATTAGAAGTGTAGACACCAAAATCTAGTCACTTGTCATCCATTTGTGTCCTCCAATCACAATCATCCATTATTTATATATATATGTATTTGTTTAATATATATTTAAATATTAATATTTTATATATTATATTTATATATATTTAATAAATATATATGTATTTATATAAATTAATCCTAGCCATCCGCCATGTTTTAATCTCAACCATCCATCCATCTCAATCCATGCCACTTAACCAGATTTAATCTCCAAATCTCTTCATGTTTTAATCTCGACCGCCCATCTTGTGTCGTCGAAACCCTAACACGTTCAAGGGTAGCTTATAAAAAGTGATTCATTTTTATGAATCAAGGTTTTGGATCTGAATGTGATTGTGAAACCCTATCCCTTTTGCATCCTTATTCCTCCCTTGTTGTCACCATTTGTATCGCCCGTTTCTGCCATCGCCCATCCCGCGCGAACCAGATTTGGTTTTGCCTCACATCCATCAACCCCTAAACACCCTCTAGAGTCCACATACTGATTTTGGGTATTTTTAGAACATTTTTGGTGCATCCATAACATATTTCTCGTAGAATATCTATAGTCCTAACACCCTCAGGCATTGTTCGAGCGTCCTCGTGACCACCAATGACAAAAGCAAACATTTCAAGTGACAAGGTAAAAGGTTTTATTTGCATTATTTATATTCTTGTATTCTATCTACAGTTTCAATTTGCAACATTTAGGGTTTAGTAATTTTTATTCTTCTGAGGGTCTCACATAGTGGAGCCCTCATAGGTATTACTGATCCTTTGTGTTGTTTACTATTTGTAGGTATAAGAATCATCTTTCTGGAAGTTGTTGAATCTAGGGTGGCCCTTTTAGGATACACAAGCCCACCCACAACCTCATTTGGATCGAAGACGAGCGAAGAAGACACCAGTAGTGTATTGACCTAGGGTTTTGGAGAACCCTAGAATTTGTAAAAATTGTATCACAAAAGCATTGTAAAACCCCATGTTGGGGCACATTTATTGTATAATTTTGACATCCACCTACGTCAGTAAAATTTTATCCATATTGTGCAATCTTGTGTTATTTTTGTGCTTTTGATTATTTTATCTTGTGTATTGGTGTTGCTTGATTTCGGTTTACAAAATGGTGATCACGATGGGACCCCCAAAGGGTTATCTATGTTAATTTACTTTATCACTAACTTTTGATTCTGTTTATATTCTGCAGGTTTCTAGAAATTTGATTGCACTATTTTTGCTAAAATGAGGGTTTTTGGAGTTGGAGAATTCGATCTAAGGTCATGTGGATGCCCTGTAGCGTTCGAGGGACGCCCTGCAACATTCACAGAACATCCTACAATATTATAAAGACTTTGGGAGGCATTTATCAGAGTGGATAAGAAAAACGTAGGCTTACTTGTAAGCCTGTTTCAAACCCTAACTCTTTTCTGCTTTCATTTTCCTACTTTTAATAGTAAAAATAACAAAAAGAAAAATATTCATTTTTTGTTCAAAGCAATTGCATTATCATTTTTCATCTTAGGCATTTTGCATTTCCCATATAGGTTGCATATAGATATAGAGTTGCATATATGCATTTGTTGTAGTTCAGATTTAGATTTAAATTGTTTTGTGGTGTGTTTTATTCAATATTTTGTATGTTGTTTTTATGTGAAATTACAAAAGCATAAAATACTTGCATAATAGGGTTAAATTTTTTTATTTTTACTTGTCTAAGTTGGAACAAGATCATAATACATAAGTATACTCCTAAACTTGGTGATTCAAGGTGGAAGAATTAGGCAAACCCTCCATTATTGTAATTACTTGATTCAAAGTGGGACTTAAGCGGTGTACCCTAAGTTCTTTTGAGGAACTTGGTATTATTGTTTTTGGCTTCTGATTTAGACCTGTGAAATAGGTTTTTTTTAATATTGCATGAACATAGTAGAAAACATAAAATCTTAAAATGAATCACACACATTGCACGTTTCACAATAAACAACAGTGAGTTGGATTTCATTACCAACCGTTGTTTGAGAATTGGTGACGGTGGGTTTCATCTCTATTTGTAAATCCCTACCCTTAGCAACCATAGTCACCCATGAGCAAACTTTCTAGATTTCGTCACTAGGAAGAATATCATTTACCATCCAACCGTAGATTTCACCCTACATAATAATTCATATTAGCACATTTACAACACACAAACCTCACAAAACAAAAAATATATAAAAAAAATCAAATCAAAATCTATTGCAAAACATAGGGTTAAATTGCTTGTTTGATTTTGTGTGTTCTTCATTTGCATTTTTTTTATTTGCACATTTCACACACTTCACCACCATCATATGACTCATTAGCTTATGGTTTCAACCCAAAGCCAAGTAAATATTTTGAGTCAAACCCTTGCCAGCCAAAACACTTCATCCATGGAGTGTTCCACATATTTCCCTACCACTTCTATGGTTAACCCTATCAATGTGATACAGATAAGCTGTTTTGGTTTATCTACGGGTCCATCACACGCTATGTATACTTCAAATACTGATTTATTACATAGAGCCACCAACATTCCCATACCAAAAATTGAGCCATCATCTCCCATAGATCATAACATCACCCACATAGATATGGCTAAAGTGGAAGCTTTTCGAAGATCCACTAACTATGTTCTAGAACAAATCCATAGTCCACCCAGGCATAACACTACTTCTCAATAGGAAATTGCCTACTCGCATCCTCCCAGTCACTCACACCATCAATCATAAAACAAATCGGGGATGCTTAAGGTATAACACCTTCCTCATAAAAAAAATCTCCAAAGGAATCAAAATTCCTTTGGTCACATTTCAATTTCAAAAAAAATCTCCAAAGGTACCTAATCCCTTTGGTCACATCTCAATTTCAAAAGGCTCCAAAGGACCTAATCCCTTTGGTCACATCTCAATTTCAAAAGGCTCCAAAGGTACCTAATCCCTTTGGTCACATCTCAATTTCAAAAGGCTCCAAAGAAATCAAAATTCCTTTGGTCACATCTCAATTTCAAAAGGCTCCAAAGGCACCTAATCCCTTTGGTCACATCTCAATTTCAAAAAGCTCCAAAGGTACCAAATCCCTTTGGTCACATCTTAAAGCTCCAAAGGAATCAAAATCCCTTTGGTCACATCTCAATTTCAAAAAACTCTAAAGGTACCAAATCCCTTTGGTCACATCTTAAAGCTTCAAAGGAATCAAAATCCCTTTGGTCACATACAATTCAAAAGGCTCCAAACAAACCAAACTCCTTTGGTCAAATTTCTTTAGGAACAAGACACATTTTCACTAAGAAAATCTTAAGTTATGGGAATTGACTCTAAATACTCTTGAACCAAACACAATCACACATATTAAAAACATCTTGTGTCAAAGAGGGATAATACCATAAATGGGTTGAACCTTGAAGCGAAAAGGGTATTCCTTGCTTGTCCCATTATGCACATAGTCCAAAAATTTAAAACATTGGTTTTCACCACTATCATAGTTGCTTAAAAATACAAGAATTAGTAATAAGGATAGGGTATAATTCTCATCACACTTCGATTGAGAATCCGAATCCCCAAAGCTCAAAATATTTTACATCACACACCACAAATTCTCAAGTTGTAAGGATAGAACTACATTTCCAATCATATGGTTAGGTAGTCCGAATCTCCAAAACTTAGAGATCAAATTCTTGGACTATGGAGCTAATATCCACTAGGGTTATAGATGCTTGATTGGCAGTGCAATATGCTCATGCGTGGCGACACGTCTCTCTTGAAGAGACCTATGATCGCACATATAGATAAACTAACTTTTTGGTCTTCTCCATGATAGGTTTCATCTCAATTTACTCAAGATGGGTTAATGAACTCACTTGCACACATTGATTATTGATCACCTCAAGTCATTACCATACTCATGATTCGGTAAATGAATTCACTGTACACTCATTTGGCCTTAGAGAAATTAGATAAAATTTAGTGAGTTTGTTTGATATCACTAGTATGTCTAAGTCTCTGTAAAACAGTCAATTTTCCATATCAATATTCATATCAATTTCCATGTCAACATCCATGTTAGTCTTCCATATCAACATCCACATCATTACACGAGTCTTCCATTTCACATGCCACCTGGTACCCCTAATTAATCAACAATGCTAAAAATGGTCAAGTAAAATATAAACTATGAATGAATATTAGAGCATTAATTCATTTGCATTCATATACACTATCATTGAATTATCATCCATCACACATATACACATGCATTCAAACAACAACATCCACACAAAAGCATAAAAAAACAAACACTATATATATATATATATATATATATATATATATATAATTTGCATATGCAAATATCGCTAGAAAGTTCTATACAACAACACAACTTGGGGGTGTTCAAGGTATCACACCTTCCCCCAATCAAAAAAATAAGCACACAACTTGGGGCATTCAAGGTATCACACCATCCCCACCAATTCACCAAACAACTCAATCACTCAATCACATTCACATCATCAACAAGTCAATTATCAGGTTCAAAATGTTGCATCCTTTTGTCAAAGGTTGAGCCCTTTTCCTCACAAACACACATCAAATTCAAAAAGCTCCAAAGGGCCTAACCCCTTTGGTCACATTTCAATTCAAAAGGCTCCAAAGGAACCAAACTCCTTTGGTCACATGCACATCACATCATCAACAAGTCAATTTCCAGGTTCAAAAGGTTGCATCCTTTTGTCAAAGGTTGAGCCCTTTGCCTCACATACACACATCAAATTCAAAAGGCTCCAAAGGAACCAAAATCCTTTGGTCACAATCACATCACATCACATCATCAACAAGTCAATTGCTAGGTTCAAAAGGTTTCATCCCTTTGTCAAAGGTTGAGCACTTTGCATTTGAAACACACATCAAATTCAGAAGGCTCCAAAGGAACCAAAATCCTTTGGTCACATACACATCACATCATCATACACATGTCAAAAACCCCTTCATCTGTTGGGGCAAAAATAGACTCAATCACTTACATTTTCAAAAACCTCTTTTTTGTTGGGGTAAAAATAGAATCAATCATTTGCATTTTTAAAAACCCCTTTTCTAGTTAAGGCAAAAATAGAATCAATCATACACATGTCAAAAATCCCTTCTCTGTTGGGGCAAAAATAGACTCAATCACTTGCATTTTCACAAACCCCTTTTCTGTTGTGGAAAAAATAAAATTGATCATTGCACTTTTCACAATCATTGCATTTTCTCATGTCAAAAACCCCTTCATTTGTTGGGACAAAAACAAAGTCATTCTTTGCATTATCCATACACCAGTATTCAACATCATCAATTTCATTCATCATTACACCTTCATTCAACATTTGCCAAGTACATTTGCAAGTACAAGTGAACCTTGTATTTAGTGGTTTATCCTAGTCACCTGGCAATTGCAACGACTGGTTATCCATGCAATTCGATAGGATGGATATATCACCATAAGGACACTTACATTTTCACAAACCCCTTCTTTGTTAGGGCAAAAATAGACTCAATCACTTAAATTTTCACAAACCCCTTCTCTATTGGAAAAAAAAGACTCAATCACATGCATTTTCAAAAATTCCTTTTTTGTTAGGGAAAAACATAATCAATCATCTGCATTTTCATAAATTCCTTTTATGTTAGGGAAAAAATAGAATCAATCATACACATGTAAAAAAACCCTTCATTTGTTGGGGTAAAAATAGAATCAATCATTGCACTTTTCATAGTCATTACATTTTCCCATGTCAAAAACCCCTTCATCTATTAGGGAAAAACATAATCAACCATTTACATTTAAAAAAAATCAATTTACATCATTCACATCATCCACATTTAACATCATTCATTTCATTCATCATTACACCTTCATTCAACATTTACATGTCAACACCATAAAATCCATCAACAATTGCATTCAACATTTTCTAAGTTCACCTACAATTTCAAGTGAACCTCGTATCTAGTGGTCTATTCTATATCCTTGGTGATTGCAATGATTGGTTGTCCATGCAATTTGGTAAGATGGGTAAATCACTATAAGGACACTTGGCCATCTTCACCATCCAATATCTCCTTGTTCGAAAAAATTACTTTTGGTCCCTCATCTTTTGAGTGAGACTATGCCAAGACCAATTTGCTCAACAACTATCATTGATGCCCTTTTCCATGGGGTTCCCAACATGGATAACTTTCATCATTTCCTTTGCAATTACATCAGTCTCCTAGGATGCAGGTCGGTTAAAGTGATTGAGCAACTATTTAGGAATTTCGTGTGGGAATTAGCTACAATCATGAGTGGCCTCAAGGACAAACTATTTTTTTCTGCATTTGCACCTTTGCATTTCAATAACGCCAAAAGGTACTTTCTTCAACAATATGGAATCACCCCAAACTTGGGGTAACCAAATTTGATTTTGATTTTCCACAATGGGATACATCTTACATGATCATGGCATCTACACTTGGCAAAAACCCCTTTTCTTTGTTGGGGAAAAAATGATATCAATTTACATCATTCATATGATCCACATTTACATCATTCATATCATTCACATTTACATCGTACACTTGCATTTACACCATTCAACTGCATTTTTCCCCACAATTATGTCAATTGGCTCATGAGACTCATTTTCACTCATTTTCCAATTGAGGGGGTAAGCTACACATACAAATTATTTTATCTTCAAGATTGTCTTCGTGCTCCAATGAAAGAAAGTTGCTTCTTTATGCCAAAATAGGTGTCTCTTATTTTTGCACCGCATTGTGTTTCATGCAATGAGGTACAAAAAGGGGTATATGTAGACACCAAAATCTAGCCACTTATCATCCATCCATGTCCTCCAATCACAATAATCCATTATTTATATATGTATTTGTTTAATATATATTTATATATTAATATTTTATATATTATATTTATATATTTAATAAATATATGTATTTATATAAATTAATCTTAGCCATTTGCCATGTTTTAATCTCAACCATCCATCCATATCAATCCATGTCACTTACCCAGATTTAATCTCCACCCTTCATGTTTTAATCTCGATCGCCCATATTGTGTCATCAAAACCCTAACATGTTCAAGGGTAGATTATAAAAAGTGATTCATTTTTATGAATCAAGGTCCCAAATTTGAATGTGGTCATGAAACCCTAGCCCTTTTGCATCCTTATTCCTCCCTCACTGACACCATTAGTGTCACCCGTTTCTACCGCTGCCTATCCCACCTGAACTAGATCTAGTTCTGCCTCACCTCCATCAACCCTCGAACGCCCTCCAAAGTCCACATAATGCCTTTGGGTATTTCTAGAACCTTTCAAGTGCATCTTCTGCCATCACAGAATGCTCTAGTGCATCTACCACCATCACGAAATGCCTCTGGGTATTTCTTGCAGCAGATATGCAATCCTATGACCCTCGAGCACTGTTTGGGCATCATCACGACCATCATTGACAGAAGCAAAAATCTCAAGTGACAAGGTAATAGTTTTATTTGCATTTATTTTACATTCTTATGTTCTATTTACAATTTTATTATGCAACATCTAGGGTTTAGTAATTTTTATTCTTCTAAGGGTCTCACGCAGTGGAGCCCTTGCAGGTATTACTGATCTTTGTTGTTGTTTATTGTTTGCAGGTATAAGGATCATATTTCTGGAAGTTGTTGAAGCTAGGGTGGCCCTTTTAGGATACACAAACCCACCCACAACTTTGTTTGGATCGAAGACAAACACGAAGACACCAGTAGTGTATTGACCTAGGGTTTTGAAGAACCCTAACATTTGTAAAAATTTGTATCATGAAAATATTGTAAAACCCCATATTGGGGCACATTGATTGTATTATTTTGAGATCCACCTACATTAATAAAAGCTTATCTATCTTGTGCAATCTTGTGTTATTACTGTGTTTTTTATTTCTAAATATTTTATATTAGTGTTGCTTGATTTTTGTTTACACTAGTATCTGAGGATACAAGCTGGGTTAGTGATTGAGCAATTGTTTAGGAATTTCATGTGGGAATTAGCTGCAATCATGAATGGTCCCGAGGTCAGACTATTTTTTTATTTTTTTTTGTATTTGCATATTTGTATTTCAATGACGCCAAAAGGTACTTTCTTCAACAACATGGAATCACCCCAAACTTGGGGTAACCAAAATTTGATTTTGATTTCCCACAATGGGATACATCTTACATGATCATGGCATCTACACTTGGTAAAAACCCCTTTCTCTATTGGGGTAAAAACAACATCACTTTACATCATTCATATCATCCATATTTACATCATTCATATCATCCGCATTTACATCATACACTTGCAATTACACCATACACCTGCAATCATTCCCCATAATTATGTCAATTGGCTCGTGAGATTCATTCTTCACTCATTCACCAATTGAGGGGGTAAGCTACACATACAAATTCTTTTGTCTTCAAAATCATCTTTGCGATCCAAATAAAGAAAGTTGCTTCTTCATGCCAAACCAGGTGTCTCGTATTTTTGCACCGCATTGTGTTTCATGCAACGCGATATAAAAAGGGGCATCTATAGACACCAAAATATAGCCACTTGTCATCCATCTGTGTCCTCCAATCATAACCATCCATTATATATATATATATATATGTGTGTGTATGTGTATTTGTTTAATATATTTAAATATTAATATTTTATATATTATATTTATATATATTTAATAAATATATATGTATTTATATAAATTAATCCTAGCCATCCACCACGTTTTAATCTTAGCCATCCATCCACCTTAATCCATGCCACTTACCCAAAATTAATCTCCACCCTTCCTCATGTTTTAATCTCGACCGCCCATTTTGTGTCGTTGAAACCCTAACATGTTTAAGGGTAGATTATAAAAAGTGATTCATTTTTATGAATCAAGGCCCCAAATTTGAATTTTGTGGTGGAACCCTAGCCCTTCTGCATTATTATTCACCCCTCGCCACCGCTATAAATGACAAAAGCAAAAGCAAACATCTCAAATGAAAAGGTAATGGTTTTATTTACATAATTCATATTCTTGTATTCTGTCTACAGTTTCAATTTGCAACATTTAGGGTTTAGTAATTTTTATTCTTTTGAGGGTATCACGTAGTGGAGCCCTCATAGGTATTACTGATCCTTTGTGTTGTTTACTATTTGTAGGTATAAGGATCATATTTTTGGAAGTTGTTGAATCTAGGGTGGCCCTTTTAGGATACACAAGCCCACCCACAACCTCATTTGGATCGAAGATGAGTGAAGAAGACACCAACTATTTCAATGAACTAGGACATCAAAAACCCTACCATTTGTATTATTCGTATCAAAAAGCATTGTAAAACCCCATATTGGGGCATATTCATTTGTATAACTTGGAGATTTGTTGATTATAATAAATATTATTCATTTTTGTGCATTTCTATGGAGTTGTACTATGCTTTTTGGTGCATTTGCTTTTATCTATGTATTGGTGTTGCTTGATTTCGGTTTACAAGAAGTAAGAATATTTTAGTTAAATAAAATAGAAAAATAAATTTATGATAATATTTATTTTGGTAATAAATGTTACATCATAAGTGAATATTAAGGATGAGATGATCCAACGTGATATTATTATTCTTAAAATTGAGGTTTTTCATAAATTCAAAATTTTGATCAAGTGGAATTGGGGTAAATCAAATCACTCCATAAATTTTCTTTTTGAAAGGATTTTCCTTCTATCATCTTTTCTAGTTTTGAAATCATGGATAAAAGAATAAATGGAGGCCCATGGTTTAGGGGAAGAGATGTCCCACATTTAAGATCATGGAATGGAAATTTATAAAAAAACTTCTCGTGTGGGTTATAACATTTTGACTTTCATATCAACTTATCAATAAGAAATTTTTGAAGAATATTGGTAATATTGCAGGAAAGTTCACCTATGAGAGACCAACTATGAAGGAGTGAAAGTTTTAGGAGTTATTGTCATCATATTTTAGGTGGTGTAAGAATTAAAGTGGTTCCAACTACCACTTACAAGGCCCATAGTTCAAAGTTAGTTAAATTTTGTTATCTTCACATGAACCATGAGCCTATGTTGTTGTCCTCATATGAATAGTGGTTATGCCATAAATGGAAATACATTGTATTTAAATATTCACCATTTGTAATGCAATATCATCGAAGCTTCAAAATTCATCAATAGGATCAGAACAGGTAGAAGGAAGAGCCAACTCTCCTTCTAATCCTCCTCTTGTTTTGATCTAGAGAATCCTTAAAGACACTCTATTAAAATGGTCTCAGGGAAAATAATAACCCTACCAAGGACCAATGAGGTCAAACCTCCAAGCAAAGGTCTCAAGATAAAATTCTTGCCAAAGACTAGTAGGGTGGATGTTGTAGAACTATTTTCTCTAGAAGCACTCCGTCATCCAGTTGGAGATTGTATAAACTAGAGATTGCAAAAACAACTCCTTGTAGGACACTAGAGATACCTACATTCTAGGCTCTATATAACTTAGGTAAATAAATTCAACATATATCTCTATTCGAAGAAAGCATTGAATCTTCTCGGGAACACAATGGCCATGAGACAAGTCTACTACAATAAACAAGCAACAACGTCTATAAATCAAGTGGAGAATACCCACTCTAGCAATCTCTCAACATTGAGAAAAATGTTTCAATCCAATATCTTAAACATGACATAAACACATTGACATTCAAACATTGATCCTATGATGTCTAGAGAAAAATTCATACCATCACTCAGTCAAGCATCTTAGAAAGGAACTAGATTTGACCATATTGATCTCACCACAAACTAGTATAATTTATCAGTACTATCCATTTGTAGGGTGCTATCAAAGTCATCTTCATTCGATCAAAATACACTTTAGCTATTGGAGTCCTCTCCATATAAAAATAGCATTATGTTTGATCATTCAACTCCTAGGAATAAAATTTCTATATTTATCAAAAGAAGAGTACTAACATCAAGAAAGCAAGATTCAATTACAAGAAAGATATCAACTTACTACATTACCCTTTTAGTACCATTCAAAAGCAATTTATTCCAACGATTTCCTATCTTCAGTTCATAAAAGCATATGGGATATTTTCTCTCTTCATTATCAAGAGGAGAAGCATTAATTCTACATAGAGGATCTAAAAATAATATGAGGAACCAAAAACCAAGTAGATAAAAATCAAATGTAAATTGGCATGATGCAGCCCCTACAGTTTGAGATCATTCTTGGCATAAATGTGTTGATGTTCAGATGTGCAGGTACACTCCAATAATTTTTACATGTATTCTAAAACCAAAAATTGAGTCTGAAACCATAAGATCACTCAACTATCCTGATAAGGATCCACGTTGGGCATGAACAAAGACAAGAATATGAGTACAACCACCAGCAACATCTAGTCAGCCAAGGCTTGTGCTTTCTCAGGTCAAAATGCCAATTAAAATTTTAACATTTGTCTATTTTTTTCTTTGTAAAAATTCAAAATATTGGGCTTCCTTGCTAATGGCCAAAGCAACTATCTAAAGCTTCAACATGTAGCACTGCTACAACATTGAATATTCTAACATGCAATAATTTATCAATTCATTGAAACAACTACAATCAAATATACATTGTCGAAAGGAGAATGATCCAACATGCTCAAAGTGTAAGATTCATAACTTTTTTATACCAAATATTTTACCTAAAAACAACTTGATTCTTTAAACATCACAATCAAACATCAAGACTTGAATATGATATATTCAAGAAATATTTGTTTGTGATAATTCAATAGATTTTGATATGTAGACATCAAAATCCAACCTATGCAAGTTAAATCACAAGGAAAAAATATCCCACATTTATAGTGGGAAGGGCGATTATAGATAATAAATAATTACTCTTTGCCTTGTTTGATTAAAGGTGAAGGAAGAAAAGCACACATAATATTTAAAATACAAGAATATTCCTTGAAGATTTTGAATGGACAAAGAAAAAATCCTATATTTTTTTTCTCAACAAGATACTAATTTCTTGCAATTTGAGGCACCAATCAAGTTACAAGTTTAGCCTTATATGTACCTATCAAAAAGTATTTTTTGAGAATAATTCAGTGGAATTGAAATTTTCCACTTTTGTGAAGGTTTAAAATGACTAGGGTACACCAAAGTTCCTATTTTTTGACTCTCAACTATTGCAAGGGGATAACTATTATGCTTGGAAGACCAAACTCAAAATTCAACTAGAGTTCGAAGAAGTTTGGGATGTAGTGAACAGGTCCACTACCCATCTTAAAGAAGGTGAAGAAGAGCAAATAAAGTTAAATAAAGTATATAGAAAGGCCAAGTTGATCATCATGTTTGGTATTGTGGATGAAGTCCAACCATACATTTGTGATACGACTATAGCCAAAGAGGCATGGGATAAGCTTCAAATACTATTTGAAGCAAAGAATAAGAACTAGATTTTATTCTTGTAGAGTCAGCTCTATTACTTAAAGGTTAATAGTGGAGAAAAAATCAAGCCATTTTTAAAGCAAGTTGCTAAGCTACGAGCATCATTACAAGCCTTGCGAGAAAAAGTGTTAGATGACATACTTGTCTCCATTATTTTGAGATATCTTCCTTCATAGCACAATGTGTTTGTGATGAATTTGAATTTCATAGAACAAACATGAAAATTTATGAAGTTGGTGAACTTCAAAAAGTAGAGATATCTCAAATAACTCAAGATGAAAAACAAGTTCTTTCAAATAAAAAAGGGAAGCAACCAATTAGGAGAGGAACAAGAACTTGTTTTCAATAATAAAGGAACAATACTTGCACACAAAGAATATATGAAATTTATGGCAAATGTGGCCACACAATGAAGGAATATTGGAATAATCCCTTCACCAATGGGTCTTCTTCTCAAGCAATGCATTCACAACAGAAGAAGCCATCAATGGATAAGAATCCAAATTGGAAAGTGATGCATCAATAACTCAATGTGATAGAAGACAACCACTCTAGAGAAAAAGAAAAATATAACTCTAATGAAAAGAACATGTATTTATTATTCATGCTCAATCAAATTAGTCTAATAATGATTGAACAAGTCTCCAAGATTATCCTCGATAAGATTTATAAAATACAAAGGTAGATGAAAGAGTCCATTATATTTTCCCTCAATGGCATTGTGAATACTCAACTACAAACAATAGAGATAAGGTTTGGCCAACTCTTGCAAGTTACGGTCAAAACAATATCAAATTTATACTATGCATTTATCTTAAGTCATTGAAGAAACAACAGTGAGCTCAAATGGAGAAACTTGAAATTTAAGAGGTACATTCTAAATGTGGTTCCTCTTTATCTATAGATTTGAATATAAATGATCTAGAAATGGAGGCTAGCGAGGACTAGGAGTCCTTGTGTAAGATACTAAATATTAGAGATAGAACCATATCCACATATTAGAGTTAGATCTAGAGCTAAGCGCCAGAGCCAAGTGCTAGATATAGAGCCAAGAGCTAGAGCCAAAGCTAGAAGCCAAATATAAGTGCTAGATCCAAGAGCCAAAACATAATTTTTTTCTACTTAGAAACAATGTACATACATCTTCAACAAGTCACTTGCATATATTGAGTTTGAGGTATTACAAAATTTCCTCTCCAATAAATTCTAAACTATGATGTAATAAGGGGGGAATGTTAGGAGTTATTATCATCATAGTTTAGGTGGCATATGAATTAGAGTGGTTCCAACTACCACTCACAAGGTCCATAGGTCAAAGTTAGTTAAGTGTTGTTATCTTCACAAGAACCATGAGTCCAAGTTGTTGTCCTCATATGAATAGTGGTTATGCCTTATGTTTAAATATTCACCATAGCAATGCAATATCATCTAAGCTTCAAACATCATCAGAAAGCACACTATATATACCAATATTTGTTACATTGGATATTTTAAAACCTTTTCCACAATCTATTAACAATAAATCTAAATCAATAAAATGTGATAAACAATTGGATTATGAAGACATTGTATTTTGATGCCACAAATATTATAAGACTTGACACATGACAAGAGATTGCAAAGTAAAAATAATGGAGAAAGAGATGGAAAATATTGGTTATGATATAAAATTAAAGTGAAGCAAGAAGATCATATTTTAGTAGAAGCTACATTAGATCAAGGATTTTCCACTCTAAAATAATGACAAAGAAAGTCCCTTAGTATCATCAAATGGAAAAGTCCATCAAGATTCACTTGGATCAATCATTAGAAAAAATAAATAAAGATAGAAGGGGTCACGAACTATAATGTGTAAGCTCAAATTCAAAAGGGTTTAAAGGTGCAAAGGAATAAATGAAGAAAAAATTTAAAACAAAGGAGGTAGAAGTGGTGAATCATAATCTATATAAATCATCTTCATTTTTCTCAAGAATATAAAATTCACTTCTTACAATATAAATGAAAGTATTATAGAGCATATCCCTTTCAATTTAGGTTTTCAATCAAGCAACATAATAGAGAAATAAATATGGAAGCTATCCATGGAAATTTAGGGCTTTTAGGGCAACATAAGAAAATATGTACTATTGAGGATGGTCTTTGCATTTTATGGTTTCCCAATAATGTAAAGAAGAAAGTATTTTGAATTATTACTTGCACTCCAACTCCTCCATAGAAGCATAAACCTATAGATGATAAGTCTTATTACGAATAAGGTAACTACTTTAATACAATGTAAAAAACATCACAAATTTCAACAACCATTGACATGTTATTAGATCACAACTAATTTGTACAAAAGGATATTTTAAATGGGAGTATAAATACTACCCATAATATGTTAACACAAATCCCAACAATCATTGACATGTTATTAGATCATAATATGATACGAGGCTCATCCCTCAAGGTGAAAAAGTACTTAGGGATCAACAATATAAATAATGACCAAAATTAGCATGCTATACATTTCAACAATTGAGTCTAATTTTGACAAGGGATCAAACTTAATGTAAATTTATCCCTAGAAGATTTGATGCATAGCGAGAAACAATAAAGAAAGCATTAATATTTTTGATGGAACTTATTATTCTTGTATTTAATTTTCATGATAGGTTTTACATTGTTCCCACTAAGTTTTAGGGCTAATGGTCTACTAATGGTAAAGTTGGGGCTTTGTATATGGTTGTCTCCTTTATGGTTTTGTTAGTTGATATTGAAAAGTGAGAATAATTTATTCTTTAGTGGATTGACTAATTGCATGTATAAGTTATTTTTATACCCCTCACTATGTCATTTTGTTTATACTTACAATAGATACTTATATCTATGTCATGGTATTGGTATTAGGTGATTATTACAAGGGATATTTGTTTGTATTAAATATAACATGACATTTTATTACATGGTAAGAGGACCCTAATAAATAGCTCCTATAATATTGAAAATTGATTATGCTTTTTAAAAAATTATTGTTCATTTTATAATATCTTCTATGTATTGGTAAGAGGACCTTAATAATAATCAAGTTATTCGGTAAGCACCAGGCATATAAATAATATGAGAAAAATAAAGGCTTGTTGTAGAACCAACATAGTAAACCCCATAAGCAATGATATACTCTATTACACTTGGGGGTTGTAGTGACTGGTTATCCATGCAATCTGGTACGATGAGAAGGTTACCATAAGGACACTCACAGTTGAAGAAGAAAATAAATCTAGTAGTTGAAAGTTTTAAAATATGTGAATGCCTATACCTCTGTCAAGGTGAATGGTTATATTTGTCACCATTCACATGAATATGAAATAAATAAGGACCAATACAAATGATAATAAATGATTGGTTGTGTATCTTAATCATAAGTGATAGGAATAATAGTATGTGTTCAACCATGGATAGAAAAATCATACCTATCCTTGGATAAGCAAAATGAGGCCAATCCCACTATTTATTAAGTATTCTTGATCCGTATCCATATTTAGATCATTATAAGGGGGAGAATTTCCATCTGCTCCAAACCAAGAGTCAAAGCTAAGTACTAGAGCTAGAACCATATCCAAGTATTTGATCTAGAGCCAGATCCAAGTGCTCGAGCCAAGTTCCAGAGACAAAGCCAAGAGCTAGAGCTAAAACTAGAAGAAAGAGACAAGTGCTAACGCAAGTGCCATAGCTAGAGCTAGAGCTAAGAGCCAAAAATTATAATTTTCCCTACTTAGAAACAATGTATAGACATATTCAACAAGTCACTTGCATTTATTGAGTTTAAGGTATTACAAGATTTCCTCTCCAAGAAATTTTAAACCATGATGTAGTAAGGAGGGAATGTTAGGAGATATTATCATCATAATTTATATGAAATATGAATTAGAGTGGTTCTAACTACCACTCACAAGGTCCATAGGTCAAATTTAGTTAAGTGTTGTTATCTTCACAAGAATAATGAGCCCACGTTGTTGTCCTCATATGGATAGTGGTTATGCCATATGTTTAAATATTCACCATTACAATGCAATATCATCAAAGCTTAAAACATCATCATAAAGCACACTATATATACCCATATTTATTACATTGGATATTTTAAAACCCTTTCTACAATCTATTAACAATAAATCTAAATTAAGATAATGTGATCAACAATTTTATTATGAAGACATTGTATTTTGATGCCACAAATATTATAAGACTTGACACATGGCAAGAGATTGCAAAGTAAAAATAATGGATAAAGAGATGGAAAATATTGGTTATGATATAAACTTCAAGTGAAGCAAGAAGATCATATTTTAGTAGAAGCTACATTAGATCAAGGATTTTCCACTCTAAAAAAATGATAAAGAAAGCTCATTTGTATCATCAAATGGTAAAGTCCATCAAGATTAGCTTGGATAAACCATTAGAAAAGATAAGGAAAGATAAAAGGGGTGAGGAACTATAAAGTGTAAGCTTAATTTCAAAAGGATTTAAAGGTGCAAAGGAAGAAATGAAGGTAAAATTTAAAACAAAGGAGGTAGAAGTGGTGAAGCATAATCTATATAAATCATCTTCATTTTTCTCAAGAATATAAAATTCACTTCTTACAATAAAAATGAAAGTAGTATAGAGCATATCCCTTTCACTTTAAGGTTTCACTCGAGGAACATAATAGAGAAATAAATATGGAAGTTATTCATGGCATTTTAGGGCTTTTAGGGCAACATAAGAAAGCGTGTAGTATGAAGGATGGTCTTTGCACTTTATGGTTTCCCGAAACTATAAAGAAGAAAGTGTTTTTTAGGTATTACTTGCACTCAAAATCCTCCATGGAATCATAAACCTATAGATGATAAGTCTTATTATGAATAAGATAACTACTTTAACAAAATGTAAAAAGCATCACAAATCCCAACAACCATTGACATGTTGTTAGATCACCAACTAATTTGTACAAAAGGATATTTTATATGGGAGTATAAATACTACCCGTGATATGTTAACACAAATACCAACAACCATTAACATGTTATTAGATCATAATATGATACGAGGATCATCCCTCAAGGTAAAAAAGTACTTATAGGTCAACAATATAAATAATGACAAAATTTTACATACTATACATTTCAACAATTGAGTCTAATTTTGACAAGGGATCAAACTTAATGTAAGTTTATCCCTAGAAGATTTGATGCATAGCAAGAAACAATATAGAAATCAATAATATTTTTTATGGAATTTATTATTCTTGTATTTAATTTTCATGATATGTTTTATATTGTTCCCACTAAGTTTTAGGGTTAATGGTCTATTAATGGTAAATTTGTGGCTATGTCTATGTTGTATCCTTTATGGTTTTGTTAGCTAATATTGAAAAGTGAGAATAATTTATTCTTTAGTGAATTGAATGATTGCATGTATAAGTTGTTTTTTTACCCCCTCACTATGTTGTTTTGTTTATACTTACATTAGATGCTTATATCTATGTTGTGGTCTTGGTCTTAGGTGATTATTACAAGGGATCTTTGTTATTTTTTTTGGTAGGTATAAATTTCATTAAAAGTGGGTTTTGAAAGGGGCCCCAAAACCTTCTTACAATAGGTCACCAGACCAAAGGAAAGGCCAAAGGAAAAGCACATTAAAATCCTGCCCAAAGTAGGAAAAAAGAGAATCCTGCCCAAGCGGGAAAATTAAAACAAGAAAATTAAAAAAAATATTGCCCAAAGTAGGAAATTTAAAATCCCACCCAAAGTAGGAAATTTGAAAAATCCTGCCCAGGCAGGAAAAGTATAATTTGAAAAATCCTACCTAGGGAAAAACTAGAAACTGGTATCCCGCCAAGGAAAAACTAGAATACAAAATTGCTAGGAAGAAAACCACCCTAAGAAGGCAGATGGACCAGAGGAACCCGTTGGAAACACTAGGAGGATCCATACCGCCTAAGGAGGGCCAGGATAAACATGAGAATGTAGGAAAATTGGGATCCCGTCCAGAGAAACTAGAAACTGCTCCAAGAGAGTGGAAACTATCGAAAGCTGAGGAAGAAACCAGGATCCCACCAAGGGATAGCATGGGAAGGTAGTCCAGGAAGAAACATCCCTTATAGATCCTGGAAAATAGAACAACAAATTTGAAGATCTCCATAGGCCACAAAATCCCCTTGCACATGAGGTTGAACAATGAGGAAGCTAGAAGAACCAAAGGATGTAATGAAAGCAAAACTGCAAGCCATGGAAAGGGGGGCGGGAAGGTCCCAGGGAACACAAAATGAATAACCCACAAGGTTAACAAGTTGTAGGCAAAAAACCCAGGTCCTACCGCAAGCCCAAAATATGTAGCAAAAAACCCTAGGCAACCTCCAAATCCACCACTGAATGGCTTCTAGAAACCAAAAATAAAAATCAATAGGATCTTAGTAGCAAGCAAAGCAGAGGCCCCTTCCCAAGCCAAAAAAATGCTGAGAAACCACCAAGTAGACCAAATCTAGGAAACTTGAAGAGAAGATTCACTAAAAAAAGAAAGGCATGTGATCCCTTCCAAACTATAAGGATGTAGTGAAAGCCTCTCAAGAAGAACAAGGGTAGAACCAAGCCCCTATACCAAAGCCACGATGCACCACAATCGAAGAACCACTGGAAACTGACACCAAGTAGAAAACCTGCAACAACACTAGGAAACCTGAGAGTAGTAAGGAAAAAGGATCCCTGAAGCACAACAATAAAACCTAGGAAGAGTCCCATGGACATCCTAGGACATAGGCACAGGCAGGAAACCCTCAATCAGGTTGGGAAAGGGGCAAACAAGTGGAAAAGTGACCTCCCACCCCAAGGAGATCGTCTGCAACCATAGTCAGCCAAGAGAGAAGGATCTGGGAAGTACCAAGGAACTAGGATAGAACCAGGGGAGGGGGAAGTAGGGAAGCGGATCAGGAAATCCTACAAGATGTCCCCTACAATTTCTCGCCAAGGGATCTTTGTTTATATTAAATATAACATGACATTTTCTTACATGGTAAGAGGACCCTAATAAATAGTTCCTATAATATTGAAAATTGATTATGCTTTAAAAAAAATTATTGTTCATTTTATAATATCTATATATTGGTGAACATACTATCCAAATCTATAATGCTTTTTTTTTGCATATAAGATAACAAGGGTCATGTAATATCTAGTTATTACTATTGCAAGTGAGAGGATATGAGACCATTTTTTGTATGTATGTAAGAGTCGAATTGAAATGGAATTTTTAATAAATAGAAAACATAAAACAAGTGTGTGCATGTGTAATAATGAAGAGCATCTTGTATAACAAATGTTTAGATAGCTTATAGTCATAGTCATTGCATTTTAAGCATTGCAATACTCATTAATAGTCATATATGTTATTAATGCATTTGTTCTTAAGTACTTTAAAATTTTGTTTACATTCAATCCATAACACTTCCCCATGTCACATGACATATCTTAATTGCATCTCCATTATAAGGTTTGTTGTTCATGTGCAAAGATCCTTTAATTAATTTTTCTTGATATTTTTTCTTAAGTAATTTGGAAATTTGTAATCATATAACCTATAACAACCTATCAAGCCCTATAGCATTTGATAATCACACCTTCCTTGTAGTAATTAATATTAATTCATTTTGCTTGTATGTACAACCTCAAAAGGAATATATACATAAGAACTTAGTAAATAACATAAATAGAGGAAATAGAATGTGTAGTTTAGTTAAGGGTCTATAGACACCTAAAAGTGTTAATTTAATATTTACCCAAGGTAAAAAATCAACAATTTTGCAATAGTCCTAGTTAATCTAAAATTAAGACACAACAAACTTGGAAGTATTAAATCAACCTTCTCTAGCCCCCTTTGCCTACTAAGCCCTTTCCTACACCTAGCCCTTGGTCACCATGTGACTACCCCATACCCCTAGCCTATGTGCACGCTACCCTATCCTATGTGCACATGCCCCTAATCTACCCTTTGACCATAGATTAGATCCACCTCACCCTAGCCTAGCCTACCCTCTACCTTATACATCCCCATGCACCATTACATCCACCATACCTCTTAATTCCACTTGGATAGGGTGAGGAATATCCTCACCCAAGGGTATTAATGAGGCATGGTGCACACATGCCACTTGAGTGGGGTGAGGACTCTCCCTACCCAAGGAAATTAATAAGGCATGGTGCACATGCCTCTTTGACCACCTAAGTGGAAAATCCTAGATTTTCCTTCTTCTCACCCATGTCACTTGTATTCCATGTCATGTCCACCTCACTACCCCCTCCCCTTGGAAATTTTTATAAATACCTCCCCATTTCCTTCATTTGTAAGAGAGTGTGAAATAACATACCAAAACTCTACCAAATTTTAGTTAGAATCCTCCTTGTGTTCATCCCCCACTAGCATATCAAACATGGATAACTCTTCAACCTTGCATTTGCACAAAATTGTTAGTGAAATGGCTTGCAGGTAAATGCTCCAATTGGCCCCAAACTCATACCAGAGGTTCGTGACACCCCACTAGAGATCTCCAACAAATTTAATTAGATTTTAGGCAAATCATTCTCAATCACCTACCTCCAGTTACATTCTCTTGGGGACATTCCACCTTGATAACCTCTCTTGTAGCCCATGGGGCATTATGAAAGCATGCATTATAACATATTTATTGTAATAAATGAAATGACACATTTTATATACCACATTTGTGTTAAGAACTATGAGAGGGTAGATATTACCCTTAAAATGTTGTCTCAAACAGATCCAAATACCCAAACACTCAATCCCAGAATCACGTTTGTCCAAGAATATTTGCTTAATATTATCACTAACCCTCCTCTATTGGATAAAAAGTTAGAAGCTCTCTTATTAACTCAAATTCCAATCAAATATAGTCTAGTACATACCATGCCTATGTCTATACAATTACTCACACACATGCGATCAAAGTGTCATGAGGATATCGACATATGGTTAGTCAACCTACCAAGTAAAATTACCTCAATAGTCCATCGAAGGTAAAGTTTCAAGGGCATTCATACCTTCCATAATTGGGACATCCTAAATTGTTCCTGATTTATGACGTGTCATAATGTTAGTCCCTCGACTAACATTATGACACGTCAAAAGTAATGGTCAACCATTCTCATTCACTATCACCCATCACCAGTTTACTCATTTAGTGTCATCTATTTTTGCACTACATTGTGTTCACACACAACGTAGTACAACAAGAGGTAAATGTAGACACCTAAAAAGTTTCAATTTAATATTTTCCCAAGGTCAAAAATCAACAATTTTGCAATAGTTCCAATTAATCCAAAATTGAGACATAACAATCTTGGAAGTATTAAATTAACCTTCTCTAGCCCCCTTTGCCCACTAAGCCCTTGGTCACCATTTGACTACCCTATCCCCCCTAGCCTATGTGGATACTACCCTATCCTATGTGCACATTCCTCTAATATACCCTTGACCATATCTTAGGTCTGCCTCACCATAGCCTAGCCTACCCTCTACCTTCCACATCCCCATGCACCATTACATCCCCCATACCTCTTAATACGACTTGGATAGGATAATGAATCTCCTCATCCAAGGGTATTAATGATACATGGTGCACACATGCTACTTGAGTGGGGTGAGGACTCTCCCCATCCAAGAATATTAATAAGAAATGGTGCATATGCCTCTTTGAAAATCCAAGTGGAAAATCCCATATTTTCCTTCCCCTCACCCATGGCACTTGGCTGCCATGTCATGTCCACCTCACTACCCCCTATCCCTTATGAAATTCTATAAATACCTCCCCATTTCCTTAATTTGTAAGAGAGTGTGAGATAACATACCAAAACTATACCAAAATTTAGTTAGAATCCTCCTTGTGCTCATCACCCACTAGCATATCAACCATGGATAACTCTTCAACCTTGCATTTGCACAAACTTGTTTGGTGAAACTCACAAACTTGTTTGGTGAAACTACTCATAGGTGATAGCTCCAATTGGCCCCAAACTCATACCATAGGCTCCTAACACCCCATTGGAGATAAAAAAAATTCATCAAATTATGGGTAACTCATTCTCAATCACCTACCCCTAGATAGTTCACAATCACAAACGCACACCCCTAGAAGGTTGACCATCAAAAATTGGATATAGCTAAAAACTCAGTTATAGAAAACCTATATTAGGTCTTCCTGAGGTTTCACAACATCCTGGATAGTACAGGCTTAGCTATCTATCCCTAGAAGGTTGACAATCACAACTATCCATCCTTAGAGAGTTGGCCATCAGATACCAATCACAGTTACAAAATCAACACTAGTATGTCTACGAAAGTGAAGAACACAAGCTTATATTGAGAGGGGGGGTGAACAGTATAAGACCACTTTTTAATTTTATTTCCCAATAAATATTATGCAATCTAAATATAGCAATATCAATAGTAGTAATCAAATCAATGCACAAATCACCACACACAATAGAGACACCACAATTTATGTGGTTCACCCAATGTGGGCTACTCCACGGAGAAAATATTTCACTAAATTTTTTTAATCAATATCTTGGGAATCCTTTCCCTATTACAATGTTTATGGACCTTTATCCAAAGGAGATACCAATACCCTAAATCAAGTTCATGTATATCTATCCACAGGAGATACCAATATCCTAGTCTATGCTATGGTTGGTGATCCTCTAGATGACCTCTGCCTCCACTGCCCTTAGCAAATGGAACTCTATCCATAGAAGACATTTATCTTCCCTACCCTAGCTAATGGATCTCTATCCACTGGAGATTGTTGTCCTCTATACTCTATCACCTCCAAAGCTTGCACTCAGCTCTGTCTCAAATCTGTACCAAACATAGTCCTTCGGTCTAGCACAAATCTACTCTCAATATTTGTCTTTGATTTGGAACAAATCCATCCTCAAATCTACACCAAAATCTGTCTTCAAATATGTACTAAACACATTCCTTTGGTCTAGCACAAATCTATCCTTAATATCTATCCTTAAGCCTTAACACAAATCTTGAATTAATCTCAAATCAACTTGGATGGATATGCCCTTAACATTGACTCAAGGTTTGAACAAATTAATCAATCAAATCTGCTCACAAGTCTTCTCAAAGACTTGTCTCAAATCTGCCTTGTAAGCTTCCACAAAAGCTCACACCAATCTATCCACAAGTTCTCTCTAGAACTTTGTCCAATCTGCTCAATAAGTCCTCTCAAGAACTTTGTCCAATCTGCTCAATAAGTCCTCTCAAGAACTTATCCAAATCTGCTCTCAATATGTATTGTAAGCTTCCACAAAAGCTTACCCAAATCTATCCACAAGTCTTCTCAAAGACTTGCCTCAAATCTGCTCAACAAGTCCACACTAGAACTTGTCCAATCTCATATAAACATAAAGAGAATTGTTAGAGACTCAATATTCTCTATACTAATCACAATGCTCAATCACTTTCAATCACTGTCTTATCACATAAACATATTGTTAGAGACTCAATATGTTTTCACACTCATCAATACTCAATCACTTTCTCAAATCAATTCAGGATATAGAATAGTTTATTTTATGGAACTTGAAAAATCACTTCACACATCCACTTGACTAGGCTCAACCAACTCTACTCAATCAATCACTAAATGAAATAATCCTTGCTTACAAGACCTAGTCCAAACATATGAACACTCACTCAAAATGTTTCCAACAATACTTATCAACCAATCTCACATAATAATGATATTGATGTTCTTTCCAAGCCCTAGTTCAAGTTCTTCACTCAACAACTCACTTCAACAACAATGATTATAAAACAACTCTCACATAACAATGATACTCATTTTCTTTTCAAACCCTAGTTCAAGTTCTTCATACAATCAATGACTTCAACAACAATGCTTATAAGACAAGGTTTTAACAACAACTCTTTATTCTAGAAAACCTTGAAGCATTAAATCAAAACTCTCAATAAGGAAACCCTAATCAATTCCTTTTCATTCCAAACTTATTTTACATAAAATCAACCAATCAACTCAATTATGGAAGAATGTGCTCATACCTTTTTATTGATGATGAGGGAACCTCAAATATCTACCACAACCATAAACACTTATTTGCCAAGCTCAAGGAGTTAGAAGATATTAAACTCTCTCAAATATACAATGCAAAATATCAAAACACACATACACCTTATCACTCCATCTTAAAGAAAGCATCCATCAACATATACAAAAATGATTTGACCAAATACACATTATGATCTCCCAGTTAAAACAATATTCAATATCAAAAATATTGTCAATACAATCTCCTTTTCAAACTAACCCAATGGTAAGAAGTCCTTTTAAATTTAATCACTCTTCAATTCACTTTTTGATAAATCAAAAACATCATATTAACTTTATTAAAAATAAATTTCAACACATTATTCCTTCATTTAATAAAAAACTATCACTCAAAATAAGCACCTTTCAAAACCCCTTATAACTTCCTAAAACCTTATGTTTATACCGTAGGCAATTAAAAATTAATGCAAAATTTATTACCTTTGCCTAGGTTAGAATCGAACCCTCGACACTGATTCTCCCCGTGCCCTAGCCGCGACTTCAACCGTCGTATGATCTAGGCACTCATTTGGAGAACTAAGAGCACAACGTGCTCTATGTCCTTCTAATGCATCGAAACCAAAAGATCAATGCATTACTTCTTCCGATGCCAAAGCACAACACGCAAAAAATGTCCTTGCCAAGAATCGAACGCGAACCAATCTGCACCCGCACGACTTAACTCGCGATCACTTGCCACTAGGCCATGTGCCTTGGTGGATATGAGGGTTTTGCCTTCAATCATTTTCAACACTTTCGCTTGCATCTTAAGACAAAAATTCATCTTCTTCTCCGCATGAGTATTCACACAACATATGCCACGATTATTTATTTCGAACGAAGAGTAAGTTCTATGTCTTTTAGGCATATAGTTTTTATACAAATTATATCAATAATTTCGAACGTCATTTCCTTCGAAATTGAAATAATTAATTTATAAACTATTTAAATTCTTTAGAATTTAAATTTTATAAATTAATTCTTAAACCCCTTTTTGGCTTATTAAAGCCCTCTTTGATTTTACCTCTTTGCATAGATAATATTTATTTATAAAATTTAAATTCAAATTGAATTTAAATATTTTATAAAAATAAATATTAGAACCTTCTTTAATTTTTCAAAATGCTTCCTTGGGTTTTTATGAAAAACCTTTTATTTTGCTCATCCATAGTTTTAATAAAAATCCGCCTTCATATGCTTCCACATAATATTAAAAATATTATGAAGCTCTTTTGCCATTAACCTTTGCATTGTTCCTTGATATATTTCTTGACATCAATGATGACTTCATTCCTTGACATCAATGACAACTTTGACTCAAAATGTCCAACAGAAAGGTGAGCAAGGTAATACTTTATGTGTTTTACATCATGTTAAGCTTTGCTATTAATTCAAGCTAATCTTTTTTTTCCTTTTTATTAATTGCATCTTACATCAATTCGGGTCTAACCAAGGTAGACCCTATAGATGCTACTAATCATTATTGTTGGTTGTGCGTAGGTCTCATGAAGGTACATTCAACCAAGGATGGTTACCAAGCACAAAAATCCATCTGCTCTTTGAGGTGGTTTGGAATAACCCTTGGTGCTATTATACTTACACTTGTAAAAGGGGCATTCCACCTTGGAAACCCCTCTTGTAGCCCATGGGGCATTATGAAAGCATGTATTGTGACATCTTTATGTAATAAATGAAATGACATGTTTTCTATTCCACACGATCATTGATAGTCATGTATATTACTATTACATTTGCTCTTAAGTAATTTAGAATTTTATAAGCATCCAGTCCATAATAGCATGCCATGCCCTAGAGCACCTCATAATCACATCTATCTTAAGCTTAATTTATCATCTACAAAGAGTATTTAATTTAAACTTTTTGACTACTTAATATCAATTTGTAATGCAAATAAGACATTGACTAAAATAAAATGTTGCTTATATGTAAAAACTCTAAAATTATTGGCTTTTTAAGCCTTACTACCACAAAATATCATAGAATATTACATAGGTCCCAATATAAAATAGCCATAATATTAAAGGTCAAATATAATCTTATAATGAGTAGAAATATATGAGCAAATTAATATGTATATCAAGGCTTATATAATACTGAAATAAACATTCATTTATATAATCAAATATGAATGTAAATAGCTTGAATCATTCATGAACTATGCATGAAGAAAACTTATAATATTAATTGCTCAAAAATGTATACAAGCTTTATTACTCTTCTTCCTGTTACAATAAGATAATGAGATATATGAATTGGCTTGCTTTCCTATAGAGCATTGTCTCCATAATATAGCCATAGTAATGTGACTCTTTAGGTACTTGACTATTTCTCTTCATATGCCAAGTCTCATGACTCTTGGCTTCTCATCTTGCCACTTGCATACTAGATGAACACTTGACTCTACAACACTTGGACATATCTACATGAATCTTGCACTCCTAATCTAGGACACTTGTGCACATCCTCACATTACATATTTGCACTCTTACATACAAGATACTTGTGCACATTCTCTCTTACATAACACTTGTGCATTTCTTTCACATTGACACTTACATAAAAGGGAAAATATAAATCACACTCTAAACTATAGACTCAACCCTAATATATTACAAATTTACAATTATACCGTAAATTTACCATGGGGGTTACATTAGCATGTACCAAGTAATGTAATATACTTTAACACCCCCTTGTATTACATTATTTGGTTATTGAATACTTTAGTATTCAATCTTGATTTTTATATTTGTATTCAATATTTAGGTGACCTTGCATTGTTCATGATCTCCTACTTGAGATCCATCAGGTTCATCTTCTTTCTTGACTTTTGCTTTGAGTTCTTCTTTGTATTCATTCTTTGATTCTTCAAACTTTGGATCTTCATGATCTAGATCACCAATTACTTGAGCTTCATATTTAACCTCAGGTTCAATAGCTTGAACTTCTTCTTTGTCCTCTAATTTATATGATTCATTATTTATTAGTTTATAAGACAAGTTTGGACTATATTTGATCCATTTTTATTTTCCTTGTTTTCTAAACATTTTATCATAAAATGTTTCTCTTCTTGTATTTCAAAAATTGAACACTTTGCTCTATTGTTAGAAGATGCTTCAGAAATAAGTTTTTGAAAAAGATTGCCTAATCTAAATAATAGTATCCTTTCAAATATTCCACAATATTTTCTTTATACCAAAAAAATGTTGGAGAATGAGATTTAGTAGCAACAAGATCTAATTTTGAGTTCTCAAGAGTATTTAGTGATCTTGTTATTTTCTTCTTTTTATCAAGATCATCTATCAAATTTTGAAAATAAAGCTTTAACTTGTTCACTATTTCTTCACTATCCTCATTGAATGCATTTCTAATAATTTCTTCCATGGTATGAATCAATTCAATGATTTATTTCCTTTGAAGTAGTAATCCTTATAACTCCCAAATTAAAAAAATAATTTAAATATAAATTTTGCAAATATTTTAATCATTTGATGTAGAAAACATTTTAACTCCAAAATATTAAATTTGCAAAATTTCAATTTCTTCAAAAAAACTTTAAATAAAAAACTTTCTCCAATTTCAAAAACTTAAAAAAAATACTTCACTAAAAAAAGCTTCAATTTTATTTAAAAATAACTCCTCTTTAAAAATATCAAAAACATAAAAGAAAATTTTAACTCCAATATTTTACTATTAAAAAATATTAATCTCCTTATAACCTTATCACTCCATTATTAAGTCAAGTTTTCAAAAAATCTAATTAATAATGCTTAACCCTTATTACCTCATCTAAAATTTTCAAAGCATATTCTAGCATATTTCCCTCCAAATATTAATTGAGCGTTGAAATTAGAAAGTAGCATTGTACGATGTTACCTAATATTTTTGGCATTTATTATGTTGCATTGAATGTTAACGTTGATTTCCAATGTTAATGATTTTTTAGTGTTGTGTTGCCTTCCTTTTGTGCTTCGTTCTTTTACTGTCTACCTCAGACACCTATCTATTCTAGGGTGCTCTTACATTCTATATGTAATGAGTTCCTATCATCTTGAGCATGTATTCTACTCCATGTTTCAAGTGTCCTTCTCCTCCTTGAAATCCTTTTCTTCTTCAAATGCCTACCTATATTTCTTCTTCGAATGTGAATCTTTCCTCTTTGAATGCCTGCTCGAATGACTTTCTCTCTTCTCCTATGTTCTATCTTGAATAATTTTCTCTTCTACAATATTTTTCTCCTTGAATGTGCTTTATACTTCATCTCTTGATCTTTGTTGGAGACTAAATCACTGTTGGAGTCTGAATGACTCTTGGTCTGTGCTGGAAAATAAAACATCTCATGGTCTTTGTTGAGTCCAAATGACTTTTGGACTTAACTAAAGGTCATATGACTATTGAACTTCACTAAAGGTTGAATACTTGTTGGACTTTGCAAGAGGTCAAACAATTTTGAACTTGGATAGAGACCAAATGTCTCCTAGACTTCATTGAAGCCAATTAAGGCTGAATGTATGGATTTGATTAAAGATCAAATGTCTGAAGACTATATGTCTCCTATTCTCGGTTGGAGGTTGATCATATCCCTCATTGGGGACTAAATGTATTCCTCTCTAGTCACCTAGTATGATCTTCAATAGAGAATGATTATCCCTATAATGTCCAACATGGGCTAGTGTTACCTAATACTTTTAATTTGACCACTTTATCAATGTTGGTCTCTGTTATCAATGTTGTCATTGCTATTAACTACCTTATTGTTGGCCACTTTATCAATGTTGCTCTCTATTAACAACGTTGGTCAATTTTTTTAAACTTCTTGCTATTATCTTATTGTTGTACTAATAGCTTTAGCTACTATTATTTTCTCATATTTTATAGCAAGATTTTATTCTCCTTTCAAATCCAAATAGATTTTATGTTGCTATAATATTGCTTGAACTTTATTCAAGGTAATTTTGGTCTTTATTCTTCTTCAAAGACCACTCTGACTTCATATTTTACAAGGCTACTTATGTTGATCAAATGCCTTACAGCTAAAATATCTTAGGTATTTCTTTTATCTTCTTTGGATGCTTTCTTATATATGGATCTCTTGAGCCTCTTTCTTTTCTATATTGGCCTCTTGGGCCTATTCCTTTTTTGTATTGGCCCCTTGTGCCTATTCCTTCTATCTTATATTTTCTGTTATAAAAATATCTACCTTGAATAACTTGCCTAAAAAAGTGATCCATGGCCAAGACTAAAATGATATGTAGATATATTAAGTCAGCTTGGTTCTTCAATGTATTCTGGGAAGATACTTCCCTCTTTTTTCCTATGTAATATTTTAATTCTTATTCAAACATGTTAAGGTTAATTTGACCTGATTATTCTTCTTTTTTTCTATTGCTTTATTCTTCTTCTATTCTTTGTTCTTAGGAAGCTTTGAATGCTTCTCAATATGTTACAACTTAGAAGCTAAAATTATTCTCTATATTCTATAGGAAGCTTCTCAACCTCAATAGCTTTAACTTTTTTGCTATCAATATGAAAATTGTCAATGTCTTAGGTTACCCCTAAGAACCCAATATGATTCTCCTCCTTACTAGAGAACCCAATATCAATGTCAAGGTGACACTAAATATCCTTGAATGATCAACTACCTTTTGAGTTGATTCTACCTAAATATTCAAACTATAAATTATCAAAACTTCAATGTTAGGATGGCTTTATTCTTGAATGACTAACTCCATTCCAGATTGGTTCAGCCTATTAATTTCTAACTTCTCTTCTAAGTTGACCCTTTTCTTCAATATAGTTGAGTCTTGGTCTTCGCTAGTTTTCCTTCAACCAAGTGGAAAGACCCTAGCCTACTCTACTCAATAAGACCTTTAAAAATAGAGTCCAAGTCTGAATTACCTTCAAAGTGGATAAACTCTAAATTAACTTTATCAAAAGTGGACAAAGTTAATTAATAATTATGGCTAATAAATAACTCTATCAAACTAGATAGAGTCAAGTGGTAGCTCTGATACCACTATTGGCTTTTTAGCATTACTATCACAAAATATCATAAAATATTACATAGGTCCTTATACAAAATAACCACAATATTAAAGGTCAAATTTAATCTGATAAGGAGTAGAAATATATGAGCAAATTAATATTATATCAAGGCTTATATAATACTGAAATAAAAATTCATTTATATAATCAAATATAAACAAATATAGCCTAAATCATTCATGAACTATGCATGAATAAAATTTACAATATTAATTGCTCAAAAATTTATATAAGCTTGATTACAATAAGATAATGAGATATATGAATTAGGTTGCTTTACTATGAAGTATTATCTCCATAATATAGCTATAGTAATGTGGCTCTTTAGGTACTTGACCATAGCTCTTCATAGCCAAGTCTCATGACTCTTGGCTTCTCATCTTACCACTTGCATAGTAGATGAACACTTGACTTTAAATAATTGGACACATATACATGACTCTTGCACTCCTAATCTAGGATACTTGTGCACATCCTTAAATTACCTATTTGCACTCTTACATATCATCTATTGACATCTAAGGCGTTTTCACAACATATTACAAAGAGGTGTCCATCGTCTCATAAGATTTCATCGCCACAAATATATATCACAATTATCACATGCTTTATCCATTACGTATACATATTGATCAGCGTTGTATTATAAACATTATCATACTTACGCCTGAGGGAAGTATCTCACACAGCTTTATTATAGATACAACAACACTGATCTATTATGATGAGATTTTACGCGACAAACTCAGGCTGTTTGAAACCATTGCTTTACGTTCACAGCTGATTTTCACATGATGATGCTTTCATGATTTTACTATTATTGTTCGTGTTACAAGATCTATCCACGCACTATTCCATATTACGCATACATCTATGGTCGTCTGCGCTTATTCGCACGATTTCGCCCACGCTGGCTATTAACATCAAACCATTGATTATCATTCATATCCCGGCGTTTATTGATTATATTGAGCGCCCTTCAGCGGTCATGAGGCATCCACACGTTCCATAAAGGCTGAACATCAATCTGGCGCTGCTAAACCTATTACTTATTTCGCTATCGTTCTATCTTATGTCTTTGCTATCGTGATATCTGCATCTGAGCACGCCATTACATGGCGCGTCATTTTATGCACGTCTTATACGCTACGTTGATCCTGAAGAACGATACGCCAGATATGTCACATCGCTAATCTATATTCTGACTGTTCTTCACTTTCGCCATCGCGCTGATGTCGATTGGTTACGTTCATATCGATATCACAGGCTACCGATTACTGCTATACGTTATGCACTTTATGGTTCACGCCATCGAGCGGTTTCGATTTTTCGCGAATCAAAGATCCCTCTATCATGATACATACATCCACTACACTGAGTTTGAATATCCCATATTCTGCTCTTCTATTGATCATATCATAAATATATGACTGGTCCATGAGAAGATAAGAAATATTTGAAACTATCATCACTACATTATTATTAAATATTGTTTACTGTCGTTTATGATACGCTTTGATATTTACATGCAACATAAGTTCATATGCTACTGGTTTGAGGCACAAAGTGATATTATAAATCGTTTAGCTTCTAAAAAGCTATCTATTGAGTGTCTATGTCATTATGATATGCTTAATCTATATTAAAATATTACTGATATTATGTTTATTCCACATTTTATAAAATATTCAGAGAATGTTGTGAAGCAAATTTGTGCAGATGGGTGTTGTGCTAGGGTTGTGGAGGCCACATAATAGATTTGTGTGGATAGACAATAAAAAATTATGGGTGTTGTATTAGGGTTGTGGAGGCCAAGTTGTGAAGCGAATATGTGCAACACTGTGCTACGACAACTAGGTTGTGAAGCAAATCTGTGCAGATGGGTGTTGTGCTAGGTGTTGTGTTAGGTTATTGTTGGTCAAATATCTGCCTAATTATACAAAACTGTGTTCGTGTGCCCTAGACATGGCCAACATTGAAATACCAGAGGAAAGAAATTTCCTCTGTGCCAATCTCCAGAGAGGGTTGGCTCCCTTGCTAAATCCTACACTACTTTAAGACTAAGGTTGCTGGAAAGAAATTAGAAATGATAGAAAGAGATGGGAAATAGGGCCACAGGATGAAGGTGTAGAATTAAGGATAAAATAGTAGTAGGAATTCCACCCAAGCATTGAAGCAGTATGTTTAAAAGAAAGGCAGCAAAATTTACTTATAACCTTACATAAACAACCTTTAGGTTTGCATTCCAGAACTCACTCCCTCACTAGCAATGTTCAAATTCAGATGCAAAATTTAAACTAAACAATAGATAATGAATATGAGCGTAAGATAGAAATGCATAATAGAAAATAGAAGGAAATCACACACAAGATCACTTGCAAATTCAAAATCCAAGTATCTTCTATTGATGCAGAGAACTTGGATAGTTTTTTTGCAGAATGTCTAACCTCCTTTACAATGAAAATTGAGTAGTATTTATAGAGGATTTCACCTCTTTCATTAAATGCACATGAGAAAAAATGATCACAGATCAAAAACCTTGGTGAGACAATTCCTCCTTGAAGTCATTGAAAATATTTCTCTTGAAGCAATGATCCATATTTTAAGGATATTCTTTTGGAAAATCTACATTTTTGGGTGTCAGTGTGTGGAAAACTATCAGTCTGGGTCGTCTATCCTCTAAAATATGCTTCTGCTTGGAAATCATGAAAAATGCCTTTCATTTTTAATATTGCTGCCCTCTTTTCTTGATATTGACAACCTGAGTTACTCTTTGCCACAAACATTTAATGCTCTTCATTTTCCTGCCTTGGGTGATCTTGAAAATCTGTGATGTTGTTGATAGCCCAACTCGCTCAAACTAGACAATAAGTGAACACCCATTTACTCCTTCCATGGCGTGCATTGGTGGAGAGGGCACCTTTCCTTGATTTAATGAACTATATGCCCTTTCTAGTCATGGTAGCAATCATCCTCAATTACCAGATGAAAGCGCCTCCAACAATTGTGTTATTCTCTTTTGAATCTACGTTCACCCCCAAAATACGTGCAAGGACTTGTCACTTTCTTCTTGGGGTGAACATGAGATAAACTTTTCAATGTCGCTCCAAAATTTTGACTATTTGACTACTTTATTATTCACGATGCATTCACCCCCAAGAGGGGCGAATGGAGCTTCGCCCCTCAATCAAGGTGAACCTAATGTTGACTTTTCAAAGTTGTGCTCCTAAATATGTTTGTCTCAACTTGAGGTGAATGAAACGTTTACCCCCTCTTTGGGGCGAATGCACATCCCTTCAAAAGTTACCCAAATTTTACTAAATTTTACAATGCCTTAAAAACTTTTGCTAATCACACCTTCAACTTGGCCAATGCGTTGGGTGAACACGTTTCTCCATATTTTCAAAGACATTCACCCCAAAATGGGGTGAATGAAGATTTTGCCCCAACTTTAGGGTGAACACTTTTTTCCTTCATTTCAACTTTGGGTGACGTCAATACTTAGCCATTTCTTAGAACTTGATTCTTTTTTAATTTCTTTTCTTCTTTCGTACAAATAAAGGGGTGCATAGGGCTTTTACCCCTCAATTGGATGAATCATACTCACCAAAGTTAGTTGTGTCTCCTTTATTTTACGTTCACCTTGGAATAGGGTGAATGAGCCTTTCACCCATTGCTTGAGGCGAACGCAATTTTCAGTGAAGCTCTCATATGCACCATTTTACAACTATTTTACAAGCGATCCGAACCAAAGTCTCAAATGCATTCTCCTAGCCATTTTCCTTAAAACACCCATTATTTTCAAGCCAAAAGGATGCAAGAAAACAAAAAAATAAATAAAACATAATTGCAACATATTATATCGGTCATAATATTGTAACATAATATTATTATACTTGTCGATACTTAAATCAATACAATTTCATCAAAATTTTAATGTGGCATATTGCAAAACTGCCAATATTTCTAGTGGCTCACGGGGTATCCAGCTCGTATGGATGCAAGCAATCACAGGCATTTATCTATTGGGCTTCTACAGAGTATTTTTATCGATTGCTTTGGCTAGCACTTTTGATGTGGATGCCTTTCTTCGCACCTCCTTTTTTGCCTTCTCAGCAGCTTCAACTTTGGTTGCTACTCGAAGTACATCTGTCAACTCTGCTTCTTCTGCTACCTTTTCTACCACCACACGCTCTGTTGCTGCTCATTCATACTATTCCTTGAGGCTTTCATAGGTTACCTCATAGATTGTGACTACTTCCTCCCAAGCATGAGTGGTGAATAAGAAAGGAACACTCAACAACTCATAGATAAAGCGTAGATTATAGATGCCTTTCAAATAGAGATGCTTCGCTCATTGGACCAGTTCAAATAATGAACGCTCCATAGGGTATAATTATGCATAAGTGGAAGCACCTATGCTTCTGTTATGGGCTCATCCTATGCATCAATTTTTGAGGTATCCTCCATAAACTTTTTCTAAGTGGCTATCAATTGTTCTTTCGATAGAGGTTCTTCCCACTCATCTGTAAAATGTAGAAAATCCTTATCGACAAGAGCATCAAAATGATTCATGGATATAGTATGCTCTCACTCGATTACATTAAGAATTCTTCGACCTTCTATCACCAAATCCATCCTCTAAAATTAACTGCATAGTGTGACTTTTGTGATAGACCAAGCGTGATCCATTTTTCTCAAGGGGTGAATGTGTATGCTGGAATTAGCGAAGGCCTAAATTTTTACAACCATCTCCACATATGGCTCCAACATCTCCTCAATAGTATCTATTAACTACTGCCCCATATGAATCTATATTCGGGCTACCCAGAGATAATACAATACCTAAACTACTTGTGTTACCAGCTTTTCACAGTTTTGGACCGAGTGAAGGCGCACCTCCTTGATGCTTTTCAAATAAAAACCTACTGCCTGTGTGGCCTTCTCTACTAGTTGATTTTGTATGGATTCCATCTGCATTCGGAGTGCTTGCATATCTATCCTTTCTATGTCCCTTTCTTTCAAGTGCACTCCTACTTGTCGGTGCAAGTGTTCATTCTCTATGGTTGTCTTCTCGTCTTGTGCTCTACTTTTGGCCAAGGCAATTTCGAGTTCGATAATTTTATTTTCCTGATAAAAATATTTATGCTTATAATACTCACCATATAGGTATACTGAACTCATATCAACCTGTATGTTTCCCATTTTCTTCGTAGGATCAATCCTGGTCATATCTTCTATTATAGTCTCACAACCATAATTGCTTGGCAACATTTCTCCTTGTGGCTTCTAGACTAGGGGAGTGAGCTTGGTTGTATGAACTTCCATGGCCACTGGATCAAAAGTGACCTTGAGCAAATGCACTGAAGCCAAAGCTTCTTTTCGTATTTTGTTTTTCAACCATTATGAAGAACTGAGGTGTTTCCAATTGATTTTCTCCACATCGAGCTCCTTCAACACCACCTCAAATTCAGGTAGTACTTGTAGCTCCAAAAATGGTGTGAAGGGTATCAAAATTTGTGAGCGATCAGGCTCAAAGGAAGCAGAAGAGATGATTAGAAGGGGAGGAAATGACACGATGGAGTGAGTGGAGGACTGAGTTCAGCTATAGTTACGCTCACTCTAAGAGGAGCTTGCTTACTTATATCTTCGATGAAAGTGGTGGCGGTAATGGATGGGGAAGGGCATGAAAATGGATTCGGCCCTAATGCAAATGAACTAAAAGAAAGGGAGATCGAAGAAATGGAAATAGTAGGAGTAGTAGTAGCTTAAAAAGTGGAAGAAGTGGAAAGTGAAATGGATATGGAAGGCATACCAAAATATGGAGAGATAGATGTAGAAAATGCAAGAAATAGGCTAACAACCACTAAATGCTCTGAAGAAGAAGAATAGGGAATAAAGGACGTACCTTCAGGCTCAAGGGCCATATACTCAAGTGATGGAAGTGGATGTGAAATAACTTCACATCCTGTTGCTTCATCTCTTCGTCCTCAATGTTCACATCTTATTCGACATTCATGACTTCCACTTGAGGGCTCTTCGAATGTTGATCTCCTCTTGTTCATGAATTATTGGAAAATTGCACAATCGTCATCGAAGCATCTATCATCGGTGATGAAGAGATAATAGTTTCCAAAAAAACTAGAACCGTGGAAAATGTATTAACCAAAACTTCAACAGTGGAAGTGGAAGTGGTGTCGGTCCTTGATTTCTTTGCAACTTTGGGAAATGGGGGCATATCTTGGACAGTCTACTTTTTTGGCAAAGGCACCTCCTCAGTTTTTTGCTTCATTCACTGTGACATTAATTTAAATACATACTACTATTCTTCCTCCTCATGAGTCTCCTATTCAACTTTCGAGCATTCTCCCTTTGCCCTGCTTTCACTGCTGTATGAATTTTGGAAGCTTTGGGGTAAAAATTTGGTGAAAGTGATGGGTTGGTAGGCATTAACTAACTCATCATAGGTGTCAAAAAATGCCTTGTCCATTTTCAAACCATAAGGAGACGTGGCTTTTACTTTATGGACTTGTATTATCCACCAGTTCATAATTTTCTTCTTAGTCCACAGGGGCCAACTTTATTTTACTTGACTAAACAACTAAGGTGGAGGAATTTGATTTTTGTACTTCATTGAATTATACTCAACCTCCTATTCGTAGCAGTCATTCCAGGGTGGGAGCGATATCATGTCTTCAATGTGCCACTCCAAGTCAGGTCCATCAAAATTATTTTAGCTTTTCTCAATATCGGGCCATGGACAACAATAAAATGTCTTGGCCTTGATTATCTCTATGAATTTTCCCAACGGGTCATACCTCCAAAATTGTGGAAGTTCTATCAACCCTATGTCCTGAAGTGTTACTGTGAGCAACCTATTTTGCCCTACCTGGCTTACTTCTATGCTACCAAACTTGAAAGGCATATTGCAAGTTGTCTTTTTACTGTGACCTATTCCATATACATCATTAACATAGTTTGATTGGTGCACCACTTCCATGGTGAAAACATGTTCAGTGGTGAAGTATGGCAACAGGAATGACTTACCTATGAATCCAAAAATTCTTACGACCACAACATGAGTAAGTAGAAAAATATCTCCCTTATTTTCTTTAACTACTGCTTCTCTCATCTCCTTCGCCACTCTTTCACATGCACCACAAAGCAGTTCTATTGTGGGTCCCAAAAACAAATGGTTGAAACTGTAATACAACTCCTTGCTCGACAAAGTGGAAGTCCACATGTAGACTAACAAAATATCATCCTTATCATCCATTTGACTGACTACGATGAATGATAAATGCTGGTGTAGATGAAACAAGAAATACCATACCAAAAAGGAAGTGTGCATAAATGATATCTCCTCTTTAGTCTACAACCTCTCCAGCTGAAAATGTAGTTTTCTAGATATAAAATGAGCCCAATAAAAATAAATTGAATTGGTGGCCTTCTTCATGGCTGACAGAGAGTAAAATTCCACCTAGTAAATGCATTGCACTAGGGTTGCTTGCCACTTGTGAATGGTACAATTTGTAGGCAAACCAACAACCCACACCAACATTGAATAGATGTCTAGGCTCTTAAATTATGTGAGTGGCTTTGGCAAGTTTGAAAGTTGCCCCATCTATGGCTACTTAACCAACTACATCTCCATGAACTGATGCATCAATATGGTAGAGACAGATCTATCCTCCTGCTTGTTGATATGTAACTTCTTGGTAATCGCATACTAAAGAGGTTTCCAACCATAGGCAAATACTTCGCATACTTCTTCAACAGTAATAGTAAAAAAATCTTCATTATTTGCTTTTTGCACTGACCTGGTAAGCAGGTTATACAATCGAGTGATTAACTTCACCAAATTTGTACAAGAGTGTACGGGCATGCATAGATACCAATATAACTACGTGTGAAATGACATTGTCAATAGCCTTCCTACTGTCAATCCATGATTTATTGCGAACTCCACATCCTTCCATAGTTTCTCAATGCCTTTGTGGATAATCACACAATCTCCAATGTCTACCATTGTGTCAGTGTATGGGTCCAAATCAACATTCTCGTTCCTTCAAGATTTCTTGGATTTCAAACCACCTTCTCTCTTTCTAGACTTCTTGGGCTCTGAAGCCTTTGTCATCTCTTTGCTTTTCTTTCCCATTATATTTCTTTGGTGTTTACCCTGAAATTTCTTTATAAATTTTGTAACAATAGCTCAAAACATGTTGATAGTAAAAATTTTAAAAATTAAACTACGATGCTTTTACCTGTTCCTATATATAGATCACTCCTCCAACCACCGTAGTAAATACCAAATTTACCCTAGGTGATTTCGAAAGAATGTGCACTTTTTTTTGCTCACCCAACACTATTTTTGATGTACTAATGGTATCAACCATTACTCGCTACAAGATCACCCTTGGAAAGTGTGCCCTTCTTGTCATGTGGTTTCATTGGAAAATATGCCCTGGCTATTAAAGCTTCCTTGGGAAAATAACCCTGCCACCTACGAACCAATAAATGCCTCTCTTTTGACGATGTGATATTTCGCTCCTCGCGATCCTCAAAACTTCCTCCCACATAAATCTAGGTGAACGTTTTAAATTAAATTTCCTAGGAATGCTCCTTAGCTGTCATGCACACTCTTCGAGGTTTTTCACGTGTTTGGGAGTGAAATAGTTTTGATAAGGCACTGTTTAAAATTTTGGATATGCTTTCGAAATCAAGGCACTTCAAGAAAAATAATTGGAGTGAAAACATATTCGAAGCGCACTTGTTCTCCTTTTTCTTTCATCCCAAAAGTGTCCTTGGCTTGTTTGATTGTAACTCCCTAGTGAATGCCCTTCTTTTAAAGTAGTTTCGACCTTTCCTTTCGCCCGATTTTGGAAAGGGCATGATTTTCTAAAAAGAACAATAGTTGCTTCTAGGGCTTTTTCTCCTTTTAGATTTTTCTTTCTTTTCAAGTTTGCCTGCATGTCAAAGACAAAGTTATACAACTCGTGCTTTAGCTTTTTATTTTGTTTTCTTTTCTATTTTCGTTGGCACCTTGCATTAATATTTGAATTCATTTGCCTAAAAAACCCAAGGCACGCATGCTTTTTATAGCTTCCAGGGGTGCCATGTGTTCTAAAAGATAAGTTTTGAAAAAAATTTAATCAAAATTCCCCTTCTTCTTTTTTATCCACACAAAATTTAAATTCACCACCCGAAAGAACCATGGCGCGCAATAATTTTGTGCTTTCATTCCATATGCACCTTTAATTTTTCTTTCAATTTTCGTTGAGTCGGTGATAGTGTTTTAATCACCACGTTCACCCCAATGAAGGGTGAATGGACATTTTACCCTTTCTCTTGGTCAAACGCAATTTCATAACACATTCATAGCACATTGACCTGGCACTATTATTCTTCATTGTTCGTTCACCCTCAAAGGGGGCGAATGGGGTTTTTGTCTCTTCTCTTTGGTGAACATGATTTCATGTAATTGCTATATTATGTTTCAGAATGGGGAGAAAGTCTATGTGCTTCGACTGCGTACCTTTGGACTTAGGAAATATTTTTTGAAAGGCTCATTCTTATCTAGGATCTTTGAAATGCCATCTTCTAAAACTAGCCAAATTCTTTTAACACAATAATAAATTTTGAAGGGAATTTTGAGATTTTTTTTTAAAAAGAACATTTCTTCTTTTTTTTTATAGTATTTTATAAAGCAAATAAAATACTAAAAAAAAAATTGGACATGTTTACAAAGTAATACCTTTTCAAATCATTGAACATAGGCCTTTAGATGAAGACCATTAACCGAAATCAAAAGATCCCAGCCATCCATATCTTGAAGATGGTACGCATTTGCTGAATTTACTGTAGAGATCAAAAGTGGACATTCCCATATTGTATCAAACTTGTGGTGCTTTCTCGGTTTAGCTTTGTTCTCGTTCCATTTTAGAACTATATATTCTACCTTAAACTTATGTTTTATTATATTTTTTCTAAACCACTTTTGCATTGCTTTAGTGTGCTCAACAAAATATTGATACACCTTTTCTCTTTCTTCCTCCAACTGTAACAATTGAGCCAACCTTGCGCTCATTGGATCGTAATACTCATCTTCATCTGTGAACAACTGCAAGGACTGGAGGACAGAGAGCTCAATATGAGTGGGCAAAAATTCTTCTTTCCCATACACAAGAGAATAAGGAGAGGCTTTAATAGACTTCTTCATAGATATGCGGTTTGTCCACAAAGCCTGATTTAACAATAAATACCAACTTCTTTTGTTGCTTCCTAGTGTCCTTTTCAAGATTCGTAACAAGTTCTTGTTGGTGGATTTGGCCAAGCCATTCCCTTGTGGGTAATAATTAGATGATATATTGAGATAGATCCCATACTTACAGGTATTTTTTATGATCTTGGTCCTAATAAATGAAGTTTTGTTATCTATTACAATAGAGTTTGGGACATCGAAGCGGGTAATGAGTCCCTCCAAGAAAGAGATTACCATAGCTTGATCTGCCTTTTTTGTTGGGATAGTATTTTCCAACCTAGTGAAATAATATGTTTTTGTCAATATATATTTGTGCTCCATGAAAGAGTGTGGGTCTATACTCCAATGAATTCAATGCCCCATTGTTGAAATGGTGCTTTTACTTGAATCGGGTACAAGGGGAGTGCTCCCTTCCTAGTTCTACCAACATATCACTGATAGTCATCACACTTCTAACTCACTTTATGAGCATCTACAAATAGAGTAGGCCAATAATATCCAGTTCAAATTATTTTCAAGGTCATTGGCCTTCTTGCATAATGGCCACCACATAAGCCTGAATGGAATTCTTCCAAGATTTTCTCCTTTTTTGATTCCTTCATGCATTTGAGGAGAACTCCGTCGATATTTTTATGAAACAACCTGCCTGGTAGTAGGACATATTTAAGCGCTTACAGCATGAACCTCTGATGTTGTGAACCATCAAGGTGTGATGGATATTTACTAGTGGTAAATAATTCAACAAGGTCCTTTGTCCAGTCATGACCTATTATAGCACGATTTGCATAAATTCTTTCATCGATATCCTCTTTCTTTACCATATCCAAGGATTTAGATGCTACGCTTTTGGCTAATTCCTGAAAAAGATCTCCTCCATGTTGGTCAGATCTCTACGCCATACTCTTGAATCTTTGAGATCCAACCTACTCTTTTATCGCCTATTTCCCCTTGGAGAATGAAGTTTCTAACATCTGGGTGTATAATATAAATGATCATTTTAATTTGTGAAACAAAGTGCCAAAACTTCTTTAGGGATTTCATCACCACGTACACCTATTTCTCGATGAAATTATACTTCTCCTAGTATGGCACAATAACTTGGATCAGAAAGGTAATTGGCTTTTCATCTCCATCTTCTTGCTTCTGCATAAGAACTATGGTATAACTCTCTTGTTAGCCCAATGCATATAATATGAAATCCTTATAATAATTCAAATTAATTAATATTGGTGCTTGGGTGATTATTTCCTTGATCTCCAAAAACTTCTGTCTTCTTGCCTTGGTCCATTTAAAATCTATGTTCTCTTTCAAGAGCTCGGTCATAGGTTTCACTACTTGAGCAAAATCAACAATGAACTTCTAAATGAAATTTATCTTACCAAAGAAAGATTGCAAGTATTTTTTGTTAGCTAGTAGTGGTAGCTTCAGGAGCACCTCAACCCTTGTGGGGTCAATCACCAGTCCTTCTTGTGAGATCACATGACCTAAAAATTTATCTTCTTTGAAAGTGAATATAGACTTCTTTGAGTTAATGGAAATTTCAAACTCCTGATATTTCTTGAACACCTACCTTAAATGAGAAATGTGCTCTTCTCTGCGATGCAAAAACATAGTCGTATCATCAAGGTAAATCACAATAATTATATTTAATAACTCACCGAAAGTGATATCCATGGATCTCTAGAATGTGGCGTCAACATTTGAAAGGTTGAATGACATTCTTTGATAGGAAAATGTGTTCCATTTTGTAGTGAATGCTATTTTATGTTGGTCCTCATATTTTACTTAGATCTGGTTATAACCAGAGAAACCATCTAACAATGAAAATATTTGCACTCCGGCAACCACATGGAGAATTTGATCAATCTACGGTAGGGGGTAGTTGTCTTTTAGTGATGCCTGGTTCAGATTCTAAAAATCTACACATAGAAGGATATCTCCATTATTTTTTTGAATTGGCACCAGGTTCACCACCCATGTTGAGTGCTTAATTGGATATATTATCTTTGCCTTCAACATATTTAATAGTTCTACCTTCATGAGTACCTCGATCTTGGGATTGACAGGGCATTGTTTATGTCAAAATGGTTTCACTCCTTCTTGTAACTCAATGGTGTGCTAAATTACATTCTTGTCATACCCCTTCAAATCCTGATAGCTCCATGCAACGATATCAAGGAATTCATAACACAAGTTCTTGATATCCTCTAATTCCTCTGATGTGCAATCAATCTTGATATTGATGATCTTGTCAGGATCCAACTACAACTCCTTATATTCCTTGACATCCACCTTAATTTTATGCTTCTTAGCCCTTTTATTTTGGTTAAATAGAATTTCAAGCAAAATCAATCCCATAGGAATATGATTATTCTTCAACTGAATCATTCCTTTCATCTCCTCTTCGACAAGTACTCTATCATATGTACTTGTAGCCTCTTTAATAAAAAATTAACTATTTGCTCATCATTTTTGAACACTTGCCAATAGAGGTTCTTATCAAGGACTAAGGGTATATAGATTACCCTAATAGTATTGGGATTTCTGACTACTTGTTCCACGAGAGAGAAATTTGCACCAAGAGAAGCTAAAATATCAGCATGTTTGTTCTTCTTCCATGAAATTGCTTGAATTTTTAGGGTTGTAAAGGACTCAAAAAATCCTATACTTTGTCACGATAAGCCTTCAAGTAGTGCTTCTTTAAAACACACTTGTTTGTGGTCTGGTTTACAATGAGCTCAGAATATCCAAAGATTTATAGTTGTTTGATGCCTAATTTCTCAGCCTTTTTAAGCCAATACACAATGCTTCATATTCAGCTACATTATTCGTACAACTCCAAGTTAGTCTATACGAATAATTCTTTTGTAACCCCATAGGGGAGACCAAAAAAATACTAGCCCCTACACCATTTTTGCATTTGGTGCCATCAAAATACAACTTCCATAACTGATCAGCAACAAGATCTAGAGAATCAGGGACATTTTCTTCAATCTACTCAGGCTTGGTTATAGTATAACAACCAATGTCAGTTTTGACCATTGCATTGAAATCCATGAGTGAGAACTCATCTTCAAGGTAAAGTTCACCAAGCGCTTCTTCCATCAAGTCAATTTCTTGCAATTCTTCAGTCATCATTTTGACTGCACTTGGGGATCTTTATTCCTCATCCAATTTCTCTATGTGGAAAGTGGATGGCCTTTCATTATAAATATGAATTCTCCTTCCTTTGTATGGTATCTCCAAATGTGAATAGTCTAAGGAAAGGTATCCTCCCAGCTTAGTTGTGAACTCCCTAGAGAGACACATGTTGAAATATGGTTCCAAGTAGACCACCACTACTTCTTGGATAACTATAATTTACGACATGCTATGTAGAACAATAGAAATATCCTTGATTACTCCCACTATTTTAATTGGGTTCCCATCCAACTGCAATACTCCTGGACTACTTCTTGTGTATTCCATTCCCATTACTTCATATATTGCCTTCGACATGACAATAGTTGTAGCACTGAAATCGATCATACAATTATGCACAATCCACCCCTCCATTCTAAGTGATAAATAGAATGGTGGTGGTCTATTCTTTCTAGTGGTAGAAGTAGGCAGCATCTGAGCCAACACTGTCTGAGAATGAATTTTCTTTTGCTCTTTTGCAGTCTTGAGAGACTCTTGTAGCAGGTCGACTTGCCCAAGTAACCGCAATGCATCATATAAACTTATCTTTGCTAAAATATTTATTTCTTACATGATGTTATAATTAGATACTCTAGGAGCCTTTTCTTCTATTCCCCGCTCATACTTATCCCAGTACTATTGAGTAGCTTCCACCCTTTATCTTTTTTTTTTTTTTGTGTGGAAAATATCCCAAAAGGGATGCCACTTTCGAGTAAGACCCAAGGAGGCAGGGGTATCCATTCCACCAAAAACACCCAGGACTCGGACCTGGCCTACCACATTTGACATACTCAAGGAGCAAACAAACACACAAAAACAATTTAAAAATAAGTAAATAACAACAAAAATAATAAAATAAAATACAAAACATGCTCCTTGAGTGTGTCAAAAACAAAAGCACAACCAAACACACACAATAAGATAAAAGAAACCACAACACAAACCACATAGAAAAACACAAGAACCACATAACAAAACACAAACAAGACAAAAATAACAGAACACTACAAAGACATAACCCAAAAAAAACATGAAAAATAAACACAACCAAAACATAAAAAATAAAATAAATAAAATAAAAATAAAAATAAAAAACAACCAACAACAGACAATAAACAAAAACAAAAAACATAGAAAACACTCACACATAAAAACACGAAATAACACAAACAAAGAGAAACCCAAGAACAAGAACGAAAAAAACACAAGAACAATAACAAAAAACATAAAAAATAAATAAAACAACAAAAACACAAGAACAACAAAAAACAACACAAAGAACACAAAAACAAAACAAAACAAAAGAACCCACCCACCTTAAAAAAATAAAACAAAAAAAATAAAGAAGAAAAAAGAAAAAAAAATGAACAAAACAAAGACCTGTCTAGACCAGAAGACTATTAAGGAAAGAATCAACAGAGGAAACAAAATAAATAATAGAATGAGCTATGGAACTAAAAAAAAGTGAATGAACCAAAGAGAAGCAAAAAAAAAAAAAACAAGAAGAAACTAGGTACCTTCAGAACTGGAGCCATCCAAAGAAATGATAGAAAGAAGAGCTTCCCTAATTTGAGAAGCCCAACATATAGGATGGTGGCCATAACAAGTAAGATCACCTTTGTCCAAACCCCAATTAGCTAAAGTATCAACACTCTTGTTTTGATCTCTGACCACATGATTGTAATCAACTTTCAAAAATCCCATCTGGATTACCTGAATCTTCTCAATAATTCTTTTTATTCTCCAATCCACCTTATGATTCTTAGAAGGAGTCTTCAAGAGATTATTCATAAGTTGAGAGTCAGACTCAACTAACACCTTTTACCATCCAACCTTAGTAGACTCCTAAGGGCATCTGAGGATACCATACCCCTCAACAAGGTTATTGGAAAGAATACCCAAATTCTCAGCAAAAGTAAAAACCAGGGAGCTATCTGAAAGTCTATCAATTCCTCCCACACTGGCTTTTCCAAGGTTCCATCTAGAGGCTCCATCAGTATTGACTTTTCCAAAATCCTTAGAAGGAGGTTGCCAATTTCTAGTCCTATCCATCTTACTAATACTCACATTCCCTTTAAGTTGGTTGCCCTTAGAAGGTTTAATATTCAATCTTTGCATCACTTGATCCCATCTTTGGTGGGAGTTTTTGGGGTGATTAAGGAGTTGATGGACTGATTCAACTAAGTTGGCTATGGTCTTTTGCCAAATATAGTGAATATCCTTCCTATCTTGATTAAAAATTTGGTTGTTCCTTTCATTCCAAATATTCCAAATAAGAATGGTAGAACCCATCCAAACTAACTGCCTAATAAAATGATCAACACCCTCTTGATTAGGCCAATCCCTCCAAAGCTGTTCAAAAGTAAAAAAATTGGACCACTGTAAGCCAAGTAAAGTGGCCATTCTCCTCAATAGCTCAGAGGCTAAAGTACACTAAATAAAAATATGGTTGATATTTTCTACATTCTCTTCACACATTTCACATCTAAAAGGGCCATGAAAACCATGCTTCATAAGTTTCTCACCAGTAAGCACCCTACGATGCAATAAAAGCCAATTAAAGAACCTCACCTTAGGCCAGAGCTGTTGAGCCCACAATTGAGAAAATATGTCAAAAGAATGGTTGGGATTATTATGGCGTAAGGTCAAATAACCTTGAGCAACTGAATACTCACCCTTAGTAGTGTTGTTCCATCCAAAACAATCTTTTTCATGGGACCAAGAGAGAGATCTCATATGAAGGATGCCTTGGATATCTTGTCTTTGCCTTTATGGGATTTGAATAGGCCAGTCCTCAATAGGGATCCAATATCTACCAACCTTTGAATTACCAGTATGGTACCGATAGTAATTAGCCACCTTTATCCAATTAGCTCGGTGAAGCTCCTCCATCCAAGGCCTCCAATCGGGAAACTAAGTTATCAAAGGCTTGTGACCATCCCAAGAATCTATCCAAAAATTTGCATGTTGACCATTATGAATGATCCAAAATAATTTTTTCTTTATCAAATCCTCACCAGTCTTAATAACTACTAAAATGGGAGAACCTTTGGTAGGAAGTTGATAGCGAACAAGGTCTTCCGGACTTTTGTTCTCAGCATATTTAGCATGAAGATTATTGGCCCAAAGAGCATTGGGGTTATGCAACATCCTCCAATATAATTTAGCAGCTAAAGCTTTGTTGTTATTAATTGAAGACCGAAATCCTAACACCCCTTAACTCTTAGGAAGACATAAAGTATCCCATTTCACCAAGGCCCAATTTCTTTTCTCCTTAGTACCACTCCAAAGGAAATGATGACTGATTTGATCCAATTCTCGAAGAACAACCTTTGGGATATTCAAAATGGAAGAAACATAAATAGGAATAGCTTGAAGGACTGATTTTACCAAGGTGATTCTACCCCCAGAAGAAATCCACTTGTTGGTCCACTTTCCAATTTTCTTCTTGACTTTGTCCAACAACCAATTCCAATATTTATTTTTTTGCATTTGAATATTTATGGGAATACCTAAATAAGTGATTGGAAGAGAGGTCTTCTTATATCTTAATTTATCCAAGACCATGGATTCCTATCTAGCAAAGCAGTGAAAGAAAATAACTTTAGATTTGTCTTCATTGATCAATTGCCCAGTAGCCTTATAAAACAACTAATGATTTGCTTAATATTAGAAGCTTCCTTAACTATAGCTTTACCTAAAAGAGTAGAGTCATCCACAAATTGAAGATGAGAGATAGGTCTAGCTCCATGAGCAATGGTAACTCCCTCAAGGGTTTTGATTTCCCTCTTTTTGGTTATAGTCCTACCCAAGCATTCAACAAGAATGATGAATAAATAAGGGGATAGCGGTTCACCTTGCCTAATACCTATGGAAGCTGGGAAAGACTAAGAAGGCCTGTCATTGATAATAACTAAGTAGAAAACTGAAGAGATACATCCCATAATCCAATCCATCCAATCCTTAGAGAAACCAAATTGCCTCAAAACTTTGATAAGGAAGTGCCAATCCACTCTGTCATAAGCTTTGGATAAGTCTAACCAAATGAACATAGAAGGAGAATTTTGCATATCCATGGAATGGATGGCTTCCTGAGCAAGAAATATCTCATATACTATTTGACGTCCTTCCACATATCCCCCTTGCTCTGGGGAAATAATCTTATGCAAAAGAGGTTTCAACCTTTCTGCCATGATTTTAGTAATGATTTTGAGAAGAACATTACATAAAGCAATAGGTCTAAAAGCTGAGATATGATCAACCTCTTGAGCTTTTGGAATAAGATTAATATAAGTTTTATTGATAACCTTCAAAATTTCTTTGGCTTTCATGGCTTCTTCCACCACCTCTAATAAATCAACATGAAGGATATCCCAGAACTCTTGGTAGAACTCAATAGGAAAACCATCAGGACCTGGGGTTTTCCCTTTTTGCATTTTAAAAACTACTTGTTGAAGCTCATTGATAGTAACAGGAGCAGGCAAAATAGAGTTCTCCTTAGAAGTGATAAGAGAAGGTATTGCTCATTGATAGTAACAGGAGCAGTCAAAATAGAGTTCTTGTAAATGATGGATACTTGAGGTATTTTTAGCCCGCTCTTTCACTTCATGTTGCGTTTGAGGAGCTATAGGTTGTGAAGCTAACACATTGGTTTGCAATACTTCAACAGAATAGAATCCTGTTGCTTTGCCATCACACCAAGTGCTTTCATTGGTGGTTGTACTTTTTTATTTTGCACCTTCGGTTCTACCAGAACCTTCAAAGGCTCTAACTCCGTTGGATCTATAGTTACCGGCTTCTTTCTAGATCTCGTAAGAACTAAAACTTGCTCTAAAGAGGGTACCATAAAATTATGATTGGATTCTCTTATCATATTAACTTGCCCACCGATAGAATTTTTTGCTAACATTTGTACATAGTTCAGATGCACCATATATGTGTCTTCTCCATGAGGATCATTACAAGTGGAGCACCAATACACTTTTTTTGATGTGCTAGTTTCTTTATTCACCAACACTATTGTGTTCCTCTTAGGACCCTTGCTAGTGGTTGCTTTCTCTTGGGTAATTGGTGGTGTTTGAAATCTCCTCGATCAAAAATTAGCTTCAGCTTGCTTCTTCCTTACTACTGTAAGCTCGTTTGACATTGTCCTTATGGCTAAATTAGCAGATTTCACTTCTTGTAACAATACCGTGTAAGGATCAAGATTTGAGGGCATAGGAGGTACTGGTAAGGGTAGAGACATTGATGGGGCAGACAATGATAGTGGAACTGGTGGTGCTGGTAATACTGGAAAAGGAATGGGTGCTAGCAACTATGGTGTCACTGGTGGTAACTACGAAAAGCTTGGAGCAAGAAGATGTGGGACAGGGATCAAACTGATTTGAGGTGGACTCAAGCTCCATGAGGAAACTGGGTACATAGAAGGCATATGCTGCTAAAACACACTTGAATACAAATTTTGTGGAAGGTAGAGAAGAATAGGCATGGTCACTTTCAAGGGAAGCTTACCTATGGTGATCAAGTCTGATTCAGCCTTTTGTGCTTGTGTGTATAGCTCTGGGAATGTATTCACATTGGCCTACCAAATAACCATATCAATGTCAGAGTTAAATGCTCTAAGGTAGTAAAACATAGCTTATTCATGGATGGGCCGAAGGCCATCAGGAACTCTTTGCCAACTTTGGGCGAACCTAATGTTGAAATCAACTATCTCCTCTTGCAGATGTCTTTGAATCATTGTAAATTGATGTAGTAAGGAGAACGGATCACCTTGTTCATAAAAAAAATTGATCAATAGTTTTACTAACTGATCTCATGTGGTGATAGTGGTAGATTGCAATGATCGATACCAATACAACTTTCCTCTTAGTGATAACACTAGCAACCTTACCATAATATCTTTGTCTACAATACCATGAATTGTAGCCAAAGAAGCCACATCCTGAATATGCTCATAAGTGGTCTTAATAGTACCATAACAGGATGGAAAAGCCTTCAAAGCTGCTTGGGGAACTAGATTTTGTGCTTGTAAGTTTAATGCCCTTGAACTATTCCATGCTAGGAACTACCTTGGTGGCTATGACTGCTATGGTGATGGATTCTAAGACATGTGGACTGGTATGTGTGGTTGAGCTTGGGGAATGCTAGTAGCAGATGTTAGGATTAATTAACAAAAATGAGAAATAATATAATGTAAAAATAAACATAGAAGAAATTATGCAATACACAATAGACACAGATATAACGTGGTTCACCCAAATCGGGCTACTCCATGGAGAAAATAACCAGGCCCTTTGTATTCCATCTAGAAAACCCCTCTATACACATCCATGCACCTCATTACTTTTTTTAGTCATCATACAACATCCTCTTATAATAATGCATTACAATTTTAGGGCAAAAAACCCACCTAAAATCTACCGTCTAATCTGTGACCTAATATCAAATGGTCCAGATTTACATAGAGGAAAAAACATCGTCATCCCCCCTGGACCCCCTTGGCAATAGTAGTAGGGGACTAATGCCCCTCCTACACCCCCCTCTTTCACGTAGTGGGTCCAAGTGCGGATAAAACAAAAGCCTCTGATTTAATCAGGCTCCATAATCAACAATCTCCCACTTGGAGACTGATCACAACAACTCCACCGCTACTACACTTGCTGGACTATGCTTCAACTTTGGGCCTGGAAATTTTCTCATCTTTTACTGTCATGCTTGAAGACTAACTGAAACTAAGTAGGAACTTAGTTTCTCCTTGGTTATTGCCTTTGTGAACATATCTGTAAGATTCTGGCTAGTGTGTATCTTCTCCAATTTTAACTATCCATCTTCTAAAACTGAGCGTATGAAATGGTACTTGGCATGTATGTGTTTAGTCCTAAAATGGAAAGCTAAATTCTTTGCAAGATGAATGGCACTCTGACTATCACTATATAATGTGCTATTCTCCTACTTCTTTCCCAAATCCTCCATAAAACTTTGTAACCAAATCATCTCCTTACTAGCATCTGTAACAATAACATACTCTACTTCTGTTGTTGATAGTGCAACAACCTTTTGTAATTTTGAAATCTAGCTTACTGCAGTTTCACCTATAGTAAAAACATACCCTGTGGTACTCCTCCTGCTGTCTATATCACCTACCATATCTGAATCAACATATCCTTGTAAAGCAGTATTAGATCCTCCAAAGCATAATTCCTGAGTGATATTACCTCTCAAATACCTAAGAATACACTTCATTGCCCCCCAATGCTTTCTTCATGGATCACTCATAAACCTACTCACGACTCCCACTACACATGCAATATCTAGTCTTGTACACACTATTGCATACATCAAACTACCAACTGCTAATGAATAAGGAACCTTGGACATGTAGTTCATCTCCTCCTGTGTCTTAGGACACATCTCTTTGGTCAGTTTGAAATGATTTCCCAAAGGTGTGCTAACAAGTTTTGCATCCTGCATATTGAATATTTCCAACACCTTCTCAATGTGCCCACTCTAATATAATTTTAATTTATGATTTTTCCTGTCTCTTGTTATTCTCATATTAAGTATTTGCTTTGCAACACCCAAATCCTTCATTGCAAATGACTCTGCCAATTTTCTTTTGAGTACAATTATATCCTGCATGTTAGACCCTGCAAAAAGCATATCATCTACATACAATAACAGGATAATATAGTTACCATTATCCATTCTCTTAAAATAAACACAAGTGGTCGAATAACATCTACTATAACCTTGATCTGACATAAACCTATCAAATTTTATATACCACTACCTTGGAGCTTGCTTTAGGCCATACAGGCTCTCTTTCAACCTGCATACTAATTCCTCCTTTCCTTTGACCTCATACCCTTGTGTTTGCTGCATATAAATCTCTTCCTCCAAATCCCCATGGAGAAAAGCTATTTTTACATCTAACTATTCAAGGTGTAAATCCTCTACAACCACTAAGCTTAAAATAGTTCTAATTGAAGTCATTTTAACAATAGGAGAAAAAAATTCATCATAATCAATACATTTCTTCTGTGCAAACCCCTTTACAATCAGTCTAGCCTTATACCTCTTTTTGTCTCCATCTTCTTCTTTCACCCTGTAAACCCATTTGTTCTACAATGCTCTTTTCCTACAGGCAATTGGACGAAATCCCAAGTCTGATTATTTATCAAAGAGTCCATCTCCTCTTCCATGCCTTGCTCCCACTTCTTCTTGGTTTCTACCTGCATTGCTTCTTCATATGTTTTTGGTTCACCAGAGTCAGACAATAATACATAATATAATGACAGAGAGTAACATACAGGAGGTCTACTTATCCTGGTAGATTTTCTAACAATAGTTGTAGGAGTTTGAGGTGCTACTTGCTATTGTTGTTGTTGATTTTCTATCACCTTTAGAGTTTCAATTTCATCAAACACTGTGTATTCTGTGTTTTTATTTTCTTGTTTCTTTTCCTGCAAATAATCCTTATACATGACCTTCTCATTGAATATTATATATCTACTCCTAATGATTTTATGATTTGCATAATCCCAAAAATGATAACCAAAATCATTAACTCCATATCCAATGAAAAAACACTTCTTGGATTTTACCTCAAGTTTAGTTCAATTTTCTTTACTGATATACACGAAAGCTTCACAACCAAAAGTATTTAAAAATGAGTAATTAACAAGCTTACCTGTCCAAGCCTCTTCTAGAATCCCACCATCTAGGAAACTTGAAGGTCCTCTGTTTATTAAATAAACTGTAGTATCCACAACATCTGCCCAAAATTGTAAGGGTAATCCTGCATGTATTCTCATGCACCTAGCACGTTCCATGATAGTCTTTTTCATCCTTTCTGACACACTATTTTCTGGTGGAGTTTTTGGAACCGTATTCAATCTACGAATCCCATGGTATGAACAATAACTATCAAACTATTTGTTGAAGTACTTACCTCCATTATCATATCTGAGACACTTTAGCTTATTTCCTGTCTCATTCTCAACCAAAGCTTTCCATTTCTTAAATGTATCAAAAACATCTAATTTCTTTCGAATACAGTAAACCCATGTTTTTCTAGTTGCATCATCAATAAATGTAACATAATAATGAGAGCCACCAAGAGATGATACCTAAGCTGGTCCCCATACATCTGAATGTACAAGCTCTAGCTTTTCACTCTTCTTTTATTTTCCAACTCTGAGAAATTTGACTCTTTTATATTTTCCATAAATGTAGTTCTCACAAAAGTCTAAATCAACCTGCTTTAGACCTAGAAATAAATTTCTTGAATGGAGAATCTGCATCCCCTTCGCACTAATGTGCCCAAGCCTATGATGCCACAAAGTTGTATCCACTCCTGTAGAAGCTAAAGCAATAGAAAGGTTAGTATTACCAGTACATACATACAATGTACCTTCCTTATTTCCTTTTGCTAATAACATTGATCCTTTAGCGACCTTCCATGAGTTTACTGAGAATGTAACTGTACATCCTTCACTGTCCAAATGCCCTATGGAAATAATATTTCTTCTTAATTCAAGAATGTGCCTTACCTCTTTCAACAACCATTGGTTTCCATTTGGTAACTTTATTTGTATGTTACCCTTTCCTGTGATTTTACATGGTCTATCATCACCCAGATAGGCCTGTCCACAATCACCCTGAACATAATCTAGAAAATATTTCCTATGGGGTGTCGCATGATGATGCACTAGAATCTAGTACCCAAAAATTATTAATATTATATAGTGAAAGAATTAAAGCATCTTGCAATACATCACCTACAATGTTTGCTTCATGATTACCATATTTTTCTTCTCCTAGTTTTTCTTTTCAATTCCAACAATATCTTTTTAGATGTCCTTTCTTTCCGCAATGCCAGCATTCCAATTGCTTCCTTTTGGATTTGGATCTACCTTTCTTTGATTTTCCATGATTCCCTAGGCTTTTTCCTCTCTCCCCATCTCCCCTTGTTATATACAGTTAAAGCATTACCTAATGTTTCACCTATGCTTTTCCATCGCATTTTCTCGCTAAGGATAACACCAATAACATCATCAAACTTTAAAGTATTTGAACCAAAGATAGAATTACTCAAAACCATTACCAAGCCATTCCAGATTTTTGGCAATGAGCACAAAATCAAGAGAGCCTTAACCTCATCATCAAAGTTTACTCCTATAGATCTTATTTGATTTGTAACCATGTTAAATTCATTTAAATTATCAATAACAAACCCACCTTCTGACATCTGCATATTAAATAAACATTTCATAAGAAATACCTTGTTCAAAGTTGAGGGTTTTTCATACAGTATAGCCAATGCATTCATTAAACCCTCCATTGTATTTTCATTTGAAATATTTAAGGCCACCAACGATGCCAAGCACAAATGTATTATTCCTAGTGCTTTTCTATCAAGAACTTCCCATTCTTCATCAGTCGTTGATGCCAACTTCTTTGCTACTCCACCTAATGGTAGGTAAAAATCTTTATGATAAAGATAATCTTCCATTTGCATCTTCCATAGCTGGTAGTTTTGGCCATTGAACTTCTCAACCCTAAATCTGCCTTCTTTTGCCATTGCTCCCACTCAAACTGGAAACCCTCCTTTCAAGTGCATTTTTCAAACCCTAAGCTCTGATACCAATTTTTAGGATTAATTAACAAATACAAGCAATAATATAATGTGGAAATAAACACAGAAGAAATTATGCAATACACAATAGACACAGATATAACGTGGTTCACCCAAATCAAGCTACTCCATAGAGAAAATAATTAGGCCCTTTGTATTCCATCCAAAAAACCCCTCTATACACAACCGCACACCTTACTAATTGGACTTGTAGGAGTAGAAAAAACACCAGCTAATCGTGAGGATGTTGTGGATGATGTATGATATGTATGAGGTAACGATGACGTATGACGTAAAGTAACTAGTTGAGGGTGCTCTTCTAACCTTTGGGTATCAAGTTCATAGAACTCAATGGGATTTTTAGGATTTTTGGCCTTCGATATCATAATCATGAAGCACAGCTTTCACTGCCATCACATTTGAAGGTTTTTGGGTGTACTCGAGTCACCAGATGTTCTAACTGTACAACACGAATGTGAACATCAAACCTCAATACTATTGAAAGTGTAAATTTTGGGGTCCTACCAGGCGTGCCAAGAATTTTTGGTCAAAAAAATGAGTTCATCTGCCCTAGACATGGCCAACATTGAAATGCCAGAGGAAAGAAATGTCCTCCGTGTCGATCTCCAAAGAGGGTTGTCTCCCTTTCTAAATTCTACACTAGTTTAAGACTAAGGTTGCAAGAAAAAAAGATATGGGAAATAGGGCCATAGGCCAAAGGTGTAGGATTGGGAATAAAATAGCAGCAGGAATTCCACCCAAGCATTTAAGCAGCATGTAATAAAAGAAAGGTAGTAGAATTTACTTATAACCTTGCATAAACAACCTCTAGGTTCACATTCTAGAACTCACTCCCTCACTAGCAATGTTCAAATTCAAATTGCAGAATTTAAAATAAACAATAGATAATGAATATGAGTGTAATATAGAAATGCATAATAAAAAATAGAAGGAAATCACATACAAGATTACTTGAAAATTTAGAAGCCAAGTATCTTCTATTGATGCAGGAAACTTGGATAGTTTTTTTACAGAATGTCTAACCTACTTTACAATGAAAATTGAGTAGTATTTATAGAGGATTTCACCTCTTTCATTAAATGCACATGAGAACAAAATTATCATAGATCAGGAACCTTAGTGAGATAATTTCTCCTTGAAGTCATTGGAATATTTCTCTTGAAGTAGTGATCCAACTTTTAAGGAAATTCTTTTGGGAAATCTGCATTTCTAGGTGTCGGTACGTGGAAAACTATCAAGCTTGGTCGTCTATCCTCGAAAATATGCTTCTACTTGGAAATCATGAAAAATTCCTTAAATTTTTAATATTGCTACCCTCTTTGCTCGAGATCCACAACCTAAGTTACTTTTTGCCACAAAAATTTAATGCTCTTCATCGCTTGCCTTGGGCGCTCCTAAAAATTCGTGATGTTGTTGATAGCCCAACTTGCTTAGACTAGACAATAAGCAAACACCCATTTACTCTTTCCATGGTGTGCATTGGTGGAGAGGGCGCCTTTCCTTGATTTAATGAACGATATGTCTTTACTAGTCATGCCAACAATCATCCTTTGTTCCCAGGCGAAAGCACCTCCAACAACTGTGTTATTCTCTTTTAAATATACATTCAACCCCAAAAGAGGTGAAAGGAGTTATCGCTTTCCTCTTGGGGCAAACGTGAGATTGACTTTTCAATGTCGCTCTAAAATTTTGACTCTTCAACTGCTTTATTATTCACCATGCATTCACCCCTAAGAGAGACGAATGAAGCTTTTACCCCTCAATCGAGGCAAACGTAAGGTTGACTTTTCAAAGTCGGGCTCCTAAATACGTTTTCCTCAACTTGAGGTGAATGAAGCATTCTGAAAGGATATTTCTATCCTTCTTCACAATGAAAACACAGAGATAGATCAACTATTTATGAACAATGATCACACCACTATTTTCGAGAATAGAATGAATGAATATCTGATTGCAAATAAGAAATGCAACGAAAGTATAAAAATAATCAAACGCCACTTGAGGTGGGCACACCCTCGCCGTATAGGCAAATGCAAATAACGCAAATGAATTTAGAAATAAAGATAGATGATTTTAATTAAACCATTGCAAATCAAATATATACTAAATATTAAAGCACTTGGAAAACATAGCCGACGCAGGCTATGTTTGGAATGTAGCATGACTCCCCTCCTCGGAAAGCTTTGTCCTCAAAGCTGGAAATGTCTGGAAAATACTGTCAGGTTCCCAGGTTGCAGCTTCATCTGGTAGGCCCTACCATTTGATGAGAAATTCTTGGATGTGACGAGAGCTCCATATGCATGTTCTGCTTTGTAGAATTGCTTTCGACTGGAGATATATACGCCCTTCTATATCTAGTATTGGTAATTCTGACTGAGAGTTCACTTTTTGGCCGATCACCTTGGCATGGTCATGGGATCTTTGGGAAGGTAGTCCCTTTGGTTCGTGGAAGACCTCTGCGTAATGTGCTACGATGTCCCATAAATCTGGAGCAGAAATACCCGAAGTTGCTCGAGATTGCTTTTTCAAACAATTAATTTGATCTATGAATCCGTATCCAACCTTTTGTAATGTTTTCTCCATACTATGAGAGCTCACCATCTATGATGGAGGAGTAGTAATGCCTTGTAAGCGAATGACCTGTCCTTTTTCCTTCCATTCCACAAATAATTTTTTGAAATTGAAGCTAACCGTGTCTAGTGTTTCCAACCATTCTACTCCCAAAATGACATCAGAGTTCCCTAAATTCATTACGAAGAGAGATCCATACCATGTATAAGTTCCCATTTTAATGGAAACTTTAGATGTTTGCCCAATACATTGAGCGTTTACCCCGTTGGCTACTAGAACCTGGAATTTGTCTTTGTTGGACGAATTAATGAATAAATTTAAAGCTTTTGTTGTTTTGATGTCGATAAAATTGTGGGTACTGCCTGAATCAATTAGCACATTTACCTTTTTCTGGTGGAGAAATCCCGGTACCTTGATTGTATGGTGGGCTGTTAACCCCATGAGGGCATGCACTGAAATAGCCATTGTCTCTTCTTACTTCTCTTCAAGAACAATCGGTAGTTCTTCTTGATTAGGTTCTTCCTGGTGGTATGTTTCTTCTTCTTCTCCTTCATATTGAGCGCATTCAATATGAAAGTTTTGTTTTTGTGCACATGCCTGTTCTCTGGGATGGTGATTGTGACATTTATAGCAGAAGTATCTTGATGGTTGATCATTTTTGTGAAAAGAGTTGTTGCCATACGAAGGATGATTATAAGTTTCATGTTGTGTATACAATTGAATTCTCTTCTCAGCTAGCTTGGCTATTCTTATGCAATCGTTCAACGAGGTTGGATTTTGAAGGTCCACCTCCACCTTAATATTTTCTTTCAAACCATTGTGAAAAGCTCCTACCACTGTGTCTGGACTGAGGTGTAATGCATACGGTAGTAAACTGGTGAATTCGGAGACGAACTCACTAACTGATCTTTCTTGCTTAAGAGATAACAGTCTTACTGTGTATGATGATGTAGCTCCTTCATCAAATCTTTCTAAAAAATAGGTAGTGAAATTCTTCCAGCAAACCATAGCTCCTTTCTCGCGTTTAAGCCATACGAACCATTGGTAAGCCTCAGTGCCTAATTTTGATGCAACGAAAGGGACTTTATCAACATCCTTAATTTGGTATAAGTCGAGAATGCCTTCCATTTTGGCTATCCAACCACGAGGATCATGACCCTCAAAAGTGGGCATATCAATGCGTGGAAAATTATTAGGGCCTCTCGGTTGGTGATAACCCATATCCCTTTCCTGATCTTGGTTATATCGCTGTCTATGATAGCGATTCCCGTAATTATCCGGATTGCCTCTTCGTTGCTCCCAATCTTCATCCTGGTCATCATTTTCTTCATTCCTTTGTTTATGGGAGTGATTTTGGGGATTAGTATTGGGATTAGGTTGGTTTTGTGCGCTCACTAGTTTAGATAGGGTGTCATTAATTTGGCGCATACCAGCTAGTAATTCTTGAAGAGCTTCATCAGTGTTAATGGCAGAGTTGCCTAATTCTCCTTGTGTGACATTGTCGTGAGTTGGGGAAAGGTTAGTAGCCATGGGGTCTACCATTGGATGATGCGGATTATAACTGCCAATTTGAAAAGGAGAAGAAGAATTAGTTGTACCTGGGCTTCGATGAGGTCTTCTTGTGTTGTTATTGGTCATCTTCGAGCTTGATAGTCGACCATCAGATCCTTTGGTCCACCTTTTGCTCATGCATTAGTTAGCATAACCTGTTTAGAAGCTTTTGAGCAAAATTGGTTGACTTTAGCAAAAATTTGGATTCCGCTTCAACTGTCACTCCAACTGCGACGCGGATTTGAATTTGGGTGGCCTCCTTGACCGCAACTTTCAACAATTTTTAATTTGGACAATTTCAGCAACTTGACAGCAATTTTTTAACCACGTTCAGCCACTTTGGACAACTTTTGACTACAATTGCTTGACGCTTGTGACAATCACCAACAAATTTTGATGATGTGACCCAAGGGACAACTGGGAACACTGGACACCGATGCTAACAACTCACTTAGAATGGACACGACGCTAACAACTCACTTAGAACGGACACAACACGAAGTATGGACTCAATGACGTGGAGACCGACGACACGATTGTGGGACAGCTGGAATGGAGAAGACCCAAAGTGAGCCAACCGGAACCCCAAACGTGATAGATGGGCAGAATGTGAGAGGACACGATAGGGAAGGGACAACTGGGCGAAACGCAGAGGAAACACGACAAGAGAGTGATAGCTAAGACGGAGAAGCAACCGCTAGACAGAACACACGACGGGTAGATGGTTACACGAGCGCCAAGGAGAGAGGCGTGTGACCAAGGTCATGAGTTACTAATTGTGTGTAGTCCCTTATAAACACCCCCACACTTCCCACACCGCTTATGTGGGATACAAACAATTGACGGACCTTTAAAAATCAAAATTTATTTTTCGCGTACCTTAGTTGCGACGTGATTTTTTTATTTTTTCGCATTTTTTGATTGGATGACAAAGCGTTTGATTATCCGACTTGCACAGTGCGGAGATTTCTCACCCGTTTTGAGTTATGCTTTGGCAATCATGGGTCTTTATCATTTTGAATGCACGCCTGTTTAGAATTTTGGATGGATAATGCTGGATTTCTTCGAATGCAGGTCACCCTGGAGCTTGGCGATTTCGCCCTCACGATTGTGGTTGATAAACTTTTGGATGGATTTGCCTTTAATCACCCTGAGTCACTCCTTATCACGACGGTAGCTTCCTCCGGATATGCGCATGTGCTGGTTTGCAACAGGATCGCTGACCAACTGATACCACTTGAAAGGATATTTCTATCCTTCTTCACAATTAAAACACAGAGATAGATCAACTATTTACGAACAATGATCACACCACTATTTTCGAGAATAGAATGAATGAATATCTGATTGCAAATAAGAAATGCAGCGGAAGTATAAAAATAATCAAACGCCACTTGAGGTGGGCACACCCTCGTCGTATAGGCAAATGCGAATAACACAAATGAATTTAGAAATAAAGATAGATGATTTTAATTAAACCATTGCAAATCAAATATATACTAAATATTAAAGCACTTGGAAAACATAGCCGACGTAGGCTATGTTTGGAATGTAGCACATTCACCCCCTCTTTGGGGCGAACGCACCCCCCTTCAAAAGTTACCCATTTTTTACTAAATTTTACAATGCCTTAAAAACTTTTGCCGATTATACCTTCAACTTAGTCAATACGTTGGGCAAACATGTTTCTTCATATTTTCAAATATGTTCACCCCAAAATGGGGCAAACGAATATTTCACCCCAACTTTGGGACGAACATGTTTTTCCTTCATTTCAACTTCGGGTGACATAAATACTTAGCCATTTCTTAGAACTTGATTCTTTCTTAATTTATTTTCTTCTTTCGCTCAAATAAAGTGGCGCATAAGGCTTTTGCCCCTCAATTGGGTGAATTGTAGTCATCAAATTTAGTTGTCTCCTTTCTTTTATGTTCACCTTGAAACAGGGCGAACGAGCCTTTCACCCATTTCTTGAGGTAAACACAATTTTCAGCGAAGCTCTCATATGCACCATTGTACAACAATTTTACAGGTGATCTGAACTAAAGTCTCAAATGCATTCTCCCAACCATTTTCCTCAAAAGCCCATTATTTTAAAGCCAAAAGGATGCAGGAAAACAAAGAAAAATAAAACATAATTGCAACATATTATATCGGTCAGAATACTGTAACATAATATTATTATACTTTGCTGATACTTGTCAATTTTATATCAATACAATTTCATCAAAATTTTAATGTGGCATATTGAAAAACTACCAACAGTTGTGAAGCAAATTTGTGTAGATAGATGTTGTGCTAGGGTTATGGAGGCCACATAACGGATCTGTGTGGATAGATAATAAAAAATCATGGGTGTTGTATTAGGGTTGTGGAGGCCAAGTTGTGAAGAAAATTTGTGTAGCATTGTGCTATGATAGCTAGGTTGTGAAGTAGATCTATGTAGATGGGTGTTGTGCTAGGGTTATGGAGGTCACATAACATATTTGTGTGGATGAACAATAAAAAATTATAGGTGTTGTATTAGGGTTGTGGAGGCCAAGTTGTGAAGCAGATTTGTGAAGCACTGTGCTACAATAACTAGGTTGTGAAGCAGATCGATGCAGATTTTTAGGTTTCAGAGGAGCATTGCAAAGGAGGTAGATGAGCATTATAGAGAAGGTGGATTCCTGGTCGGGTAGCTTCGACCCCATTGCTAAAGAAGCTAAGTTTGTGAAGGCAGATCTATTTGACTCTCATGACCCCTACTTTTCATTTAAATGGGAGGAGTGGGATCCTGGTAACTCATAGGTGGGACCAGTAGAACCTATATGAGGATATCATATTCCCCAGTTTGCCTTCATATGCAAAAGTGGTTATTGGAATTAATGGAGGATCAAACATCCTCTTTGATATTTTTCCTACGGTGAACCAAATCCATATCCTCGATAGCTTGATTGATAATAACCTGAAAGATGGGTTGTGGAATCTCATGGGAAAAGTCCAAGGTAGGAGGCCAGATATTGATGCTCTAAGGAGACGAGATTTGGCAAAATGGAGACCTATCGGTTCTCTTGAAATTGTGGCCATCCCAAGAAATTTCTTCCTTATCAAGCTCAATTTTGAGGAGGATTCCAAGTGGATCTTGGAAGGGGGCTCATGGTTTTTGGCAAACGAGATTTATTTTTGCATAAATGGGACCCATATTTTAATACCCTAACATAGAGCATTAATATTATCCCACTATGGATCAAGCTATCAAAATTTCTAGTTCATCTTTGGAATGAGAGCATCTTCCAAGCTATTTCCAAGATGATCGAGGATTTAATTTCCTTCAATTAGACTACCAGTTCCAAATATTGAATGCTCTATGCTATAATGTGTGTGATGGCAGATATCGAGAAGGATCTACCAAGCTCCGTTGAGCTCTTTTATAACCTTAGAACCTGGGTTTAGGATATTGAATATGAAAATAAATTCCAAGTTTTCCAAGAGTGTGGTAAGGATGGGCACCATAAGAGCTTATACCCCCTACATCCTAAAGCTCTAAGTACTTCAACGAGCCATAAGAAAAATAGTAAGAAGCTTAGTGAAAAGTGGGTGCCTAAGTGAAACCCTCAAAAATTAAAAGGAAAATATCCGATTTCTATTTCTCAAGTTGGGCTCAATGAGGAATTAGAGGAGGAATCCCTTCTTCCATCAAACATATTTTATGGAGAGGAGGAATTGAATAGGATTCCTGTGAAGAGAAGGGAAGTGAGCCCAGTAGCAGAGGATATTGTTCAACTTCCTAAATTTGGAGAGAGTGAAAAAGAGGTAAGTCCATCTAGTCTTATCCTCCAAAATTCCTTTGAACGTCTTGACATGGATGATCTGACTCTTCAACAGTTAATGGAAATATCTCTAGCCTCTACAAAAATTGTGTTTGAGAAAGGCTCTATAGGTTCGAAGACTGAAAGTCACAGGAAGCTCGTATTGATGTAGGGGTCGAAAGGAAAGTGGGGATATCTAGAAATAGAGCACTCAGGAAAAGGGAGATTAACTCTAAAATAGTTAATAAAGTACAACCCCTTCTAATGGATAGTTTTGAGGCTCTGCATCTCAAAGAGAATGAGGTTGTTCCAATCATAGAGACTAGGAACAAATATGTTCAGGAGTGTGGCTTGAAAAAATGATTTATTTCTTTGGGGGTCAAAATAAAGGTTGGTAGGCCTCCCAAGACCTCACTAAGAAGGGCTTCCAACAAGTGATTTTTGGTTTTTTTTGGTTCATTTGTTTGTCAGATCAGATATTGTTGTTGTAGATTTGCTCCACTTTTAGGTGGTATTCTTGAATCTCTAGTTCTCTGAGCATCCCTGGATTCTAGTGGTGAGGTCTAGTTCCCATATCCAAGGCCCTAGTGGTGAGCAGGATCTTCAAATTTTGAACTTTGAATTTGAATGTAGCTTTGGACAACATTTTCAAATTCTAATTTGAAATCTTGAATTTGAATGTTATTTTGGGTGGTGGTTTCTTCTATGTTGGCCCTTATTTCTAGCTAGTTGTTTGACTATGACAATCTCTTGTATTTGCTTGATAAAAATCTACAACTTATTTTCTATGAGGTTGCTTCATTGGATTTTCGGGTTGGATTCGTGGAATCTAGCTTAGTCTTTCTTGATATCTTATTGGTAGATTTAAGGTTTAAGGATACCTTTCAAAACCCTACTTGTAATAGGTTTGGGGACCCTTTAAAAATCCCTTCTACTATCAATCAATATATATATATATATATATATATATATATATATATATATATATATATATATATGAAAATGCATTAGAAAAATCTTGTAAAGTGATTGGTCGAGATCACTTCTAGCTAACTAATTACCAGCTAGGACAAAAGCTATAGCCTTGGGACTTCAAAATAAAATTTATTTGATGTTTGTAATTAAGATCTAACATATATTACAATAAAATTTGCATCAATTAAATATAATGGAAGATGGTTAATATCATTATTTTATAAGAGATGTGACTTAAGGATTATTTTTGTTGCAAAGAGAAGAATTAAGGAATGAGTACATCACATTATTGGATTTTGTGTATAAAATTATAAACTTTAAAGATATTTTAATTAATTTATTATTAATTAAAAAAATTATGAAGCAAATATATATAGGTTGTAGAAAAATATATATATATATATATATATATATATATAATGATTAAAAGGTGAATTAGTACATTATTGTTATATCAAAAATAACAAAATTAGCTCATAAAATATTTAAGAGGTTGTAGAAATCCTCAATATCATAAGAATAATTTTATAAATAAAAATATAAATATAAATTTTGAAGGCTTCTAAGTTTTTGATCTTATTTATTAAATTTTTAATTAGCTATATAGGTTTAACCATTTTTTGTTTATTTTATATCATGATCATGTTATCAAAATATTTTAATAAACAACATTACTATAGAATTACAATAAATTGTAGTATCATAAGATATCTTAGATATCTTATCACAAAGTGTCTATCACACTATGGATATTTAAATTTAAGTTGAGCTCATATGATTATATCTTGTTTACCATTGTTCAATAATGCCTTAATCACCTTTATTCATTATTGTACAATATGTAAAACAAGTATTTACAATACAATCATTACAATTCTACTATTGAAAAGTATATCACCATAACATAAACACCATTGTAATTAGGCTCTTTTGGAATGGTTTTCAAGTTCCATCCACTCTGCCTACAATTTTCTCACCCTAAGCAGTATCTTTTACCAATGTTTATATAGTAGTAACATTAGTAAAAAATCACCATCATCCCTATCCTTTAAGAAATAACTAAAACTAATTAAAAGTACATATATAATTTTGAATTGAAGACAAGCTCTCCAACCTTTCCTTGAAGAATATTTCAAGGATTTTCATCCAATGAACGACTTGATGACTTAATCATACAAGGATATTACTATAAAAATTTGGTCAATGAAGGATATTAATGTGCCTAATTTGTTGATGTGAAACCTATTTCACAATGTAGAGGTTATTGTTTTAGTAGGCCATGAATTCCTACGATGGTTTAAACTATAAGGCAAATTTTCTCACCACATTTAATCTAAAAAATATACTAACAACAACAAATTAGTTTTTTCATACTAAAAAATATTGCTATCAAGGCTTTCATACCATATATGTCACAATATATGTATTGCACAAATTAAAATGAATATATATATATATATATATATATATATGCCTTTTTCTTAAATAGATTATATTGCTTGCTAAAAAGCTTTTTTTTGATAAGGCTTACAAATATAATGAACCCAATTTTAAATATTTTACATTATAGAATAAAATTAAAACATCTTTTTTTTATTCCTATCTATTACATATCAGACATAAAATAATGATAATCCTTATACATTGAAGGTGGTATCTTAAAGGAAGGCCTTAGTAAATAGTACAATAAATAAAATAAAAAAATTTGGTCTCCACTTGAGAATTATAAGTTTTGTTGAAGATCATAGAGATGATGATATAATGAGAAAGAAAGTGAATTCTCAATAAACCCTTATGCATATCAATAAAATGACATATCAACATTCAAATATTGGTGTCTTCACCAAGTTAAAGAAGATGCATGACCATGTTTGTGGAGCTTAATATTTAAAATAAACTCTCGTATTTCCTAAATGGATGGTAAATTAGTAGCATTGAGACCACAATATCCTACAAATAAACTCTTGTTATGATCAGTTGATTGATGAGTTCATGGAAGCATATAATTCTATGTATATAATTATAAATTATTTTTAAAGAAAACATATTTAGTTAATTAACATGATTAAGTGTTACTATTATAGTGTCCTAACTTATATTAATTACCTTTAAAGTGTAAAATATTAACTAATCAATACATTATCATTATGTCAAAAATTAAAAAGTTAGTACATCAAATACATAATTTTTTTTTTAATTTGTGGAAAACATCCCAAAAGGGATGCCACTTTCGGGTAAGACCCAAGGAGGTAGGGGTATCCATTCCGCCAAAAATGCCCAGGACTCGGACCTGGCCTACCACCTTTGACATACTCAAGGAGTAAACAAACACACAAAACCAATTTAAAAATAAGTAAATAACAACAAAAATAATAAAATAAAATAAAAAACATGCTCCTTGAGTGTGTCAAAAACAAAAGCACAACCAAACACGCACAATAATATAAAAGAAACCACAACACAAACCACAAATAAAAACACAAGAACCACATAACAAAACACAAACAAGACAAAAACAACAGAACACTGCAAAGACATAACCCAAAAAAAACATGAAAAATAAACACAACCAAAACCTAAAAAATAAAAAAATAAAATAAAAATAAAAATAAAAAACAACCAACAACGAGACAATAAACAAAAACAAAAAACATAGAAAACACTCACACATAAAAACATGAAATAACACAAACAAAGAGAAACCCAAGAACAAGAACGAAAAAAACACAAGAACAATAACAAAAAACATAAAAAAAAAACAAAACAACAAAAAACAACACACAGAACACAAAAACAAAATAAAAAAAAAAACCCACCCCCCTTAAAAAACTAAACAAAAAAAAAGAAAAAAGAAAAAAGAAATAAAAAATGAACAAAACAATGACCTATCTAGACCAGAAGACTATTAAGGCAAGAATCAACAGAGGAAACAAAATAAAGAATAGAATGAGATAGGGGACTAAAAAAAACTGAATGAACCAAAGAGAAGAAAAAAAAAAAACAAGAAGAAACTAGGTACCTTTAGAACTGGAGCCATCCAAAGAAATGATAGAAATAAGAGCTTCCCTAATTTGAGAAGCCCAGCATATAGGAGGGTGGCCATAAAAAGTAAGATCACCTTTGTCCAAAGCCCAATTAGCTAAAGCATCAAAACTTTTTTTTTGATCTCTGACCACATGATTGTAATCAACTTTCAAAAATCCCATCTGTATTAACTGAATCTTCTCAATAATTCTTTTTATTCTCCAATCCACCTTATGATTCTTAGAAGGATTCTTCAAGAGATTAATCATAAGTTGAGAGTCAGAATCAACTAACACCTTTTCCCATCTAACCTTAGTAGCCTCCTCGAAGGCCTCCGAGGATACCATACCCCTCAGCAAGGTTATTGGAAAGAATACCCAAATTCTCAGCAGAAGTAAAAACCAGGGAGCCATCTGAAAGTCTACCAATTCCTCCCACACTGGCTTTTCCAGGGTTCCCTCTAGAGGCTCCATCAGTATTGACTTTTTCAAAATCCTTAGGAGGTTGCCAATTTCTATTCCTATCCATCTTCCTAATACTCACATTCCCTTTAAGTTAGTTGCCCTTAGAAGGTTTAATCTTCAATCTTTGCATCACTTGATCCCATCTTTGGTGGGTCATCAAATACATAATAAGTTATGAAATCCCTCAACATTTTTTTTTTACACAAGCTCACTTACACACACACCATGCCCCACCTTGGTTTGAATTAAATTCTCAACATTGAGTATAAGGTTCACAATAGTATGTTTATACATGAAAATACAAGCATAAATAGAGAAGGTTATTAAATGCTTTTGCTTAACATATTAACTTTTTAATTACTTATATACGGTTGAGACATGCCCTCTCTCATTTTTTCTAATTGGATATCATAAATTTTAGTTTATAGAGAGGTCTAGATAACTTTTTTATGGTTAAGTAGAATGTTGCTTCACGAAGGATTAGTTTTTTTTTCTTCTAAAAAACGTCTCACATTTTAGGAGCCATATTTTCGTGAAGGGTTATCTGATTTAGTTGATTCTTAGACCAACTTGTGTTGAATTTGAATAGATTTAAAATAAGTGGTCATATGAAGGAATCCAAGCAATATTGAGGGAGATACAACCTTGTGAATTCAACCATCCGAAACAAGGGTAGTGACAATTTTTCAAGTTGCAAAAAATGGAATTGCAAATATTTGTCTAGGGTTTGGATGATGGGAAGAGCATTGAAGGGCTAGGTCTTTAGTGGGGTAAGACATTCTATCTAGAAATAGAATTTTTTAGCTAAGTTTTTATTCCCTTCTTTATTTTAGAAATTTTGCATGCGAATTATTATAATTTTTTTATCAAATATTATATTTGCTAGAGGACATTATAATAAATTTCAATATATTATGAGCTTTAGTTTCCTTTACATGGACTAATTTATAGTTAAATCCTTAAAAATCATCTCTAGTGGTAGAGGTTAGTGAGGGCACCTTAGAGATATCCTCGTTTCTCCAAGATAAGGTGTTTTTTGGTAAATTTAATGGGTATTGGCCAGGGGCTTCAGCCTTGAGAAAATGGATTGATAGGATTTGGAAGTCTCCAGGAGTGATTCTATCCTTTCTTCCCAAAGGTTTATTTCTAGCCTTTTTTGTTCTAGGTAAGAAAGAGAAAAAATCCTAAAAGGGGGTCCTTGGTTTATGGGAATAGTAGGATTCTTCCTTACCCGTTGGTATGAAGGCTTTTCACCTAAAAATGTAAATATATCCTAGTATCATTCTGTTTTAGGATGTTTGGGTTGCCCATTGAAATTTTGGAAATAGATACCTTCAAGACAATAGGTAAAACTCTAGGATAATTCCTTGAGATTTTAGATACTTTGAAATATGGATTCTTGGCTATTTGTGCTTGGATATTGCTCATGATTGAATAAGTAAAGCTTTACCAGAATAAATAATTCTTAAGTGTGGGGATAAGATGTGGACCCAAATCATAGATTATGAAAATATATCTTTTAGATGTAGAAAATGTCACGAGTTGGGGCATAATGAGAGATCATGCCCTAAGAAGAGCCCAACATAATCATATGTAGAAAACCACAAGAGAAACTTACAAATGGTTATGGATGAAGATGGTTTTCAACTTCCAAAAAATAAATCTAAAAAAATGAAATAAAATAAATAGTAAATACTAGTAAGGAAGGATATTGGAATAAATACCAACTCTTTTGAGTCTTTAGCCTATGAAGAAAAATTATATCAAAACATAGAGGACATAGTACAACAATTTTAACATATTAACAAGGAACCGTCTATTCAGTATGATCTTGATTTAAGGAAGAAAATTCTCGATGAACCTAAGGAATGTATCTTGTTAGATTCTAAAGGATCTCTTGAAGTACCATGCACCATTTAGGAGAAAAAATTGTAAAGAAAATAAGGAAATACTAGAAAATGAGAAGGACAAGTTAAAAGCTTTTGTAGTAGAGCCAAGAGAGGATAAATATGATGAAAAACAAAATTGTGAAAGAACATCGAGGAATAGGATAATAAGACCTACTCCTGATATAGGCAAGGTAAAAAGAGGAAAATCCTCAATTATCAAGCAAGATCCAGGGAAGCAAGAGAAAACATAAAGAAAGGAACATAAACTAAGTTGGTTGTACTTTTTTTTACCAAACAACAAAATGATATTGGTAATATGCAGGTGGGGCCAATAGCCCCTAATGAGACATGATTATCATCTCATGGAAAATAAGGGGTGCTAATACCCCCTCAAAGTAGAGGTGTATCAAGGACCTATGTTTAAGTAATAAGTCGGATATCCTTTGTAACCAAGAAACTAAAATTACAAAAGAAGTTTCAAAAACTATGAAAGCAGTATAGGCAAGATGTGAATGGGAGGCTATAGATTCTGAAGGAGCAATAGGAGAAATTCTAACTTGTTGGAATCCTTCTAGAACCTCCTGTGTAACCACTCATAAAACTAGGCATTGGATATCCTCTTTAATCACTTGCTCCTTTGCAAATATTCGTTTCATCCTTATCAATATCTATGGACCTACAACTCAGTCAGGTAGATTAGAAGTTTGGAATGGGATTGAAGCCTTTATGAGAAGTAAATACCAAGAAACCCGACTCATGATCATAGGAGATTTTAATGTCATAAGCAAGCTAGATGAAAAATTTAGGAGAATTAGGAAATAAACCCAAGCATGAGAGATTTCTCAACTTTTATTCAAAAAAATAATCTATGGGAGATTGAGTTTGAAGAAGACAATTATACATGGACTAAAAATAGGAGACGCCAAAACCTAATAGCAAAAAAAATAGATAGATGCTTACTCTCAGATCATTGGCTAGATGAAGGAAATTATGCTTAAATTAATACCTTAACAAGGATTATTTCAGATCACTGGCCAATAAGAGTTATAATGGTGGTAAGTGAATTAAAAAGATCATATTTTAAATATGAGCAAATGTAGGTTTGAGGTGTAGACCAATTGGTTTGACCAAGCACCGTAAGAGGGGTGGAGGTCCAAGGTTCAAATCTCAGGCCTCGTAATAGTGAATGCTTGTCCCTTTCCTGGTGCTTTTAGTGGTGTAAAAGGTTTAAAATGATTATGGCATGGTGATTATAGGGGTGGACTACACGAAGAACTGTATGGTGGCTTTCAGGGTGGATACTATAGAATACTGTGGTAGCCATAAAAGTCAGACAACCTACCTAAATTCATGGCAGCTACCGATTCCACCATGTAAATTCAATATATATATATATATATATATATGAGTAGATGTGGGAAGACCATCCTCAATTTATTGATATGATAGCACAAATGTGGAATTATTTAGGAAATGGTGGGTTGTATGCTCTTCCAAAACAAATTAAATCTATGACATCTAGATTAAAATAATGGAACAAGAACACTTTTGGAAACATATTTGAGAAAAAATAAGACCTAAAAGATAAAATTTCAAAATTCCAAAAAGGTGATCATAATAATCCAAGCTCGGAAGAAAGAGATTTACTTAGTGAATATCATAATATTTTGAGTAAGGAAGATAAATTTTGGAGATTAAAATCAAGACATACTTGGTTAAAAGGAGATAAAAATATAAAGTTTTTTCATAGGATGGCTATAGTACATATATCAACATCCAGAATTAGTAGAATTAAATCAATAGAAGGGGTTTGGATTGAAGATCAAAATGAAATTAGAAAAGAGACAATATTTTTATCAAAATATTCTAGGATCAAAGGAGACTGAAGTTCTTAATGATAAACTTCTTCAAGATGTACCTTTAGTTATAATGAATGAATACAATAGGAAACTGATGGAGCCTATTACTCTAGAAGAAGTTAATTTAGCTCTTTTATCTTTTAATAAGGATAAATACCCTGATCTAGATGGACTCTCTACAAATTTTTACCAACATAATTAGGATATAGTGAAGGATTATTTATTGGTGGTAGTGGAACAATTTAGGGTAAAACAATACATACCTTATAAAATAAATGCAACACATCTTACCCTAAAAAAAAAAAGGATGTTGAATTATTTTATTCTTTTAGATCCATAAGACTATGTAATATGAAATATAATATATCTCCAAAGTGATGGTGAATTGATTAAGGTCATTGTTAGACAAAATTATTTTAGAAGAGCAAGGAGGATTTGTGAAAGGGAGACAAATTTGAATGGGATCATAGTAGCTCATGAAGTTATACATTCAACAACTTCAAGAAAAGAGAAAGCAATGATCTTAAAACTTGATATGAGTAAAGCCTATGATAAGGTTAAATAGGATTTTCTTTTTGGAGTCTTAGAAAAGTTTGTATTTGAGAAGAAATAGGTTATATGGATTAAATCTTGTGTCTCTATAGTTTCTTATTAAAAATTGGTCAATGGGTTAGTAACAAAATATTTTTAAGCCAAGAGAGGTCTTAGACAACGAGATCCTCTATTTCCTTATTTGCTCATTATTATGGTAGAGGTTTTGAGTAAGAATTTATATAAGACTAACAAAGATGGGCTTATAAATAGACTTAATGTTAGTATCAATAACATCAACAACATCACCCATCAATAGTTTGTAGATGATACAACCATTTTTGGAAGGGTAAGGATAAATAATACCAGAGCTTTGAATAGCTTTTTAAAGGAATATGAAAGAGCATTAGGGCAAAAATTTAATAGGACAAAATCCAAATTTTACTTCCTTAACACTCCAACTAATATCAAAGCAAGAATTTATAGGTTACTTCAAATGGAGGAGGCAAATTTGCTAGCAATTTATCTCGGGGTGCCTTTATTTGAGGGGAGAATGATGATAGAATTATAGAATCCAGTTATTAGTGAAGTTCAGAATAAACTTTCAACGTGGAAAGGTAGATGGTTATCGTTAGCAGGAAGAGTGTAGTTAATTAATTCAGTCTTACAAGCCATTCTAACATATTATATATCATTGTATACTATGCCAAAATTAGTTGAAATTTTTTTATTATGCTATCCTTTTTATGGTCAGGTTTACATGAAAAAAAAAATTTCCTTTGGTGAAATGGAGCAAGGTGTGTGATGATAAAACTAGGGGAGGTCTTGGTTTAAGAGTTCTTACAGATGTAAACTTAGCTCTTAAGAGAAAATTAATCTAAAGATTGTACAAATAGAGTCAAATACAATGGGCAAAAATTCTTCTAAGTATGTTGAGCCCAATGAACCAAATTTAATATTTATTGCATTCTCTCTACCAAATGGTTCTGCTCTTTGGAATGGTTTAAAAAATCTATTGATATAATGATTAAAGGTTTAATATGGGTGGTGGGAACTAGAGAAAATATTTCTATTTGGATGGATACTTGGTGTGATAAAAAACCACTCAATTTAGATCTAATTTTGAAACCTTGGATGAGATTGCTTCAAGACAAATATGGTGATCGAGTTTCAAACATTTTGTACAAGTATGAGGAAGGAAGATATAAATGGAAAGAATATTTTTTACAAGTATACAAGATATTTATGCTAGGAGGAAATTGAGTAGAAATATAACAACTGTGATTATTTCGATAAGAGCCAAGGATAAATTGATTTGGGAGTTGAATAGCTCAGGAGAATACACAAGAAGAAGTGGATATAATGTAAAAAACCAACAAAATAGTAATATCACTAGAATATGGAGATATATTTGGGATAGCCCAAGCATTCCTAAAGTCAAAATATATGTTTGGCTAGTAGATCATAGAAGTATTTTATCCTAGGATAACCTTATGAAAAGGGGTTTTCATGGCCCCTCTCAATGTGTTCTTTGTAAAAAGGAGGAGAGTATAGACCATCTCTTGGGACATTTCTCAATAGTCTGGAAACTATGGCAATGGATTCTTAATATGTTTGGTAAATTCATGGTGATGAATAGCAGAATTGAATATTGGTTAAAGCAATAGTAGAGCACTTATAAAAGTGAGGCTTTATAGATAATATGGGATATATCAAAATATACAATACTTTGGATTGTATGGCTAGAAAGGAATAGAATAATATTTAAAGGAAAGGAAAGTAGTTTAGAGGTAATAAAAATGAAGATATGTTTAGCCATAGAGGAGTCTAAACCAATAATATCACCTCATCCAGTCCCTAATATGGAAGCATAGAGCCTTGATAGATGGATTCAAGTCATTAAATGGAATTATGATGTTTGGTATAAGAGAAGCAAAAAGAAGACAAATAATATAAAGTGGAAACCACTAGATATGGAGTGGGTTAAATTGAATTTTTATGGAGTGTCTAAAAGAAATTCAAGACCAATAGGAGGAGGAGAAATAATTAGAAATAATAGAGGAGAGATATTGTATCATTACATTTTCAATAGTGGATTTAAGACAAATAATGAAGTCAAAGATCGGGTAGTTTTAGAAGGGTTAAAAATATGTAAACAAATGAAATGAAACATGGTATGGATGGAAGGTGATTCTCTTGTAGTAATAAATGCAATTTTGAGAAAAGCAAAGGCTCCATGGAACATACAAGATATAATTGTGGAAATTCAAGATCTTTCTAAAGAGTTTGAAGAAATCGCGTTTACACATAAATTAAGGGAAGGAAACAAATGTGTAGATAGACTAGTCAATAAAGGGGTTTTGATTGAGGATCATGAAGTTAAATTCTCATTTCCATGGTTAGAGGAAGCAGTAAGTTTAGCTAAAGTTGACAAGAAAATGTTGACTGCTTGAATCAAATAATGATTAAGATTTACTTTAATGTTTTCCATTGGTAATATTTACTTTATTTTATAATAATAATATGTTTTCATATAAACTATTTATTATATTTTTTGTGGTTTCACTTGTGTTTTAGGAAGGAAACTAGCAATCCATATTTGGTAAAGTGGACTATGATGGTGCGATGTTTGAAACTATTACTCTACTAAGATGCAATGCATAGATAGTAGAGGTGAAGTTTTGGTATTGTGAAGGATGCTATAGAAAAATGTTAAGGATGTTGAATTTTGGAATATTTGTATTTATAAAAAAAATTGAAAAGATCCAAAAATAAAAATCAAGAATTCAGACATTTTATGTAAAATGATGTAGGTTTCTAGCTATAGCATCACAATTGAGATGAGAAGTGCATATATTTATAAAGAAGAGAGTTGTACGTTTTCAAGGGTGAGGGACTTGAGTACAACCTGTTATTATCCAGCCACAAAAAAATCTTTTAGGGTTAAGCATAGACCATACATACACACTAGGCCTCTATGCCCACTGATACTTAGACTTGGTCCTTTTTGTGTAAGACAACCCATATCAAAAACTCGAGCTTAGCTCATTAGACATGCTCCACTTATCTTACATCATAATCACATTATTAAAATATTTCAATAAATCACATGATCCAAATTGTATTATAATAGTTTATCTTATCATATGAATTGTTATCATAATGCATGGATTTGAACTTGAGTTGCATTTATTATTACTACATATTGTTTACCATTATGCCATAATTCCTTGAATGTCTTTATTCATTATTGTTTATATATAAACCAATTATGTACACTACCATTATCCTAACTCCAGTATTAAGGAGTATCTCATCATAGCAAATACACGATTATAATCAGACTCTTTTTACATGGTTTTCAAGCCTCATCCACTATGTCGACCATGGGTACTATCTTCTATCAATGTTAATTCAATTGTCACATTAGCAAAAATATTATCACCATCTATCATCCCTTGCCTCTAAATAAGAATTAAAAGCAGGTGTAGCTAGGGAATTTTGACACATTTCAAAATTCTCACTCCCCATTAAACATGTTGTTACTCCCTAACAATGTGTCTCACACCCTCAAACCCCCTGCCTCGGTTTTTGTATTGGATAAAACTAAATCTTGTCTATTTCAATTTTTTTCACAAAATTTGAGCAGTCCTGACAAATTCGAACTAGTTCGAATTCAGCTAAATAAAACTTGCACCTAAATTAGATGTATTATTTGGATTTTGCCTCCAATCTAGGAAAACCCAAATTTTTAATAAATTCATATCCATCCAAATTTTTCCAAATTAGAAAATTGTATAATTTTCCCTAACAGCACGATCTATCTTCATCCTATCCCCTATTTTCTCGATCTACCTCAAATGTTAAATCCCACAGGCTCCCCCTAGATAGACCTAATGATGATTTTACAAAAAAATTCAAGAGGAAAGGAGAATTTCTTATGCTTTTGTTGCAGGTTTTAGAAGAGATATCGACGTCTTATCATCATTCCAACGATTACCAGATATGACAATGAGTATTTTTGTTTCAGATTTGATTTATTCTTAGCATAAGTTCATAATTTTGTAGGTTTTGATGAATTCATAGCCATCCAAATTTGCTGATGAAACCCTAAATTGTTCTGCATATTTTTGAATTTGACCATTACAGATTTCCAGATCTAGTCGTTGTAGGTTTGAATGAATTTGGAGCCATTCAAATTTGTTGAAGACACCTAAAATTATACAAACTCATGTTGGGGGCAAAATCACAACCTCAAGTTTATCAATATTGATTCATACTTACATTTTAGTCTTTTCAAAACTTTATTACTTTGCTATATCCATTGTTGTTACTGCTTTTCTTTCATAAAATTCATGTCTTGCATTAGATCTATAGATCCACTACTTTGTTTATGGTTTATTGAAAGAATCGCAAGGATTTAACTGTCACATATCATAGTTTACTGTGACCTATGCAGATCCCCCATCCCTAATCATAAATTTTAGTGATCCATTATGATACTACAGGTTTTGTATAGATTCAAGCAGATATGAATTTGTCCTAATAGATTCAGACTGATTCGATTTTGCTTTGACATATCTGAAATACGTCTAACAACAAACATCCGAACCAAGTAATGATCTAAATATGATTTTTCTCAGTTTTTTTGTACTTTAATTTCATATTCTTTTGTTTTAGGAAGCATTTTATTAAAAAAAAAATAAGAAAATAAAACACAAAAATAACATAGACTTAGTTGCAATATATTTTGCATCTATTACACTAGTTAAAAACTCAAAAGAAAAGATCAAAATATAAACTTAGCTGCGTTGTTTTATATCAATTGCATTAGTTGAAAAACTCAAAAGAAAATATCAAAACATAGATTTAGCTGCATTATATCTTGCATCTATCATACTAGTTTGAAAAACGCAAAAAAAAATAAAAAGACAAGAAACACAAACTTAGCTATATCAATTTTTATGTCAATTGCATTTGTTAAAAAAGCTCCAAAGAACAAAAAGATAAAAATAGGAATTTAGTTACATCATTTTGCATCTAGTACATTAAGTTGAAAAACATAAAACACAAAACACAAAGAAAAGAAAAACAACATGCTAGCATAAATCTCATCCTTTGCTTTCAACATCTACAAAATCATTGCATCATAGTTAGATTTACAAAGCTTTCTAGTTAGAATCTATATACTTTTTTTTCATCAAAATTAAAATGCATATAGCTAAGCAATAATTGCATCTAGCCAAACTTTAGGTGTATGCTTCAAAGAATCAACCAAACACCCACCATTACCTAGGTGTGGAAACCGCCATAAAAAATATTTCTTGGTGAACACCTGATGTAGGAACTAAACGTGAAGTTGATTTATTATTAGCAATAGAAGAATATATAAGCATACAATAGAATATCATGTAGGTTAAGTGGTTGTAACAAGTTGCCAAACATGGCCAACCACTTAACTAATAGATAACTATCTGCTAAACAAGGATGACAACTAACTACTAGAAGAAAAAACATATCCTAACAATTAACTAAACACCCAAATAACTTAACAACCTATTTCCAACAAGGGCATACTATGCCTCACATGAATACAAAGTGCAAGAAATAGGAAATTAATAACATATTAATAATAATAATTTAGACTTAAATGGATAAGCCTAAGTATCCTCAACACTCCTCCCAACCATAGAAGCATTGTACTCCAATGCTCTCCACAAATATGGAAAGTCATGGGCCATCTCATGGTGAGGAATCTAGCGAGCCATGTGTGGAAAGTGATCACGATGGGCGACAAGGTAAGAAGTAGAAGAACCTTGTCCAGTGTGATGAGTCTTCATCTTGAAAACTCTATCTAAAATGAGCAAAAATTGACGGTTAGGTGTCACTGTTGTTGTAGGATTGATGATAGGATTAGGTACTAAAATAGGATCTTGAAATGATGTCTCTGGAAAGTGATGCTTATCCAAAGGAAGCTAAAATTTATCTCTAACCTGTGATGAGTGAGGATTATGATGCTTACGCACCACGCTCTGTTGCTCCTATGGAGTCTCCTACAAGTCTTGTGGTATCTTGCCCTGAAGACTCTACCAGTGTTGAATGAAGGAAGTGGCCTTAGATTACTCCTCCATATGTGCAATGGTGGTAGGTGGCAAAGCCAAAGGTAACTTTTGTGTAGCAAGTGGTTTTGCGTCCATAGGTGTACCCAAAAATGATGCCAATAGAATGAATGGAATCTTTCTCATGAGTAAGAGTGATGGGTTCCTTAACCACTTGCTCTTGTGATTGTTCATTTTGTGGAGGTGGAGCTTCTTCTTTATCATGTGCTTTTTATGGTTCTTGTTCTTCATTTTGTATCAAACTTATGCAAGTAGGAGCAAAAATGAGTGCTTGACTTAATGGATTACGAACTTACCTACAACTTAGCATCAAATTTGATGTGGGTGTAATGCTCTGTATCAAGTAGGTTTTATCATGCAAATCCAATGTGTAGGTGCTCTTTTTAGCATGATAAATAGCATTCCTATCAAATTGATAAGGTTTACCTAGAAATAGTCCACAACAATCCATTTTTGTGACATCGCATCTTACTTTATCCATAAAATTATCACCAAAAGTAAAAGTCAAGGTGCAAGTGTGTGTGATGTTAGATGTGGAGTCTACATCCTTCCACCCAAGTGCATATGGTTGGTGATGTGGCTTTATGGGAAGCTTCAACTTCTCCACAATGGACTTCACAATGAGGTTATTTTGTGATCTATTATCTATGATACAATCCACATAAAAATCATGTGTAAGGTGGGCTCTAGTGACAAACAAATGGTCACGACCCCCTTGTGCAAACACATTTGACATGAGGGTAACTTTGTTTAGTTTACCCTTTAAAGCAGGATACTCTTCTTTTGTCCCTGTAGCCACAATGGGACCATCATGTGGTTCCTCATTTGTAGGTTGTACAATTAAGGATTTCTTCTTCTGAAATTCCTCAAAAGTAAAACATTTGGATTTTACATGACCATACCTTTTACAAAATTCACAATACATTGAAGAAGAAGGATCTTTAGGATGAGAAGATGAAGAATATGCTTTAGGAGAAGTGGGAGGATAAGAAGAGTGAGGGGAAGAATGAGAAGTGCTTTTCACCTTCTTTTGATGCTGATTCCTGACTCTAGAAGAGCTCTCATATGATGAACGAGATTTGTGATATGCACCAACTTTCTTCTCTGCAATAATGACATATGGTTGAATTCCACATCCAAGGTGAGGAAAACATTGAACTTGATTTCCCTAAAAATTTAATCTTGTAATCCACGAGTTAACTTATTAATCAAATCCTCTTCTGAATCTTTCACACCAAGAAGTACCCTTAGCCTATTGAACTGGAAAATGTAGTCAGAAACAAACATACTATAGGCTTATCTCAATCTATACCACTTGGTCGTGAGGTCACTTGGTAATTTGATGGAAAGAATGTATTCTTTAGAATTTGAATCAATTCTTTCCAAGTCATGGTGGCATTATGTCTTTGTATTTCTACAATTAAAATTTTTTCTAAGCTTATGAGTTTGACTGTAGCAAATGCAACTTGTTCATCTTCAGTAATTTCAGCATAAGTGAACCAAGTTTGCATATCCAAAATCCATGTAGACAAGACATCAGGATCCCTAGATCCATCATATAATTTTACCTCACATTTTAGTTTGTTGGCATGATGATGATGAAATTTTCTATCACTAGGAGTTAATTGCAACAATGTCTTTTACCTCTTGCCGGATTGAACGCTTGTCCCTTTCCTAGTGCTTTCAACGACGTAAAAGGTTTAAAATGATTGTGGCATGGTGGTTATAGGGGCGGACTGCACGAAGATCTGTGTGGTGGCTTCAGGGCGGACAGCGTAGAATACTGTGGCGGCCATAAAAGCTGGACAGCCTGTCCGGATTCGTGGCGGCTACCGATTCCACCATGTAAATTCAAAAATCAAAAAAAAAAAAAAAAACAATGTCTTTTACCTTATCTGCCAAAATGTCTACTGCAACAATAAGGTTTTCCATGTTTGATTTGAGGTCATTAGCCATGTTTTTTTGTGTATATGCCAGACTAGGAGGATTACAAAATGGTCTTTGCAAGAACTAATCTAGGCTTTAGGAACAATTTTGCAAGTTTCCTAATGCACAAAAATTGCCTAGATTTTTACAAAATTTTGCCTTCCAAAAATTGACAAAAATGGGCTTTTTAAGTGCTTTTACAAAATTAAAATCAATTTTGCAATACAAAAAGAGCACTAAAAATTACAAAAATTAGCCCTTTACAATGCAAAAATTTATCTTAGGAGGCAAAATACTTGATCAAATTTGCAAAAATTGTGGTAAAATTTGACCAAAATTGGAATTTTTCACCTTTGTGCTATTTATAGGTAGAATTTTTTTTTTTTAATTTTGAATTTGAATCCCAAAATGGTAGGAAAATTGGTTGTTGGCACCAAAATTCTCCAAGGACGACAAAAAACAATTTGTTTTTATAACGTGCGGTCAACTGCGCGATTCGTCCAACGGAAAGGTCAATGTGCACAATTTTTGAAACCACCACAGTCAAATTTTTCCATCAAGCAAACCATCCAAGGCTCCCGGTCCACCTTCTAAAAGTCTGAGGCTTAAAAACTGCCTTTCGCTCCCTCGGGAGTCGGGCAGTAACCACAAATGCTGCGCCCTAGGCGCGTGCCCCCGGTGACCACCAATAGGTGGTTAATATATTATTAGCACGAAGGTGATTATCAATTATCCTTTTTTCTCCTACGAGAGCAATGTGGGACTAATGTCCCCATGCAGTTGCAAAGGCACTGCTCTCCCGCCTACCAAAAAACTCAAACAACACCAAGAACATTATCGTCGATCGGAAATCTGTTTGTTGGACACCAAAAACCACACCGAAAAGTGGTAATTATTCTCATAAAAATATGGTTAATGGTTAGTTCACATCGACAACCTAGAAAATGTGCTGAAAACATGAATTTACACTATTTTTTCATTGGGGGATGTCAGTCGAACGTCGTGGACTGTTGAATCACCAACGATAGGAACTGTCAAACTTTTGCTGAGGAACGAATGCAAGATTTCGGTACTGCCAACCTTCTATCAAAAACGTATAAAATGGTCGGGAGTTTATTTCCTCGCACTTCACTATAACCAGAGATGCACGCAAAACATGAACTATATCTTGTCGTCAGGATACATTAAAACCACTGACGCATTGTTGTGACAGTGAAAACATCAAGAAGAATTGGTGGATTCTCGAGTTTTCTTCGCTGAAACACCGTAACCTCATTGCTTTTTTCATCATTGTAGGTTCATATTGACACCGATAATTTTAATGCATATATTGATGATGGATGTGTGCCACTACAAGCTATTTTGACTGCTAGTAGTTGTCATAACTAACAAGATGTCACTGAAACAATCAGACCCAATCGTAGTGGGACGTCTGAACCTTGCATCCATGTGTCCGTATCTGGTTGGTTGCCAAAATTTTCCCTAATATATTTCCTCTCGATTGGACAGAGACTTCCTCATTTATATTTCTTGTCAGTGTCTACAAATTTTTGATTATGCATAATTCTTGTCTTGGCCTGCGCATCAAGTCTTATGTCTACGCGTGAACCGAATGTTCGTAGGTTTTGTAAAGGTATGATGACATGTTGATTACCATCAATGTGGCTTGTGGGATTTTTATTGTTGATCGATTGTGAGGGTGGCCATACGGCCTATGTAGCAGTTGGTTGTAATCAATTTGCGGCTGCCCAATTACGGCCATGCGCAAGTGAAGGGGGGGATGAGGAAGATGAGGAATAAAGAAGAGGTATAAGGGAGTGGAGAAGTGTTGGTGAATCGTCATCATAACTTATCCTGTCGATCGGTATGCTGGACCCACCGGTATATCCTCGGGTATGTCGTGTTGAGCTTCAAATAGGTAAAGCCTATTTTGATCTTGAGATTACAAATATTAATATTAATATTTAAAATTTAAACATTATTGCATGGAGTAACTATTCAATATTCATGCAATTTTAGTTTTTCATGCAAACAAATCTGCACACCAACTGGTTTTCCTCGGCAAACGCTATCAATCCTCCGTTTTGGCCACAATTTGACCTCAAACTGGTGCAGTTGCTCCTCAAATATGATTTTCCTCTTTGATCTCTGATTTTCAAAGCAGACAAATAATTTTTCTTCAACCAAGAAAAATGTTTCTTGCCTTCATCTCGATAAATTTGGTTACCCTTTGGTTTTCGCCAGGGGTATTTGGTGTAGGGGTAAATCCTGCGCTTTGCCACCTCAACTTCACCTAATGTTGTGGATGGCTTGAAGCCAATTTCCACTAGCACCTACCTAGGATCTGATGCACTAGAAAAAATATAACTAGGCACCTAGCAAAGAAGTGGAAACTTGTCCTCCTTCCTGCAAAAAAAATGAATCCTCGGCTTTGATTACCATTGATGTAGGAACTCAACGTGAAGATGATTTCTTATTAGCAATAGAAGAATATATAAGCATACAATAGAATCTCACGTAGGTTAAGTGGTTGTAACAAGTTGTTAAACATAGCCAATCACTTAACTAACAGATAACTATCTGCTAAACAAGGATGACAACTAACTACTAGAAGACAAGACATATCCTAATAGTTAACTAAACACCCAAACAACTTAACAACCTATTTCCAACATGGGCATACTATGCCTCACATGAATACAAAGTGCAAGAAATAGGAAATTAATAAAATAATAATTATAATAACTTAGGCTTAAATGGATAAGCCTAAGTATCCTCAACAACCCCACCCAATTCATCGACAAACACCAAGGAGAGCACAACTCAAGTGCTTCTCATCCGATGTGTAGATGCATAATTTTCCCTCCCCCTTTATGGCACGGATCCATTAGCCTGAAGGAAAGGGGCACAAATATTTTGGGTCTACATTCTTTGGTGAACAGGAGATGAATATCATGTTGGATGACTAAGTAAATTGGAATTACTAGATGAAAAGAGCATAAATTCTTTGGAGCATCTTCGCTCCTATCAAGACAAACTCAAAAGATCATACTCCAAAAAAGTTCATACTCAATATTTTGAGGTTGGAGATTTAGTTCTTAAATAAAATCATAAAAAATACAAATGTTCAAGCTGATCTTAAAGGAAAATTTCAACCAAACTGGTTAGGATCATTTATCATTACTGCTAAATTTGGATCAGGTGCATATCATCTAGCTACTTTATATGGAAAAGACCTTAAGGAGCCAATGAATATCATGCACCTAAAATGATATTATGCATAAAGCCATGACCTACTATTGTACATAATTTTCATATATTTGTACATACAACATTTCTTGCATATAGTACTCAACCATTCCATACTCATCATCTTTCATCTAGTTGCATTCAATCTTACATCCTTAATAAGTTTTGGTCCAATTGCATATGGCATATGGTCACATCCAGTTATTATATTACTTAAATATTCGACTGATGTTTTCCATATTCATAGTTAATCTTGGTTTTCTTTGATGAAATTCAGAATTTATCCTGAACCATTCACAAAATTCACATATAAATAAAATCTTGATTTTCGATATTGATTATAAATCTCTCTTGAACCAAAATAACTACTGCTACACTAAGAAATTTTGAGTTTTGAGAACTGATTTTGCCAGTTTTTTTGAACTAGAACACACTTACACACCTTAAAATGATTCTTGCACAAGGAAATATGATGCTACATAGTAGTTCTAGCTTCTTAAGCGAAAGGTTTCCCTTGCTATACTATTATGTGTATGGTCTATAATGTTGATAATTGGCAAGAGGACAAGCTCCCCCCTACCCGAATAAAATCCCTTGCTCTTTACCTAATCTGAGCAAGTATCCCTTGAAAAAAAAAGCTACAAAGCAAATCAATTCCCTTGTTCAAAAATGAACAAGAATCCCTACCTAAAATCAGAATAAAATAAGGGAGTAATGAACTTGAATCCCTGGAATTCTTTAGTTATTTAAAAACCGTGGTGTGATCCCTATTACAACAATAGGTTGAATGAAACATGCTTGGAAATGGGGTAGTATTATTTGTGGCGACATGTCTATCACATTAATGACATTCTTTTGTACAGACCAATGTCAACTTGTGGATAAGCTATCTTTCAACGACTTGTATTAGAAAGTAGTTAAATCCAACCGCATACATAAAATCATGGTAAATGAATTTATCATTTGCACACATATGGTTCTTAAAGTCGGTTTACATCACTACCTTGCTCAAAATTGGTAAATGAACCTCATACGCACACACATTGATCCTTGAGATATTTTATATCATAATTAAGGTCAAGATAGAAAATGAATACACAAATCACACATTGGTTCTTAATAAACTCCATTTCATCTTAAAAATCACCAAGATTTTCCTTGAGTTTTGATTAGTTGAAGTCACCATATCCTCATGGATTTGTATGACTGATTAGCCTAAGCAATTGGCCCATAAAACTAATTAATCTTACATCTTATATCCACCACTTAGTACAATTCTTCCTTATATTGCATGATTGCTTATCATATACAAAAATCTGCATTGATCATATATAATTGCTTGGTCATATAGGTGCATTTAGACTTCGCGATGATGGCATGAGACAACCCTAATAAAATCTCTCTATTTACCTCACACTAGGAATAGTATGCCTAGTGCATGTCCTCTACCTAATTTTTCATGTCTAATTGTCTTCATTACATCATACTTCTCTTAAGATTAAGTCAAAATTAATCTTAAAAATCACAAATTACTTATCATCAACTTATCACTTTTAATCAACAAAATTTCAAATTACTTTTGTTGATCACAACCCTTCAATGTTAGTAATATAACAAAACCTCACATAGGATCCGCTTCATGACCAATGCGAGGGGTATCCTCCATAAACGATCATATACAAGCACACATCCTCGAGGTCTATTGCTAACTGATAAAAATCGTAAGGGTATATTTTCCAAACAATTTGTCTTCTACAAACAATTCAATCATACTACATTACAAAATATCAACTACATCAAATCACATTTCTACAATAATATTCTGATTAAGCATGATAAAACAACATTAGCAAATCAAACATGACCATAAGCATGATTATGATGATCATCACAAAAACAATCATAATATTTTGCATTACACATAACCATAAAAATCAAATGCCAAGAAGAACAAAAATAATATATATATCTCTCAAAAAGTACATAAGGTACAAAAATTTGATTGGAATGCCACAATCATAAAATGACATACTCAATCATTAGGGGGTATACCACAAGACCAAACCTTGGTATATCATCCCCTAGAATCCCTAGAACTTTGGGTATCATCATCTGGAGGTCGCATGGACACCTGAAACTGTGTGGCCCTAGACACTGACCTAGAAACTAATCTAGAGTGGCTCAGAGCTGCTAACTCTAGGGATAATGGAGCTCTTTGACCCTAGGGCACTACCTGAAAGTAGAGTGTCTGATAGAACATCATCTGTTGAGATACTAAGATAGCTTCCACTTGTGCCACCATCAGTGCACTTTGTAATGCGTTGCTCCCCAAGGACTAGCTTGAATCCCCACTCATAATTTGGTGTGATTGTGATTGTATCTGATGAGACACCCCATGTCCCTGCATTTGTGCCAACTAAGCTTGAGTCTTCCCTAGTAGAGTCTATGACTATGAGAGTTGTGCCTCTAAGGCCTAAATCTGGCTCACCTAGGTATTGATATGACTCCTCAAACTGGTATTATCTACTCGTAAAGCAATAACCTCTATCGCACTACTTGACTCCCCAACCTCAATAGAAAAGCTCTTCTTAGTTGAGTCCTATCGAGAAGCTAAAGAGACCTCCTACTAAGGAGATAATACAATCTACTATGATGAAGGTACCTGCTACTTTAGGGATCCAACCTACTGCTATTGGCCACTCTTTCTCTAAATCTGTATGACCCTTTCCTATCAAGTGGACCTTTGTATCTACCTCCCTCCCCTTATCTAAGGACCCTTTCTCCTTTGTGTATATCTCCTCTACCTCTCTCCTTACTGCTATCTGGTCGATCTCCATATAGTGGCCTCCCAAAAGGTTCAATGTACCTAATCGACCACACCCCTCTCTCATGTGATCCTCATAGGGAGGATGGTGGCATACCACTCAAGGTACCCATCCTCCACTCCTGCATCATACACCTTAGCAAGTGTGACTACTATTTTATACTCGTCCACCTCAGTAAACCTGTTGAGATCTAATGCCCTGCTAGTGGTCGTAGAATCTCAAGTCACTCATCAATACATAAAATATCGTATCGAATAAATCCCCTACACCGGCCTAAAATGATGTTGCACTTGGTCCACTCAATGTAGCTCTATCTCCCCCCACTCCATACAGAGCCATCGCACTCACCGTATGCGAACCAACTCCACCCTATCATCCTCCTAGCTAGGATGCCCTCACTAGGATCTCCAACAAATCCAAGGTACGATCAACTCATTGATCACCCTCCTGGCCTCCTCTAGGCCACTCATCCTCCTCCCTCAGCCTCTTGAAGGACCCCAGTGGAATACAATAGGTCATCCATCCTCTATATGCTAATGAGGAATCCCCTCTAGAATCCTCACTTCAATGTGCTCCTAGCACCATACCTGTAGAAGTGTCGTAAGGACCAGACTACGACCCTTCTTATACATGATATTAAAGAATATCATGTATAAGTGGTAAAGAACATAGGGGCCCCATGCAAACTGTTGGTTGGAATCTCTCATATCGGACACTACCTCAGCTAAGGCCCATGGAAAATTTCATCCACTCTGATGGCATGACAACAATCCTACAACTATCCTTGAAAATACCTCTATCAGTCGAGACGCTCCCTCTACAGTAATCAATCCCTCAATGCTGACTCCGCTCTGCTCAATAGGAAAGGACGGATCTCCTGTCAACAATCACATCACCTAATGTTGGGCTATGGACTGATAGAAAAACTAACCCCTGATAGGAACCTAGAGGATCCTTTGGACATCCTCCAAAGTTAGGATCATTTCCACTATCGATAGTCGAAAGGTAGAATATCTCGGATACCACCTTTCTACCAATGCAATCAAGAGACAATAATTTACCTCTATGCATGGCATCTCAACCACATGTCGTAGGCCCACCGCCTCTAGTATTATTTTATCATTGGCACTTAGGCTTCTGAAATGATCATCGAAGCCCTTGTAGCACCACTCCCTTTTCTTAATAGCACCTCGCTGCAAACAAAAACAAAAACATCAAGTTAGAAAACTATCAAAAAAATAAATTGAAACATACAAAAATTAAACTTTAACTTTAAAATATTGTAAATTTATACCTTATTTTTAAATTTGGACTTGTACAAAAATAGATTTGAACACCCTAATCTGAGTCACCATGTCTGAATTTACGAAATCGAACCCCTTCTTAGTCAAATTTGAATGTACAAATTTGCTAAAAGCCACCTGAATTTGCAAATTCGAACGTCATTTTAGATGAATTTAGACGTTCAAATTTATAGGAATAGTTTGCATTTGCGGATCTGGCTGCGCAATGGTAGGCCACGTCTAAATTCCTAAAAATCTAAAAATTGAACCTAAAAATCCAAAAATAAAACCTACAGATATGCTTACCCACATCCTTACGCTTGATCTGTTGTTGTCAACTTGCACTATGTCCGTCAAATGAATAGAAGTCGTTATTTTATCTAGAGAAAAAACTATAGAATAGATGGGTAAAAATGAATTAAATTTTTACACTCATTTTTTATTTATATCCCTTTTTACCCCTTTTTCAAATTTTGAGTTTTGTTATAAATTTTGAATTTTTCACAAAACTCGAAGGGGGTACCCTAAATAATAAATAATGAAAGAAAAATTTGAAAAAAAAAAACTTTTTTATTTGCAACATAACTCCCCTTCCCGCTACATCTTTATTTAATGCATTTATTGTTCATAAATGCACCAAAGAGGGGGTAAAATGTAGCCAAGGAATTTTGACACATTTCAAAATTCCCACTCCCTAGTAAACATGTTGTTACTCCCTAACAACGTACCTTCCACCCTCCAACCCCCTGCCTCAATTTCTATGCTGGATAAAACTAAATCTTGTCTGTTTCCCCCTTTTTTGGGAAATTTGAGCGGTCCCGACAAATTTAGACCAGTCTAAATCTAGACAAATCAAATGTGAGCCTAAATTAAGCGCACTGTTTGGATTTTACCTCCAACCTAGGTAAACCCAAATTTTTGACAAATTCGGATCTGTCCAAATTTGTCCAGATTGGGAAATTTCTAAATTTCTCCTAATAGCCTGATCTATCTTTGTCCTATCCTCTATTTTATTGACCTACCTTAGATGTTAAATCCCACAAGCTCCCTCTAGATAGACCTAATAATAATTTTATAGGAAAAATCAATAGGAAAGGAGAATTTTTTGTGCTTTTTTTACAGGTTTTAGAAGAGTTCTCGATATTTGATCATCATTCCAGTGATTACCAGATATGACAATGAGTATTGTTGTTTCAAATTTGATTTATTCTTAGCTTAAGTTCATAATTTTATAGGTTTTTATGAATTCAAAGCCATCCAAATTTGCTGATGAAACATGAAATTGTTCTGCATATTCCTGAATTTAACCGTTACAGATTTCCAGATCTAGCCATTGCAGTTTTGAATGAATTTGGAGCCATCTGAATTTGTTGAAGACACCCAAAATTACACAGACTCATGCTGGGGGCAAAATCACAACCTCATTTTTATCAATATTGATTCATACTTGCATTTTAGTCTTTTCAAAACTTTATTACTTTACTATATCCACTGTTGTTACTGCTTTTCTTTCATAAAATTCATGTCTTACATTAGATTTATAGATCCACTACTTTGTTTACGGTTTTTTGAAAGAATCGAGGGTATTTTACTCTTACAGATCATAATTTGTTGTTACCTATGTAGATCCCCCACCCCTAATCATAAATTTTAGTGTTCTATTATGAGATTGTAGGTTTTGTACAGATTTGAGCAACTCTGAATTCATCCTGATAGAATCAAACTGATCTGAATTCGCTCTGACAGATTCAAAATACGTCTGACAACAAACATCCAAACCAGGTAAGGATCTAAATCTGATTTTTCTCAGTTTTTTGTACTTTAATTTCATATTCTTCTATTTTAGGAAGCATTTGCATAAAACAAAAGAAAGAAAAATAAAACACAAAAATAACATAGACTTAGTTGCAGTATATTTTGCATCTATTACACTAGTTGAAAAATCAAAAGAAAAGATCAAAATATAAACTTAGTTGCATTGTATATCAATTGCATTAGTTGAAAAACTCAAAAGATAATATCAAAAACATAGATTTAGTTGCATTATATCTCGCATCTATCATACTAGTTTGAAAAACACAAAAAAAATAAAAAGACAAGAAACACAAACTTAGATATATTAATTTTTACGTCAATTGCATTTGTTAAAAAAACTCCAAAGAACAAAAAGACAAAAACAAGAATTTAGTTACATCATTTTGCATCTAGTACATTAAGTTGAAAAACATAAAACACAAAATGCAAAGAAAAGAAAAACAACATGCTAGCATAAATCTTATCCTTTGTTTTTAACATCTACAAAATCATTGCATCATAGTTAGACTTACAAAGCTTTCTAGTTAGAATCTATATACTTTGTTTTCATCGAAATTAAAATACATATAGCTAAGCAATAGTTTCATCTAGCCAAACTTTAGGTGTATGCTTTAAAGAATCAACCAAACATCCACCATTGCCTAGGCATGGAAACCGTCATAAAAATGTTTCCTAGTGAACCCCGCCCAATTCATCGACAAACACCAAGGAGAGCACAACTCAAGTGCTTCTCGTCCGAGGTGTAGATGCATAATTTTCCCTCCCCATTTCATGTTTGGATCCATTAGCCTGAAGGAAAGGGGTGCAAAATTTTTGGCTCTACACCAAGTAAGAAAAACAAATACCATTCAAAATAAAATATAAGATCCATCCTCTCCTTGAAGCTTGGTTGTCTAGGCCTTTCGCCCAATGAACTTGATGACCCAATAACGCTTGGCTCATGATACAAGTGACTATATATTTATCAAGGAAGGATATGAGTGTGCATAGATTGCTAAAAAGGAACATGGATCACAATGTAGGGGTCATTATTCTTGAAATAAATTAACTCCTAAAGTTGTTGAAATTAAAACTAAATTTTGTTATCCAAACTTTAATCTAAATTACATATTAAAATAAACATTAACATTTTATACCAATGAAAATGTAATGAAGGATTTCATGTTATAAATGTCATAATATATGCATTTCATAAATTTAAAACAAAATACTAATTTTCAAAATATTATAAAAATTATAGCCTCTTAAATCCTATTGAAAGTGTCCCAAAATAGAGTAATTTCATGATTAATTGCTTTAGGTGAGGAGTCTTGAAAAGATAATGAATTTAATTCTAAGTATCTTCCATTTTATGGAAAAACTAAATCATAGTTTTTATGGACACCTAAGATAGGACATAAAGGGATTATATACTTGTATGTTATAGATTCATCATACATGAAGGCCTTAGTAAATAGGACAATAGGCAAAATGAGCATAGCTTGAGAATTCTATGTTTTGTTGAACCTAAAAAAGCAAGTATTAGATGTAGGTCATAAGTCCCTTTTAACATTGAATTTAGTGATGATATACAATAAAAAACAAAGTAATTTTTAAATAAGTTGTAATGTGTACCGATAAAATAATATATGAACATACCAATATAAGTGTCTCTACCAAGGTAAAGGATATATAGTGTTGGAAATATTGAGTTGTCATTGATGTCAAAGGAGCATGGTATTCAAGGCAAAAATATTCTTCAAGGGTGAAAAGTTTATAAGGATGGACAATATATCATTGAGGTCAAAGATGGGCTTGTTCATCCAGGGCAAATATATTTTACAAGGAAATATTATTGCAAAGCAAGGTAATTATTTTTAAGGATTATAATATTTAAATATCAAATTTAAATATTATAAAAGAGATGGACAAAGATGTAAAAGTGCTTGGGACAAAGGATTTAAATTAATATTTTAAGAGTGGGATGTATTTAAATCAAAGGATTTAAATATATTGAAATATTGAAAGGGTCGACCCTAATGTTGAGATTAAATATTATTCTTCATATATATGGTTCTAACATTATGGTTGAGGTGATTTTTAGGTGTGCCTTCATGTTGCTTCGGAGAAAGTGTGAGAATATATGTTCACATTCGAAGTGTGTGCCTTTGGTTGAGAGAGAGCTTTCATTCGTCTTTGTCTACGTTTGGAGAATAAAAGAATTCACAGAATGTGCTTTTGCTTGAGATACCTTTCGTTCGTCTTCGTCTGCATTTGAAGAATTAGAGAATTTAGAGAATATGCCTTTGCTTGAGAGAGCTTTTGTTCATCTTCATCTGCGTTTGGAGAATAAGAGAGTTCGAAGAAGTTTGCTTTCTTTTGGGAGAGAGAGCTTTTGTTCATAGTGAGCGTCTTCACTTACGTTGAAAGGATAAGAGTATTCATTTGTGTTTGAAGGAGAAACCATGTCCAATAGAGGTGATTGAAGATCTACCAAATTAAATCAAACAAGAGCATCATAATACACGATATTGAAGTGGCAGTGTACATTTTTCATGGTAGAGTGTTGTCATCAGAATCAAAAATATGAGTTCAACTGGTACTATGTGACTAAGGCAGGAAGACATCAAGCTTGAGAATAAAGAACCACAATAATGTTTTGATCGCAAAAAGGAGGGAGAGCCACCCAAGAAGTAAAGAATTGAAATGTTTCATGTAGTGTGATTGAGCTTCCCTACGAATGGCGTAAGAGTGCAGTGTGCTAGGGTTTTCTCACAAATGAAGTAAGAGTATAGTATGTTTGGGCTTCCACACGAAAAGTGTAAGAGTGCAATGTGCTAGGGTTTTCACACAGACGATGCAAAGAGTGGTGTGTTTGGGCTTCCACACAAAAAGCGTAAGAGTGCAATGTCCTAAGGTTTTCACATAGACAGTGTAAAGAGTGTAGTGTTCTTGGTATTGCATGTGCATAACATAAGAGAGCAGTGTGGTCTCCTCACAAAAAGCACAGAAGTGGACTCAGATATTTTCGTGTGCTATCCCAGCAAGGCAGGAGTTCATGTGGCAAATAGTTAGCGCCAGGGTAGCAAGCAAGTGATCTATAGCTACATGGAGTTGGAAAGCCTTCAACTTCAATAGGAAGATAGTCAAACAAAGAGCAAACGAATAAAAATGTAAGAAATCATTTTTGCCTTCATAAGTATTATTACGTTTGTCTCAAAAGGAGAAATAAGGGTTTGAAATGTTTTGATTTAATATTTAAATCAAAAAGGAAAATATAGAGTTGAGATGCATTATCTTTGTTGAGATAAATTTGAAATGCATTATCTTGTTTGAGATAGATTGGGAATACATTGAGGCACATCATTATTATTGAAGATAGATTTTGAGATGCATGAATATTGTTGAAGATAGAGATGCATCATCATTGTTGAAGATAGAGATGCATCATCATTGTTGAAAATAGATTTGGAGTGCATTATATTGAGGCAGATTTGGAAGTTTTATTTAATAAAGGGATTAATGCATGCAAAATAAAAAGGAGAAAAGTGCATTGGATAGTAAAATAATAGCAAGGTATTAATGTCTCAAATTCTATATGCAAGTGAGTGCTAGACCTGGGCTACCTTTAAAATGTAATAAGTGTGATATATGTGGAAGGAACCAATGTATTGAATGTAAAAGGTAGCATGTTTATTTGAAGTTTTCAACACAAATATATCATCATCTAGATGTGCAAGAGTTGAATGAATTCTGGGTAGAATATGTCTGAATTGTTTTAGTTGAAGAAAGCACATTGAAAAATTGGTAAAGAATTTGATGACATCATTATGCAAGATTTGGGAAAGGTATGAGCATTGGTTGTATGCAATATTTGGGAAATATTTGAGCAGGTTTGTGAGAAACTTGAGTAGAGTTGTGAGCAGGTTTGTGAGCATATTTAAGTTGGTTTTGTGATAATATTTTAGCAAAGTAGTGAGCAGGTTTGTGAGAAGATTTAAGCAGGTTTTGTGAGCAACTTTAAGTAGAGTAGTGAGAAGGTTTGTGAGAATATTTGAGCAAGTTCTGTGAGCAGATTTGAGCAGGTTTTGTGAGAGGATTTGAGCAGTATTTGGAGTGAACTAGAGTAGAGGGGATTGGTGTCTCCTATGGATAGAGGTCCATGAACCAGAGTAGAGTGGATTGGTGTATCCTATGGATAGAGGTCCACATACTAGAGTAGATGGGATTGGTGTCTCCTAGGGATAGAGTTCCATGAACTAGAGCAGAGGGGATAGATATATCCTATGGAGTGGTGTCCACAAAACTATAATAGAGTGGAGTGGTGTCCACAAAATCAAAGCAGAGGGGATTTGTGTCTCCTGTGGAGTGGTGTCCACAAAACCAAAACAGAGTGGAGTGGTTTCCATAGAACCAAAGCATAGGGTATTGGTTTCTCTTGTGGAGTGGTGTCTACAAAACTAGAAAAAAGTGGAGTGGTATCCATAGAACTTGAGAGGGAATTGGTATGTGGATTGGTTTCCACGAACATTGTAATAGGGTATTTGTGTCTCTTATGGGTTGGAGCCCACAAAATATGTTGAGAAAATTATAAGCAATATTTCTTCATGGATGTAGCCCACATTAGGTGAACCACGCTAAATATGTGTCTCTGGTGATTTGTGCATTGTTTAATTTATTGTATTGATATTATTGTTGTTATCATTTGGATTGAAAAGTGAAAAGTTTTATCTTATACTGTTCACCCCCCTCTCAGTATAAGATTGTGTTCTTCATATAGGACTAAGTTTGTAAAGCATAATATCTAGAATAAGCTCCTAGATTTCCTAAATGGTTAGTAAGTTAGAAGGATTCATACATCAAATGTCATGTAAGGTTAGTCTAATAAATACATTATAAATGAATAACTAAATCACACATTAGCATTATATTCTCATCATAAATTCTATGTGCACTAAGCCATGAAACTACTACTAACTATGAATTATGAAGGGTTGAAAAGAAATACTAACCAAAAAATTCTTGCTAAATGAAATTTTAATGCAAATATGATATCCCACCAATCCAATATGATGTTTGAAATTTTTAACATAATTTTCACATGATTTTTACATACTAAACTATTTCTTCGTCTCAATGGAAAGACAAGTGAAAATATTTTTAGGCCAAAGCCCTATCAACAATTTTTAATCATATGAAAATCCACATTTAACACAATGCCTAATGAGAAAATTATAGGATCTTGTTCCTTCTACCATGCAAAGAAATCATTTGGCATAAAGCATATTGCTTTGGAATTGAACATCAATGAACCCTATGTATTATTTCCTATTATATGTGTTGTATTCTTTGCAAAAAAAATTATACACCTTGACACAATTGGCTCCTTAATTATCAAGTATGGGTGGTTTTAGCCCATTGTTTTATACCCATTGTATTCTAATACCACTTAGCGATTTAGGGTTGTTTTTTATTCTACAAAATACCTACATATTGTATTATAAATTGCATTGTTACAATGTAATGCAACTCTAAGTTTTTTTTGGATTTCCTGATCAAGGGTTTTGAAGGTAAATCTTGGTGTTTATTGCGGATGTATGCCATTATTTCCTTTTGTTTTACAATTTTGTGTGCATTATATTTCTAGAATAGGTTTATCAAACTCTTCATTTGGTATCAAAGCAAGGTTATTAACTTCAAGGGGAGGCATTAGTTTCTAGGGTTTATATCAGTCTAAGAAGAGTAAGGGTATGTTGGGTTTGCAATAAATCTATTTTTAGTGGGAGCTTTGTGCAGGTGAATCTTGTGTGAAGGAAAATGGATAGAAATTCAAGGATTGGGAAAGAAACATTTAATGACTAGAGTTTTGAGGTATGGAAGATAAATATGGAAGATCTCCTTATGGATAGAGATCAATGGGTTATTGTATCAAGAAAACAACCTATGGGTATGACACAAGAATATTGGAATAAGTTGGATAGGAAGGCACAAAGTATTATTCAATTATACCTTATAGATTCAATTTTAATTAATGTATTTGGAGAAAATAGTGCCAAGGAGCTATGGGAGAAGTTAGGGGTTTTATATCAGTCAAAGTCCTTAGTAAACAAACTACTTCTTTAGAAGTTGTATCTCCTTAGGAGGAATGATGGGGATTTTATGACAAAACTTCTCAATGTGTTTAACACTATGGTAAGTTAATTAGCCTCTACTAATATTAATATATCTAAAGAAGATAAGTGTATTACTTTGTTATATTCTTTACTATATTCATGAGATAATTTTATTGTGGTGGTCATTAGTACTAGTAGTACAACTACTTTAAAGTTTAAGGATGTGGTTGCATCCTTGTTACTAGAATAAATGAGGTAGAAATCCACGGAAGGCCTATCCAAGTAATCCTTATTTGTAAGGGGTCATTCCCAAGATAAAAATAATAATAAGTCTAAGGATTGGTAAAATTCAAGAGGAAGGTCTAAATCTCTTAGAAAATTTATAAGAAAGTGTTGGAAATACAGTAAAGCTAGGCATTTGAAGGACTAAAGATCTAAAAATATTAATAAAATTAAGACTTGATGATGCTCCTTCCAAAGAAGCAAAGACCTCCATATAAGGAGGGAATATATACTTAGCATCTTCAATTACACACTTAAATCATAATGCATGGTTGATTGACTCAAGGTCTTATTTTCATATGACTCCTCATAGGGAGTATTTTTATGAATATGAAAAGTATAATGGAGGTGATGTCTTCCTTGAAGAACACAAGCTTATACTGAGAGGGGGGGTGAATAGTATAAGACCACTTTTTACTTTTCTTTTCAATTCAATATTATGCAGTGTATAGACAGCAGTATCAATAGCAGTAATCAAGCAATGCACAAAACACCATACACAATAGAGACACCATAGTTTACGTGGTTCACCCAATGTGGGCTACTCCACGGAGAAAATATTTTACTAAAACTTTCTCAATCAATTTCTTTGGGAATCCTTCCCAATTACAATGTTTATGGATCTCTATCCAAAGGAGATGTTGATCCCCTAATCTCAAGTTCGTGGATCTCTTCCACAGGAGAACTCTTTCCCCTTCTGCTCTGGCTAGTGATCTTCTAGAAGACTCTGTCTCTCTACTGCATTGACTGGTGGATCTCTCTCCACTTGAAGACTCCTCACTCAGATCTGTCTTCAATTATCTTGGTTGTTGGATCTCTATCCACTGAGACTCTATCCTCTATACTCTATCACCTCCAAAGCTCTATCAATAGGCTCACTCAGAACCTGCTCAATAGGCTCACTCAGAACCTGCTCAACAAGCTCACACAGAACTTGTCCAAATATGCTCAACAAGCTCACACAAAACTTGTCCAAATATGCTCAACAAGCTCACACAGAACTTGTCCAAATCTGCTCAACAAGCTCACACAGAACTTGTCCAAATCTGCTCAAGCAAGCTCACCAAGAACTTGCCCAAATCTGCACTAGCAAGCTCACCAAGAACTTGCCCAAATCTACACTAGCAAGCTCACCAAGAACTTGCTCAATAATTCAATCTCATAGAAGCATAAAGAGAATTGTTAGAGACTCAATATGTTCTATACTCAAATCCCAATCTCAACTCAAATCAATCTTATAGAAGCATAAAGAGAATTGTTAGAGACTCAATATGTTCTATCCTCAAATCTCAATCTCAACTCAAATCAATCTTATAGAAGCATAAAGAGAATTGTTAGAGACTCAATATGTTCTATCCTCAAATCTCAATCTCAACTCAAATCCAGAATATAGAATAGTTTGTTTCATGGAACTTGAACAACCACTTCACACAATCACTTGACTAGGCTCAAACAACTCTTCTCAACCAACTACCACAAGGAACAACTCTTTCTTACAAACCCTAGTCCAAGCATGTATCAACCAACTCAAATGTTTCCAACAATGCTCAACCACAAATCTCACATAACAATGATACTCATGTTCTTTTCAAGTTCAAGTTCTTTGCATAACCAATGGGCTTCAACAACAATGCTAATAAAACATTCTTCACATAACAATGATACTCATGTTCTTCTCAAACCCTATCTCAAGTTTTTCACACTACTAATGGCTTCAACAACAATGCTTATAAAACAAGGTTTAATAGCAACTCTCAACCCAGAAAACCTTGAGACATTCAACCAACTACTTTCGAAAAGGAAACCACAATTAATCCTTTTCTCTCCAATGATATTTCAGAAATCAACCACCATAAACAATCAATAGGAGAATGTGCCCATACCTTTTATGAAGATGAAGAAGCCTTTTGGTTGTCCACAAAATCTGTCTCACTCAACACACTTTCTTTTTCAACTTTCAACAAGGGTTAGAGATCTTGATTAATAACACAACAATAACATCCAAATAACACCTTATTACTCCTACTCAATAACATACACCATGTCACTTCATAAATGAATTAATCTCTTTTGAAAAAGAACAAAGCAACCTTCACTTTTGAACCTCTTTACAAAATCAGAAATATCTCTTTACACACACCTTATTTCTCCCTCTAAGAAAGTTAATCAAATAGCCCTCGGAATAAGCTTTCCAACGATATATAATATGATATACTTTCAAAAATTAAATCATCAGAAATCTCTCCTTTTCTAAACATGCATCACAACCCTTATTCCTCCTAGGGCAACTTTAGAAAAATAAAATATATTAAAAATTATTAACTTGCCTCTGTCGCTGATGGGATTCGATCTCGTGACCTTCTTGCTTAGTGCCTTAACCACAGCCAACCTGTCATTGGGCCACATGCCCTCACGTGCTCAAAAGGAGCACACAACAAAACCTTATGCCATGAATATCTGCGCCCTTCGAAAACAAAACGTGCTTCACATGTTTCAACACAGAAAAACACCTTCGGCAAGAATCGAACGTAGGACCTCCTGCTTCACACACAACGCACAAACCACTAGGCCAAGGAGGCCTATACGTTTGGCTTTACTCCACAATAGTCTCTTCAACGAACACGAAAATCGTAAGCCTTTTAAAACCCTTTTCACACACACTTCGACACACGATGCGCAGGCTCTTTTACCATTCGAATCCAAATATCAAATCGAGCGCTTAGAGAAATAAATTGAAACTTTGGGCATAAAAAATATATATATATATATATATATATATATATATATATATATATATATATATATATGTCCTCCTTTCCTTTGATGTCGGTGCTATAATTTAAATATTAGTTTTATGCCTTTTCCTTTCTTTGACGTCGACGCTATAAATTAAATTTTAATTTTAATTTTAAATTTAAATTTTAAATAATTTAAAATTTAAACTTAAATATTTAAAATTAAATATCTCCATCACCGGGGCACATTTTTCGATGAAACGAAAATCCAACCTGGGTTTTAAGAAAAACCCATTTCAAATCTGCCATCCATGGTTTTAAATAAAACCTTTTATTTTGCATGCCTTGGTTTTCACAAAAACCTTGTATATATCCATGCTCTCCAAAATATCATAAATGCTTATTTATGAAATGCTTTGGCCACCAAAACTCAATGTGATCCATGTGACATCAATGACAACATAAAATCACTCAAATTTCCAACAATCTCCCCCTTTGTCATTGATGGCAACACCTCTATTGTAAATCACCACAATCACTGCAAAAACCATCTCTGAGAATCAAAGCTGCTCCCCCTGACTCAATACTCTCTATGGAGGTTGCTCCCCCTAACTCAATGCTCTCTTTGGAGGCTGCTCCCCCTAACTCAATGCTCTCCCCCTTACTCAAATCTCTCCCCCTTTGACATCAATGGCAAAAGGGACACCTATGGGGCTAAAATATATGACTCTTAAGCTTAGCCCCCTCACCACCTTCTCTATTGAGGTGATTAATTTTGGGGTGGGAGTACATTTACTCCCATATTACATTGTTTCTTTCCTCTATCAACTTCCTTCCATGTTTTTATGATATCCTTCTCTTGATGAATTACTTGATCTTCTTGTCTTGAACCTGTTTGACCTTATTGCCTTGAAACTGCTTGACCTTCTTGTCTTGAACTTGTTTGGAATTGAGTCCTACACCATTTTGCAATATGTCCAAAGTTATTGCAATTAAAACACTTGATATTGTAGCCTTTGGATGGTGCCCATATCCTGAATTCTTTCTTGAAATAATTTCCATATCCATTCCTTTCTTGAACCCTGTATTGTGAAGTTTTGTTTTCATGACCATTATGACCATGACTTCTGATTTGTGTAGCTCTAAAACCAAAACCATGTTGCTCATTTTCTTTGCATTGAGAAGCTCTATGACCAATCATGTTGCATAAGAAGCAATGTCCCTGAAAACCATACCTTCTTCCTTTGAATTTTCTTCTAGCAAAATCAAACTTCTTTGATCCATGGATCCTATAGTGTATAGCCCTGTGTCCAAATCCATTACAAGAAAAACAATGTCCTTGAAAAGCCCTTTGTTCATGCCTTGGTTCCTCATACCTTTCTTGATCATTATCCTTGTAATCATCTTTGACTTGTGCATTGTATCCTTGAATGTTATTTGTAGCATCTAAATCCTCTTCCTTAATTTCTTCCTTGCTTTCCTCTTCAAGAATTTATTTTCCTTTTGAACTTGATTCACCTATCTCAAAACAAGATCCAAACTGGATGTTTGGAGCCATAGGAACTTTGGAACTTTCTTCATAAATCTTAGGTGCTTCCTTGCTTTCATATTTTAGAACTTCCTTTCCCTTTGAGTGTGATTCCCCAAACCTGAAATATGAGACCTTTGGTGCTTTGGAACCTTCCTCTTCTTTCTCTTCATTTGTGTCAAATAGTAAATTGGCACACATCTCTATAGCCTTTGAAATGCAAGTATCCATTTCTACTGCTTCCTTTTCTTTGGGGACCGGTTCTTCCTTATAGATTTTTGAAACAAAGCCTCCTGATATAAATAGAGGTCCCTGTGTGTTTGTTTTTTATTTCCCTTCTTCATAACCAAGCCCTATCTTTATAAATGGATCTCGTTGTAAACTCAAAAAATTATCCAGAGTTTTTGAATTCCTTTGAAATCGTGCTAACTCATTTATGTAGGTCCCCAAAAAATTTTGATCTTCTTCTTCTAACTGATTACATATTTCTTTCTTCTTCTTCAATTGCTCAGAAATAGTGATGCCAAGCTCTTTTGTTTCTTGAAGCTCTTTTTCCAAATCTTGAATGTGTTGGTTAAGCATTATGTTGACCTTTTCATTTTCATGAACCTTATTTTCAAACCTTTTGATTTTCCTTTTCAATCTCCTAATTTTATTTTCTTGTTTTGTGGATTCCTCTTCTTCATCATCACTGCTGCTAGAATTGTCACTAGAACTACTGCTAGAACTATTACTGGAACTACTGCTTCCTTTTTCAATAAATAAACTTTCCTTGTTGCAATTGCTTTAGTATGTGCAATCATCATCTAAATGCCCAAAATCTTCGTATATGAAGCATTTTAGTATTCTTAGACCCTTCTTGTACCTATTTTCTTGCTCAATGGCTATAGCAAGCTCTTCATGTCTTTCTTCGATAGATGTATCCTCTTCTTTAACTTCAATACCTAGGAATAGGTGTTCTTGCCTTTCTTCACTTATTCCAAAGAATGTACATTCTTCTTCATCTGACTGGTCTTCATTGTTGTGAACTGAACCATCACTTGCTTCTTCAATGTAGAAAGTTTTCTTTGTCTTACGAAAACTTTTCTTCTTCTCATACATGTTTTGCTTGTATCTGTCATATTTTTCATGTTTATGCTTTCCATCTTCTTTTCTTATGTGACCCTATTTTTCATCATCACTGTTTTCTTCATGTGGACACTTGTATGCATAGTGACCAAAATCACCACACTTGTAGCATCTGACTTTCTTCATATCCCTGTAATTTTTTAAGTCCTTTTTCCTTTTGATGAAGTTAGCTTCCTCATCATTATCTGAATCTCTATCTGTCTCTGGAACTTTCCCTTTATTTTTCTTTGAGGCCTTGAATGCAATTTCTTTTATTGGAACCTGATGCTTACTTCTCCTCATCTCATAAGTTGTGAGAGTTCCTTGTAGTTCTTCCATTGTTAGCTTGTTGATATCCATTGTTTCTTCTATTGCTAAAACCTTTGCATCATACTTCATGGGAAGTGATCTCAAAAACTTTTGAGTAACATCTGATTCTTTCATCTCAAATCCTAGACCTCTCATGGTGTTAGCAATCTCATCAACTCGAAGTAAAAACTATGCAATATCTTCAAAATCTTCCATTTTCAATTCCTCAAATATTTTTCTATGAGTTTGTAGTTTTGCCAACTTTACCTTGGAATCTCCTTCATAGGTATTTTGCAACTTGGTCCACATTTCATTTGCTAAATTACATACCATGACCTTTGCAAAATCTGTCTCATGTAGCCCACTTAGAATACAATTCATTGCCCTTGCATTGATCTCAACCAATTTCCTGATAGTCTCATCTTCCTAGGGATCACCTTCAACCTTATACTCTTTTGCAACCATCTGCCATACCTCATATCCTTGTGATATCAAGTAGTTTTTCATTCTCATGCTCTAGAAAGCATAATTGTTACCATTAAATAGTGGAGCCTTATTTGTAGATGATCCATTCTGTGAAGCCATCTATGTTCTTGTAGAATCTGCCCTCAAGTTATTAGCCTTTTCGAAGGAACCCACTCTGATACCAATTGAAGAACACAAGATTATACTGAGAGGGGGGTGAACAGTATAAGACCACTTTTTACTTTTCTTTTCAATTCAATATTATGTAGTGTATAGACATCAATATCAATAGCAGTAATCAAGCAATGCATAAAACACCATACACAATAGAGACACCATAGTTTACATGGTTCACCCAATGTGGGCTACTCCACGGAGAAAATATTTTACTAAAACTTTCTCAATCAATTTCTTTGGGAATCCTTCCTAATTACAATGTTTATGGATCTCTATCCAAAGGAGATGTTGATCCCCTAATCTCAAGTTCGTGGATATCTTCCACAAGAGAACTCTTTCCCCTTTTGCTCTGGCTGCAACAAAAATTCTTATAAAACGAGGTTTAATAGCAACTCTCAACCCAGAAAACCTTGAGACATTCAACCAACTACTTTGGAAAAGGAAACCATAATTAATATTTTTCTCTCCAATGATATTTTAGAAATCAACCACCATAAACAATCAATAGGAGAATGTGCCCATACCTTTTATGAAGATGAAGAAGCCTTTTGGTTGTCCACAAAATCTGTCTCACTCAACACACTTTCTTTTTCAACTTTCAACAAGGGTTAGAGATCTTTATTAATAAAACAACAATAACATCCAAATAACACCTTATTACTCCTACTCAATAACATACACCATGTCACTTCATAAATGAATTAATCTCTTTTGAAAAAGAACAAAGCAACCTTCACTTTTGAACCTCTTTACAAAATCAAAAATATCTCTTTACACACACCTTATTTCTCCCTCTAATCAAGTTAATCAAATAGCCCTCGGAATAAGCTTTCCAATGATATATAATATGATATACTTTCAAAAATTAAATCATCAGAAATCTCTCCTTTTCTAAACATTCATCACAATCCTTATTCCTCCTAGGGCAACTTTAGAAAAATAAAATATATTAAAAATTATTAACTTGCCTTTGTCCCTGACGGGATTTGATCTCGTGACCTTCCTTGCTCAGCATCTTAACCACAACCAACCTGTCGTTGGGCCACACGCCCTCATGTGCTCAAAAGGAGCACACAACAAAACCTTATGCCGCGAATATCTACGCCCTTCGAAAACAAAACATGCTTCACGTGTTTCAACACAGCAAAACACCTCCGACAAGAATCGAACGCAGGACCTCCTGCTTCACACACAATGCACGAACCACTAGGCCAAGGAGGCCTATACATTTGGATTTACTCCACAATAGTCTCTTCAACGAATGCAAAAATAGTAAGCCTTTTAAAACCCTTTTCACACACACTTCGACACACGATGCGCAGGCTCTTTTACCATTTGAATCCAAATATCAAATCGAGCGCTTAGGCTAAATAAATCGAAACTTTGGGCATATATATATATATGTCCTCCTCCTTTCCTTTGATGTCGGTGCTATAATTTAAATATTAGTTTTATGCCTTTTCCTTTATTTAACGTCGGTGTTATAAATTAAATTTTAACTTTAATTTTAATTTTAATTTTAAATTTTAATTTTAAATAATTTAAACTTAAATATTTAAAATTAAATATCTCCATCATCGGGGCACCTTTTTCGATGAAACAAAAAGCCAACCTAGGTTTTAAGAAAAACCCATTTCAAATCTGCCATCCATGGTTTTAAATAAAACCTTTTATTTTGTCTGCCTTGGTTTTCACAAAAACCCTGTATATATCCATGCTCTCCAAAATATCATAAATGCTTATTTATGAAATTCTTTGGCCACCAAAACTCAATGTGATCCATGTGACATCAATGATCCATGTGACATCAATTACAACATAAAATCACTCAAATTTCCAACATTCCTAGGAGATAACTCGACAACTAGAATCATAGGACATATACGACTCAAACTATTGATCAAATATGAAAGTATTAAAATCCTCGGTGTTCTATATATTTCAAGGTCCACTAGAAACACTATATCTATGAGTAAAATGAGTGATACAAGTATGCAAATAGTATTTGAAAAAGATACTTACAATATTGTTTGAGGAGCAATGATATTGGTAAGAGGAGATTGGCAATAGTTCTATTGCTCCTAAAATGAAACAAGCAAAACCCCTACTCTTCCTATAGAGAAGACAATGCTTTGGCATCAAATAATGGGACATATTGGATAAAAGGCCCTTCGAGATTTGAAAATTAAAGGTATACTTGAAGGTATCCTTGACTGATCCTTAGGTTTTGATTTTTATGAACATTGTGTATATGGTAAATAGAATTAGGTAAAGTTTGTATTTGGTATTACAAGAGTAGAAGGGATTTTGGAGCTGATACGTAATATTGTATTTGGACCTATGCTTATTCCATCACTTGGAAAATCATTGTATTATGTTTCATTTATAGATGATTTCTCAAGGTATGCATGGATATATTTCCTTTGGAAGAAATCTAAGGTCTTCAAAAAATTCAAAGAGTTTGTCTTGTAGAAAATAAACAATGAAAAAGATAAAGGTGTTGAGGATAGATAATGGTGGAGAGTTCTATGGAAAGGAATTTGAGGAGTTCTATTAGTAGTGTAAAATAGCATGGCAAAATACAACTCCATGCATCCCTCAACAAAATGTAGCTACATAAATAATGAACAATATATTAATGAAAAGGCAAGGAGTAAGCTCAATGGTGTAGGGTTAGCATAGGAATTCTAGGCAGAGGCAGTGGATATTGCATGTTACCTGGTAAATTGATCACCTACATCAGTGTAGGTTAATAAAAATGCATATAAGGCATATGTTGGTAAGAAAACCTCTCTTGAACACCTTAATTTTTTTTCTATGATGTTTATATACATGTTTCAAAGGAGAAAAGGAGTAAGTAAAAAGCTACAAGATTTGGAACCCAAAAATAAGAAATATTTTTTATAGTCAAGATGTAATCTTTAGACAGTTTAAATGTGCTCCCAAATGAGAAGAACAACCAAGAGAGGAATAAGTAGAAAAGGTGTAGTTTGAGGTCATGGATAAAGAATCTAACTTAACAGTTTATGATGAACCCCAATCACGAGGAGATAGGTTCAAGAAAGAACACAACCCAAAAGATATAGTCCACCTGATTTTCATTCTAATTTTATCTTATCTGCTACTAATTATGATCCTAAAATTGTTAGGGAGGTAGTTAATGCAGAGGAAGGTAAATTACCATGGTTGATGAGATGAAGACCTTGGACAAAAATATGACATGGTATTTGGTGAAGTTGCCTATTAGAAGAAAACCAATTGGTAGATAATGGGTATTCAATAAGGTCCGAACAAAAGGTAAAATGGAGAAGCACAAAGCTTGCCTGGTAGCAAAGGGATATTCCTAGGTGGAGGGAATTGATTTTGGTGAGGTTTTCTCCCCTGTTGCTAAACTAACTTCTATTAGATTTATTTTATCTATTACTTCTACATGTTACATTGAAGTAGAGCAAATGGATGTGAAGACATCATTCCTATATGGAGATCTAAAAGAAGAAATATATATGTCTCAATCAAAAGGTTTTATAGTAAAAGGAAAGGACTTGATATGCAAGTTGAAGAAATTTCTTTAAGGTCTAAAACAATCACCAAGGATGCAGTTTCAAAAGTTTGATACTTATGTTTTGAAACTTGGTTTTTCACCAAGTAAAGTTGATCATTGTGTGTACAAAAATAGGTTTATGATCACTTTATAATTGTGGTGTTGTATGTTGATGATATGTTATTAATCAGAAAAGACAAGAAAACCATCAAGGATGTTAAGTCTTAATTGTCATCTTATTTTGATATGAAGGATCTTGGTCTTGTAAATTTCATCTTGGGAATACATATTAAGAGGGATTGTTCCAACAAGGGACTCTAGTTGAATTAGAAAAATATGTTGATACGATATTAAAGAGATTTAAAATGTAGGAATGTAAACCAAACAAGACTTATGTTCCTTTGGCTATAAAGCTATCTATAAAACAATGTCCAAAGACACAAGAAAATGAAGAGGACATCTTGTGTTCCTTATGTAAGCGCTATTGGAAGTTTGAAGTATGCCATGGTATGTACCAGACCAGACATTACCCATAAAGTAGGATTTTTGAGCAAATATATGTCAAAACTAGAGAGACAACATAGGACTGGTGTAAAGTATATTTGCATGGCAAATCAGATTATGCAATCTACTATCAAGGACGGGATAAACCAAATAAGGTTTTAAGATTTCATTGATGTTGATTGGGCTAGAGATCTTGATCGCTAAATATTTACAAGCAGTATAGCTTGTTTGGTGGAGCAATCAACTGGATGAGAAATAGGTAAGTTATGGTTACACATTCAAGTACAAAATTTGAGTACATGGAATACACTTATGCAAGTACATGGAATCCACTCATGCAATTAAGATAGCAGTATGGATACAAAGACTATGTGCTAATATTCGATTCTTATAGGGAGCTATAAGGATAAATTGTGTGTTACAAACCTACTATTAAAACTAAACTCACACAAAATATTGTAAACAAATAAAAATTCATCAAATAACAGAATAACACTATGCAAAAAGTAATTGCAGAATTGAAACAATCTCATAAAATAACTCAATATTGTGGGCCTCTTTGAGGGACAACCTCATTCAATATCTCATTAAATTGCAAAAAGATACCTTCATACATAGCTTCATGTATTTTAAAGAAAAGCTTCATGCAATCCTAACTTTAAGCTCAAGAGTTGGCTTACATGAAAAATGCCACTCGAGCTAGAATATTCTACCAAACATCGATCACATTCTTGATAACAATTAAATGAAATAGCCCCACTTTTCTAGGTGCCTTACTTGTAACATATGATTACAAAAGTATTACAAAATAACATTATAAGGGGGTGCCCACATTGGAAGTAGGTCATTACATAATCAAATGGGAATTACAAAAATAACATTAGGATGGGGTCTTAACATGTCCTTTTCCTTCAAAAAGCTTTGTCCTCAAAGTTGTAGATGAGGAAATTGGTGTTAGAGTTGTTGGAGAGACTCTCATGTAGCATCTTCTAGTTGTAGACCAAGCCATTGAACAAGGACCTTAGTAATGGTTTGGTTGTGAAGAGTGTGTGTCCTACAATCCAATAATTATTCTGGCTTGAGCAAGATAGAACCTTCTTCATCTAGTTCCAAGAGGGCATATTGAACCTGTACCTTATTGCCCATAACCCTCTTGAGAAAGGATACATGAAAAATAGGGTGGAGCTTATATGTAGACAATAGATCCAATTTGTAGGTCATGGCACCAATCCACTATAAAACTTGGTAGGGCCCATAGTATTTGGCAACGAGTTTCTAGCACTTGCAAAACTAGAGGGATGATTGTTTGTATGACTACAAATGAAGGAAGACCATATCACCAACATCAAAGCTACACTTAGAACAATGTTGATCAGCTTGCTGGTGCATCTTATTCTAAGCCACTTCCAAATTCATCTTCAATTTATGAAGGATGTTGACATGTTGGCTGAGTGTAGTGTTGACTACATGGACCTTGGAGCTGCATGGAATATAGGAGAAGGGTATGAATGGAGGTAATCCAAAAGCTACTTCAAAAGGGGTGACCTTGGTCATTGTGTGATAGGAAGTATTATACCACCACACCAAGGGAAACCACTTTGCCCATTGTGTAGGATGATCAAAGGTAAAGCAATTAAGATAGGTCTCCAAACATTTATTAAAAATCTCAATCTAGCCATTCATTTGCAGGTGATAAGCTAAACTCATTTTAGGCTAAGTTCCTTGCAACTTAAACAATTTTTGCCATAAATTACTAGTGAATGTAGGGTCACAATCGAACATAATGGAGGCAGATATGCCATGAAGGCAGAAGATAAAATCGAGGAAACTTTGGTTAACTATGGAGGCCATGAAAGGATGGGAGAGGGAACAAAAATGAGCATACTTCGAAAGACGATCCACTACCATGAAAATAATTGATTTACCTTTAGACTTAGGTAACCCTTCAATAAAGTCCATGGAAATATCTATTCAAACTTTTTTGTGAATAGGCAATGGTTGTAGAGTTCTTGGAGAATGCATCATTTTGCCTTTCATCCATTGACATGTGTTACATGCTACCACAAAATAGTGTATATCCTTCTTAATAAATTTCTAGGAAAAGGTACACTTAATACTTTCATATGTTTTGAAGAACCTAGAATGGCCTGCAGTGGGGGAAGCATGTATTTCCTTCATGAGAATTTCTTAGAATGGAGATGTTTGAGGAACAATAAGGTACTAGTGGTAGCATAAATCTTGTCCATCCCAAGTGTATCCGGGACATGAGGTAGACTCTGTTGAAGGGAGGCAACCAAAGTTTGTCAGCCTGAATCCTTAAGCACCTCCTCATGAAGAGAATTGATCCACTAGGGAATGGGTGAAGAGATGGTACATAGCATACTGTGAGCCCCAAGTTGCTAAGAGAGGGCATATGCCACAATGTTTTCCTTACCCTTTTTATAAGTAATATCATAATCATAGCCCATGATCTTAAAGATCCACTTTTGTTGTTCAAGGGTGGCAACCTATTGCTCTAAGAGATATTTGAGACTTTGATGAATTTTTTTAATGGAGAAATGATGCCCAATGAGATAAGGGTGCCAATGAGTGACCACATTCAAAATGCTAAGCATTTACTTAGCATAAGTTGATTTGCCTAGATTGTGACTAGAAAGTGCTTTACTAGTGAAAGCCAAGGGGTACCCTTCTTCCATCAATACCGTGTCAATACCATTGCTTGAAGCATCACTTTCAATTACAAAGGCTTGGAAAAATTAGGTATTGCTAAGACCAAAGTAGTTTTCATAACATGCTCCAACTCTAGAAAATATTGTTCAACTAGACTGGTCCAAGTAAAAGAATCCTTTTTAACATGGACGTTAAGGAGCGGTAATTTTGCCATAATTGCGGTAATATCATGTAAGCCCCAAAAATCCATGAAGGCCTTTTAGAGTGTGAGGTTTATGCCACTATTGAACCATTTGAATCTTCCTAGGGTTGAATTTAAATCCATATTTGGTGATAATGTATCCCAAATACTATACTTTCATCAATCCAAAAGAACACTTGGATCGCTTAGCATAAAATTGATGTTGTGCCAAAAGTTGTAAATTCGGATCCACATGGGAGAGGTGCTCTCCCCAAGAACAAATATAAACCAAAATGTCATAAAAGAAAACTAGAATGAATTTACAAATAAATGGATGAAAAATGTTGTTCATGAGACTTTGAAATGTGGAAGGTGTATTGATCAAGCCAAATGGCATCACCAAGAATTCATAATGATCCTCATGAGTATGACATGTGGTTTTGGGAATATCTTCATCCTTGAGTCTGATCTGATGGTACCCGAAGAGAAGATCTAATTTGAATAAAAACATAGTCCCATGTAGCTTCTCCAATAAGTCATCCACCATAGGAATAGAAAACTTATCCTTAATGGTGACCTTATTGAGCTCACAAAAATTGATACAAAATCACCATGACCCATATTTCTTTTGCACCAGTAAGATAGGAGAAGAGTAAGGATTGTTACTCAGGTGAATGAATTCAAATTTTAACAATTCTTGCACTAACTTCTCTATCTCTAACTTAATGGCGTGAGGGTATTGGTATAACCTGATGTTAGGAGGTACACTACCAAGTACCAATGGAATGGTATGGTCATGGGAGTGATGTGGTGGTAAGTCTGATGGTTCAGAAAAAATTGCATTGTGCTTTGTCAAAATAAGTTACAAATCTTTAGAAATTGCACTAAGTTATTTGGTGATGATCTCTAGCATTGAGGCAATTTGTTCCATCTCTTTTTGGTGTCCACAAGTACTAACAACCATTTTGGTGTGATTTGAATGACTACTAGTGACTTAATAAAAATAGAAGTGTGATTTCAAGGGTTACTATTTTCAGTAATAAGTTCAAAAAAATGTTTGGGTGTTATATATCAAAATGATCAGCTCAAAAATATGGTCACAATGAGCTATATCCCACAACACTAGTTTTGGGTACTTTTTTTACCGTTGTTTTGACGAGTCTACTGGTGAGGTTGATTTTTCCTCTGAATATTGGGTTCAAAAGTTGGGTACTATGTCACTCGAATCTGCCCTATATTTTATGACTACTGACCACTCGTAAAACTATCCTATCCTCTATACTGTAGCCACTAACATTGTTTAGTCACTAACTTTAGGATTCTTTGTACTATGTAGTTACTAACACTGTATGTTATGTTTATGTCACTAACCACCCTGTAATTATTGACTATTATAGACGATTGTTATTTCCACTATCAATGCAATTGTTATTACCACTAACCTGATTGTTATTGCCACTGACCGAATGTTACTAAAATATTTCCTAACTGCCACAAACACTTGCAGACTCTGCCTTAACTGTTTGGTGCATACAGTTTTTTGTGATAAGGAAGTCTCCTCTATATGCTCAATTTTATGGGAAAATATTACAAGTTTAGAAAAATAGGAAGGCTTCTTTTTTGTAAGTTCAACTTTTTGACAAAACCAGAGTATGCTAGGCAAAAGAGTATGTAATACGCTAGGCCCTCTATTATACCACAATGACGAACAATAGTGCTCGAACTAATATTTTAGGCCACTATCCAAGGAGGATTCCACGCATACCCTTGAGCACACTATTTGTCTCTCTAACAATACTGTTAGTCTCACAATGACACTGAGAGGGGGGGTGAATCAGTGTAGCTCTTTATAACTTAAATCTTCAACTCTTAAAGCCGAAACAATGAAAACTTAAAACCAAATAAAGCAAGTATAACAAGAGAACATCACACAACACAAGATGTACCGAGGTTCACCAATTTGGCTACTCCTCAAAATGACTATTTGGACTCCCATCCAAATCCAGCCTTTGCAAAGCACCAACTTTACAATCAATTTACCAGCACCCACTGGAAGGAGCATCAACCCCTGATTTACCAGCACCAACTGGAAGGAGCACCAACCCCCGATGCCAAGCACCAACTTGGACTTCAATTTTGAAACTAGAAGATTGACATAAAAATGCCTTCACTTTTACAAGACCCTGACTGGTCTATTGCTTACCCAACATCTACCACAATTCACAAAACACACACACACTCATCACACTTCACAAAATAAAATCCCCTTCAAAAATTCTCCAAGCAACACTCCTTTTATAACTATCCTTTCTCTTTGTAACTCCAATTGTAACTCTTCTTTTATATTCTCATACGCCACTTGTCAATTGTAACACCTTCTTTCATATTCTCATATGCCACTTGTCAATTGTAACACCTTCTTTATGTAACTCCTTTTGTATATATTGAGAAGGCATTTCGTCAAACACGTCACATGCAAAGAATTGACACCATATTCTCCTACCATGACTGTTTGTTTTCTCCTTCATGACTGTTCGTTTTCTCCTTCAATGACTGTTCGTTTTCTCCTTCATGATTGTTCGTTTTCTTTTTCATGACTGTTCATTTTCTTTTTCCATGACTGTTCATTTTCTCCTTCGATGACTGTTCGTTTTCTCCTTCATGACTGTTTGTTTTCTCCTTGCATGACTGTTCATTTTCTCCTTCCCTTGTGCATGCATGTGTTTTGGTTTTCAAAAAGGCTTTTCGTTTCTATTTTGAGGCCCTTCGTTTCCTTTTCTCCACATGGGCATGCGTCCACTTCTTTCCATGTGTAATGACCATCTTAAATGATTTCAAATCATTAAATATTCCTTATGGGTCCATGTCACTATGCAGTCTTCAGTTTCACCATCCTGGTGTTCATCACTAATATCAGACGCACTGTCAACTACTTTGTTCCTTTGGCAAAAATGCAACATGTCGCGATATCGTGACACTTTTGTTTCTTTGCCTGCCTACCCTTTTTGAGTCGCGAAAATGCGACATGTCGCGATATCGTGACACTTTTGTTTCTCTGCCTGCCTACCCTTTTTGAGTCGCAAAAATGCGACATGTCGCGATATCGTGACACTTTTTCCTTCTTGCTCTTTCTCTTTGCTTTGGAGTCACGAAAATGCAACATGTCGCGATATCGCGACACTTTTTTCTCCTTGCTCTTTCTCTTTGCTTTGGCCCTCGAAAATGCAACATGTCGCGATATCGCGACACTTTTTTCTCCTTGCTCTTTCTCTTTGCTTTGGCCCACGAAAATACAACATGTCGCGATATCGTGACACTTTTTCTCCTTGCTCTTTCTCTTTGCTTTGGCCCGTGAAAATGCAACATGTCGCGATATCGCGACACTTTTTTCTCTTTGCTCTTTTGGCCGCGAAAATGCAACATGTCGCGATATCGCGACACTTTTTTCTCCTTGCTTTTTCTCTTCTCTTTTGGCCGCGAAAATGCAACATGTCACGATATCGCGACACTTTTTTCTCCTTGCATTTTCTCTTTTCTTTTGGCCGCGAAAATGCAACATGTCACGATATCGCGACACTTTTTTCTCCTTGCTTTCTCTTTCTTTGGCCACGAAAATGCAACATGTCGCGATATCGTGACACTTTTTTCTCCTTGCATTTTCTCTTTGCTTTGGACCGCGAAAATGCAACATGTCGTGATATCGCGACACTTTTTTTCTTTGCGGTGTTTTGCTTTTTCTTTGATCTTTAGCATATGGGCCACTTTGGTCTTCTTGGAAAATATGCAAAAATGTGGGTAAACATCCTCATAAGCATTTAACATCACTGTACATACTCTGAATAACCTCTGAACTCCTGTCCACTACATCAACCGATCTATCCGACCGTGTTGACAACAATGACAATATTGTCGTTGCACCTTGCTCAACAATCTCCCCCTTTGGAATTTTTGGCAACACACGTGCAATGTCCTATAACTCTTCTCCAATTTTCTGTAACTCTTCTCCCCCTTTGAAAACAATATCAAAGGGCTACCGCAAACTCCCCCCAGTCCATGCACAACATTCTCAAGCAAAAATTATTACACTTAGCAAAAATCACAAACATGAGCAAAAAGATAAACAAATACACAAATGCTCCCCCTGAGAATGTGGTCCCGATAGCTAGTCAATTCTTGGGAAGCATGACCACTCCCAATTTATTGTGAAGGTACTCAAAGACTTCCTTGGGCAACGGTTTTGTGAAGATATCCGCTACTTGCTCTGTTGTTGGAACAAAATCCAACTTAACCTCACCTTCCGCAACTTTCTCCTTCAAAAAGTGATATCGGATAGCAATATGTTTTGTGCGAGAATGCATAACCGGATTCTTTGAGATGTTAATGGCACTGGTGTTATCACACTTAACTAAAATTGGCTCACTGAAGTTAATACCAAGATCTTTCAGGGTTTTTTTCATCCATAATACCTGCGTACAACACGTTGTCACTGCAATATATTTTGCCTCTGCTATGGATAAGGAGACTAACTCTTGTTTCTTACTGTGCCACGTGACCAACCTGTCTCCAAGATAGAATGCACCTCCACTGGTACTCTTTTTGTCATCTACACATCCTGCCCAATCTGCATCTAAATACGCAATAAGGGTGAAGTCCTTACCTTTTGGATACCATAACCCATACTCCATAGTACCCTTGAGGTACCGAAGAATCCTCTTTACTGCTGTCACATGAGTCTCCTTGGGACTAGCCTAAAATCATGCTACCATGCATACTGCCTACAAAATATCTGGTCTGGTAGCTATCAAGTACGATAAGCTCCCAATCATAGATCTGTACATGGTTTGATCAACATGTGGAGATTTGTCATCCTTGCTCAACTTGCAACCTGTCATCATGGGAGTGCTAACTGGCTTACAATCCTCCATTGTGAACTTTTTTAACATCTCTTTCACATATTTAATTTGAGAAATAAATATGCCCTTCTCATTTTGATTAACTTGCAACCCGAGGAAATATGAAAGTTCACCAATCATTGACATTTCATCGGATCTTATTTGCTGGATCTACACGACTCATGCATTTGATCACACAGTCAAGACACTCGGCATACAATGCTATATACCATAGCATTGCGATAACCATGTTGACCTAGAAAAGACTTACTATGCACCGAATGAACTTTCTTACAAGAACCCGTGATTGAGTAACAAAGGTGATGAGCTTGCATCTAACGGTCATAGTGACAGTGTAGCTTGAGTACTTTCCTTCGATTTTTCGAGCCTAAAACTTGGGATCCATCATTAGTGATGACTGAAGAGAAGTATCCGAGAACAACTATGAACCTTCGAAGTAACCTGCCTTCATTACTCATCCATGATGATAACGCCTTGACATCATGGCTATGACTACCCGCTTCATACAATATCAAAAGACCAATCGGATACCCAGATATTGGTGACCCGATGGTGATTCCCGAAGTCAAAACATTACATAACCTTGTGAAAATTGTAACGATCAAATGTGGATCTATCTGAATTTGTCTCCCTGAATATTTGTACTCAATTTGTATTGATGTAACTTCCTGCTCATGTAGGCACCTTGAATGCAATAATAAAATGTGAGCTTTCTGATTTCACAACCCTGCTTCTTAAAAATCACTTCATGACCTCTATCACAAATCTGACTTACGCTCAACAAGTTATGCTTCAGACCAACCACAAACAAGACTTATTTTGACTTGATTTTTCCATCACTGATCTTAATTGAACCTTTGCCAACTATCTTAGCTCCATCATTATTTCCAAATTTTACTGAACCACCTTCATATTGCTGTAACTTCTCAAATTTTTGTTTGTCACCTGTCATATGACTAGAGCATCCACTATCAAGTATCCATGGTGCAGATTTATTCTGTGCTTTAAATGTTGTTTGTATGATCAGGGATTCCTTTTCTTCCTTAGATCGATCTTTTTCTTTCCACTCTGGTTTGATTACATTTTGGGCTCTTGTTTTGACTTTTCTTTTTTAGTAGCTTGTGCATGTTTTTCGAGAAATTTTCTATTTTGTCTCATTCCATTTGGTTGAAATTTTCTTCCCTGAAATTGATTTGATGCAAATGTACTTCGACAATTTCTTGCAATGTGCCCAAAATTATGACAGTTATAACATTCTACTGCATAATCCATCAAAGGTGAAAAAACATTTCTACTGGTAAAATTCCTTGGTCCTACGTTATACTTGCAATCTGAAATCTTATGTCCATAACCATTGCATTTAAAACAGTAACTAGAAAAGAGATGATTGAACCTGGGTGATGGTCTTTGCCATGTTGTCGTAGGAGTCATAAATCTTCTTCTTCTTTGATGTGTGACATTGGTGAATCCATCATTGTCAATTCTCCTTTCGTGCCTTGCATTATTGCTTTCTTTTGCATGAGTCAATTTTTCTTGATCAACCTATTTCTTATCTTCATTCTTTTATCCATTTGATGATTCTCCTTCGTCAAAGCCCAAACCAAATTTGATGCCTGTAGTCCTTTGGTTATTTATGATCTTATCCAGCTTCATAGAACTTTCTTCACGTTTGTGATAACAACTAATTTTATGATTCATCTCTTCTATCTGCATCCTTAAACCAATAGTCTCTTCTTCTAGCTTGCAACAATAATCTATTTTCATGGTTATTTGCACTTTGAGATCTTCAGATATTTTCTTGGATTCTTCTATCTGTACTTTCAAACTGGTTATGATTTCATTTGCATCCTCAAGCTTTCTTGAAATTTTCTTATTCTTTTTTCTTTCTATCTTCAATTCATCCAGAGCTGCAATTAGTTCCTCTTCCAAATTTACTTCTGCATCAATTTCTTCTTCATCACATTCCTGTTATTTTTCTATTTTTTCTTCTTTGAGTGCCATGAAAAGAGCTTCACCTGTTTCCTTTTCAGAATCCTCACCGCATCTGTCTTCTGATGAACTGACATTCTTGGAGATGAAACTTTTCTTCTTGAAGTTGCCTTTTCTGAAATTTGTTTTTTTCTTCCAGTCACTTATTTCTTGGTGCGATCCTTCATCACTTTTGTTCTTCTCATTAAGTGGACATTTAGCTGCAAAATGCCCAATGCCTCCATAATTGAAACATTTAAACGGTAACTTTCCTCTGTATTTTCCTTTTCCCTTTTTAGTTTTTGAACAAAGTTTGCTTCCATTTCATCTGATGTCTCTTCTTCCTCGGATTCTTGTTTTGCTTTCATATTTTTATGGGCTTTAAAAGCAGCTTCTCTGTCTGTGGGTTTAGATTTTCCTATTCTCATCTCATATGCAATCAAAGAACCATGCATCTCATCCATACTAAAAGAATTTAGATCTTTAGCTTCTTCTATAGCTAAAACTTTAGAATCAAATCTTTGGGGAAGAGATCTTAATACCTTTTTCACGATGACAGAATCTTTGATTTCCTCGTCGAGTCCTCTAATCGCATTAATGACTTCATTAACTCTCAGCATATATGCCTCTATGTTCTCATCATCATTCATCTTTAATACTTCGAACTGAGCTCGATGTGTTTGTAACTTGGCCTCCTTGATCTTAACGTCTCCTTCATGAATGCTCCTCAGTTTGTCCCATATTTCTTTTACCATTTTACAACTCATAATTTTTACCAGTTCACTATCCACTAATCCGCACATGATAGCATTCTTTGCTTTTGAGTTATTCTCAAATAGTTTCTTACCGGCAAGCATCGGTTGGAGAAGTGGTGGGTATTGTGTATCCACTATCTACTGAATCCCAAATGTCGTATCCCAAAGCACAAAGATATGTCTACATCCTGAGTCTCCAAAATGCGTAATTAGTTCCATCAAACAATGGTGCTTTGTTTGATGAGAAGCCTTCACCACCTGCCATTGTGTCACTTCCAAGATCACCCTAGCTGGTTAAGCTTGTTCAGGAACCTAGCTCTGATACCAACTGTTAGTCTCACAATGACACTGAGAGGGGGGGTGAATCAGTGTAGCTCTTTATAACTTAAATATTCAACTCTTAAAGCCAAAACAATGAAAACTTAAAACCAAATAAAGCAAGTATAACAAGAGAACATCACACAACACAAGATGTACCGAGGTTCACCAATTTGGCTACTCCTCAAAATGACTGTTTGGACTCCCATCCAAATCCAGCCTTTGCAAAGCACCAACTTTACAATCAATTTACCAGCACCCACTGGAAGGAGCATCAACCCCTGATTTACCAGCACCAACTGGAAGGAGCACCAACCCCTGATGCCAAGCACCAACTTGGACTTCAATTTTGAAACTAGAAGATTGACATAAAAATGCCTTCACTTTTACAAGACCCTGACTGGTCTATTGCTTACCCAACGTCTACCACAATTCACAAAACACACACACTCATCGCACTTCACAAAATAAAATCCCCTTCAAAAATTCTCCAAGCAACACTCCTTTTATAACTATCCTTTCTCTTTGTAACTCCAATTGTAACTCCTTCTTTCATATTCTCATACGCCACTTGTCAATTGTAACACCTTCTTTCATATTCTCATATGCCACTTGTCAATTGTAACACCTTCTTTATGTAACTCCTTTTGTATATATTGAGAAGGCATTTCGTCAAACACGTCACATGCAAAGAATTGACACCATATTCTCCTACCATGACTATTCGTTTTCTCCTTCATGACTGTTCATTTTCTCCTTCGATGACTGTTCGTTTTCTCCTTCATGAATATTCATTTTCTTTTTCATGACTGTTCATTTTCTTTTTCCATGACTTCGTTTTCTCCTTCGATGACTATTCGTTTTCTCCTTGCATGACTATTCGTTTTCTCCTTCGATGATTGTTCGTTTTCTCCTTCACTTGTGCATGCATGTGTTTTGGTTTTCAAAAAGGCTTTTCATTTCTATTTTGAGGCCCTTCGTTTCCTTTTCTCCACATGGGCATGCGTCCGCTTCTTTCCATGTGTAACGACCATCTTAAATGATTTCAAATCATTAAAGATTCCTTATGGGTCCACGTCACTATGCAGTCTTTAGTTTCACCATCCTGGTGTTCATCACTAATATCAGATGCACTGTCAACTACTCTATTCCTTTGGCGAAAATGCAACATGTCGCGATATCGTGACACTTTTGTTTCTCTACCTACCTGCCCTTTTTGAGTCGCGAAAATGCGACATGTCGCGATATCGTGACACTTTTGTTTCTCTACTTGCCTGCCCTTTTTGAGTCACAAAAATGCGACATGTCGCGATATCGCGACACTTTTGTTTCTCTGCCTGCCTGCCCTTTTTGAGTCGCAAAAATGCGACATGTCACGATATCGCGACACTTTTTCCTTCTTGCTCTTTCTCTTTGCTTTGGACCATGAAAATACAACATGTCGCGATATCGCGACACTTTTTCTCCTTGCTCTTTCTCTTTGCTTTGGCCCACGAAAATGCAACATGTCGCGATATTGTGACACTTTTTTCTCTTTGCTCTTTCGGCCGCAAAAATGCAACATGTCGCGATATCGTGACACTTTTTTCTCCTTGCTTTTTCTCTTCTATTTTGGTCGCGAAAATGCAACATGTCGCGATATCGCGACACTTTTTTCTCCTTGCTTTTTCTCTTTTCTTTTGGCCATGAAAATGCAACATGTCGCGATATCGCGACACTTTTTTCTCCTTGCATTTTCTCTTTGCTTTGGACCGCGAAAATGCAACATGTCGCGATATCGCGACACTTTTTTCTCCTTGCATTTTCTCTTTTCTTTGGACCGCAAAAATGCAACATGTCGCGATATCGCGACATTTTTTTTCTTTGCGGTGTTTTGCTTTTTCTTTGATCTTTAGCATATGGGCCACTTCGGTCTTCTTGGAAAATATGCAAAAAGGTGGGTAAACATCCTCATAAGCATTTAACATCACTGTACATACTTTGAATAACCTCTGAACTCCTGTCCACTACATCAACCGATCTATCTGACTATGTTGACAACAATGACAATACTGTCGCTGCACCTTGCTCAACAAATACAAGAGGTAATCTTTTGGAATGTTGTGTCTATGGATAATATAAGGTTAAAAAGCTTCCTAATGAATAAAAGTTTGTTTAACCCTAGATGGTCTCCCAAGATACCCAAAGATACATGGGAGCTCAATTCTATGTGTGGATGTTGTATAAGGCCTAGGTATTGGAGCCTAATTACCCTTCACTTCACTAGACACTTTATGAGCTATCTAGATTAGCCAATAATGATAGCTCCTCCATGATATTTTAAAACCCTTGGCATAGGGTTTCTAACCTACACAACTACTATAGAAAAAGAGAGGACTGTATTTTTTTGCTAGTTTTTTTTTAATAAAGAACAAGCAAAAAATGAAAAACACAAGAAAATTATACCTAATAGTCATGATGGATGGATAAGAACTGGTAGTTACAACGAAACTCGGATTTGGAAAGCACTCTGATACCACTTTTTAGGAACCTACTATTAAAAATAAGCTCACTCACACAAAATATTTTAAATAAACAAAAATTTATCAAATAACAAAATAACACTATGCAGAAAGTAATTGCAGAATAGAAATAATCTCACAAAATAACTCAGTATTGCAGGCCTCTTTGACGGGGCAACCTCATTCAATATTTCATTAACTTGCAAAAATATACCTTTGTACATAGCTCCATGTCTTTTAAAGAACATCTTCTTAAAACCCTAACCCTAAGCTTAAGAGTTGGCTTACATACAAAATACCACTCAAGCTAGAATCTACTACCAAACATTGGTTACATTATTAATAACGATTAAATGAAATGGCCCCACTTGTCTAGGCACCTTACCACATACCATTACCAAAGTATTTGATGAGGTAGAAAATTGTCTCATACAAAGACTACTTTTGATAACTTTTTAAAACTATTTGGAACAGATTATGTTATGTTTTGATATTAACCTGGTGATAAAATGCATTATATGATAGTGTTTGCATGTTTAAATGTTAAAGTGCATGTATCCTGTTTTGACTATTTTTTTCTGTGTTTTATAATCTGTTTTAGCTAAATTATTTAGTAGATTTTGCATTTAATTGAAGATTGTAATACTAAGTTGTTGTTATGTATTTGGTTATGTGCTTATTTAATTAGCTTTCCCCACCGTCTAACTATTTCAAATGACCAAAATGGCAGCAAAAATTGTTCAAAATAGTTTGATTGTGTAGAAACAAGAAATTGTCCATTCAAATTCTAGCCAGCTGTACATATACAACATGGCTTGGAATTGGTCCACTCCAGCTCATGCAAAGTATGGAATAAGTCTTCTAGGAAATTATGGAGACTATTCACACCATCATAACTATTTTCCTAAGCCTTTGGTGCATGAATTAACATAAACTCTATTATTTTGCCTGATATTTTGAAGTAGCTTCGGAATGAATGCAGTAAGAACAATTTTGGTCAAAAGCGCCTATAACAGCAATAGAAGGGTGGTAAACGGTGGTTGCAGATGTTTAAGAGATACCCTTATTCTTCCCGACACCTATCCCTCAACGCATGAAGCCCAGAAGAAGGAATGGATAAGGAATAATAGAACAAATCCTTGCATTATGGGAAATAGTTCTGCAACAGTTGTAGCAGCCCTACATAGTAGCACAAAATCCTATCAATATTATAATAAGATAGCTCCCGTTTGGTTAAGCATATAGGATCTAGAGGATAGAAAAATAGCAGAATTTTAAATGTTGTAGCATTGTACTATAGTAGAATAGTATTCTATAGGTTTTCCCTGCATTGTTGTTATGCTACTGTAAATTTAATAAAAGGTGCAGTTTCATCATCTATGTTGGCATTCTAAGTTTAGTGTAAGGTTTAGATAGTTTAGGATAGGTAATTTTCACCTTCTTTTGGTTCAGGGAGCAAGGGCCACTTCCAGGCCCAGGAGAAGGGACAACATTGATAGGTTTTCTGCTCTTTTCTTGCTACAGCAAATTAGCAGAAACCTGACTCTATTTCACATTTTTAGTTGTGTTATTTTAGAATGCATGTGATAATTTGTAATATAGGAAGTGTGTGTGCATGTTAGCTGACCACTTAGCATAGATTATTGCATCCCACAACATTTTATGAAATTCCTTGTTTTTCAATAGTTATTTCAGACTTTGACATTTTCAGTTTACATCAAAGAATTTCTTGATGTTTCAGTTCTACAACATTTGATTACTATCCTTTAAATTATGTTATTGTAATTAGGTTCTACTTCATGCAAGTGTGATTTTCAATTCTGCAAGTTTCATTTCTACTATTTTCATTTATGCATCCTTTCATTACTGTCATTTTAAATTCTGTAATTTAAGTAGTTTTCTTTTTTCTACAAAGTTTCAATTCCTGCAATTTCATTTCTAAAAAGGGTAAATATAAGTCAATTTCAGTTTATATGGTTTAGAGGTGACATCAAACCCCCAAACATTAACTGTTTCACCAATAAAACCATCCCCTGAATGAATTGATCCTTAAACTGCTTACCTTTCCTATCGTATACAGCCATTAGACACCGCCCTAGATTGACAAGAATAATGATTAAATGATGAATAATTGATGATACTCATCATTTTTGGTGTTGTTGTCAGAGAAATTTTAGGTGTTGTGTCATTGTTGGAGAAATTTTAGGGGGGATTCAGAGCAAGCGAGTGGTTTACCAGGAATATTCAATCGGCCCACCTCAAGGGTATAGGCCCACCTGTTGGTTCGACTTTTATACACACCCTGTGAAGAATGAGCATATAAATACCGATAACACTTATAAGGGATAAATCCCACTCACTTTAGGATCTTTCTAGTTATCCAAGGTGTGAGTTATAGAGTTGGGTCGAATGTCTATTCACTCTTTTCCACTTCTGGAATAGTTTCAAGTGGACTGTCTGTTACCTTACAACGGGCTCGACCTTCGTTCAGTAATGTTTAGGAGTTGGTTATCTTTGTGGACACTCAGATTTACAATCAGTTCTTTGATCTAGCTCTTTATGCTTTTAGCAGATTTAAATAAAAGACAAATTTTAAAGAAGATAAAAATGGATCATTCAATCGGTGGAACAGAGAGAGTAGGGTAGGGCAGAAAGAGAAGTTTATCTAACTTAGCTGCAAAACCAAAACTACCAATTTTAGTTATACTATTTAGCTTCACAATAGAACAAATCAAAGAGGAAGGTGTCCAGACTTTCTAAGATCACCTTCTACTAAGAGCATAAGGTAGAGATGAAACAGATCTGAAAAAAAATCATAAACAGAAGGGAAGTCGGTTGAAATTGGTATCTCTCACCAATAGCCTAGCTCGCACAGTGAGGACAGAGCAATTAGAACAGACCTGAACCTTAAATCTGTAATTTTCCCTAGCATACAATAAAAAGAATGAAGCCTAACAACATATTTAATCTTGATAACACAGATTTGCAACCAAAATAAATAGAACTTTAGTGAGACGAAAATAGAAGAAGATGCACTTATCGAAATCCGAAAGAGATTAGGCTCCTGGCCACGCTATCACAGAAGAACGATTTCACACCAACCCCAGGTCCAGAACAAAGCATTCAAACAAGATTTGCAGGAAATTGTTCAAGTGTCTTTTATTCCAAGTTTTTTGCATCCTGAGTTTACATCCGGAAGAAGTATATATAGACTCAGGACAAACCCTAATATTTTCAAAAATATCTTCTTCCCAAACCCTAAATCTTATCATCTAAACCCTACTACCCAGGTTTTACAATATAAGGCATTTTTATATAGAGTTTCGATAAACCCTAACCACTCTGAAAATCTTAGTGCGGTTACTTGCCATAAATGGAGAAGGCACGATATGATATTATTCTCATCCATCTATAACTGTGAGTAAATATCTTCATTTTCTAGTCGGTCGTCGATATATTCCATAAATGGGTACTACGTGTGAAGGTATCTTCATCTTTCTGGTGCATCTACTGGGAGCATCTCATTAATTCCTCAGAGAAATTCGGATGAGTCACTGATTTCTTTGACATTTTATCTTCATAGAGCCACCTCCGAGTTGAAATTCTCTGCATGCCATTACTTTCACCATAAATTCTCTTGTTAAATGCATCCATCGGCAAATTTCGGTAACTGTGTGTAGATATTTTCACTTTTTGGCCAATCGTCGACCTATTTCACTAAATGAGGTAGCTGCTTAGTCATACCGTAAAGTCTCTTTGCGACCAGATTCATAAAATCTGGATGGACCAAAAATTCTCGGCATCTCCCATTTCCATCTGGCGGCCTTCGCCTGATCTGCGCTTATTTTTGTCTTTTTCGCCATTACTCCTGCTAGTATGCAACTTCCATATCGCTTTTTGGAAAAGAAAAACAAGGATTAGCATTTTAATATTATTAAATTAAAACCCTAATGCTCATTATATGTCGGCTTGATTTCCTTCTTCCAAGCTCATGGCATCGCAAAAACGAGACAGGTCGAAAATGGAACATGTCACGATATCGCGATGTTTTCTTCGAGTTGTGCCTCCACTTAACACTTGTCGCGATATCATGACGTTTTCCTTAAGATTTGCTTTTGATTAAGACCTGTCATGATATCATGACGCTTTCCTTTAACTTTGCTTTCTCTTAAAACCTTGTCGCGAAATCGTGACGTTCTCTTTACTTTTTGCTTTGGCTAAAACTTGTCGTGAAATCGCGACGTTTCCCCTAAGCTTTGCTTCCAATTGTACATCATCGCGAAAATGAGACAGGCTCCAAAAATGGAAAATGTTGCAAAATCATGACGTTTTCTTTGAGCTTTCCTTCCAAGTAAAATAGGTCATGATATCGCGACATTTCTCTTGGCTCATTCCTTTCTTCACTTCTTTGTCGTGAAATCATGACATGTCGCGAAATCGCGACGTTCTCTTTACTTTTTCTTTCTTAAGCTTACGTCATCGCAAAAATGGAACATGTCACGAAATCACGACGTCTCCCTTCACCTTGCTTCTTTCGAGCTTCTTTGTCATGAAATCACGACATTTTCTCCACTTTGTTTCTTCCAAGCTTCTTTGTCGCGAAATCACGACGTTTTCCTTACTTCTCTTCTTTCTTGGCTTCTTTGTCGTGAAATCGTGACATGTCGCGAAATCGCGATGTTTTATCCACTTTGCTTCCATCTTGGCTTCTTTGTCACGAAACTGCGACATGTCGCGAAATCGTGACGCTTTCCCCACTTAGTCTCTTTTCTCACTTCTTCCTTCAAAAATGGAACATGTCACGATATCGTGATGTTTCCTCCAACGACTTGCTTCCAATCAAATATGTCGCGATATCGCGACGTTTTCCTCAAGACTTGCCTTCAATCAAAACATGTCGCGATATCGCGACATTTTCATTGAGGTTGGCTTCTGATCCAAATGTGTCGTGATATCATGACGTTTTTCCTACTTAGTCTCTTTTTAGCTTACATGTCACGAAATCATGATGTTTTCCTTGAGGTTTGCCTCCAACCAAAATGTGTCACGATATCACGACATTTTCCACAAGACCTGCTTTCAGCTAAAACCTGTCGCGATATCGCGACGTTTTTCTTACTTGGCTCTTTCTACCAAAACACATCGCGAAATCATGACATTTTCATCACTTGGCTCCTTCTACCAAAACACATCACAAAATCGACATTTTCATCACTTGGCCTTTTCTTCCAAATATGTCACGAAATCGTGACATTCTCTTCAAGTTTGGCTTCTGACTAAAACATGTCACGAAATCATGACGTTTTCATCACTTGGCTCCTTCTACCAAAACACATCACGAAATCGCGACGTTTTCATCACTTGGCTTTTTCTTCCAAATATGTCACGAAATCGTGACATTCTCATCAAGTTTGGCTTCTATAAAACTGTCACGAAATTGCAACGTTTTCATCACTTGGCTCCTTCTACAAAAACACGTTGCAAAATCACGATGTTTTCATCACTTGGATTTTTCTTCCAAATATGTCGCGAATCGCGACATTTTTGTAAATGGAAAATGTCGCGAAATCGCGATGTTTCCAAAAATGGAATATGTCACGAAATCGCGACGTTTCCAAAAATGGAATATGTCGCGAAATCGCGACGTTTCCTCAAGTTACTTCCACTTAGCAAATTTTCCAGAAATGGTAGGTTGACTCCAATTTATTCATCTGTATTCTGCATTTTTACATATTAGTGAAAGATCTTCTTTACTCATAATGACTCTAAAAATGAATTCTAAATTGAAATCAAAGCCATATGCAAGCCTACTTGGATACTTTGATATATGCAAAACTTGAAGAAGAAGGAGGCAAGCAAAATTTGGAATTAAAACCTGAAAAACATCAAGAGGGTCCCTACGGCAAAATGAAAACTAAATATTTTCAAAGGATGGAATTTCATTTTTTTAGTGGGGGTGTGTTGCTTCTCAACAAATGGCGATATCTGCGGGGAAAATAGTAGCACTATTTTAGAATCTAGGACTCTAGTTTCAAAACAATATAGACCATGTACCATGCTTTGCCACAAATATTCTTCAAAATAATTTAACTACTACTTGATAGTTGTTAAAATTTCCCAAGGACATACTAGGTTGAATCACTTAAGGAAGATTTTGATGTGCAATTATAAGCGTATAACTTTCTTCAAGGATGACTGGGCCTTCGAATGTTTTACTTCGGATTGATCAACTTTTTTTAGATTGTGAAGGGGAAACCGAGTAGGGCTCTGTTTACTAGTTTAGCCTTTTACAGACCCGACAGAGTTACTCTTTAGATTTTCATGACCCTGATCCACAACTATGAGGTGGTATCTACAGCTTGGTAAAAGAAAACATCTTCTGGAGCCTTGGCTATCTCTTTCATCACATAACTTCTTTTTTTTTTTTGTAGAAAAGAGTGCCAGTTTTATGTTGCCTTGCTCAACTTTCACCTTCTCTCTCTCCCTTTTGAAATATACCGAAATCTGGAAAGCCTTGCTAATTTTTTTTTTATATTTCATCGATCTACTAACCGCTTCAGCCTGGGTACCAATAGCCTCTTTGGACACTTAAATAATTTCATGAATCAGAGTCCCCTCTTATGACCAACTTTTCTTGGATTCCCTGGGAGTTCTTCAGCCAAACAGTATAGTAGTTTCTTTATAATTAAAATAATTGTGGCAAGCAAGACACAAAATCCAATTATCTTTCTACTGTTGTTCTGAATAACAAATAGTTCCATTTTTCAGTTCGAGCAGACTATCTTTTGATTAAAATAAAGCAAAATGAAAACAAGATTTTGAACTTAGAATAAAACAATTTTTTAAACGTTGATTTGTTCTTTGCTGCCTAGGCAAAAACTTAAACAAACAAAAACTAAAAGATAAAGAGAAATTGAAACTAAAAGCTAAAGAGAAATTTGTACAGACCTCAAAAGATAAAACACAGAACTTTAAAATCAAACAAAATAAAATAAAAACAAACTACTTCAAAGCTTATTTACAATATATACACATGTTACAACGTCTTTGTGATTTATTCCAACGATGTATTTGATGGAACAGCTGAGAAATAATGCTTTAGATATTGACCACTCATAGGAAGGTTCAAAAAATTACCTTCCAGGTCCTGTAGGCAAAAAGCATTATTACCTAGGGTCTCGGCAATCTGGTATGGCCCTATCCATAGAGGTTGCAGCTCGGTGTGTTTATGCTTCTTTTCATGGGCTTTGTCCCATAGAAACACCAGGTCTGCACGATTGAAGGCGCTCACCCTGGCCTTTTCATCAAGCCAGCGCTTGACTGTCTCTTGGTGTCGACTAAAATGCTCTACGGCTTGAAGTCGTCCACCCTGCAAATCAACCAAGTCCAACACACGAGCTTTCGTATCTGCATGATCAAAGTAATGTAAAGCAAATTTTAATCCTGGTACTAATGCTTCATATTCTGCCAAATTATTCGTGCAGGGAAACTGCAAGCGATAAGACATAAAACAGGTTTGATTTTTTGGTCCTTTAAGAACAGCCCCTGTACCAGAACCTTGCTTAGATTTAGCTCCATCAATATGAAGCATTCCAACTTCATTATCGTGATCTCGGTGAGCTTTAACCGGTTTCTCCTTTTGAGTAGTTGTCAAATTATAAACCCCGATATAACAACCCTCAGCAAGATTAACAGTCTCATTCTTGGCATTATACTCTATGATCATGAGTTTATATCTTGGTTCTCTGTCGATTCTTAATTGATTTGCAAAACCATTCCAGGGTAACCACATATGCGAAAAATTAGTCGCCAAGTACCCATTCAAGGATTTTGACCAATCCCTGCTCAGAAGCATTCCGTATCCTACAGGAATATCCACCACCTGAATGTCAATTCTGTGTTGCGCTCTCGGCTCAGATGCTAGCTGGATGTGTATATTCTGAAGTTCACCTACCACTTTAACCTCAGACTTATCCAATTGGACGACTCTCATCTCGGAGTTCATGGGGGTCAAACCCAACTGCTGACAGATGGCTAGAGGCATGACATTGGCTGAAGCACCTGAATCTACCAGACAGTTGTGTAAATTTTTCCCAAATATACGGACAGTCAGTAGGAAAGGTGGAACTTCAGTCTTTTCTTTGTACATAGCCATATTCGCATTAGCTATCTTCTTCCCTTTTTCCAGAGTTTTGGCAGTAGGTTCAGAGTATGTTTTGATCAAGTTATCCCTTTGTTCAGAAATTTGGGCCAACTCATGAAGAGTGATGTTGGCTTTGATCTTCTTCATGTCCTCCACTATATTATATCCCTTATTGAGTGGAGGGACAAATGCATCTGGTCCTCTCGGATTTCCTCCCTTGGGCGGAGGTGGGTTATCGTTTGAAGATGGATCTAGAGGTGTAGACATAGTATTAGGCTCTAGATTTCTATTCCTGAGGTTGTAGTTATCCCTCCTATATTGTTGAAAGGCTTGCACTTCATCCATGGGTATCTCCACAACATTCTCCGATTCTTTTGGGAAAGTGAAAGAATCTAAGACCATAGTTGCACTATGTTTGGATGAACTTGGACCATCCGCATTTCTTTGATGTTCAGGAGAAACCAACTCACCAGATAGAGCTTCAAAGGCATTATAGAACTCCAAACAATCCAATTCCCCATGTTGAGATGTGGCATGTATCCTGCACCAGTTGGGCAAAGCCAAGTCACAAATATTCACATCATGCCCCTTACCTTTATAATCTTTGTTGGGCTCGTATGGTGGTCTAGTGAATCTATTTTGTTGATAAGGAAATCTGTTTGAGTTTTCTCCGATGGACACTTGCCTTTTGAAAGTCAAAAAGTCATTTGCCAACTTTTGGACCACCCTTGAAACTTCCTCAACTCTTGTGTTATCAGATTCTTTCTCCGGATTCTGTACATTTTCAGCAGGTGTTACAGCCAATGGATTTCCTGATGGTGGAGTTTGACATGCTGGCAACATCATTTGATGTGGTATGGGATTGAAGACAGGGGTACCTTGTGTCACAAAAGGAGTTTGATGAGCATTCAGAGGTTGAGGTCCCAGTTGTCTTTCAAGAACCAGAGCTTCTTTATAAGCCTCTGTTAGATTAGTAATAGAGGCATCTCTTTTCAAGAAAACAGAAGTCATTGGATCTAGAGAATTCCTAAAAAAATTTCTAATGCCAAGTCTGCATTTGGCACATAATAACCCATCAGTCTACCATAAGCCTTTTGAAATCTGATATTGTAAGATCTGACAGATTCATTTATTTCTCTTTTAATACCAGAAAATTGTTGATATAATACACTGGGATCTATCACTTCACCAAATTGCGATACAAAAACCTTTTCCAAGTCATTCCAACTAGTAATAGAATCGTTAGTGAGATTCAAAAACCAGTCGTATGCTCCCTCCTGGAGAGTGAACGGGAACAATCTGCAAGCCACATCTTCATGCTGTACATTTAACAATTTTAGAGCATTCTTGAATGCTACTAGGTGTTCTTCTGCTATTCTAGTTCCATCATGCTTGTATCTAGGAAGATACCTCTCAGGATTTCTGGGCAGATCATGGGCTGCACCAGGGATATTTAAGGCAGTGGAACCCAACCAGTTTGCCATTACTACTTGATTGACGATGATATTTTTAGTTGTAGTTGGAGTAACTACAAGTGGTGATAAAACTATTTCAGACAAGGACTTGGCCCTTCTGAGGCTGCTTCTTCTTGGGGTTTCTAACTCAGGCACAAGGAGCTCTCCAGCTCTGGAGTGGGACCTTGTTACTCTGTAAGTAGAATCCAGCTTTTTCACAAGCAACTTACAACCTTACAATCCTTAACAAACTACTGAATGGAGTTCAGGCCCTCCTTCTAGCGCCAATTTTAAATGTTGGTTCGACTTTTATACACACCCTGTGAAGAATGAGCATATAAATACCGATAACACTTATAAAGGATAAATCCCACTCACTTTAGGATCTTGCTGGTTATCCAAGGTGTGAGTTACAGAGTTGGGTCGAATGTCTATTCACTCTTTTCCACTTCTGGAATAGTTTCAAGTGGACTGTCTGTTACCTTACAATGGGCTCGACCTTCATTCAGTAATGTTTAGGAGTTGGTTATCTTTGTGGACACTCAGATTTACAATCAGTTCTTTGATCTAGCTCTTTATGCTTTAGCAGATTTAAATAAAAGACAAATTTTAAAGAAGATAAAAATGGATCATTCAATCGATGGAACAGAGAGAGTAGGGTAGGGCAGAAAGAGAAGTTTATCTAACTTAGCTGCAAAACCAAAACTACCAATTTTAGTTATACTATTAGCTTCACAATAGAACAAATCAAAGAGGAAGGTGTCCAGCTTTCTAAGATCACCTTCTACTAAGAGCATAAGGCAGAGATGAAACATATCTGAAAGAAAATCATAAACAGAAGGGAAGTCGATTGAAATTGGTATCTCTCACCAGTAGCCTAGCTCGCACAGTGAGGACAGAGCAGTTAGAACAGGCCTGAACCTTAAATCTATAATTTTCCCTAGCATACAATAAAAAGAATGAAGCCTAACAACATATTTAATCTTGATAACACAGATTTGCAACCAAAATAAATAGAACTTTAGTGAGACAAAAATAGAAGAAGATGCACCTATCGAAATCCGAAAGAGATTAGGCTCCTGGCCACGCTATCACAAAAGAACGATTTCACACCAACCCCAGGTCCAGAACAAAGCATTCAAACAAGATTTGCAAGAAATTGTTCAAGTGTCTTTTATTCCAAGTTTTTCGCATCCTCAGTTTACATCCAGAAGAAGTATATATAGACTCAAGACAAACCCTGATCTTTTCAAAAATATCTTCTTCCCAAACCCTAAATCTTATCATCTAAACCCTACTACCCAGGTTTTACAATATAAGGCCTTTTAAATATAGAGTTTCGATAAACCCTAACCATTATGTAAATCTTAGTGCGGTTACTTGCCATAAATGGAGAAGGCACAATCTGATATTATTCTCATCCATCTAACTATGAGTAAATATCTTTTTGGGGTGGCGCGATATATTCCATAAATGGGTACTGCGTGTGAAGGTATCTTCATCTTTCTGGTGCATCTGCCGGGAGCATCTCATTAATTCCTCAGAGAAATTTGGATGAGTCACTGATTTCTCTGACATTTTATCTTCGTAGAGCCGCCTTTGAGTTGAAATTCTCTGCACGCCATTACTTTCACCATAAATTCTCCTGTTAAATGCGTCCATCGGCAAATTTTGGTAACTACGTGTAGATATTTTCACTTTTCGGCCAATCGTCGACATATTTCATTAAATGAGGCAGTTGCTTAGTCATACCATAAAGTCTCTTTGTGACTAGATCCGTAAAATCTGGATGGACCAAAAATTCTCGGCATCTCCCATTTCCATCTGGCGGCCTTCACCTGATTTGCGCTTATTTTTGTCTTTTTCGTCATTACTCTCGCTAGTATGCAATCGCCGGATCGCTTTCTGCAAAAGAAAAACAAGGATTAGCATTTTAATATTATTAAATTAAAACCCTAATGTTCATTATATGTCGGCTTGATTTCCTTCTTCCAAGCTCATGGCGTTGCGAAAATGAGACAGGTCCAAAAATGGAACATGTCGCGATATCGCGACGTTTTCTTCGAGTTGTGCCTCCACTTAACACTTGTCGTGATATCGCGACGTTTTCCTTAAGATTTGCTTCTGATTAAGACCTGTCATGATATCGCGACGCTTTCCTTTAACTTTGCTTTCTCTTAAAACCTTGTCGCAAAATCGTGACGTTCTCTTTACTTTTTGCTTTCGCTAAAACTTGTCGCGAAATCATGACGTTTCCCCTAAGATTTGCTTCCAATTGTACATCATCACGAAAATGAGACAAGCTCCAAAAATGGAACATGTCACGAAATCGCGACGTTTTCTTCGAGCTTTCCTTCCAAGTAAAATAGGTCGCGATATCGCGACGTTTCTCTTGGCTCATTCCTTTCTTCACTTCTTTGTCGTGAAATCGTGACATTCTCTTTACTTTTTCTTTCTTAAGCTTACGTCATCGTGAAAATGGAACATGTCGTGAAATCGCAACGTCTCCCTTCACCTTGCTTCTTTCAAGCTTCTTTGTCGCGAAATCGCGACATTTTCTCCACTTTGTTTCTTCCAAGCTTCGTGTCACGATATCGCGATGTTTTCCCTACTTAGTCTCTTTTCAGCTTACATGTCACGAAATCATGACATTTTCCTTGAGGTTTGCCTCCAACCAAAATGTGTCATGAAATCATGACGTTTTCCACAAGACCTGCTTTCAACTAAAACATGTCGCGATATCGCGACGTTTTTCTTACTTGGATCTTTCTACCAAAACATGTCGCGAAATCATGATGTTTTCATCACTTGGCTTTTTCTTCCAAATATGTCGTGAAATCGTGACATTCTCTTCAAGTTTGGCTTCTGACTCAAACCTGTCGTGAAATCGCGACGTTTTCATCACTTGGCTCCTTCTACCAAAACATGTCACGAAATCGTGACGTTTTCATCACTTGGCTTTTTCTTCCAAATATGTCATGAAATCGCGACGTTCTCTTCAAGTTTGGCTTCTGACTCAAACCTGTCGCGAAATCGCGACGTTTTCATCACTTGGCTCCTTCTACCAAAACACGTCGCGAAATCGCGATGTTTTCATCACTTGGCTTTTTCTTCCAAATATGTCACGAAATCGCGACATTTTTGAAAATGGAAAATGTCACGAAATCGTGACGTTTTCAAAAATGGAATATGTCACGAAATCGCGACGTTTCCTCAAGTTACTTCCACTTAGCAAATTTTCCAAAAATGGTAGGTTGACTCCAATTTATTCATCTATATTCTGCATTTTTACATATTAGTGAAAGATCTTCTTTACTCAGAATGACTCTAAAAATGAATTCTAAATTGAAATCAAAGCCATATGCAAGCCTACTTGGATACTTTGATATATGCAAAACTTGAAGAAGGAGGCAAGCAAAATTTGGAATTAAAACCTGAAAAACATCAAGAGGGTCCCTACGACAAAATGAAAACTAAATATTTTCAAAGGATGGAATTTCATTTTTTTAGTGGGGGTGTGTTGCTTCTCAACACCACCCACCCAGTAAGGGATCCAGAGCGGGAACCAAGTGACAAATTCCTCCGCAATGGGATTTCTATAGGTGGTAGGATGCTAAGCCCACCTCATAATACCTAGATTGAGATCGGGGAGTTTACTTTGTACCAGGGGTGAGGCCGAGCCAAGGCGATTGAGATCAAGTTTACCATTTTTACCACTAGCAGCAAAGATAGATAGTATCGGCTTGGATCAACAGATGCTGAAACGTGTGCTCCAACCAGGTCAGATGGAAGTCTGGATCTACTAATGAACCACCTAATGCATCTGAATCTGGACCTAGCACTATGAGTGAGTGGCCTGCCTATGCTATCTGTATCTTCAACTGATGCATCTGGACCTGGTTATGAAACATCTAGATCCACAGAGGTTCTGAAGTCTCTAGCCGAGGCTAGGTTATACAATATCTAGATCAACCGATCTAGGGATAGGAATTGATCCTGTCTCTATCCCTGTCTCCACTCCTACTCACTCTGATGCTGGTGTAGCTTCAGGGTAAACAAAAATATATTAGCAACCCAAGAACTGTCCTATTACAGGTAACAGTTCTTGAAAACTGAATTCTAGTTCATATAGTGGATGAGCATGAATGCATAGGCCAAGAGACGAAAGAGGAAGGTTTATCAGAACTGGCTCTTTTCCACCAAGGCGTTCTTCACGATCAGGTGAAGATCTGCCTGTGTATGAACTTCCTGAAAGACTTAAAAGAGAATCATCTTCTTCATCAACTAAAATTTTAGGATCTTTGCAAGAAGAGCTCTTAGAGGCACTTGCTTCTAGACATACCCATAGGGCTGATCCATCTGAACCAGTTGAACAAGTCAAAACTGAGGAAGCACCTATGGCAGAACAAGGAGAACGTGATAGGGAAATTGTTGGTCATGATGCTGACAATCCTGTTAGAACTTTTGAATACCCTATTCATCTGAATCCTACTCAGAATGCTCCTATGAAAACAATTTCACCCTCAGTATTGCCAATATTTAGGGGAATTGTTTTTGAAGATCCTGATCAGTTCTTGTTTGAATTCAAAGTTCTGTGTCAGACTTATGACTATGTCAATGACAACCAGAAACTGAAGTTATTTCCCTCTACACTCAAAGATGCAACCTTACGATGGTTTATGAGCCTTGAACCAGATTCAATCCGCACTTGGGATCAAATGGAAACTGCATTTTTGGATAAGTATCGGGAGTATTGTAGAGTGAGAAATAGGAAGGATGAGTTATTTCGGATTAGACAAGAAGAGGATGAAAACTTAGAGGATTATCTTGATAGATTTACCTTTATCCAAAAGAGATGTGGTCCTATGGAAACTGACTTATTAAAAACTATATTTCTGAGAGGTTTGCAGGATGATTCCAGAGAAGTATTGGATTTAATGGGAAAAGGAGATATAAACCAGCTTGAGATTAATGATATTGTAGAGTTATGCAAAAATTATTCCTGCACTAGGCAAAGAAGAAGGAAGCGGAATCCTGGTAATACTGATATAAAATATTTGATGGAAGAAATGGCTAACATGAAAACTGATATTCTTGTTCAATTAAATTCTGCATTAGGGGAAAGGAATGCAAAATCCAATTCTTCACCACCCCTAGCTATCTATTGTCCTAGATGTAGGAATAAGCATGCCTTACAGGAGTGTCCTTTAGATAGAACTTCTATCTCAACTATTTGTGGCATATGTTCAAAAGAGCATAACACTGATAAGTGCCATCTCTTGCCTCACCTTAAAAATGTTTTGCAAACCCAAACTGAAGAACTTAATGTTATTGGGCAGAGGCCAGGAGGTAACTTTTCACACTACCAGAATGTCCCTCGTTTTCCTACAGGGTGGGGACAAAATCCTTGGAATATGCCTTGGGGATATTCAGAACCACCTCCACAGCCCTGGAATCAATCTTGGTCAGCCCCTCAAGACTGGTCACATTCTGGTTGGAATCAACCATGGAATCTTGTTAATCCACCTTGGACACAAAATCAACAATATGGGCAAAGATGGGGGCCACAATACCCATCATATCAAGGGCAGCAGAGGTATCAAGGACAGACTCAAAACCTGCTGCCAGCTCCTAATCAGAACTTTCAAGGAAGAATACAACCTCAACAAGCACAACCAGTTAAGCAACCTCCACTTCCAGCTCAGCCTGTGGCTAACCCAAATAATACCAGACAAGCAGCCCCTGTTTATGGAGCTGAGTCTGAAGATTCTATTGTAGTTCATGTACTTGACTGTAGAAATATCCAGTTGCATTCAGGGAAAGTTTTACCTGACCCTGCTCCACCCACCATTGAAGAGATTGATGGAAAGCAAGAATCTCCACATTCAGAACCAGTGCAAACAAAAGAGAAAGAAGAAAAATAAAAAAATGAGCAAGAAAAACAAGAACCCCCTACAGGAGAAGTACCATACCCTAAAAGGTTTAAAAATATTGCAACTATTCCTAAATCAGAATTAGTTACAGAACTTAAGAAAATGATAATTTCTCTTCCTTTGTTGCAAGCAATAAAGGATGTGCCCTTAATCAAGAAAACCATTCAGGAGTTGTGTATCAAGAAACCTAGTAGAAAGAAGAAAGCCTTTCCTAAAACTATGCAAGTAGAAGGGAAGTTGGCTGACCTGCTATCTAGAAAACTAGTGCCTCCCAAATATAGTGATCCAGGAAGTCCAGTAGTCACAATTACTATTGGGTTAGTGCAAATTCCAAATGTACTAATTGACCTTGGAGCTGCAATCAATGTAATGACTAAGGAAACAATGCAAAAACTACAGCTCAATAATCTCAGTCCTACCACCATAGTTTTGGAAATGGCAGATAGGTCAGTTGCCAAGCTAGAAGGAATCCTAGAAGATATTGCCATTGAAGTCTCTTCCTGGGAGTATCCTATAGATTTCTTGGTGTTGCAGCCTAGAAATTCAGTTAGTGGTTATCCCATCATTCTAGGAAGACCTTGGCTTACCACTACAGCTACTTTTATAGACTGCAGGTCAGGGGAAATGACTATTTCAAATGGCATTGACCTTAAGAAGATTTCCCTGTATCCACCAACCCAACCTTCAACCAAATTTTTTGGACAAATATGGTATCCTGAGTCTGATGAAGAACAGGGAGAAACTATTGCCACTTTGGCCACAGTAGTAGTGAAGGAACACATTGAGGAAATCAACTCACCAGAAAGAGAAATTTTTGAAGATGAGACTATCCTAGTTGAAACATTACAAGAGGAAGGACTTAAAGATGATCAAATCATTGTTCATCGCTTGTTGTGGAAGGATGAAGACCATACCTCAGAACATCTGTCACCTATTCCCATACAAGAAAGCTCTTTCACACTACCACATGGATGGCATCATCATCTTCTTACCTCTTTCACATGTCCTATGCATGGAATGATTCCATCTGGCATCACTTATGAAATAGAATCCAGAGTATTTCATACTCTACAGCCACACCACTATCCATTAAATTCTTTAATCAGTAGATATGAATCAGTTAATTCTGTTTATCCAGGGATTAAACAAATTGAGATACAGCCAGGAAAAGTGCTAAATATTAATAGTTGGCTGACTAATGAACAGGAAGCCAAATTATTTGTTGTTTTACAGAAACATGTTCAGGCTTTTGCCTGGAACTATAAGGACATGGCTGGCATTCACCCTGAGGTGTGCACACATAGGATATACACTGAAGATGTCAAACCAGTGAGACAACCTCAGAGATGCCTGAATCCTGCTCTAAAAGACATTGTTAAAGAAGAAATTGAAAAACTTTTAGAGGTAGGATTCATCTACCCAATTTTAGACAGTAAGTGGGTTTCTTCATTGGTCATTGTTCCAAAGAAAAATGGGAAAATGAGAGTGTGTGTGGATTACAGAGAGTTAAACAAAGTGACACATAAAGACCATTTTCCATTACCATTTATAGACCAAGTGTTAGATACCCTTGTTGGTAAGAAATTTTTCTATTTTCTTGATGGTTTTAGTGGTTATAATCAGATCCAGGTTGCACCAGAGGACCAGGAGAAGACTACTTTCACATGCCCTTGGGGAACATTTGCTTACAGAGTGTTACCCTTTGGTTTATGTAATGCTCCAACAACATTTCAAAGAGTTGTTTTGGCCATATTCTCTGATTTGACAAATGAGAGTGTAGAGATTTACATGGATGATTTCACAGTATTTGGGGATAGTTTTGAATATACTTTGGAACAGCTTGAAAAAGTTTTAATACGTTGTGAAACATACCATTTGTCTCTTAATCCTGAGAAATGCTTCTTAATGATGGAGGAAGGGATTGTCCTTGGTCATCATATTTCCTCTTATGGGATCAAGGTTGATCCTAAAAAGGTGGAAGTCATCAAAAACCTTCCTCCTCCAAAAACTCAAACTGATGTGAGGAGTTTCTTGGGACATATTGGTTTCTACCGCAGGTTTATTGCCAATTTCAGTACCATAGCCAATCCAATGTTTGCATTACTAATGAAAGATTCTGAATTTACTTGGTCTACTGAGTGTCAAAAGTCTTTTGATGAATTGAAAGAAAAATTAACAACTCCCCTTGTATTGAGAGGACCTAATTGGGAATTGCCCTTCCATATTCAAACTGATGCTTCCAATACTGCTATTGGAGCTGCATTAGGACAAATTGATAATGGGGAGCATTATGCCATTTATTATATCAGTAAAAACTTGACAGGGGCTGAAAAGAACTACACTACCACTGAGAAGGAATTCTTAGTTGTAGTATATGCTATCAATAAGTTTCGACACTATATCACAGGATATCAGGTATTCATTCATACAGATCATGCTGCCATTAAATACCTGATGAATAAACCTCTAGTTAGTGCAAGAATTATTCATTGGTTAATATTGTTGCAGGAATTTGATATCACTATAGTCAATAAACTAGGGAAAGCTAATGTCGTTGCAGATTTTCTATCAAGATTGCCAAATGCAGATACAGGAGAGTTGGTTGAAGATGCATTTCCTGATGAGAAACTGTTCGCTATTTCTATGCAGTCTCCATGGTTTGCAGATATAGCTAATTACTTGGCTACAGGAAAAATTCCTCTTCACTTTACTCCTAAACAAAAGAAATAGTTAATCAAGCAAAGTTCTTCTTTCAAGTGGATAGGAGGTTTACTTTTTAAATGCAGTCCTGACCATGTTTTGCGTAGGTGTGTCCGCAAGGATGAAGTATATGATATCCTACGAGCATGTCATGATGAACCTTCAGGAGGACACTATTCAATCAAGAGTACAATTCGAAAGATCTTGGGTACTGGTTATTACTGGCCATCTTTGCATAAAGATGTGAAAAATTATGTTAGACATTGTGATGCATGCCAAAGGATGGGAAAACCTACTTTCACTAGTGAAATGCCATTACAACCTCAAATAGGAACAGAACCATTTGAGAGGTGGGGGCTAGATTTTGTAGGACCCATTGACCCTCCTTCCCAAGGGAAAGTGCATATCTTGGTATGTACTGACTATGTAACCAAATGGGTAGAAGCCCATGCTTTTAAGCATGCTCGAGAAGAGAAAGTTGTTGATTTCTTGTATTCATAGATTTTCCTGCATTTTGGAGCCCCACAGTCCATCACCACAGATCAAGGACCTCAGTTTACCTCAAGACTTATTGAAGCTTTCACTCAACTATATGAAATCAAGCATAGGAAATCCTCACCGTATCATCCACAAGCCAATGGTCAGGTTGAAGTAACAAATAGGGAATTAGAGAGGATTTTAACCAAAACCATAGCTTCACATAGGAGAAATTGGTTGGACAAACTACCTGAAGCAATTTGGGCTTACAACACTACTTGGAAATCCACCACTGGATTTACGCCATATGAATTGGTTTATGGAAAAAAGCCTCTTTTGCCTATTGAATTTGAGTTATTGACTCTTCGAACTGCTTTGGATGTAGGTATTGATTTGTCACAGGCACAAATGGACCGAATTCTGTAGCTCAATGCATTGGATGAGCTACGGAGGGATGCATTGCACCAGACTGAGATGATCCAAGCACAACGAAAATTGTGGCATGACAGTCACATTCAACAAAGGAAATTTCAGTAGGGCGATTGGGCTTTGTTGTTCGACTCACGATATGAAGACTATCCTGGAAAGTTGCAGACTCGGTGGCTCGGACCATATCAGGTTGAGGAAGTGTTTGCAAATGGAGTTGTACGCCTTTCACCTATTGATGATTCAAGAAGAAAGTTGGTGGTTAACGGACATCGTCTTCGAGTATATCACAAACCGCTAACCAAGGAGGAGTTTCTCAAGCAAGTGGGAAACTTGGATGTACTCATGTTGGAGGAAATCACTTCGTCCAAGATGAACTCAGTAAAGTGACATGAAAAGTAAAAAAAAAACTAAAAAAATAATAAATAAAAAAATGAAAAAAAAAAACAAATAATTTAGAATGTGAAAACCTCTTTGAGGCGCTTCTGAATTGGGCTTACATGAAAACCGGTTTTCTCGGCATGTTTGCCTTGTGGGCCCACCATTTGAACTCACCATCGTTGTTCCATTGTTTCTCACCACTGTTTCACTATTTTCCAGATTGCACCTTATTACATTCAGTAGAGGAGTCAGTTGAGAATCAGCAGAAACAACATCTGTATAAAATGTAGATAAAATGGTTATCTCAGGTATGTGCCTTTTTCATTTTAACATTGTAGATATTTATTGTGTAGTGTATGATATCCCTAGTTAGTATACAGGGCATACATAAGATCTGGTTCCAGAAAGTTATCAAGATAGTCTAAAGGAAGAAAAGGCTCTTCAATTGCTTTTGAGTGATAATGCTCCAGAATAAACCTGCTGCACATAATAGTTTCAGAATGAGGAAGCTTTGGAATTAGCTTCAGAATAAATAAGGGTCTGTGCTCTGGAATGAGCTATATGGTAAAACCCATTGGAATGAATTAACGATAGGTTAATTCATTAATCTCCGAAATCATACGATTGAAAAGTCAAATAGGGGACACATGGATTCCTAAGTCTTTGCACCAATTGGGTTGGAAATATCACTTGGGGCACAGATTTCAAATACGAGTTTCAAGGCAGCACGGAGTTTTGGGGAGGACATGGAGTTTCAAAAATTACAGCATGTGACCATATGGCACATGATTCAACAACTGTTTTAAAGGGGAAACTTTCATAAAATGAAATTATACCATGTCACTCCCGATAGTTGTAATTAAATGGTGACATGAAGTAAATTCAGATTGATGATGGCTTCTGCATGCAATGACTTACCGCCACGTGCCCAGTTCACATTCCCTGGCACGTTGTGAAGTCATTCTTGCCCTGCACCTATTTACTTCTCACCCTCGAGCATAGCCCTCGATAGACCTAAGCATTTCCAAACTGAAAACAAACCTGCTATTGGAATTTTATAGGCCTGAGATACTCAGAACACAGAGAATTGACAATGGGAGGACAAAAAAATAAAATTGAGCTAGACAATATAGAGTATTTGCAGAAAGATGAGGAGTCCATGTGAATTTTTATAGGAGGATTTCTGCCCTTTTTGTGCAAGTTCGATGGGCATTCAGAGGGATTAGCCTGCTGAGTTTGCATGCACCTTTCACAACAATCAAATTCACATCAGCAGCATGAAAATCCAGGTAAGCCCCAAAATTCTCAGTCAAGTTACTGAAATGCCATTGCATGGGGTTCAAATTGGGAAATCTGGCAAGAATACTTTAATTGAACTAGTAAACTAGTTCAGGGGAGATGAGGATAGGCCCACTGAGTTTGTATTGAGTAATAATATCTGCAAGGGGGTCAAAAGAACAAGTTTACAACCTCCTTGGGATGAAGTTGCAGTATGGGTCATTAGGTTTTTGACCTACGATGGGCAATTCCCTATCCTGTCTGGACATCACATGAGAATTCTGACCCATCTTCGCCATGGCAACTCAAACCCTGAGCTTAGGGTAAACCTTCCTCTGTATTTATATCAGGAGCTAGTAAATATGGCCAAAAAGTACCAAGCAGGAAGAGGGTCTCCCAAACACCATGGCCTAATCAAGATTATATGCAGGCATCACTTCAGGGGAAACCCTAGAAGCTTTGATAGGTTTTTTCATGCATGGAATGAGTTGATTGAGGAAGAGGCAGTTGAAAGCCCTGTATCTGAGGAAGAAATAGAGGAAATTGAACCAGAGAGTGAGTCTGATAAAAATAGTGAGGCTTCTGCAAGTGAAGTTCCTTCATCTCCAGAAGGACCCCCATCCTCAAGAACAAGAAGGAAATCTGCTTCTGGTTCTGCCAAACGAAAACGGAAGGTCACATTTGCAGAAAATGTATAGGTATTTCAGACCTCTGAAGAAGGTGGAACTTCAAGTAGGTCAAGACAGGTTGAAACAGAAGCTTCTGAGCTAGAGTCCCCAAGCTCTGTTTCACAATATAAAAATAAATGAAAGCAATCAGCTTTGGGATTGAGAAGGTCTTCAAGACTTCAGAAATCCACCAACATAGATAATGTGGAAAAGGAAGAAGGAACTGCACATGTTGATTTATCTGGAACAGATACCCTGCAGGTGAAAGAAACTATGGAGGAAGTTGAAGATATAAGTGCCAAGGGCACGGATAGTGCAATAGATATGGCTATGCCTACAATGTCCCTCAATTACTCATCAGACTCAGAAGACAGAACCATAACAGAGGAAGCAGGGGGACACACCACTATTGCAGAAATGCCTGCACCACTTGTAGATTATCCTGATTCTGAGGAAGAATCTATAGCAGCTGAAGAAGGGGAGGATGATTTAAGCATCGAAGAGGAGAATGAAATGGATATAAAGACTCAATTACTTGCTGCCAAGAGTGTCATTAAGACACAAACAGGTTGGATTGAAAAGAATGAGACCTCCCTGAAAGAAAAATATGATCTCATTGCTAAATTATGGTAGGAGATAGAAGCGGTGAAGGCCAGACTGACAATTCTAGAGCAACAACCCCCTCAGTCTGACTCTAGAGATGAATTAGCCAATATTCTGTTGAACTTGGCTGGTGATGCAGCCTTATCTGAGAGGAACTCACCAATTAGGGCAGCAATTGTAGAGGAAGAAGTTGCACAAGCACCACAATAGATTGAAGATAGAACAAAGGATGAGGAACCAGGAGCACTTGTACAAATTTTTGAAGGCCTACAACAACAGGATGAACAAATAACACATGTGGATGCAGAGATAGTAGTGCAGGAAGAGGTAAGGCCATAGTCCATTCAAGATCCTATTAATTTGCTTTTACCTAAAGTAGAAATGATAGAAACTGGGATGCAAACAGAATCACCTACAGTTGAAAAGGTAGACGTAGGCATACAGGTTAATATCATTTCCCAAATGCAGCCCATTATTAGACCTCCTGACATAGTCACGTTAACAAGATATAATGAAGATATGGCCTATTGGATGAAGAAGTGTCACCAAATGGAGGGTAAGGTCTCATCTCTGCAGGTCTTGACAAAAGAATTAGAAGATAAAAATTCAAAAATTGATAAATTGAAAAAATAGGTGCAAGAGGTATGCCAAATTGCAGAGTGTATGATACAATGTAGGAGGCCAGCTAGGTTCTATAGTTTAATGTTAAAGGAAAGATACCTTCGTTGGCAGACAATGAGGATCACTTCTGGTCTCCCCCACAAATTGGAAACTCCTGGAGAATTTCTAGAGGCTTTTTGGCAGAGCTCTGTAGAACACCAAAATTTGTTGTGTGAACTGTTCCTGCACAATTTCTTCTTGCCAACTGAAGTGATATTCCTCCCCCACATATTTATTGGTGATCTTCAGATTAGGTCTTTCCTATCCACATTGCAGAATCAAGTTTATTGGGAACAGGAGAAGAAAGCCAACAAAGCAATGGAGTTACAGGCAGTATTGCTCATCAGACCGGTTCACGTTAACCATAGGACCTCCACCAATGAGCACTACACTTTGATGAGAGATGACAGGGTAAGGCAGATGTATCTGGGTAATCTTCAAAAGTGCATAGCTGATTTCCAAACTTTCTATGCAACATCCTTTGTTGATGCTTTATCAGCTTGCAAAAGCAGATGGGGAGAACTACCTATATCACTGCAGAAGCGAGAACCCATCTCGCCAAATAACCTGATGTGGTCAAGAAGAAGGGCAGAATGTGTAATCCAGACCATATTTGAGGTAAAGGAATAGTGGATTGGCCTCAGGTACAGGAATCCAACAATCATCACCCCTGTCCCATATTTCTTTGATAACGACCCACAATCTGATGATCAATTCCAAGAATGGCTTAGGGACATCAAAGAACACAGAGGATATTACAATATTGGGGGTAGACTGTGGAAATATGATGAACGTTATCTTGACATAGATCTTTGTGTTGTTGTGGCAGAACAGAATGCATGAGGACATGCATTATAATAGGTTGGGGGAAATGATGAGGCAAAAAATTGCCTCATACAAAGACTACTTTTGATAACTTTTAAAACTATTTGGAACAACTTATGTTATGTTTTGATATTAATCTGGTGATAAAATGCATTATATGATAGTGTTTGCATGTTTAAATGTTAAAGTGCATGTATCCTATTTTGACTATTTTTTTTGTGTTTTATAATCTGTTTTAGCTGAATTATTTAGTAGATTTTGCATTTAATTGAAGATTGTAATACTAAGCTGCTGCTATGTATTTGGTTCTATGCTTATTTCATTAGCTTTCCCCACCGTCTAACTATTTCAAATGACCAAAAAGGTGCCAAAACTTGTTCAAAATAGTTTGATTGTGCAGAAACAGGAAATTGTCCATTCAAATTCCAGCCAGTTGTACATATACAACATGGCTTGGAATTGGTCCACTCCAGCTCATGCAAAGGATGGAATAAGTCTTCTGGGAAATTATGGAGACTATTCACGCCATCACAACTATTTTCCTATGCCTTTGGTGCATGAATTAACACAAACTCTGTTATCCTGCCTGATATTCCGGAGCAACTCCGGAATGAACGTAGTAAGAACAGTTTTGGTCAAAAGTGCCTATAACAACAATAGAAGGGTGGTAAACGGTGGTTGCAACTATTTAAGGGATACCCTTATTCTTTCCAACACCTGTCCCTCAATGCATGAAGCCCAGTAGAAGGAATGGATAAGGAATAACAGAACAAATCCCTACATTCTGGGAAACAGTTCTGCAACAGTTGTAGCAGCCCTACATAGCAGCACAAAATCCTATCAATATTGTAACCCATTAGTATAAATAAGATAGCTCCCATTTGGTTGAGCATATAGGAGCTAGAGGATAAATAATAGCAGAAGTTTAAGAGTTGTAGCATTATACTATAGCAGAATAGTATTCTGCAGGTTTCCCCTGCATTGTTGTTATGCTACTGCAGATTTAATAAAAGGTGCAGTTTCATTATTTATGTTGGCATTCTGAGTTTAGTGTGAAGTTTTGGTAGTTTAGGACAGGTACTTTCACCTTCTTCTGGTTCAGGAAGCAAGGGCCACTTCCAGGCCCAGGGGAAGGGACAACATTGATAGGTTTTCTGCTCTTTTCTTGCTGCAACAAATTAGCAAAAACCTGACTCTATTTCACATTTTTAGCTGTGTTATTTTAGAATGCATGTGATAATTTGTAATATAGGAAGTGTGTGTGCATGTCAGCTGACCACTTAGCATATATTCTTGCATCCCACAACATTTTATGAAATTCCCTATTTTTCAATAGTTGTTTCAGACTTTGACATTTCCAGTTTACATCAGAGAATTTCTTGATGTTTCAGTTATGCAACATTTGATTACTATCATTTAAATTTTGTTATTGTAATTAGGTTCTACTTTATGCAAGTGTGATTTTCAATTCTACAAGTTTCATTTTTGCATCCTTTCATTACTGTCATTTAAATTCTACAATTTAAGTAGTTTTCTTTTTTCTGCAAAGTTTCAATTCCTACAATTTCATTTCTGAAAAGGGTAAATAGGAGTCAATTTCAGTTTATAAGGTTCAGATGTGACATCAAACCCCCAAAAACTAACTGTTTCACCAATAAAACCATCCCCTGGATGAACTGATCCTTAAACTGCTTACCCTTTCTATCGTATACAGCCATTGGACACCGTCCTAGATTGAAAAGAATAATGATTAAATGATGAATAATTGATGACACTCATCAGTATTACAAAATAACATTATAAGGGGGTCCCCACATTGGAAGTGGGTTATTACATAATCAAATGAGAATTACAAAAAAAACGTCAAGATGGGGTCTTAACATTGTGAAAGTCAAAGTGTAGTCTTTCTAGCAAAGAACCCTACTTATCATTCTAAGACAAAGCATATTGTAATGTAGTACCATTTTATTAGAGACATGGTTGAAGACAAGAAGGTGTCACTTGAGAAAGTTGACACCCTAAAAAATATAGTCAAATCATTAACTAATTCTATTAGTACCATGGGTGATTTTTGTGTTCTCCTCACCCACCCATTTTTTTAACAAGATGATCTAAGGCTACAAACAAAAATGGTGGAGGTGAGTGTGGTAGTAGCTAGATGTGTGTGTTGCTTCAATGGTAATATGTAAATAGAACTATTTGTGAGTAAGTATGAGGAATAGTGTGAGAGAGTTTGAAGATTTCAAAATTTGCATAAGGATGAAACTAGACACGACATCGTGACATCATGGTATTGTGGCATGTCTCTACATCATGATCGACATGGTTGGATATCTCAAAGGTTGGAATGAATTCGTGAGATCATGACATGTCTCCACATCATGGTTGCAAAGGCTTGAAATACTTGAAGACATAAAACATTGCAAAATCATGACAAGTCACTGCATCATGGTCACAATGGTTTAAAAGATTCCAAGGAAAATAAATATCGTGATATCATGACATGTCTCCCCTTTGTGGTTGTGAAGGTTTTGTGAAGCTCAAGGAAAGAAAGTGTTGTGACATTGTGATATATCTCCAAGTCGCAATTGTTGAAGCTCAGGTAGGTCAAAAGAATAAATGAAGGCATGAAATCATGATGTGTCTCCACACCATGATCGCAATGGTTAGGAAAGCTCCAAGGAAAAGAAATATCGTGACATCACGACATACCTCCAAGTCATAGTCATCAAAATACAAGGATCTCAAAGGCAAAGAAGTATTGCAACATCGCAGCATGTCTCTGAGTTGCAACTGCAACAACTTGCACAAAATAAAATATTTAGAGGAGGTTTTAGTCTGCCATGTCAATTATAGATCTACGATAGAAAATTATTTCAATAATGAAGAATGGACCATATTGAGGATCATTTTCACTACTTTCTCGCATGTAGGCAACTGTCGATCTACGGTCAAAAATCAAGCATAATGTTTCATTTTAGATCGGTGGCACCTGCATGGCACTTTTCTAGCCTGGTTCATCTGATATTTTGTTTTATAATGGTTTTCAAAAACAAATCCCTTTTGTAATTCAAAATACTGAACCATAAAAAGATATAAATAAGAGCAATGGCCTCTTGTAAAGGGTCGGCTCTTAGGTGTTTATAAGTTGTATGTATGAAGAACTTTGGAGAGAGCAATACAACTTAGGCTTTTGTTTGAACTCTGATTCATCATTGTGCGGAACATGTATGTATGAGTAGATGTTAAATTATGTTATATCTTGATAAATGTGTATGACATTAATTTTATTTTCTAGACTTTTGCATATTCTCATTCTCGAGTTCTAGAATTTACCATTTGCTGGATTGAAAATTGATTAAAGATATTGCTCTACATTTTATAAAACTGATTGGTTTGTTAAGCGATATAATTTTTTGCTCTATTTCATTATCTTTATACACTCCTTGATGTTGCTTAATTTGTACCACTTTAAGTTCTAGCTCCAACTGCATTTATTTCATTATGCACCCTTTTCCCCCTTGTTGTAGATATAAGCTAGTTAGAACCCTATTGGATCCAACCTTCTTTGGAGATTGACCTTGTTGAGCTCTGTAACTTGATTGGTCATTCAATGTTGGCCAAGTCTTGGGTGCATATTTTACCTTAGGTATATTTTAGATCAACAGTTTTTGGCATACTTGATGGGACCTTGTCCCACTATGTGGATAAATTAGGTCTTGGTGATGCTCTGGTTTAACTAGATTCTTTTCAATCACTTGGAAACTCCATTGAAAGTTTAAGCCAGGTCTATATTGAAGTTATCTTTCAAATCTTAGTATCTCAATTTAAGACAACCTAAACCGATCGTGCTACCAACAGTTTTTGGCACGCCTGGTGGGACCCAATCCCACTAAATGGATAAATCAAGGCTTGGTGATGCTTTGGTTTAACCAAATTCTTTTCAATCACTTGGCAAATCTGCATAAATTCAACCCAAATCCATGATCATTTGCCATTAAAACCCTAGTTAGATCTTACTTTTCTCATAGAACTCAATATTTTATGAGTAGTCTTGACCTCATCAACGGATAAATTATGCTCATCTGGTGACTCACACTTGAGGGAAGAATCTAAGAATTATGAAAAAAATCAATGTCATCCTAGGGATTTATGGCTCAGCGACATTATCCTCAGTGGAATGACATGGGTCCCCTCAATATCCCACATCTACACAACATTCTCAAGATATTGTGAGGATGTTACCGAGCTTTGATGGCATAGAAAATATTGCAATTGAACATTGTCTAGATGTGGCTTCCCTGGCTACTATGCATAATATTGCATCTAAGGATATGATGATCAAATTGCTCTTTCTCTCTCTCAAAGGGAAAGTTTTGATGTGGTACATATAATTAGAGTATTGAAGCATCTATACATGGATTTATTTGGTGAAAGTTCTCACTGATACATTCGATGACTCTAGAGACCCTTTCTTGTAACTTACTCAATTCTTATTCATTAAAAAAGCACCAGATGAGAATATTTTTGACTTCAACATTCGATTTAAAATAATTTGGAGGATTCCTCATGAATTCCAACCCTTCCATGCTCAGGCATATTTTTATTATATCCATGCTTTCCACTCTGACATAAGCATTCTTATCCAATAATCTGGAGAAAAGAGATTACCACAAATTTTCAAGGAGGTCATCCATGCTGAAAATATGTTAATCCAAGCAAGAAAAATATGACCTAGGGAAATTCTCCATCCTCTCCAACCCTCTATTAGTTCATTTTATGTATCTTTCCCTGAGGAGGTCAGGTCATGCCCATATCAAATAACAAAGGGTGATATTCCCACCAATCCCTATGTAATAGACACCAAACAAAGCAAGAATTGAAGGAAAAAATCAAAGACTAGTTGAAGAAGATAAAAATATATAAAGATAACTCTCAAAGAATAAAAGGAAAGACCTCAATAATTGTGGTCCAGTTACACAACAACCTCATCAACTCAGCTATTTTCAACTAGCAGTAGGTGTGAGGACAAGATCATAAAAGGCAGTACAATAGGGCAATGATAGAGAATAAGAAGGTGATCAAACTCTAAATGAACTCCAAATTGAGGAATATGAGAACCACTTTGATCAAATAAGGATATTCTCATTGATGGATGATATAACGGCTTGTAACTTGGTACAAAACTATAAACACTGGAAAGATACAAGTCTTGTAGCATCTCAGCCTAGGGAATGTGAAGATGTTGGCATTTTATCTCCACCATCACAAAGCATCAACGAAAGAGGTCAAGTGCTTATTCAAAGTCCCTCCTTGCAAAGTCAATCAGTAAATAAAAGAAGGCTAGAGGTATTTAAGAGATTGCATTTCCCTACTATAATAGTTAAATAGAGAATAGAAATGGTGAAACGATTCCACAGCCTTTTCAAAAACTCTATTCCAATATCGACAAGATTAAGAGTTGTTGCTATCAGATAAAGTAGAATTAATTGATGTTTCTATGGGGAAATTACTAGATATCAATGATGCACTTACAAAAGGTCCCTTCCCCATTATCTCAAAAAGTCGTTCTTCTTTGTTCGATTTGTATTTCTTTTTGAAATCAGGTATACTACATAACTGTGTGGTATATCCAAAGGCTCAAGTCTTAATCATGCCAATAGAAGTCTACAAAATTTTGGGCCTGAGCCTAGACATGAAAAAACCAAAAGTGTTGAATTTCAGGGGAGATCACTTGAAAAGAGTGAGAACACTACACAAGGTACCAATGTTGATATGTGGGCACCCAGGCTTGGTTGTGATCCAATATGTAGAAGTAATTGATGTACTGTTGTTATTTGGGATATGCTTATCCTAGGATTTTTTAAAATAGGTGGAAGGATACATCACCCAAAAATATGATTAAATGCTAATCTCATTTGCCAAGGAGGTCATCACGGTACCAAATCAAGGTGTGCATCATTTTTGCATCAAGGGATATAGAAAGCAAAATATGAACCCTGTCAAGGAGCCCATATGCAAAAGAAAGGAAGATTTTAGTGGTTCATCAAAAGTATGGTCAACTCAACCTAAATTTATCTTTTGGTTCTTCGACTAGATATCCCATGATGACTCAATGATTTACTCTCAAGTCTAGTGGGATACAAAGGGTTGCAGTTATCACCACCTTTGGGTAGCGACTCAAAACATAAAGGCAGAAGAAAGAAATAAAATACAAATGATAAACCAGGTGGGATTCCAGGAGAGGAAATACCTGAATGCATCACAATAGAAACTAAAATCCGATTACACGGCCAATAGGACAAGATTAGATGTTTGGTTTACCACTCATACATAGAATACATAAATTTCAGAGCAAGAGGCAAAATCAAAATGAATATTTTTGGGGTTAATGACAATTAGGAACCATGGAAAAACAATCACAAGGAGCAGATCAAATTTGGTATCATATGGTCTGGATATTATAGGTTCATGGGGTAAGCCCACAAAAAATTGAAAAGCTAGACATGGGCATACACATCACCTTTTTGTGTACATAGTTGGCAAGTGAATAAAGTGGTTGACTATAGTCATAATGGGTAAGCAGAGCAAGCCCATGTGATCGTGCATGTCTTGCATCACCATGTACATATACTTAAGATGAATAAGAGGAGATCTAGAAGACAAGTCAAACAAATCATTATATTTTGTAAAGGATCAGGATTTGGGAAGATTGGATGTGTTATCTGACATAGTTGTCAAAGCCTATCACTCAACATCATCTTCTACCATTTAGCCTTTTCCTTTTACACTAAGTTATTTCCTTAGCTCCTTCATTTCACCCCCCATTGTTGTTTCCTCGACTCTGTAGCCCAATGGACAAAGGCAGATTATACATGCACGAAAGTCTAATCTGGTATAAGTGGGAGCCCAAAAACTTGTGTAAACAAGATAAAATATCATCCAATATGCATTATGATGCTAGCTAAATGTAAAGTAGCACGAGTATGAAACTTGGTTGATACATGAATTGGAAGCTCAAGAGGAATTACAGATCTATGGGATCAAGACGGAGTAAGTCCATGAATGTCACCTAACGAAGCGACCTTGCCCAACTCAGCTCTATATAAGGATGAATATACATTGAAAATCAAAAGATGAAACTCTTGGTGTAGGGATGATCCTGTAGGTGCAAATAGAGATTTCCGTGATGAAATATAAGCAACTAAAGAAATCCTTGGTTACCTGTATGAAGAAACGAGGAATATGCAAGAAAAAAAAATGATTGCCTAAAAAAAGTGTCATATCATGGCAATCTATTTGTTTTAGAAGCAACTCTATGCTGCAATGGAGTACACATATCAAGGTGTATTTTTGTTGGAATTTCCTGTAGCTTGTATTTCTCTCTTTTTCATAATTGTTTTTCTCTTTTCTCTATCTCTAGTACCATTTTTTGTTTTCTTTACATTCAACTGTATACCCATCCCTTTTGCCATTGTTTTGTGGATTTTATACATTATTTTGTACATATCCTTTCCATCTTCATCTTTCTTCCTTAGTTACTAGTAGCACTTTTTCAAGTGCATGTACCCCACTCTCGTCCCACCTGTTTATCCAAAAACCATTATCGTATTCACTTCCCTTGTTTTAGCTTTGTCTTTGCTCAACTTACCTTTTTGTCCTTTTTATTCTAGATAAGTTGTTCCTGTGTTTTCCCAAAATGAGGCTATTTGAGTCCCACAAATTTGCAAGCAAATTCCCCTTGTTAATCACCAAGAATGTGGATGATTTTTGTGTTCTCCTCACCCATCCATTTTTTTTAACAATATGATCTAAGGCTACAAACAGATATGGTGGAGGCAAGTGCGATAGTAGTTGGATGTGTGTGTCATTTCAATGGCAAGAAGTAAATAGAACCATTTGTGAGTAAGTATGAGGAACAAGACATGAGAGTGAATATCTCAAAATTTGCATAAGGGTGAAACTAGGCGCAGCATTGTGACATCGCGGTATATCTCTACGTCATAGTCACCAAGATCAGGTAGCTTAAAGGCGGGAATGAAGTCACGACATTGTGACATGTCTCCACATTGTAATCGTGAAGGCTTGAGAGACTTGAAGATAGAAAATATCACGAAATCGTGACACGTCACTATGTTGTGGTCACAATGGTTTAAAAGGTTCTAAGAAAAAGAAACATTGTGACATCACAACATATCTCCTCTTCGTGGTTGTGAAGGTTTGGCAAAGCTCAAGGCAAGAAAGTACTGCGACATTGCAACATGTCTCCAAGTTGTAGTCGTCAAAACTCGGGAAGTTCAAAAGTGGAATGAAGACATGGAATCGTAATGTGTCTCCATGCCACAGTCACAATGGTTATAAAAGCTCCAAGGAAAAGAAACATCACGACATCATGACATGCCTCCAAGTCGTAGTCATCAAAATGCAGGGAGTTCAAAGGGAGAGAAGTATTGCAACATTGTGACATGTCTCTAAGTCGTGACCACGACATCTTGCACAAAACATAATCTTTAGAGGAGGTTTTATTTTGCCATGTCAGTTACAAATCTATGATGGAAAATAATTTTGAGAATGAAGAATGAACTATATTGAGGATTATTTCTACTACTTTCCCACATACAGACAACATTCAATCTATGATCAGGAATCAAGCATAATATTTCATTTTAGATCAGTGGTGCCTGCATGGTGCTTTGCTAGCCTGGTTCATTCAACATTTTTTTTGTAATGGTTTTCAAAATCAAATCCCTTTTGTAATTCAAAATATTGAACCACAGGAAAGATATAAATAAGAGCAATGGCCTCTTGCAAAGGGTCAACTCTTAGGTGTTTACAAGTTGTATGTATGAAGAAATTTAGAGAGAGCAATACAACTTAGGCTTTTATTTGGCCTCTAGTTCATCATTGTGTAGAACATGTATGTATGAGTAGATATTTATTTATGTTATAGCTGGATAAACGTGTGTGGCATTAAATTTATTTTCTATAATTTTTGCATATACTCGTTCTTGAGTTCTGGAATTACCATCTGTTGGATTGAAAATTGATTAAAGATATTTCTCTACATTTTATAAAATCATTTGGTTTGTTAGGCAGTATGAATTTTTGCTCTGTTTCATGATCTTTATGCACTCCTTGATGTTGTTTAATCTATACCACTTCAAGTTCTAGCTCCAGTTGCAATTATTTCTTTCTGCACCCTTTTCCCCCTTGTTGTAGATTTTAGCTAGTTATAATCCTGCAGGAGCTAGCCTTCTTTGGATATTGATCTTGTTGAGCTATGCAGCTTGATCGATCATTCAATGTTGGCCAAGTCTTGGGTGCATATTTTACCTTAGGTAGATTTCAGACCAACAAGTACTAAGAAGTTTTCTTGGTGCAAAGAGACATTGGGCTTGGTTGCTTATAGGCCACACTAAAATGTATTCAACAAGTGAGAGATTTTTGGATGTGTTGTATTCATTGTAGAAAAATATTGTACACCCCAACATGATTGTCTCCTTAATTATCGAGGCTCAATAATTGTGTATGGGTGGTTTTAGCCCATGGTTTTATACCCATTATATTCTAATACCACTTGGTAATTTAGGGTTGTTTTTAATGTTGTGACATGCCTACATATTGTATTATAAACTGCTTTCTTAAAATATAATATATAGAAGTAAGAGGTGCAACTCTAAGTTTTTGCTAGTTTTCCTGGTCAAGGGTTTCTAGGGTAAACCTTGGTGTTTATTATGGATGCATGCCATTGTTTCCTTTTGTTTTACAATTTTGTTTACATTATCTTTCTAGACTAGGTTTATCAAACATTTTATTTCTCTTTGGGTAAATCATTCATCCCAATCCACTTAATGAAATCATTTGATACTTTGTGCATGGACCCAAAAAAAAACCATAAGATAAGTTTTTCAACTTGTAGATATTAAGAAGACTAATCATTCATGTTTATAATTATAATTGAATAATATTTTAATTAGCAACTAGGGACGTTTAAGAATTTGGTAGGTCATTTCCCCACTCATTGTATAACATATCATTAGAATATTAAAGGAAAGGATTGAAATACAAAAAAGATACCTATAACTTTATAAGCCTCGTTGTATTGGAAGAATGTGTTTGTTAATCAAGAAGCACATGAAAATTTACCTATATTAGTGAGTTATTTTCCAATACACACTAAACCTTGATTCCAAGGGAAAAAAACTATGCTTTGAACAATTACTTTAATATTAAGAAAAAATCACCAACAAAATACCCATGAAGAAGTTGACAGTAGTTACCTAGAAAATTGACATTGTAAAGGTAAAAGATAAAGTAGTTTTTAATGTCCATGAGGCCATAGGCCATATAGGATGACTCTCATAGAGGATGTTTTTTACCTAATTGATGGTTGTCCAACCATACTCTAGTTACCAAAGCATAGTGTACAACCCTATCCTCCATAGGATTCAAACCTTGGTCCTCTATCTAGAGTTCCAAAATGTGCACTATTAAGCTCATTGAGGTCATAAAACAAGATTATGCAAGGATTTAGAAGAATGAATACATCCAAATGTATAAAAAAGAAGAGCATACATAAAGGGAAGTAAATGGTATTTCCATTAAACTAATTCTAAAGGGTTTAAACATATATGCATACTCCAATTGCTAATGAGGTAAGTCAAGACCATTCAAAATAAAGTATGCAACATAGATGTCAAGGGTCCAAATCTAACATATTATAGCATCATCAAAATAAATGGGCATTCACTTTACTTATCAACTTTTGAGACTAAATATTAATAAATATACTCAATGAACAAAGCATCGGTCAAATTCATCCTCTCCAATATAGTAATAATATTATAAAAATCTAATGATACTAAGAAAAACAACTTGGTTTGTTCTAACAATTATAAAAAGTAGGTGATTAATGTAAAGGGTTATGGCTTTGGAAATTATTGTATAAGAGATATTAAGTAAATTAATAGCTCATTGTTCATTTATTGGATTGGCATTGCCAAATTTAAGTATGAACTTAATATTTTGTTAATTAATCATAACCCTAAAACGTATTCTTTAAACCTTTTTGATAATCTAGAACATATCTTAGACAACTAGATTCTAATATATTTGTATAATTCATAAGGAAAACATTAAGGCCAATAAAGTCATCATGGACATACATAGCACTACTATGTAAAGGTGATTCAAATAAAATAAACTATATCACACTACTTGTTTGGGGGTCATACCTTGAAAGTTATTATAATATACAAAAGCATTGATACTATTAGGTAAGTTTCTAAATCAATTTTATAATGTTTTAACTACCTTAATATACTTAATTATTTCCTTACATCTAATATCTTAAAAATACTTGGATGTTGACACAATCAAAATAAGTGAATGCAAGCACAAAATTAAGTATCTTAAGCTTTGTAGGCCCAAATATCCTTAATATTGTACAATAGAAAAATAACTTGTTACTATAATTATTTAGTGAAAGGATAATGCTCTAGTTATATTATAATATGAGTAAATGTTTTGCAAATATTTGATATACACATATCCATAATTGTACAACTTGTAATAATATTAAACCAAAAACTAGTGCAAGTAATGGAAACATTCCATCATTTATCATCCTCCATAGTTGGTCTCAATTTTGCCTTATAAACCTAAGAATAAGATTTTGAGTAGGTCCTTGCATTGTAACATAAAGGTGTTCAAGATGAAATGACTATAAGGAATCAAAGGTAATCAGATGTCTCAAATAATATGAAATTCAATGGGAAGATGATTTATAATAACAAAAATGAAAACAATCTCACAACTCTTTTTATATATATATATTGGTTATATCTAATTAAAATGGACCCCACTTGTATTACATCATGACCACATTACCATGATATTTAAACAAACCACAAAGTGGTATTAATATAATAATATTTTACCAATTATGCATATATTGTTTGACTAAATTTCAACCTAGGTCTTTGGCTTGAAGTCCAAATTTTAAACCACTTGAGCTCATGCCATATGATAATATAGAGGACTATCTTTATTAAACTTAAAATGTAAAAAAGTTTTCCATTAAAAAAAGACACAAGCCAATATTCTAAAATCCTATCATCATCTTAATAGAGGTTTGAGCATGTGAACCAAGATGATGGAGAACTATAATGTTGTCTATAAATGAGGATATAACATCATCAATAATTAAACATGTAAAGTCGTTCTTACTACTTTCCAACTTATCATCTCATAGTGAGGATTCCCTCATTATCAATATAAAAAACAACCATATTGAACTCACCATCGAAAAGCCTTGATTGATTAAAAACAAGTCATTGGTTTACCACTTTAGTGGCATTGCATTCTTGACTACATTGTTGGATGCATTAATAATCACTATGATTATTGAAATATTTTTAATTTAAATGATACCCAAATAACTCCATCCATAAGATCTTCATCTCATTCAACCATAATGAAGGAAAAATAGGTGATAGTAAGTACTATGATATTTTGCAAATCCCTCGAGGTAGAAAGTAGAAAATATTAAACTTGATTTTGGATCAAGCTAAAAATATTTGTCTAAGTCCTAAAAAATGATTTGCTTAATGGTTAAACCAACTCTTGAATGAGTGTAAGCATGATAATAAGGAGCACAAAGGTTTTGGTCCACATATGCACAAGTAGGAATGATATCTTAGATGTAACAAATTCTAGTTTGGTAGGACAAAATGAAAGGTCTTTTTTATAATCCATGGCTTGTAGCTAAGTAAATCTTACCAATGTTGGAGATTGGTAAAAGTAAGCATAAAAAACCTTGACTTAGTTCCTTGCCTTGATCAACTTGATACCATAGGGTTGCCAATTATGTTGGATCTAATTTTTCATCATTTACTTAGAAGGGGCACACCTAATATAATTATCTATGAATATGAAGTTTTATAACATCTACAAAGAGAATCAACATATGATTAATAATTTTACTCACTATATTTGACAATGAAGGAGATTTAACATTGCATAAAGGTACACCTTTGGACAAACTTTTAAACTCATTTAGATATCATTTTGATAATTGACTTATACATTAAGGGTTATTTATAGGTGTATATAGGCATTATTATGACAATTGCAGGGAAAATTAATTCCCCTATGACGCAATAAAGTATACCAAGATAAAGATGATAAATGATACTTCTTATAAAGATAAATAACTTGAATCAATGGAATTAATCATCATTAAACAAAATCTTTGTCCAAATATTTTATACAAAATATTTATATAAATGTGGAACTTCAAACTATGATAAAAAAATAATTTCCAATTTTGAAAGAAGAGGGTTTTCATATAGACGTTTTTAATGTAAGAAAAACTTCAAGGAATTTTCAGTGCATTAATATTAATTAAAGTAATATGATATAGTGGGGATTATAAGGCATTACATATATTAAAAAAAAATTCAATTAAAAAACAGACATTGGGTTGAAAGTATTTGGGTTGATGTGTTAACCTTATCTCTATTATTAACATCTTGTGAGGTACTTTTTTAGAAAAATGACTAATATTAACACAATAAAAATCCCGTGAAATCCTTTCTAACATTAATAATTTCAATATTGTTACAAAAGTTACTCTTTGTAAGTTTGGAGTTTGAAACAAAAGGTGTCTTATGACATATAACACAAAATATAACAAGTTCAAAAACAGTTCATTATTAATCGCCTCAAAGTTCAAAATTTAATAATATCTTTCCTACTCTCCTCAAGGAAGCTAGTCTAGTATGCAAATAAAGGATCCAAATTGAACATAGAAAAGCATTCTTATTATTGCCCAAAAATTACATAGTAAAATGTCAAGTTGAAAAAGAATGAAGATAATGTACTGAGTAATTTGAAGAACATGAAGTTGAATATAACACTAAAGCCATTAATAGATTTCTTAGTGATAAAAATATAAAGGAGAGATAAAATGGTATTATAGGAATGCCATCAACCCTATTTTTAGATACATTGTTTGCTTAAATAAAACCAAAATTTTCAAAATTAAAGAACCTATAAGATTTATGGGTATCAAAGACTAATCACATTTTCTAGTGACCCAATCACATTAAAAATTTCCATTGCACTTACACTAAATTTTATAATCACAAGCATATGCATAAACTTTGAAAATAAGATAACTCGATTAACTTACATATTTTAATATAAAACAAAGATAACCTCTTACCATATACTTTTAACCTAATTTAATCTATAAAAAAACAAAATAACCCAAGGAATGTTATACAACCATTAATAATTATTAATTTTCATATATTCTATCATGATACACATTCTAACATATTTTCAAGAAATACACACAAATCTATAAAGAAGCACTGAAATAGAAAGAGTTGTTAGATTTATATTGTGCTACCACAGAAATGGAAATAAACCTCCAAAAACCACATATAAATTTTAATAGACTATAGCCAAGACAAGAAGAAGCAGTGGTAAGAATTTTTTGCTACAATCTAATTGAGTTTGGTCTAAAATATTTGGGGTTTATATTGAAGCCAAATAATTATGGATAGCAAGATTGGACTTGGTTATACAATAAAGTGGAAAAAGGGTAACTTCATGATGAAATAGATGGTTATCATTGGAAGGTCATTTAACATTGGTTAAACCAGTTTTGGAAGCCATTCCAATATTTTAGACTCTATGGCTTATATTCTTGTTAAAATAAGGAAGAAATGCTTCCATTTCCTTTGGATGGGAAGATGGGACAAGGATTTAATGCCTTTGGTTAAATGGAGTAAGATAGTCAAACCTAAATTACCAAGAGGATGGGGGCTTAAGAATATACATAACTTCAAGAAAGAACTATTTGCCAAGAGTATATAGAGATTGATAACTTGTTAAGGATTATGGCATGAGGTTATCAAGGAGAAATATTTAGGTTCCATGTTGTTTGAAGAGTGGATTAGACTTCCTATCAAGCCAATGACCAATGCAACTATCATTTGGAAAGAATTAGTGAAGGTTTTTCTATTAGTGGGCAATTTTTTAGTTTGGAAAATAGGAAATGAGAAGAAAGTAAGGCTAGGAAAAGACCCTTGGTTGGGGAATGGAGGAAATTACCAACTATCTCAAAATTTAATAGAACATCTAAATAGACAAGGGCTCAAAGTATTAGCAGATGCAACCTCTATGGACATAACAAATTTATGGAATTAGGGGTGGCTTTCAGTAGAATAATTACTTTTAGAAGGAAATGAAGTTGAGCAATGGAGCAAGTATACAAGGGATCTGACAAGGGTTTGTATAAGACTGAGTCAAGAAGAAGACTCTTTAGTGTGGTCAAAGAATCCAACTAGTGGATAATTTACAGCTAAAGAAGGATACAAGGCGATGTTTGAAGATAAAAATGAGGAGGTCCTTTGATGGTGGAGCAGGATTTGGAAGGTGAAAGCACCCTTGAAAATTAGAAATTTTTCTTGGTTATTTTTAGCTAAGAAGGCATTGACATGGGATGTTCTACAAAAGAGGTCCTCACAGGGTCTAAGTAAATGCAGTTTGTGTAAAAGGAAAGAAGAAACAATATATCACCTACTAGTTCAATATAATTTTTCAAGAGAAACGTGAAGGTATATTCTACCCATGACTAAGGGGAAGGGACAGTGGCCAACAAGGAGTTTGTTGGATAATATGCACCAATGGTTCAAAGACAAAGGTTTAAAATAATACAAGTGCATTCCATTAATAGTGGCATGGGGTCTGTGGTTGGTAAGAAATTCTATGTTGTTTGAGAGTAAGGAAATTCTACCTATACAAGTTCAAGCTCAAATCAAATATACTTATGAAGGCATAAAAAACCCCAAAATTAAAGGTTGTAAGACAAGTTGGAAGTTTAACAATGGATATTACAAAGTCTTGGGATTTTTTTGATGGAGCTTGTCAAGACAATCTAGATAGATGTGGGGCAGAAGGAGTGTTATATCATGATGAAAACCATAAATTCACTTTCAAAGTAGGTCTTGGTGAAGGTACCAATAATGTGGCAAAGTGGAAGGCTTTGATATTTTTGTTAAGAATGATAGTGGAATAGGAAAAACTAAACTTCAAGTATTTGGTGACTCAAAATTGATGGTGGATTGAGCTTCAAGTTTAGTAGGGATGAAAATTTTGATACTTAGGCCTTATTATAAGCAAGTGAAATTACTAGAAGCATCATTTATAGAGATATCTTATAAACATATTTACAGAGAACTAAATGAGGAAGTAGATGATCTATCAAAAGTTGCCTTGGATATTCTAGTTGGTACTTGGTTAAAGGAAGGAGTAGTGTATGGGACTGTGATTCTACCATGGTCTGTACCCTTTTGATAGAAGTTGTGGTTTAGGATACCTTTCATGTTTCTTTTTTATCTTTGGATAATTAAGGTCATATTTGAAAGATGATTGATGGCTATAATATTGAAGTAATAAGGCGTATATGAGGGTATAAGCCTCCCATATCATTATAATTTTTTTCAAACTTTGAAATGAAAGTTATAGATTTTTTCCAAGGAAAATAAAACTATCTATTTATCTATCTAAAAAGTAAAAAAATAATAAAGATAATATATTGAATAAGTTGAATCAAGTGGTATTAGTTCAACCGATTAGATTCCTCAACATTTCAAAAAGGAGACCCATATTCGAATCTTATCAAATAATACATGGATAATATCCAAGCTTTGTTGTAATACCACTATATGATGATGATGTAATACTGAATGAAGCTCATTTCAATCCCATATAACTCATTCATATATATATTTTGAAGAACACAAATTTATATATAATATCAAAATCATTAATAAATTTCATAGTGATAAAAGTATAAAGAAGAGAAAAAAATGGTATTATGAAAACACCATCAACCCTATTTTTAGATTGCTTATATAAAATCAAAAAATTCAAAATTAAAGAACCTATATATTCTATCATGATACACATTCTAACATATTTAAAAAATACATATAAATAAGTTGAAAAAGAATAAAGATAATAAAGTGAATAAGTTAAGAAAATGAAATAATACAAAAATATAAAGATAATATAGTGAATAAATTAAAGAACATGAAATAATGCATAACATTAAAGTTATTAATAAATTTCATAGTAATAAAATTTTAAAATAAAAACAAAATGGTATTAAAAAAAACACCATCAACCCTATTCTTAGACATATTTACTTATATAAAATTAAAAAAACCTATACGATTTGTGAGGAATTTCTCTAAACTTTATTTGTGATCCAATCACACAAACTTAAACTTTCAACCGCAACAATTACACTAAATTTCATACATAAAATTTTAAAATAAGATAATCCAATTAACTTACATTTTTTTAATATAAAACGAAGATAATCTCTTTGCGATATACTTTTAACCTAATTCAATTTATAAAAAGACAAAATGACCCGAGGAATCTTATAGGAGCATAAATAATTATTAATTTTAATATATTTTGTCGTGTTTCACACTCTAATCTATTTAAATGAAATTTTATATATAATTAAATGGGTGATCCAAAGAATCTAATATCAAATCATTCAAGTTCAGTTATATAAATCAAATGGACATATTTACATGGTTGTTTGAGTTCTAAGTAGTTTATGATATTCACTCAATCGTGATCTTTTATGGAGTCCCTTTTGAGAGTATCACTAGAGTTAGATACCCTTTATGAAAGGATAGCATATTAAAAATTATAATTTTTTTTGTAAGTTAATTGAAATTATATTATATAAGAAAATGCAAAGGCTCTTAAATACCTTTTATATCAATAGGAAATAACATATATCAGCGCAAGTCCAAGAGGAAGTATACAAACCCTTAGAAAAGCAGGTAATAGGTATAAAACAGTACATCAAACACAGAGAAAAGTATCCATCCTTCGAGACAACAAAATGAAAGCCGAACTCAAGATTAAAAATTATTATTATTATAAAATGGAGTATTATGTTGATTTTCGATAGAATAAAGAATATTAGAAGTTTTTTAAGAATTTAAGAGACATTGTATTGTATACATGTGTACATAACTTTTGATAATTTAATTTTTTTTTTAATAATTCTATTTCATGTTCGATTTATTATTATTGGTATTAAAACAAGAGTTTTGTATTCCACCTCTCTATATGTTAGTTATCCCATTGAGTTTTCTTTTCTATTATCTCAAAATACCACCCATTATGAATAAAATACCCAAGCCAAACTTATTGAATACCACCCATCATGAATAAAATACCCAAGCCAAACCTATTGAAACTATGATGTAAATAGTAAAATATATGATTGTATAAAGCTATGGAAAATTAATTTCATTGGTAAACTTTATTCGAAGCCATAATAGTGGAGTTGCAAATGCAAAAATTTGTGGCCGAAAGGATTGATTGTTAAAGTTTCTTTGCTATGAGGATTTTTTCAAAGTCGAAGGTTGAAAACATAATGAGATTTTTTTTTGTTCAAAATATTTTGCAAATGATAGTGGCAATTGATTGGAGGTGGCACGTTGTCTTTGGCGGTAATTTGGAGGATTGATTTGCACTCTTTGGACGAAATAACTCATCAAATATGTTGTTCATTGTATGTGAAGGAGTTTAAATTAGACAACGAGCAAATACCATTTTTTTTAATAATATACGAAAAAACAAGTCCCACATGTCTTGCTTTCCTATACAAAGCCATTGTAGCAAGTCCCACTTGTTATTTCTCGTATGAAGTTGCTATAATAAGGGACAAACGTCCCACTAGTATGCTTTCCTATACCATTGGAGCTAGCACTAGTGTTGGAAATTTTTACTTATGCTCAATCAAAGGAAGGACCATGAACGTCTTTCATACAAAGCCAATATTTTGCTTTGCTATGAAAAAGTTGAACAAACCCACATAAATAAAAGATCTTTGCCATTGACAGACATCTTGTGAAGAAAATAAATTGCAAATAACACAAAAGTACAAAGACATCATACTAACAATATGGCTTGAAGCCAGTTGCATGACTACTAGATTGACATCAAAGTATTTTTGAAAGACTTAGAACATGAAGGTCACAAGTTCAATTCTCTAATTTTTTCTTGCTTTAAATCGCATAAAGATTTAAAAGAAGGGTTAAAACCATCATTTACCCACTTTTTTTTTTTTAAAAGCATCAAGTAGGAGAAGTGGCAAAGTAATTTTCTAAAAAACAAAGATCAAAGGTTCAAAAAATACAAAGACTATATTTGAATTTTCTATTATCCTAAGAACGTCTTTTTTATTTTTGCAATTTCTTATATTGAACATATAAATAGTGAACCTTTTTTTGCAAAATTGAAGGATAGTAAAATTATTTTTTGTAAAAAGGTGCATTTTCGATGGTGATCGACACCTACAATTTTTAAACTATTTGCTTCATTTTCTAACACATTCTTAAGCACCCTCGTAGCATTAAGTATAAACGATACCTTTGTCTCGCGTTTATAGGTAAAGTTGTCGTGTTAAACTATTGTGTCTGCAACCTAATAAAGCTACCTTAATGATGCCTAGGCATCAACCCTATAAGAACGTTTTTTAGAAATTTCACTCCATTTCTATGCTATTCATCATTATTGTTAAAAATAAATCCTAAAATTGAGAAATTCCAAGTATATAGGGAAGTTACACTCACATACAAGGATTTCTCTTTAAGAAGGTGTCATTGATAGGGGTGAATCCCTTTTCATACTACCTTGGTACCTTGTATCATTCTCTTCATGTACCTTAAGGTCTCACATATGACCACATATATTGAGAAGATTGGCTTCTTCCACATTGACAAGTATATAGAAAGAGTGAATATATAAAAAGGTTCGGTATATTGGATTGGTGGTATATTGAAAGAGGGACCATTTTGGAAGTCATAAGGACCCTTATTGTGGCAATGTCAATTTTTTTTACAGAATCACAACTACTCAAAAGCCCAAATTTTGGCCCATAGAAGACCAAGATGAGGACCATCTTAGTGGTTGAGAAATTTGGGATATTCTCACCAGAAAAATCAATCAACTTGAAGAAGATGAGGAGGCACAACAATAGTTTGATGAAGCAAATACCAATGCACTAATGATCATTATCCTTTGCTACAACAGATGTCATTCAACCACACATTTATGAAGCACGTACATCCAAGGAGGCATGGGATACACTTCTACCATCTATGAAGGGAAGAATGAATCAACAACCCTTCACCTTCAATCTCAACTCCACACACTAAGAGTTCAAGATGGAGAAAATATCGAGGAATTTCTTCATAGAGTTACAAATTTTAAATCAAATATTGAATGCCATGGGAGAAATAGTAGAAGATAGACTCTCGGTACCCATCATATTGAAATAGTAGAAGATAGACTCTCGGTACCCATCATATTTAAAGCCCTACCAGATTCTTTTTTAGTGGTTATTACTTCATTGCAAGTATCAAACAAGGTGTCTTTTGATGAATTGATGAACATTCTTCAACAAGAGGAAGCAACCAATTAGTTGAGGGACCAATTGACAAGTAATGCACTAATTTCCACAAAGAAGCCATAGAAGAGTCATTCCTTATCTTCAACATCATCATAGAAGCAACCTAAAAAACAAAGAAGGTATTATCATATCTAAGAAAGAGGACATTATATAAAATATTGTCAATATAACTCCATGACTTGAGGGAGTCAAGTCTGTAACCCTCCTAAAAAATAAACATAGTTCAAACCACACCCTAAGCAACAACAAGGGTACATTGCACATGAAGAACCATAACTAAATTTTGAATAGGACTCTGAACTAACACATAAGGTCTTAATGTCCAAGGTAGTGACAAAATAGAAGGATGAAATTTGGTACATTGATTCAAGTGCTAGCAAGCACATGACTAGAGATAAAGTGTGGTTTGACTCCTTACAAGCCAAATATGGGAAACATGTCATTGTTGTTGATGATAAGACCTATCATGTTAAAGAGTGGGAAAATTTCCTCTCAATCTGACTGATGATAAATGTATGATAGAAATATACTATACATACCAATATTAGCAAACAACTTGTTGCCTAGATCACAAATTTTGGATCAAGCATGGTAGTTGAATTCTAGGTTGTTGATGGCAACAAGTGGTGTTCCATCACAAAAAATGAAAAGTTTGTAGCAATTGGTTCCTATAAGAATGGATTGTTTGCCCTCGATATATCATCTCCTAATGTTACACTATCTGTTGCCATGACAAATGCTACCTCACTTTAGCATAGGAGATATGGACATATGAGATCTAAATACTTACTCCAACTGAGTAAGCATCATATGCTCATAGGTCTAACCAACCTTTTACTTACAATGCTAGTATGTTTAGGTTGTTTAGTTGGAAAGCAACATCAAGTAACTTTTGAGCTTAGCACTCACAAAGCAAGACAATCGTTGGATATCATACACACCGATTTGTGTAGACCCATGCTAGCCAGTTACGATGGACACAAGTACTTTCAGTTGTTTGTTGATGATCATTCATAGAAGATGTGGGTATATGTATATTTCTTGCCACTCAAATTAGATGCCCTCATGAATTTCCAATGCTTCAAGAATCTTGTTGAAACAAAAACTAGGCATCATATTCGAGTCCTTTGTTCAGATCAAGGGGGAATATACATCCAATAAATTTTCAAGGTTTCTCACATAAATTGAGATCAAGTGACAACTTACTATTGTTTGCACTCCACAAAATGAGGTTGTTGAGAGAAGAAACGATTCCATCTTGGAAATAATTGATTTTATGCTCAAAAGAGTTGGTCTAGAGCAGTAGTATTGGGATGAAATTGTCTCTACTACAATGTATTTTCAAAATAGAGTGCAAACAAAGGCACTTCAAGGGATTACACCTGAAGAAGCTTGGTATGGGAGGAAGCCATCAATTATGCATCTTAGAGTCTTTGGAAGTAAGACATACATGCATGTGCCAAAACAAAAGAGGACCAAGTTGGATGCAAAAAATTTGCCTTGCATATTTGTTGGGTATGATGAGGTATCAAAAGCTTATTGACTAATTGATCCAGACACCAAGATTATACATATAAGTAGGGATGTGGTGTTTGATGAAGAATTTGAAAATAGAACAAGTGCTAAAGATTATAAGGAGTCTAAAGAGGCTACGTATCTAGTTGTGAACATTGAATCAAATGAGGAAGTGCCACTAGTTGAGTCAGATGAAAAAGATCATTTAGAAGTTGTTGATAAATTGGTAGCAATTACTTCTTCACAATAACAAAAGACTCTAAAATGGCTCATTAATACTCTCAGAGATGCTAAACTTGATGCATCACTTGACCTGACTCCCATGACCATGTACTTCTAGTAGTGCATGACAAGAAGTAAATCTAGACTTAATGACTTTGGTCATAGAGAACTTGTAACCAACCTCAGCAAGGATGCACTAAGTTTGCCATAATGAAAGGAAGCCCGGGAAGCAAAAATTTCATCTTTGATGAAGAATGAAACATGGGATCTCGTTGATTTTCCAGAAGGAAAGAAGCCCAGAGGTTGCAAGTGGGTTTATCAAAATCAAATATAAGGCATATGAATCCATTGATAAATAAAAGGCACAACTTATTGCAAAGGGCTACTTATAGAAGTAAATAATAGACTATGAAGAGACATTCACACCTACAACAAAATGACCACCATCCGAGCACTATTTCTATTGAAAACACAATTTGATTGGGAAATTCATCAAATAGATCTCAAAAATAGCTTTCTCAATGATGATCTTGAAGAGGTGTACAAGACACAACCTAAAGGTTTTATTGACAACGGGAAATGCTAAAAAGTCTATAGATTGAAAAAGTCACTATATGGGTTGAAGCAGACTGTCAAAGCCTGGTATATCAAAATTAATGATCACTTATTGTAGCACGGTTTCACTAGAAGTGCCTTCGATGCAAATCTCTATGTTAAAAAAAATGGAAATGATATAGTGGTCTTTGTGCTCTATGTTGATGATTTGGTCATCATTGCTAATTTAGACAAATTGGTAAATGTTGTGAAGAATGATTTGAAAAAATCATTTGACATGATGGATTTGGGGCTTTTACACTATTATCTTAGCTTGGAAGTTTGGCAAAAAAAAAAAACACATTATGGTCACATAGACAAAATATGCCAAGACACTACTAGATAAATATAGGATGACAGATTGTAAACTTAAGGCAACACCAATGGAGAAAGGGTTACAATTGTTTAGATATGGTAAATCACCTTAGGTGTTTGCTACTATTTATCGTTAGTTGATCGGGAGTCTCATATACCTGACAAATGTAAGGTCTGATATTAGTTTTGCTATAAGTCATCTTTCAAGATTCATGTAAGAACCTGGAGAAAGCCATTAGAAAGCTACAAAGAGGATATTGCTTTATGTCCATGATATAGTAGAATATGCTTTGGAATATAAGAAGAATGTAAACTTTTCCTATAGAGATACACAAACTCAGATTATGGTAGATATATAGATGACAAGAAGTCAACATCTGGGATATGTGTTTCATATAGGATCTAGATCTGTCTCGTGGCATAGCAAAAAAAAAATGCAGTGACATTATCATCCATAAAGGTAGAATATCATATTTATCATGTTGCACAAGGAGTTGTGTGTGAAGCAATTAGATTACAAAGCATATAAATTTGAGTGTGTAAAAAACGACTAACTTTGTTAAATTGTGATAATCAAGGTGTTTTGAAATTGATCAAGAATCCAATATTTCATAAAAGGACAACATATTGAAGTTCAATATCATTTCATTTGAGAACAAGTTCAAAATCACCGGATACAACTCAAATACATACCCACCGGACATCAACTTATAGATATTTGCACAAAGACACTTGCATGTATCAAATATGAATTGTTTCACAATTCTTTTTGCATACCAAATAATGTAATAAGAAGAGATATTACATAATTATTATTACATTATTAGAGAGAAAATTGAAGAGTAAAGAAGTGTAAAGTTGATATTTAGTAAAATAAGGAATATCAAGAATCTCTTGAAAATTTAAAAGGCACCATATTATATAAATGTATGTATAACCTTTGCTAATTTAATTTTTTAAATCATTCCATTCCATACTCCATCCATCACAAACTTTATATGTAACCTAATGACACAAACTTTATACGTGACCCAATAACACAAACTTTATACATAATCTAATCACACTAATTTTTTTTTTATTAGTAACGGGTTTTAAAAGGGACCCAAAACATGATAACATGTTGCAAGGAGGATCTTGTGAAGGTTCAACTTCCTACAGAACAAGCCAAAATTGGACCATTCGCAGAATCCATAAACTAAAACAGTCTAAACTATTACAAACATATCGCCCATGGGCACAAACAGAAAACATAAACAACATAGATATCACAGGGACCTTCCCAAACAATCGTATACAAAGAGACAGGGAGAGTACAAAGACCATCCCAAGAAACAAAAGAGGATAATCCCGTTCAGGACCAACTGTTTTACTCTGGGATGTGGTCCTCGCCATCTTTGGGATCATCCATAAATACATTAATCATGGCATTAATTATCATTGGTAGCGACAAGTTCACTATAGGAATCAACAATACATTGGGGAAGATTCCCCTGCCACGTCGAAAAAGATTGAACAGTTAAGCCAAAGTGTGCCATTGTATCTGCCGCCCGATTGCCTTCCCGATACACATGTTGAATACACCTATTGTTGATCGCCCTTAGCTAGACAATGGACTCTTCAATGGTTGGTCCCACATTCCAAGGAGGATTCGAGACCCCCTTCAAATAGTTTATGGTGTTTAAGGAGTCTCCTTCGACTATCAGGTATTGGATATTGAGATCGATGGCCATTTGGATGCCTCGAAAAGCTGCCCAAGCCTCAACAAAATTATTAGATTGGACTCCAAGTTTTTCCGCATACGCCAAAATGAGTTGACCTCTGTCATCCCGGATCACTCCTCCACAACTTGTAGCATCAGGATTGCCTTTTGAAGCACCATCAAAATTTAGGTTGAACCAATGAGGAGGGGGGGAATCCATGAAACTAGGGATTTGTCCACAACAACTTGGGGATGACCAAAAACCTGAAAAGATAGGTTAGCAGAACGTGCCAATTGAATCTCAAATGGGGATGAAGGACAATTGTCCGAAGGAATGATATTAGCATTTTTTGAGGCAAACATGACAACTCTCAAAGAAATCAACTCCGGGTCAAGGCACAAATATCAAAAAGCACGATTGTTCCTTTCCAACCAGATTTGCCACATAAAGTGAGGGAGAATGATCACCCACCAAAAATTCAGACGAGTGGACTTAAAAGGGTTTGACCATTGAATAATAAGATCACTGATAAACTGAGGAGCAACCCAAGAAATGGATACACTTGACATGATAGAGGACAAGACAATGCAAGAAAATGGGCACTCTAGAAACAGGTGATTGACTGACTCCCATGCAGATTTGCAGAGGTAACATTTGTTGGGTAAGATCATACCACGGGTTATTAAATCAACAATTTGTTGATGACACAATATTAGCCAACCTCTCTAGTATTCCCGAAGCCAAAGTTATTAAATCTATACTAGAAGCTTATGAGAAGGTTGTCGGGCAAAGAGTAAATTACTTGAAAAGCAACATCTACTTCATCAATACTCCGGTTGACAAAACAAGAATAGCTCAGATCCTGGGATGTGCCATTGCTGAGTTTCCTGCAACTTACCTTGGCCTACCACTATTCCAAGGGCACCCAACCGTGAGGATGTGGGACAATGTCATTTAGAGGGTTATGAAGAAGCTTGCCGGATGGAAGGGAGCCTTGCTCAGCAGTGCAGGAAAGTTCATTCTAGTCCAATCTTGTCTTCAAAGTATACCAATATACTTTATGTCCCTATTTTGAACTCCGATAGCTATTTGTAATAAATTGGAACAACTTCAACGAAATTTCCTATGGTCAGGAACGGAGAATAAAAGCAAATTTTCCCTTGTTGCATGGGATAAGGTCTGCCTTCCAAAACGCAGGGGAGGATTAGGTTTGAGGAGAGTTCACCAGATGAATATGGCCATGATGTCAAAGTAGGGATGGAAGATTGTGTCTAACTACCCAGCTCAGTGGGTTGATATTGTTAAGACCAAATACCTTAGGCAACAGTCTCTGATGGAAAATTCCCTTATGCCTGTTGGGTCTGCATTCTGGAACTCAGTGTGCCGAATCCGGTCTATCATTCAAAAGGGTGGACGCTGGAAGCTTGGAGATGGATCACAAATTAGATTCTGGGAGGACCCATGGATTACAACTCAACCCCTCATCCATGATCAATCTGTAAGTATTCTTAAACCTTTCATTGATTTGTCTTTTGACCCTAAAGTTGAGAATTTTATTAATAATGAAGCAGTGGTTCCTCGTTGGGTTGACATCCCTGCCGATCCGGATTCTCCCCGAGCTTCGCTCCGCCCGTCTCCGCCTATCTCGAGCTTCTTCGAACTCATGTGATTCCAAGCACCGGACCACTCGATGTTCTCTTCTGGCAACTTAGCCAGTCTGAGAATTTCTCAGTCAAAACCACATATATAGCTATGACTGAATCTGAAGATGATTGGTTCCCCTCCAAGAGTATATGGATCAAAAATCTTATTCCTAAGATTTCTCACTTTTATTGGCTAGCAGCAAAATCACACTAAATTTTTTAACTATAACAATCACATTAAATTTTAGAATCATAAGTTAATCTTATATTAATTATTAATTTTAATATATTATACACAATTCAATTAAGATCCTAATTTTCTTTTTAAATTCTAAGTAATTATATTAACATTATTACCCCAATCTAAATTTGAAATAACGACATCAATTAATTTTGGTCATCTTTACCTACAAGATTCCAAGTATTTGTATAAATAAATATGTGGCAAAAGAGATAAATCCTTACACTTTTAAAACCAGTGGTGTAACCAAACAATATGGGTAACCTAAACTTCCCCTTTCTCTCTTCACTTTATTTTTTCTTTTCTTATTTTAATGAATTGATAATTCCATTTAATTTACAGCAATCAAGTTTAAGGTTTAAGGTCCTTGTGACATATGTAGCTTATTTAACCAATTCTGGGCTCTTATAATTAGCATCTAACTAACGCTAGGAAATTTAAGGGCCGTCGATGTTGCCCATCGCACGGTCCACGAAATTCCTCGACTTTAAGTCTGGTGCAAAAATATTCAAAGGTGTAAAAATAGAAACGTTGTAGAAGAAAAAAATTAAAATAAAAAAAATCCGAAAATTGGACAGTTTTTATATACAATACGATACTATATACAATATACAGCGGAGGAAGAGGAGAAGAAGATACTCAGAGGACTGGTTATGCAGCGGAGTAATCCAAGAGGAAACGCTGTAAAATATAAGAAAGGCGGCCATTCTTCGTGTTTTCAAGCGTGAGATTGTTTTTTGCGTGTTGCAAGGATTCTAAGGAGCTAAATCTTGGAGCTTTTGGACTAGTATTTGAAAGTCTTTTATAAGAATTTGCTTCCACGGTAAATGTTGTTGAAAGTCACGTTAGGCTGCTGTTTTCTGTGATTTCTGGTGCAATCTGGTTTGCCTTTGCTTAGAATTTGGCGCGGCTTTAGCAGCGGTCTTGCTTTTTGCTAGCATTCGAGTATTATATTGGGTTTTCCTGTAATCTGGTTCGGTTTTGGTTAGAATTTGGCTAGGCTTTGTGTGGTTATGGATGTGTTTTTAGTTTTTGGCGGACATTTGACTTTTCGAAGGTCTGATAACTTTGTGCAGTTGATCCGGCTTGGAATGAAGGAAATTGACGATTGAGAATATGGAGAAGGCGGCGGCAGAGGCGGCGATGTCGATAAGTTTGCCTCAACCGTTCTTACAATGGGGAAGCCGTAAGCGGTTGAGGTGCGGTAAGGTGCAGGTGAAGCCTGAGGCTGATACGGAGAAGAAATTCGCGATTCCTGTGGACAGGCGCCTCATGAAAGCCGAAATCTTCAATGCGGCGGAGAAAAAGGCTATGGCCAACAACAACAATCATAACTTTCATTCCTCGCCACCTCGGGAGAGGAGTACCAGATTTCATCCGGTCAGTAATGGCGTCTGCACCAGGAGCAATAATACTGATGAGACACACAAGGTTTCAACGGATGCAGAAGCAATGCAAGAAAAGGCATCTAATTCCGAGACTTTTGTGTGGCCAAAGTTCAATCTAACCCTGTCTCGAGCAGAGAAAGAGGAAGATTTCATGGCGATGAAGGGCTCAAAATTGCCTTTGAGGCCCAAAAAGCGCTCTAAAATTGTTCAGAAGGCAATCAATGTAAGCATATTTAAACTCCTACTGCTACTAATTCTCTTTTTTTTTTTTGGTTTTAAGTCTTGCATCTCTACATAGTTTGACAGAGGATATGGAACATTAGATTGTAATTCCAAGCCATTCCTCTACTATGAGGTATTTCTTTATTCTATTTTTACCCTTAAAAGACGACGAGATTTCTGAAGGCTTGGGCTTGGGTACTTCAGATCCGAGGTCTGAGGTTGGAATCCAAAGGGGTAGGGTATGTTCGCCTATAGCACAACACGAGTGCCTTCCCCACCTATCTGATATGGGTGATGCTCGTGGACCTTATTATGTTAGTTTCATCGTTTAGTTATTTAGTTGACATATAGGCCTGCATCATGTGTGAGATCCATAGCTGGTTCCATGTTTCTGGTACATTTTTGGGAAGTCCTTTGCAATCAAGCATGTTCATTTTTGCACCACTTTTCTGATTGTGCTGTCCTTTTTTCAATTAGGGTTCATATTGTCTTTTGTCATTTGGTTGAAAGTGATGACCAAGGATTTCACGCGATTTTTAGCTTTCTAAAATTGCCGATATTTATATTAGTGAACTGCACATGCAGATATGTCTACAAGTAATCCTTATAGAATGGGATTCATAAGGTTCTACCCATAGATATGAGTCCTTGATCAAAAGCTCAAACTGAGGGCTTCTGTAATGTACTCACTTTTCAAGTTAGGTTGTTTGTGGTAAGCACCTCATAGCTTGTTAACAGACTTGCTACAATATGTTACACTGCTATTTTAAGGGATATTGACTTTGAAGATAGAGTATTTCCAAGGACATCTTTGAATCTTCAGTCGCATCTCAGATTTTGAGTTCGCCAGTTTTCAAAATATACAAATCTGACCGAGTGTTGTTGGTTTTTTTTTTTTTGGAAACTTTGGGATGCTTAATAAATTTTAAATAATGTCTACATATTAGCATGAAAGAAAAATGCATGTTTGCTCCCCAAAATCTCTAGTTATTAGCAAAAATGATATCATTATTAACTTTTGGATGTTTGTTGCTTTTATGTTGTTTTCCTTTTTTTAACCTTGAATTCTCTTTTTAGGATCCCTGTCATGCACAACATCAGTACATCGTTGAGCACCTTTTTGAGAGAAATTTTGGATGTGTTATAAAGTTTGTCTACGATGCATCTTTTCAAGAAGCTTTAGATGTGCTTTGAAGTTTGAAAGACATATCTTGTCTAAAAGATTTACCTTTTCAGTGATTCTGCACTTTTTAAATGCTTAGACATCATTCTTTGTTAGATCCCGCAACTACTATATGTAATGATGATTGTTGCTAACGACACAAGTTGCATTGGTTGTCAAAAGCTGAAGCACTCTCATTTATTGTAAGTTCATTTCTTTCTTTTGTAGGCTGTTAGCCCTGGAGGTTGGCTCTCTGATATTTTTCAAGAACGATATGAAGTCAGGGAAAAGAAATGCGCAAAGAAGGTAAATTTCAGTTATCGCATTTGGAGTTTCTTCCTAATTGGACGAAATTTGGACTTCCTATGCCTTTATGTTTTCTTGCCCTAACAAATTCAATGTGTCATTAATGCAGAGACCAAGGGGTTTGAAAGGTATGCGAAGCTCAGATAGTGATTCTGAATAAGAAGGCAGTTCTATCTTCACTTGCAAAGAGCTTCTAATCGTCTTCACTTGCAAAGAGCTTCTAATGGCTTCATGTATCATACATAGCGTTCAGTCATATTAATTTGTTCTGTGACATTTTCCTTTTGTCATTCAATTTGTTTTACATGATGAGCAATTTGAAGCTAAGCTTAGATATCTGCAGGTGCTCCTTAATTTGTGCACTATGTCCATAGGTGAAACCACCTCTGTGAAATCAAGAGAAATGTATAGAAACCAAATAACATTAACAATTGTCAGGGATGTGGTTTTTTTGGCCAGCCAGAGCAATCCCAAAGCAATATCAGTGATGCCAATTGTTTATTTGTTTTTGCATAATTTACTTGAAGTAATCTTCAGAAATTCCTCCTGAACGTTCAAAGTGATTATATTGATTTTTATATACTTGCTCTGGACTAGTACTTTTTGATGATGATCTAGTTGTTAGCATTTAAAAGCTGTTTACAAATAAATCTTTTTCTTGCTTTGCAGTGTTTGCTTTTCCATCTTTAGAGAACTCATAAAAGTTAGATGGATATAAAAAACTCTTTATGTCATGTTGATAATTGTATTTTAGGCAATAGTGATTTCCTTGGCTGCTCAAACCTTCATTTTAAAGCACAAGATGAAGAGACTCTTATTGTTAAAGGTCAACTAAGAGTCAACTTTTACATACATATCATCATAAATGGGTGAGATGTCCTTTACTGCTGCTAGCTTTCTTTCTTGCATGATTGAAAGGTACAACACTTTCTCAAATGTTTATTGTAATTCACTGAATTATAATTTACATTTGAATAATGTATATGACTTTTCACTGCATTGGCAGGGCCAATTTTATATCTTGTGGCTGGGATTGACTCGACTATGACCTTGTCATACAATATCTGAATTTCACTAGGGTGCTCCATAATGAAGTGTTCTGGCTCTCCAAAAATGTAAAGCCTATAACCCATGACCTATAGTTATGGGCTTAACTGCTCCCAGAATGTACCTTCATTTAGTTGAATCATTCAACTATAATTTAGAAATTTGAAATGTTGCAATTTTTTCTTTGATGGTACTAAGTTTTGGAGTACCATAACATGTGGATTAACATGGAATCTTCAGTATAGCAGATATCATGTTTTTGTTTCCATTCAGTGGAGATGCTTTGAATCATTTAAGAATGATAGTTGTGTTGGGCTGAATTCTTCCCTAATAATCATGTGCTGGAAACTTGGTAACAACATCAAAAGCAGTAATTTTGGGTATAGTTTGTTTAAGAACATGAGCATATTTTTGGATGACTATTCATGACTAGCAACAGCTTACATTATTGAGATTGGTTATTTCTAAATTATCCTATTAAAACCACACATCTAAAATTCTCCTATCTGCTTAGTTATGTTTCCAGTTCTCATGCATTTGATTTTTGATTTGGCTCTTTAGTTTTTCAAATTTCTTTTAGTCCTTTAAAGAGTTTCAATATTGACTAGTAAAATTTAAGCCTTTTAAATTTTCAGGTACATAGACGCGAGAGTTATGATCTTGATAAGAATGTGATTTGGGTTCCAGGGACAGATTGAGTTGAAAATCAGTTGTCTATCCATATTTGCCCAGCAAATACAGTAAGAATGAAGATGATGGGGTTTTCATTAGACTGATTTGCATCACTGGATTAGTTACATATCTATAATTCCTATGATGGAATTTCGTTCCAATCTAATACTTAGTTCTTCACATTACCAATGTACAATGGCCAATTATGCTACATGCTTATTCAGGTATTTTAGTTCATCCTAATATGTGAATGTGAGCCACTGCTCACTTCACAGTTATCAACCTGCAGAAAAGGTGATTGCAGACTAATAACATTTTTAAATGTATCTTGTTAGATTTTATTATCTCCTTCAAGAAACAATCCAAAAAAAAAAATCTAAAGTGGTTTCTATTTCCCAGTCTAGGTTTTCAAAGTTATTTTGCTGGTGATCTTGGATTTGGGTTGGATAAATTTGAGTCATGCATAATTGAGTATGCTTCTAGTGCAAAATGTGATTAGAATTCCTAAATTGCTTAGAGTGGTTTATACTATTTAAGATCAGTGTGGCAATATGTGTAATCAATATTGGAATCCAAAAGTTGTATAATTATTGCATTGGAGGCTGAATTTTGACATAGGTTTAAACAACCAAGAAAAGGAAATGATTTTTTTGATGATTCCAAAATTCTTAAAACGAAAAAGACCCTAGGAACATGTATAGTCTTCAAATTTGTTTGTTATGATCTATGTATTGGGCATTGACCAATTTACATTTTGTTTTCTCCTGTGGGAAAGGAGTATGCTTTCCTTCAATATCTACGGTATTCTCCTCTGTCAATTTGTACATTGGCCTAGACTTATAATAACCATTGAATAGTTTTATATCCCAAATTTAACATTGTGCATCAAGGTGGTTGGTAAAATCCTATTATACATCTTTCTGAATGGGGCTTCTGCATCAGTGTTGTTGTTCATATGCAATTACAGTTTCTTCTGAATAAGATTTATCCTTCATTGCTGTTGAGTATATCTGATTATTTTGTTGGATCCGCAGTGTTAAGTGCATGACTTAGAGTACCAATCTACTGAGGAAGTAACCCGCTGTTTTGCGGATGATGGTAAACCTCCTGTTATACAATATGATTTTGCAATACAATTAATTTTGCTTGGTTACCAGAGTTAATCCTTTGCCATGCTGAAAACCAATGCCATGTTGCCAAAATTTTAGTTTGATTGAATAAAATAGCAAAGTTCTATCTAGCATTTCCCCGTAAGTGGTTTCTAAGATGATTTTAGTGAGAGCTACTGAGATTGTCACTGTGCCGTTCAAGGAATGCATAGCCATCAATTACTACACTAGGCGACATCCTTTTTCAGTCTGGAGATCATTCTCTTGGACAACTCGAAATCATGAAAATGGTCAAAAGAGATCCCTGAAAGAATTTGCACTATTATGCCCTTTTCCAAAGAATCATTTCCTGGGAACTACTCTAATTTTATTGGATGTCACATACCATGTAACACAAGCTTGCAGACTGTGAAAGGATATCACTCCCTAAGAGAAATGAATTACATGCATATCTAGATTTGCAGCTAATTGAGCATATCATTTAACACTCGTTCAAGAAGATGACATCCTAAGCACGTAGTCTGCACTGATATGCAAGCTCTCTCTTTACCAAATGGTGGGCTGAAGAAGATGCAACTTAAGAATCCGAAATGTATGGAAGCTTACAAAAAAAAAATATTCCCAGTTCAAAAAAAATTCTGTAGTCAAAAGCCAAATGTAGAAAAGAAAGAGAGGAGAGAGGGTATTTTTTTAGTGATAGGAACAATCCTAGGGCACAGGTTGATCTCTCACTCGAAACTGTATACCCACATGGAATCAAGCCACGACAAATCTTAATAGTATTGGTAGGGATCTGGCCTTCAAAAATTTATTGTCCGTCCTCGATCAAAAATCGAACCTTATAAATAATCGACGTTCTAAACTTTCACCCCTTACAGAATAAACCAATTATATAATCCCCATCTTTCGAGGGTAGAAACCAGCATTTTATCTCTTTATAGGGTCTAAGCCCTCCTAAACTATAACTTTCAGAAAACACTCCTAAAATAAAAGAGAAAAACCACATACCTACTTTGCTTTGATGGATGGAACAGAACAATAGACTTCAGACGTGAAGGGGCTCCCCTATATAGATGCAAAACACCAAATAGTATGCATGCCACGTGGAACATGTAGAAGTTACAACATAAGGTTTTGCCTAAACAAATCCTGGAACTTTCCAGGTGTGCTCTAAATGCCCTTTTGCACTTGATAATCGAGATCTTGTTGTCAAGATGGAGGTTAAACACATTATAACCTTTTGGGCTGGGTCGGTAGAAATATATATATTGAAAGGGATTCTAAAAGTAGGTATATGGGTTGGTCCATGGGCCTCGGAATAGGTACCCCATTTAATACCATGGTTGGTAGGCTAAAGTTGTTTTTATTAAAAATATTTAACGCCATCTTATTTTAATATGAATTTAACTGCCCTTTTTATAAGCTGGGTTGATCCGCTCGTGCCAGCTTGCGTGGCAAGGCATTATCTTTCGTTTGGCACGAGTCTTGCGAGGGGTTGCATGATAATTTAGTACGGAGGTGTTTTTCTAGGACAAATAAATAGATAGATATATATGCATTTAAGTGATCTGTGGATTGATTTATTCAAATCGAATATATGTAGACACTCGTAAAAAAAAAGAAATGAACAATCCAACACCCAGGGTGTCTACCATGTGTTGATATTCAAAACGGTGTGTTGATATTCAAAACGGTGGACTTGCTTGTGTTGTCAATGTCAAGCAATGTCGAACTTTGAAAAATAATTAAAAAGAACAAATTGAAGCACCTCGTTAAAAACCATTTTTCTTTTGAAAAGTAAAGGCAAAATAAGTTTTTTTATTTTTATATAAGCTCTTTCAAGGTGAAAAAATTTAAGTTTTTAAAAAAGAAATCGAAACTCTAACAACTAGCGAGTATTCGAAAACTTTAATAACTAAAATGAATTTTAGAACTTAATCGAAACTCTAACAACTAAAGCGAGTCTTCGAAAACTTTAATAACTAAAATAAATTTTAGAACTTAAATTTTCCTAAAAAAAATTCAAACCCTAACAATTGAAATGTCTCATTAAGATAGGTTAAAAACTTTTAATAGTGGACACTTACTAAAATTATAACTTTTCGCTGTTGGAAAAAACTTATTGTGCACTACAGTGGTATGATGTCTCTAAGTTGGCTGTGACTTGAAAAGACCACTTTTATAATTCTTTTATTATTATTATTTGGAAGACCACTTTTATAATTACTTTAGTGGTCTAAAACAATAAGATAATTTATTTTCTAATGACTACTGACTATGAATTAATTATCTTCAGGCAAAAGATGTTAAGTCGGTTCAACGGTCAAGGTTAACTTCTCATATTGTTTTTAAAATAATTTGTTTTTAATGACTTTTAAATTATTTATTTTAAGGCAAGAAGATGTTAGGCTAGTTAACATAATTTATTTCTAACGACTTTTAAATTATTTATTTCGAAGGGAAAAGAATGTTAAGTTAGATAAATGGTTAAGGTTTTAAAACTTTAAAAAGAGGTTTGAGAGGTTTTTTATTATACTAAATGGTTAGATAAATATTTTTTATTAGGATTGTTTTTATTAATTTATATTAAATTTTAAATGGAGAAAAATAGAACGAATCTAAAAAACCATTTTTTTTTTAATAAGCTATGTGTGGCTTCTATTGGGGCCACTCTCATTACAAAAACAAAATGATACATTGCTTTCATTATTTTTTAAACAAATTAATTAAAGCATACCTATCTTTGCTTTTCTATCAAAGATATTTTCCATCTGCTAAGGTTCCATAATCAATTTTTTGAAGGAACTAACAACAAGAACAACCCTTATATGACACATAACTCCAGTAGACAAAAGAAAAATAAACATAACAGTCATCCATCAAAGAGGAAATCAGTTTGATTATTTTTCTTCTGCAGCAGAGATTCTGCCTCCTATAGAGTGGTAAGATCTAAGAATGCATTTTTGCACTTCAAGCTCCTGAGGTAATATCTAGTTGTAACACATTTTTTAGGATCTTCACTTTTAAAAAACTCACCATCATTAATTGTTTCATAATTAGCTTTGAGTATGCCATCTAGGGTGCTAATTTTTTCTATGGAATCGTCTGGATGGTCTTTCGTAACCATTTGGCTTTTCTTAATGATTTGATTCAAATTCTTCTTTTGGGGTTGAGTATTATGTTGCTCGCATGATTTTTGTTGGACAATTGGTGCATCTGGAGGATGAGCTTCTTCTTTAGTAACCATTTGGCTTTTCTCAATGATCTGATTCAAATTCTCCTTTTGGGGTTGAGTATTTTGTTGCTCACATGATTCCTGTTGGACAATTGGTGCATCTAGAGGATGAGCTTCTTTATTTTGAACTAGGACATTTGAAGATTTTGAATCATTTGCATTCAAGCCCTTCTCCACCAAGGAGGAATCAAAGCATGATCGTATGTTCGGGCATCTCTTCTTCAAGTGGCCATATTATTGACAACCATAACATCTTAGGGAGAAGTTTTCATATTCAATATTTTGGAGCCATTCCCCTTTGCTCAAGGAGATAGTAATGGATTGAGGCCTAGGAATTGAAACATCCATCCAAAAAGCCAATCTTGCTTTACTCGTTAATTTTACTGGACAAATTTTCCTCAGTTTGGGCATCCATATATAGGAATGAACCAATGGCATTACCGATTTTGGTAAATATCTTCTCTCCCCAAAACTCCATAAGGAGAGCATATGGAAGGGTATCGCTACCCTTCTTTTACTAATATAATTCAATAATATTTCATCCATCGATCAGAAAGTAATAAGATAATTAAATTGTAAATAGAACGAATCAGAAAGTATGATCGAACGGAATAATGAAAATATAATGAATTCAATCCTGCCACTTAAGGTGGGCTAGTCCTCACCACTGGGAGGGCTGAGTCCTCTGCGTAATTGCAAATGAAAATAACTAATGATAAGATAATTCAAAACTAAATCAAACCTTTGATATTAATAACAAATAAATCATATTTTGATAACATAGTCGACTGCTATGTTTGGTGTGTAACATGGCTCCCCTCCTCGGAAAGCTTTGTCCTCAAAGCTAGAAATGTTTGAAAAATACTTTCAGGTTCCCATGTAGCATCTTCTTCAAGTAGGTCCTACCATTTGATGAGGAATTCTTGGATGTGACGAGATCTCAACATACGTGTTCTACTTTGTAATATTGCTGCAGGCTAGAGATATATACGTCCTTCATCGAGTATTGGTAATTTTGACTGAGATTGTACTTTTTGGTTGTTGAGCAAGGTGCAATGACAGTATTGTCATTGTTGTCAACACACTCAGATGGGCAGGTTGATGTAGTGGACAATTGTTCGAAGGTTGTTCGGTGTATGTACAGTGGTGTTCAATGCTTATGAAGATGTTTTTGATGTTCCGATGAAGTTGTTACAGGTTTTTCGTGCAAATTTGCAAAAGTTGCATCGTCAGGAAGTTGTCAAAGTAGCAAAATTGTCAAAGCTGCAAAAATCGTCAAAGTTGCAACAACGTCAATGGAATGTGTTGGACAACCCAAGACACTATTTGGAGGTTTGTTGATCATTAGCAAGTGTGGTTGCAGTGTTGGAACAACTGGTTGCTTCGCCGATGCATTGTTGGTCAATTTCATGCTTTATGTGACAGGTGTAAAATCTGCGTTGAAGGTCACTTTGCGGGAGGAATATTAAGCAATTAGTGAGGAATTGGACCTCAAAATTTTTACTGGAGGTAGCTGGATATATTGAGAGCTTAAGTTTTAAATTCAGTCTAAATGAAGACCGGAAGAAGAAACGGTGAGTGTTGCAAAATGGCTCTGGAGCACTTTTCCAGTTTATGTGACTAGTGTAAAATCGTGTCAGAGGTCACTTTGTCAGAGATACTACGAATAATCCGTGAAGAGTTAAAATTTGAAATTTAAACTGAAGGTAGTCGGTTTATCCAAGAATATATGTTTCAATTTTTATCCCGTTTGGAAATTTGAGGAGGAAATTATGATTGTTACAAAAAGCCCTATCAGCTCTTTTGGCAATTTTGGCAGTTTCTAAGAATATAACGGTTGAGTGGTACTTTTGTGTAACTGAAAAAAAAAAGAGCTGCATTTTTTAATGTGAAGCATATATATATGTTTTAAAAGAAAAGGGAGAAGAATATTTTTTGGAGAAAGGACTGTCGGTGCATGTTAAGCATTTTTTTTCTTTGGCATTTTGATTGAAAAATGTGCAAGGTGTGATATAATCAATGTGCAGAGTTGAGAAGATTGTAAAAGTTAGATAGAAGATTCTAGAGGAGAAGATTTGTGAGCTAGACCACTCAGGGTATTTTGATGAGATTTAAAACTTTTATCAAAACTTTTTAAATTGTCGGGTCAGTGCTTGCCAACAGGGATTAGTGCTCCTTGCAGTTAGTGCTGCTAAAGTCCGGGTTGGTTGGTGCCATTCCCTGCAGTTGGTGCTGCAAAAATATTGTATGGATTACAATCTCATTTCCATTGCAAGTTAGATAATATAAGGATCGCCTTAGCATTAACAATATGGTTTAAGTGAAAACTCTGATAGAAAAATACTAAACCAAAATTTTTAAAGGGTTGTGTAGGTAACAAAGTGTTTGAGAAAAAACCACTAGTTATTAGTGCTAATATATTTGTTATCTAACCTTATTAGACCAAGGCCAATACTGATGAAGTACCTATGGGTACTCTTGATGTAAATCTATGGGCAACTACTATGTAAGACTTTGGTCATCTTGATGTAAACCTATAAGAATTTATCTATGTAAGCCTATGAGCATCTATGTGTACACCTACAAGCATATTCATGTAAGCCTAAGGGCTTCCACATGTATTCACCCTTAATGATATTGGTTAATCCATATTTATGGATAACCTTGATTAAATGGTGTAAGTGTGAATAAAATTTGATATACTAGGGTGTCTATGGGCACCCACCCTATACTTCTTATCATCTTATTTCATTTCTCTATTTTTTTTACTACTACTATATTTTAATTACCTTTTCTTCTTTTTGGTATATAATTATGGTGGATGCGTGTTTTGGAATATTTCTAGAGAATATTGTAAATTTGAACATGGTATCAATGTTAGTTCCAAAGCTTCATTAGTCATCCAATGGAAGAATAATTTTTCTAGCTATTAAGGTTATCATACTCATGTTCACTCTTTTTTCTTTTAAAATTTTAAATTTAATTGTTTAAATCAACTTGCCACCAATTTTTTTCTTCTTAGTGGATTGGTTCATCTATTTCATGTGTGGCCTCTATATTCATGACCCCATGCAAATATGAATCTTTAATGCTAAAGAGGTGTCTGCATTAGGATGGTGGGCATGATAGTAGGTCTTAATTTTTGTTTTTTGAAGGCATCAAGTTCAAAACTTGATATTTTTTTTTTGTTTTTTCAATATAATTTCCAGGTTTTCAAGCAATCTAATAGGCCTATAATTCAGTCTATAAGCGAGTGGTATAATGGTAGAATCTCTTATCTATGTCTAGAAGGTTGTTAGTTTGAAACCTTGTAATGAAATTTTGGTGTGCATGCTTTGCTTTAGGCATATTATTAGGCTCTTCACTTTTTGTGTCATCCTTTTTGATAACTTAGGTGTTGGGTTGCTTCTTTGCAACACCCTAGTCAACATTTCAATTTCTTGCAAAGCATGTTTGACACACTTTTTCCATTATGTTGGATGATAGATATGCCTTAGGGAGGAAGGTGGTATTTCAAACTCAACTAACTACATGGCACAATGGTTGGTCTACTTGCTTGTAGAGGGAAGGTCTCAAGTTTGACTCAACACAAGCATATGTGCTTTTTTTGTTGAGATGCATTACACTTTAGGATGACATTTTTAAATTCTTTTATTTTTTATTTTTTTTCTCTTATAGTGTATGTGTTTAGTGCATCAATTACTACTATTGGTTGCTTATAAGGGGTCTTGGATCTAAGCCCCGTTTGCTCCAAATCCACTATAATTAATTGTACATACACACAGATACACAGACGCACACGCACACACGTACACACATGCACACATGCACACACACATACACACATGCACGTGCACACACACACACACACACACATGCAAATATACATGCACACATACACACACATACATGTACTTGTACATGCACACACACACACATGTACACACACACATACACACACACGTATGAAAGGAGGAATCCATCCCATCACATCATGAAAATTATTAAACTCAAATTTGTTGGTTAGTAATGCAACGTCCAATCCAATGGATCCAAGTGATAGTTGTTGATTTGAAAAAACTTTTTCTAAGGTTTGGCATTTGATTTATTTTTTGATTTGAGTGATAATATTAAAAAAAATTAGATGTTGAGAAATATTACATTATTTGGTACATGCTAATGTACCCCCATGGTACCTTTATGGTACAAATGTAAATATATAATAAATTAAGGTCGATTCTATAGTTCAAGTGAGTGATTTATATTTTCCCTTTCATGTAAGTGTCAGTATGAAGGAAATGCACAAGTGTCATGTAAGAGTGCAATGTGCAGGAAATGCACAAGTGTCATGTAAGAGTGCAATGTGCAAGAAATACACATGTGCGATATATGTTAGAGTGCAAGTCTTTATTGGGAGAATGTGCATAAATTTTATGTGTGTAAGTGTACACATATATAAAGTGAGGATGTGCACAAGTGTCTTATATTAGGAGTGCATGTATAAGTGTGCAAGTGTCATAGAGTCAAGCATGTATGTAAGAAGAAAGTGAAGATTCTAATATGCAAGTGGTAAGATTATAAGCCAAAGGTCATGGAACTTATCATATGGAGAGCAACAGTCAAGTACTTTGAAGAGTCACATTACTATGGCTATATTATGGAGAAAATACTCCATCAAAAAGTATCCGATCAATGTATTGTAAGAGGAAGATATAGAAAATTAAATAAAGCTTGTATATAAATTTTGAGCAATTAATATTGTAAGTTTTATTCATGCTTGTACATGAATGATTTTGGCCATTTTAAATTCATATTTGATATTATAAGTGAATATTATTTCATTATTATATTGGCCTAGATATACATTTAATTGCTCATATATATTATTCTACTCTTGAATATTAATATTTAGACCTTTAATATTATGGCTTCTTTATATTGGGAACTATGATGTTGTAACAACCCTCCTTGGCAAAACTCATTATTGAAAATGAATTATGTATTGGTGTAAATGCTTAATTGTATAGATTCATTTTATGATGTCAATATGATTGGGCAATTTCTCTTTATGCTTGGAATATGGTATTGCTGATGTATTTGTGGGTGCAGGACCAAGTGCTCTCATTGGTTGGATCATATGGGTGAACCATCTAAATTGAGAGATATTTTGGAAAATGATGTTGATGACTTGCTCATCCACAACTCAAGGTAAAAAATACCCTTCATGTAGATGCATTGCATTGTGCTTATTTTATGTTCACACCATTGGGTCGAGAAGTTGCTTGTGCAATGAGTCTCCTTAATAGGTTGGCAATATCATTAGACTATCTTAAAAGGAAGCCACCTACTTAAGGATAAAACAATGGTGTGTAATATTGTTGATGTGAATGGCATTTATGTTTGTTTATGGTATGCTTAGATTTATGGTTAAGCATTATTAAAGTATTAATTTGATTGGTAACATTAATACTTGAGAATATTAGTATCAATGCTAATAATTAATATTAGCAATTGAAAACTAATAAAATGAATTATTAAATTAGTTCATAAGGAAACTTTAATTATTGTATTGTTTTATCCTAATGATAAAGCATTAAGAGATATTACTTTATGGGTTTGAAAAGCATTAAAGAATTAGTAATCCATAACCTATTTATTCCTTAAGCTTTTCAATAATGAAACATTCTAAAGAGAATGTTACGAGTTGAAATTGATAACTCAAAGGAGGCTCGAAGGAAGAACATTAAGTTCTTGATGAAACTGCCTCAAGGAATATATAGAGGGCTTAGGCTAAGTTTTGGATAATTTTTTTGAAGGATGGGAAAAAAGGAACCAAGGAGCGAAAGGGAGGCATGCACGTCAAAGGAGCTAACCAAGGCAAGCATAGAGAGAGGTAAGCTTCATGGGGGTGGAAGCTTTCCACTATTGTAGTACACTATCCTACATACTATTTTTTCCTTTGGTTGTATGTTGGATATGTTTAGCTTTGTCACCTTAGATGTATTGAATTGTTTGTAAAAAGCTTGCTTTTATATTTGTGTGGGAAATTGTCTCAGTTTGATTTTGATCTTATTGTTGTTGGTATAATTTCATGCTTCCCTGGTACATATGATGTGTCCTCTTTTAAGGAGTGAACTACCAACTATTTTCTAAGATTTTTGGGTGCTTTCGAGCATAGGGTTTGGTCTAGTTTTAAGTAATTTTTGTTTTTTATTTGTGGAAAACATCCCAAAAGGGATGCCACTTTTGGGTAAGACCCAAGGAGGTAGGGGTATCCATCATTTTTACGTAATATTTTTCATGTGCCTCCTAGTGGATTATTTTTATTGCTTTTGAGGTTTTACATTGGGTGGAGGTCTTAGAACCTATCAGTGCATTCTTTTGTTGACCATGCATTGAATACTACATAGGATGTTGGTTTTTGGTCACCTAAGAATGTATGTTGGTTTTATTAAGCCAAGGTTGGTATTTTTGACTGTAATTTTAAATCCGAGTTTAGCCTTTGTCTATTGTTGTTTATTGAAGTTCGTTCTTGCTTGGGAGGTATGCATGAAAGGTCGTAGTCACATGTATGTGTTTGATTGATTGCTAGAGGTATGGTTACTATATTAATTAATCATTGAAGCATGTAGGTAGGATTGTATTAAATGAAACATAGAATTGATGTTATTAAGCAATACATAAGCATAATTGCATTGAGCACAATGTAGTCTTGTTTACAGTAAGGAAACATAGGTAGAAATATATTAAGCAATGATAAATGTATTAAGTGATGAGTTAGGTGTGCATGAAAGTGTTAAAGTATGTGGAAGGCATAGATCTATATATAATGAGTAAATGGAGTAAGTAAGTTTGATTATGTTGAATTGAAAACATAGATTGATTTAGGGAAGGAAACATTAGAGTGGTAAGGAGATTTCTTTCTTTTATTTTTGAAATAAAGGAGAATATTGTTTTCCCAAAAATAAAGATAAAGTTGATTAAGAAAGTAACTAATAAGTTTTTTTTTTCCTGGATAATAAGGGGTTGTACTTGGGTCCCCCACATCTTGAAAAATTACAACTCTTTTCTTTAGAACTTGAGAGTTTACAAATAGATACATGTCTCATGTTAACTGAGATGCTATAGCTAGAAACCTAAATAATCTTACATAAAATATCTGAATTCTTGATTTTTATTTTCTAGATCTTTTTCAATTTTCTATATCAATACAAATATTGTAGAATTCAACATCCTTCTTGACATTTTCCTATAGCAGCCTCCACAATACCAAAACTTCACCTCTACTATCTATGCATTGCATCTTAGTAGAGTAATATTTCCAAAACATTGCACTATCATAGTTCGCTTTACCAAATCTAGATTGCTAGTTTCCTTCCTGAAACACAAGTGTAACCACAAAATTATAATAAATAGTTTATATGAAAACACATTATTATTACAAAATAAAGCAAATATTACCAATGGAAAACATAAATATAAATATTAATCATTAATTGATTTAGGCAATCAATATTTTCTTGTGAACTTCAACTAAAATTACTACTTCCTCTAACCATGGAAAGGAGAATTTAACTTCATGATCCTTAATCAAAACCCCTCTATTGGCTAGCCTATCTGCACATTTTTTACCTTCCCTTAATGTATGTGTAAACCTAATTTCTTCAAATTATTTAGCAAGATCTTGAATTTCCATAATTATCTCTTGTATTTTCCATGGAGCCTTTACTTTCTTCAAAATTGAATTTATTACTATGAGAGATTCACCTTCCATCCATACTCTATTCCATTTCATTTGTTTGCAAATTTTTAACCCTTCTAAATCCTCCCAAGATTCAACTTCATTATTTGTCTTGAATCCACTATTGATAGCATAACGAGACAAAATATATCCTCTATTATTTCTAATTATTCCTCCTCCTCTTACTGAACCTGGATTTCCTTGAGACACTCCATAAAAATTCAATTCAACCCACTCCACATCTGGTGGTTTCCACTATATATTCTTTACCTTATTTTTGACTCTCTTATACCCAACATCATAATTCCTTTTAATGACTTGACTCAATCTATCAAGACTCTCTGCTTCCAGATTAGGGGTTGGGTGAGTTGATAGGGTTTGTTTAGAATCATCTATGGCTAAACATATATTCCTTTTCATTACCTCTAAAATGATTTTCTTTCCTTTAAATATTCTTCTATTCCTTTCTAGCCATACAGTCCAAAGTATTGTATCTTATGATATATCCCATATTGTCTATAACGCCTCACTTTTATAAGTGCTCTAACATTGCTTTAACCAATATTCTATTCTACTACTCATCACCATGCATTTACCAAACATATTAAGAATACATTTCCATAGATTTTAAATTGTTGAGCAATGTCCTAAGAGATGATCTATACTCTTCTTTTTACAAAGAACACATTGAGAGGGGCCATGAAAACCCATTTTTATAAGGTAATCCTAGGATAATTTTTTTCTATGACCTACTAGCCAAACAAATATTTTGACTTTAGGAATGCTTGGGATATCCCAAATATCTCTCCATATTCTAGTGATATTATTATTTTGTTGGTGTTGTACATTATATCCACTTCTTGTTGTGTATTCTCCTAAGCTATTCAACTCCCAAATCAATTTATCCTTGGCTCCCCTTAGAATAATCATAGTTTTTATTGATGAACTAGGAAAATAGGCTATGTTTTGATAGTTATTAGCCTTATTTTTACACCCAAACTGATCATTCTTGAAAACTTTATGGACATATTTACTAGTTTTTGTTTAAATGGAATGTTTACACTTAAATGATTAATGGAATATATGTAGAAGATAAATGTGATGATTATTGCTATCATTTGCTATATTTCTATGTGATTTTCTACCAAGTAATGTTGTTGTTTTTTTAATTTAGTGAAAACCCCTTGCAGGGCCACCTTGGTCTGAAAAACCATGACTAGGGGGTTCTACACCATCAAAATCACTTGGGAGTCGCACCTGGCCCTGACTGTACTAGCATAATCAACTAGATTTTGGGTACCTAATGTGCATTTTGTAGGATGGATATTCGAACCAAGGACCTCCCTTGCAGGATTTCCATACCCTCTCCAACTCACCTATAGCATGTGGGTACCTTGTAATTTTGTTGTATACATAGGTTATTTTTCATAACTATGGAAGGTACTATGAAAGGATTTCTAGCCACAGGCCTGCTCCAGAAAAATCAGAAATTCATATAAATCATGTTATGCACAAAACCAACCCAAAAACATAAGATGGATTTCCTAGAAAATTAGGGTTGAAACCTCCTAAATTTTAGGGATTGATTCCCAGAAATAAGGAATCTATATATATAAAAAAAATACAAGTACAGTTGGATAAAGGTTGTTAGCAACAACAGTTACAATAGGGCATAATCTGTTTGACAACAAGACCACTTAGGAAATTAAGAATTAGTTAGAGAGATTGATACAGCTCATACCTTTTTTTGGTTAGTAACATCCAACAATAGACGTTTTGTCTCTCCTACAAGATAGCAACAGATCTGATTTCATTTTTGAAATAGACTGTAACAACATATTTATTTTTGTAGCTAATTTCTAGATCAATTTTTAGAATTAGTTGAATTTGTTGCACAATAAGGTGTCTAGTATATTATAAATACCATATCATGCATTGTATTTAGGTTTATAGTGAATATAAAGAAATCTATTTATAATTATTACATTCTAGTTTTTGTATGGACTGTCATGATTGTGCATTTCCAACCATGACAAAATTTCACTTTTTGAAGGAATAAAAGTTGGTTTTGGTTTATTTAATGTCTTCAATATTTGTATAATGGTATGCAATTAATATTAGTTTCTTGAAGTAAGTTTAGGACCTATAAAGGAAGAGTTTTTATGCTATTACAGGTTTAGCAAGGGCCCACTAAACCTAGACAATCCATAAACTCTCTCTCCTGTTAGATGTAGAATAAAGTAGATAGGTAATATTTTGATTTATGTTGAATGAATTATTTTTAGTTGTTAATTAGGGATTGATTTATTGTATTTTCAGCATTAATTAGAAGTAGTATGGTTGCATTCAACCTAGTTAGTTGTTAGACTAGAAATAGACGTGTAGGATTTTCTTTCAGCACATGTTTTGCTTTCAATTTAATTCAAGTTTTTTCTGCTTTCTTATTACTTTCCTATGAAGGAATCAATTAGTTTATGCAAGAAAAGATATATTATTATACTAAGAAATGCACCTTTTAAATCAAACCTGGTTGATAATTTAAGTGGTTAGCACAAACTCACCAATTATCTTTCCACTCAATTGCCTCCTAGAATAAATGTCTTGTATACTTGTAAAAAATCTTCTTTCCATTTGTATCTTAATTCCTAATACTTATACAAAATGTTTGAAACCCTATCACCATATTTATATTGAAGTAATCTCATCCAAGGTTTCAAAATTGGATCTAAATTAAGTGGTTTTTTTATCACACCAAGTATCCATCCAAATATAATTTTTTTCTCTAGTTCCCACCACCCATCTTAAACCTTTAATCATAAGATCAATGGATTTTTTAAACCATTCCAAAGAGCAAAATCATTTGGTAGAGAGAATGCAGTAAATATTAAAATTTGATAATTGGTATCAACATACTTAGAAGAATTCTTGTCCATTGTCTTTGACTCTCTTTGTATAATCTCCAGATTATTTTTCCCCTAAGAGCTAAGTTTGTATATGTAAGAACTTGTTAGGATTCTATCCTAATGCCATTTTGTAATTCTTATTTGCTTATGTAATGAACCACTACCAACATGGAGGATCCCATTATAATATTATTTTGTAATACTTTGTAATGTATGTGGCAAGTATGGTGCTTAGCCAAGTTACACCATCTCATGTAACCATTTTTATCAAGATTGTAACCGATGGTTGGTAGGAGATTCTAGCTCAAGTGGCATTTTGCATGTAAGCCAATTCTTGAGCCTTTAGGTAGGGTTGAATGAAGTTTTTTTTAAAAGATATGAAACCATGTACAATTTCATCTTTTTGCAAGCTAATGAAATATTGAAGGAGGTTGCCCCATCGAAGAGGCCTGCGATTCTATGTTATTGTGAGATTGTTCCATTTTTGCATTTAATTTCTGCATAGTGTTATTGAATTATTTGATGTATTTGAGTTATTTTTCAGTATTTTTTGTGAGTGTGCTTATTTTTAATAGTGAGATCCTAACAAGTGGTATCAGAGCACTTTCTAGGGTTGAGTTCTACTGCAACTGAGATGATTTTTTCCATCCATTTTGCCTATTAGGTATAAATTTTTGTGTGTTTTTCATTCTAATTTTTTTCCTTTTAAAAAAAATCCAAAAAAAATACAGTCTATTTTTTCAACCAAAAAACTAGAAAACACAAAAAATACAGTCTCTTTTTCACTAGTTGTGTAGGCTATAAACCTTGTGCTGGGGATTTTAAAATAGCATGAAGGATCTATCATTATTGGATAAGCTAGATAGCCCATAAAGCATCTAGTGAAGAGAGGGCCGATCAGGCTCCAATACCCAAGCCTTAGGCAACACTCATGCATGAACTTGAGCTCCCACGCATCTTCGGGTGTATCAAGAGATAATCTATGTTTAAACAAAATTTTATCCATTAGGAAGCTTTTTTGCCTTGTATTATCCATATTCCATGGGACAAAGCATCCCAGATGATCACCCTCCGGTACTGTCAAAGAGACAGATAGTGTGCTCAAGGGTATGTGTGGAATCCTCCTTGGGTAGTGGCCTGAAATATTGGTCCGAGCACTATTGTTCGTCACTGTGGTATAAAAGAGGGCCTATGGGTATTACATGCTCTCTTAATTAGCATACACTAGTTCTAAAAATATAACTTCCACCTGTAAATCAACACCATATCTATTATATCATCCTGCATTCACAACCCCAAAAGTGAGCATACAAAGAAGGCATTCCTTATCACAGAAAACAAACTTGCATGCACCAACAATCAGGATAGATTTTGTAAGTATCTACAATATCCCGTGGTCAAAGACTAAATATTCAGGACAATGACAAAAATAGTCTGGTCAGTAACAGTGATAGTCAAGTTGATAGTAACAACCCTCTGTAATAGCCCAGAATTACAGACCTCTAGTTTCAGAAATAGTACTGTTAGTGTCAGAGAATCCCTAGGGTCAGTAACAAGAACCATGTTAGTAACTGTAGTATAGGTGATAGAGAAAGAGACATGATAGTGATAGGGTGGTTAGGGGGCAGACTACAGGTCAGAGATAGCTGATCCCAGACCCCAAATTTTGAACCGTAACTCCAAAACAAAAATCGACAACACCAGTAGTCTTGTCAAAACAATAATATAAAAAAAAAGTCTGGGGTGCCCAAAATTAGTGTTGTGGGGTATAACTCATTGTGCCTATTTTTTCAAGCTAATTATTCTGATATACCGCACCCAAGCACTTTTCTGGATGCCTTACTAAAAATAGGAACTCTTGCAACCACACATCTATTTTTAGTAACTTAGTAAAAGAGGACCCACAATGGCGGGGCACACTTGTGGACAACACAAGGAGTTAGAACTTGCCACAATATTGGATGACATGCAAAAATCCCTTTATTACTTGACCACTACAAACCTCACCATAAGAGAAGATATTCAAGAGCTTCGAACAGATCATGATGCCACTAGAATTCACTTGGTAGAACAACTTATAGAGGTGGAAACCAAATTGCAAGGTACTCTCACATCTAAACACCAATATGAAAACTCTAAACGAGGTCACTAAAAGGAAACATAAGATTGAAGAAGGGAAACAGAAACTACTCACTATGATCGTGATTCAACCTTCAAAATGCCTAAATTGGACTTCCCTAAGTTCAATGGAAAGGATGTCGATGGGTGGTTATGTTAGGTTCATCAATTATTTCAACTCCATAATGTTCCCGTATATCATCGGGTTTAGATGGCTTCCTTCAACTTAGAATCTAATACCTTATACTCGTTCCAATGGCTACAAGCCACTACCCCTGATCTATCTTGGGAGGAATTTGAGTCCCAATTACTCACCCAATTTGGCCTTAGTGACTATGAAGAATTTATAGGAGCATTGCAAAATTTGAAACAAACAACTGCAATTCACGATTACCAGACACAATTTGAGAAGTTGGCAAATAAACCAAGGGCTTGAATGAGGGATTTTTTATGAGTGGTTTGAAAGATGATCTCTAGGCTAAATTCAAGATGTTTAAACCACAAAACATGATGCAGGCTATTAGTTTAGCCCGATTAGTTGAATCTAAACTCTCAGCTCAATGGTGGACACCATAATTTTCTCAAGCTTTACCTCCCTTTACTCCTCGGTTCTAAAATAATACTGATAATAAACCTTCTGCTCCTAAGTGACTGAATACAGATGAAATGGATGCACATCGCACCTAAGGGATATGTTATAATTGTGATGAAAAATTTACGAAGGGGTATGGATGTGCAAATAAGAAATTGTTCTTAATAGATGCAAAAGAACACGATAGCAATGACCATAGTGATGAGGAGAGTGACACATTTGAAGAACTAACTCAACAGGAAGAGGAAACCCAAGAACCTCAAGTAGAAATTTATGTCCATGCTCTTGCCAAGATTACCACTCCACAAACCATGAAAGTTATGGGTTTTTTCAAAGGCCAACGCCTTACTATTCTTATTGATTCAGGTAGTATACACAACTTTATTGATCCTTGATTTGCTAAGTAGGCCAATTGCTATATACACATATGCAATTCATTTGAAGTCATGGTGGCAAATGGAGGCACTTTACCTTGTAAAGGTAAATATCACAATATTAAAATAAATATGGGGGATTATGAACTCAAGCAAGACATGTTTACCCTCCAATTGAGAGGATGTGATATTGTGTTGGGATCTCAATGGTTGAGCACCTTGGGCACTATCTCCTAGAACTTTGCAGAACTATGGATGTAGTTTTCACAACATGGACAAACACACACCCTCCATGGTGCCAAAATAGGCCCTTCCCAAATTATCAGTTCCAATCGTATGGAGAAATTATTGAAAAATTCATCCCACGGGGTCATTGCACAAATATTTTCAATTCAACCAAGAACTTCCACAGTGGATCAAATTCCAATAGATTTGCAACTTGTTTTGACCAAGCATGATGGAATTTTTTAGAACCAACTACCCTACCGCCTTGTTGATCACATGACCATGCTATTCCACTACTACCAGGTAATGCACCATCCAACATCAGACCATATCGGTATCCCCATGCTCTCAAGTACAAAATCAAGAAGATGGTACAATAATTGCTCAAAGTTGGTGTCATTCAACCCAATACCAACCCTTACTCTTCTCCAGTTTTACTAGTTCACAAGAAATATGGCTCGTGGTGATTGTGTATAGACTAATGGGAGCTCAAAAAAATTATCATCAAGGATAAATTCCCCATTCTAGTAGTGGATGAATTACTGGATGAATTACATGGAGCTATGCACTTCTCCAAGTTAGACCTTCATTCTGGCTACTATCAAATCAGGCTCAAGGATGATGATATTCCCAAAACTACATTTCATACTCATGAAGGTCACTATGAGTTATTGGTAATGCCATTTGGTCTGAAAAATGCTCCTTCCACATTTCATAGCCTGATGAACAACATATTTTGTCCTTTCCTATGGAAGTTCATCATGGTTTTCTTTGATGATATCTTGGTTCATAGCTACTCGTGGGAAGAACACATTATCCATGTGGATCAAACATTACAATTGTTGGCAAAACATCAAATTTTTACGAAGTGGTCCAAGTGTTCCTTTGGTCTGATTGAAGTGGAGTATCTAGGACACATTATCTCCAAATATGGTGTCAAGATTTATCCCAAGAAGATTCAGGCAGTTCAGGACTGGCCAAAACCTCACACTCTCAAGGGACTTCAAGGATTCTTAGGGCTTACAGGTTACTACCACAAATTTGTTCATAATTATGGTAAAATAATAGCCCCCCTCACATCCATGTTAAAGAATGACTCTTTTAATTGGATGGGACCCACTGACCAAAATTTCCTCAAATTGAAGCATACTATGACCACAACACCAGTTTTAGCCATGCCAAATTTTTCCAAGCCTTTCATCATTGAAAGTGATGCTTCTGGTCATGGCATCGGGGTAGTGTTCAAATACTTCTTGGAACAATGGGTTGCTACCCCAGAATAACAAAAATGGGTTTCTAAACTCATGGGATATGATTATGATATCACCTATAAGAAGGGCAAAGAGAATCTTATGGTTGATGCTCTCTCTCACCAATTTGAGGCCCTTAGTATGTTATGTGCCATTTTCTCACCTATTCCTCAATGGATAGATTCCTTACGACAATGTTGGCAATTTTGGGTACTTTGGGTACATTGCTTTTGCTCAAGTGTATAAGTTTTCATTGATGTCAAAAGGCATTTTTGTGTTGATATCAAAAAGAGTGTGATGTCAAAAATATCTTGAGAAAGCTTCATATTGTTAAAGGGTTTTTATTAAAACCATGGTGACAAGGTTAAAGGTTTTTCTTAAAACCATTTGGACTCATTAAGGGTTTTTATTAAAACCAAGCTTAACTTAATGCAAAGGTTTTTGCTTCTTGAAAAACCTTGAAGGTCCATGTTTATTATTAATAATTAAATTAACTCAAACCTTTGACAAAGGTCTAAGTTTAATTTATTATTAATAAAATAATAATAATAATTATTTTAATTATTATTAAAGGGTCTTTTAACCCTTAAGCGACGCAGATAAAGTTTTCTTTCGCCGACGTGTTGCCATCATTGGAGGAGTGTCGACGTCAAACAGTTAAGGAGAAATGGCTATATAAGTGGGGATGATTTTCTAAAGTAAGTGCACCATCGATTAATTGGAGTCTTCGATTTGTGTTTGCTCTGTATCATTAGAATAGCGCTTGGTCTCTTCGATTTGCGTTTGCTCTATATCATTCGAATAACGCTTGGAGTCTTCGATTTGCATTTGCTCTGTATCATTTGAATAGCGCTTGGAGTCTTCGATTTGCGTTTGCTCTGTATCATTCAAATAGTGCATGGTGTCGTCGATTTGCATTTGCTCTGTATCATTCGAATAGTGCTTAGAGTCTTCGATTTGCATTTGCTCTGTATCATTCGAATATGCGTTTGCTCTGTATCATTCGAATAGCGCTCTGTGTCTTCGAATCTCCAATTGACATCTTTGAAATTGTGCTTGATCCGTGTCTTGGAAACTGTGCTTGGCATACTCGAATTTGAGCTTGGGCTGCATCCTTACTTTTTTTTCTTGACGTTAGTGGATTGAAAATTGCACCTAAACTATGTTTTTCCAGACTGTCTTTGTGAGATGATTAATGCAAGCATTCAGTGACTTATGTTTTGGACAATGCTAGGAAAATGAATATGTTTTCCATATCCTACGATCAAGTGAAGATAAAACAAAGGATAGTTTAATATTTCTTTGTCGGGCACTTGTGCTCCAACGATGATGGAGTTTGAGTAAAGGCGCTTGCTAGGCAGAGATACAGGTTTCGAATCACGTCGAGTGCATTTTTCCTTTTGTTGCGATGCACGAAGGAGAGCGACTGTGATTGGGCTACATAAGTAGAGGAGAATGCGCTTTAGCGCTTATAGTGGTGGCTCCTCATTTCTCCTAAGGTTGGAGAACTAAGTATTGCCAAGGTAAATCCTTTTATTGTTGACTTGGGATATTTGAGTTGATTTGATCAAGAATTATTGATGGTGGTATAAGGTTAAGTTGTAATCTTTGTTTTGACATTGTTATTATTAATGCTTGATGCTTATGTGGAGTAATAAGGTGTAAAGAGATTTTAATTTGTATGTATATTATATTTTTGGTGGTTAATATTAAGTTGGAGTAATAAGGTGTTATTTTGGATCTTTATTATTGTGTATTATTGTATAGTTGCTAACTCTAATTGGTGGTAAATTGAGAGTTAATGTTGTGACCGTTTTTGAGTTCTCCTTCTTCATCAAAGTAAAGGTATGGGCACATTCTTCCATGGTTGTTATTGATTGATGGTTTTCTGAAAATAAGTGTGGAGGGAAAAAGATTTCTACTTGTTTCATTTTCTTGTGATGATTGGTTGAATGCTTCAAGGTTGATGTTGAGTTGAATGGTGTTGGTTGTCTAAACCTTGTTTGATGAGCATTGTTGTTGAAACCCTATTTGTTGGTGAAAAGAATATGAGTATCATTGTTATATGAGATATTGCATGGTTGGCAATTGTTGGGTTGTGTTTCATATTCTTGAGAAAAACATACTACATCTATCTTATTATTTTGAGATTGAGATTGAGTTGAGATTGAGATTGGGAGTTAAGTATAGAACATATTGGGTCTCTAAAAATTCTCTTTATGTTTCTATGAGATTTGAGATTGAGATTGGGAGTTAAGTATAGAACATATTGAGTCTCTAACAATTCTCTTTATGCTTCTATGAGGTTTATGAATCACATTGGGTCTCTAACAATTCTCTTTGTGGGTTCATGCTAAGCAAGTTTTTCTTGGTGAGCTTGTTGAGGTTTTGGATAGGTTTCGGTGGGGACTTGTGAGCAGGTTTTGGATAGGTTCCAGTGGGGACTTGTGAGAAGTTTTTGGACAGGTTCCGGTGGGGACTTGTGAGCAGATTTGGACAGGTCCTAGCAAAGGACTTGTGAGCTGAGTTTGATAGTTCTATTAGAGAACTTGAGGACAGAGGTGCATTGGTTCTTTGAGAAGAACCTGAGGACAGATTTGGCAAGTCTTTGAGAAGGCTTGTGTGTAGAGGATTGATTTGTTCAAGTGTTGGACAGATCTGATAGACAAAAGAAGACTTGTACTAGACCGACTGACTATGTTTGGTATAGGTTGTTGAGCTGTTGTGGACATGATCATAGAAGGCAAAGGTCTCTTAGGCTAAGCATTTAGGACAAGAGGTCTTCGGTGGAAAGGAGTTCCACGTGCTGGCAAGAGGTAGAGATAATTGATATTATGAGGGATCATATCCAGAGCAGAGGGGAAGGTATCTCCTTTGAGCAAAGGCTCATAAATTCAGATTGGGGGAAGGTATCTCCTTTGGGCCGAGGCTCATAAACATTGTAATTGGGAAGGTTTACCAAAGAAATTTGAGATAAATTTTAGAGAAAAGTTTTGTGGACGTAGCCCAGGCTTTCTGGGTGAACCACGTTAAAATTGGTGTCACTTTGTAGATGATATTGTGCTTTGTTTTGATATTGCTTTGGGTATATTGCTTTACTATTTTGAAGTATAAAGGAAAAAGTAAAAAGAGGTCTTATACTGTTCACCCCCCCTCTCAGTATAAGCTTGTGTTCTTTAGACAAGAGGTACTTCAGGATGTAGACTTGCAAGCTTTGGTGGCCTCACTCTGTGATGATCCTATGTCATTCCTAGGGTAAAATTAGGATGACCATGACTTTCCTTATCACCAATGCCTTGTTATTGCTTGCACATCTCCACTCTATGAGCTTTTCATGAAGGAACTACATACTACTACCTCTGCAGGCCATTCAGGATTTCTTAAAACATATGAACACCTCAAGCGCATATTCTTCTAGAAATGTATGAAATAGGACATCCATGATTTTGTACAAGCTTGTGATACCTATCAATGGATGAAAGGTAAAACAATACATTCTCTAGGTACTCTTCAACCCTTTCCCATAACAGATTAGGTTTAGATTGATATTTCCATGGAATTTATAGAAGGGTTACCTAAATATGGTGATAAGTCTATTATTATTGTGGTAGTGGATTGCCTTTTGAAGTCTGCTTATTTTTGTTCCCTTGGTTATCCTTACACAATCTCCACCATTGCCCAAATATTTCTCGATTCTATTTTTTACCTTCATGGTATGCCCACCTCCATTGTGTCCGATCGAGACCCAAACTTCACTAGTAATTTTTGGCAAGAATTGTTTAAGTTGTAGGAAAATCAACTCAAAATGAGTTCAACCTATCATCCACAAATGGATGGTCAAACTAATATTGTCAAGAAATATTTGGAGATCTATATTCATTGCTTTGCATTAGATCATCCTACTCAATGGGTGAAGTGGCTTCCTTTGGCCGAATGGTGGTACAAAACTTCCTATAATACAACAACCAAAATCACCCCTTTTAAGGCCATTAATGGGTACCCTCCACTCACACCTTCTTCATACATCCCAAGCAGCTCCAAGGTCTAGGAAGTTGACACTACTCTTAGCCAACATACCGATGTTCTTTGCCAGTTGAAGCAAAATTTAGACATGGCCCAAAATTGGATGTGACAACATGCTAACCAACATCATTATGAGTGTAGATTTGATGTGGGTGACATGGTCTTCCTTCGATTGCAACCATACAAACAATCATCTCTACAACTTCATTGATGCTAGAAACTTGCTACAAAATACTATGGACCCTACCAAGTTCTTCAATGGATTGGTTCCACTACTTACAAATTGGCTCTTCCACCCACCTCCAAGATCCATCCTATTTTCCATGTTTCCTATCTCAAAAAATTTATGGGCACACAGGTACAGGTTTAGTCAACATTACCAAATTGGATGAGAAAGGGTCCATCATACTCAAACCTAAACAATTATTGGATTGTTGAACCCACACTCCCTGCAACCATACCATCATATAAGTTCTTGTTCGGTGGCATGGGCTCCATCCAGAAGATGCTACATGGGAGTCTCTCCATAAGCTCCAACACCAGTTCCCTCATTTTTAGCTTTGAGGACAAAGCTTTTCGAAGGGGAAGGACATGTTAGGATCCTATCCTAACACCATTTTGTAATTCTCATTTACTTATGTAATGACCCACTCCCAATGTGGGGGATCCCATTATAATATTATTTTGTAATACTTTGTAATGTATGCAACAAGTATGGTGCTTTTTCATGTAACCATTTTTATCAAGATTGTAACCGATGGTAGGTAGGAGATTCTAGCTCGAGTGGCATTTTGCATGTAAGCCAAATCTTGAGCCTTTAGGTAGGGTTACATGAAGTTTTTATTTAAAATATATGAAGCCATGTACGAATTCATATTTTTGCAATCTAATGAAATATTAAAGGAGGTTTCCCCATTAAAGAGGCTCGTAATTCTGTGTTATTGTGAGATTGTTCCATTTTTGCATTTAATTTCTGCATAGTGTTATTGAGTTATTTGATGTATTTGAATTATTTTTCAGTATTTTGTGTGAGTGTGCTTATTTTTAATTGTGAGATCCTAATAGAACTCTTAAACCAAGACCTCCCCTAATTTTTTCATCACACACCTTGCTCCATTTCACCAAAGGAAATTTTCTTTTATCATGTAAACTTGACCATAAAAAGGATCACATAATATAGATTAAAAATTTTTCAATTGATTTTGGCATAGAATACAATGACATATAATATGTTGGAATGGCCTGTAATACTGACTTAATTAACTACACTCTTATTTCTAATGATAACAATCTACCTTTCCAAGTTGGAAGTTTATTTTGAACTTTACTAATAAGTGGATTTCATAATTCTATCCTCATTCTCCCCTCAAATAAAGGCATCCCTAGATAAGTTGCTAGTAAATTTACCTCCTTCATTTTAAGTAACCTATAAATTCTTGTTTTAATATTAGTTGGAGTGTTAAGGAAGTAAATTTTGGATTTTGTCCTATTAACTTTTTGCCTTGATGCTCTTTGGTATTCCTTTACAAATTTATTCAAATATTTGGCCTCACTTATTCTTGCCCTTCCAAAAAGGGAAGTTTCATCTACAAACTGTTTATGGGTGATGTTGTCAATGTTATTACTAAAATTATGTCCACTTATAAGCCTATCTTTGTAAGATTTTTTTAAGTTCCTACTCAAAACCTTTGCCATAATAATGAACAAATGAGGAGATAAAGGATCTCCTTGTCTAAGGCCTTTCTTCACTTTAAAAATATTGTGTTAGTAACCCATTGAAAAACAATGAATAATAAACTTTAGAGACACAATATTTAATCCATATAACCCATTTAACCTTATAATAGACTTTACTCATATCAAGTTTTAAGATCATTGCTTTCTCTTTTCTTGAAGTTCTTTGAAATCCTGTCTAGAATTTGTCTCCGTTTCAGAATTCCTTCTCGCTCTTCTAAAATTATTTTAATGGCCTTAATTTATTTACCATCACTTTGGAGATAATATTATATGCCATATTACATAGGCTTATGGGTCTAAAAGAATCAAACAATTAAACATCATTTTTTTTTTGAATTAGGGTAGGATATGTGCATTTATTTTATAAGGCATGCATTGTTTTACCCTAGACTCTTCCATTGCCACAAATAAATAATCCTTCACTATATCCCAATTATGTTGGTAAAAAAATATAGAGAGCCCATCTAGATCTGAGGATTTATCTGTATTAAAAGAAAAAAAATTCAAATGAACTTCTTCTAGAGTAATAGGCTCCATCAAATTCCTATTGTCTTCATTTATTATAACTGAAGGAACATCTTGAAGAAGTTTATCATTAAGAAATTCAGTCTCCTCTAAGCCTAGAATATTATGATAAAATACTTTACCTCTTTTCTAATTTCACTCTGATCTTCAATCCAAACCCCTTCTATTGGTTTAATTATACTAATTCTGGATGTTGATCTCTTTACTGTAGCCACCCTATGAAAAAATTTGGTATTTTTATCTACTTTTAACCAATTTTGTCTTGATTTTAATCTCCAAAATTTATTTTCCTTACTCAAAATATTATGATATTCACTAAGAAACTCCCTTTCCTTTGATCTTGGATTATTATGATCACATTTTTGGAATTTTGAAAGTTTATCTTTTAGTTATTTCTTCTCAAAAATATTTCTAAAAGTTTTCTTGTTCCATTATTTTAATCTAGATGTCATAGATTTAATTTTATTTGGAAGAGAATACAACCCACCATTACCTAAAGAATTCCACATTTGAGCTATCATATCAACAAATTGAGGATGGTCTTACCACATCTGGTCATATTTAAAATATGATATTTCTTTGAACTCACTAACCACCATTTTAACTCTTATTGGCCAATGGTCTAAATCAATCCTTGTTAAGGTATTAATTATAGCACAAGTTCCTTCATCTAGACAATGATATGAGAGTATGCATCTATCTATTTTTATATTATAAGGTTATAGCCTCTCCAATTGTTGGTCCAATTATAGTTTTCTTCTTCAAACTCAACCTCCCATAGATTATTATTTTGAATAAAATCTAAGAAATCTCTCCTAATTTGGGTTTATTTCCTAATTCCCCCTAATTTTTCATCTAGCTTGGTTATGGATTTAAAATATTCGGTGATCATGAATTAGGTTTCTTTGTATTTACTTCTCATAAAGGGTTCAATCTCACTCCAAAATTCTAATCTACTTGACCGAGTTGTAGATCCATAGACATTGATAAGTATGAAATAAATATTTGCAAAGTAGCAAGTTACTAAAGATGCTATCTAATGCCTAGTTTTATGAATGGTTACATAGGAGGTTCTAGAAGGATTCTAACAAGTTAGAATTCCCTCTACCACTACTTTATAATCTATAGCATCCCATTCACATATTTCCCATACTACTTTCATAGTTTTTGAAACTTCTTCTTTTGTCATTTTAGTTTTCTAGATACAAAGAATATTAGGCTTATTACTTAAACATAGGTCCCTAATACACCTATGATTTGAAGGGACATTAACACCCCTTATATTCCATGAGATGACAATCATGTCTCATTAGCGTATTTTTTCCCCGCTTGTGTATTACCAATATTATTTTGTTGTTTGCTAAAGAGAAGTTCAACCAACTTATTTTTTGTTCCTTTCTCTATGTTTGTTCTTGCTTCTCTGGATCTTGCTTGATAATTTGAGGGTTTTCCTCTTTTTTCCTTGCCTATATCAGGAGTAGGTCTTATTATTCTATTCTTCAATATTTTTTCACAATTTTATTTTTCATCATATTTATGCTCTCCTAGCTCTATTACAAAAGCTTTTGGCTTGTCCTAATTTTCTGGTATTTCCTTATTAATGAAAAAGGTATTAACTTTTAAAACTACATTTTATTTACCAATTTTTTTCTCCTAAATGGTGCATGGTACTTCAATAGAGTCTTCAAAATATTATGAGACACATTCCTTAGGTTCATCAAGAACGTTCTTCCTTTAGTCAGAATCATACTGAATAGACAGTTCCTTGTTAATATGTTTAAATTATTGTACTATGTCCTCTAATTTTTGATCTAATTTTTCTTCAAAGGCTAAAACCTTAAAAGAGTTGGTATTTCTTACAATATCCTTCCTTACTAGTCTCCACTATTTATTTTCTTTCATTTTTCTAGTTTTTTGGAAGTTGAAAACCATCTTCATTCTTAACCATTTGTAAGTTTCTCTTGTGGTTTTCTACATATGATTCTGCTGGGCTCTTCATAGGGCATTATCTCTCAATATGCCCCATCTCATGACATATTATACATCTAAAAGATAAATTTTCATAATCTAAGGTTTGGATCCATATCTTATCCCCATACTTGAGAATGATTAATTCTCGTAAAGCTTTACTTATATCAATCATGCCCAATATCCAATGATCAGAATCCATATTTCATCGTATCTAAAATATCAAGTCTCCTAGAGTGTTACCTATTTTATTGAAGGTATCTATTTTCTAAAATTCAATGGGCAACCCAAACTACTACTAGGGATAGATTTACATTTTCAAGTGAAAAACCTTCATACCAATAGGTAAGGAAGAGTCCTGCTCTTCCCATAAAACAAGGACCCCCTTTTATGATTTTTTCTCTTTCTTTCATAGAATAAAAAAATTGTAGGAATAAACCTTTGGGAATAAATTATAGAATCATTCATGGAGACTTACAACTCCTATCAATCCATTTTCTCAAGGCTGAAGCCCTTGGCTACCTATTAAATTTACCAAAAAATTCCCTATCTTGGAGCAACAAGGATCTCTATGAGGTGCACTCACTAACATATATCACTAGATATTATTCTAAGGATTTAAATATAAATTGGTATGTGGAAAGAAAAATAAAACTCAAAATCTATTGAAATTTATCTGAATGTCCTATAACAAATATAATATTTGATAAAAAAATTATAATAATTTGCATGCAAAATTTCTAAGATAAAGAAAGGGAAAAAACTTAGCTGAAATATTTTGTCTAGATAGAATGTATTGCCTCACTAAAGTCCTAACCCCTCATTGCTCTTCCCATCATCCTATTTTTCGTGAATTGAAAAATCATTATTGCATTTGTTCTAGATGGTTGTCTTCATAAAGTTATATCTCCCTCAATATTGCTGAGATTATTTCATATAACCACATATTTTAAAGCTATTAAAATTCTACACAAGTTGGTCCAAGGATCAATTAAATCAATTAACCCTTTGCGAAGATATTTCTCCTAAAAGATGAGCTATGTTTTAGAGAAAGTAACTAATAAGTTACCTTTCAATAAAGTTGATGTTTTCTTCATATTATGTTGATAATGAAAAGTTCATTTTTTATGGATAGTGTTTATCTATAGAATAGCTGGTAGAGTAGATTATTTTGCTTGTTGTTGATAAGATAAGGGTTTTCAAAAAATTATTTTAATTGTTTTCCAAGATTTGAGTAGGTAGGTAAACCATTATAGAGAGAAGTATGGGATTATCTCATCGAGTGCTTTTATTGCTTGTATTTTACATGGTTGTGAAAGGAAAATGATTATAATGGTTTTCTGAGACTTGAGTAGGTAGGAAAACCATTATAGAGAGAAGTATGGGATTCTCTCATTGGGTGATTTTATTGCTTGTATTGTGCATGGATGCTTGCAAATACATAGACCATATTAGTTGCATTGCATATTGAGTTGTCCTGATCCCTAAGTGTTCCTCAAGATCGTGGGTACTTCATGAGGAGGATTGTGAAAAGGATATGGGGCAAAGACCATCTAGGTGGAATGAATTTTTTGTACTTTGTAATAAAAAGTGGATATGTAAATGAGAATTTTCTTAGTATGGGTTGAATGGAAACTTCCAATGTTGTTAGAAAATGGTAACTTTTGTAAATAGGATAGTTTGATTTGCAATAATAAGCAGAGAAAATATTGTAATATGATAGTGATCATGCTAAAGTGTTGTACTACTTGTAGTAGAAAAATAACCTTGTGATCTATGAAAACTTTATGTTTTTTCTAAATAAATATTTTGAGAATTTTTAATGAATGTATGATTGTGTATCTTAATGAGTTTTCCTTTTAAAAAGCAAGTGAATCTTGGAATGGTAATTCTGTGTTGGAGCTTATATGATGTAATATTTCAAACATTTTTTCCATGTTTAAAATAATAGCATAATCATGTTTTTGAAGCATTTGAGAGATTTATATTTTATATGTTGATCATGGGGGTTCTTGGGTAAATCTAGAACATATTTTAGGACTAGTGTCAATGAAATTACCCAATCTTGGAAGGAGTTGTAGGGATGCAATAACTAGGTAGAAGTGAATCCTAGAAGGAGCTATGAGAATGCAATAACTAGGTAGAAGTGAATCCTAGAAGGCACTATGAGAATGCAATAACTAGGTATTCCCAAGTTTGGAAGGAGTTGTGATGATGCAATAGCCAAATTTATTATAAACTGATTCACCTTGAGTGATGAGGATTAATTATTGTAATCATAGGATTAACTAAATAAATCACAAGACAACAATGGTGGTGCCTTGAATGTGTAGGATCAGGAAATAATGTTCATTGCCATTTTGAGAAGAATAATTACCTTAGTTAGCCCACATAGGTGCGATAACTAAGCACCAAGGCTTTATGCCTAATTAACCTACCTAGATGGACTTAGGCAAATGTTAGAGAAAATTTGTTACCATTTAAGTGTTATGGTCCTTAAAGTATAATCTCTACATTGTGGTCAAATTGTCTTATGTCAATGAGGGTATGGGAAAGGTGGGGGGACAACTTTGACATCCTTCTAAATGATGAGGTTTAGCAAGGTGAACCCTAGGAACCATGGGAGTTGACCACTCCTATCCACTATAGTGAATTAGAACTCAAATATGATGAAGCCTTGAGAAATGCTAAAAATAATATTAGGATTCCATTTTGTGAACCTTACTTGGAAAGAAATGTATTATCTTTTGGGCTGGTAATTTTGGGTTTTTACATTTGGTATCAAAGCTCTAGGTCATATGGATTGAAGCTTCCAATGAGTGCACTTAGGTTAAACATTGACTCAATATGCTAAAATAAGGACAATGATTAATTTTCTTAAACCTAAAACTTTGTAGGAGGCTTATGACTTAGCTAGACAAGAAGAAACTAACCTCCAAACTAAAAAGTTTTTCTTCAACTATTTAGAATTGATAGAGTTAAAGAGGTGGAAACTTAATAAAATAAATAATGCAATATTTATGAAGTGGGATAAGGAAAAAAATAAGAGAAACAAAGGCAACCCAAAATTTAGTAATAGGAATAATGAGAATCAATGGAAAAATAAGAAGATATTTTAGCAGAAGGATAGTTCCAATCCTCATTCTCTAAATAAAAATGAATCAACATAAAAAGAAGAAATAAGAGAGAAGGAAAAAGAGATCCTAGGAACCCATGGCAATTTGCTACATATGTGGGGGTCCTCATTATGCCAAAAATTGTACCCAAAGGTCAAATTTGAGTCATCGAGTAGAGGAACAATCACACCGAATATATGCCATTATTAGGAGTCAAAACCTAGATGGATAAGATACTCTAATGTTATTAAATGGTAAGTTTTTTGATAAAGATATAAAATTGTTAATATATAGTGAAGCTACAGATAGTTTTATTTACACTAGCATTATTGAGGATATGTTAGAAATACCTAGATTTTTGGCACAAGGGTGGAAATTCGAGTATGGTTTTGGATAGACCTACTTAGTGGACCAATGTTTACTTAAAACTAAGATAACTCTATCCAATGGGTCCACTGTATGGTACTTATATGTGGCACCCCTCATGCTTTTGATATTATCCTAGGGATGGATTGGTTGAAGGCTCATGGAGCTTTAATCAACTTTCAAGATAGGTGGATGGATTACACCAACAAGGATAAGAGGAGGGTAAGATTTCAAAGTAGGCAAGGTTATTTTAGCTATGCAATTAAATAAAGTAAATAAAATAAGGGGTATGTTGTATGTAGTAAATATCAATAGAAATACTAGTGAAAAGAGAGGTGAAGTATTTAAGAAACATCTAATTTTACATGAATTTCGAGATTTATTCATTGAAGACCTTCCAAGTTTACCACCCTGATGGAAATCTGAATTCACTATTGAGTTAATGGTAGGAGCTGAATCCATTTAAAGGACATATTATAGAATAACCTCAATTGAATTGCAAGAATTAAAGGTACAAATTTAATATTTACTAGAAGAGGGTTTTATCAAACCTAGTGTATTGCCTTGGGGTGCTATGGTATTATTTGTGAAAAATAGGATGGTTCCTTGATATTATGCATAGATTATAGAATTTTGAATAAGGTAACAATTAAGAATAAGTATCATTTACCAAGTATTAATGACCTCTTTGATCAGCTAAAGGATGCAACTATATTTTCAAAAATAGATATAATATCGAGGTATCATAAATTAAGGATTCAAGAAGAGGATACCCATAAGACAACCTTTAAGACTAGAAATGGACACTATGAGTTCACAGTGTTGCCATTTGGATTGACCAATGCACCAAAAACTTTCATGAATTTGATGAACAATGTGTTCCAAATATATTTGGATTGGTTTGTCTTAGTATTCTTATATGATATTTTGATATATTCTCACACCAAAGAAGAACATGACCATCATTTGATATTAGTATTAGAGGTGTTGAGGAAAAACCAACTATATGGAAAGTTGTCCAAGTGTGAGTTTTATACCTCACAAGTATAGTATTTGGGACACATCATTTTGATAGAAGGAATTGTCATGGACCTAAATAAAATTGATACTATGTTAAGTTGGATTGCACCAATAAATGTGTTAGAGGTCAGGATTTTCATGGGACCTAGTGGGTACTATAGAAATTTTGTGAAATATTATTCTAAGGTTACCTATTCAATCACCAACCTTCAAAGAAAAGGAAATAAGTTCAAATGGATGGATAAGTGTGAGGTTGTCTTTGAGGCTCTAAATAATAAGTTAACTATGACACCCATTATCAACATACTAGAACCTCATGGGAATTTTACCATGTTTACAAATGCTTCCATGGAAGGTTTGGGTGGGGTATTGTCATAGGAAGAGGCTACAATAGCCTATGAGTCTATACAAATCAAGAAGCATGAGGTAAAATATGCTATGCACAACCTAGAATTAGAAATAGTTGTGCATACCCTATATTTGGAGACATATTTATTGGGAAAGCCATTTAAGGTAAGTATAGACCATCAAAGTCTAAGATATATTTTTACCCAACCTATACTAAATGTAAGATAGAGAAAATGGATAGAATTCTTGGTAGAATACAACTTTGGTATTGAGTATATCAAAGGGAAAGAAAATAAGGTTGTTGATGCCTTAAGTAGGAGAAGGCACATAGCCATACTGATATAGAGTCATAGACTTGATGGATAGGGTCAAGGAGATACAACTACAAGACTTCTATTACATAGAAATCCAAGATCAAACTAAGAGAAATCCTAAAGAGAATAAGGGTTTCAACATAAAAGATGGACTTTTATGTTTTAAGGATAGGGTAATTATACCCAAAATTGGTGATCTAAGGAGATTGATTATGTAAGAGGCACACAATTCTCCCTATTCTTCTCATCTAGGAGGGTCAAAAATGAGGAAAAACATGAAAAAGACCTTCTATTGGGTAGGAATGAAGTAAGACATCACTAGGTTCATTGTGAGATGTTTAGAATACTAGAAGGTGAAGGTCGAACATTGACACCTAGTACAAAAATTGTACCCATATGATGTACTGTTTGTCACGAATCTGCCTAGTTATAAATTCTATGCCTTGTGTGCCCTAGACCTGACCAACATTGAAATATTGAAGGAAAGAATTGTCCTTTGGGTCAATATCCAGAGAGGTTTGACACCCTTCCTAATCTACTTTCATTGAAAGGTTAAGCTTATAGGAAAGAAATAGGTAAATATGACTATAAGCCAATAATATAGGATGCGAATAGACTAACAACCAAAATTCCACTAAGCAATAATTAGCAGTATATAATAGAAAACACAAGCACAAAAAATATTTATAGTTATGCAGTGATAACCTTTGAAGAGCATCTCAGTGTTAATTTTCTTACCTAAAAAATAAATCCAGAAGCAAAATTTAAAACACAATAAGTAATGGAAGTGGAAGCATTCAAAAACAACACAGAGAATTATCAAGTTCAAAAATATTTGAAGAATTAGAACCCAAATTGTTTCTATTGGTGTAGAAAACTTAGTGTTTTTCTGTAGAGTGTCCATACTTCTTTGCAATGAAAAATGATTAGTATTTATAGAGGGTTTCACCTCTTTCATTTAATGCGCTTACAAAAAAAATGTTGGTAAATAAAAACCAGCAAGAATAATTTTCTTCTCGACATCAGTAATATTTTGGTCAAAATATTCTGCATGGAAACCACGATCTAGATTTGGTGTAATGATCACATAAATAAATTAGCATGATTAAATGCTAAGAAGCAACCTTACACATCGGTGCATTGGGATGTAGCAAAATCACCTAAAATTTAGGTGCTTGGTCATTGAATTTGCTTCACCTTTGCACTTTGAAAAATACATTTTCGCCAAGAAAGACCACCGAGCATTAAATATGCTTTGAAAACTGGCAAGGTTGATAGGTAGTTCATCAAAATTTTTTAAGAATTGCTTTTGATATTGCAAAGTTGAAGCGGACATCTTGGAAGCACTGCCTACATTGCTCCAAAAATTAAATTTTATCTTTCACCTCTTTCCAAGAGAATATGCAAAATTGCTCCTTTGAAAGCAATGTCCACAAAAACTTTAATGCCACAATGCAACTTGGTTTTACGTCTTAGCAATTTCATCCCTTAATTATCTTCTTTATAATCATCTTTTTTACTTTAACCTTGGAGGAAGGTGACAGATACTTTCGCCCCTCTAGGGAAGTGACATCACTTTTAAATTCAACATAGAGCGTTGCGTAACGCTTTCTTCTAAAACTAAATCTTCAAACTCCATTCACCCCCTGGAAATATGAAACCACATGGCACCTCTCTATAGAGGTAACTTTAATTTACTGCGCTTTAAACTTGGCACCAAGCACTCCATTTTAGTTCTACCCAATCATATATGAAATAATTAATTATATTAATGCAGAATCTCATGACGTTGACATTATTTCTTACCTCTAAAATATTGGAAATCCTCTTTCACCCCAAAGAGGGGCAACAATGAGCTTCACCCCTCACTTGGGGTGAAAGCACTCTTCAAAATTATGCATTGATTTACCTGCGTTGGGCCCACTTCACACCTTCATTTTTAAAACCTTTTACACTATGTTTCACCCCAAAGAGGGGTGAGAGGGAGTTTCACCACTTAATTGGGACGAAAGCCTTTTCATTTTCTACTTCAATTCATTGGCACCCAAACCACGCAGTAATACTTAACACTTTTTTTTTACAATATGTTTCACCTAGAAGGAAGAATGAAAGAAAGTTTTGTCCTTACTTGGGGTGAAAGGGCCTTTAAATTTTAGTTCACAACTACTTGCGCTATTTTTTTTTTTAAATAACTTTCGCCTCAAAGAGGGGTGACAAGGGTTTTTGCCCCTCAATTGGGGTAAAAGTTCCTTGCTATTTCTTTTGTAACTCAATACCTTTGCCCTTTACCTTCTATCAGGTGAATTCAATATGAATTATGTTTCACCTCCAAGATGGGTGCAAGTGACTTTCACCCCTCAATTGGGGTGAAACTTCTCTTATTCCTTCCTTCACTTACCCTTGGGGAGAAAGTGATTTTTTCATTGCTCTTTTAAATGCTACCATTAATTTAAAAGCACACATTCCTTCATTACCTTTACGTTATACTAGGTGAAACTATTCTTGGACTGAGTACCTACTTCTAAAAGAGGCCAAAAGGAATTTCCCCCTTGACAAGGGCGAAACAACTTGCTTGCTCTTCCTGATACGCTTCTCCCTTCAAAATCAACTCCTTGTCGAATTTTTTGTTGCTTAAATATTTTTAACAAAATTCTTCATAGTGTTTATGATTTCCATTTTATTTACAATAATGCATATTAAAAAGGGACAAACATACAATAAAATAAGCATCAAAACTGTAGTGCCTTACTTTGGTAAATTCATCAAAATTTTACAATTAACATTAAAAAAATAAGGTTTAAAAGGTAATTAAGAAGACTATTAGTTGTATTCATTGTGCTAGAGGAAAATAAAATTTTCAAAAATCACCAGGCGGGAAGGCCCAAATTCAAAATTTTGAGACTCAGGAAAACCTTGATTGCAATCAACCTGGCAAAGTTTCTGAATATGGGGACACCCATGACTCTGTTACTGACAATCCCATTGGTTTTTTGGGTGATGAACCCCCTGATAAGGGTGACCCCCATGGACCACCTCCATCGGGGATCCCAGTTCAGAAAGACTTATTTTGCCAAGGTCATAGGTGGAGGTCATCAACAAACATCTACAAAGCCACATTATCCTACTGAACCTATCGGGTCCAAGGTAAAAATCCCTGACAACGTGGCCCAAAATATTTATCTATTGAATCTTTTAATTTAGCTGGTAAATTAATTGGAGGGTGTCCCAATCTAGAATTCATCCATAGTTGGGCTCTTTCCAAGTGGAAGCCTGTGGGATCCTTGGAAATTTTTGGCTTGACCAGAGGCTTTTTTGGGATTCGTCCGAGCAACCGTTATGATGCAAAACAAATCCTTATAGGAGGTTCTTGGTTTTTAGGGAGAAAGAGCCTATTTATTCACAAATGGGACCTTGAATTTGACCCAAAGACCCAAAGTATAAATTTCACCCCTATCTGGGTAAGACTCCCTAATCTTCCATGGCACTATTGGTACCCGAACATCCTTGCTACCATAGCTAAAAAATTTAGAAATTTGGTTGCTATTGATCATGCTACTTTAGCTAGGACTAGGATGATCACAAAAAGAATTTTTGTGAATGCTAACCTTGATTTAGAACTCCCAAATTTTGTGGAGCTTGAATATAGTGGCTTCTATCAAAAGTAGGCCATTGAATATGAGAACAAACTAGCTTACTGTGTGGAGTGCCACACTCAGGGACATCTGAGGATTCATTCTCCTTCACTTTGCACCAAACCTACATATGCTCCAACACAACAACCTAAATTTCATGGTCATCATGCCCAGGATTGGAAGAAATTTGGGACTGCTGGTCCAAGCCATAATTACCAAGGATGGAGGAATGTTGGACCTAAAAAAATCTTTAGGTAAGTCAAGCAAGGACAACATCTAGGAAGTAAAGGTGTTGTTATACGTGAGAATGAAAATCCAAATCCTCAGCCTCGGTCAAAACCTTCAAAGATTGTTGGTAAGGGTAAGCAGGTTGTCATGACTCCATTCCCATATCTGGATTCTAGCGAATAGGTATGTCCTGCTCTCACCAATTCTAAATTTTATTTTGCTTTGGATGATTCAAACCTGTTTAACCAAGAATATCAGCAACTCATTCAAAATTATGAAATTAAACTCCCATTGAATTTGGATTCCCCTTCAAAGTCTAGATCTTCCATCCTTACTCCCAAGACCTTTAGCCGTTCTAAAATATCTAATATCTTGATGGCTTATGGCTTTGTAGTTGAAAAAATAGCTCAGTCCAAGTTCAGCCCTAAAAACACCCGTAGTTCCAAAAAATCCCCACTTGATTGTGGAAGTGATAAGAAGTGAGGCAGACCTTCTATGAATGAACAATGGAAAAATAAGGTTTAGGATGACATTGATAATGGCATTCAAAAAACCTTATTTCCCCTTGTTGGTCCTCAACCCAAGGATGAACCAAAAAGTAACAAACCTCCCCAACCTACTGGGAAGGGAGGCAAGAAATCTTCTAAAGGTTCCAAATGAAGATCCTCTCATGGAACGTGAGAGGATTGAATGGGTTAACCAAACATAGAGTGGTTAGCTCATTGAGAAAGGAAATAAATCCTACTATTATCATTTTACAAGAAACAAAATTAGATCCAAATAATTATGTTTCAATTGCCTCTAAAATTTGGAACAGAGGAGAATTTGTCTTTAACCCTGCTAGAGGTGCGTCTGGGGGACTCATTGTTTTGTGGGACCCAAGAAAGGTTGATGGTGTCCTGGTTCATTCCAGTAAAAGAATTATCAGTGTCAAATTTCAAGAGTGTAATTCTAACATATCTTGGATTCTATCCAACATATATGCTCCAAATAATTCTTCAGAGAGAGCCCTTTTTTGGAATATGCTTAGTAGCATCAAAGAATCCTTCAATAATATCCCATGGATTGTTGTAGGAGATTTCAACACACCACTTTATCCTTCAAAAAAATTTGGGGGCTCAAGATGCACTGAAAGAAGTATGGAAGATTTCCTGGACTTTGTTAATACTAACAACCTTATGGATATCAAGCTCAAAAATGCAGAATACACTTGGAGCAATAAAAGAACTAGAAATAAGCTCATCCAAGTCAAATTAGATAGATTTTTCTTATTCCATGAAGCTGTCCAATTATTTGGTGACACTAATCTTATCTCTCTTCCAAAAATAGGTTATGATCACAGTCCTCTTATTTTGTATATCATTCAAGATAGCCCTTTCAGGAGACCTTTCAGACTTGAGTCAATATGGATTCAGCACCCTGATTTAAAGTTTAGAATCTCTCAATGGTGGCAGCAGGTTGGTCAAGGTTGTCCTTCATTTTTCCTTGATAAAATATTAAAGCATGTCAAAAATAACCTCAAAATATGGAATAAGGAAGTTTTTGGCAATGTGTTTGAAGTTAAAAAATCCCTAAAAGAGAGACTCCTTTCCATTGAAAGCAAAATTCAGGTAGGTCTTTGTGATGATCAAATTCGGGCTGAAGAGAGAAGTATTCTAGATGATTATCATAACATTTTAGCTCATGAAGAAATATTCTGGAAACAAAAATATTGAGTTTTATGGCTCAAGGAAGGAGACCTTAATACCAAGTTTTTTCATGCTTCTACTATGAGGAATAGAAGTCATAATAGGATCAAAGAATTATCAAAATCTGATGGATCCATTACCTCTGATTTTCATAAAATCAGGAATGAGGTTGTTTATTATTTCACATATCTCCTTGGGGAAGAAAGGACACCCTCCAACCTTGCTCTGAACTCCATGCTTCATCATATTCCTAATCTTGTTTCAAATGATTCTAATTCTAAACTTTTAGCACCTTTTTCTAATGAGGAAATACACTCTGCTCTGTTTACAATGCATCTTGATAAATCCCCAGGTCCTGATGGATTACCACCGTGCTTTTTTCAATCCTTTTGGGATATTGTGGGTGATGATGTTTTATCTTCCATTAGAAATTTTCAATCTGCTAAATCTATTCCTCGAGGATTTAATTCTACTTTCATTGCCCTTATCCCAAAGAATTCCAATGCCAAATCCATGACTTATTTTTGCCCCATCATTTTATGTAACATGGTTTATAAAATCCTTACCAAATCAATTACCAATAGGATGAGAGATATCCTCCATACCATTGTTGATTCTTTCCAAGGGAGCTCTGTTCAGGGTATATCAATCCTTGATGGTGTCATCACTATCCATGAAGCACTTCACTCCATTCACTTATCAAAATAGCCTGCCTTTGTTGTGAAATTAGACATGAAAAAAGCTTATGATAGATTAAATTGGGATTTCCTTGTATCTTTTCTTCTCAAGTTTGGATTTCACACTGATTGGGTTGATCTAATCAAAGGCTATATTTCTACTTTGTGGTTTTCTATTCTTGTAAATGGGTCCACGACTAGTTACTTTCCAAGTCATAGAGGTATACGTCAAGAGATCCTATATCTCCCTTGTTGTTCATAATTGTTGCAGAAGCTCTTGGAAGAACCATTAAAGCTATGTGTAATATTCATCTCCTATCTAGGATTAGAGCTGCATCCCAGACTAGACCTGTTCTCACCAACAGTTTGTGGATGATACTATTATTACTACCAAAGCATCTATCCTTGAAGCAAAAGTCATCAAACACATCCTTTTGTTATATGAAGATGCAGCTGGGAAAAAAATCAATTTCCATAAAAGCAAAGTCTATTTTTTAAACACTCCCATTCAGAGACAACACACAATTTTTGCTATTCTTGAATGTCCAATTGCCTCATTCCCCACCACTTACCTTGGACTTCCTCTGTTTTTAGGGAAGCATGATGCCTCAATGTGGAATAATGTCATTGAAATATTCCAAAAAAAATTAGCAGGTTGGAAAGGTAACCTATTGTCTCAAGCTGGAAAAATTATTTTAACTCATGCTTCACTTCATAATATACCTATATATTTCTTGTCAGTGTTCAAAGTTCTAGCTAGATTTTGTCAAAAAATAGAACAAATTCAAAAGAATTTTCTTTGGTCAGGATCTAAAAATAAAAGTAGATTTCATCTTGTGGCTTGGGACAAAGTATGCAAATCAAAACTTTATGGTGGGGTTGGCCTAAGGAGGATTCACCTTTTTAATTCAGCTCTTCTAGCCAAGCAGACTTGGAGATTAATTTCAGAAGATGAAACTGATTGGATATCTATTGCCCATCACAAATACTTGTAGGACACTAATTTTTTAGTGTTGATGTGTCCCCTAGAGGGTCTTGTTTTTGGAAATCTATATTGTAGGTCAGATATTTTATTAAATAGGGCCTTCGTTGGAGACTAGGTAACATACAACAAATTGATTTTTGGAGAGAAAAATGAAACCTTGATGAACCCCTCATAAATAATCCCAATCTGGCTATCCTCAAGGAGTATACTGACATTTCATGTGGCTCCAAAGTTTTAGATTTTATATGATATTTAAATGGCATAAAAAGTTGGAAGAATCTCATCATTCCTCATTATATGAATGAGACCAGTCAACTCCAGCTTCTCTTAAGGTCTTATATCATTCCCTCTAGTAGGTCCTCAGATTAGCTATTTTAGGACCTTATTGAATCAGGAGAATTTTTTGTTAAATTTGCTTACAAAATTCTTTTACCTCTTGAGGCACCTGCAATACCTTTTAATCTTGTTTGGCTTAAATTTTTTATTCCTAAAATCACCTCTTTTGCTTGGGTTACCATTTAGGAAAAAATTCTCACCATTGACAATTTGCTGAAATGGGAATTACCCATACCCAACAGATGCTTTCTTTGTTCTTATGATTGGGAATACCCCCACCATATTTTCCTTGGGTGCTCCTTTGCTTCATTCATTTTTAATAGTCTTTTTGAGTGTTTTCAAATTTCTCGGGTTATCCCTTGCTCTATTCCTAACATTTTCACTCAATGGCTCAATCCCTTTAGGAACCTGCACCTCAAGACGTTGTGGTAGTTTTGCCTTCATCACTTCTTATGGTAGATTTGGTTAGAGAGAAATCGTAGAGTTTTTTCTAACTCCTGTCAAGGCTCTGAGTTTATCTTTAGCAAAATTCTCTCCTTTGCTATTGAGAATGCTTCCCTTTGCCCCTTACCTTCCCAACCTCCTTCTTCCTTTAAAACTTCTATGGGGCGGTCTCTTAACTTCTCTATTGTGACTAACTCTTGCACACACCCCAAGTCCAATAGAATTCATACTTCTTGGATACCCCCTCCACAAGGCTAGCTCAAACTAAATTTTGATGGTGCTACTAAGGGCAACCCTAGTCGTTTAGGAGCAGGTGGAGTCCTCAAAGACAGTCAAAGTAAGGTTATCATTGCTTATGCAGAATTTCTTGGGATTCAGTCAAATAAAATTGTGAAGGTTTGGGCTCTTTGGTGTGGCTTGGTATTGGCTAATAATGTGACCAATAGAATTTTGGTTGAAGGTGATTCTCTGACAACCATTAACTACCTTAAAAATACCAAAATACCCTTGTGGAAAGTAAGAAATTGCATTGAAGAAGCTAGAATCCTGAGCAAACAGTTCCAAGACATTATTTTTTAGCATACCTTCAGAGAGAACAATAAAGCTTCCGATGCCTTAGCCAATTTTGGCACTTCTATAAATGAGTTGATGACCTGGAATTTTGATCCTCCTCATTTTTTAGTCCATGTTATTGACAAAGATTCATCAAATTTAGGTCCTTTTGCTGTTGATGTGGAGCAATTCAGTTTCATTCAAGGTTTTTCTCATGCCAGAGTGCCATAACTTCCTTTTATATAGTCTCCACATCTGTTTCTATCTCGAGCTTCACGTTTTTTTTTGTAGTGTCAACCTTGGCAGTCAATTTATTCACCTTCAAGGTAGAATTTCTATATTTTCCCATTTCATTAAGCCTAATTTTCCCATGCTTCCACTTTCAACCCTTCTCCATCTCTCCACCTCATCCTTCCATGTCACCACCCCCCACGTGGCTCTCCTCGTGTTTCAGTCTCTCCCTCTATTTTTTTTGTTTTGAGGGATTCTTTTTTGGATTTCCTCATGATTCATTTTGGTGATCACACTTTCCTTGTCAGCCAATATTGCATTGGAACGTGTTGGTTTCTTTTGTGGCACGAGTACCGAATTCACTGGAAGAGCGTTGTTAAAAGCACTCTCATATTTTTTACTCATAATGTCCAGGTCCTATTTCACTACTAGAGTCTTTCTTCTCTGAAGCTTCCCAGGAGTTGTTTTCCCTACACTCTGCCATCATGAACACTTTTGTTGAGCCATCCAAGTTGAGCATCAATTCCATTGCTGACGGAATCCTAGCGGGTAGAAAGTTCCTTTCATTTTTCAAAAATTCAAAGGGGAGGACCCTGAGGTTACCTTGGCTTTCATGGAGTCATGGGATGATGGGAAGGTCACCATTCACAACAAATCCTATGTCCTTGACATAAAATGCTTGTTGAGCTGATTGGCCAACAACCTAAGGGAAGGTCCATCAGGAGGGAGAAGCATAATTGGGACACTGAGTTGAAGGACATCATTGACAAAGGCCTCTGTAGAAGAGATCACTTAGGCATGCGATGCATTGAGTTTCATTTTCCATGGAGATATGTACTCAAACCCATCATGGAATATGTTACAGTCGATGATCCAGATAAGCCCTTACATAGTTTTCATTTTTCCTTTTACAATCATTTTCGTGATGTTAGGGTAGTAAATATTCCTCAATTTCTTTTTAATTCCATTAGCCATACTATTGAGGATGCTAGGGAGAAAAATGGGTCTGAGTTACCCTCTCACCGTAGGATTTTCAACATTCTTTACAAACACTGGATGATTCATTGCCTTGAAGGCATTATTTTAACCCCTCCCCCAAAACCTAAGTAGAGCCCTCTGAAGCCCAACTCTTCCCAAACTACGCCCCAATATTCTAGTGCTCCAAAACTATTTGCTAAAAAACAAAAAATTATTAAAAATGTAACAAGATTTTTTTTGGTAGATAAGATACTATAGCATTAATACCGGGTTTTACAGGTTGACCCAAAACATTTTACAAAAATTAGCCTAGGGCTATTGATGAACATATCCTTACTAAGGATCCTATATATGTAAAATCTACATACCGCCAAAGCCATTACATCCGGTAAGGCACATAGCCTGTTATCAAAAAGAAACTTCCCATACAAAATTTTGGGTATACCCTAAGAAAACACACATGCATCATAATTACAAAAATGAGACAGACACGGATCCCTTCCTTGAGACAATGGAGAAACAAAAAGCTGCAGACACACATAGCAGAGTACTGAAAAAAACTCCCACAAGCTCTATATTGACAATTAATCTTAATAATTCTTTGGTAATTGCTTTCTTCCATATATGACATGCTTTGGTACCACATACTATCTTGGCCAATAAACCTTGGAGAAGTGAACCTTCTGGCTAGATTTATGGCGGTGGCTATCTGGTGGTCCACGTGGCTTTGGTTCGAAGTCTTATATTGTCATTTATTTCCTTCCCTATGATTATCAACCAATATCAAATTAATAAGATGACTAGGAGCCATGTTATCTGACATATGACTGTCCCCATTAGTCTTTGTGGTATTTCCAAGCAACATGCACGAAGACTGATAGCTTAGATAATTTTTATTGTGAGTCCAATTCAAAAAAGAGACGGGAATACTCCTAGAATTTGAACTTACAGTGCCTTCCCTGTTGGTAAATTCGACTATCATTCTTGGCATTCTTGTTGAATAAGCTCCTCTACTTCACTCGGGACACCGTGTTCCCATTTGAAAAGTTCGTCACCATCGACACCCAAATTGGCTAGCTTATCAGCAATTTTGTTAGCTTCACGAAAGACATGTTGGGCTTTTCTGTCCTATCTTCCCTGAAAAAGGATCCTAGCATCTTCAATAATTGTTTTAATCCTCCAAGGAGGTGTTTTCCAATTATTAAAGAGATTTATAACATGCATAGAGTCTCCTTCTACGATCAAATTGCCTTCTAATTATTGAGTCATTTGAAGGCCTCTCCACATAGCTCTAGCTTCAGCTTCGTTGTTCGTCCTTGTTCCCAAATATTTGGAAAATGTAAGCATCATATTCCCATTATGATCTTGCACAATGCCACCAGTGCCTGCTCTACCAGGATTGTCCTTAGATGCTCCATAAAAAATTAAGCTTAAACCAACCCGTAGGAGGTGGAGACCACTTAACATTGGCTCTGGGGTTGACTACCCTAGGCATAGACTCATCTAACAAGGTTAAGCTTAAATATTAAGCAATCATGGTCTCCTGTAGATGAGGTTTACAACTATCAAAAGGGATAAGGTTCACATTCTCATTGGCAAAGGATAGAATCCTGGAAATGATAGTTTGATGATCATGGATAGACTCATTAAATACTCTATGGTTCCTTTCTAACCACACCTACCAAAGATAGTGATTGAGACAAATTTTCCACATGTATCTAAGTATTTGGATTAAAAAGGGGTAAGGCCACTGGATGAAAAAATCAAGTACGATAGCTGGTTTAACCCATGAAATATTGAAGGCCTAAAAACCCCACTTAGGATAGTCAAGGAAAAAGGGCACTCAAGGAAAATGTGATAAATGGTCTCCCAATTAGCCCTGCACAAATAACAATGATTAGTGATACAAATACCTTTACGCATCATATTATCAATGGTTAGAATTATTCCTTGGATAACCAGCCATGAAAAGACTACAATATTTGGAATTAATTTTTTTATCCAAACTAAGTTCTTTTGGAGGACAAAATCCTCGTCATCAAGCAGAAGCTTGTAAGTTGATTTAACAGTGAACTACCCATTTTTTCGTAGGAGCCCAGGTCACTTGATATTCCTTGGGTCTCATGGGGATAAAATGTTGCCCAAGAATGTTACAAAGATCATTTTATTCCGCTTGAAATCCCTAAATTTTTATTTGTTTCCACTTCATTCTACCTCTATCCTCAACCATATAATCGGAGACTTTTTTGCCAATGAGTTCTTCCGTGATATCTCTAATTCGGGATAAGTTAGGATATTGTGTCAGTGGTTCATCCTTAGCCCACTTGTCATTCCAGCAATTTATCCTCTCACCATTGCCTAAAACCCATATTAAACTTTTTTTGATAATTTCCTTACAATTAAGAATTACTTTCCAAAAAGCATAACCTCTGATTGGAATTGAGTCACTTAGAAATTCCATATTTTGAAGATACTTTCATTTGATGATAGCTATCCATTAATTTTCTTCACCAGAAATGAGACGCCACACCTGCTTAGCTAGTAAAGCTAAATTTATATGAGCAATTCTCCTCAGGCCTAAGCCCCCATTTCCCCTGGGTCTGCACACTTTGGTCCATCCTACAAGGTGTATCCTTTTTTCTCCTCTGATCTAGTCCATAAAAATTCTTTTTGGAGTTTCTCAATTTTTTGGAAAACCTTCACAAGGGCTTTGAAAATGGAGAGGAAATAGACTGGAATGCTATGAAGAGAGGCCTTAGTGAGGGTCAACTTTCCTACTTGAGATAGAAGATGACCTTTCCATCCAAAAAGTTTTTTTTGAATTCTTTCAATAACCCTGTCCCACATTGACTCTCTCGGAGAACCAATGAAAAGAGGGAGACCAAGATATGAAGTGGGGAGGTTTGCTATATCACACCCTAAAATTTTTGCAATCCTTCCTTGCATTTGAATGGGGGTGTTCAAGAAATATAACTTGCTTTTACTGAAATTAACTTTTTGACCAACAACATCCTCGTAGAGTTGCAGGATGTATTTAATTATTTTGGCCTCAACCACCGATGCCTTAGTCAATATAAGGGTATCATTGATGAATTGTTGGTGAGAAATAGCCCTAGTGAGAGATGTTGCCTTGATTCTTGATATTAGCCTTGAACTGCAAGCATTTTTTATGGTTAAGCTTCAACCATAATGATGAATAACATGGGACTGATAGGGTCCCCCTGCTGAATTCCTCTGTGACTTTGAAAGTAACCAACAATTGTTCCATTAACTAGAATCGAGAACCATGCTTTAGAAATACATTATTTGATCAAATTAACCCATTGGTGGTGAAAACCAAACTTAAGGAGGACATCAATCAGAAAGTCCCAATTTAGCTTGTCAAATGCTTTGTTCATATCAAGCTTGAGGGAAAAAACAGACCTGTTAGTCTTATGAGTAGAGTGCAGAGCTTCATGAACTGTGATAACTCCATCCAATATTGACATGCCCTGGATAGAGCTTCCCTGGCATGGATCTATGATGCGGGGTAGAATTTCTCATTCTATTTGCAATGGATTTAGTTAGGATCTTGTAAGAAACATTGCATAGACTGATTGGCCTGAAGTCAGCCATAGATTCAGGGGTTTGCTTCTTAGGAATTAGAGAAATAAAAGTAGAGTTGATACCTTTTGGGATATGATTTCTTGCTTAGAATTCTATGACAAAAAAAATTACATCCTCACTTACGATGTCCCAAAAAGCTTGATAGAAATGAGGGGGAAAGCCATCGGGTCCCGGGGCTTTGTCTAGCTCCATGCTAAACAAGGCTTCCTTAATTTCCTCATCAGAAAAGGGAGCTAGAAGCTTAAGGTTTATATCCTTATTTATTATGCTAGGAATGGATTGCAAGAGAATATCTTTGGCCTCCTCATTGCACTGTGATTCTTGACCAAGGATAGAATTGAAATAAGTTATTGCCTCCTTTCTA